>CM026081.1:2617500-3890000 GCA_014839685.1 Anableps anableps
AAACTTTTGAAATATGTCACGCTGTGTGGAATAAATATGTATAATTCACAAGTTTCACCTTTTGACATGAATTACTGAAATCAGTCTTTTTTTATTATTATTATTGTTTTAATTTATTGAGATAAGGGCCCGTATTTTTAATGGTAGTCATGGGTTTCTACAGAATTTCTGTAATAGACTGTTACAGGAGATCCTTCCTGCCCATAGCCATCAAATTCAAGTTTAAAATCACTTTATTGATCCCAAAGGTAAGTTAAATGTTGTTGTAACTCATATTATCCAAGGTTTAAACATTCAATTTCCATTTGGGATTAATAAAGTATTTTTGAACTGAATTGAATCAAATAGCTGGAAGGGTGTGTTTCACTTTAATTAGCTTGTAAAGCTATTCCGACATTTTAAACCTTTAAACTATTGATCCATTTTTACACAAGTCAGCTCTATCAGAATCCAAGAGCAGCCAGCAGCATTTCAGCTGATTGCAGACCTTGTTTTTGAGATTTAGTACTAAGTTTTGTTGAAAACAGTTAAAAGGCTGTCAAACGCAACTACGTAATGTCCAGATTGCGTCAGGAACTTTTATTTCTCTGGACCAATCAAAATGTAGAATTTTGGGCGGACTATTTGAACGAAAGAAGCAGCTTCTTGCTGATTGGCCAATGGAAACGTCAGTCACAGGGGTGTGCGTCTCATCTGACAGCTTTTAGATTTCCGACACTCTTTGGATTTCTCAACATATTATAAGATTAGAAGTTATATATCAATAAAATAGATCGAAATAAAGTGAAAAATGCTGGTAAAATGTTCGCTGTATACGTTGATTTATGCGATTAGCCCTCAAAGGAGTAGGTCGCTATCGTCAAACAAGGCTGTGATTGGTTGTTGCGCTGTTGCCAAGACCTGTGGGCGGAGCTAGCCTGAACGTCAACAAAAGAGAGGAAAGAGAAAGGAGGAGGAGGAGAAGACTGGAAGGAATAAACGACAACAGATGATAGATATGTGGCTTTAACCAGCAATAACAGGTAGGGGAACCATTTTAAAGTGTTTTACAGCTTTTAATTCATCCTGACACCGAGTATTTACGAGAAAATACTCAGGTTAGATTCGGTTCCAGCAAAGAAAAAAAGCTATGAAGAATAGATGGCAAACAGTTGTCCTTTAATTAAACCAATGTTACCGATAATATTATTTTAATTAGACTGTTAGCAAGATGGAGTTATGCTATTATTTCAATAGCAGAAAATAACTCCGGAACGACGACGAAGATGGCTTCCGATTGGGAGCCCAGTAAAGGGCTATTCCGCTGCTTTTGACAGCTCTGGAGCCTTTTATATCAGCCCTAGTTGAAAATCTAAAACATTTGGAGTTGTAAAACCTGGAATGGATTGTGCTATGATGAACAGAAAACCTTAAAAACACAATTTCTGACCCGTTAAATCTTCATTGTGTTCGTGAAATAACAAAAAGGATCGATTTCAGTTTTATTTTTGCTGTAATCTCGAAGCTAGACCACATCCAGCGTCAGGGTTTATCTAGTTTGAAGAGTTATTCCTTAAAATACAATTTCTGACTTGGGAAACCTCTGTTGTGTGTGTGAAAGATGAATAAAAATTCAAATATAGAGCTCAAAATCCACACTTGAGATATGTAAAACGTGAAATTCCTCTTAATCTGATCTGAGTTATTCTGCAATGAAAAAAAAAAAAACAAAACTAACAAATATTCAATTTTTCGACCTGTGAAACATTTATTTATGGCTAGATTTTGTGGTCTAAGAGGCAGGAAAATCGGAAAAATGTAGCATTCCCAGACCATAAATTGGATTTTAAAGCCACTACAGACCAGTTTGATCTGAATATTACTGAAAAGGTCTGACTATATCATATTTCTGAATTTTAAGCCAGTAAATCCAGAATGATTTTGAGAAAAAGAGTGAAATGGCCCTTTACTGCGTATGTTTACGTGACCGAACCGGAAGCCAACTTCAGCGTCGTTCCACCGGAATCTTTAAATAAAATTTCGAGTTTCAAAATATTAAAGGATATTTTCATATTTTCCTTTAGATTTATATTAAATGTTGTGATGATGAACTAAGATGTGTAATTATATTTTATTTTAAAGTGAGGGAATGTGGTTATATATGTTAAAAGCGGCTCCCCTCCCCCCGCTTAGAGGATTTAAAAACGCCAACAAACGGTTCGAGCTCAGTTCGACGGTTACGGTCCACTTTAACGATCCGAACCCGACAGGTTCGGGTTTGGATGCGGTTTACGTGGTCAAAGAAGCAGCAGAAACATTTCAAAAAGGCAGATTTGTGTTTGTGGGTCAGACAGAGAAGGCGTCCACCGGAGGAAACCTGACACCGGAGCCCAGCTCCAGCTGTAGGGAAGTGGGCTGGGTTCGGGCTCGCTGCCGGGGCGAGAGGCCGGTCACTGACAGTTACATCACTGCCAGCCCCCGGCAGATAAACCGGGTTCTACCCGAACCTAGAGCAAGGAGGTCTGGAACAGTTTCATGAAATGTCTTACAGCTGAAAATCTGTAACCCCCCCCTCGGTAAAATCAGTCAAATTCAAGCGTTTTTCAAGCATTTTCGAGGTAAGTCTTCGTACTTTTTCAGCATTTTTTTTTTTTTTTTTTTTTTTATCTCTAAAGAACTAAAAATAGACAGTTTCAATTCACCATTATATTACATCATTTATTATTGTTATTAAATTAACTTGTGACATCATTCTACATAGCAGGACAAACGAAACTGTTTAGTTATTTCAGCTGCGCCATTAGGAATAATAAATATTGATTATACTGAAAAAAATCGGTTTGTGTCAAGGTAAAAATGATTTTCCTGCTCAAATTAAATGCTTAAAAACAATTAAATACTCCCTTGACTTCCTGTTAAAGGTTGAATACAGCTTTATTATAAAACTGCAGACGGAATATCAAGCAGTTTTTACAGAAATCAAGCTCTTTCCAAACGCTGTATTGAAGTTCAAGCATTTTCAAGGATTTCAAGCACCCCTATGAACCCTGCGCAAAGGGTGGAGCACATTTGTTTTCAGGAAATCCCAAATTATGAAACGCTGCACATTAGGCTTCGGCATGGTGAAACATGGTGGTGGCAGTGTCATGCTGTGGGGGGTGGATTTAAAAAAAAAAAAAAAAAAAAATTCCAGCAGTTAGAGGGGAAAAAGCCTCTGGACTGTCCTGAGCGCCAGCAGTTAACGAAGCCGTGGCCAAACTTCTTACCTCATGGGCCGAAACTGTCAAATTAAAAGTAATCGAGGGTCACGAAAGATTTTTATTTTTTAAATTTTTAAATAAAAACAAAACAAAAGGTTTAATTTTTATCTTATCTTATCTTTTATTTTATAAAACACAATGTTTTAATAAAAATAAAGCAGTCCAACTCCTTGGAAAAGGGAACTAAATCATTACAGATGCAGGTTTTCCTTGTTTAAAACAAACATAAAAAGCACGGACATCCTAAGCTTGCCGTTTTTCTAACATGGCCGTCTGGATCTTTGCGCTGGCTCTCAGCCGCGACGGCGGGATACGAGTCGCATCTCCTGAAAGCGAGCACCTCGGTCTGCTCTGGAGTGAAAGTCCCTGGACGTCTGCTGTCCTCTTTACGAGCAAACAGAATTAAAAGTGAAAGAAGAACTTTGTGTTTTACGTCACATATTTAGAATACTTTATGGCTTTTTTTTTTAAGAGGCAGTTGAATTTTCACTGCGTCAACTTCCAAGCTGAGCTGGAAAAACAGGTTGGTGCTATTTTAGTGGCACCAAATCACTCTGAGGGCTACAAATGGCTTCCCAGCCCTGAGCTGAGGGTTAAAGGTTAACTGGACTTCTGTTGCAGTGAGAACTGTGGTGGGGAAACGAACCTTGAACATGGATGCGGTGCGGCTGATGAAGGAGCTGAGGGCGAACTACGAGCAGGAGGCGGATTTTCTGCCCAGAGAGACGGGCCTGAACCTCATCGTGTCCGCGCAGCAGGTGAGAGCCGCTTCCGGCGGAGCCCTGGCGCGCTCCGCTGTGAGGTTGGCTGAACTTCCTTTGCTTCGCAGAGCGGCGGCCAGATCACCGCCAGGTGCCGGGACGTGAAGGTGGAGGACCTGTGGAGCCTGACCAGCTTCTTCGGCTACAGCACCCAGACCTTCGTCCTGGCCGTCAGCCTGCTGGACAGATTCCTGGCCATGATGAGGGTACGCTCCCGGCCTGAAACTGTTCATCAGATCCAGCAGTTACTGCAGCAATCGGCAACTAATTTGGTGATGGATTAATCGGCGGTCGGAGTATGCAGACTCTAAAAAAGGCCATCTGCTGAAAGAACAACACGAAACCCTTAATCTGTAACTCTGTGGCCGTTTCAGCTTCGCCTGCTGCAGATTCTGGCCTTTAACGACTGAATTATGGATCTATTAATCCGAAAAACAATCAAAAGAGCAACCCCATGCTGTGTTGTGACGATTATTTGAATAACTCTGGTGATTATTCTGATGATTAATCAGATACAAAACTGGCACATTCTGCAGATTTTTAATTTAACCTCTTAGGCTTTTTTATACAATATTAGAAAGACAATAAAAGAGGCAAATAAACGTTTCACTGGCTAAAATGCAATCATTTCGCTTTCCTTTGGTGAATCTGAAGCCAGTGAGTTTTGGGTGAAACAGATTTACAGACTAATTGTTTTTTTTATCCTCAATGCAAAATGTGAACTATGTTGCAGTTGTGGCTTCATTGCTGCTCTGGTCGTGTTGATTTTTCAGCACCGAGCCGTTTTTAGAGTCGCGTCTTCTTACTGAACGAGTTGACGGCCATTTTAATCATCGATTCATCGCTGCAGCCTCGATGTCTTGACAAGTTAAAAGAGCTGAGCTTTTCACACGTTGATGCATCCTTTGCTCCAGATGACAGAGCCTTAAAGGAATGTTTATTTTCTTCTTTAAAAAAAGAATTAAATTATTGTTTTTAAAGTATTTCTAATAATAATCTAATGAAAATGTTCCAATTTTTAAACCCGATTTGCCGGTCAATTGTCAGAGTAACGGCCTGAACCCCCTCAGATCGACTCTCACCTCCGTCTGCCCCCCCCAGGTCCAGCCCAAACACCTGTCCTGCGTCAGCCTCAGCTGCCTCCACATGGCGGCCAGGGTGACGGAGGACGAGTGCGACGTGACGCCGGCCGACGAGCTCATCCGCATCAGCCAGTGCCGCTTCACCGCGTCCGACCTCGGCCGCATGGAGAAGATCGTCGCCGAGAAGCTGCGCTTCCAGTCCAAGGCCGTCACCGCCTTAACCTTCCTGCAGCTGTACCACCAGATCACGCTCACGCACGCCACCTACAGGTGAGGCTCCTGCACGCAACCCATCGGCTTACATTGAAGTAGATGCTATTTTAGTTATCGATTATTCTGACCATAAATCAGATGGAAAAACTCTCACATTCTGCAGCCATTTTATACATAATTAGAAATGCATAAAAATATGAAAATAAACACTTTGCATAAAATGCAACACCACAGCATTCCTTTCATGAACGCTACGTCATTTGTAGCGAAGGATGCATCTGCAGTGACGAAAACAACATGTAGACAGCAAAAGGTGCTTAATAGGAGATTATTTTTGCAGAATCTGAAGCAGGTGAAGCTAAAACCGCCTCCGGAGGAGCTCTGGGTGGAACAGATTTACAGCAAAAGAGGATCTGTTTCCATCTTAAATGGAAAATGTTTGTTTCTTGCTTCATTACTGCTTTTGATATGTTCTTCTTTCAGCATTTAGCCGTTTTTTTAGCGTCTGTATCCTCCAGTTAACGACTAATCGATGACGAAATTAGGTGACGATTATTTCAATAATTGATTAATCCATTCAGCCCCACATCTGAATGCATCCAAACTAAGAATTCCCATCATTTTCGGTCAGTAAATGCATCAGACGACATGCATTATGATGCTTTTTGCAGAATGCAATTAAATCAGATTTAGGAGCGTAACCCGTGACGCAGAAAACCTGGACAGGACTGCTGGGTGCATGTCTGCTGGGTTGAGGTCCAGGACGTGTTCAGGCACATTCAGGCGGGCAGAGCTGCGGGCGCTGATGAGGACGGCCGTCCGCAGCCGCGGCCGCTTTCGTTCTGCAGCGATGCCACACAGCGCAGTTCCAGCTGGATCGGGTTTTATCGGACCGGTTCACGTCGTTGAAGACATCAGAGCTGAAAGCACGATTTGCACGGCAAAACGCCAAACCTTCCCACGTGTTTCTGCTCTCGTTTCTACTGCAGATAATCTTTAATGCACTTGAAATCAGACAAAACTAACATACAAGTAACTGTTCAGCAGAAACAGGAGCCTGTTTAAGGTCAATAATTCCTTAATATTGAGGAAAAAGTTCGAAGTGAAATCATCTGCCAGCGGGACAAGATACTTTCCCATGTTAGAAATTCAAATATCTTGTCCCACCAGCTGATTATTTCACTCATAAATAGCACTTTTTCATCAATATTGACTCAAAACAAGTTCATTTTGTCTCCTTTCAAGTGTATTAAAGATATTTGCTTCAGAAACTGAACCAAAATGACTTGGCTGGTGAATGACATGTTTAGGGATGTTTCTGGGTGAAAGCTGCAGTTTGCAGAGGAACGCTGCGACTCTGAAGGGCTCCGGCTGTTTTTTGTGAACAGGAAGGAGACGCTGAGCCTGGAGAAGCTGGAAGCTCAACTGAAAGCCTGTCTGTGCCGCATCTCCTTCTCTAAAGCAAAGGTAGGATGTCAGAGGCCTTCACCGGCCTGTCAGGGATCCGTTCCCCCGTTGGAACAGCGGTTCTGATCCGGTCCCTCTCTGTCCGTCCCTCCAGCCGTCCGTCCTGGCCCTGGCCCTCCTCCGGCAGGAGATGGAAAGCATCCGGTCGGAGGACATGCTGGAGATAGCCTTCCACATCCAGAGACACCTGAAGGTACGTCCAGCAGCTCATCCAGGGGGTGGGATTTGTTTTTAACGGTGCCGGGCAACATGGCTCCGATTTCTTTCACGTTTGTTGTTGTTTTTTTGTTTTTTTCCTCACTTTTTCTGAAAAAAAATTACAAATGATAGAAAATATTTTCAAAAAGTGGCTTTTATTTTAATCCTCCCTTCTGGGTTGCACTGCAGCGCATCAGGGCCAGGCTGATTACCAGAATAAAGTCATAATATTAGAGAATAAAGATGCAGTTTTACCAGAAAAAGCGTGGATAATTTTTTTACTTTTTGTGTTTGAGTTCTCATAAAATTACAACTTCGTTCTCTTAATATTATGACTGTATTCTGGTAATATGAAGAGTTCATTGTCATTAAAATGAATCCTAGTCGTAGAGTCGACCTGAATTCAAAGTCCAAATAAACAGAAGCGTTTATTTGGACGCTGGTCAGACAAGATGGCCGCCGTGGAGGCGATGACATCACTGAACTGTGGGAACCCCAGCAGAGCACTGGTGGGGGGGGAAAAAAAAAAATCCTGATTTTCTCAAAAATGAAACCTTCACAAACCAAGAATCTGATGGCTCTGTGGGCTGCAGCTTCAGCTGTTTGTGATTTAAACGTGTTTAAGCTGTTCCACCGACTCCGGACACGGAGCTGCGGGAGTTTAGCTTCCTGGAGCAAAGTCGAGCGTTCTGTCCCCGAAAACGTCCTCCCGGCTCCAAGTCCGGCTCCAAGTCCGGCTCCACCCTGACCTCCTGACCTGAACGTTTACAGGAGAGCTGAACTGCGCTGTCCCCGCTTTCAGATCCCCGACGCGGAGCTGCAGCGCTGGAGCGAGCGGGTGGCCCGCTGCCTCTCCGACTACGCCTCGCCCAAGTGCAGCAAGCCCAACCACAGGAAGCTGCAGTGGATCGTGTCCCGGCGCACCGCCCAGAACCTGCACAGCCACCTCAGCGTGCCGGAGCTGCCCACCATCCCCGAGGACCGCTGGGACGAGAGCGAGAGGTGAGCGAAACAAGCGCACCCACCGGGAGCTCCTCAGGTGTTTCGCACGGGGAGGGCGGCGGACGTGCGCGACGTGCCCGCGGAGCCGTCTCCGCGGCAACGGCGCACCTCCAGCCAGCAGCTGGTTCCTCACAGAGGGATTACTCATCTCTGAGGCAACGCTCGGCTTTCCGGCGTGTCGCAACTCGGCGTCGCGGCCGAGCACGTCCTCAGACGTTTCCGTGACGTCGCAGCGGGTCGTGGGGTGGGGGGGGCCCTGATGTAACGCTGAGTCAGGAGCTCAGAGTCGATCATTAACCCGGAGAGCCTTCGCTCAGCTGATGTTTCGCTTTCCTTTTCAGCAACAGTCCGTGCCGGCGCGTTTGAGTCGGTTTCTGAACGAAGAAGCCGTTCCTCCGGATTCTTCACGGGAAAAATTGGGATTTTTAAAGCCCGACTTTTCTTTACAGCAGAAGCAGAGGATCTCCATAGTTTCGTTCTGAAATATAACTGAGCTTTCATGACGCTAAACCCCAGCTGTGATATGAAAATAATGAAATAGTTGAGGCTCTGTGCAGGGCTGGGACGGTTAATGGTGATCCATCCTTTATGGAAGTGATCAGAACTCAAGAGGCAGTTTCAGCTTCACCTGCTTCAGATTCTGTTGAAAAAATATCCTATTAAGCACCTTTTGCTGTCCAATTATTAATCCATTAATTTAAATAATAACCACCAGATCAGTTCAGCAGGAAGAGCTGAGATTTTCACACGTTGATGTTAGAAGGATTTATTCAGCTGCAGACGCATCGTTTGCTTCAGATGATCAAGGAACGCTGTTCTGTTGCATTTTAGGCAATAAAATGCTTATTTTCTTATTAAAAACTAATTAAAATATTAATTTGCATATTTTAATGTATTTCTAATGTTGTATAAAAAGGGCTTAAATGAAAAACCCGCAGAAAGCGGCAGATTTTTGATCCGACTAACCGTCAGAATAATCGATTACTCAGATAAACGAGATGAATGAAATGCATCATTTAGACAGCGAAAGCGTGATGCGCAACTTTCATGAGCAAACAAACCAAAACCATCCCCACGCTGCGATGACAAAGCCGGTCGCCGTGACGACGTCATGGCAACAAAATGAGGCTGACTGGGTTATTTGCAGATGAAGCTGTTGCTGCCACAACAAAAGTCTGAGATCTTCTCAAGATGATGAGGCAGTGAAATGAGAAGGTACGCTGAGTTATGATGAAGTGAAGCTGTGACTGTTGCCATGACTTCAGGTCCTTAAGATGACGAAATTGTTACCATGAGAAAAATCTCGAAATAAGGAGGCAAAGAGGCTGTTAATGCGACAAGATGACGACATTTACGGCAACAGAATGGTGTCAAAACGAGCTCAGGATCTGGTTATCTGTAACAAAATGATGAAATATTAGCGCCACAGAAATTATGTTGCACCATTTTAAAAAGATAAGGAGACAATCATCCTGTTAAAGCAAGAAAACGACCTAAAACAATCATTTTATTCCAAGATTATGGCTGCAACTGGTTATTTTAGTGACGATTAATCAGATTTAAAAAACGGGCACATTCTGCAGATTTTTAATTCGTCAATTTCAGCTAATTTTTTTTTTTTTACAATATTAGAAATAGATTAAAAAAGATGCAAATAAACAATTCAGTTCCTTTTTTAAATATCGAAATAAAAATGTTATTGCCCAAAATGCAATAACAATGCAGGAAAGGATGCATCTACAGCTGGAAAACCCTGTCCACTGATCTGCTGATTATCTGCATTAATAACTGGATGCAAAAGGTGTGTAATATTTTTCCAGAAGGCGAAGCTAAAGCTGCCACTCGAGGAGTTCTGGGTGGACCAGATGTTTGTCGTATTGTTCGGCTTTGGCTGACGTGTCGGTCCGTTTCCTCACCGGCGGCTTCGGCCCTGAATCAGCGGCTCGGTTGCATCTGCAGCTGCAGAAACGAAGCTCCTGACTTAAGAATCTCTCATCTGGTCTTCTTGTCCGCAGCGAGGACTCGTGCGAAGACGTGACGAGCTCAGGGGACGAGTCTCTCAGCAGCTCTCTGGGCAGCGACGCCGAAGGCCCCTTCTTCCCTCTGCGCCGCCGTCGCCAAACGCACCGCCAATACCTCGAGGCCTGAAGGCGCCGCCTCCCCGTCCCTCCTCTTCACTTCCTGCCGTCTTCTTCTTCTTCCTCCTCCTCTGAAGCTCTGCCGCCGGCGGAGAGGCGCACGACGACCGGCGGCTGCTCCCGGTCCCCGGAGGGGACCTCCGGGCCCCTCGGGGCCGAGTCCGACCCTCAGATGTCCGACCAGGCCGCCACAAAGACTGTTTGCCAAAACGCGTCCCGTCTGTCCCACAGAATGTCTTTCCTTTCGACTGTTATTAACCTGCGACTGTTTTCCTGGAGCGCAGAAGGCTGAAGCAGCAGACCGAGCGGTTCTCCACCTCGTGTCCCCAGCCCGATAAGAAGCCGGCGGCGCTGCAGAGGTCCGATTCCCCCCCCCCTGCTGGGCTGGCTAAATCAGAAACCTGCTGCTGCTGCTTCTCCCTTTTGTCTCCCAGTTTAATTTGCACAGTTTTCTTTTTTCCACACGTGTCCAGAATGTACATGTGGACGTGTGAACCCGCTATGATGTAGCTCAGCTCGCAGTTTGAAGGCCAGGATGTCGTTTGAAACTAAATAATGCTGAATGTGTCGGGAAAAAATGTTTGTAGAAAAACCTGTAAAACTGTAAATGGTGTACAAAAAAAACCCTGTTAATAGTTCTTTGTAGATAGTGAGTTATTTATTCTGTTTTTGTCACATGTACTGAAAACAAAAAACGTTATAAAAACAAGCTATTTTTAATCCACCGCCTGCTGGTTATTCTTTCATCTGGAAGCCGAGGAGCTTGATTCCTCCTCCGTTCAAGTCGAAAGAAGGTTTTTCCAGATTCACGTTCCGAAAGATTCCAGTTAATTTTTCTTCGAATGTTTGAAACATATAAAAGTTTAAAGTGGATCTGATGGAGACATTTCAGCTGAGGTCCCATTTGAAATCTGGGAGGAAAAAAATCAGATGATAGATGATGGATGGATGGATGAAGGTTGGATTAAAGAGACATGGATGGATGGATAGATGAACGGATGGATCATAGATGGAAAAAAATAAATATTCAAGCTTTTTTTTTTTTTTTTTTTCATGAAAACAACTTTTTACTCGTCATTTTAAGACATTTCCTCTGGTAAAGTTGATTCTTTGCTCTGCTAAAATTAAGACTATATTAAGTCAGCGGCCTGGACCGAAGGGACGACTGAAATAAAAGCCACTTCTTGAAAATATTTTCTGTCATTTGTAATTTCTTTTTTAGAAAAGAAAGATTAAAAAAAAAAAAAAAAAAATTAAAATTGGAAATCAGATTTGGTATGAAAAAAATCAGGTTTTATTTTTAAGTCCTATCGCCCCGCCCCATTTACAGCTGAAAACCCCGATGCGTTACTGTACACTGTCATGGCGACGGGCAAGAGCAGCTCGTTTTGGCACCGAAGTCGAGCTTTAAAAGTCGCTTTCTATCTAATTAATGAAACGATCAACTCAACATGCAGAATCACAGCTTTATATCTTCAGTCTGACCGCTATCGGACCTTTTAAAGCCATTTCTACTCAGAGCAGCCCGACTGCCATGTTCTGGAGAGACGAACACGGAGTCTGGAGACGATGGTTGCTCACGCTCGATTTCATTGTCACCCATGAGAAACCCTGGATGAGAACCGAGCGGGTTTAACCGTCGGCGACGTCGGCAGGTTAAAGAACGTCTTTCTCTTTCTGCTCGTCTGGGTTCCCGTGGCTTAAAACGGTTTAGAACGTCATTTAAATCCACGTTTATCCTGTTCAGCCGTGAAAAGCACAAAGCAAGCGCTGAGTCCTACCACAGCCAGCTGGACCGGTCCGCCCTCCGCTCCCTCCTCCATCGCGTCAGTCTCTGCTTCCTGTTCCGTTAAGAGCTGAAAAACAATCCAATCCTCGGGTCAGAATCCCATCCGGGATCTCTTCTTCTTGGGTTGGGACGACTGCGACGGCCCCCGCTGGCTCTGGGAGGCACTGGAGGGGGTCAGAAACTGAGAGGAGGCGGCGGCGGCGGGATGAAGAGGCGGCTCATCCTGGGAATACAGGAGACACATACTGTTAGAGGAAATGATGTCACCGTCTCGTCCAATCTGTAATTCTTCTGATCGGTTTCATCCGCAACAATCAGAAAGCAGTAAATGTCACAGCTCTGCCCCCTGCTGACGTAAACGAGTTCCTGCAGGACGCTGTAAAATATGAGCTCCTCCCTATTCTTCATACTGACCCAGTACAGCTGGTGGGAGACAGGAGGCTAAAATAACATCACTGATGGACAAAGTCTCCCACCGCTGCATCCCAGGTGCACTAAGAAGAGTTAGAGGAGATCCTTCCTCCCAGCAGCTGAGACTCTCGAACCACCACTGCTCCCAGCGAACTCAGGGTTTACATCCACGCTGGTATCTGTACAACTCCACAGTTTTTCTGCTGTCACTAACTGCAAGTAGTTTGTATTTTTAATGCTCAGAGACATTTTGCACATCTTGTACATTTTTAATTCCTCTGGACTGGAGTATTTTTAACTGAGATTATGCCTTACTGTACAGTATTTCTTATTTTTATTCTGTTTCTATATACATTTTATATTCTTTGGTCGAGTCTGTTTTCTGTTATTATCACCGCCACTTTGCTGCTGCTGCACAGAAATTTCCCCATCCTGGGGCAATTAAAGGGGCAGTATCCATCCTTTCATCCATCTGTGTGAATAGATGGATGAAAGGATGGACGACTGGATGGACAAAAGGATAGATGAAAGGATGGATGGATGAAAGGACGGATGGATGGATGAAAGGATGGATGGATGAAAGGACGGATGGATGGATGAAAGGACGGATGGATGAAAGGATGGATGGATGGACGAAAGGATGGATGGATGAAAGGATGGATGGATGGATGAAAGGACGGATGGACGGACGGATGGATGGGTGAAAGGATGGATGTTTCTGTAAAGCCCTATATGTGGAGAAACTAAACCATCCCCACTCTGCTACACGGTGATGGCAGCATCATGCTGTGTGCGGATGGACGACTCCTCTCCCTCCTCACCTGCGTTTCGCACAGAGAGCTCAGGTAGTCGTCCACCAGCCTTCTGCGCCTCCCCTGATCGGCTGTCGGGGTCTCGGGGGTTCTGGGCCCGGCGGGGGTCTCCCTCGGAGACGTTGGGGGCGGGCCGGGCCCCGGGCCCCCGGCCCGGACCCCCGTTGGCGCCGGGGCTTCTTGACTCTCCAGCAGAGCCGCCAGCTTGGACAGCGCGCCCCCGCCCTCGCCGTCCGACCACGGCCCCTGGCTGGCGGCGGAGGACCACCCCGTCGACCCGGAGAACTCGTCCAGCTCCACCTGGTAGCTGAGCGAGGAGGTGAAGCTCCCGCTCAGCTCCAGGCGCCGGCCCGCCGCTCGCTGCGCCTCCTTCTCCCTCCTCCTCTTCCTCCTCAGAGCCTCCACCTTGGTCTTCCTGTTCATCCCCAGCTGGTCCTGCCACCAGGCCCGCCACTCCTCCTCGCCCCGCCACGCCGCCGTCAGCCGGTCGCTGAGCGCGTCCGTCCACTCCTCGGCGTTCACCAGCGGGGGCGCGGGAACCGGGTCGGGCACTCCGACGGAGGCGGAGCCGTTGAGCAGCAGCGAGCGCCTCGACATGCACGCCTTCAGGCGCCGCCGCAGCTCCTCCTCCTGCTCCCCGCCGTCGCCCACGCGAAGCAGGCCTTCGGTTCGGACCGTGAAGAGCCGCAGCCCGGCGGGCTTCTTCCCCTGACCCGTCTGCATCAGCCTCTGCAGCCAGCGCTTCCAGGTCTGGATGGAAGTGCTGCTGGGGGCGGCGGGGGTCTCCCCGCAGCAGCTCCGACCCGCCGCCTCCTTATTCCCACCGCTAGCCTCTGCGTCCGGCCGGCTCTCCCGATCCGAGTCCGGTTCCTCGTTGACAAAAACCTGCAGGCGTTTCCGAATCCGACTTCTGGCTTCCGACTCCTCGCAGGAGGAATCCGAACGCAGGTTCCTCTCGGGGGTTTCTGGAACGAGCGTCCGGGCGGCCGGAGCCTGAGACGGCATGACGACGTCCTCGTCGCTCGACGTGTCGGAGATCAGCAGCTGCTGGGAATGCGCCGGAAGCCGCTCCGTAGCTTCCTCGTTCTGCCGGCGGCGCTCCAGGACCTGGGCGAAAATGTCTCCCGCCTCCGTCAGCTGGAGGACACACATGCGCTCCCCGGGACCGGGTGCGTTCTGGAAACACGTCAGACCTGAAAATGTGAATAAAACCTTTTAAAGGGCCAGCGTTACGTGTTTTAAAGCCACACAGAACCATTTTACAGCTCAATCCAGTTTCCTTCAGTTATAAAAATGCTGTTTATATCAAATATGACTGAAAAGAAATTTGATTCGTAATTTAACGCCTTGAAATCGGGCCTCTGTCTCTTTAAGAAAGTCCTGCTTTTTCTGAAACTCCGCCTTCAGGAAGTCACCACAACAGCGTTCCTCTATAAACCCTTTAACAACTTTGTTTTTAAATCAGCGTTTCACTGAGAAGTAGCTCATATAATGAGCTCAGCAGATGCGCGGTTCCACCAGGTATTTGGGAGGAGGGGGGCCTGTGTGAGGTGGAAGCTTACAAACTGCAGCTCTGAGGAGGAGCTGCACCTCGAAGGCGGTGTGAGGGCCACCCAGGCGTTTTGCACAGCTGAATGGTTGCCATGGAGATTAAAGGATTTCTCAAAAGAAAGACTTAAGGCAACACTCCAGGTATGTTTTTGATGAGGGAATAACGTTATAATGTGATGTAAAGCGCAAAAAAGTTGATTTTACATAATACTGCTCCTTCAAAGAAACACAATTCTGACAGAAAACACGTGTTCAGCTCCCCCTGCTGGAGAAACATGGTTACCTGCAGCAGGTGAAGCCAGTCTGTCGGCTGCGGTTTGCTGCCGGTGGGGGATCTGAACGGGGAGGAGTCGCAGACTGTCCGTGGGTCGGAGGAGCGCCTGAGGAGGCCCTCGGCTGCAGCAGGCCTCCACTCCACCTCCTGAACACACAGGAGAAGAAGAAGAAAAGCTACATTTACCACCTTCTGGTTGCCGTCCATAATAAATAAGAAGACTAGAGCCCAAGGATCCGTCTGCGTGGGAAGAGTGGGTGAGATTTAGGGGCGATTTTGCAACAAAAGCAGATTTCTTTGGTCTTTTTTTTTGCAGAATCACGGCTTCAAAAAAATAACCCAAACAAAGAAGACAATAATAAATAAATAAATAAATAATAAAATAAAAAAAATGGATAAAATAAAAACATTAAAAATTTAAGAAATGAAAAAAAAGAGAAAAAAGAAAACAAAAACAATCTAAAAATAAATAAAACAAAAGTCAAAAATAAAAAAAATATACATAAAAGAACCAACAGTGAGGATAAAACAATTTTTTTAAATTACAAAAAAAATGAAAATACATTTTTAAAAATTAAAGAAAAAATAAAAAACCCAATCGAGAGGACAAGACAAATAAACAAATTATCTATCTATCTATCTATCTATCTATCTATCTATCTATCTATCTATATAAAGAAAATCCCAACAGAGAGGCCAAAAAGGTTAAGTTTTTTTTACATTAAATAAATTTTAAAAAGTAATAAAAAATAAAAAACAAAACAAAAGAAACAGTTTTAAAAAATTTCAACAATTTTTTTAAAGAAGAAATAAAAAAAAAAGAAAAGAAAAAACAAAAAAAGCCCAGCTACCACAAAACAAAAGAAATTAAGACACTCAAGCCTACGTGTTTTTTTTTTTTTTTTTTACATATCTGGATATGCAAATGCTTAAAATAAATTAAAACTAAACAACTCAAGTGAAAGAAAAGACATTTTAAGACTTTTTTAAGATCTATAAAATGTCTGGAGAGGAAAAAAACGAACACAGTCGTCTGAGCAGGTTCACCCTGAAAGCAGACCGCTAGATACTGAAAAAAAAAGTCTCCAAAAACCCTAAAATGCAACAGGACCAACTGTTGGGGCTGCTGATACGAATATCTCTGTAAAATTTACAAAGACACTGAACAAGTCTAACTTTTTATGGAAAGTGTGCCAAGAAAAACTAGAAGCCAGGGGAAGCAGAACTGGACTCTGCAACAAGACGATGGCCTGAAACAAACCAGTAGGATCCACCAAGAACAGCCTGAAAACCAACTGATCACGCCAAAACTCGCCCCCTGCTGACTCACCGGAGTACTGCAGCAGGGTGATCTCCTGAGAAGACTGCGAGCCCAGAAGAACCTTAGTGGTTCCTCCCGCCGCCCGATCCAAAGCGACGTGACAGAACAGGGGCGGGGCCTCCATCATGTGATCCCACTTGAGCATGGGTATGCACGGGAAGCGCTCGTCCATGATGTAGGCCGAGTGCTGTCGGACAAACAAGCAGGAAGTCAGATCCATCTGGAAGCTTTAAGCAAACCTATCAGAATAAACTGTGATTGTGAAGCACCTGCGTGGTGAGGAGGTGGTGAAAGGGGTGCACCTCCCCGAGGTATCTGCACAGGAGGAGTCGTTCTCCGCTCTGACAGTCTGAGGTGCTGCTGATCCGAAACAGAGTGTGGCCCTGGCTCGATCCCACCTGGAAGGAGGGAGAGGGAGCTTACATGGAGCCGGAAAGCAGCCAAAGAAGTAACGTGCATGAGTTCTGCTTCCTGCAGCAATGGAAATTAGGGCTGGGCGATATGGCTAAAAAACATATCATTATATGAGTTTCATATCAGTCAATATCGATAATTATTAATTAGTTTTTTGTTTTAAATCTGAACTCCTGCCAACTGGTGATGTGACCTTTCCTGTTTCATTCACAGGAAAACGTGTTTCAAAACCTAACACTGCTGCTGCACTAGTTACAGAAAACAAGCTGTTGCTAGGTAACCAAAGAACGAGTTATTCAGGGTTTCTGCTGGTTTCACCAACTCAAATTTAAGACTTCTTGAGACCATTATGGTTGGAATTTAAGACCCGTATCTTCACAGAAATGTAGGAACTTCGTCCAGCCGACTGGCGATAAATTTGCACTTACTCATGATAGACGCAAAAAAGCTACTTAGCTAACGAGCTAGTTAGCAAGGGCATGTTAGCCTCAACCGCCTCAAGTCACAGAACGCCATGAAGATGTTTGAGTGCGACTCAAACTTTTGCCTGACATAAAAGTCCCGCGAGAAAAAAAAAAATACAAAGGATATACAAGAATAAATTGTCCTGTCAAGACAAAATGTAAGAATTTTTAAAATGAATTTAAGACATTTTAAGACTTTTTAAGGTTGCTCTGACACCCTGTTAGCTGATGCCCCAACCTAGCTTAGCTGAGCAGCTAAAGCCTTTCCTCTGCCTACATCCCCCAGAAAGCTGTGCGGTTCTGGATCAGAGCTCAGTGAAATTATTGAACATAGTATCAGACGTATTTTCTATTGATATTGATAACGTGTCTATCGCGATAGATATTATTGATTTATCGCCCAGCTCTAATGGAAACCAAGTGTTTGTGTTAAGTGGTAGTGAATCTTTCATCACCATGGAAGAATCCTGACCCAAATTGATTTATGCTGGCCATACTGGAAGGTTTTCCATCATGAAAGGTTGCTTAAGGTATTGCCCTAGCATCTCAATCAGACTTAAATCCAGACTTGGACTAAGCTGATCTAAAGCTGACATTTTGTTTATTTGAATTTATCTAAGATGGAGTTTCTGCTGTGCTTTGGATCACTGTCCTTCTTCATGGTTGCATCAGTCCAGGTCCTGAAGCAGCAAATCAACCAAAGACCATCATACAACCACCACCACACCTTACTGTAGGTATGACATTCTGTTTCTGAAATACTGTTAGTTTTACACCAGATGCAACTTTTGTCTGTTCAGTCCAGAGAAATCAAGAAATTTGGAAAACGTCAGCAGCTGTTCTGGCAATTGTGAAGCTACCCAGCATGTGTGAGGGAATCTGCAGAGCAATCAACGCTCAGACCGAGATGCTACATGAGCAGAATTGGAAACTGGATGAGATCCTTGCACAGGATCGCAGGCTGGTTGTGGTTCCTGGACTAATAAGTGAATGAATCTTAAGGGGAGGTTGTACGCTCGGATTTGGTGGAACTGACCACGAATTTGGACGTTTGGACTCGCCATTGCGATGTACCAGTGAGACTTTAAGGCAGACGGAAAATCAACGGAGTCGGCATGACCCAAAACAATTGTTATCTCAATCCGTCTCCCCTGTGTCGGCCTTGGAAGGCTGGCTATCTCAATTTCTCCTGGATGTTATGTGAACAAGATGCCCTGCTCTCTCTGCCCCTCATAAACTCAAACTGTATCCTGTCAGGGATGAAGTGTGAAATATTATTTTTTCCCTCATCTTACCCAATGTGGTCTTTTTTCTCATCGAATGAAAGGGCAGCGTCTCCTAAGATGGCTGCAGTCTCAGACACCTGTCTACCCATGTATATTGTTTGTTTTTCTCTTGGACAGGCTGTGCTGAAATATAATTTCCCCCCTGAGGGACTAATAAAGGTATTCTTATTATTTACTTTTCAGTTTTCCGCCTCTTGATCCGGCTGGAACAGATGGTTCCGGGTTCAAGTTTGATCTCTCATCTAAGCTTCTTCAGCTCCGAAAACTGAACGGAAACTCTTCTGGGTGGTGTTGCTCACCACAGTTAACAACCTAAAAGTCTTTCCTAAGCAGTGAAGACAAAATTAAAAATATTTTCTCACTTTCAGCCTGAAATCGGTGAGCTCCGCCCCCGTCCTGTCTGCGTACAGCATCACTCTCGGGTGGGCGGAGAACTCGCACCATCTCCATGACGACTTGGCGTTGAAGTACAGGTTGCTCTCCTCTGCTCGGATCTTCTGCATCCTGACGGAGGGAGAAGAAGGAATTTCAACCTCCAATCAGCACTCAGAGCAAAGCTGCATTCCACCAGCAGGAGGACGTGGGGCTGGGCGACAAATCGATTTTATCGATTAACTGAATTTTTGGTTTTTGAAGGTTTAATTTGTGAAAAATCTGGCCTTTTTTTTTTTTTTCACCAATGCGTTCCTCGTGTTTCCATGTCTCAGAGTGATGTCAGCGCTCCTGGGGCGGTCATCTTGTTTGACAAGCGTGTTTTACAGTTTGTATTTATTTAGACGCAAAAGTCTATTTCGAAGAAAGAACCACACGGACTGAGCTTCTCATGCTAGATCTCAATAACAGTACAAGTTTTTTGGATTAAAACCACCTTTTTCTCGCAATTTTTCTTCTTGGAAAATTGCGTCTTTATTCTGATAACATGACTTTTTTCTTGAAATTAAACTAAAATTCTTGTAGCCCAGCCTTGATACTGTCGTACAACTCACAGAAAGGATGACTGAAATAAAAACCACTTTTTAAAAAAATATTTTGTCATTTGTAATTTCTTTTTTAGAAAAAAAAGTGAGATAAAAAAAACAAAATCGAGCAAAATCGGATCTGGTGTGAAAAAAATATGAGATTTTATTTTAAAGCCATATCGCCCAGCCCTACCTGCAGCTAAAAACCCGATGCGTTACTGTTAAATATTATATATATTGTCCCGGTGACGGACAATAAAAACTCATTTAGGCACCGAAGTCAAGCTATAAATGTTGTTTTTTTTTCTCAAATTAAGTTTTAAGACATCCTTCTGGTAAAATTGTGTCTTTATTCTGCTAATATTTTGACAATATTCTCGTAATTAAACAAAAATTCTTGTAGCCTGGCCCTGACACTCCATCGCATAACTCACCACAAGGATGACTGAAATAGAAGACACTTTTTGAAAATATTTTCTGTCATTTGTGATTTCTATTTTAGAAAAGAAAGCAAGATAAAAAAAAAACAAAAAAAAAAAAAAAAAAACAAACAAAAAAAAAAATCAATTTAAATCGGATCAGGTTTGAAAGGAAAAAAATAAAAAATAAAAAAATAAATAAAAAATCGGGATATTTATTTTAGGGCTGGAACGATTAATCGTAATTAATCGATTATTGAAATAATCGTCAACTAATTTAGTAATCCATTCATCGTTAAAAAAAAAGACAATTTCCTGAAAACCCCCCCCCCAACATTTTCAAAGCAGTAATGAAGCCCAAACTGTACAAAATATATCTATATTTTGTAATAAAGATAAAAACATCTTTGTAAATATGTTTTACCCAAAACTCCTGAAGTGGCATTTTCTTATATTCACCTGGTTCAAATTCACTGAAGGAATGCTATGTTATTGCATTTTAGGCAATAAAATGTTTATTTTCTTATTTAAAAAAGAATATAAATGAGTCACTTATTTGCATCTTTTAATGTATTTCTAATACTGTTTAGAAAAGGCTTAAATGAAAAATCTGCAGAATGTGCCAATTTTTTAAATATAATTAATCAATTCAGATTAATCGATTACTAAGATAATTGTTAGCTATTCATTTTTAGGCTGTATCGCCCAGCCCAAGGAGGACGGTTCCTCACCCTCGCCCGACCGTCCACAGGTTTGCTGCTCCGCTCTCGCTCGCCACCAGAACGTCACCTAGAATATGTGGACTGATGAAACAAACAGAAGGATGTCAGCTTCCGGGTTTTTGCAGCTCGCTGTGCAGAGCTCCTCTGACCTCCCTCCCCACCTGACGCTGACGCAGGTCGCAGCGGCTTTGGTGTTCACCACCTGCAGCAGGCACGGCTCGATCCTTTCACTGAACCTCCAGACTCCACAGAGGTGATCCGAGCGCACGGCGACGCAGCCTGGAGGACGACAGGAACATGTTCAACCGTCAGCAGAACCTGCAGGGGAGGCGGGAATCCTTCCGGAAAACTCCGTACAGTTACTGAAGAGGGAGCCGCAGCTGATCTGTCGGATGGGAGCCTTCAGCTGGAAGCTCACCAGATCCCTGCTGCTGGCGTCGACCCAGGAGGAATCGTCACTGTGGTGCTGCAGCGCCACTTTGTGGAAGTCTGAGGTACTGCGTTAAAGGGATCCACGATTAGTTGTAATAACAGACTTTATTGAAGAGGTAGTTCTTTCAAAATACTGTTGGCTGTTTAGTTTTTATAAATTTAAATAAAACACTGTCACACCGTCGTCGCCATGTTGTTTACGCTGCAATGCATTCTGGGTAGATGACGTATGCCAGGACCTACAGCGCTAGCTCCATCTAGCCGGAACAATAATTGTTGCGCAATAAGTAACATTCAGTCCTTTAAACTTGAACCGGAACACAGAAATGATGAGAGGAAATGAAGATGAGGAGGACAGAATGGAGGAAGAGGAGAGGTTGGGCTGAAAAAGCTGCTGTTTGTGCTGCTGCTTGGAAATGCTAATCCGACAGTTTGCTGCAAAGATCTCCAGCTCCTGACTCAAGCTGTTTACGGTTAGCATCGGGATCAAGACAGTTTCTCAAATATATCAGAATGTTGTTATGAAGACTTGAAGATGCTTCACTGTCACTTTAAACATCCGTTCATTATCTCCCAATTTGTTTTGATTTCGCATTAGCGCCTGCTAATATGGGAAACAGCAGATCACACGCTGATCACATGCCTGTTAGTTTCACCATATGTCTCATGTTTAACAGTAAATGAAAACTTTGAGGCAGTTCGCCTCCATCCAGACGTTTTGTGGGCTGCCCCAGTCAGCCTCCACCACCTCCACTTCTTGTGTTTTGTTTATGGACTCGACTCCACTTGGCCCCACCCCCATCATCGGCCCCGCGAGCATTGTGTAGGTGAAAAAAACGGCGACCTCCATAGGTGAAAAATATAATACAGATATAAAATTTCTGACGTAATTATGTGTCATTATGCATTACAAACAACAACGTTAAGGATAACATATTTAGGCCAACATGTTAACTAGTCGTGGATTCCTTTAAGAACGGTGCCTTCTGGTTTGGATTTGTTCCCGTATTTTTCTGGTGGAGGCAGGGGGTCAGCAACCTTTCCCATTCAAAGACCCACTTTTACCCCCGCTAATACAAAATAAAACAATTTTCTAAACATGTATTACATAAAATGTTTTCTTATGAAAGCTAATAAAATTATATTAACATTTATTTAAAAAGGGACGCTTTTTTTTTTAAATCTGAAAAATCAGCCGAACAAAAGCCGATTTTCAGCGCGATTCTGCTTCTCAGATGTTTTTTCCTACAACAATTATGTTGATTATTTCTGTGTTAAACAGCCCGTGAATCAACCAAACGACCATGATTTGTTTTAAGGATACTGAGGCGGTCCATTCCCAGGCCTCCGGGATAAAGAAGGCAGCCCTCGCTCTGTGAGAACGGGACGAAGGCCAGGGCGCCCCCAGTGGCTCCCTCTGAGAACTGCATGCGGTCCCTCTGCTCCGTCAGCTCCTCGTGCAGCAGGGAGCCCAGCAGCTCCGGAGGAATGTCATGAATGACGTCCCACAGCAGGCTGCTGTATTTGTTGAGAGACTTGGACGGGTACGTTATGGGACATCTGAAAGCAAACACCAAACATTAAAACAGGTTATTTTTCCATCGCTACAAACAGAAAAAAAATCTGTAAAAACTAAAGATGCGCGATATATCGGCGTTAACATCGGTATCGGCCGATGTTTGTCTTTTTTTTTTAAACATATATCGGCATCCGTCCGATAAGCAGAACTGGGCCGATATTAACAACGATGTTTATTTCCATCTTGTTGCCGTTTGTGTTTCAGGAGCAGGAGGGATGAGAGCTGGTCATGTGACAGGGATGGAGCGCAGGATTGTGGGCATGTTCACGATGTTGACATTTATATAAATAAATAACATCGGCTATTGGCCACAACAGGTACGAGAAAAAAAAAAAAAAAAATCGGTACACAAACTGGCCTAAATTTTCCTCATTGTTGCATCCCTATAGTAAAGCCATTCAATGAATGAATTAAAAAAATAACAAACTTGGGCAAAAATCATGTTTTTCCCAACATAAAGCCTATATTAGGGCTGACCATGATAAAACTTGGTGTTTTAAGCTAAAAAAAAAAACATTAAATTGTGCCAATAAACGCCAAATACTGCATATTTCTGATTCTTCCCTTTCAAGTAGATAAAAATAAAAAACTTTATGTGAAATTCTTACGTTTCCTTTTCCAGAAATTACAATACATAGCTTTAATAAATACAAATGTATCCATAATGTGTCAATAATTTATTTTATACACAACCAAGTATTTAAATGTTAAAATTAAATTTAATATTTGGTTTAATTTTTTTTACATTACACCCTCTGGTTGACTGGTGAACTGTCTCGGGTGTTCCTGGAATCTTACCCAATGACTGCTGGAGCTCCACTCCCCTCGACCCAGCATGAATAAACGAGTAAAGAAGGGATGCGCGATAAATCGGCATTAACATCGGTATCGGCCGATGTTTGTCTTTCTTTTAAACATGTATCGGCATCCGTCTGACAAGCACAACTGGGCCGATGTTAAAAACGATGTTTATTTCCATCTTCTTGTCGTTTGTGTTTCAGGAGGAGATGGGAAGAGAGAAAAAATAACAAACTTGGACAAAAATCCCGTTTTTCCCAACATAAAGCCTATATTTGGTCCTACAATGACACAACTTAGTGTGTTATGCTGAAAAACATTAAATCATGCCAATACACAGCAAATACTGCATGACTATTTCTGATTCTTCCTTTTTAAGTAGATAAAAATAAAACCTAAGTTTGAAATTCTTATATTTATGAGCTTTTCCAAAAATTACAATACATCAGCTTAATAAATGCATCCAATGTATCCATGATTTAAATGTGTCAATTTAATTTGTACAAAACTAAACGATTAAATGCTCAAAAGACTAATATTTGGTTTATTTTTTTTTTTAAAATTACACTCTTTGACTGACCTGCGACCCGAGTAAAGCAGGGACGGATCATATATCAGGAGCAACATCAGTATCGGGTGATTTTTAAAAAAAAAAACCATATCAGTATCGATCCGATAACTGAAGCAAAGGAGCAATGTCAGCAGTGTGGTTCTTTTTTAGGGCATCCAAAGGGTAGAGAAATACATACAATATCAGTAAACGTTGGTCATAATGGCAACGTTAATATCAGATATCGGTATCGGCCTATATTTTCAGATCAGTGCATCTCTAGCCAAACATTTATTCTCATTTCAAACTTGTTTCTCTCTGGCTTGAGAGGATTTGGATTATTTCAAGCTTTTTGTTCTGACAACACGTCAACGTTCTTCTAATCTTTAGTAGCAACAGTTCTTCAGATTCTTCATGCAGAGCAAAATGTTTTAATAACCGAGGAGGTTTGAGTCGATTCAGTTCGCTCTGCTCACATTTTATACTTCAGCAGATCGACGTAGCCCTTCGTCTTCCACATGTTGGCCGAATCCTGCCAATATTTCTGCAGAAACACACAGAAGAACCCAGAGATCAGTTTTACTCCCAGGTTTCAGTCAGATGCAGTTTAAAACGTTGTCTCAGCAGCTTCGGGTGACTCTCACCTCCTTCGTCTTTGCTTTCCTGAAGAAGAAGTTATCCCCCAGGATTTCACTCGTGCACCTGAAGGCATCTGGGCCGTGGTCCATGAAGAAGTTCTGCATCTGAACAAAGGAGCAGGACGTAACCAGCCAGAACATGTTTCTTTATCCTGAGATAGTTTTTCTATTTTAGAAATGTGCAGAGAAATTGGCCAGCAACCAGACAGCGGACGACTTTCCGCTTGATTGCTTGATCCGTCTCTGGCTGGTTGGAAACTCAACAATCGGATCTTTTCCTGATCACTGAAAGCAACACGTTCTACCGTCATGGTCACATTGAGAACACTCTTTGGTGTGGATGTTGTTACTGACAGAAGACCCAATGAAGGGCTGAAATGATTAATCGATTATTGAAATAATTGTCAATTAATTTAGTAATCGATTAATCGTTAACTGGAGTGTACAGACTCAAAAAGAACAAAAAATATATACATTTGCATTTAAGATTACAAAAAACCTTTGTCTGTAAATATGTTCAACCCAAAACTCCTCAAGTAGCATAATTTTAGCTTCACACGGTTCAAATTCTGTAAGAAATGTTAAAAATCTCCTATTAAGCGATTTCACTGTCCAATTATAAATCGGTTAATCCAAAAAATAATCACCAGATCAGTCCCGCACTGTATTCATGTTAAGACGAGCAGAAATTATTTAAAATAGGAATTGAAATATTATTCATTTGCATATTTTAATGAATTTCTAATATTGTATATAAAAGGCTTAAATGAAAAATCTGCAGAACGTGCCAATTTTTTTTTAATCCGGTTAATTGTCGGAATAATCAATAGAATAACTGATAACTAAAATAACTGTTAGCTGCAGCTCTAATCCAGTGTTAGCTTTCTTAGTATCGGTGAGGTGTTTGATTCCCGGCCATGAGACCTTTGCTGCATGTCTTCCCCACTCTCCTGCCTGGTTACTGTCAACAACAACGTCTAGCGCCAAAAAAATAAAATCTAAAACCAGAAGAAACACAGAGATGTAAGGAGCTGCCTCAAAGGAAACAATGGAGGCAATCAGGTTGCAACAACAGAGACTTCAGAGGCTGCTGGTCATTTCACCCCCTTTCCTTTCTTTGGATGTTTTTCGCCCTAAAAAAGGACTCATCTGCTAAAAGTCATCATTCTGTTCCCACTTTAGGGACGTCGGCCTCAGAGTTGCTCTGTTTAACATGATGGATGTGCCTTTTGGAAACCTCAGAGTTACCATGGTAGGGAACACACACACGGAGACCGCTGTGTAGCGTTAGTAATGCTTAACTGCCGGCTGAAGAAAACAAACACAGTTTAAAGTAATTATCAGCAAAAAATCCACTCGGTGCATCTCTGATTGGTTTATTAATGGGTTCCTCACATGTGCCAAGAAGTCCAACGGATCTGGAGGCGTCACATGTCCCTGGAAAGCTGAAGGAAAAACACAGGATCAGTCTGGGTCAACAACAGAAAACCGCACAACAGCTTCAACGCGTTAATGCAGACACGATGGGAAATTTCACTTTTACGCATCAGCAGGTCAGAGATAACTCAACGTTAAGCTAAAAGATCAGAGGATAAAAAGAAATAAAGCCAAGTGAATGCTGAATGAAACAACTGCCTGGATCAGTGACTACCTGACAAACAGACCACAGTCTGTGAGACTGAAGGACTGTGTGTCTAACCAGGAGGCCAGCAGCACAGGAGCACCACAGGGCACTGTACTCTCACCATTCCTTTTCGCTCTGTACACTTCAGACTTCCAGCACAAGTCAGACTCCTGTCGTCTCCAGAAATACTCAGATGATCTGCAGCTGTCGGGAGGATCAGAGATGGACAAGAAGCTGAGTCCAGAGAGCTGGTGGACCACTTTGTGGCCTGGTGTGGACACATCATCTCATCTTGAATGTGAACAAAACCAAGGAGATGATTGTAGATTTCAGGAGAACCAGGGTCAGATCAAACCCTGTTTCCATCATGGGAGAAGAAGTGGAGGTGGTTGAGGAACATAAACACCTCGGTGTTCATCTGGACAACAGACCGGACTGGAGACTCAGCAGTGAAGCGTCTCCAAGAAGGGACAGAGCAGACTGGACTTCTGGAGGAAGCTACGATCCTTCAAGGTTTGCAGCAAGATGTTGCAGATCTTCTATCAGTCTGTTGTTGAGAGCGTCGTCTCCTCTGCCATCATCTGTTGGGGCAGCAGCATCAGAGCCAGGGGCCTAAAAAGGCTCAACAACCCGATAAAGAACCTGGTTCTGTTCTGGTTCTGTTCTGGGGACGACTGTGGAGCCGCTGGAGACGATGATGCAAAGAAGGATTTACAGAAAATCAAGGACGACCCTGGACATCCTCTTCATGAGACCGTCATTGGAAAACAGAGTCTCTTCAGTCAGAGGCTTCTTCAGACTGGTTGTAAAACAGACCGCTACAGGAGATCTTTCCTGCCTGCAGCCATCACCATCTATAATAACTCCTTGACTAAATGAGTTACATCAACATTTAACTTCCCTTTGGGATAAATAAAGTATTTTTGAATTAGAACCAGAACCGGCTCACCTTTTCTGGGAGGCAGCAGGGGAACTGGTACCGGCTGCATCTGACGCCATATCTCCCCTTGAATCTGCCGTTTGGACGTAAACGTCCAGCTGGAGAGCGAGCCGGTGCCGCCCTGGAACCAGAACCACATCGGTTAAACACGCTGATCATCTTCATCATCCTCCTTCCACACATTTAACGAGTCTAACGAAGCTCTGAGGTCAAATCCATACATGCTTGTGTTTTGTTTTTATTGTTTTTCTGCATGAGCTCTAATCGCTGCCCATGAGTCCAACCAGCAGACACGTCAGGGAGGAGGTTCTGGAGAAGTTTAAAGCAGGGTTGGGTCCCAGAACATCTCCCAGAGCTCTGTTCAACCCATCATCTGGACATGGAGAGAGGACGATGGAGCACCTGCAGACCTACCAAGACACGGACGTCTACCTGGACTGACAGGAGAGCATTGATCAGAGAAACAACCAGGAGGACCGTGGTCACTCTGGAGGAGCCGCAGAGCTCCACAGCTCAAGTGGGATCTTTATTATAACTGGACCTTTTCAAACCAGAGCAAAGGTTTGCAAAAACCTAGTCGGATGAGACCAAAACTGAACTTTCTCAACTTCACTGAGGACAATACATGTGATTGAAAATTAATACAAGAGTGGCTAGATTGTGACCCGGGGGCCATTTGTGGACTGATTTCTTATTGCCTCTCACCGTGATTCAAGAATAAATGAGTAAAATGATCATTTTCCTACAATGGAAAATTAAGTAAGACACAAAATATTTGTCTCTTTTATAACCTAGCTTGTAGAATAAGTCTATCCAGGAACTTTTACTGAAAGGCCGACTTTGTTGCACCCAAATCTGCTTTTATCTAACTTATTAAACTTGGCTGAATATAGCAAACGTCTTGAAAGAAAGTGACCCAAATCCTGTTCTTATGCTGCGAACAAATTTGTTCAATCAAACCCCCAAAATATGAAAACAAGACGCTTTTATTTTAATACAGAAAAATCCTTTTTAGTTTATAATAACATCCATTTCCTACAAAAAAACAAACAAACAAAAAAAAAAACAAACCCTCACCAAACTTTAAAAAGGACACATTTTTCCCACTTGATGTTAGTTTTTAGAAGATTGCAGGCTAGAAGCTTTGGAGGACTGCCCTTAGGCACTCCTGGTTTAGCTCAGAACATATCTATGTGCTAAAATGGCCTAGTCCAAGTTCAGACATGAATGGAACTGAGCAGATGCTTTCCAGACGCTGTAATCCAATCTATGCACTATTTTATCCGGAGCATAAAATTCCAAAATAACATTCACTTAATATTTAGGTTGTACTTTGACAAATTGTGGATTAAATAGTGTAAAAAGAAATACTTTTACAAGGTAAAGTAATTAAATTACTGCGTCAAACGTATAATTTGCAAAAATATCCCTTAAGAGTATTGATTCAGTGTTTATTCAGAAGTTTCAAAATGAAAACACGTGTCATTAAAGACATCCCCGATTTCAGTGAATGCAGCATTGAATTTAACTCAGATTTGATTATATATTGTAACTTAATCAGTTTAATTTTGTCATCCAAACTTCGACACATGACCTCAGAAGACTCTCCCACCTGGGCTAAAACTCCGTCATAGGTGCCCCATCCTCCGGCGCTGTGTTTCAGGACCAGGTTCGGTGGTCCGCAGTTGTAAAACGAGGGGAAAAGTTGCTGAGGAAACTGATAATCCATTATCGCTGCCCTGGATTTGAATCTCCGTCCATGTGTTTGTATGTTAGGTTAGAACAAGTCCAGACATGTTGGAGAGCCCGGGCCGGGCGGCTGGCCTCGACAACACATCAGTTTTCCTCCCAGAAACACCGGGACGTTGAGTTACAAGTTGCATTTTTAAAAATTAGGATGTAAACCAAACTATAAGGTCCAAAAAAGAGACACAAATTGAGTTAAATAATCTAACACTCTCACTTTGACTCGCTAAACACGTGTTGTTGCTCCGGTAGGTCAAGCGGAAGTCAAGCGCAGACACCAGGATAACAACGACGATGACTTCCGGTTTCTTGGAGGAAACTACAAAAAACAAAATCTCATTTAGAAATTACAGAAATCCACTTCGAACAAACAAACACACAAAACAAAATACAAAACAAAACACAGCTATTGGTTACCGTGTACCAATCATTGGTTGTCAAAATCGAAGTGATTAGAAGCAACGCCAAAGTTTCATTCGGAAGAGTATGGAAGAACATTAGGACCACTGGGGAAAAAAGAAGCCCGACTTTTTTTTTTTTTTTTTTTTTTTTTTTTTTTTTTTTTTTTTTTTAATTTTGACTTAAAAAAAATTACTCTTATCCGAAATGTTCCAAAATAAAATTAATCATAATTTTAACTGATTGACCTATCCTAGTTTGTCTAAAAGGAAGCATAATAGGCCCCCTTAAAAAACAGGTAAAATATAATTCCTTCTATTTTATTTTGGGTAGAACAGTAAGTATTTAGAGAATCCTGGTGTTGACACAAAAGAGTTTTGATGGATCTGAAGGTGTGTTTCCCCTAACAGCTAGTTTTATTTCTTTATTGCCTGTTTTTGTTTAAAGATGTATCTATATAGTTAGTTATTTTATTTTATTTTATTTTATTTTATTTTTTTATTTTATTTTATTTTATTTTATTTTATTTTATTTTATTTTATTTTATTTTGTGAGAGACCGGATGTGGCTGATCAGCTGACCTATCAGGATTGTTTGTCGGTAGGACCAGCTAGCTGAAGCGGCGCAGATAAACGGTGGGTTTTGTCTTTGTTGGCCACGGGAGGAACCGTAATTGTGAAAGCCTTCAATTTACCGGAGATGTCCCAGTAGGACGTCAGTTTCTGGTACGTCTGAGCCGTTTTTTTTATCGGAATGTTTTGGATCCGCTAGCCGTTAGCCGTTAGCTTTTAGCTTTGCTGAAGCGGAAGTGTGAGAGCTAATCTGTCCTCTAACGTCCGATGATCAGGGACAATTAGCTGCTGGGTTAATTATCTGTTTTCCTTATAATAATTTACAGTGATTTATCTGTCTGTTATTTAATTTTAGCCTGTAAACTGTGAGGCTTTAAATTGAAGCGTTAGAGTATTGATCTAAATTTAGCTGTAAACAGAACCAGCTGATGCTTTCATCTGATGCTCGGTACTGATTTCTGTCCTGCTGTTACTTTGACTGCAGATACCGAATCTTCATTATCTCCCTACTAAAGCAGAGAACCACTACATTGTGTAGGTTTACATTGATCACTATTGTATTGTATCTAATCTTGCATAATTTCATCTGCGCGGTTGTTTTTTTTTTTTTTTTTTTTGATACCTTTTAAATCAGTCAGTTACGCTGCAGAACTGCATCAATTCACTTCAGCAATACCTTATTTACCCCAAAGTTTAATTAAATGTTGTCATAATTCATATCATTCAAATATCTTCAAAGAGTCGTTGTGGATGGTGATGCAGTGGGTAGGAAGGATCTCCAGTAGCAGTCAGTCTTGCAACGAATCTGAAGAAGCTTCTTACTCAAGACTGTTGCTATATGATAGCCTCATGACTGTCATGACATGCTAACAGGTCAATTTTAGGGCACCAGACACGATATTTCACAGTAACGTGTCCTTGTTGTCAAAGCTGCTAAGCCGCCTCATTTGCTTTTGCCGCTCCTCTTTAAATCTCTGTCTGACTGAATGGGCAGAGAGGCTTTGGGAGTTGGGGATATGATCCTTCTCTCCTTGCTCTTTGCTCCTTATCTGCATCCATGAAGCCTTCCTTTCAACTCCTCTGGGATTTTGGGTCGTAGTCAAGATATTATTTAAGCTTTTGAGATGCTAATCAGCTGCTGGTTGTAAAAGCAACACCTTGTTGCTACGGTTTTTATCATACTAACTGTTGAAAGTAAAAAAGTAAGCAAATGTTTCCAGCTGCAAAACTGGATGGAATAATTGTCTAAAGAACAAAACGACAGAAAAACAACGGCTCAACCAAAAAAGAAACCAACATGGTGGCAGGGACACTGCTACCACCATGGGCGAAAACTAAATTCTAGAATCGGTTGTATTAGATCATTAGTTTTAGTTTGCATCTGTTTTTAGACAGCATTTAAAACCGAAGGACCTAATTTCTTTGGTAATATTTCTTTCCTAGCAACAATAATCACTTTAATCAGTTGTCCAGTTTGTTCTTAGGCTGCTTTTTCAATCATTTTAACAGGAAAGTGTTTAAATCTGATTAACTCAGGGTCGATGCCTCTTATCTATGGAACTCATTGAGCCCTGAACTCAAACTGGATTCACACTGGGGATATTTTAGATATGAACATAAACGTGTTTTAAAAAGAAGTCAGATTTGAAATCATAACTAATTTATCATGATGTTTGTATTTGCCTCTTGCTAGCTGCACCTAATTGTGTGTTTTAATGATTGTTTATGTAAAGGCCCTTCTAGGGACAAGCATTGCAAATTAGCCACGGTTACAAGTGCTATAGGATGTGATGTGTTAAATGTATATACTTGTCCGATATCAAATACATGAATTAAATAAGTATTTATTGATGGAGATATTTGAAAGTGGATTTTAGCAGAGATTATACACAGTTTTGAAAAGTCTGGAATAGTTGGAATTAGCAAAATAGGGTGCACATATTCTGTCATTGTAATATCCATCCGTACGTCCGTGATCTCGTTCTTTCATCATAACATCACCGTTTTCAGCATTACTGTCACAGATGAGGGTCTCACAGAGTGTTGGGAGTTTAGGTGTTTAAGAAGGGAAAATATGAGTGAGGAAAATGTGGGTTTTTCACAACCATTGCAATATTTAACAATAATATCACCCTCCCATGGTTTATATTGAGCATTTTTCATGTCTGGATGAGTTTACAAAGACCTCCTCTGTGTCACATTTTCTACTTTTTACATTGACTTTAAAACAGTGACTGATATGATGACCAGGACTGTTTCTGGAGCTCATTCTGGTATTGAAAAATCTAAAATGAGCTCTAGGGCTATTTTATCGCTTCACTTAACAACGTAGCATTATGTGCGCGTCCACAGTGCCTGGAAACTGCCGGTATTTTCAGATGTCGACTGGGGAAAAGTTCCACGTTTAGACGGCACCGCAGAGACACTGTGAGTCGGCTGTAGTTGTCATGCCAGGCCACTATATGGCGCTGTGATTTTAGAACATAGTCGAACGCGCATGCGCCTTTGACCCTGAGCTTCCACCTCAAATAGTAAACTAAACGGTAACCCGTCTCCGTCTTCCATGAACCAAGTGCTGATGTAACACATATATTCCTGATCAGAAATTGTGTTAAACTGAACAGGTTAAGTAGCATAGCGCAATGCTATCCGCCATTGTTGTTGTTGTTGCATGCCCAGCATAAACCCTGCACGTGCGCTTTCACACCTGCAGAGTACTTCACACCTGTCACAGAAAATTTCACTCTGAGACGTGGTTTCAGAAAGTGCCGGTGTGAGAGACTCCGGTTGCTGGTGTCGTGTAAACGAGCGGCTGGATGGCAACCGAAATGTTACGGTTTAACTGGAGGAAATCAGCCAAAATCAGCGACGAACGCATCTGTGATGTTAGAGAAACACGGGGTGTTGATGTCCTGTTCGCTCGCAGAGGGAAGCTGCTGTGTGGTTGTTTGGATGGAAAGCGAGTAGGATAAATTGTCCCCGAAATTATTGCGATAAACGATAATAATGTTGTTTTGAGACCATTTTCAAGTAATATATGCAAGTTCGCCCTCTCAAAGACGAATGAACTTTAATTTTTGTAAAGAACACTTAACATTACTACTATTAGTTAATTTTCCATTTATTTCCAATCTTGTTGGTTTATTAGTTGCCTTTATTTCATAATTTATTTTTTCAATTTTTTTTTATTTATTTTGTTTTTTCGTTACCGTCACTTTTTAAATGATATATATTTTTTGCTATTTTTTTTCCTTGTTCTGTATTTATTTTGTAATTTTTATTTATCGTCACTTTTTTATGTATATTTTTTCTATTTTTTTCCGTACTCTTTATTTATTTGGTATTTTTTTTATTTATCATCACTTTTTTATGTATATTTTTTCTATTTTTTTCCGTACTCTTTATTTATTTGGTATTTTTTTTATTTATCATCACTTTTTTATGTATATTTTTTCTATATTCTGTATTTATTTAGTAATTTTTTTATCGTCACATTTTTATGTATACTTTTTCTATCATTTCCATATTCTGTATTTATTTAGTAATTTTTTTAAAATTGGCTCTTTTTTTATTATGTTTTTTTTTTTGTATTTTTCCATATTCTGTATTTATTTAGTAATTTTTTAAAAGATATTTTAAATATCCAAAATAAAAAATAAAAAACAACAACCAAAATCAATAAATAAATCAGAAATAAAACCACACACAACCAAAACCATTTATAAAATGGATCATGATGTTTCTTTACTCTGTAGACAAAATTGCCCTGAAAAAAAGAAAAATACTAATAATCAGAATGGAAATTATCAAGCTCATTTTAATTTATCATGCGACTAATGAATCGATTAGCAGTTAGCTTATTTTGACAGAAATGAAATCAAAGCACCTGCTTATATTATGCAGCCTGTGACGGATTGTTCAACCTCCACGGGTAAATCCTGAACTGGAATGACACGTCAGGATCTCAAGTATCACCATCATCCAGCTTCTCTCCTCCAGCTGTGCTCTTGGTGTTCGGGCCGGTCTGGCTCCGGTACCAGTGGTTTGAGGGCGGCGGTGATGAGATCAACTCTTCTCCCTGTTTGTTTCTGCATCCAGATACGTCAGCATCATGTCAGGGAACAATCTGGTCCTGCCCATCGTGCTGTGGGGGCGCACGGCTCCCACCCACTGCATCAGCAGCCTACTGGTGATGGACGACTTCAACACCATCATCACGGGCTGCCATGATGGACAGATCTGTCTGTGGGACATGACGCCGGAGCTCCAGGTGATGACGACCATGTCTCTGGTTCCACTGGCTCTTTTCTGTTGCTTTGCTTTTTCTTTTTTTTTTTTTTTCTTTTTGGTTTTATTACTTTATTTTCTCTTTTTGTTATCTTTTGTTATTTTGTCCATTTTTCTTTACTTTGATGCTCAAAAAATATCCTTTTTGATTACTTTTTTTATTTCTTGTCCTATTTTCTTTCTTTTTGCCCATTTTATGTTTGGTTATTTCATTATTTTTTTCCCCCTTTTTTTCTGTTTCTTATAACAGTTTTTTGTTTTCACTTTTGTTTTTTATCGAATATATATATATATATATATATATATATATATATATATATGTATGTATGTATGGTATGTATATATATATATATATATATATATATATATATATATATATATATATATATGTGTTATATATATATATATATATATATATATATATATATCTATATCTATATCTATATATCTATGTGTGTATGTATGTATATATATATATATATATATATATATATATATATATATATATATATATATATATATATATATAGTTTTTTGTGTGTGTCTTTTTCTGGTTTTTATTTATTTATTTCAGTCACAAAACTCAAACGATCCATCATCAACAAATTACCTTTTAATATATATTTTAAAAAATACAAAATGGAAAAAAAGAAAATATTTTTTGACCTTTTATCCAAAGTACATATATTCATTTAGTCATGTAACTGTTTAAAATTTATTGTGACTTTATCTTTTTAATGAGAAATAGTGAATTACATGTTTTTATCAGCTTTTTTTTTAGCCTTTAGTGCAATAAACTTACATTCATGTTTTAATTTGTGTTTAGTTTTCTGCAGTACAAAATATTCCTCAACACACTGTGGCGAGGTCTTTGATTTGGCAAAAAACATGATTTGGATTATTTTACAATAAGCTATTATTAAACTTGATTATAAGTAAGCACATCTGTAGTTGTATGTAAAAGACCAAACTTTTCTGCAGTTAATATGCCGCCTCCATGTTAGCCTGCTATCAGTGACGACCCATAGGAACTCTTTCAATTTTAACACCATTTATTTTAAGTTTTATCTCTTTTAATAGAACTTTTTTTGTTTCCAAAAACCATAATTTTAGTTTTTGATATGTTAGGAGACAATTTATTAACGTCAAACCCATGTTTTAATTCAGCTGAGTTTCCTTTTCTGCTCCTGTGCTCTGATTGTTGAACTCCTCCCCTCCCTCCTCCAGATCTGTCCCAGGGCGATGCTGTTCGGTCACACAGCCTCCATCACCTGTCTGTCTAAAGCCAGCGCCAGCAGCGACAAGCAGTACATCGTCAGCGCCTCAGAGAGCGGGTCGGTTTCCATCTCATCTTCACAGTAATCCATGTTCTGTTCCAAAATCTCGGCTGGATCCGATGTTTCTGTGTTTCCAGGGAGATGTGTCTGTGGGATGTAAACGACGGACGCTGCATTGAATTCACCAAACTGGCCTGCGCTCACACTGGGATTCAGGTAAGACGAGGACTCACCTGATGGGATCCAGGTGTGCAGACAGGAAGTGGAATAAAACATCAAGCCATCTCAGGTTCTTCCTCTGAAGAATGACATTTTTATGCAGAAATAGATATAATTCAATCATGTGTTAGGAGAATAGTTGAGTTTTCAACATTTTCAACTAAAATTTTTAAGGACCAAAGCATTCATAAGAAGCAGTAGTGGCTACCGCTAACTAAAAAGTTAGTTCCGCTAAAGCACTACACCGACACTGTATTTAGCGGAAGCTAATGCTAAAGCGCTACACCAACATGGTATTTAGCGGAAGCTAATGCTGAAGTGCTACAGCAACACAGTATTTGGTGGAAGCTAATGCTAAAGCGCTACACCAACATGGTATTTAGTGGAATCTAATTGAAAAGTGGTAGCTTCAATTCAAATTATAACTGCCGTTGAAAGACTACAACCCTTGAAAACCGATTTCATTCTGACATCCAGACAGCGCTGGAAAAAAAGTCTTCTGTAACATTTGTTGGATTTCATATCTGAAGAAAACAAAATATTCACTTTTTAAAAACTTTCTTTCTTGCTTTTCCTTCCTTCCTTCATTTCTGTCTGTCGTTCTGTTTCTCTTTCTTTTTCCATCTGTCTCTTTCTTTCTTTTTCTGTCTTTGTTTCTTTTTATCCTACCTACTTTTGTCTGTTTCTTCCTTCCTTCCTTCTTCATTTCTTTTTTGTTTTTCTTTTTCTGTCTTTCTTTGTCTGTCTCTTTCTTTTTATCCTTTTTATCTCTTTCTTTTTATCCTTTTTATCTGTCTCTTCCTTCCTTTGTTCCTTCCTTCTTTCCTTCCTTCTGTCTTTCTGTTTTTCTTTTTCTGTTTTTTTTATCTTTCCTTCTTTCTGTCTCTCTTCTTTCTTTCTTTCTTTCTTTCTTTCTTCCTTCCTTTCTTTGTCTATCTGTCCTTTCTTTCTATCTTTCTTTCTTTCTTTCTTTCTTTCTTTGTCTATCTGTCCTTTCTTTTTATCTTTCCTTCTTTCTTGTCTTTCTGTTCCTCCCTCCCTCAGTTCTATCAATTCACCATCGGCACCCAGAAGGAGGGACGTCTGCTCTGCAACGGTCACTACCCAGAGATCCTGGTGGTGGACGCCACCAGCCTGGAGGTCCTCTACTCCCTGGTTTCCAAGATCTCTCCAGACTGGATCAGCTCCATGAGCATTATCCGATCCCATCGCACGCAAGGTGGGAGCCGTTTATCCGGAGAAGAACGGAGGATGTTAGGAGCTTGATGCACGCCGTCCTAATAAAACCAGTGCTGCGTTGCTCTGTGTGGTTTACAGCTAGTGAACACGGTTTGAATTTCCTGTGTCTCCTCAGAGGACACGGTGGTGGCAGTATCAGTGACGGGGATTTTGAAGGTCTGGATGATAACCGCTGAGGTCAGCAAGATGCAGGTTTGTTGGTGTTAAACCTCATTATGCTACAGGAGAACACACACACGCTGATATAAACACACGGTAGGTTTCCTGTTTCATCCATAAGCTCTGTTATGTTCAGGACCTGGACCCGGTCTTTGAGGAAGAGTCCAAACCCATCTACTGTCAGGGCTGCCAGAGCATCTCCTTCTGCAGCTTCACCCAGAGCAGCCTGCTGGTGGTCTGCTCCAAGTACTGGAGGGTAGCTTTCTTTCTTTCTTTCTTTCTTGCGTGTGTTTGTGCCTTTGTTTGTTTGCTTTCTTTATTTCTTTCTGCCTTTGTTTGTTTGCTTTCTTTATTTCTTTCTGCCTTTGTTTGTTTGCTTTCTTTCTTTCTCTCTCTGCCTGTCTTTCTTTCTTTCTCTCTCTCTGCTTGTCTTTCTTTCTCTTTCTTTCATGTGTGCGTCCATGCCTTTATTTGTTTCCTATTGTTTCTTTCTGCCTTTGTTTGTTTGTTTCTGCCTTTTTTTCTTCCTCTCTGTCTGTCTTTGTCTTTCTGTCTGCCTTTCTTTCTTTCTTTCTTTCTTTCTCTTTCTTTCATGTGTGTTTGTGCCTTTATTTGTTTTCTTTTGTTTCTTTCTGCCTTTGTTTGTTTCTGCCATTTTTTCTTTCTCTCTGCCTGTCTTTCACCCAGAGCAGCCTGCTGGTGGTCTTCTCCAGGTGCTGCAGCCTCAGCTGCCTCACAGCTTGTGGACGACTAACGAAGCGCTCTGTCTTTGTTTCTCGGCAGGTGTTCGATGCAGGAGACTACTCCCTGCTCTGCTCCGTGCCCAGCGACAGCGACCAGTCCTGGACCGGCGGGGAGTTCATCGCGGCAGATAAAGTCATCATCTGGACTGAAGACGGCTGCAGCTACATCTACAAGCTGCCGGCCAGGTAAACCTGATGCGAGCCGCTGGAATAACAGCTCCCTACGGCGGCTGGTTTGGAGTAACGCTTTGTTTGGTTCCTCAGCTGTCAGTCCGCCAGCGAACATTTCCGCAGCGACGTTGGGAAAACCAGAGAAGGCTCGATCCCCCCGCTGATCTACAGCATCGCCGACTGCTCAGAAAAACAGGTCAGTGTTTGGTTGAACCCCGAGCTGTTCCTCTTTCCAGAAAAAAACACGATTCCTTTCTGAAAATCTTCTCTTTTTTAAAAATTTCATGTAAACATAAAGTACTTCAGCTCATCCAGTGCAGGATAGAAACTTAAATTCATTTCTTTCTTTCTTTCTTTCTTTTGGGATGATTGACAAACGTGTGGAAAGATCACTTAAAAAGAAATCAGAACAGGCCTAATGAACCCAAGTTACAGGGTCTTGCTTCAGTTTGAACCTAGTCTTCTGATCCTTGATGACGTGTTCACACCAACGACAGGAAACATACGTCTGTTTTAGGGCTTCAGCTAACGATTATTTTAGTTTTTGATTAGTCTGTCAATTATTCTAACGATTAATCGATTAATCTGGAAAAAAACGGACCCATTCTGCAGATTTTTTTATTTAACCCTTTTTATACAATATTAGGAATACATTAAAAGATGCAAATAAAAAAATAATTCAGTTCCTTTTTTAAATAAGAAAATAAACATTTTATTTACTAAAATGCAGTAACAGCGTTCCTTTAGTGAACGCTGGATCATTTGTAGCAAACGATGCATCTGCAGCTGAATAAATCCTTCTAACATCAACGTGTGAAAAGCTCAGCTCTTCCTGCTGGACTGAACATCAGTACAGTGTCAAACTGATCTGGTGTTTATTTTTGGATTAACCGATTAATATTTGGATCTAAAAGGTGCTTAGTAAGAGATTTTATTTTCATAATTTGAACCAGTTGAAGCTAAAACTGCCACTTGTTGAGTTTTTGGTAGAACGTTTTTACAGACAGAAGGTTTTTTTTTTTTTTTTTTTTTTGTCTTAAATGCAAAATATATACTGTTTTTTTGTACAGTTTTGGCTTAATTACTGCTCTGAGTGAGTTGTTCTATCAGGAAATGGCTTTGTTTTGAGTCTATATACTCCAGTTAATGATTAATCGATTACTAAATAGGTTGACAATTATTTCAATAAGCAATTAAACCGATTCATCATTTTAGTCGTCTATTTGGTCTTCAAAAGCCACCGTTGCTGGGCATCATGGTGAAAATTAGCCCTCCAGTGTTGCTAACGCTACCACTGCATGTACTGATTGGACTGAAATCATACTTGAGCCGTCGTTTTCTGTTCAGTGCTGCTGCCACCATGTTTTGGGTCAGAACACGCAGGGCATCTCCTCTCATTCAGCTCGCAGCGCACGTTTGCCGACGCTGTTCCATAATTAGGATTATCACATCATGAAACCTGCGTTGAGAGAGCTGCTCTTGACACTGCAGTTGTAATAACAGCACAGATGTGCAATCTGTCCCGCCCCTGGCATTTCTGTCCAATAGGAGGACTGATCGTCACCCTACTTGGCCTTCTTTAACATTTCCGAAGGTTCGAGCGTTCAGAGAGAGCGATCTTTGACCATGCCTCCTTACCCAGGCTCTCCAGAGTCCTGGCTCCTCTCCTTTGCTCTGTTCTCTTCAGGTCATCCCACAGGTTTTCTTTAGGGTTCATGTCTGGGGACTGAGGCGGCCATTTTGTGTCTGCTTCAGTGTTTCTGTAAAACGCCCGTTGACGACTAGGGGTCACGGTTCGGTACGTTTTCGGTTCGCTTCAAATGAAAATACATGTTTTGGTTTATTTTTACTTCGGTCAGCAGTAAACAAAAAATATCTTTCAATTTCTGAAATTAATTTGTTTTCCCAACATTTTACCATTTATTAACGTTCAAACCTCTAAAAAATTGGAAAGTTTAGAACTGACTGGAGCTTTGGTTGGATTTTTTCCAGTGGATCAGTGGATAGTATATTACCATATTTTTTTTTCCTCTTCATGATGCATTTTTTGACTGATCTGATGCGACTTATAGTCCAGAAGATACAATAATAATATAAATACATTAAGTAGTTTAAGCAGGCAAAGCCAGTAACTGGTTAGAAAGAGATTATACAATAATAGAACCACCTAAAAACAGTCAGAATTAATGTTAAGACATTTTTAAATAAGTCTGTGTCCAAATTTGAGAATTAAACTTGTTTAAATCACTTCGAAGTTATTTTCATATTTAGACAGCGTAGTTTCCCAGCTGTACCTGAATGCAGCATGAGGAGATGTTGGGAAAATCCCCTCTGGATTCCAGCTGGATTTGGACTTTAATTAATTTCAGCTTTACCTGCTTTTTCTTCAGAACCAGCGATGTTTACGTTTACCTTGACGTTTCCAGTGAGTCATTCATTTAAGCGCAGATTGAGCGACATACCTTATTGCTGTTGACGAGTGCGAGCGTTGACGTAAAGTTCTGGTTTGGTCCGCTGTAGCTGCATGAGAAACCTTAACGTTCCCAAACAGCTGAGTTTGGTGTCACATGTTAAAGTTGCCCTGTAGAACATGGCATTGAAAGGTGCTGTTTATGGCTTTTTGCATATTTAAAAAAAAATGAAAGCTATTATGCACATTAACATGAATCCAGCATGTAACAAACTGATAAAATGAGGTGTGACACAAAGGTGTGATCACATGGTTTTGTTTTACTGATAATTTAACAAGAATTTAAACCATTTTAACAATTAAAAGGGGGTAAAAATATGGAATTGAGGTGTAATACCGAGCTACACCACAAGGTGAGGCGGTTGGGTGCATCTTTTGGCCTTCTTAAGGTGTCTTATCAGCTACATGAAGAAGTGCACAAGCAGAAGTGTCTCCATCATATTTTTGTTTTAATTACAGGTTGATAACTTCCACCAAGCACATGGATATGATCCCCACAATGTTTTTTGATCTTATAACATTTGTTATTGCATTAAGTAGTCTTATGAGGACTGTTTTTAGAGTGAAATAACTGTTCTACTGTGTTAGCATTTTGGTGCTAGCATGCTAGTTGCCCTGCTAGCATAGCAGCTAACTGGCATTATTAGGTCATTGCTTTTGTATCCAAACATGTTTCAAAGTTTTAATTTGAGAAGTGGTGCCAGTACCTGCAGAGGAATTTTTATTGGAAGAAAATGGAACAATTGCTGCTGCTTCGCAACTTTTGCGATGTAATAAAAAAACTTTTTTAGGTGGCAGTGGGCGTGGCCTATTAGAGCTGATACAGAATCATCCAAGGCCTCTTTTTTGTAAAGTTGTTGACAGTGAGTAAAAAAGTCACTTCCTCAGCCACAGCGCCACCTATTGGTGAATAATAGTGAATTTTAGCAGCTGAGTGGCATTAAATGTTCTGTACTTATTTTCTTAAAACTGCAGTATGTAACTTTTGCTAAAATATGTTTTTTTGCTTGTTAAAACCGTCTCCATGTCGTGACAGTTTGGTCTGAGGCAGATAATCTGTGGAAAGATGGAGCTCCTCCTCCTCCTCCCTGAGCTGCTGTTGCCGTCTCAAGAAATGCTCCGCCCCCGACCTGAAACAACCAATCAGAGCCAGGAGGAGGGGCTTAGCGCTGCCAATCACCCTCGTGTTCGCGCTGCTAAATGTGCTAATGGTGAAGAAACAACTCACCGTTCCAGGAAGACTGTTTACCCGCTGTTATCGGTGGCCATGCTAACTAGCTAAAGTTATGTCTTATTTCTGTGTGAATGGGGCTCGTTTCAGAGCTGCGGATTAAACCAGCTGAGGCTGTAAGCATCACTGCGGTGAATTCACTCAACTGGAGAAGCAACATGTGATAAGAAATTCCCAGTGAATGAAGCCTGAACCAGCTTTAATCCGAGTGCCTGAAGCCAAGTGTTTTAGATTTTAATTTAGACTTCCTGTTTGTTCTCAATGTTATAATTTGCTTTATGTGTTTTTATGTTTTGTCTGTTATTTAGTTGTGTATTTATGTTATTTCTTTTACATTCTGTCCTCTGATCACTGCCACCTCCCCCCCTCCCCCATATAAACCCGACCCTCCTCACTCCTCTCAGAAGGACGGAGGTGAGCAGGAGGAGGAGCAGGAGGTGGAGGTGATATGCCTCCGTCCCAGTGGCTTCGCCCCAGAGCTCTACACCCCACAGCAGCTTTACCGACACCGGCCTCTAGAGGCTCCTGTAAGCCCAGAAAGCTCTTGGTGTCAGCAGCAGGCAACAAGAAGAAGAGTTTAATCTGCTGAGCTGCAGAAAAGGAAAGAAATCGGCTAAAAATCCTCCATCAAACCGACCGATGAGGAGTTTACTGTCGTGGCCAAAAGATCTAGACGTATGTTAAGGCCGTGTAGATTTATTTTATTTATCTTTCAAGAAAAGAAACAGATGAAAAATATTTATAAAACAACATGTTATTTAGTTTTCCACAAAACAGACACTTGCCAGAACCAATATGTAAATAATGGAAGAACTAGACCTAAAAAAAAACTACAACTAGAGGAACTTGAAGAACTAGAACTAGAAGGAGAAGGAGAACTAGAACTACATGAAAAACTAGAAGTAGTAGAACTTGGAGAACTAGAAGTTCTATAAGTAGAAGAACTAGAAATATTAGAACTAGAATAATTAGAAGAACTAGAACTACAAAAACTAAAACTATATTAACTAGAACTACTAGAACAAGAACTAGAATGAGAAGAACTAGAACTACAAGAACTAAAACTAGATGAACTAGAACTATAAGAACTGGAGGAACTAGAACTAGGGGAACTAGAACTGGAGGAACTAGAATTAGAACTACAAGAACTAAAACTAGATGAACTAGAACTACAAGAACTGGAGGAACTAAAACTAGAGGAACTAGAACTGGAGGAACTAGAATTAGAACTACAAGAACTAAAACTAGATGAACTAGAACAACTAGAACTACAAGAACTGGAGGAACTATAATTAGATGAATTAGAATAATTAGAAGTAGAGGAATTGAACTAGAGGAACTAGAACAAAAAGAACTAGAATTAGAATTAGATGAATTAGAATTAAATGAACTAGAACTAAATGAATTAGAATTAAATGAACTAGAACTAGTTGAACTAGAACTAGAGGAACTATGAACTTCTGATGTCTGTTTATTTCCTTCGATACCTAAACGTTAGAAGTCGAGGAATTCTGGTTAAAATCCATCTGAAACTGGACTCTTTCCGTGATCTAAGCCCGCGGTTCGTCACGTCGTGACGTACCGGATTGTCCGGCACCGAATCTGTCCTCGAAGCTGAGTTTTAACGCTGCAGCTGCTGTTTTTATCTTAAATTAGTTTCTTCTGTGTTTCCTGCTGCTGATCATCCTCCCTGTCTCTTCCTTCCTGTCCTGTGGTGTTTGAGCAGAACATTTTCCTCACTGATGACTGGATTTACTGTGCCTTTTAAAAGTTTTCACACCCTGTAAACTCAGCCACATTTTGGAACTTCTGCATATTTTGTTGGGATTTTCTCTCTAACAGCTCTTAACGCCTGCAGACTGACATTTCTGCTCATCCTTCTTTGTAAAACAGCTCAAACTCTTAGATTGGATGGAAAACATCTGTGAACATTAATTTAAGGGTCTTGTTATAGATTCACAGCTAAATTTTGGTCTGGACTTTGACTAGGCCATTCCAACACATCCATTGTATCTATGGCTGTTTAAGGTGGTTGTCCTGCTGGAAGCAGAACCTCCATCGCAGTCTCAGGTCTTCTCCTGACTCTAACAGCTTTTTTTCCAGGATATAACTCAGGAAAGCATCCCCACAGCATGATTCTGCCACCACCATGCTTCAATTAAAACATCTTATTTTCAATTTTGAGATTCATTTTGATTTTATTTAAGAGGAAAGGGGGGTGAATTAGTTCTGGGAGATATGGCTTAAAATTAAAATTTTAAATTTTTTTTCATTCCAGATCTGATTTCCGATTTTAAGCAATTTATTTATTTTTTGCTTGTTTTCTTTCCTCAAAAAGAAATGACAGAAAATATTTTTGTAAAAGTGGCTTTTACTTCAGTCATCCCTTCTATGAGTTGTACGACAGAGTATCAGGGCCAGGGAGAATTTTTGTTTTGTTTATAAGAATAAAGTCATAATATTAGCAGAATAAAGATGCAATTTTACCAGAAAAATGTCTTTAAAATTAGTTGTTTCAATGAGAAATAAAGCTGAGTTATCAGGATCTGACGTGAGCACTTCAGTCTTCCTGGTTCTTTCTGCTAAATAGACTCCGTCGTTTTCATGTTCGTTTCAAAGTCCAGCTACTGATTATAATTTGATGCCGATGTGTTAAAAGATGAAGTATTTCTAAGTATTAAGTATTATCTGTAAAACTTATACCAAAGTATAACTTCACAAGATGTTCAACAGTCTTTATTTAAAATTTTTATTTTTCGTGCCGGAGTTCTTATAATACGACTTCATTCTTGTAATTTTAAAAAAAGCCTGGCCCTAATACTTTGTCGTAAAGTTGACCAATAAATAGAAGCTGTAAAACACGGTTGTCAAACAAGATGGCCGCCCTGAACGCGCTGACATCACCCCCCCCCCCATTGGTTGGGGGGGGAAATCCAGATTTTTCCAAAAATAAAATCTTCAAAGATAGTCACATTTTCCAGTATTTTTTTTTATTTTATTTTCAGTAATTTTTTAAAATTATGCATCATTATCTTTCTGTTCTTCGTAACCCTGCACGATGTTGTGTCGGTCTGTCTCATAAAATCCCAACGAAGTTTTCGAGTTTGTTGCTGCAACGTGGCAAAATGTGGAAAAGCCGCATGGGTGTGAATACTTTTGTGGTGGTTTGACACGTGGTGGCGCTCGGCGTCCTGATGATCTCTCCTCCTGCCTCTGAACCATCTGAATGCTCTGTTGCCGTGGTGACGCCAGCAGCTCTCCTCTTCCATTCAGCAGAACCAGGTTTCACGTCTGGGTAGAACTGTGACCGAAAAGCCCGGCTGGGTTGTTTTATTACCTTTAACGCCCGGTGAGTCTGATCCGTGAGGAGGTCCAGTTCAAGCCAGACGACCTGCTGACTCTCCTGAGCTCGTCTTACGTGATCAGATGTTCTGAAATGATCCCGAAGCTGCTGCAGATGTAGTTTTATGCTGTTCCTAAAGCCTCGGTCTGTTGGGAATCGGCTTCCGTTCTGTTCAGGTGTGATTTTTCTTGTTCTTCCTGGTTGCTGTATGATGCTGCTGTCCCTTTAAAGGCCCAGCCAAAGGTTTCTGTTCCGCCTTCTTTTCCATCCTGCCTGCACACACGAAGGAAGAACGACCCACTGAAGTGATCGCTCACTCAGATGTCTGTCTCAGGTACATTTCTAATTTTTTTTTTTTTTTTTTTTCCCTCCCCCCCCCCCAGCTCCTGATCTGTCCCCCTGTGACTCGATTCTTCTTCGGCCGCCGGGAGCCCTTCCACAAGCTGCTGATCCAGGGAGATTCGGCAGGCCGACTGTCGCTATGGAGCGTCCCAGACTCCTCGCCTCCACAGCCCACTGCGAGTCCACCAGGTAAGGATGGTCCGCTTCATCCTGTGGGTAGTTGAATGTTTGTGTTCATACTGACGGACCGACTGGTTCAGATCGTATTTGTCAGACTAGTTCTGTCTATCTTTTGGCATTTTAAAAAAAATCTGAATGAATAAAGATCACATATGGAGTTCCTCAAGGCTCTGTTGTTAGTCCACTTTTGTTTATCATCCACATACTTCCTGTTCCTGACATTATGGGGTCCTGCAAGATCTCCCTAACCGTCAGTGAGTTGATGGGTCTGAATTTCCTCCAACGTGCTGCAGAAAAGATAAAAATCTTTGTTTGTTTTTGGTCTCAGAAACGCAGGGTTAGAAATCAGCCCTCAGCTAGACTCAACATTTAAGGGGCAGTGTTATGTGAAATCGACTTTTTTGAGCTTTCCATCATGTTCTAATGTTATTCCCTCATCAAAAACATACCTGGAGTGTTGCTTTGATGGCGGCAACAGCAGCAATTAGCAAACACCTGGTGGAACTGCGCATATGTTGAGCTCATTATATGAGCTACTTCTCAGTGAAACGCTGGTAAAAACGTTGTTAAAGGGTTAATAGGAGCGCTGTTGTGATGACTTCCTGAAGGTGGAGTGTCGGAAAGAGCAGGAGTTTCTTAAAGAGACAGAGGCCCAATTTCAAGGCGTTAAATTAGGCAGTCAAATTTCTTTTAAGTTATATTTGTTACATACAGCATTTTTATAACTGAAGGTAACGTAGTTGTGGCTGGAAAACACATAACACTGCCCCTTTTAAAAGGACGCCAGAACATCAACAGAAAGGCTGTTATTAATCATCCAGCTACCATTTAAGAACATTATCATAATGGAGCGTTTTCTGTCAAAACACTAATGTTGCATTTAGTGTTTTAAATGGAAACATTCACAGTTGAAACCACAAGTTTACATACACTGAATAAAACGACACATCCTCCTTTTATTTCTCTCTGTCTAAAGTTAAGCCAGATCAAACTTCTCTTGTTTTAGGTCAAAACTGCCAGAAAATATTTCTATTTGCGAAATGCCAGAGTAATGAGGGAAATAATATATCAGAGTTGTTTATTAATGTCTTCAGATTCAGAAGTTTACATACATTTTCTCAGTATTTGTCAGCATCAGGGCTGAAAACATGACTGTTTAAAGCAGCCAACCCATAAAAGCCAAGGACTATCAGCACATTCTCTCTCTCTTAGGTATTTATTTGTTTTTAATTGGCATTGAATATGGATTTACACAGATTAAACTATCAAATCAATCTAGTTATAATGAAGACAGATGTATCATTTAATAAAATTGCTGATTACCATCAATCTGACCAGGGACTGCAGGTGGAAATTAGCATTTTTTGCTATAACCTTTTTAAAAGGTCAGTGAAATGTTGCATATTGTCTCTGTAAAATAGATAAATAACAAACAAAATAATATGAATTTAAATGAATTTATGCTTAAACTTTTTGTCTTTAATATAATTTTATTTATTTCCCTATAAACTGCTTAAAATGACGTTTATATTAATGCTGCAGCTTGGCGTGTAATTTCTCTTCTGCTGTACCTGAGTGACATCTGGTGGACAGATGAGGTCACTACTGTTTATTATTTAAGAGACCCGATTGCAGTATGTTGTGAAGCTGTTAATCATTAGGTTTTTTCTGTAAACAGCTCATTAAACTCTAAAACGGTGTATTTTTTACTGTAATGTTTGATCTTGAGTCCGTTCTGAATGATGCCAAGTTTCATGACGACGTCTCTGTGTGCGCAGAGCTGCAGGTGTCGTCCACCATCAGCCTGCAGGAGGCGTTCGATAAACTGACGCCCGTCTCTTCAGGGATCATCGATCAGCTGAGCGTCCTGCCCAACAAACAACAACCCATCAAGGTTCACGTGACACAAAATTAGCAAAAACAAAATAATAACTTGTGTCTTTTTGTTCCATTGAGTCGTTTTTTAAAATTAGTTTGTCTGTGCTCAGGTAACGGCCAGTGTCTACATCCCGTCTCAGGGCCGGCTGGTGTGCGGCAGAGAGGACGGCAGCATCGTCCTCGTCCCCGCCACCCAGACGGCCATCGTGCAGCTGCTGCAGGGGGAGCACATGCTCAGGAGAGGTGAGGAGGAGGTGGAGGCATCATGGTTTTAATTTTACAGAACGAACAGTAAAACATCCGTGTTCAGTTTTTAATGGTTTTGAGGTTTATGGTGCACGTCATCACCCTAAACCAGGGCTCTGCAGTCTGCGGCTCTTTGAAACTTCCACAATGGCTCTTACTTTGCCTAGAAATGATCAAAAAAATCAACTAATGTTTTTAAATACATTACCAAGTGCAGGTTTTAGCAGTTTTTCAGTTGTTATGGAATAATTGTATTGAATTACCAGAACAGAACACTAAAAGTACCAATAATATCATTTAGATCTATTTATCTTGTCATTAGGTTGGAAACTAAGAGTTATTTTTGCATAATTTTACACAAATATCAACATCCCATCGATCATTGGTGTGCAACCTGAGGCTCTGGAGCCGCAAGTGGCTCTTTGAAACTTCCCACAATGGCTCCTAATGCATTTACCTAAAAAATTAAATAGAACAAAATAATAACTTGTCTTTTTGTTCCATTGAGTCGTTTTAAAAACAAATGTTTTTAAGTATAGCTCTAATAATAAATGCAGATTTTTTTAGTAGTTTTTACTGTCTTGGAATAATTGCATTGAATTTCCACAACAAAAGACGCTTTTTAGGTCAGTTTTTTTTGTCTTTAGATTTGAAACTATGTGGGGTTTATTTAAATTATTTCCACAAACAAGGAAATGTATCGATCCTAATTTTATTTTTTATTTATTTATTTTTACAAAGTTTGACATTTTTCTTTATTTTAAAACCTAAAATAAGAAATAAACAGCAGTTCTTTAAAAATGACGACAAAATTCCAAGTAGACGAGTATCTTTTTTTCCCCAAAAGGTGACGTAATATTTGTGGCTCTCAACAGATTTTGTTTTGCTGGACTGAGGGCAAAAATGGCTCTTTGGATGCCTCCACAGACCCCTGCCATAGATAGTTCTCCATCTTTCCTTATTTTCGACTTTTTTTCAGCTTTATATCATGTTATAGTATCATTACCTCATCAAAAACATACCCGGAGTGTTGCTGCGCGTCTGCTGAGCTCATCGTATGAACTACTTCTCAGCCAGCGCTCCTAAGAATGGTTGTAAACAGCATCAAAGAGAAGCATTGTTGTGATGACATGCTGAAGGGGGAGTTTCAGAGCTTCTTAAAGAGACAGGGGCCCAATTTCAAGGTGTCAGATATGGCTATGATGCAAAGTCAGAGTTGTTTTAAATCATATTTGATATATACAGCATTTTCTTAACAACTGAAGGTAACATAGTTACTTGATTATGCTATAAAATGGCTCTATGTGCCTGGAAATTACATAATACCCCTTCTTTAAAAACATAAAAATATAAATAAATTTGTAGTTCTTTAAAACTAACAATATATTTCCTACTGTACATATTAATCAAAAAATGAAAGGTTGTCTTTTTGAAAATGTAATGAAACATTAGCGGCTCTGAGTGGGTAAAGGTTGCACGTCCCTGACCTACACTAGGATCACTTTAATCCCAGGGAATCACAACAGCTGTTTTGATTGCTTGGACTTAATCTCACAGCAGAGAATAGAGACATTTTAAAGCTTTCCACACCAAAGCAATGCAAGAACAGCTAGTCGTTTTTATATCATTGAAGGTTTATTTTGGTCATTTGTTGTTTATTTTCCACAGCGGTATCTGTTGCATCATTGTTCTTTGCTTGTGTCTGTCCGTCCCGCAGGCTGGCCCCCCCACCGAACCCTGCGGGGCCACCGGAACAAGGTGACCTGCGTCCTCTATCCGTACCAGGTGTCCCCCCGTTACGACCAGCGCTCCCTGGTGTCGGGGGGAGTGGACTTCTCCGTCATCGTCTGGGACATTTTCACCGGAGAGATGAAGCACATCTTCTGCGTGCACGGGGGGGAGATCACCCAGCTGATCGTCCCGCCGGAAAACTGCAGCGTAAGACCCGAGACGTGTTCATGTGTCCTCTGTCCCCTCTTCTGTCTCTGACGCCTCGTTTCCACAGAGCGGCATGGCACAGGCTGGTGCGCCATTTTATCTCTTGCGGCTCGGGCTGGGCGATGAATCGATTTTATCAATTCGTCAAATTTTTGGTTTTTGAAGATAAAGCTTTTGGAAAATCATGATATTTTATTTATTTATTTATTTTTTTCCTTCCCCGCCAAATCTCTCCTTGGGTTTCCATAGTTCAGAGTGATGTCATCACGCCCGAGCGGCCATCTTGAATGATAAGCTTCTATTTATTTGGGCTTTGAATTCAGGTCAACTCTATGATCAAAATTAGGGTCAGGCTCCGATTTTGTTTTTTTTTTTTTTTAATTACGTTAATAAAGTCAAAATAATACAAGAATAAAGCATCAATATTACCAAAATAAAGCATCAATATTACCAAAATAAGCGTTAATATTACCAGAATAAAGCGTCAATATTACCAGAATAAAGGGTCAGTATTACCAGAACAAAGCGTCAATATAGCCAGAATAAAGTGTTAGTATTACCAGAATAAAACGTCAATATTACCAGAATAATGCATCAGTATTACTGGAGTAAAGCGTTAATATGACCAGAATAAAGTTGTAATATTAGGAGAATGAAGTATGAGAACTGCAACACAAAAAATTGCAATGAGAAATGTTGAGAGTCTTGAAAAGTTATAGTTTGTATCAGTTTTACAGATAAGAAAATACTTCATCTTTTATCACGTAAGCATCAAATTATTATCCGCAGCTGGACTTTGATTGTGGAAACATCTAAATCTATTTTGAAGAGAGAACCAGACGAACTGAGCTGCTCACATCAGATCTTGATAACTCCATCCAAGCTTTTTTTTCTCATTAAAACAACTTTTTTCTCGTAATTTTAGGACGTTCTGGTAAAATTGCGTCTACATTCTGCTAATATTATGACTTTATTCTCATAATTAAACAAAAGCTCTCGTAGGCTGGCCCTGATACTCCCATAAGAGATGACTGAAACAAAAGCAACTTTTTGAAAACATTTGCTGTCATTTGTAATTTCTATTTTAGAAAGGAAAGCAAAAAAAAAAAAAAAAAAAAAAAAATCTATTAAAATCGAAGATTTTATTTTTTTTAACCATATTGCCCAGCCTGAGTTGCAGCCCATAAAATCGACCCATGAATTCTGTTATTTCTAGCCCACATGACCACACCTCCACCTCTGTGCTTTGGTTTTCTCCAGACATGTTGCTGTGAACTATGACCAAGCATCTCCGGTTTGCTTTTCTGTCTATGAATTATTTATTATCACATGCAATTTTGCAAACTGAAGTCATTCTCCTCCTCTCGTCAACCTTAACACGTGTTCAGTAGCGGTTCGTTTCCTCTCCGCAGACCCGAGTGCAGCACTGCGTCTGCTCCGTGGCCAGCGACCACTCCGTCGGCCTGCTCAGCCTCCGGGAGAGGAAGTGCATCATGCTGGCGTCCCGACACCTGTTCCCCATCCAGGTCATCAAGTGGCGCCCGGCCGACGACTACCTGGTGGTGGGATGCTCCGACGGCTCCGTCTACGTCTGGCAGATGGATACAGGTGGGCTCCGATCGTTTCTGACTCATCCCGACGTTGGGTGAAATCTGGTCCTCAAGGTGTCAGTTTGGAGGGCAGGGTGAAAGGTCTCGAGCTTTCCAGAATCACGCGTCTCACCCAAACATCGGGTTAAGTTCAGCTGGTTCTCAGAAAGCTGCTAGTGCATCAGAAACGTCCGTAGCAAATACAGTTGTATTCATCTTTCTGGATTATTGTCATCTTCTCTCTGAATCTTGCTGTAACATAAATTACAAAGTATATTTATACTATTTGTTTTGCTGATTAGCCACCAATCAGTCAGCTACGACGCAGTACTACGGCCAGGCTAAATAAAAAAAAAAAAAGAAAAAGAAGAGAGAATAAAGTTGTAATAATGCAAGAATAGTCATAATAATACAAGAATAAAGTCATGATGTTACGAGAATAAATTTGTAATGTTACGAGGATAAAGTCATGATAATACAAGAATAAAATCATGATAATTCGAGAATAAAGTCACAATATTACGAGAATAGTCGTAATCATTTGAAAACAAAGTCCTAATAATACCGATCACTTATTTTGTGAAATATTTTTATTTAATTGTCATTATTTTGTAGAAATCAGTTTTCTTTTTTTGCATAGCTATATTTATTGAGAATTCACAATCAGTTAAAATTTACAGTTGGTGTACAACAGTACAAAGAAACCACAAGAATAAACCCCACCCACTCTCTCTATGAGCAGTGCATACAGTAAAAATTAACTTAAGCAGTTACATTTGGCACATATATTTAGAAGGCCACAAAAAAAAGAAAGAACAAATAAACATTAAAATAACTGACATGTCAGTGAAGATGAATACAAATCGGTCCCTCAGGTCCAGTCTCGTTAAAATGTTCAGGAACGGAGCCCGTGTCCGGTCCCCGTACTGAATGGAGGGTTTTTTCAGGAGCGCAGTACGACAACAGCTCGTTGATCCGATGTTTGAGGTTTGGAGGCTCTGTAGATTTCCAGTTTTTAAGTACATATTGTTTTGCTGCAGAAGATGCCAGCGAAACAAAGTATCTCTTGCAAGGAAATTGTTTCAGGGATGCAACAAATCCAAGTATTTGATCTTAGGATCAAAATCCAAATAAAGTCCACACACTTCTGAGGTTGTCAGAATCACATTATTCCAGTAGGTCTGCAGCTGTACACGACTCCAGAGCATGTGGAGAAGATCCCCAACACACACCTCACACCCTTGGCATTCGTCAGCGATGCCATCAGTCGATAATCAGTTTGATATAAAAGATTTTTTTGGCACTTTTTTTGTTGTTGTTGAAAAAGCCACATTTTGTTGCTCATGACTGTAACTGTTGAACCGAATTAGCGTTCAGATCAGGGACCAGTGGCCTCCGGAGCTACATGTGTAGCAGCACTTGACTGTTTTCATTTGAGTGTTGAGGTGTTTTCTGATATATTATGGGTCATCAGCACCGCTAACGCTTCGCTGACTCAGATGCATTAGACGTAGTCCAGCAGGGCTGGGCTGAGGTAACGTCAGCCTGATGAGCGCTGTGTGTTGCCGGGCGAGTCCAGGGTAGCTAAGTGTGAAATTAAAGGAGGTGCAGAAGTGCTCCGGCGTTGGACAGGTAATGGGGCCGCCGCCGATGGGTCCTTCATCACACACTAGTTCAATACCTGACTGACGAACTGACTGCACATACAGAATACTCTCTCTGCTGTAATGATGTCTCCATAAACATCTCTGCGTGCACAGCAGCGCTGAGAGATGGACACCACCACGTGTGACCTGAATTACATGAAGAGAGCTGTAAGGATCTACCGTTCAGTTTGTGTCCACAGTTTCACCCGCTAATACTGATTCGAGACCAGTGGTGTCCAGACTTTTTGTCACGTGGGCCAAAATCGTCAAGTCAAAAAAAATGTCTAAAACCACTAAAAAAATTACTGGATTTTAAAAAACTAAGTATGCAATAATTCTAGTTAAACAAGTAAAGAAGTCAGTTTTCTTGTGTAGGAAAGGGAAGTTTAAATCGATGTAGATCCAAAACTTTAAGAGTTTTTCGCATTATTAAAAGAAAAGACATCTAGTTTGTAAACTCCTTTGGGCTCAGATGAAAAAAATAAAGGAAAACATTCAGTTTATTCTCAGCAGTAAGAATAGTCTCTCTCACTTTAAAAATGCTTTCTGTATTATGCCAGGTTTAATAAATTAATTAAAAGCAGTTTAATTTAATTAATTAATTAAAGTTCTCTAAAGTTTGTATCTAAGTTGAAATTAGTTTATAAATGTGGTCCTGTTTACTATGAAATTAAAGCTTTGTGTTTAGTTTTGAGCAAATTCTTTTTCGATTGAAGAAAATTTTAATTTGTCAGGAATAATTTTGCTCTCATTAAAGAAAAAAAGTCTTATCTGCATCAACCACATGTTTAGTCGGGCCACACAGAAACAGTCATGGCCTGCAAATGGCCCCCGGGCCGCACTTTGGACACCCCTGTTCTAGATGTTAACTTTTCTTCAAGAACTATAATGTAACAAAAGCACATTGAAAGGATTTGAGGTGACGTCACTATTTTTAAAACATTTAAATCTGTGTTTTTGGTCTTACATTATTTGCTAATGCGGCTAACGCACTAAATTATCTGCCAGCATTTCCAGATCCATCGCAGTTCATAACACAGAGGCCGAAAGCAAAGCCTGCGTTCACACAGCGGGCAAATGCGACCCGAATCCGATCGTCTTTTCACCCCGGAAGAAATCCATGTGGCTCTTCAGACGCACTTAATACCTTTGGTCAAAAATGCTAAACAACGGAGCGAAAACTGCTAGCTTTAGCAGCTTTTTACAGTTGCAAACTTTTAGCTTTTTTGAGATTATTTTCTAGGATTTAATTCCCCATGAAAGAAAATATAATAAACCCAAAAATTAAAATTAAAATCACTGTTCTTCCATTTAAAAATCTAAACTGATTTCATACAGTAGGTGCTGTAAAGCAAGTTACTTTGTTTTGAAGTATTCATGTTGCCTTTGTGGCTCGACCGAAGGTTCTTGCGTTTGCTGACCCCTGGTTCAGTCGTATGAAAAGCCATCAAAGCTACGTTCTTCTGCAGGCAAATGTGACCCATGTCCGATATTTTCATGGTGGTCTGAAGGGCCCAATCCCGATCTTTTCACTCCAAAAAAATCCGATCTGGGCCACTTCCGTATGTAGTACTAAATCGGATGTGTATCTGATAGTTCTCAAAGCGTCTGCGGTCTGAACGGTCATGGGGCAGTTTGTCCAACTTTTACGTTATTGACTGTTGTCCATTGTAACTTCTGTAAAGAGTGCGCTGCTGTGTGACGTCTACGTTCTTCTTCTTCTGCGCATGCAGGTCGCTTTGGGGTTGTAGCCGTTGACACAAAAGTCTGATTGCGGTCGTGTTTTATTAGTCAGTCCTTCCAGGATTTCGTGATCCTTTGCGCTTATGTATGATGGTATACGTGACTTTTTGTTGCTCGCCATGTTGATCGCTTGACGTCAACTAAGGCTGAGGCAGCAGTGTAGTAATACTGCCATCTGCAGTTTGGAGTTAGCATCACTTAAAACCAATGTTTCTGACCATTTTTACAAAAATTTTGCCATAAACTCACAATTATGCATTAGCGCAAAAAAATGCGGGGATCTGTTGATTTTGCATGAATTTTCATGATCGAAGAATCACGAAAAACTGGAGGGACTGATTATTAGTATGAGCGACCACGCATCAAGACCTGCGTTAGAAAGATCAAACTGGGCACATTTGCCGCACTCTGTTCAGCCTTAATGTTCTCTGCTGAAGTATTGCTCTCTCTCACTCTCTCGCAGCCAGAATGAACCACAGACATGTCTCGAGATGATACTGATAACAGCTAACTTTAAGTCTTCTTTACTCAGTAACAACATACACATTCGTGTGATCTGTTAGAGATTTGGTATCTCAGGTTTACTGATCGTATGAAGATGTTTTAAAGTTCGGTTTCTTCTTTTCCAAAGTTCCACCGTTTGCCCTTCGCTGCTGCTGTAGATCAGTAGAAACCGGAATTAAAAACAAGCAGGTGGATGTTAAAACACACCTTTTGGATCAGTAAAGCCATTCCTGCATTGTTTTGGTGTGGAGTGCATAAGATGGTATATCCTTTCCCCTCTGACTTTATTTTAAACAACTCGCCGATAAAGATTAGCGCTAACGTTGGGCCTTCTTCACTCAGTAGGAGTGAACTCACCGCAGCGCGCTGTTGCCGTGGTGACCAGGTAGAGCTTTCAGAGTTTAACTTCCTGTGTTTGTGTTTTCAGGAGCTCTGGATCGCTGTGTGATGGGAATCACGGCCGTGGAGATCCTGAACGCCTGCGACGAGCTCGCTCCAGCCACCGTCGACGCTCTGAGCCACTCCGCGGTGAACCTGAAGCAGGCCATGACCCGCCGCAGCCTGGCGGCGCTCAAGAACATGGCCCAGCACAAACTGCAGACTCTGGCCACCAACCTGCTGGCTGCAGACAACGCTGACAAGGTAGCAACACCTGGTGATGGTCACCAGACCTGGGCGGGGGGCGGGAGGCGGGTGGCGTCCTGATTTCTGAGTCTTAAAGAGCTTCTGGAGACGAAGGAAAGGGTAGCGGAGCGTCTCTGTGGGTCCCAGACGGAATCCTCCCTGAATGTCAGCTTGATGAAGTAAATAAAGAACCAGATAAATAACCGAGCAGGACGGCAGATACGGGACCAGGTTTACCAGAAGTAACTCGGAACGTCCAGGTTTCTATACATCTTCTGTCCGTCTGTCAACTAGTCTGTCTGTTCAGCTAGTGCGTCCGCTTATCAGCTAGTTTGTCTGTCCGTCCATCAACTAGTCCATCCATCAGTTGTTAAGTCTGTTCATCATCTAGTCCGTCCATCAACTCGTCCGTCCGTCCATCAGCTAGTCTCTGTCTGTCAAGTTAGTCTATCCACCCATCAACTAGTCCGTCTGTTTGACCGTCAATTAGTCTGTCCGTCCATCAACTAGTTCATCCATCAACTAGTCCGTCTGTCTGTCAACTAGTCAGTTCGTTCGTCCATCGACTAGTCCGATGGAGCAATCAGCTTCTTCTCTACCTCCACACTAAGGAGCAACATTTTCAGTCACTCAGAAACAAGACGCCAGGTTACTTGGACTCCATTTGACCGTCTTTTACCTGATGTTTGGACGATGGAGATCTCGGACTTTGTCCCTCGTCTCTTCGGTGTTTTATTTTTAGCTCGATCAGAAGTTCCTCCGTCAAACTCGGATGACCTGACCCGTCCTGACAGAGCTGACTCCGCCCACACGGGGGATCCCGGAGAGGAAAACAAACGGCATGAATTATTTAGTGTTTTGAAGAGCATTTAGTTCAGCTGTTGCTGCTGTTTGACTTTTACTGGCTCCCTCAGGAAGTGGTTTAGCCCCAGATATTTCTCTCTCTGTTTTCACCACCTAACCTTTGTGTTGTTTTTCTCCTCTGCTCCTTCCGCCATAATCACAGCTCTGTTCCCCTAAAACACCTCAACACCTGCAGTCTGGCCTCCTCTGTTAGACGCTCATCACTGTTTTCTTCCTTTCGCCTTGCCGCCCCGGCATCATTTCTCCCTCATAGCAACTCAAAACCACCCACTATCCCCCGTGTGTGTGTGTGTGTGTGTGTGTGTGTGTGTGTGTGTGTGTGTGTGTGTGTGTGTGTCGTACCCCGCTGCGAGTAATGAAGGATAATGAGCGTAAAATGTCAAGCTGTAAACCCAAAACGATTTCAGCCTGCTGGTGTTTGATTTCTGCTCACATCTCTGCGTGTTTGAGGAGCTCTGGCTGTGACTTTCACTTCGTCCTCTGCTGCTTTCCGCCCGACGAGTTCATGTTGCCGGGCAGAAACGGGAAGCAGGAGGCATTATTTTTATTTCATATTTGAAGTAAATCACACTTTCAGGATTCCTTGAAAAGTCTGGAGTTAGATTGCATCGTTTTCCAGGTCTGGGTACGTACAGAAAGATGTTTCCAGACTTCATTCCTTATTCTGCCCACAGGGCTTTGTGATGGCAGCGCTGCAATATTAGCTCTGCTGTGACTAATGTGGTGGTGCGTTCATGCTGATGTCGCTGTTATGTTTCCACGTATCTTCCTCGTATTGTGTGAAGCGCACCAGTCCCTCCTGCTGCCAAACAGCCGCCACCGCTCTGCTTCCATCAGACTGGTTTAATCAGACCAGAGGACTCGTTTCACGGTGGATAATGACTCTCTTTCCAGCTCCAGCCAGCATCCTTCTTTTTTTTTTTTTTCTTTCCTGTGGTTGTTTTGGGCGCTAGCGGCATGTGGACAGAAAGACGGGAAAGGGGGGAGATGACATGCGGCAAAGGTTCTGAGGCTGGGAGTCGAACTCAGGACAACTATAGCCTCCGCATGCGGGGCGTCCGCTACGCCACCATCTTCACAAGGTCTTTGATTCACTTCTGGCGTTTCACGCAGACAGTCGTCCATCTGTCCGCCCGTCCACTACTAAACTGGTCCATCAGCTACTAAACTGGTCCGTCCATTCACTACCCAACTAGTCCGTCCGTCCGTCTGTCCACCACTCAACTTTGTTATCCATCTCTTTGTCCCCTACTCAGCTAGTCATACTGTCCAGTACTCTAGTAGTTCGTCCATTACTTAACGAGTCAGTTTATACACAGTAATCATGGTAGTCTCTTGTCCTTGCATCCCTGCTAGTGCTTGCAGTGCTGCATTTAAATCCAGGTGCGTCCTCAGTTTTCTCCAATTTGGTGAATCAACCTATCAGAAGCTTACAAAGCCGTGACATCATCATCTCGGCATTCCCAAATTATTTAAAGGAGCGGTAACCTGAGTGTATGTAAACTTCTGATAAGCTGATATGAATCATGAAGTTAATCCTGAATGACCTAAAACAGAAAATTTGAGTCTGGTTTAATGTCAAAAAATCTTGTTAAAATGCATCTCTTTAACGGTGTATGTAAAGATCTGGATTGAGCCGGCCCCTGGTTTGGGCCCCTAAATTATCAACCGTCATTGCGTTCGTTCGTCTGTCTCGATAACTCAGACGTTTTTGTGCTTCATTCATGGTGGATTTTAAAATTTATGCTTTAAAAATAAGTCCAGAAATGGACCAAAAACCGTAATTATCTCGACCTGGAAAAGTAGGGAAGCTGTTTGTGACAGCAGAAGCAGGTCCCCCCCCATTTAACTTCGACATGTTAGATGTATGTTTAGTGTTTGGGGCAGTTTCTGGTGCTCTGATGAACACCGATTCAGGGTTGTTAATTTTCCTACCCGTTGGAACGGTGCCTGAACACATCGAGACTGATCAGTGGGACTTTTTATTTTTATTTCTTTCATTTAAGTTTAAACAGGAGTGGAAACGGGAGGTCAGCAGTTTACAGCAAGACCTTGCTTTGTGAAGTCTCTACTGAGCGTGTGTGTGTGTGTGTGTGTGTGTGTGTGTGTGTGTGTACGTGCACCGTTTGCCTGAAGGGCCCTGCAGGACGTTGACCCTTAGATCGACTTCCCGCGAGCTAGAATAAGTCAGCCTCGTCTGAGAGCACTGGCCTAGGCGCTTCCGCTTTTTAGATTTGTTTTACACTAACGTCAGAGGTTTTGTTGCAAAAAAAAAAAAAAATAATAAAATAAGATAAATAAGAATTTACAGTTGGCTTCTTCCAGACAAAGATTCCTTTCAGAAACGGCCCCATCTGTAGCATGAAGCAGCTGCAGGAGGGAATCTTGCAAATCAAACTTTTCATTTAATTAAAAAAAAAAAAAAAAAGTTTTTACAGATTTAATTGCTCTAATTTGCCTTAGCGTCATTGTCCTTCTTGAAATGGTATATTTTCCTCTACATCTCATATTTCAGAACTTTCTAAACTTTCCAAAAAACTCTGAAACTTCAGGTTATTTCATAAAAAGCAGTGTTTTAAAGGTGTCTGTGGTTTGATCCTCCAGAAGAGCTGCAGAATGTATTTGTAATGTGGTCTTTTGCCTGTAGATGGCACTGTTTCTCCACCAGAGTACGTCACAGACAGCAGGGCTGAGGCACAGACATGTTTGTAAAACAAGGGAAATGTTCCTAATGGGAATGAATCTGAGAGGTCATCCACATGTTTGTGTCAGAATTGAATCTGCTGGGATTATTACTGGGATTCCTCCAGCAGAAATTCAAAGTACCAGTGCGTTTACCAGCATGTAGTGCTGTTAAAATACATAAAACCTAATTTTTCACCTTGATTTAGACACAACCAACATCCAATCTGTGATGCTGCTCAGTGACAGTGTCTCCCCTGAAGCCCTGCTGTCTCATTATCGCGCTCCGTCTCCTGCGTTTTAATCACGGAAAGGTTGGAATGTGTTGCCAAGAAGCTAAAAACAGTGGTGCAAATATGAAAGAGGGACTGAAGCACTGAGGCAAACTGAAGGGTCACAAATATTCATCTGCCAGAATATTCTGCCAAAACCCTCCCCAATAATATGCAGAAATAGACGTTTTAACCGGCTTGGTTCTCCTCTAACCTTGCAAAAATACTATTTTTAAAAAAAAAAAAAAAAAAACCAAGCTTGAAAACATAAAACTTTGTTGGTTTGTTGACAATCCGCTCAGCCAGTTTTTTTCAATCGTCACTGATTGGCTGGCATTCTTTCAAGCGTTTTGATTGATTTAGGTACTGGAAGCGTTAAGGACACTGGCTAAAATGAGCTACAAATGACTGTTTGTTCAAATATATATATATGTGCTCAAATCAGTCTCACTTCACGCTCAGGTTGGGGCACAAATATAGCGCCATAATTATCAGCAGCACGATACGGAGGAAGCAGACTGGATGGGCAGCTCTTGAACAAACTGTGCGATGTCACTCGTGAAAATTAAAAACATCCAGTTTTCCTGGAACGGTGAGTTGTTTCCCCACCATTAGCACGTTTAGCAGCGCGAACACGAGGGTGATTGACAGCACTAAGCCCGTCCTCGTGGCTCTGATTGGTTGTTTTAGGTCGGGAACGGTGCATTTCTTTAAAACAGAGCTTTTCAAAGTGTGGGGCTCTTCAGGGGGGGCGTGACATGAGGAAAAAAAATAATAAAGTAACTGCGGACATTTAGCCAACTTCAACAACCTGTTCATTCCTCCAACCACAGGGGGCGCTGTTATAAAGGTGCTGGCTGTGCCTTGCTAGAGTGGAGGGGTCTGCTGGTTATAAAACTTGATTTGGAGTTTCCAAATTCAGCAGTGAGTTGCTTGACATTCAGGTTGTTTGGATCCTTTTGTTGAGGATCTGTTTTTAGGTTCCATTTTGTCTATTCTGCTACTTCGGTGTTCACGGAACTCCGTAGTGAAATTTGTTAATTTTTGATAAGTGTGTGTATAAAACTATTTAAAATTCTGCAATTGGGGTACTGATTATTTTTGGTTAATGTCGTAAGGGTCCTTAACAATTCGGCTAAACTGGCATTGACCCATTTCTTTACTTTTATGGTGTTTTTGACGTCTTTTAAAATGCTAATGCTTGTGGCATTGTTTGTGATGCCTGGGCTTATTTTTCCTATATGCTAACAGAGTATTGAATGTATTTTTATTGAATGACTTGATTGATTGTTTTTCTGTTATTGGCGTAATTTTGTCTGTGTGTAATTATATGATGTCCATTTATTAATGTATTCATTTATTTACTATTTTTTTGCAATTTAAATCAAGTTTATGGTTTTGGCTGTTTGTTCACCACAAGCGCTAATAACGAATCTAAAGCAGATAAACCAAGCAACATCAGAGAAACATGTATAAATGGAACGTCAAATATAGGAACAGCAAAAATTGACTGAAATAATAGCTGCAATGTCGATGAGGGGGCGCGGTTGTCAGTTTGCTGTCTAAGGTGGGGCTAGCTCTCTCACACGTTGAAAACGCCTGCTTTACACGGCTATAGCAGCTCAGGGAGGAGGTGCAGGAGATCGATCTTTTTCACAGATTATCTGTCCCACACCAAACTGTCACGACATGGCGACGGTTTTAACAAAAAAACAAATATGGAAAAAAAAACATTTTTGTAAAACTTACGTACTGCAGCTTTAAGAGATCTAGGCCTCTGCGTCGCGTCATATTCGTTCCCCCCGGAAGCAGAAAGTAATGGATTAAAACTTCCTTTAAACGTTTTTATTCCTGCCTTTCTCCTTCAGGGTAATTTGCCCAAATATTCCCACAATGCACTGGTGGTCCAGGCGATGAAGACCAACCTGACCGACCCCGACATGCACGTGCTCTTCTTCGACGTGGAGGCGCTCATCATCCAGCTTCTGACCGAGGAAGCGCAAAGACCGAACCCGACGCTGGTGTCCCCCGAGACCCTGCAGAAGAGCCAGGCGGGGGCCGACAAGGGGGGGTCCTTCCTGGCGAATAAGATCTTCAAGCAGGTGCGCAGACGTCCTGCTGGCGCTTAAAGTTGCTTCTGTCCGCCTGCTGGCTAATCCTGTGTTCAAACCAGGTGAAGGAGACGATGAAGGAGACGATCAAGGAGCACCTGCTAGATGAAGACGAGGAGGAGGAGGAGGAGATGAGGAGGCGCGAGGAGAAGTCCAAGTCCCTGAGTCTGCTGGAGTACAACCTGACCATGGACACGGCCAAGCTGTTCATGTCCTGCCTGCACGCCTGGGGCCTCAACGAGCAGCTGGACGGCATCTGCCTGGAGCGACTGGGCATGCTCAGACCGCACTGCCCCATCTCCTTCGGCCTGATCTCCAGAGGGGGCCACATGTCCCTCATGCTGCCCACCTTCAAGGTGGGTCTGAGGAAACGCTCCGCCCAGAGGGAGGAGACACCCTGGAGTCTCCTCAGGGTTCCTCTGCTTGCTTCCTTCCATCCTTCCTTACTTTCATCCATCCATCCTTCTATCCTTCCTTCCATCCTTCTTTCTTCCTCTCCATCCATCCTTCCTTCCTTCCTTCTTCCTCTCCATCCATCCTTCCTTCTTCCTCTCTATCCATCCTTCTATACTTCCTTCCATTCTTCCTTCTTCCTCTCCATCCATCCTTTCATCCATCCATCCATCCATCCATCCGTCCTTCCTTCCTTCCTTCCTTCCATCTGTCCTTTCATCCATCCATCCGTCCTTCTTTCCTTCCATCCATCCTTCTATCCCTCCTTCCTTCCTTCCCTCCTTCCTTCCATCTATCCTTCCTCTTTTCTTTCCTTCCTTCCTTCCTTCCTTTCTTCCTTCTTTCCTTCCTTCAATCCATCCTTCCAAAGGAAGGAAGGATGATGGATGCATCATTCTTTCTTCCTTTCCTCATTCCTCCCTTCCCCCTTTCCTCCTTTCAGCCTTCCTTCCTTACTTTCATCCATCTTCCTTCCTTCCTCCCCTCCTTCCTCCCTTCCTTCCATCCTTCCTTATAAAAACTGTGATTCCTTTCTGATATTTCTGGTTTGATGTAAATAAAATTATTATTTTTTTTCCTTGCGTTTTCCCAGGAGTCCTTGCTGCGCCAGCTGTCCCTGGCCACGGGTCTGAAGCTCGCCTTGTCCGACATCGTGGGGAAGGGGACGTACGGCGTGTCGAGGGCCGTCACCACGCAGCACCTGCTGTCGGCCATCTCTCTGGCCAACACGCTGATGGGCATGACCAACGCCACCTTCGTAGGAGAGCACATGAAGAAGGCACCGGCCAGGTAACACGCGTCACCCTTCCACCAAACTTTCTACCCAGAAAACATGTTTGGAGTCCAGCAAACAGTTCCGATCCAAGAGTCCGAACAAGTTGGATCAGAAGCTGAATTCAAAGCACAGCCTCAGATTTTTTCAGGCCTGCAGGTGTGTGTGTGTGGGTTTGAGCTGCTTGTTTAGTCTGTGTGAGCTCTCATTGTCCTGTGAAAGATTTAACAGCGAGGTGGAGGTCTTGCTGCTCTAACAGCACCACAACATTTCATCAAGCAGAGCTCTGCTGGGAGACGGAGCGAATCCTGAAACTCGGAGAGCAGAGAACGGATCAGCTAATCTGGGATCTGCCTCCCAGTCTGGGATCTGCCTCCCAGTCCGATCAGCCATTATGCATCCAGTTCATGAAGCTGCCGATCCAACAGGACCGAATTGTTTCTCTGTGGCAGCTGCAGTCGACATCGACTTGAGTTATAAACCTTTTCCTGCCTCAGTGATTTAGAGTTACGGTGGCCTAATCAAAGCCCGCTCGGGACGGTCAGAGCGCAGGACTGAAACTGAGTTGAAAAACAGCCTGGAGAACAGAACCTGGACCTGCTTTAAGATGACACAGCTGTCCATACGGGCAGAAAACACTCAGAGCTCATCCGTCCGTCCTCTTCCACTTCGTCAACATCAGGTTGCCGCGGTAACAGACGAGCCTGATCTGTTCAGTACAGAACCTGTTCAGATCTGAGTTTGGGTTCTTTGTCCAGTTTGAACACCCGGCTGTTGGACGTTAAAAGAATTGTTGTTATTCTTCTTCTTCAACTTCGAGGTCTTTGATTTAATCGACTTCTTTGACTTCGAATTCTTCAGCTTCAACGACTTTTTCAACGACTTCGTTGACTTTTACTTCGAATTCGACTTTTTCGAATTCTTTGACGACTTTGAATTCTTGAAAGACTTCTACGACGACTTCAGTGGCTTCAACTTCTTCGCCTTTTTCCTCAACGAATTAAACTCCTTCGACTTCTTCGACTTTGACTTTTTCCACGAATTCTTCGGCTTCTTTGACTTTTTCAATGAAAAGTTCGACTTTTTCCATGAATTCTTTGACTTCAACTTTTTCTGTTTCTTCAACTTCAACAACTCCAACTTCTTTGACTTTTCCTTTCTTTCTGTCTTTCATTCTTTCTCTCTTTGTCTTTCTTTCTGTCTCTCTTTGTCTTTCTCTCTCTTTCTGTCTTTTTCTTTCTTTGTCTTTCTTTCTGTCTCTTTGTCTTTCTCAATTTGTCTCTTTCTGTCTTTTTCTTTCTCTCTCTTTCTTTCTCTCTCTTTCTTTCTCTGTCTCTCTCTTTTTCTATCTCTTTCTTTCTTTCTTTCTTTCTGTCTCTCTCTCTTTCTTTTTTTAATTTCTTTATCTGTCTGTCTACAAACAGCCCACAGCATGATGCTGCCAACGACATACCCGCCAGTCGGTACATTGTTCTCAGGTTTGAAAGCCAACTTCTTGTCGTTGTGACCCAACAGCTCGGCCCTTGTCTCGTCCGACCGTCAGACTTCCCTCCAGAAGACGATTGTCTCGTCCGTGTGGACGGCTGCAGGTCTCAGTCCATCTTACAGGTTTCCATTTCCGCTTCATGGCGGGCTTGAGTCTTGGTGGTTCCTGAACATCCGGACCAGTTTCCTTCCGTCTGGATGATGATGATGCTGGAGTCCGCAGGTGTTCAGAAGTAACTCCAGGAGGCGTTCTTCTCAGCTCTTCGCTGAGACTAAAATTTAAATTTCAGCTGGTGAACCCAGTTGAAATGGCAAATTCTGAAATAACGACCATCTCAAGCTGTTGGTCAAACACTTCAGGAATCCCCGATGAACTTCCCTGAAACGGCAGGAAGGCGAGCTGCTGTTGATCATTACCTGGAGAAGAAAGAGCCGGCGAGTCGTGGAAAAACAAAGCAGGAGGAGATGATGAAATCCTAGCTCCCTCCACATTGTGAGCGTCTCGGACACACAGAAAGGAGCTCGTCCGCCGTCATAAATCTGAAATGGAGGAACATGAAAAAGCCAAAAAGCAAAACACGGTCAAATATTCACTAGTTGGGAGAGAGCAGGTCCCTCTTTGACTTTTATAAGCAGGTGGGCGCTGTGGAAAGCGCAGAACGAGGAGAGCTCAGACTTCAGTTGGAAACATCCGCAGAGCTTCAGCCTGTCTTCTGCTGGCTTCACGGCTCTGCCTGCAGAGAACGAAACAGAAGCTGCAGCGACTACAAACCAGCTGGGTGGATTTCACCACTTCTTCTACGACAACTTTCCCACAGATCCTTCCACTTCTACTGCTTCCTTGACGTCGAGTTTTTCTTTAACTTCTTCTGTCTTTCTGTCTTTCTTTCTTTAGGCTGGGTGGATATAACACAGAACAGCTAACGATTATTTTAATTATCGATTATTTTGACGATTAATCGTATTTTTAAACATGGGCACATTCAGGTGATTTTTAATTTGTCTTTTTATACAATATTAGAAATACATTAAAAGGTCCAAACAATTAAACTTCTTTTTAAAAAAGAAAATAAACATTTTATTGCCTAAAATGCAACAATAACAGCGTTCCTCTAGTGAACGCTTGATCATCTGAAGCAAACGATGCGTCTGCAGCTGAATAAATCCTTCTAACATCAGCGTGTGAAAACCTCAGCTCTTCCTGCTCCACTGGTTGTTATTTAAATTAATTGATTAATAATTGGACAGTAAAAGCTGCTTAATAGGAGAATTTTATTTCCAGAATGTGAACCAGGTGAAGCTAAAACTGCCACTTGAGGAGCTCTGGGTCGAACAGGTTTACAGACGAGGTTTTTTTTTTTTTTAATCTTAAATGCTAAATTTTTATTTGTTCTTCCAACTGAGGTTTTATTACAGCTCTGACTGTGTTGTTTTTTCAACAGTTGGCTTCTTTTGCGTCTGTATACTCTAGTTAACGATTAATTAATTACTAAAATAGTTGATGATTATTTCAAGAATCGATTAATCCGATTAATCATTTCAGCCCTTTTATGATTTATGTAAAACTCAAAAGATCAGATTTGATTTTTGGAGCCCAAGCTTGATAAAACCACACCGATAATCCACTTTTGAAATAGATACTTAATCATTGTTTAATATTTAACACATATTTTTATTTATTTATTGCATTTCTTACTATTCATTTTTAATGTTTACTTTCTATTTTTGTTTCAAATTATTCTACTTTCTATTCTGAACGCTGTAATTTTCCATGGGAAGCAGAGTTGTTCTATTTACCTTGATGGACAGATCTGCTTATCTTCGCTTCTTAAGAGCTGAAATTGACATTATGATCCCTGTGTTGTAAAATTTGTTTCATTGCTAATCAATAGAAATCTAATAATAAAGAAAATCTCCAGCCACTAAGACCTATAGAGTCCTGAAAAACTATTCATATCGCTTAAACTTTTCTCATTTGGTCCCTTTTCAACTAGAAATTGTATTTTGTTGGGATTTTGTGTGAGTGAAAGTGTCGCGGAGTGGAGCAGAAAGAAAACGATACGAGTGGGTTTTTTTTTTTTTTTTTTTTTTTCTGAGAAATAAAAATCTCGGTTTACTCTGCTGCTCTGTAATAAAACCCAACCAAATGCCTTCAGACGTCACCGAAGCAGTAAATCGAGTCCCTCTGTGTGAGTTTGAGCCTCAGCATAAAATCCAGCTGTTCTCTGAAGGCCTCAGAGGTTCTTCAGAGAACATCCAGCATCCACAGCTCAGGTGGGACGATCTGTTGACGGATGAAATAATAAAAAAAGTCCTAATAAGTCCCATTTGCATGGCAGATCCGTGGGTTAGAGTGGCCTAGTCAAAGTCCAGACCTAAATCAAGCTGAGGATCTGTGACAAGATGGAAGAAAACTTTCAGAAACAACAACAGAGGAGCTTCTGATGTTTTTAGGGGTATCAAAGTAAAGGGGGCTGAATTAAGCTGCACTCCACACCTTTCAGATTTGTATTTGCGTCCAGCTTCGCGCCAGTCTGTGAACTGCGATCCCTGGAAAGCAGGTTTCAGCCGTCCGCCGTCACCGCGGCGTGCCGGTAATCTGAATATTCCTGCAGATTATAACCCGAGGTCTGACGGACGTGGGGTCAGACTCCGCCAAGGCGGCCCCTGGGGTCCAGGTTGTTTGTCTCGCACGTTTCAGCAGCGAGACGGTTCAAAGTGCGTTCCATCGTGAAAACACTGAGCAGCGATATGAGCAACATCACCGAGCAGATGGTTCTGCTTGCACCTTTAACCTTTGGGGAGTAAAAACGAATGCTGTTTTGGGTCCGTCACAGACCAGTCCCGTCTGTAAAGTTTCTGCCCCCACACTCCCCCCACTTCTCGCTGGTAGTGATCTGTTGCCTAGCAACCGGCATCGATCTCCGCATCGATTGTTGTATTGGAAGTGTTTGTGTGTCTCTCTCTGAAAGTTCGGCGCCTCCAGTCTGTTCAGAGAGGACTGCGCCCAAAATTCAATAGGCTGGAGCCCGCCACACACACACACACACACACACACAGACGCACACACACACACACACACACACACACACACACACACACACACACAGACGCACACACACACACAAACACACACAGACGCACACACACACACACACACACACAAACACACACCTGGAACACAGTGTTGGTTTCAGGAAGGCAGAGTGATTCGTCCCTCCTGCTGTTTGATTTGGATCTTCTTGTTTTTTCCCAGTTTTCCTGTCTGCGTGTCGTCCCCCCCCCCACTCCCCGCGTTAATATTTGATGCCTCCTCTCTTTGTGATCCTTCTCCAGGCCCCCCAGACCAGGAGGAACCCCGGAGTCTCCTCGGAGGACGCCTGCCGCCCCCCCTCAGCCCTCCAACCCGGCGCTACAGGCCCAGATCAAACAAGGTAACTACAAAAGGAGGGGGCGCTCGCTGCGGTCGCCCCTGAGGCCCTGCGAGGCGAGGGGGCGGGTGGAGTGAGGGTGGGGGGGTTGATAATGCAGCCCACTGGCAGTTAACCCCAGAAACACATCCCGGGGGGGGGACGACTTTAAACAGGTGGAGCAGGTAGTTCAGTCATACAGGGGACTGGATGTGTTCAGGGACCTGTTGGACCTCAGCGGGGGTCCTCGGGGGGCCTCCCTCCGCTGGGTGGGGGGTTCATCCACAGCCGACCCATGGACCCACTGGAGGAGGTCTGTGGTTTCCATGGCGATGGCGAGATGAAAGCGGCTGAGGCAACGAGTCTGAGATGATGATGAGGTTCTTCCACAGCCTGGGAATCTGGGGACATCCATCCGACCGTCCATCCATCCATCCGACCGTCCATCCATCCATCCATCCGACCGTCCATCCATCCATCCATCTGACCGTCCATCCATCCGACTGTCCATCCGTCCATCCATCCATCCGACCGTCCATCCATCCGACCGTCCATCCATCCGACCATCCGTCCATCCATCTGACCGTCCATCCATCCATCCATCCGACCGTCCATCCATCCATCCATCTGACCGTCCATCCATCCATCCGACTGTCCGTTCATCCGTCCATCCGACCGTCCATCCATCCGACCATCCATCCATCCATCCGACATCCGTCCATCCATCCATCCGACTGTCCGTTCATCCGTCCGACCGTCCATCTATCCATCCGTCCATCCATCCGACCGTCCATCCATCCGACCATCCGTCCATCCATCCGACCGTCCGTCCATCCATCCGACCATCCATCCATCCATCCGACCGTCCGTCCATCCATCCGATCGTCCATCCATCCGACCGTCCATCCATCCAACTATCCATCCATCCATCCGACCGTCCATCCATCTGACCGTCCGTCCATCCATCCGATCGTCCATCCATCCGACCATCCGTCCGTCCATCCATCCGACCGTCCATCCATCTGACCATCCGTCCATCCATCCATCCATCCGACTGTCCATCCGTCCATCCATCCATCTGACCGTCCATCCATCCGACCGTCCGTCCATCCATCCATCCGACCATCCGTCCATCCATCTGACCATCCATCCATCCATCCGACCGTCCGTCCATCCGTCCGACCGTCCATCTATCCATCCGTCCATCCATCCATCTGTCCATCCATCCGACCGTCCGTCCATACATCCATCCGACCGTCCATCCATCCGACCGTCCGTCCATCCATCCATCCGACCGTCCGTCCATCCATCCGACCATCCATCCATCCATCCGACCGTCCATCCATCTGACCGTCCGTCCATCCATCCGACTGTCCATCCGTCCATCCATCCATCCGACCGTCCATCCATCCGACCGTCCATCCATCCGACCATCCGTCCATCCATCTGACCGTCCATCCATCCATCCGACCGTCCGTCCATCCGTCCGACCGTCCATCTATCCATCCGTCCATCCATCCGACCGTCCATCCATCCATCCGTCCATCCATCCGACCGTCCGTCCGTCCATCCATCCATCTGACCGTCCATCCATCCATCCGACCGTCCGTCCGACCGTCCATCCGTCCGTCCGACCGTCCATCCATCCGACCGTCCATCCATCCGTCCATCCATCCATCCATCCATCCGACCGTCCATCCATCCGACCATCCATCCGACCAGCCGTCCATCCATCCATCCATCCGTCCGTTCATCCGTCCGACCGTCCATCTATCCATCCGTCCATCCATCCGACCGTCCATCCATCCGACCATCCGTCCATCCATCCATCCGACCGTCCATCCATCCGACCATCCATCCATCCGACCGTCCGTCCATCCATCCGACCATCCATCCATCCATCCGACCGTCCGTCCATCCATCCGATCGTCCATCCATCCGACCGTCCATCCATCCAACTATCCATCCATCCATCCGACCGTCCATCCATCTGACCGTCCGTCCATCCATCCGATCGTCCATCCATCCGACCATCCGTCCGTCCATCCATCCGACCGTCCATCCATCTGACCATCCGTCCATCCATCCATCCATCCGACTGTCCATCCGTCCATCCATCCATCCGACCGTCCATCCATCCGACCGTCCGTCCATCCATCCATCCGACCATCCGTCCATCCATCTGACCATCCATCCATCCATCCGACCGTCCGTCCATCCGTCCGACCGTCCATCTATCCATCCGTCCATCCATCCATCTGTCCATCCATCCGACCGTCCGTCCATACATCCATCCGACCGTCCATCCATCCGACCGTCCATCCATCCATCCGACCGTCCATCCATCCATCCATCCGACCGTCCATCCATCCATCCATCTGACCGTCCATCCATCCATCCGACTGTCCGTTCATCCGTCCATCCGACCGTCCATCCATCCGACCATCCATCCATCCATCCGACATCCGTCCATCCATCCATCCGACTGTCCGTTCATCCGTCCGACCGTCCATCTATCCATCCGTCCATCCATCCGACCGTCCATCCATCCGACCATCCGTCCATCCATCCATCCGACCGTCCATCCATCCGACCATCCATCCATCCGACCGTCCGTCCATCCATCCGACCATCCATCCATCCATCCGACCGTCCGTCCATCCATCCGATCGTCCATCCATCCGACCGTCCATCCATCCAACTATCCATCCATCCATCCGACCGTCCATCCATCTGACCGTCCGTCCATCCATCCGATCGTCCATCCATCCGACCATCCGTCCGTCCATCCATCCGACCGTCCATCCATCTGACCATCCGTCCATCCATCCATCCATCCGACTGTCCATCCGTCCATCCATCCATCTGACCGTCCATCCATCCGACCGTCCGTCCATCCATCCATCCGACCATCCGTCCATCCATCTGACCATCCATCCATCCATCCGACCGTCCGTCCATCCGTCCGACCGTCCATCTATCCATCCGTCCATCCATCCATCTGTCCATCCATCCGACCGTCCGTCCATACATCCATCCGACCGTCCATCCATCCGACCGTCCGTCCATCCATCCATCCGACCGTCCGTCCATCCATCCGACCATCCATCCATCCATCCGACCGTCCATCCATCTGACCGTCCGTCCATCCATCCGACTGTCCATCCGTCCATCCATCCATCCGACCGTCCATCCATCCGACCGTCCATCCATCCGACCATCCGTCCATCCATCTGACCGTCCATCCATCCATCCGACCGTCCGTCCATCCGTCCGACCGTCCATCTATCCATCCGTCCATCCATCCGACCGTCCATCCATCCATCCGTCCATCCATCCGACCGTCCGTCCGTCCATCCATCCATCTGACCGTCCATCCATCCATCCGACCGTCCGTCCGACCGTCCATCCGTCCGTCCGACCGTCCATCCATCCGACCGTCCATCCATCCGTCCATCCATCCATCCATCCATCCGACCGTCCATCCATCCGACCATCCATCCGACCAGCCGTCCATCCATCCATCCATCCGTCCGTTCATCCGTCCGACCGTCCATCTATCCATCCGTCCATCCATCCGACCGTCCATCCATCCGACCATCCGTCCATCCATCCATCCGACCGTCCATCCATCCGACCATCCATCCATCCGACCGTCCGTCCATCCATCCGACCATCCATCCATCCATCCGACCGTCCGTCCATCCATCCGATCGTCCATCCATCCGACCGTCCATCCATCCAACTATCCATCCATCCATCCGACCGTCCATCCATCTGACCGTCCGTCCATCCATCCGATCGTCCATCCATCCGACCATCCGTCCGTCCATCCATCCGACCGTCCATCCATCTGACCATCCGTCCATCCATCCATCCATCCGACTGTCCATCCGTCCATCCATCCATCCGACCGTCCATCCATCCGACCGTCCGTCCATCCATCCATCCGACCATCCGTCCATCCATCTGACCATCCATCCATCCATCCGACCGTCCGTCCATCCGTCCGACCGTCCATCTATCCATCCGTCCATCCATCCATCTGTCCATCCATCCGACCGTCCGTCCATACATCCATCCGACCGTCCATCCATCCGACCGTCCATCCATCCATCCGACCGTCCGTCCATCCATCCGACCATCCATCCATCCATCCGACCGTCCATCCATCTGACCGTCCGTCCATCCATCCGACTGTCCATCCGTCCATCCATCCATCCGACCGTCCATCCATCCGACCGTCCGTCCATCCATCCATCCGACCATCCGTCCATCCATCTGACCGTCCATCCATCCATCCGACCGTCCGTCCATCCGTCCGACCGTCCATCTATCCATCCGACCGTCCATCCATCCATCCGTCCATCCATCTGACCGTCCGTCCGTCCATCCATCCATCTGACCGTCCATCCATCCATCCGACCATCCATCCGACCAGCCGTCCATCCATCCATCCATCCGTCCGTCCATCCATCCATCCGTCCGTCCATCCATCCATCCATCCATCCAACCGTCCATCCATCCATCCGACCGTCCATCCATCCGACCATCCATCCGACCGTCCATCCATCTGACCGTCCGTCCATCCATCCATCCGTCCATCCATCCGACCGTCCGTCCGTCCATCCGTCCGACAGTCCATCCATCCATCCAGCTATCCATCCGACTGTCCATCCATCCATCCAACCGTCCGTCCATCCATCCATCCTTCTGACCATCCGACCATTCATCTGTCCATCCATCCATCCATCCGACCGTCCATCCATCCATCCATCCATCCATCGGATCATCCATCCATCGGATCATCCATCTGATCATCCTTCTTCCCTCCCTTCCTTCCTTCCTTCCTTCCTCCCTTCAGTGTATCACTCAGCAGTCTGGGAGAGAGATCCACATTCCTTCCTCCCAGCTGTAGGATTTTAAACCCTGCTGTGTGTGATGGTTGTGCTGCATCATCCATCTCCATCCATCATTCGTTGAAACAGCTTTGATATTAGCATGTTGATGACATCAGGAAATTTGATGCACCAGTAGAAGGGCACTCAGAAGTAGTGGTCAACCGGTCCAAACTGGGATTGGAGCCAAAATTAATGGAAACAAGCTGGAAAAAAAGCTTTATGAAATAACGTACAATTATTTTAATTACACTGAAAAACAAAGTGGTAAGTAATAGTTTAGGTAGAAAGCTGTGCGTTCATGGTTATGAAATGGACGTATGAAGGGATGAAATTGGCAAAGCAGCTTCCCAGCAGGTAGGATACTGACTGCTCAGGACTATCCCGCATAACCTCACTTTAAAAAGTTCTTTAGACCAGTTCGGTCCACCTAAAGTGGGCTTGTTTTCGGACCTGCTCTGTTTCTGTGGCTGTTTTATGCGGAGAAGCGATCTGTTTTTAAGTTATTGCCTGTTATGGATGCAGACGGAGCAGAGTTTGCTCCATGAAGGTGAATCAGACGAGGGAAGCTGCTGCGGCTCACCGTAGGGGATGTTTTAACCAGCTGTCGCCATCTGCCCACTCCACACCCACACACAGCTACCTCCCACACCGACACCAGCTCTCAACCAACACACACACACACACACACACACACACACGTAAGTGGCACCCCCTGGACGCTGGGTGGAGGCGGGGCTTCGCCGCTATTGTCCCGCCTTAATTGAGGCCAAGCATGACAAGCGTGTGGACTTATTCATACCACACGCCTATTCAGAGGGAACGGCCGGCCGTGACCTGGGCTCGGCTTTGTGAAGGAGGGCGCTGCTAACCCCACGCTCCGTCTCCTTTCACATGGAAATAAAATGAGGAGGCCCCTCTGATGTACTGCAGCAGGAACACACAGAGTTCCCAGTCAGGTCCGCATGGATACAGGAGCGACATCCCGGCTTTCCTCAATGGGAACAATGGAGAGATTTTCTGCAGTTTTGCTCCTTATTTTCCTGCAGCGATAACAAAACACAGGCTAAAACATTCGGCACAACTTGGCTAGAGTTGGGTTAGCTACAGTCAAAGATCTTCTCCAAGCTAAAACAGGCCACAAAACAATATAAATTAACATGTTTTTCCAACTTTGAGTTTGGACGACAGCTGGGAGTAGGGGTGGGCGATGTGGACTTAAAGTTTTATCGCTAAACTTTGTGGTACTATTGTGATAACGATAAAAGTGACAATAAGAACTATTTATTACTTCTTTTTTCAGGTGATGCTGTGACTGCATGACACAGCAGTCACAAACACAAATGCTGCTCTTGAAAAACATTCCCAGTTGCAATGCACTTCTTTAGGACACCAGTCACATAAAGGATGTGATTTGTACCATTAAACTGCACATAGTAACTGCATTTAATCATATTTTCAAATTTATTGGTATTTATTGACGCCCTCATTGAACAAACAGTGGAGAAAATAGTCAAAAAAAACCAATCCTGACAAAACAGTTTTGTTTTTTCTTAAATATAATTGAAATTTAAAATGACAACGATAAATCACAGTTCTTATGATAAGAAATGTATCATGATAAATGATAAACGATACAATAAATCCATTTTATCAATAAATCAAATTTTTGGTTTTTGAAGATTTAATTTTTGGAAAATCTGGATTTTGCAAAAATCTCCCCACCCCCACCCACCCGATAGAATCACACCATTCAGATTTACAAAGATGTCTTGCATGAATAACTTGTTGATTTTCTTTATTACTAATTGCTAATGGCTGTTATTTGTGAAATTGTGTTGTAATTTCTCCTAACCAATATACAATGCACAATGTAAATACTTGGAAAATTAAGAAATGTGCATATATCATAAAATACATCATAAAAATGTAAAATATTTGATACTGTTGGAGAAAAGGTGAAAAAAGTGCCTTTTATTAATTGTTGAACGTAAATATATGGTAAACGTGTTACAATTTCTAATACAGGAACGCCAAAATGTCCTGCATCCTTTTACAAACGTAAAAGTATTAATAGACAGAGTCAAATAGAAGTTGACCCCCCCCCCCTCAATGTTAGACCCAAAGCTACGCCCCTTGGTTCAGAGTGATGTCGGCGTGCCCAGGGCGGCCATCTTGTTTGGGAAGCGGGTTTTTTTGTTGTTGTAGTTGTTGTTGTTTTTTTTGCAGCTTTTATTTATTTGGGCTTTGAATTCAGAATTGAGGTCAACTCTGATGAAATATAAGGGTCAGGCTAAGATTTTTTTATACAAAAATAAAGTCATGATGTTACAAGAATAAAGTTGAAATAATAGAAGAATGAAGTAGTTATTTTATGAGAACTCCAACACTAAAAATAACCAGAAATGAATTATCTTATTGACTTTTTTCTCATAATTTTTAGACCTTCTAGTGGTAAAATTGTATCTTTATTCTGATAATATTATGACTTCATTCTCGTAATCAAACAAATATTCAGGTGACCTGGTCCTGATACTCTGTCGTCCAACTCACAGAAAGGACAATTGAAATAAAAGACACTTTTTGAAAGTGTATTCTGTCATTTGTCATTTCTATTTTAGAAAAGAAATGAGAGAAAAATTGATTAAAACCGAATCTGATATGAAAAACAATATGAGATTTTATTTTTTAAGCCGTATCGTCCAGGTTCTGGTTCTGATTCTGTAGGAGGTTTGTGGTTCATCTCCTGCTCGTTAATCTGGACACATTTATTATTATTTATTTGTCCTTTTACAGTGTTCCCTCGAAATGTTCTTTTTTAGTTTCATTATTTTACTTCTTTATGAATGATTAGTGCCATGAAAAAGTATTCAGTTCTTTACAGTTTTACTTTTTCCTCAACTAAAATGTTTCATATCATCAAACTAATTTAAATACTGAAGTTCAACGACTGTGGAGGAACGTTGGTCTTTGAATTCAGCCACTCCCAAACCAACATATGGCGTTATGTTGGTTTGGGAGCTTTTTTCCTCTTCAACTCATTAAAATTCCTGCAGTTTGACCCAGACGTATGTAATGTACCGCATTCGGGACGTGAAAATGGTAATAAAAGTATTTCAAAACTGCTTTTGTTTTAACTCTTTGGTCTGATACTAAGATTTGTTTAAAAATAAACTAAAGCTAAATCAGTGATTAGGAAGGCGTTTTCCCAGAACCGTATCATGTCGGGACCAGAGGGCAGCAGCCATGTTGCTTTGGTTGAAGGTGGTTTGTTTAAAAACTAATAACTGGTCAGTTTTATGTACAGAATATATGAAAATATTGATTTTGATTGTAATCTTATTATGAGATTCTGGTAAAAGCAGCAAAGGCTGGGTAACGTTGCTAACTGAAGCTAATAAATTCGGAGCTTCCTGTACTTCCTGTCTGTATGAATGTGGATTTAAGTCACTTCCTGCCTTGTTTTTCTTTGACTTCCTTCCTCCTCTGACAGCTTTTCTCTTCTCTTGCTCTGGTAAATATTTACATCTTTCTAACCTGTTCTTTTCTTCTCGGCTGTTTCTCTCCCTGTCTTCCTTTCCAAGCTGCCAGCACTGCTGCCACTGCTGGGGCCCCTGGGGGCCACCCTCAGGGGGCCCCTGGCTCTCATAACATCCCCTCAGTCAACGAAGGTACAGACTGATCTGACGGGTGACGCTTAGGGAAAGTTTGCAGCCGTTTTCACTGACCTTGTCTTCAGAGAGCTCCTGCTTCCCAGACCTCCATGACTTCTTCCTCTCTCCTCCCCTTTGGTTTCCTGTCTGTGCATTCAGTTTCACCAGTCCTTGCCTCGTTGCTGTTCTGTATCCCTCCACCTTGTTTCTCCTCTCTTGCATCAGTCTTGTTTTCCTCCGACAGTGTTTGCTTTTCACCTCAGGTCTATAGCTCCGGTCTTTGTCCTTGTTTTCCACTGATAATGTCTTCATGTCTCTTTGTCTCAGTTCGCTTTCAGATCAGTCACTCTGCCGTTTCTAAACTCAAATTGCTCAAAATGCTGAGTGGAAATTCATGACTCTCTGAATCCGGCCTGTTTGGCTCAGCAGTATATTTCTAAAGCACACAGTATTGTGCAAAAGTCTTGAGTCCTTCATCTTTTTGTTTCCATTGCACCGATATGACGTTATAAATAAATTAGAAGACCTTAAAGCTGCGGTCTGTAACTTTTATGAAAAATATGTTTTTTACATATTTGTTAAAATTACCATCATGTCGTGATAGTATATCCTCTGCTATCTCCCAGTGCTCCCAGTACTAACTGCAGAAATCCACCACTCAGTCAGAAACAACCAATCAGAGCCAGGAGGCGGGGCTTAGCGCTGTCAATCACCCTCATGTACGCACTGCTCACACACTGAACACTTAGACCATTTGGAAGTCTGCAAAACTACTGATGAAGATTAAAAGTTTGAGGAAAACCCTGGCTCCTTGGTAAGAAACTGGAAGGTATTTATTCATGACCCAAGACTTTTGCACAGTTGAATAACTACACCTCAAATTTACCAAAATCCTAAAGAGAACTGATGTAGTACAGTCTAATCAAAAGAATATTCAAATAGTTTAAATATGTATATTATCAACCTGCTAGATATTTTTTTCTAAATTTGGCAACGAACAGAATTGTGTCGTCTGTCAACAGTTTGACTTTCCAGATAAATGTCAAGGTAGAACTGGTGGGTTTGAGAGCGCGCTGACCGTTGTCCTGACATTCTGTTCTGTTTGTCCTCTTGTTTACAGTGTTGTGGAGTCCTCCCTCGTTTTTCTTTTCAGTCCTGATGTTTCAGTCTCTCTGTGCTGTTTGTATGCTTGCTATTTCAGTCATGTCTTTAGCTGAAAAGAGGAATGGGTCTCCATTAAAGCTACAACACAATCTCAGACTAAAATGTTAGAAATAAAGTACACCAGGGCTCAGGTGAACCAGCAGTTCACCTGAGACTGTATTTTGTTTGAAACTGGTGAAAGGCTGAATGATAACTGATGTTTTATTTAATTTTTTCAGGTTTGACTCTAAAATGAGCTTTGGTGCAAACACTTTAACCTGATGTCAAACTCATCCTTTTCTTCCCACTGTTCCCACAGGATGTTGGCTTTTATCATTGAGCCTCACAGCCCTTTTATTTATGTGCTTACATATTTATTAATGGCTTGTTGTCTGCACTGGGGGGCCATGAAGTGCCTTTTCAAAGCTTCTTTAACTTTAATTTCCAGCTAACGTGGCAAAAGCAGAGTTGGTCAGAATATTTTTTTAATGATGGGAACAGCAAGCATGCACACAGACTCATTCTTTGCGTGTACCTACAACTATTTTCTGAAGCTTCTAACGTCAACTGCAATTTTCAAAAGACCAAAAATCAACCACTGCCCTGCAGAAACCAGAATCTTTATCGGCCTCTTGTGGTTGTAATAAATTAGAGAAGTTGTTGGACTTGTAATTAAACAGCGTTATGGTGCAGCTGTTAAATTAGATGAAATTAACGTTAACAACAGATCACAGCCTACATTAAGCATTTTGTGACTAGTTTTTTGAATATGATGGGGTTACGTCTTCCTCATTTTTTTTTGTCTATTATAAAAAAGTAAGATATATTAGGAAATATCCAGTAAGTATTAAGAATGTCTTATTTATTTAAAATTGTTTGGGTAATAAAAAGGTACTTTTCCAGACATTTCCAAATGATGGAAACACTATTTCACATGACGTGAAAGTAGATTTCTAATGCAGTTTCCCATTTTCCTCCCAAATCAGACATATGATCAAAAAAGGTTTAAGTATAGCATTAAACATATTATGAAGCTATAAACTGTAGCATTTCAAAACTAACAAAGAAATAAAACAAGAAGAAGGTTTGCCTATTGTATGCAGATAATCCATTTTAGTTCCAGATACCTTTCATTGATCCTGTAAGGTCTGAGCTGGTCTGTAGATGTGAATTAAGAGTCAAATTCTTACAGTGAACAATATTCAAAATAAAAAATGTCTGAAAAGTACAAAGTTGAACAACTTTAAGCATAATTAAGAAAATTATATGCAAATCCATGCAGAAACCAATAAATATTGAGCAGTTTTTTTAGGTAATGCCAAACACACTTGGGGGGAAAAGTGGCTTCCAACACTGCAGCATTTTTATTGTTTTTATTAATACCTAAACAGGAAAAACACTTAAGATTTTGCAAATCAAAACTGCACTAACACGTAACATGCAAATAATAAAACAAGAAAGAAGAAAACATTCAGTCTTTCATGTTCAACCAATTTTGGAGCTCATTCCTTGAGTGTTTATCTGCCTCAAAATATGTATGTTAAAATAAAATACTTTGCTTCCGAGACCACTGATGGAACTGCACTGACAAACACTGGTAGCGCTAGCTTATACATAAACAGATTCAGTTTAACTATTGTCCCTGTTTACGCAAAAACACCAATTAATGCGCTGATGATCGCCTGTAGAAGTTCATTAATCTCTTTATACCTAGCAGACCTTCGCAAGCTGATATCTTCCCGAGTCTCAGTCGCTTTTTCTGCATGAAGTTGAAACTTTATCCAGCAAGAAAAGTTTCAGACTTTAAAAAACTTTATTTGGTTTCTGTCACTTTTTCAACATTTAAAGTTTCTGCAGGACAGTGAACAGATTTTTTAATTAGAGATTGACTGATTAATCTTTTCTGAGTTTAAATCTTAACACAATAAAATAAAACTGTGATTGTGGTGTTTTGCAACTTAAAACTGGATTTACTGCTCTGTTTTTTCTGTAAAGATTCAAGGAAGATTTCCTTAGGTTTGATCCCGAAAAATTAAAATATTTCTTAAGAACTTTCATGGTGTTTGATATTTTGTCTTTCAACTGTTGTCTGTGAATTAAATTGAGAATAAATCAGTCAATCTCTCACTGTTAAGAGCCAAAAGTGCCATGATCCAATTAATAAAAATAATCTTTAGATATGATAAATAAAATTACATTTAAAAACAGAATACATGTGAAATTGTTTCAGTAATTTATAAAATACATAATTGAATAATATGGACAGAATAAATACAAGTTAAACGTCATTCAGTTAAAATTATTTCATGATGGACTGGAGATATTAAATAATGGAATAAATGCTGAAAAAATAAATAAAAATAGGATTTTTAGCATATAATTAATTTCAATTTTAACAGCAGTTTTATTTTATTAATAAACTATTAACATTAAAATGATTTACTTTTTTATTACAGTTTGATTTAAACTTTCACACATATAAAAACTCTGAATTTGTTGGATTGTTGCATTTTTGGCTCTGGATATATTTCAGAACTGTTCTAATATTTCCAGTTTTCTCTGTTTATCTTGTTGGAAAAGGTAAGTTTAAAGATGGAAACTGGCAAAGAAATTTTCCCTGAAATTTCTTTCCAGATTTAAAGCCATCTTCCTTCCATCCCACACACATAGTGGAAACCATATATTGAGCTGATATATGTGGACGAGGTGAAACGTGACGTATCAGCAGATGTTTTAGTCTGTTCCCGTCTCCCAGATGGAAAGCTTGGTGCATATTTTGGTCTAAAATATGAATGTTTTCATCTCAGACTGATGCAGCCAGATGTGAGGTGATACGGAGACATTTTTAAATGTTTTCTTTCGTCCGTTACCGGGTCACATCTGTGTCGTTTCTTCAGAAAACCGTCCAGGTTTTCTCGTTTTTTCCCACATCTGTAAATTTAAATTCATTTGTTTTAACCAAAGTGTCATGTGTTGTTTGCCTCACGCTGATGTATATCTGTTGTTGTTGACCTGTTTTTAACGCCATCAAACACTCTGGTTAGCAGAAATGATGAGTTTGCTCTAACCAAGGCGGTAGACGACAATGTTCGTAACAATCCCATAACGTCTTGACCTGTTTTCAGTGAATTCATGTGAAGACTATTGAAGTCGGTGCGTCTGTGTGAGAGCGTCACTGCTGTTATATTAAAACTTTAAACCATTTACTTTGTTCTGGTCTGAAGACATTAATGTTAAATCCCTGCTGGGATCTGTCGCTGCTAAACGATGGCGATCGTTCTGTGGGAAACGGCGTTTTCATGTTGCAGCAGTGACGCTTGTGGATCAGCATGAATGAGACTCTGTTCGGTCGTCTTCGCTGATATTTGGCGTCTTTGTGTGCAGGGTGGAGCCAGCTGGCCGCCATGCACTGCGTGATGCTGCCGGATCTCCTGGGCCTGGACAAGTACAGACCTCCTCTGCTGGAGATGTTGGCGAGAAGATGGCAAGACCGATGTCTGGAGGTACGTAAAGATCTGACAGAGAGTTGCTTCCCCACAGCTCCCTAAAGGTCCAACCAGGTCTGGACATTGACTAGACCATTGAAGCACCTTTATTCTGTGGTTTTTCAGTCATTTAATTTGAGATTTGCTGCTGTGTTTGGGATTGTTGTCATGTTGATGACCCAGTTTGGTCCAGGCTTCACATTTGACTCTGGAATACTTTGGAGAGGAGATGATGGTCCAATAAACTCCAAATCAGCCCTGAATCAGTTTTGAGTGATGAATCTGTGGATGACCCAATTTGGACCAAGCTTCAGTTGTTGGACGGATAGTTGGACATTTGACTCCACAACACTTTTGTCTTCTTTCCACTGAGTGGTACGATACAGCAAATGTCTAACCGGGTGTCATACAAGTGCAACAAGAACTGTGACGCACTTGTCAATGATGTTTCTGTCTCCTAATCAGATTGGGTTGTGTGATGCCAGTAGCTCCACCCTAACCGTACCGTACCATTGTCCTATGGACCTACAACTGAAAGGGGGCTCAGGAATGGTGTGGTACAGGTCGGTTGGATGGGCCACTTTTACAATGGAAACAGACAAAAGAAGTTACTTCTCTATGGACGTGACTTTAACCAGGACTTCTCTAGTCCACCCTGGCCAGATTTGTTCCCATTTGTACAGTTCTTCCCCATTTTTGGTTACCACCTTAGGGGTAATACGCCAAGCTGGGTATTGTGTGCAAGCGATTTGATTGACAGTGGACTGCATTCGTTGATTGGCCCGTGATTTACGTCATTGAAGACTGGATCTTGCAAACTCCTTAAAGCATCAACATCTCAAACATCGCAGTGGACCGGCGGACATGGCGTCCACTATCACAGAGCTGCTCAGTATGGAGGAGCATAATGATGAGCGGCAACACGTCTTTCTGAAGAACAGGCACGCAGTGAAGAAGCGAGAAACTTTGCAGTTCTGGTCAATGTTCTCTTGGAGCTAGTTACAGTTTGTCTTTAAGACAAAAGCAAACACCTGAGTGTATCAGAGTCCATGCAAATGGAAATGACATTATTGGAGCGATGCTCACAGCTCCTGCGCGCTCATGGCCCTCCCAGATTCCTGCCCATATTTACGCCCACATAGTGACGAACAGACTGCAATGGAGGCGCTCCCAACTTGGGTAGAACTGAACTAGACCGTAACCAGCTAGACTTGAAAATGGAGAAGGGGCTTCTTTTGTCTGTTTTCTTTGTAAAAGCAGCCCATGCAACCAACCCGCACCATTCCGGGGTGCGTTATGAGTCTTCAGTTGTAGGGCCATAGGACAACGGTATGGTACGGTTCGGGCGGAGCTACAGGCGTCACACAACACAGCCCATTGATTGGGGGACAGAAAAACGTCACAACCATGAAACATTCTAGTGCATCACATTTGTTGTAACATTAGTATGATGCCATGTTAGGGCCAATAAAGGCCCCCCACATACTCAGGCGTACTTCACTTCGCAGATGTCCACATGAACTCGAAGTGGTCTCAATGTAGATGTCCGTTGGAAACGTCTGCACAAAGGTAAATTTTTAGTGCTGCGTACGCACTAACAGATGTGCGGTGACTGCACTGGTTGAGAGAAAAAGGGGCTAGGCACCCAACGAGCCCACAAACTTGCTAGAATCCATTTGGATTGTGGGAAATGAAGGAATTTGTCAGTAGAAATGTAGGGAAGTGGTATGCTCAAGTATGAAACCTCAACCGTGCGCGTACAGCGTGCGTAAAGTCCGCGCAGCTCACAGAACGTGCACAGTATCCCTGAGTACGTGGGAGCCTTAAGACTTGACAATGGAGAAGGGGCTTCTTTTGTCTATTTCCATTGTAAAAGGGGCCCATACAGCCAACTGTACTGCACCATAACTGGGTGCGTTACGAGTCTTCAGGTACGGTAAGAGCGGAGCTACTGGTGTCACACAACACAGTCCATTGATTGGGGAGACAGAAAAACGTTACTGCTTGTGACAAGCATGAGATGTCTGAGTGCATCTTGTTTGTCACCACACTAGTGTGACGCTACGTTAGGCCCAGTGAGAGTCCAACTGGCTGTGGAAATGCTCTGCTGAATGCGGTGGACGATAAAATAGCGTACCGAACCACGCCATACCTCTTATTGGAAATGAGGCAAGTCGATGGTCCACTAAAAGACTGCTTGGTACCCAGGTCCTGTGGCTCCAAAACAAGCCCACATCACCACCCCACCACTACTGTGCTTGATAGTTGGCATGAGATGCTGATGTGCTCTGGTTGGTTGTCTCCGAACATGGTGCTGTGGATTTTGTCCAGACGGACGTTGTTCTAGATGGCTTGTCCTTCATTCAGAGGCGTTCTCCTTCAACTCTTCCAAACAAACCATGCTAGTTCAGTGATCCTCTAGCTGTCCTGTCATGAACTTTAACCTTTAACCTTCGAACTGTACAGTCTGAGATGGACCTTTTTTTGTTACTTCTCTCTGACTTGGGACTCTCTGGGACAAATGTTGTCTTTTCCCACATTTCTTTGACTTCTTCACATACAGTTCTTTGTATAAATTATTTGATATTGTTCTGATGTGTAAAACCTTTTCCCTTTGGGTATTGTCTTTTTAGGTACGCGAAGCAGCGCAAGCTCTTCTCCTGGCCGAGTTGAGACGGATCGGACAATCAGGACGGAAGGATACCATCGATGCCTGGGCTCCGTACCTGCCTCAGTATGTGGACACAGTCAGCTCCCGTAAGTTTTAACCTCCTGTTTGATTTTCTCAAGGCAACATAGGTCAGAGATGAAGGAATTTGAGATTTAAGGTGTTATTCTGAAGATGCTGACTGGTCCTGGCAGATTCCTGCAGAGTGTAGAGTTTCTCAGATGACCTCAGATGTTGGTCACACATTTTGATCCCGAGGAGATCAGTGGAAACATTAGGCAGAGTTGTGCAATGATGGGAGGGGCCTGGTGAGGTCACATGGGTCAGCCAATCAGAATGGAGCTGCCATTTTTGGAGGGAAATCAGCTGGTTTATGTTTTTAAATGACACATCAATCCATCCATCTATCTACATCCATCCATCTACATCCATCCATTCATTTACATACAGCCATCTTTGTGCATCCATCCAATCATTCGTCCGTCCATGCAACCATCCATCCATCTATCTACATCCATCCATCTGTCCGTATGTCCATCTGCATCCATCCGTCTTTATACATCCATCCATCTACATCCATCCATCCATCTGTCCGTACGTCAATCTACATCCATCCATCTTTATACATCCATCCATCTTTGTACATCCATCCATCCATCCATTCATTCATTCATCTATCCATTTAAATTTAGATAAATTTAGATCTTCTCATCCATTCATGTTCATATGCCTGTCTTTTTTCATCCATTTATTCTTCTTTCGTTCCATTTCTCCATCCACCTGTCTGTCCTCCATCTTTGTTTCAGTTTCAGTTTTTTTTTTTTTCCACATTTCATAATAAAAGTCTGGTCCTTGAAGATAAATCTGAAGTGATTCTATTGTAAAATTTTACATTTATGATCTAAAAAGGACTGGGAACTCAGGAAAGCTATGAAGTAGTACCCTCCAGTGGTATTTTAGTGCACATCTCAGACCCTGAAGAACATTTAAAGCCTTGATGCCCATCCAGGACCTGACCTTCATCAGATAAAGGTTTTATTAGGTACCTATGACTCAGATAGACACAAAAATAATTTAAATTGAAGTGATGGAAAGGACTACAAATGTCCGTTTGGTCTTAAAGCTCAGAGTTTGCACTGATGCTTGATTACATGGAAAGCTCTGATGACTGGAGGAGAAGTCGATGCCTTTCACTCTTTGCTTTGTTCTTTAAAGGGGCAGTATCATATAAAATCAACTTTTTTGAGCTTTCCATCATGTTATAGCGTTATTCCCTCATCAAAAACATACCTGGAGTGTTGCCTTGATTCTTTCATGAATGTTTGAGAAATCCTTTAATCTTCCGTGGCAACCGTTCAGCTCTGCCTTCGAGGCGCAGCTCCTCCTCGGAGCTGCAGTTCCTAAGCTTCCAAGCTTCCGCCTCACAGAGCCCCCCTCCCCCGCAACTTTCCCACTCAGCTCCTCCAGACTAGCCAGCAGCAATTAGCAAACACCTGGTGGAACTGCGCATCTGCTGAGTTCATTGTACGAGCTACTTCTCAGTGAAACGCTGGTAAAAACTTTGTTAAAGGGTTAATAGAGGAGCGATGTTGTCATGACTTTCTGAAGGCGGAGTTTCAGAAAGAGCAGGACTTACTTAAAGAGACAGAGACCCAATCTCAAGGCGTTAAATTACGAAGTTAAATTTTTCTTAAATCATATTTGATATCAACAGCATTTTTGTAACAACTGAAGGTAATGTAGTTATTTCGTTGTTCTATAAAACACATACTACTGCCGCTTTAACATGCTGTTGAATTTCTGCGCTGCCTTTTAGACCGCTTGCTGCCATCCAGTTGTTTTATTTCTGGAAGGGAGCTCTAAACATCTTCCTCCTGTTTCTGGTTTGTTTTTGATGATCTCGCTGCCTCCATCCTCCTCCACTTCACCCTGATTGGCTTTTGCAGCACAGGAAACAGGCGTCGGAGTGACACAGAGAGCCAGTATGTTACTTATCTTCTGGTTTATGCCTCCCTGTCTGTCTCCCGGCCTCCGTATTCCCTGGCGTCCCTCATCTGGCTATAGTTAGACCTGCTGATGGGAAGAAAGGTGAATCTCCACCTTGTTTTACTAGAAACTGCCATCTAAAATACTGCATGCATCTGAGCTCAGGAGTCGCGGTTGCTGAGGATGCTGGGAATTTCTCAGGGGAACGGTTGCCATAGGAACGGGCACCGGTCAGTGTTGTGTTACCGCAGCAGGACCGCAGGCAGGGAGGGATGCGGACGGGGTGGGAGGGGGGGGATGGAGATAGAGCGAGGTGAAAGGGTCATTGAATCCGATCCCTCGTGCCGCAGCGGTCCTGGAACGGGCCGTAAGACGACTCCGGCTGCTGTTGGTAGCCCTGGAAAATCACAGCAGGGTCTGTGTTCGAATCCCCTGGAGGACCCAGAGCTGCTGCAGGATCCGGGTCTGGTTCTGGCAGAAGCTCAGGTCCAAACTGCAAGATTTTAGGACGCAAAACTTTTTATCCATTCAGTTAAATTTGGTTTGTTTCTACATGACAGGCGGGTCCAGTTCACACCCAGTTCTGCACAACCCAATGTGCTCTCAGTGCTGTTGAACCAGAAGTTTAAATACAGAATGATTACCGTCTCTTTAAGCAATGAGGGAAAGGCCAGAGGATGATGTCATGTCGCTAATTTTTCGTTGCACCGCCTTGAACTTCGACTATAGTGCCCAGTTGGTGTGGCTTTGTTTCGATCAGTTGCTGCAGCGTCACCAGATTTATTTCCATCCAGTGTTGCTTGAATTTTTCACATAGATATTATATTGATGATGAAGATTGGAGAGTCCGACCACTGAGCAAAGCATTCTCCAGAACATCCCAAAGATTCTCCATGGGGTTCAAGTCTGAACTCTGTGGTGAAAATGGCGTCTCATCCTCCCTGAACCCTGAGCCCGATGAATCCTGGCATTGTCATCTTGGAATATCTTGTGTCATCAGGAAAAAACAATCCATGGATGGAATAACCTGGTTATTCAGTATATTCAGATAGTCAGCTGACCTTATAATGTTGCTGAACTTTGACCTGACCAACTGCAGCAATCCCAACTTTTTTTGGCCAGGCAGTGTACAACAAACTTTGTGGTCAGAACAATGAAAAGCCTGAAAAGTAAGGGAGTGTGAATACTTGTGCGATGCGCTGTACCCATGCAAGGAAGCCCAGCCGATTGCATCGAGCAGCTCCTCCTCCTGAGCAGAAAGGAGAGGAAACCGATCTGGACATGAAGTTAAAAAGCAGCTGAAGTCCAAATATGAAGAGCTTCAGGAAGCTGAAGAAATCCTGATCAAGACTTCTGCTCCGAAGAAAGACCGGAAACAGTGTCTGAGTGATCCAAGTGCTGCTCAAGATTCAAGCTAATCAGAGTAGAGCTAATGACTAACCAGAGTCAAATAAACAGCTAATCAGAATCAAGCTAGCAACTAATCAGGGTCAAACTAAAGGCTAATCAGAGTCAGAGTAACAGCAACAAAGAGTTAAGCTAATGGCTGATCAGGGTCAAATAAACAGCTAATCAGAATCAAACTAGCAATAAATCAGGGTCAAGCTAAAGGCTAATTATAGTCAGCATTATGAGGACTCAGAGCTCAGCTAACACCTACTCAGAATTAACCTATAAGATATGAGAGTCTGGCTAACAGCTAATCAGAGTAAATCTAATGAGTAACCAGAGTCAAACAGCTAATTAGAGTCAAGCCAGCAACTAATCAGGGTCAAACTAAAGGCTAATCAGAGGCATTGCAACAGCAACAAAGAGTTAAGCTAACAGCTGATCAGGGTCAAATAAACAGCTAATCAGAATCAAACTAGCAATAAATCAGGGTCAAGCTAAAGGCTAATTATAGTCAGCATTATGAGGACTTAGAGCTCAGCTAACACCTACTCAGAATTAACCTATGATATATGAGAGTCAAGCTAGCAGCTAAACAGTCCAACTAACAGCTGCTCAAAGTAAGGCTAGCAGTTAGTCAGACTTAAGCTAACCAGAGTCAAGCTAAAGCTGCAGTATGCAACTTTTACAAAAATGTTTTTTTTTTTACATCTTTGTTAAAACTCAATGTGTTGTGACCGTATAATATGAGACAGATAATCTGTGAAAAGATCAAGCTCCTCTGCCTTCTCCCAGTGCTCCCATTGCCATCTGCAGAAAGATTCCTCAAGACTACTGCACCGAAGGAAAATATAAAGAAATGAGAATCAGCTGTTGTTGAAGGTTTGAATTAAACATTCTTTAGAGTTCATTAAATTAATGAAAGAAAATAAAATATCACTTTTATAAATAATTAAAAATTTAAGTATTAAGAAGAAAAATAAGCATGCTGAACAGAGGAGGGAAGACTAGAAGGTGCTGGAGGAGACGATCTTAAGACGAAGCAGAGAGACAGGAAACAGTATCCGAGTGATCAAAGCACTGCTCGGACACAGTTTGACTCCTAAAACAACGTGTGATCCTGAGAGGCCCAGCCGTCCTTGTGGGGGGGGGTTCTTTACAGGATGAACATGAATGTGAGAGTCTCTGGGTGTCCACCTATGTCTTCCTCTGTGGGTGACCTCTGAACCTGCGGCCTGGACTCCTCTACTGCTGGTTGCATTGTTTGTTGGAGCATCTGTGCAGCAGCCTTTGGAAGCAGGGCTCTCAGGATATGGTCTGCGCTCCCAATCAAACACTGGTTGGGTTCGATTAGCTCTCTTCCCATGCTTCCAGCCTGCTCCCTTTCACAGCGGCTAATTAGACACAGCAGCCATGATGCAGACAGCGTTAATGCGCGATTTTCTACCAACCCGTCCGTCCTTTGTGTTAAATCCTTTTAAACGCTTCCAGGAGAGCTAAAAGGTCAGCCTCGGCTCTGCTTGTTGTCTGGTGGGCGTCTCGCTCTGACAGTGAAGTCCTGTCGCTGCCTCGGCTCGGTGACATTTCCTCGCCTCTGAAGCCTGATGGATGGATACAGGTGTTTTCCTTCAGACAGACACTGCTGCTTCTGAAGAGCATCCAGAAGATCATGGGGTGTGGAGTGTTTTAGGGCTGAGTCTGGAAAAGTCTGGAGTTTGGGTTAAATATTTTCCATCTCTTGATAAGCACTGGGGATAAAATAGAGGATGGGAAATCTTTGTTTTTTCCAGACGATATTCTCTGTCCTTTTATCTAAAACTGTCTGTTTATATGGAACACTGATCCTGCCAAAATTGGCAATAGATATAGAAATAAATGGCCTGATAAAGTAATTAAAGTGCTAAATATTGCATCCGATAAATAAAAAAAATAGAACTTCCCCAATTTATTTGATAATACAGTTTGACCAAATTAATATTTATCACTTTTAACTGTATTAATCTAATATTATTGCTATTTTTTAAGTCTCCATTTTATTTCCAATCTTATTGTTTTATTAATTAGTTTCTTTTTCATGTAAATGTTTAACTTCTTTTTTATTTAAATCAGAGTCCAACTAACTAGTCAGGCTAATGGTAAATCAGGGTTTAGCTAATCCGAGTCAAGTTAACAGCTATCCAGAGTCAAGCAAACTACTGATCAGAATCAAGCTAGCAGCTATTCAGCCTCAGTCAAAGAGTCAAGCTAACGGCTAATCAGAGTGGTAGTGGCTCATCTGAGTCAAATAAAACACTAATCAGAACTAAGCTAGCAACTAATCATGGTCAACCTAAAGGCTAATCAGAGTCAAAGTAACAGCAACTAAGAGTTAAGCTAACGGTTGATCAGGGTCATGCAAACAGCTAATGAGAACCAAAATATTTGTGTATCAGGGTCAAGCTAATGGCTAAATTATTATGAGGACTCAGAGCTGAGCTAACAGCTATTCACAATTAACCTATGAGATATGAGAGTCAAGATATCAGCTAATTAGAGTCCAATTAACAGCTACTCAAAGTCAGGCTAACAGTTAGTCAGAGTTAATCTAACCAGAGTCAAGTTAACTTTTTCGCCTCTACAAGGCGACTAAAAAGTTTAATTTTGGCTTCATCGGATCAGAGCACCTTCGCCTTGACTTTTAAAACTAGAAACTTCTGGCTTCTTTCAGTTGTTTTTTAAGAAATCTGGATTTTTTTTTTTTAATTTTTTTTTTGGCAACAGCAGATAGTCTCACTGTCGGTGGTAATGAGTTTTCCCTATTAAGAGCTAACTGGAGTTGTGGTGAGTGGAGCCTTTCAGGACAACATGACCAGATGGATGACGGAGAAGCTGCAGCATCAGTTTCATCAGGGTAAAAAAGGGGCCGAGGATAGGGAAGAAGGTGGGGAGGGGGAGGGTAGCGTGTATAAGTGGGAGGGTGGGGGCGTGTTGGCGTGCTCCAAGGTCAAGCTTGTCATGTCAGCCATGACACATTGCTCCCAGCATGCCTTGTTAACCTCCAGGACCTCCTCCTCCTGTCTGCTCTCTCTGCTCCTGTTTAAAACATTCACTTCTTGATGTTTTTAAAGCACAGCGGGCCCACGGCTCTCTCCGCTTCCAGCTATTTTTCATTTCAAAGTCCCTGTGAAATAAAAAATAAATCGTTTGGAACAAAAAAACAAAACAAAACAACAACACGAAAGCCTGTCTGCAGGTGCTTTTGTTTGAGGTTCAGCTTTCGCAGTTACCTTACGAGCTGAAGGAGGAACACGGTGAAAAGCTTTTGGGAAAATTGCTGTCGGAGCGAAATTAGCTTTCTTGAAACCTGATGGGAAAACCCAATAATTTCTTAAAGGGGCAGTATCGTGTATTTTCCAGACATATAGAATCATTTTATGGCACAATCCAGTAACTGTTACCTTCAGTTGTTATAAAGTGCTGTATTTATAAATGTGACTTAAAAGAAATTTGACATCGTAATTTAACGCCTTAAAATTGGGCCTCTGTCTCTTTAAGATAGTCGTGCTCTTTTTAAAACTTCACCTTCAGTAAATCATCACAACACCGCTCCTCTATTAACCTTTTAACAATGTTTTTACCAGCGTTTTACTGAGAAGTAGCTCGTATAACGAGCTCAGCAGATCCACAGTTCCATCAGGTATTTGCTACTTGCTGCTGGCTAGTCCGAAGGATCTGAGTCGGGTAATCGTGGGGTAGGGGGGCTCTGTGAGGCGGAAGCTCGGAAGCTTAGAAACTGCAGCTCCGAGGAGGAGCTGCACCTTGAAGGCGGAGCTGCATCCATCCAGGCGTTTTCCACAGCTGAATGGTTGCCATAGGAGATTAAAGGATTTCTCAAACATGCATGAAAGAATCAAAGCAACACTCCAGGTTTGTTTTTGATGAAGGAATAACTTTATAACATGATGAAAAGCTAAAAAAAGAAATCGATTTTACATAATACTGCCCCTTTATTGATTTAACTGCATTGAGGTGACCTGGTTTCCTGTCTGGGTTCTGTTGGTTGTCATCCAGTAGGGAATGTCACGTTCTTGTGCAAATACAGGAGTAGTTTTCTGTGTCCTCCAGAGAGAAGATTGCCACCTATGGGTGGGACTCTTTTACTATCTCACTATTTGATTCCAATTTTTTGGGTCACGATTCGATTCAAAATCGATTTTCGAGTCAAAACGATTATTCATAATGATTTCTGCTTAAATCTATCGGTGTGCAAAGGATTCTCATAATCTACTCCAGTCTGCTTCGCAAGGCAGAATGACAAATGGAGACATTAAAGTGTCTTTTTCACATTCACTATATTTTAAATATTAATTCATGCTTAGGTGGAATCACTCCCTCCCTGCATCCTCCATTTTGCTTTTATGAAGCGATCAGGGAGACAGCGCCACCTTTCTGCAGACAGCCTCCTCTGTGGACGATGACGTTGCAGTTTCCATCCATTTGATAGTTTTTGTAGTTATTTGTTTTTGTAGTTATTATTATTGTACAAAATGTACCAAAAAAATGGTAAAAAATGTGCACAATTCCTCACCACATCAGGTAAACGTTTCATATTCACGTCGCCTGCGGATGCAAAAACCAGATAGTGGAAGCGGACTAGTTGAAGAGAAATATCAACATTTCAGTCTGAGCACATTTCTGCATAAAACAGCGATAAACTTCTGACCAATCAAGCGACACACATCACAGACATACGGCGTACCGTGGCTCTGCATATTCCCCAAGCTCTCAATCTTCTTTTTGCGACTCTTGCACATGGTGAAACTTGTCAAGCTCGGTCTTTCCAGGAATTCGGTAAAAACCAAAATGAGTCTAAATTTGTTCTCAACAGAGACAGGGCCGGTTGAATCTCTCCGCTTCGTTTGGTGTACCTTCCAGTAGCGTCTGCGTGGCGACGTCGGAACGTCCCGCGTAGTTATAAAATGGAGGCCGACAGACAGCGGATTTGTTTTATTTTTTTTATTCTTTAAAATCAATTTTGGGACATTTTAAATCGATTCTGAGTCGTAGTAAACGAGAACCGGGATTCGTATGTGAATCAAATTTTCTGGCACACCACTATTGCTACCCAAACCTGCTACCCAAACATGACTGTGTGAAAAACGAATTCGTCCCCAAAGCCTAATAACTGGATGTTCCACCTTTCAAAGCACCAACAAATATAGAACAAAAAAATATATATATGCATACATATACATAATTTTTTTTGTTTTTTCAGTGATAAGTCATAATAGTTTCTACCATTGTGAAATATATCCTAAGTTTATGATGTGTATAATTTATTTTAAAAATGTTTTAAACAAAATTGTGACTTTAATCATTAAAATTTCACTACTTTAATTTGAATTCTCCCATGCAGAATCAGTCTCAGAGAAAATATCTCGACTTTATGTTCTTCTAACAACTAAAAATATCAGCGATGTTACCTGAGTCCAAATGTCCAAACAGTATTGGCCAGGTTTTATGAAAGAGACCACAGCATGCTGAAAATATTCCCCCAAAAATTAAATGGGGTGATTTTGTCATGTTGTGTGTTAAGTTAGCCCCTTAGAATAAACCCAGTCTAAGGCTGCGTCGTTCCCACCAGCCCTGTTTAGTCCGCTTTAATCCAACTCCAGTCCGTCTGCTGAGAAAGTCCGGTCCGGTTAGGGAGGTGTGGATCCAAAAGAGCGAACTCTGGTCCGTCTACAAACCTCGGCCTCGGTTCAGTTGAAGTGAACTCCGGTGCTGTTCGAATGCAGATGTGAACACCAAGCGGACCAGATATCGGACTACAGCGCAGGGCATTCTGGGTAAATACAACCAAAACAAACGCTAGCGAGCCTAGCGCTAGCGGGAGAAATGGCTCGTGGTCTTTTACCAAAGACAAAAGAGAAATTCTCCAACCACTAAAATCTGACGCCGCTCGGTTTTTGTTTCCGTTTCGTGAAGAAGGAAGTTGCGCTCAGCGTCTTCAGAGGTTTTTGTGTCGTTTCCTTCAGCGGTTCTTCCGCAGGCGAGGAGGGGAACAGGTTGCTGAAAGAGTTTGGTTGGTTTGACTCAGAGCAGAGAGAAAGAGAACCGCAGCAGCTGGAAACGGAGGAAATGCTGCAGTTTTGGTTCCCTTTGAAAGCGAGTCTACCGGATCATCAGGTTGGAAAACGCCCTAAATATCCAGGCATGTTCTTGTTTTGCCCGATTAATTATAGAAACGTTATTAGCGGACCTTTGTGGACGTTGAATTTCCCCAGTAGAAACAGCCGCCCTCAGTTTTCCTTCTCCTCAGCCACAGCTAAGCATCAGTTATGTTTTAATTAAGTCCAATTAAGTTTTTATCACTTTAATGTTCCAGACGAATAATCAACAATCAGGCTGTGTATTGGCCTTCTGTCAGTGTGTGTGTGTGAAATAAAGTCATTATGCTGAGCTGTCTGCAGTGTCCCAGCAGGTTAATTGGAACATGAAGCGCTGTGTTAACCAGGATTTATCAATGTAATTACACACACTGTAATTAGAGGTGTTTTATTGGTCTAATGAAGCCAGTCGTATGAAATTGTCTTTGAGGTTTTAGTTACTGGTGTCTTTTTTTTCTTTACTGGGATAAATTTCTGCAGAAAACACACGTCAGGGAGTCCAGCTGAGTGTTTTGCACTCATTTATCAGGGACTGTGTGTGTGTGAATCTGTATAATTCATTAGGTGGGCTGTTTTCCCACAGAGTAGACCACTGTTGACTTTGTTACCTTTAGCCGCTCCGTTCATTAGAGCGTTATCATTCATTAGCCCCAATTGCTAATTAAAATCCGCTCTTAATTGGCAATACGGAGATAATTCTGCCATTTATTCTCTGGATAACAAGGAGGCCCAATAAACCTTTATTAGCTGCTTAACCAGAGCAGTTAGCCTTTTAATGAGGGCCAACACAGAAACTTAATGTGATGAGGTTTTCCACACATACATGAGCAGCGCTGCTACCCAGCTGTGTGCAAAAATACCTGCTGATTTTCTGTTTTAATGGAAGGTCTTCAACTCCTTTTCCACAGCTGGAACAGCCACCGAGCCCCCCCCTCAGGCTCCGCCCCCTCCGGAGGCTCAGCCAGTTGAAACCAAGGCCCCCGAGGAGGAGATGGATGTGACTGATGACGACATCACAGCTGGTATGTGCAACCATACAACAATATTTAGGGGAAAACACTGGTTAGTGGTGATGCAGCCTCGTCAATACATAATATAAGGGTTAGCAGAAGTAATTTATTTACCAAACATGAAAAAAACATCACAGTTTAGTTCACAATTACTATTTGGGTCCACTTATAAACATCTGTTAGAGCATTTGGTGTGTTTGATGAAGGCTCTATCAACAAATCTGTTTCAGTAAATACAGTCAAACAGCCGCCAGTAATATGATGTATGAGACGTGATATGATGAGATATGAATGAAAATAAAAGAAAAAACATTGGTCCTTTTCCCTCACAATTAATAACTCTCTGATTTCTGAGTTTTATCTAAATTAAACTGAAATTAAATTAGATAAACTAAGAGCTAAAACTGAACTAACCAATGCTAAGCCATACTAAATTGAGCTAAACTAAATTCCTCTAAACTAAGCAAAACATATATAAACTGGGCTAATCCTAATTGAAATAAACTAAACTACACTAAACTAAACTGAGCTAAACCTAACTGAAAAAAAATTAAACTACACTGAGCTAAATTACCCTGGGTTAATAGACACTAAATTAAACTAAACAGAGCTAAACCTAACTGAAATAAACTAATCTACACTAAACTAAGTTATGCTGAGCTAAGCTGAGCTAAACCTAAATGACATAAATTAAACTAAACTAAGTTATGCTGAGCTAAACTGAGCTAAACCTAAATTAAATAAACTACACTACACTAAGCTAAGTTATACTAAGATAAGCTGAGCTATACCTATTTTAAATAAACTAAACTACACAAAGCTAAGCTACATTATACTAAGCTAAACTGAGCTAAAGCTAACTGAAGCTTAAGTACTCTACACGAAGCTAAACTACACTGAGCTAAAGTAAACTACACTTAGCAAAACTAAGCTGAGGGTAACCTAACTGAACGAAACTAAACTAAGATAAACCATGCTTAGGAAAACCAAGATAAGCTAAGTTAAACGTAACTGAGTTAACATATACTAAGCTAATTTACACTCAGTTAAACTGAGCTAAACTAAAGTTAATTTAAGTACACTACACTGATTTGACCTAAGATGAGTTCAGCTAAGCTAAGCTACACTAAACCACCTGTCCAAGGAAATTACTCCTAAAAAATCCAACTAGTCCAATAGAAATTAAAATAATTACTATTTGTATAAATCTGTTTTCCTTTTACAGTGAAAAATCAATGTTTTATTACACAATATGTGACCTGTTCTTATTACTACAAATACTGTAGACGGGTATCTAAAACCAAGTGTTTGTTCAGTCTGGATGAAATCTTTCATCCTCTAATAACCCTGAGCTTTTTCTCTTCTTTCTGCTGGAATCAGTTTAAATATGTAAGGGATAGATTGAAATAAAAAATAAACTCTCTGCTCATATATTCCCCTCTGGAAATGTTTGTGGTGTAAAACTAAAGGTGGTTTCTGTCGAGCTTCCTGCAAACCCTCATCTGCTGTAGCTCTAAGGAACCCGGAGAGGTTGTTTATCGCTTATGGGCAGCTTGAACTCAGACGATTTGCTCTGCTGAGTCTGTATTTAAGCCAAACACAGTAAGTGTTTCTGCATCGGTGTCGCTCTGAATTCCAGTGAACCCGAATGGTGTTAAAAGCGGTTTATCGGTCGCCCGTCCCAAACAGTTACACAGAGGGGAGGTGAGAAACGGCCGACACCTGCACCACAGGTGGAAACACACACACCTTCCACTCTACTGTTTTGACACGTCCCCCTGAATGTGTGTCCCACACACGTGCTCCAGTTTCAAACACTTCTTAAACTGAACATTTCACTGTATTACCCAAATTATTCTTCTGTGTAATATTAGTGATCAGAAACTCTTAATCTAATAATTTGGATTAAAGAAATTAGGGATTCACCAATATGAAAATTTGCGCCAATATCTATATCTGATAATATTGCTGTTATGGTCAATAACCAATATTTACTACCAATACTACTAATATATATATATATAAATAAATACTTTTCACACCCTTTCGATACAATAAAAAAAGACCAGCCTGCTGACATTGCTATTCTGTTTCAGTGAAACACCCCACAAAACACAAACAACAGGAAGTAAACATCAGTTTTTAATATCGGCCGATACCGATGTGTTAAAGAATGACTAACATCGGCCAGTGCCGATATTATTACCAGTATGTGGTTCATCCTTAAAGTAAAACTTCCTTCAAACAATTCAACATCACAAATATTTCTGACAATTTGTCTGATTTTTCTCTTGTTGACTATTGCCTTTTGTTGTAGATTTGCTGCTATTTTTGGGGTCATTTTGTTGATGATCCAGTTTGGCCTAAAAGTAGTGGCATCTTTTACTGTAGTAGCATAATCTCACCTGTTGATGAGTTTGTAAAAACAATTATTTCTTAACATTGAATTTTCCCCCACTATTAAAAAGTATTCAAATGTAGGGTTGGGTTAAATCTCCCAGTATTATGCTGTTGCAAAAGGCTTTTTAACTCAGCTAAATCAGTGTTACCAGCCGCACCCAACCAAGCAATCAACCAGTAAACAAACAGGGTTCCTGATATTGGATTCAGGTGTTTTCCAGACATTAATAACTATGGAAAAAGAAATTGGAAAAATATTATTTCCACGTTGTCTATTTTGTTGTATAAAGGTTGGAGTGATCCAGTGTTGAACGTCTTAAATTGGACCAGAACATAGAGGGGATTCTGCTATTTTCAGTGTGAGGTATGGAATTTGTGGCTGAAAACTGTAGAACCCTGAACCAACCAAATAACCAACCCAACCAAATCTATCTAGCAGTTTAAATTATCTGAACCCCAAACAACCAACAAACCAACCAATTATCCAAACAAATACAGCCAACTGAACTCAGCCAATTAACAATCTGAACTCCACAACCAGCCAAACCTGGCACAGCATACCAGCCAAACAACTCAACCAACTAACTAACTCAATCAACCAACCAATTAACTAGCTGAACACAACCAACTTAACTTGATAACTCAGCCAATCGAACTTGGCTCAATTAACCAAAACCCACCCAACTAACTCAGTCAACCAACTAACTGAACACAAAATCCTACCAAGGGAATTGACTAACTAACCCTGCCAGCCAAACCAAATCTTTCTAACCATTAAACTATCTAAACCCCCAACAACCAACCAGTTAAAACCAGCCCAGCAAACCAACCTACTAACCCAGCCAACCAAACTCAACTAACCAATTAACTAACTGAATCCCACAACCAGCCAAACCTAGAGCACCATAACAACCAATCAAACAACTCAACTGACTAACCCACCCAGCCGGCCAACCAACCAACCAATTAACTAGCTTAATGTGACACTAACTTAATAACTCAGCCAACCGAGTCCGGCTCAGTTAACCAAACCCACCCAACTAACCCAGTCATCCAACCAAACAAAAACCTCTCAAGTGATTCTCCCAACTTATTAATAAACTAACCCAGCTAGCCAAACCAAATCCATTAAACCATTAAACTATTTGAACCCCCAACAACCAACCAGTTAAAACCAGTCCAACACAATTATCCAACCAGCCCAGCAAACCAACCCAATATAATTATCCAACCAAACCAACCGAATACAGTCAACCAATTAACTAGCTGAACCTCATGTAACCAATAACCTACCAACCAAACCCAGTGGAACATACCAACTACCTAATCAACCTAACCAATTAACCCACTCTGCCAGCCAACCAACTGAACCCGACTCCATTAGCCAAACCCACCAAACACAAAAACCAGCCAAGCGATTCTACCAACTAACCAAACCGCTGCATTTCAGTCAGGTTGACATCTGGACTTTGACTAGGCCATTGCTACACCTCAATAGTTTTCTTTTTCAGCCGTGCTGTTGTAGATTAGCTGCTGTGTTTGGGTCATGGTTCTGTTGATGACCCAGATTAGCTTCAGTTGTTGGACAGATGGACTCACTTTGGTAACCAGAGGACTTCATGGTCCACTCAGTGACTGCAAGGTGCTTAGGTCCTGTGGCTGAAAACCGAGCCCAGATCATCAGCCGTCCACCACCGTGCTTGACTGTACATGACGACTAATCATCCGCAGTATTATGTCGCCCTAAAACGTGTGAGAAAGTTTTAAAAAGATGAGCTAAAGAGGAGAAAAACAAAGGAGGAAAACCTTCAAAGACACAAAGACGAAAGGACAGACATGACGACAGCCGTGCAATCACCTGGCTTCGGGCCGTTTCCACGGTGATAGACTCATCTCATCAGTGTGCCGTCTCCCAGTCTCTGTCTCTCTCACACACACACAGATGTACAGAGTTCAGGATGTGATGACATTTGTTGCTCGGTGCCACAGCTGCAAAGCCTCTGAGAGACGAGCTCTCTCTCACACACACACACACACACACACACACACACACACACACCTAAACCTGGCGGTGTGTGTGCTGTAATTATGTCCCTAACAGTGTCAGGGGATGTCATTAGGATCCACATCACGCTCACACACACACACTCACGGTATTGGCAGGACTTATTGCTGAGAAACATCCTCAGACATATATGAGGGAAGAGACACATTAGGAGCTGAATTTTCCTTTTTCAGACTCTCAAACTGGATCGGTCGCATTAATTACCAGAAGTCTGGGTTTGGATCTAATTAGTTCTGCAGCCGGAACAGCAGCTTCAGTTTGTTTTCACCTTTGCTGTTAGAGTCCAGCGCTGCACAGCTCTGCAGGATAAATACGTCAGACTAAACATTTAAACATTTTAGGCTCAATACCTTTGCATATAGAGGAAAAGTCAGCTTTAACATCTATGTTTTAATTAGCTGAAGCCGTTTTTAATGTTTAGGAATGCTTACTGGTTGAAAACAAGAGTTTTTCATCCAGTTCTCTTTTATAATTTTCCTTCTGAAATCCAGAACCTCCTGTAATCTGTTAAGGGTTTTTGGATGTCCAGTTGATCTCCAGGCTTTCTGAAGATCTGTCAGAGTTGTTCTCTGGACTTTGTCTGCTTTTCCATTTAGTTTCACTCAGGGATGCAAGTCATCGATTAATGAGTTCACTTAAAGTTGATCGATCTTATCGAGCGACTAATGATCAATTGACAGGTGGGCATTTTCTTAAAAACCTGAGTTTTCTTTTGTATCAAGAGAGTCTTTCTATAACACGAAGAGTTACATTTTTTATGATATGCTGAATTTTTTTTTTTTTTAAAAAGAAGCACATTAACAATTTATTGTGTCAGCTGTGTTAAATACTGACTGAATAAACAAAAAAATGGTTTTGTCACACATTATTAAACTTAGTCCTTTTATAAATTATACCAAACCAGGAACTTGTTAGGTTGCTTAATCGGAAAAAAAGATAAAAAGAGGAAAATATGTCAAACACTTAATCCTCCCTGAACAGAAAGATGTAAAACTATCATTTAAAGACAGGGTAACATTTAACATTTGCTGTTATTTGTCCTTTCAGTCCAGCTATCTTCTGTTTTCAGTTTCCTGTTTTTCCTCCACCAAGTTTATTTCTCTATCAACTGGCTCCGCTTAAGGATGAACAACAGCGCCCTCTTCTTGATGGAGGCCAAACTACAACACTGAAAAAAGGCCTCAGCGGATGTTATTAGTTCATCGAATGGAACGAATTATAATCTCATAAACCATTATTCAACAATTAATCGTAATTGTTTGCATCCCTAGTTTCACTCCAGCACCTGTTTAATGGGTTTGAATCTTCCCGCTGCTTACTGATACATATCCAGGGCGTGATTCAGCTGCGCTGTTTGATTTATGGGGAATAAAAGAAGATTCAGTCGCCCTGCAACCCACCTTTGGAGATATGTTTCCCTGAATATCAGTAACATTGACTCACACCACATTTGAGTTATGCTTTAATTCATGTCTCTTCCAGCTGAAAACCATTATAATAATAATAATTATTATTATTATTATTTCTTTTATAATTATTGGTTGAAGAGCAGTGTTGGTGGTTCTACAGTAAAGGGAATTCTGGCTCTAACTGGGGAAAGCATCCTATCCTCTGATGGAGGGGCCAACGTCACCAAGGTCAAAGGCCCCTGATGGACAGAGATCAGTCACCCCCCCCCCATCCCTCCATATACACACACACACCTTACCTACTAAATAAACCCACTTCCACTGAGCTGGGAGCCATTTTGTTTCCTTCTGATTTCAGGAGTCCTTGAGTGACTCAAGTGGAAATTTCAATGGAAACTTGCAACTTTTCATGTCTTTTCAAGAAATTTTATTGAGCCTTGCGTCTCCTGTCCAGATAAATAAAGCTAACTCTCTTACATATCTGAAAAAACGAAGGCAGGGATTTCTTTGTGGTGTTTTTCCTCTTCGCCGCCATATTTGTCTCTTCATATTTCTCCTCTCTTACCCAGCGATTGAGGTCATGGGTCAAAGGTCAGGCAGACCCTCACCTCACGCTGTCATTAGCCCGGTTGTGATTTGGTTAGCTGAAACGCCACGCTCCCTCACTAATCTAATCCACAGGCCTGGGGGGGGTCGACCGGGTCAGATCACATTTCTCCTCAGAACAGATTGAACTTATGTGGAGATAAATGTTCAGAGCTGCGGCTCTGAAGGCTCTGATTGTTTCCGATGATTGCGCCTCTGTGTTCCCCAGCACGGGGCCCAGCTGGTGGATGGGAATATTATTGTATTACAGGAAGAAGCTGTTGTCTAAATACTTATAATGTAAAGGAATGTATTTCTGAAATAGAACCTGGAGTGTCTAACAGCTGAGTAGTGAAGTGGTGCTACAGTCTTCACTAAAAAGCTAATTTACTGACATGTTTATATGAGGATCAGTAAATCTAAATATGGATGATTAAAGGTTGGATTATTCAGAATCTTTAATATGAGATGCTGTTGCAGTAAAAGGTGAGTTATTTTGAAGGGTTATTTTTCATCATTGGCAGGGAGGATGATAGGTGAGGAGGATACCGACCCAACCTATCCAGTTAACCAACTAAATAGCCCAGCAAACCAGCAAACTAAACCAGCAATCCAGTCGACTAACCCAACAAACAAACCCACTCAAGCAAACAGTTTGTCTGTCCATCCACAACTCCTTCTTTCCTTTCCATCCATCCATCTGCCCTTCCTATATTCCTTCCTCCCTCACTTCCTTCCTTTCCATCCATCTGTCCATTTTGTTGTAAAATCTGCAGGTATAAAATGCTTCTGTGATCCTATCTTCAGGAAAAAGGCAGTTCAGACATGCTGCTAACGAAATTATCTGATCTGATGTGACTCTAAATGCCCTCCACACTTACTGTAACCTCTACTGAAGATGTCTGTTGTTGTAGCATGACTTTTTGTTGATTTGGATTTAAAAACAATCGTTTCTTGATCTTCGACTTTTTTCACCACAATACATGAGCACAAAAAAGGTCAGACCTACCTATAAACCAACTCAACCAAACCCAAGTAACCAACTCAACCAAATAAATCAGCCAAATTCAACCCATCCAACCGACTTGACCAAACCAATCAACCAAATCCAACCAATCAACCGACTTGACCAAACCAATCAACAAAACCCATCTAAACAACTTTGCTAAACCAATCAACTAACTCACTCAACCAAACCCAACCAACTTTACCAAACTAATCAACCTAACCAACCAACCAGACCCAACAAAACTAACAAAAAAACCCCAACCTATTACCCAAACTACCAACCAACTGAATAAACTAACCACTACAACAAACTGAATCCAACTAACCAACCCCCAAAACTATACGACCGAATCCAACACAAGGAGCAAGTCAACCAACCCAATCCACCAAAATAATCTGAACAAAAGCAGTTGATGATTACAGTTGGCTAATTTGATGGTTGAAATATTTTTGAAAATCTTTAGAAAAAAGTAATTTTCCTCTCCATAAATGCCACTTGCCTGTGGATGATGGCCTCAGACGCAGCAGATGCAGTTTGGTTTTATAGATTGTGTGTCAGGATGAAGAGGGACTGGCTAGGAAGGATACTTTTAATGGTTTAGAGCGTCAGTAGGATCATTTTTTGCTCAAACTGTGTTGGAGTTTTCTGAAATATATATAAAAACTTTTACAGTAACCTGAAGTATGAACAATAATTTTAGACTTAGGTGTACAGATGAAAGGCTTGAAACTCAGATTGTTGAGTGTGTAAAAGGAGAAACAGTTCGTCTCTTTCTTGTCCTTCTGTACTCGAATTCAGTTTGCTTTGCGGTTTCTCATGAGGACAGACCCCCTTCGACCCACTCCCACGCCATCTAATTGAAGCCCAGCGTTCACGCTGAGCGCCGATAGCTCCTCTGTCTGTGTCTTAAGACGGTAAAATACACTTAACCTTCAGATGGACTCAGCCCGTTGGAAGGGCAGCCGCCGTTTCAGGACTCAAATCTTTTTTCTTTATCAACTTAATTGTGTTTTCAATTATTTCCCCAGATTTTCAGTCCCCTGACATTTACTGTAAGGACAGAGTTCCTTTCCCCAGACACTACCAGCTGTCCTTTGTTTTACCGAACACTTTCCTTCAAGTAGAAAGACCCCCAGGATTGAATATCTTTAGTTTTGACTTCTCATTTATTAAACATTTCTCACAAAGTTGTCTTTTCTCCTGCAGTGTTTTTCTTCTTGCGCTTTCTCCTCCTCCTCCTCTCCTTGTTTCTCACATCATTTTTGTGCTGCTATTGATCCCCTCCATCAGTCCCCGGTGATCAGGTTTTACCAGTCTCCCATTGATTACCAATGGAGGCAGAGCCCAGGCAGAGCATGATGGGAAGCTGGTGGGGCTGCCTCTGTAGGAGGGAGCAAAGGGAAGGTTGTTGGTTTGATTGCCCTCAACTCTCTTTGCATCAAAGTTAAGTCTGGGATACATTTATGCTCAGGGCGTCATGGGTAAAGCAGCAACCAGAACTTCTCAGATCAAGGAAAACATGTAGAAATTTCTCTTAACGGGGATGAAAATGAAATGAAGCAGGGAAGCCAGACGACCAGAAACTTGGCTGAAATAGACCAGGAACCTTGATGTACCTTTGGGTTGAAAAATAGAAATAACACCAAGCTGAAAACTGGAAACAAGATTTAGAATCCTCCCACATTGAATGGATCGTTCACTTAGCTGTTCATTGGTTCACTGGTTAGTTGTTTATGAAAATTAATTTGGATTAATTGGATTTAAAGATTATTATTATACAATAATGTAGGCCTGAGGAGAAACGGCACAGGTTTGGATTCCTGACTTGGATTTGATGAGAAATTTGTTTATTTCAGTCATTAGAGGCTTGACTTGGTCTTGCCCCCCCCCCCAAAGACTTTAAGGCTTGACTTGGACTTGCCCCCTAAAGACTTGACTTGGACTTACCCCCAAAAGACTTGAGACTTGAACTTGGTGAACAAAGACTTGAGGCTTGGACTTGGCCCCCAAAGACTTGTGACTTCACTTGGACTGCCTCCCAGAGACTTGGGTCCTGACTTGGACTCATCACCTGAAGACTTGAGGCTTGACTTGGACTGTCCCTCAAAGACTTGACTTGGACTTACCCCCCAAAGACTTGAGACTTGAACTTGCTCAACAAAGACTGGAGACTTGGACTTGGCCCCCAAAGACTTGTGACTTGACTTGGACTGCCTCATGGAGACTTGGGTCCTGACTTGGAATCATCACCTGAAGACTTGAGGCTTGACTTGGACTGCCCCCTAAAGACTTGACTTGGACCTAGCCCCCAAAGACTTGACTTGGACTTGGCCCCCAGAGACTTGAGACTTCACTTGGACTGCCTCCCAGAGACTTGGGTCCTGACATGGACTCATCATCCGAAGACTTGTCTTGACTTTCACTTGCAACCCAAAGACTTGAGTCTTGAACTTGCTCAACAAAGACTTGAGACTTGACTTGGACTCGCCACCCAAATACTTGAGTCTTGACTCTGACTTGCCTCCCAAAGATCTGGAATTTACTTGGACTTGCCCCTCAGAGATCGACTTGGAAAAAAATGACTCGTGAACATGTCTGCACCCAGTTAATGTTTGTGTGGTCGGACGTGACGATGGGTCTGCCTCTGGGTTTGTTTGGCGCTCCCAGCTGATCTGAGGTTTTCCCGAGTTTTGCTTCGGACCGGACGATCCGGTTAATAAAACTAGTCTCAGCGTGTCTCACTCCTCCCGTTTCTCCTTCCTGCCTTCTTAGATCCCATCTCGTTCTTTTACATTTTCACAGTTTTCCACGTTTTCCGCCTCAGTTCCTCGTGTCTCGCCACCTCTCCCCACCGCCACCGGTCGTTTATCATCGTTCTGCCTCTGAGACGTTTCTGAAAGACATCCTGACATCAGCGTCAGATTAGAACAAAAGTCATAAAGAAAGCGGAGGAAAAATAAAACAAACTATAAAGTGCTCTTTAAAGCAACGTTGATGTGAATTATTAATTTTATTGGTGGAATAAAGCTTTCTCTTAAAGGTCGCAGTTTTATTTGCGGAGTGACATTTCTGCTCCTTTTATGACAGCTCCTTAATTTCACCAAGCTAGCCTCAGCTCCACAGGTTGTTGCGTTGCAGCACTCTGCCTTTCCTTTAATACATTCCTTCCTTTACGGATAATGTCATTTCAGCCAGAATTCCTTTTTATCCCGATCCATTTCTCGTTTTTATGAAGATTTAGCCGAGCGGAGGCGAGCGCGGCGGGCCGCTCCTCTGTCCTCCTCTTTAGTTTATTGGGTTATGTTTGGGAGTAGGTTGGCCCACAAATAGGATTTAGATGCAATGTCATTATAATAGATCTGCTGGTTGCAAAGGAAGCCGATCGATGGGTTTCAAAAATCAATCAGTGGCTCCACGGAGCGGAGCTGCAGCAGGTAAGGACCGTCAGGAAGGGAAGCTGGCCGCTGAATTTCTGCTGAAAAAGTTAAAGTTCAGTTCATCTCAGACGTTCTGAACTTTTTAGATGGTCCGAAAGCTGAAATTCACCTTCTTTTTATTCTATGTTCTTATAAATAAAAGGATTTAAATCTAAACTGTGGTTTCCAAAAACCGTCATTTTGGTATAATAAAACTAAATTGGAAAAGTTGTATATAGAGGTCGCAATAAGCAAAGAATCAATTAAGGAGAAATCAAAACGAGCTTGATAATTTCCATTCTGATTAGTCATATTTTTTGAAGGGCAATTTTATTTTCAGAGACTTGATAATCCATTTTATTTATTGTGTTTGGTTGTCATGTTTTATTTTGGATATGTGCTGGATATTTATTTGGATAATTACTAAATAAATACAGAATGTGGAAAAAATGGAAGAAAAAAATGAGGAAAAATAAGTAACGAAATAAAGGCAACTAATAAAATAAGATTGGAAACGGAAAATTACATGATAGTGATAATGTTAGGTGTTCTTTAAAAAAATTAAAGTTTATAGCTCTTTGAGAGGGTGAACTTGCATTACTATCCCATTATCAAATCATACCTAAAAATGGTCTCAAAACAACATTATTGTTTATCGCAATAATTTCTGGGACAATTTATCGTCCAGCAAAATTGCATCTGCAGTCTGAACAGTCATGTTGCATTTTATCCAACTTTTACGTCATTGGTGTGAGACATGCGTCATAATTCATACGCCTGATGCTGTAAATACGGACATAAACAATGGATGAAAATTACGATTATGAGCTTATGAAAGGAGTCTGTGTCACTGAAGCGCATCGTGTCAGAAACAGACTTTTCTGCAGACGCTCCAGTCAGTACTTCCCAAAATGCGGTCGCTACCAATTGTGCTTTCTTTTCATCAGCTTCCTTCGTGTTATGATCTTGTGACGATTGTCGGCTCCCGTTGCTGAATAAACTTTAAAATCGATCCATAAACGGCTCCATCCATTATTACTTCCATAAACAGTGCGCTGCTGTGACGTCTACGTACTTCTGCATTTGCTTTGGGGTCGTAAACCGTTCACACAGAAGTCTGATTGCAGTCGGGTTTAATTAGTAGCCTTAACGATACATGCAAAAAATAAATAAATAAATAAAAAAAATCGTATTTCTCCAAAACATCGGAATTGAGCATCCAGACCTTAGAGCAACAGCAATGACCTTAGAAACACTACGACATGCGTGGAGTGAACCAAACACAGTTTTGTGCAACAGTAGGTTTGTTTTGGGTATTAATAACTATTGATAGGCGCCAGGGATAATTTTGAATAAAATTAGTTATTTTAATCCAAAGTACGAAGTCGGGGCATCAGGAAGCAAAAGCCAAAAAGCTGTCTGTTATTTTTGTCAGTACTTGCCTGGTGAGGTGTGGTATTATAGAACAACAGATGAAGGAGTGAATTCTGCCATCCTCAATCACCAAGAACTTCTAAATGCAGCCTTTGGAGAAGAAATGGCACTCTGCTCGTGCTTTTGTAGCTCTTCGATTGCTAACTGTGAAGCACGGTGGTGGTGGGCTGATATATGGGCTTCCATTTAAACAACAGAACCTGAGCCACCTGGACCACTACTTTCTCTGTACAGGATTCTCAAGTGAAATGTGAGACCACTGGTCCAACAGCTGAAGCTTGGCCCAAACTGAGTTGTCACCAGAACAAGTATCCCAAACATAGCAACTTCTGGTCCAGTCAAAGTCCAGACCTCAATGTTGAAGTGATTTTATTTGAATAGGACAGTGCATATTAATGAACATACAATATTGCTGTGAATACACCAGATTTAGCAAGATGCTAATTTTCATTCGTAGTCCCATAAAACAACCAACACAGCATACGAAAATAACAATCAATACAATATCATAAATAAAGATAAGAAATACTGTGAAAATATCAAATAAAAACTATATGGGGTCAGGTAAGCCTATTTTAAGATACCTATATGAAAGTGCTAGTGTCTTTTAAAATGTTTACAAAACTATATCATGCAGGAAGGACTATATATGTCATAAAATAGTAACTGAAACAGAAAGTTCCTAAAATAAAAGATACCTAAGGTTCAATGATCACAGTGCTGATTACTGACCAGCTGTGCTTTAAGCTGCCCCTTAAAGGGGACCTATTACACAAAATTCACATTTTGCATGTTTTTATACTTCCATTTTGGTCTCACAGGCTATCGACAGCCCAAGTGCCTTAAAAAAAAAAAAAAAAAAAAAAAAAAAAAAAAAATACCCGGCTGTTTTTTGGCAATAAATTAAAGTTGTTTGGTGTCTGGAAAACGTGCCCTTTCAAAAACCTCCTGATTGTTACTGAACAATCCACGGCACGGCGCTGTTACCTAGCAACTCCAGCCCCTCATTTAGCAACCCCAGCAGAGCTTGACCACGGTTGGTCAGCTGGTTTTACCACTTTATGCCCTGTACAATCTGGAAAAGACAAGTGTTTTGTTGTAGACTTACCATTTAGAAACAACTTGCTGCATTCTTGTTGTAAATATGATATGACTTGGTTGATGTATGATGTGATATGGATTGGTTGGGCTGGTCCAGACTTCCACCGGATTAAAATTCTGTGGTTTGGCTGGTTGGGTCGTTTGTTCACTGGTTGGATTAGTGTGTTGCACTGGGTTTGTTTGACTGGGTTTGTCGAGTTGGTCCAGGCTTCAGTCCAGTTGAAATGTTGTGGTTGGACCTTCAGAGAAGAAAAAGACTGAACAATTATTGCTTGTTTGGAAGGATTGAAGGTTCAAGCTGGGGCTGTAACAATTCATCGAATGTTTCGAGGACCTCGATTATTAAAATTCCTCGAGGAAAATTATCTGCCTCAAAGCTTCGTTAAATTATGTTTTACTGTTTAGCGTCGTGTTTCGGCCGGATAATTATTAGTGTTGCGCAACGCTCTCACTTTCGCCAATAAGTTGTTGTGCTATTAGCACAACACAGGGCGACCACACGTCCTCTTTTCCCCGGACATGTCCGGGTTTTCGTCGTTTTTGGCCGGTGCGATGCATTGAGTACAACAGCCTTCCTTTTATTGGACGTCGTCCCGGAGCTGCTGCCTGGTGGGCGGCAAGCGGCGGCGAAGTGCGCAGTGGGTGCATTTATACAGGCGGAGCGGAGATAGACGGAGCACAGCGGGCTGCGCCGCAGCGCCGCAGCTGATGCTGAGTGCAAGCGCAGCTCTACGGACGAAGCGGACAATAAATCTCGTGGCGGAGCGCAGCGAGGCGTGGGCGTAGCTGGGATGTGTGTTTCTGTTTGACAAAGGCGCCAAAGATCCGTTACTCACATGGACACTAACGCTACAAACGGCTGTGAAAAGGAGAGTTCATCCATGAAACTGACTGAAGGTGAATATATAAACTAAGTATTCTTCTTTTAAGGTGTCTTTCTCAGTCTACTTCTCTCTTATTTTTGATATTAAACTGAATATAATTTCAGATTTTTGTGTAATTTTTGTCCAAGTTGACTTAAAAAATGAGCTATTAATGTTACAGGTTAATTTTCTGAGCGACAGGAAAGTAATTCTTAGGGATGAACAGATATGAAAATTTGGGCCGATATGGATATCCAGTATTAATACCGCTGTTATGACAGAATTTACCAATATTTTATTTTATCACATTTTTTTATTTGATTACTCAACTAATCATCCGAATAATCAATAGATTTATCGATTACTAAAATAATAATCCTACATCTATATCCAAAACTGTGATTCATAACATCGTGCGGAGCCTGAAGACCTTGATGAGCATTTTTCCTCCGGAGCACGATTGCTGCTGTTTGCTTCGTGAATCAGACAGTAAGATGCCGTTTGGTCCTCTGTGTCTTCCAGCTCTTCTCTTTACTTTAACTTTCTCTGGAAGTCTGAACTTTTTAGGGATTCTGGTTGGGAGTCCATCTCTAATTCTGTTATCTACTGGCCCGGTCTGGCCGGGGGGGGGCGGTTTCCATATGTAATCCATTTATCAGAGCTGGCTGCTGGGCCTTCTTCCAAATGACAGCTGGCTTTTTGCAATCTCATTATGAAGAGCAGCAGTATGGAAATATCTGGACAGGGAGCATTTCTGAAAAATGAGCAAAAAAAAAGGGGAAATTATGGAGAAAATATGGGATCCATGGAGGACGTCTCTCACCTTTCGTCTCCACTGATGGGACCGCAGCGTAAAGGCTGCAGAAGCAACCGTGAGGTGGGATAACCTTCCTGCTCTCTAACTGCAGAGCTCCATCATCCATGTAGCAGGTCCCTCCTCAGGCTCTTTACATCTGCCTCGACGGATGCATTTACTCACTTAACTGGAATCCATCTTGGATTTCATTCCGCCTGGGATGCTTCTCGGATGCGTCTGCACAGTCAGCTGTTTTGGGATAAAATGGCTGTCTAACGATGCTTGATTCGGCTCCATGTGGGATGATAACATCTCCCAGAGCCGAATGCTTAGTAGCTTCAGCTAAGCAGGATAGTTCCAGCGAATAAATATCCGCACTCTGAATTTATAAAGCTGGAATGACAGCGAGACAAATCTATCTGCATAAAAAACGGCAACAATAGCTGTTTCCCTCCAATCATGATGCCAATTCTGAGGAAACATTTAAAATGTCAGGAAAAAAAGAAGAAAATGCGAATGAGGCGCGTTTCCATCTGCTGGTTTGGACTGAATCAACAAGGCGATGCAAAGCGTACTTCCGTCAGATGCTGAAGTGACACATGCTTGTAGTAAACAGGAAGTGGAGGTCGCAAACTAGCATGGACCATAAAGAGTCCTCCCCCCTGAGCTGGAGGTTTGGACGCTGTCATGTCTGAGTTTCGTGCCTCTGGTGAGGCACTGACCCACCAGCGGATAGCAGCATTCGCTACGTCAGAGCTTATTCAGCAGATCTGTTTCCATCTCCCCTTTAGCGCATTAACTCTTTCAGAACAGCCAAAAATCACCTCAAGCGAGCATAAAAACCTTTTTGCGAAATTGAGGATTTTATTTGGAATTTTGCTGTTTCCGTCAACGTCTTCTAATCCGCATAAGAAAACGTTGATGGAAACACGGCTAATATCATGATAGAAACAGAAATCCCTGCTCATATATGGGGGGAAAAAAAATCAGATTACAGAGGATTTGTTGTCTAAATATTCTGATCTTCTGTAGATGATGGAAGTTTTCCTTCATAACGCTGCAGAAGTGGCACATTTCAGACTTTTTATCCTGCTGGCCTCTTTGATGCAACATATTTCTAATTTGTTTTTTTTTTTTTTTTTTTTTGGTCTCTTTGTGAGATCTTGAACACTTTTTCTTGTTTTTATTCCTCTTATGTTTCAAGAATGTAAAAACCTAAAATGTTGATAAACAGGAAACATTTAAAAAAAAGAAAGCAGTTTTTAAATTGTTTGTCCATATAGGAAAAAAGTAATCACCCTCTAAACCTAATAGCTGGCTGTTCCACACTTCCAAACGTCAAGAGTTTGTGATAACAGATTCTGTTGTATCACTGTGGAGGACTGTTAACCCACCCTAATTTGCAGTCTCTTCTTTTACTTTGACTAGGCCACTCTAAAGCTTTGTCGGTGTATTTTGGATCATTGTCCTGCTATGTAACCCAAGTGAGCTTAAAGAGATCCTCGATTAAGTTGAACATGTTCACCTAAATATATTGTAATTTTCCTACCAACCCAAAAGTTCTTGTTTGTGATACGTAAAAACATACAATTACTTCAAAAACTGGATATCTTTATTATATTTGTCACCTACAGAGGTTGCCATTTTTACACCTGTGCAGTGCATGCTGGGCCGATGATGCGGGTAGGTTATAGTGGACTATCTGTTGAAACAAACGTGATCGTCTTGTGGTCTATTCTTTACTATATTAGCTAGCGCTAACACCATTGGCAGGAGCTAACTCAAATTCAGAACAATTTACAAGATAATAAATGGCTGTTTAAATTGACAATGAGGTGCAAACGTGCAGCGAACAGCGAAACGCGCTGCAAACACATGGATAATGGAAACTCCGAAGCACACATGCAACAGAAAAACGCTGCAAACAAAAAATGTTGCAATTACAGAAAATAGAAGCAAAAACCTACAATTAACAAAACAAATTAAAAGCGCTGCAACCATGAACAAAATTTTGCAATCACAGAAAAAATGCTGCAACCACAGGAATTAGAAGCAAAAGGTAAAATGCCGCAAACAAAAACAACTGCAAATATGAAAAACTGCAGGGAGGGGGAGTCTGGAGGAGGTAATATTACCGACGTAAATATCCTGATGTTCAACAATATTGGAAAAGACTGCGTGTTTCAAAAAGACATTAAATATAACACACCTTTTCTTCCTTCATCTTCTTCTGGACATCCCATCTTTTCCACAGACATAAATATGTTTATGGTCTTTACTGAGCGTCTGGTCCCATACGATTTACTGGTCGACTCCCCCTAGTGGTCTGGAGGACTTCCGTTTTGAGGAGCAAGCTTGTAGCATTTCATACTTGCTGTTGTTTTTACTAATTGTAGTGTTTCAATCCTTGCTTGTATTTCCTGTGGTTGCAGCGTTTTTCGTTTGCATTGGTTTTGGTAATTGTAGGTTTTTGCTTCTGCAACGTTCTTTGTTTGCACTGTTTTTCTGTTGCATTTGTGTTTTGGAGTTTGCATCATCCATGTGTCTGCAGCACGTTTGCACCCGTCGGCAACCGTATTTTGGGGTCGTAAAGCGTTCACACAGAAGTCTGATTACGGTCGAATTCAGTAAGTTGCAAAGGAAAAGAAAAAAAAATCAGCAAAAAATTGGACTTGAGCATCAAGACGTGTTCGTATATTTTTGTGGAAGAGGTTAGGATGCAGCTCGAGCAGCCATCCCAGACGTGACGATCCTAAGTAGCCTGGCCCTCTGCTTGTTTACCTCTCAACCGGAAGGCAAAACAAGAGACAAGAAGAAGTCCGGTTGTATGTGAACATTTCCAGTTTAGCGCAGGAACCATGCGGCTGGTATTGTAGGTCTTTCCGCCTTTCGGAAGTGAGTTCTGCAGAAATCTATAACAGCGATGTGCTCGCTCTTCCACACACGCAGCGTTTTGTATGAGCTCCTCACTGGTCCTTTGATCCACAGCGTGTCCGCAGCTCTTATCTCCCGCTGCGTTACACACATTTACGGCTCGCACGCCGACTCGACTCGGAGCGGCAGCAGAAGCAGCCCCCCCGCAGAGCCGGCCCTGTCGCGCGCACAAAAGAGGTTATTTTGGGGTCGCCTCGGCGAACACAATGGCGAGGCGCTCCCCCCCGCACAAAGGCAGCCGCACGTGTCCAAAATCCTGGCAGGAGTCTGTGAACATGACCGTCTGGGTGTTTAAATGTGTTTTCAGTGTGACTAAAGGCTTTCAGAGCCTGTGTGATGATTAAAACCGGGACAAAAGAAGTGTGCCCGCTTAGTTGTTATCAGCTCACTGGAGACTCACAGGCCGGCCCGCAGCTTTTCTGCAGCATGAAAAGGAGGAAATGAAAAGGTGAAAAAAAAGTCTCCCTTTATCCTGACGCCATCTTTAGACGTTTTGAAATCGGTGGCGGCGCTCCGATGAGGCGCTGTAAGGATGCGGGCCTTTGTCGTCTCTGGTTCCTCTGGTTTATGTCAAGTTCTTGGCGTCGTCGCTTTGCACAGAAGAACCCTGTGAGCGTCGAGGGCCTGCAGGCTGGGTGGGAGTCCAGGCCTTCCTCCAGTGGTCCCCCTTTATTCAGCATCACCTGCTGCCTGCTGGACGCGTGGCTGCAAACGCTGCATGATACAGGAGACACCGCAACGTCCCGGGGCTGCTGCTGTCCTGAGGCTCTATTCCAGGATCCTTCCTTCCTTCCTTCCTTCCTTCCTTCCTTGAAACCATGTTGATTTTCATGTTTTTCTAATTCCATTTTTAAGGCTTAGAAGATGGTTTATCACAGTGTTGCTCTTGGCTGATAAAACCCAAACACCTTCAAGTAAAGACAGCACCTGCGCTGTTGCTTCAGCTTTCCTTACCTGCACGATGTTCTTAACTCCAGCTACATTCCTCTGCTTGTCTCCGTTTTTTTCTGCAAACCTTTTCACGAGCAGGTTGTAACCAGATTTGTTGGTAAACAGACACACCTCAGAATAATCTGTATGTTTATATAGTGACGTTTGAAAGGAGGGCTACTGAAGATGAGTCAAAATGAAGAAGTATGTGTGCGTAACGGCTTATACCAACCTACTGGAAAATATCGCAACTCTCTTCTTAATAAAGGAGCTAAAGTTTGTCGCAAAAGTTAACATCGGTAATGAACATTCCTGCGCAAGAGACCTGTGTTGTACAATAGTCCAAACGAGTCCGTGTGGATTTCACGGCTGTTAAGTGTCATGATTTAGTTGAAGCGCAAACCTTCTGATGTGAGATGCAACTGCTGCCATGAACTGACGTGTTTCTGTTCCTCTGCCAGGCTGTCTGTCCAACCTTCCCCCAAACGCCAAGAAGATCTCCAACTCGTACGAGGAGCGTCGAAAACAGGCCACTGCCATCGTTCTGCTCGGAGTCATCGGAGCCGAATTCGGTGCTGAAATCGAACCCCCGAAAGGTTCTGGGCGAGCTCGAGCCGGAGGACAGGTGCCTGAAGGTTTCGGACCGACGAGCGGAGGGTCATCAAACTACTCGCTGGCAAGACACACGTGTAAGTTCACCCCTTTCTTCAGCTCCGTACGCAGATTTTCTGTTGGCCATGGAAGAAGGTTGATTCAGTTCTGCTGACTTGGATCCTGCAGAGAGACCCAAAGATGACCTATTTTCAGCTTTCTGGCACAGACTGCCTGATTTTTATTTAAAAAGTCCTGGTATTAGAAAGAGTCCATAACACAGTGTACTTCAGCACAGTTCCCAGAGCCCACAGCATCACAGATTCTCTACTGTACTTACACCTTTCTTGCCTGAAGTGTGTGTTTCAAAAAAGCCCAGTCTTCTCAGTTTACCAAACTACTTATGTTGACGTTTGTGATGGTTGGACAGAAGAGGCTTTTGCACTTCAAACGGCAAAATGAGCTGCAAAGACATGAATGATGCCAACTCCAAAATAAACGCGAAATGACAAATGCAACAGAAAAAAAGCTGCAGTTACAGAAAATAGAAGCAAAAGCCTACAATCAGTCTTTAGTAACAGACTTTACGTCGAAAGTCACATAACAAACAAAAACAAACTACAGAAGTATGATTTAATTCAGTTTATTTCTGTTGCGCCAATTCACAACATATGTTGTCTTGAGGTACTTTACAAAAAAAAAAAAAAAAAAAATTGATCCTAATTATCAAACAGTACAGTAGTTCAATTAATTATTCAAATTAGCTCAAAATGTTTCTAAGGAAACCCAGCAGATTGCATTGCAGCAGATTGGATGTATGAAAAACATCCTTCAGACAAAAAAACCATAAATAAGTAAAATTCAGAAATACTAAAAAAAAAAAACAACAAAAAAAACAAAATTAAGCAAACATAAATCCTAAAGAAAAGCGCTGCAAGAGCAGAAAATACAAGTAAAAGGGAAAATCCTGCAAATAGCAAAAATACAGCTGTATAAAGTATAAAATGCTCCAAATTTTCTCCACAAAGCTGAAGTCCTCCACACCACCAGGGGGAGTCTGGAGTAGATAATATTGAAAGACATGAAGTATAATACACCTTTTCATTTTTCCTCCAGTTTTCTGCTGGTCATCCTGTTAAATCATGACATCCCATTTTTATTAAGCATTTGGTCCCAGACGACTTGGTGGTCGACTCCCCCTAGTGGTCTGGAGGACTTCAGTTTTATACCTGCCTTTGTTTTTGCTCTTTGCGATATTTTTTTCCTTTTGCTTCTATATCCTGTGGTTGCAGCGTTTTTCTGTTGCATTTGTTTGTTGCGTTTTTGTGTTTTGGAGTTTGAATCGTTTATGTTTTTGCTGTGCGTTTGCACCTGGCGGCCAGGAGCCATTTTCTTGTAGTCATTTCCTGACTTATGAAGATAAACACACATTTGGCTGTCTTAAATAGCATGTTCTCTTGTCTTTCCCATTCTGAACTTTAAGTAAAAGAAAAATGCCTCTATGTTGCATCATGTGTCCACCCCAGGGAAACAGGAAGTTGTTAAGTAATTGAATGTTCCCAAACACTCTAATCAAGAAAGTCCTTTAATTTGGTGTACAGTTATGAAACGTTTTGAGGGTTTTTGATCATTTATAGTTATTATAAACGTGTACATCATTATTACCTTCATTAATTAATCATATTGTAGCACATATGTTTGGCTTTTCGCTCTCGTCATACATTCAGAGTGTTTTCACAATGTCGCCGCAGCGGTTCAGGTTTTGCTCCAGAATCATCATCTTTTCCAAACTCACAACTCCACAGCTCGCAGAGTAGAAACTTCAGAGTTGGATTAGAGGTAAGGAGAGAGAAGGGATTGATTTTCACCCACCAAGCCTGACACCTTAAGGAGCTGGGCGCTGATTTCCACACACACTGCCGTGCTGTGCCTGCAGCACTGCACCTTGGTGGGCATCAAACCCGCACTAAGTAAGGCTACTCTTCCATCCCGCTGCTTCCGAGCTCTGATAGGCTGCCTCAGGGGGCATACGCCCAGCGACAGGAGCTGTTGCCCACTGATAGGCTGTGAAGCGTGATGCCTCCTGGTTGGACCTGAACACAGCCTCCAGCTCACCTGTGTGCAATCAGTGAACACACACTCATGGGTGTCACACTCAGGGGGGATATGGGTATTTTAACACCCACATTATTCCTAGTGAGATAGGTAAACACCCTCACTTTTCCTACAGTTTTCCACAACAACTGAATCTGAGAACGCAGTGAGGCTGATATGAGCCCATATATCCGTGTGAGCAAACAATTTACAGTGTGTGCGTTTAATTATCACAAACGTTTGCTCAATATGTGTTCTGGCACGCGCTCAACTCTGATAAAGTCTTGCACTGCTTGCTTTGAGCATGCACTCAACTCTGGCTCTCCTGGAAAGTAAGGAGGGAAAAAAAACCACTCAACATTTGATATGTCTTTCACATACAAAGTACGTTTTTTATGTGCAAACAACTGTGTTCACAACTTAAAGCCAATCACAGACGGTTAGTTTTCGTCTAATCAGAGTATTCGTTGGATGAAAAGAAGCAATCACAACCAGCAAATAAAAATACTGCCCCAAGTGGCAGAAATTACAAAACAAAACATTAAGATTTAAGAAAAACAAAAGTATATTTTAATTTTGTAGCTTTAAGCATGTTTACTTTTTGAATTTCAAGTCATATTTTAACATTTCTTGAGCTACTATGTAATGTGTAAAAATATTTAATAGTTTTACATTAGATTTTTAGAGCTAGCCCAGTCAAAGTAGCGCAACCCCTTATCAGTCAACTCACATCTCCCACACTTTTGAAAAGCTTGCTGCACCACTGCACACACTTAATCAGATGGTCATAACTCCAGACAGTGTATTACATGAGTTAAAGAGGGAAGCATTCATAATGTTCCATCTTTTACTCCCAAACTGTTTTTGAATTGAGGATACCAAACCAGGAAGAGTTTCAGGTGTTGTTTTGTATCTGCAAACACTTCCTAAGGTGTCCAACATTCACTTTACTCACTTTGTTGAAGACTTTGAACTAAACTGTGGTGTTTAATTTTATATGATAAAGTTGTAGTGAGCGTATCTCCCAACATCATTTGGCGGCGCTCTGATCAGGAGTGAACAAAAGGTTGAAACGGTGTTCTTTGGGAGTCAATTCTTGGTACTTGATGCAGAAAAGAGTAGCAATGTTTTCCCTCCAAGGTGAGAGCTTGGTGACTGCTGTGTGTGTGTGGATGGAAACGGTGCAGTCTAACGTATGTCACTCTCTTTGCTTTATTTTACCTAAGATTGCTTTCTCTTTGCTTTGATTTCAGCTGTATATACCGAAAGCTTGTCCCCTAACCATCAAAACTTATCAATTAAATGGAGGATTAATTTTGCGCTATGATTTTGATGTAGCTAGCCAGTGGCGACAACCAAGACTAGCTGAGGACTAAAGCTGCAGCTTAATGTATTCTGTCATTTCTAACTTTTCTGTCAGACTATTTTACAGGTAAGTAGCCAGAATAACACCTGAGACGTTATATTTAACTTACAAAAGTAAGTCCACTGATACACTTAAACAGAATCAAATTTTTATTAAAAAGGAACACCAACCCCGTACGGCCTTAACATTGACTGCAGTCATGAACTCCTTACTTTTCAGTTAAAATTTCAGACCCATTTCTCTGTCTGATGGTGAAAGCAATAAAATATGAGAATAACAGCAGCTGTCTTGGGAGTCCGGCTGTAGTAACATAGTTTATTTGAGCAAAGACAACAGGAGTGAATAAAGGAGATGTAAATAAACTAATGTGATGATTTTCAAGCTCTATTTTAGACAAAACATGATAAATGAACAAGAACTAGTTCAAGTCTGAACTGAATTTAGTTAGTAGTTGTTGAGAAGCTTACGGTGGCAAGACGGCAAAATGCACTGCAAACAGGTGCAAACGTGCAGCAAACAGCGAAACAAGCTATAAACACATAAATGATGCAAACTCCAGAACACACAAACACAAAAAATAAATTCAACAGAAAAACACTGCACCACAGGAAACAAGTAAAATGGAAAATGCCGCGAATAGGAAAAACAATAGCAAGTATAAAATGCTGCAAACTCGCTCCATAAAAACGGACGTCCTCCAGACCACTAGGGGGAGTCTGGAGTAGCTCATTCTACCTACGTAAATAAACTGCTATTCTATAATATTGTAAAAGACACGAAATAATAACACACCTTTTCTTTCTTCCTCCAACTTTCTTCTGTACATCCCGTCTTTCGAAGAGTCTGGTCCCATACAGTTTGGCAGTTGACTCCCCCTAGTGGTCTGGAGGACTTAAGAGTTTGCAGCATTTTATATTTGCTGTTGTTTTTGCTATTTGCAACATTTTCCTTTTGCTTCTATGTCCTGTGTTTGTAGCGTTTTTTCTGTTCCATTAGTTTTTTTGTGTTTGTACATTTTGCAGCGCATTTTGCCATTTGCACCTACCGGCTACCATCGAAACGTCCACAATAGCGTTAACAGTAAGAGGTCGGTGTCCCAGTTCCAGGTCGTAAATTCTCTAACATTCCCTACTGGGAACAGCAGGGACTGTGGGCAGACGAGTTTGGTAGCCATACGCTCCTCTTCCTTAGTCATGCCTTTGGAATAGGATGGGATGGTCATGGTTCATGGTCTTGAAGGCACCATATGTTGCTTTTTGTTGCCTTTTCTGCGTCAAAGCTGCCTTCACAGAGCAGAGCTTTGAGACGTCCAGCTCATGTGAGACGAGGACGTTTCTCTGTTTGTGTGCGGACTCCGTTCTTGTTCCTTACATTTTCCGGTTTCATTTCTGGATGCAGCAATGATGATGCTGGTTTTCCAGGGGTCTCCTGAGTCCATGTGGAGATATTGATCTCAGTGAGGCAAGGGTTTCTAGAGCAGCGGCACCTGAGGCCACAAAGGTCACTCAACACTGAGATCAAGAGATAACCTGAATCTTTTAGAAGTATCTTTAGGCATCTGTAGTCTTGACAATGTTTAAATATCTCAAACTAGTAAGGCACATCCAATCCTTGCATTTCAATACTTTTATTGATGCTCTTTTATACAATCCAAAAACACAAAATTTCACCAAGTATTTGTGGTCTAGTTTCTACTGCAAATATGTTGAAAACACTTGAAATAAGACAAAACTAACTTACAAGTTTCAACAGATAGAGGAGATTGTTTTAAGTCAATAATTCCTTAATGTTGATGAAAAAGTTCTAGTTATAAGTAAAATAATCTGCCAGAAGAACAAGACATTTTTCCCATATTATAAGTTAAAATATCTTGTTCCACTGGCAGATTATTTCACTCAAAACTAGAACTTTTTCATCAATATTAAGGAATTATTGACTTAAAACAAGCTCCTATATCTGCTGAAAAGTTACTTGTGATTAGTTTTGTCTTATTTCACGTGTATTAAAGATATTTACACTAGAAACTAGACCAGAAATACCTGATAAGATTTTGTTTTTGCAGTTTACTAGATTATAGATAATTGTCAATATTACACCAAGGTGTGTACTTTAGTTTTTATTCAAAGGAATTGCCACTGTTTTTTGTCTTTGAGGCCTTCCAATAAGATACTATAAAATCAGTGTACCATAAAGAAAACACAGGATGCTTGAAAAGCTCCAACACCTTAAAGGATGATTAAAAACATGTTTTGTCCTCTCTCCCTCTCCCTCCATACCTTCCTCTTCCTCAGTTTGCCTGTTTTTTCCCCTCTTCTCTCCAGTTATGAAATTGAAAGATGGATCGGTGTTGTTGGTGGTGTTGGCGAACAGTGCTGCGTGTGATGAATGAGAGCTGTCTGCTCAGTGAAAGGCAGGGTACAGTAGTCTATACAGCAGAGCAGAGATTGATGTTTTCACAGAGTGAGAGGGGGGAAATGTTGGGGAGATGGAGCGGAGGAGAGGAAGGATGGACGGATGGTGACAGCAGGAATACTGCTGGGCAGTGAGAGGGACAAACTGCACTTCGGAGTTTAGTCTCTGCTCACAGGTAAATGTCAGAAAAGCCGAATCCCCTCCTGAGACTGTTTGCTGCAAACTGTGACATTTTCAAACATTCATGAAAGCTGATTGGAAATTGAGTTTCACTTCACAGTATCGGAAAGGCAACGATTAAATGCAGGAAAACAAATAAAACACATTTAATTTGAACTTCATCCTCACTTCATTGGCCACCATTTGGATGAATTTTGAGTCTAAGGGTGTTTTCTGGGGACGGGACTTTAACGCACTAATTTTGATTGATTAATTACATGGATTTTAAACGCAATAAAAAAAAAAAAAAACCGCAATTTTCTTTTTTACATACAAAAGTCCTGAGCCATAACGTTTGTATTGTGTTTCTGGTACCCCCGTAAATCTGATGCACAAGCGACATCCACAAACAACAGCAATAGATGGCAAAGCCGCTTGTCTTGGCACACTGGGGGTTAAGCTAACAGCTACACAGCGTTGAGCTAATAGTAATGAAGATTCAAGTGGACAGCTACCCAAAGATACTCAAGGAAGCTTTTTTAAATATTTATTGTACTTTTGTTTCAATTTTTGCTTTTGTTGTATGTTGGTCTTTAACTGTACAGCAACCTTGAGTATCCTAAAAGGCACTTTTAAAAAAATGTATTATTATTGTTAGCTTGTTACAGCTACCTAAAGTCAAGCTAAGAGGCATTTGGGGTCAAGCTTACAGCTACCCAGAGTCAAGCTAACCGCTACTTGGATGCAATCTTACAGCTACTCAAAGACACTCAAAAAAGCTTACACCTACCCAAACAATCAGGGTCGAGCTAGAAGCTACACAGAGTCAGGCTAACCGCTACTTGGAGGCAGAGTCGAGCTAGGAGCTTTACAGACTTAAGCTAACAGTAACGAAGAGTCAAGCTGACATCTACCCAATAATACTCAAAAAAGCTTACAGCTACCCAGAGTCAAGTTAAATGAAGATCAGGGTCAAGCTAGGAGGTACACAGAGTCAAGCTAACAGTAAGGAAGAGTCAAGCTAACAGCTTCCCATAGATATTCAAAAAAGCTTACAGCTACCCAGAGTCAAGCTAGGAGGTACACAGAGTCAAGCTAACAGTAACGAAGAGTCAAGCTGACAGCTACCCAATAATAAAAAGCTTACAGCTACCCAGAGTCAAGCTAACAGGCACTCAGGGTCAAGCTAGGAGGTACACAGGGTCAAGCTAACAGTAACGAAGAGTCAAGCTAACAGCTACCCAATAATAAAAAGCTTACAGCGACCCACAGTAAAGTTAAAAGGAGATCAGAGTCAAGCTAGGAGGTACACAAAGTCAAGCTAATAGTAATGTATGTAACCTTTATTTAACCAGGTATGTTTCATTGAGATTAAAAATCTTTTTCAAGAGAGGCCTGGCCAAGACTGGCAGCAGCCCACTGACAATTACAAATCAAGTAACAAAGAGTTAAGCTAACAGCTACCCAAAGTCTAGCTATCAGGTTTTCATTGCCAAGCTAATAGATAATCAAAGTCCAAATTAAATTCATTAGAAAATTTTCGACAAATAAAACATCAAATTTAAAATGTGAGTTCCGTAAATGTTACATTAAATATTTCTGCTACTATTCCTGTTTTCATAAATCAGCCAGTTTTAAACTAAATTTCATTTTGCAGATTTAGAAATCAGCATTTTGTATATGTACGCTTCGCTTAGAGTATTTCGTTATTTGTGTCGTGGTTTTGTGTATTTCCAGCCTTTCTGCCTGTCTCTCTGCAGCCGGTCTCATCCAGCTTTCATCCACTAACCAAGTCCCACGCATTGATTTACCTTCACCTCTCATTTAGGCTCAAACACAGGCAGATAAAGAGGGAGAGGGCAGCTGGGGGAAGAAAGCACAAAGCCTGTTAGTGCTTGTTTCAGGCTGGTAAATTTTAGACGTCACTAATCTGTCACTATTTCACACTCCCTCCTCACTTCTTCCTACCTTCCTGCCTTCCCTGCACACTTTAATCACCCTCCGTTTGTTAATGAGACCCGGTTACTGCCCCAGCTAACAACTCATTATAGACAAGTGAGCTTTTCTCTCTAGCTGTTGGTTCATTGTTAATTAAAGGGAAATGGTGCAAATTTATGCATCAGTTCATCCAGCTGTGCTGCTGATTGTTACAGATTGGAGGGAATTTCTCTGCAAAATATGTACATTCATTTTGATAATTAACAATTATGAAAATTGAGGAAAAAAAAGGTTGAAGGGAAAAGATTTCGCAACACCCGAACAATGTGTCAGCTTTCGGCATCTGACTGCCAGCAGTAGAGGAGTGAAATACCCCTTCCTTTGGGTCTGACGTTTGTTTTTTGACCTCTCTGCTCATCCAGCCGAGAGGTAGCCATTAGGATGGACCAGTGGCGTATGTTTCTTTTCAGCACTGGTTTTTAAAATATCCCGGAGGTTTCACAGCTTAGGTCACATCTAGGAATGGGAATTAATAATAATTTATTGATACCGATTCCATTCAATCTCATTTATATGATTGCGATTCCTTACCGATTCTCTTATCGATTCTCATCGCGTTAGGAAATAAACTCTTTAATTCAAAACACGCGCCATGTTGTATTTGATTCAAACTAAATGAAAACTGGCTTAAACAATAAGAATCTCTGTCAAATGAACATTTTACCATGAAATGCAACTTTTTGCACATCAGCAGCTTTTGTGCAGACGGATCTGCATGTTTGCCTTTTCAGGAAGGATCTTTCAAGACTTAAAGGCTGTTTTCAAAAGATGCTTCTAATCTGAAAACGAGCCTCATCAGAGCCCACAATCTGATTTATTGAACATGATGGAGATCCTTCATACAGCATGGCGCTAACATTAGCACAATAGCCAGGACCTGGAGGAGTTTAACGTTACCTGGGACTTTTATCGCTCAAAGCTCCGCCCCCTCCAGAGCCACCGCCGTTGCTAAGCAACGTCTCAAACCCTTTACCTTTGTGCCAGTCAGCGGTTTGAGGATGTTGGAGGTATTTCCTCCTTTTATCGTGAATAAAGCTCTGTACATGTAGCAGCCGGCCCTGGTATCGTCTCTTTTTGGTGAAATATAACTGGACTTTGGAGCGCCTCCACCACGACGCCATCTTGGATATTTTTTTAAAGCAAAATACGGAGCAAGAGCGATACGTCATCACGCAAACACGTCACACGTTACTGGAACCGACTGGCGGAATCGTTAAGCAGGCAGTTTAACGATTGCGAGGAATTGAACTACTGAGAGCCAGTTCCCATCCCTAGTCACATCAGAATTGAATTAGCGGTATAACAGTAGACATAGTCGTACTGAAAATATCTGCATCAGGTATCTGAATACCTGAACACATGATGAATGTTAATATGCAAAACGAAGCTAGGCTACGTTCTGGAGTGCAACTTAAAAACGTGACACCAAAACAAAGCCGAGGTTCTCCCAGATCTCTCCAAACTTTCTACTATCCTGGAGCATTAAGGTTTCTCATGAAGCTACGGTGGAGAAATAAAAGGTGGACCGAACCAGAACTTGATGTCAGCGTGTGCATCTTTCAACAGCAGTAAGGTCTGTAGCTTACTCCGCGCCTCACTGAAGTACTTACACGAAACAAGCTGAATATAAACATCAGTGGTACTGCAGAAGTCAAAATCCAGCTACCTGCAGCATTCAGCCGGTCCAAAATGCTGCACAGCATATGGATACGCATCTGATTTATTACCACTTATTGAAGTGGCATAAATCCGATAGCTAGATATATTTTATTTATTTATTTATTTTTTTTTATGGGGGGGGTGAAAAGATCGGAATTGGGTCGTTCAGACTGCGGTGAAAAAGTCGGATATAATAAGCAAAAAAAAAAATTGGATTTGAGTTGTATTTCCCTGCTGTGTTTGAACGCAATATTTAACTAAAAGTGTTTTATATTTTAGTCTGCTGCTGGCTTATAATAACATCTCTGTGGAGGTCAAAGGTTGTTAAGCCTGTCATTTCTGCTGTGTTTCCAGTTGCATCCCAGTTATCTCTGTGTCTGTCAGTGAAGGTATAATAATGGTCACTCTGAGAGAAGCCTGTAGCTGGATGTTTCACCCCACCGGCCCCCCCGTGTGTGCAGAAATAAGCCAATAAGAAAGGGGTGGATTGCCATTTAAGGTGGACTGGGGATGAAATGGCAGGAGATCCAGCAGATGTTATTAGTCGCGTGTCTCTGGAGAAGTGAGGACCTTTAGAGTCGCCACAGGATCATAACTAAAGTAAATGATCACTCCTATATTCCATGTTTCTTCATATCATGACTTCTTGTATTTGCATTTAAAGTGAAGACAGTATTGATCTGAGAGTGCGAGAAGCAGAGGTGCCTTATTGGTGCAGTGAGAAAAGATGAACCGAACCTGAGGCTCAGAAATAAACCCCAGTCATTTATTCTCTGTTAGCTTTTATCTTTAGCCTGATTTTAAAGATGAATCTGCTAAAAGCCATTTGTGAAATGGCAACAGGCAAACTGAGGCACATCTGAGGGGATGTTGGATGTGTGGGTGTACATCTTTGGGGAAGTGAGAGTGTTATTGAGGGATGGGGGCGGGGTGGGGGCTGTTTTCTGGACTCTTTAATGGTCAGTTCGTCCCCACAGAGTCTGGCTCAAATGTCAGGTCAGCTATGAAGTGACCTCCTGTCTCCATGCTCAGACTGTGCAGCACAGCATGGATTCTCCTTCGAGCTGCTCGGTTTTATTCCTTACAGGAAAACATTTTTATTTGTGGAGCCCATAATTCAGCTTAAATGGCCCCTCGTTACAGAGGTGGGCATCTTTCTGGTGGTCACTGTCTAAAAGGTGGTTTTTTTTTTGTTAAATTTAATTTTAAAAAAATTCAAGAAATTATTAAATTTAAATTAATACTAAAAAACGTTTTTTTTTATTTTTCAATTTAAAAAAAATAAATAAATACATTTTTAATAAATTTTTTAAATTAAAATATTTTTAATTCAAAAATTTTTTTTGAATTAAAAATATTTTTTATTTAAAAAAATAATTTTTGAATAAAAAAAAAAAATACTAGTTTTTAATTTTAAAAAAAAGTTTATTGAATTAAAAAATGGGGCTAGATTCAGAGAGACCATTTGACCCAACAGTCATGTTTTTGGACTGTGGGAGGAGGCCGGAGTACCCTGAGAGAACATGCAAACTTCACGCAGAAAGATCCCTGGGCGAGATCCAAACCAAAGACCTTCTTGCTGCGGTGCAAGGCAGCAGTGCTCTCCGCCTTCTGCCCCGCTGTGCATTGACGATATGTGTGTATATAAATTTGTAAATGTAATACATAAATGTATGTTTCACCATTGTGTGAATTAATATTCTGCTCACGTCCCCTGCATGAGCTGCTGATACCTTTCAGATTCCCCTTGACTATGGGAGAAGTAGCGTGAACTGTGTATCATGTTGCTGTGGTTCTGTTTTCAGGTAAGGCGCTGACCTTCCTGCTGCTGCAGTCCCCCAGCCCCAAGCTCCCCGCCCACAGCACCATCCGCCGCACCGCCATCGATCTGATCGGCCGAGGCTTCACCGTCTGGGAGCCGTACATGGACGTGTCGGCGGTGCTCATGGGACTGCTGGAGCTGTGTGCAGACGCAGAGAAGCAGCTGGCGAAGTGAGTCGCGCGCGCGCGCACGCACGCACCTGAACGCAGCTCGGTTGAATCAATGCAAAGGTGACCTGCTTCGCACCCAGAGCTGAGGACCAATCAAACATCTGCTCTAATGCAGAACTGGAGACTGAACTTCAGATTGAGGCTTTTCTGAACAGCTTGTTCTGATTTTAAGCGTTTTATTCAGGGTGTCCACACACCCTTAAATTCATGTATCTAAAATTAAGGCCTTAAAATATCTTAAATTCATAAAAAAAATAAGTTGGCCTTTAATAATCTTAATCTTAAATTTTGTCTTGACAGGACTATTTAATCTCGTATTTTAAAGTATTTTTTTTTCCTCACGGGACTTTTCAGTCAGGTTAAAGTTTGAGTCGCACTCAGACATCTTCATTGCGTTATATGACTCAAGATAGTTGAGGCTATCGCTAACTAGCTGCTAATATACCCTTTCTAGCGAGCTCACTAGCTTTTTTTTGTCTATTGTGGGCAAGTGCAAATTTATCGCCAGCTGGCTGGATGAAGTTCGTACATTTCTGTGGAGATATTGGTCTTAAATTCAATTCATAAAGGTCTTTAAAAGACTTAAATTTGAGAAGAAACCCTATTATTTCAAGAAAATAAGACTTAAATGCACCATTTTCCTCTTTTATCACAAATTAAAATAATTTCCGAGATTTTTATCAATGTTTGTTACATAATTTAGTCCAAATGTCAGTTCTGCAGCACAGTCACCTCCTTTTAAACCATAGATGTGCAGCTCTGCTCTGAGACTCATGAACTGTTTGACTTCAGTTCACCTGTCTTCCTTTCCAGGTGGCAGCAGACAGTAATAGTCAATAAAAGTAGGCTCTGGGGTCCAGTTTTCACTCCTCTTTCCACATTTTGCCACATCTGCAAGCTTTACTGTATTTTATTGGGATTTGATGCAACAGGCCACCACCTTCCTATCAAACCTGCTGGTGTCTGAAAACAAAGGTACACCACACTTTTCAGATTTTTATTTGTGAAAGAAATTGAAATAGACCGCCATATGTCGTTCTGTGAAGTCGTCGAGAGGCTCTTTCCTGCAGGCTTGAGATGCGTCCCTGTTCCTGCACCCCTGAATCAAAGGAATCCTCATCAGGTCTCTGCTGAACCTGATGGCGTGTTGAGGAGCAGTGACGACTGCAGACCTCTGTGACGAAGCATCTCATTACAACACGCTGAAGTTCGTCTGCAAACAGCATGGCGCTAACAAAATGAGGAAAAGCTCATGGGGTGTGAATACTTTAGCTCAGCAGCTCTTGACCCTCTGGAACCGGGTTCTGGAGGCTCTTAAATGATCCGCTCAGCTTCCAAACCCTCAGGATTGCTTAGTTGATTATCGCGTTGATCTGATTGGCTGATTCTGGAGCAAAGACGGCAATCCTGTTAAAGCTGTCAGACGTTACAGAGCCGACACTCTGAGTTATGGAAGCGCTGCTGTAATCTGATTGGAGGACATTATGATGATGTAGCGACGTCTGTCCCGTTCTGACACCAGACTGCTGTCGCCTCCTGTCTTCATGCAGCATCCACATCGTTTTATTATTTCTGGGTTTCAGAGAAAGAAAATGGCAGCTTTTCTTCCTGAGATGCGAGTTGAAATCCCAGCAGGCAGCCTTTGAACGCCTTCTTTAAATCTCCTCAGCGATCCACCGCAGTTCTGGACATTTTTGACTTACGACCTTTTAAAATAATGTATTTTATTTCCAGAAGCGCCTTTCAGACATGCGCTGCTGTCATTAATCTTACGGCAACTGAACCCATTACTGCCAGGTCCTAATGCTGCCTTTTGTAGCGTTTTGCTGCAACAACATTACCAGATTTAACCTAATAAACTTTATTTATTCTCTATGACACAATAACAGACCATCAGGCCCAGCAGCACCAGTCAGTTTCCCATCACCTGCTCCACACAAACTGACACATTTTATGGTGAGATCCTTAAAACGGCTAAAAGTTTTATTACTGCACAATTTTACCTTCTCAGCTTATTTACGGGCAGGCCTGTTGCAATTAGCGATGAATCAATTAATCACATGATAAATTAAAATGAGTTCACTAATTTCTGTTCTGATGATTAATATTTTTTTGCAGAGCAATTTTGTTTACAGAGACGTCATAATCCATTTTATTTATGGTTTCGGTTGTGTGATTTTTTTTTTTTTTTTTTTTTTTTTTTTCTGTTTTATTTAGTATTTTTGGTTGTCATCTTTTATTTTGGATAATTAAAATATCTTAAAAATTACTAAATAAATACAGAATATGGGAAATATAGAAATAAATACATTAAAACAGTAACGATAAAAAAATGACAAAATAAATACAGAATATGAAAAAATAGAAAGAAATACTTAATAAAAAGTAACAATAAATAAAAAATTACTAAATAAGTACAGACTATGAAAAAAATAAATAATGAAAAAAGTAACAATAAATGTAAAAATTACTAAATAAATGCAGAATATGGCAAAAATAGAAAACAATACATAGTGAAAAAAGTAACGATAAATAATAAAATTGCTAAATAAAATACATTAAAAAATGAAAACAGCCAAAACACTGAGTTTCTTTAAACCAAGTCAAGTTTATTTGTATAGCACATTTCAGCAGCTATACAAGGTGCTTCAAAGTGCTTTACATCATAAAAACATCAATCAGGTATCCAGCAGAGTCATCAAAACATCAAAATCATTGCGCAAAATCATCACAATTTTCTCGCAAATACACATGAAAATCATCAAAATCATTGGCAAAAACATCTATCAATGATCCACTTACTTTATTTAACTGATTTACACTCAAATTTCCACCCTTTGGAAAACTGAGCTGATCTTACCTGGATTTGTTTGCGTATTTATGGTCCAGACTATTAATCAAAGGCAGCTCTAAACACGTGGGTTCTCAGCCTTGATTTGAAGGAACTCAGTGTTTCGGCTGTTTTGCAGTTTTCTGGGAGTTTGTTCCAGATTATCGGTGCATAAAAACTGAAAGACGAAAACCCACCTGTTTAGATCTGCCTTTGATTAGTAGTAAACAGCACATTGAACTATATTTGCTTGATGATCTTTATGATTTGCTCGCTGATTTTGATGATTTTCATGTTTCATGTGGTGCTTGAAGATTTTGATGTTTTTGATGGTTTTGTTGTATACTTGATTGATGTTTTTATGATGTAAAGCACTCTGAACTGTCTTGCTGCTGAAATGTGCGATACAAATAAACTGAACTAGATGAGGCTGAACATGCAGCTTTGGGGCCCCCTGGTGGCTAAGAGGCCCTGAGTAGTCGCCTTGTTAGCCTACAGCAAGAAACGGCCTTGCGATGTGATTCATTTCTCCATGTTCTCTCTCCTGCCTCAGATCACAGCAGCTCCTTCCTGAATTTACTTCTGGTTCTCTTCTGAACGTTCTCACCTGGTTTGTAGCAGAGTTGGACGGGCGTCAAACACTCAAAATCCGAACATGCACGGCGCCAGACGTATGAGACGCACCTCGAGACGCGCGTCCGCATATACGCCCCTGACGCTCAAATCGTGTTCGGTCTGAACGCATTATCACCAGTCCTGTCACAATAACTTTATTTTTATTATTATTAACAATAATTTTGCTGGACGATAAATTGTCCCAGAAATTATTACGATAAACGATAATATTGTTTTGAGACCATTTTCAAGTATTAATTGCTAATGGCTTAATAATGCAAGTTTGCCCTCTCAATGACTAATAAACTTTAATTTTGTAAAGAACACAACATTATTACGATTAATTAATTTTCCATTTTATTTCCAATCTTATTGTTTTATTAGTTGCCTTTTTTCCGTTAATTTTAAAGTTTTTAAATTTACTTTTTGTATTTATTTTGTAATGTTTTTTGTTTTTATAGTAACTTTATTTATTATGTATTTTTTTCTATTTTTTCCGTATTCTGTATTTATTTATTTTGTATTTTTTGAAATATCCAAAATAAAACACAACCAAGAACATTAAATAAAAGAGAAATGAAAACCATACACAACCGAAACCATAAATAAGAGATTATGTTTCTGTAAACAAAACTGCCCTTCAAAAAAATATTAATCATCAGAACTGAAATTATCGAGCTCACTTTAATTTATCATGCAATTAGTTGATTTATTATTGTGACAGGCTTTACTATTACACAACCTGAAACACAAGAGGCTGCTTTAAGTAAACATTTTCTCGTATTTGATAAAGTTTACTTTAGTATTTAGACACAAAAATGCTGATTCGTCTGAATTCAGTGCAATATTCAATAGTTACTTCAGTGAATGTCAGAAAATAAAGAGTAAATATTGAGATGCACTCACTTCTTCTGTGACGATGAAAGACCGTGCAGAGTTAAATCCACAGAGCAGCCGTGCTGACACTAGATGGATTTCCATGCAGCTGACCGGCAGTCAGGCTTTTTGTCTGCGATGCACCCCGCCAGTCCTCAACACACTCCACGCCGGGAGTGTGTGTGTGTGTGTATACGGTAATCCCTTTTCAATGGAAAAGGATTTTTAAAAGCTCTCAGAATAGAAAAATCACACAAAAACCCCTTCAGAGAGATTTCCTTCTCACCTTACAGTAGCAGTCAGAGGAGCTGGATCTACCTGTTAGAGTAAACACCTGCGTAGGCAGAGGAGACGCTCATCAATCAAAATAAATAAAAAAGAATGACTGTTTTTGTTTTTAATGTTGAGATTACAGTGGGATACTAAAATCCTTCAGCTTCCTCCTTCAGCAACAGCTTCCAACCCGAAGACCTAAACTAGCACTTCGGTGGATTTACTGAATGGAAAATCATTGAACCTTTGAGTTTCAAGCTGGTTTCCGGTGCAGCCGATCGGACTGTGGTGCCGTCTTCTCCTTAGAGAAAATCGTTGTTCTCCTTTAAAGCTGCAGAATGTAACTTTTACTATTGCCGTCTAAAGAAATTCCCCGCCCCCGACCTGAAACAACCAATCAGAGCCAGGAGGAGGGGCCTAGCGCTGCCAATCACCCTCGTGTTCGCGCTGCTAAACGTGCTGATGGTGGAGAAACAGCTCACTGTTCCAGGAAAACGGTTTATCCGCCGTCATCGGTAGCCATGCTAACTAGCATTAGCATTAGCAGCAGGCTGTGTTGCGGTGAACCAGCTGTAGCGTAGCAGAGAGCGGTGGGGGGGGTGAGCGACGCGTACATGAGGGTGATTGACAAAGGACAGAAAGGTGTTGCAGTGGCTTAATCAAAGTCCAGAAATGGTTTGTTGTGTTTTGAAACATTAAAGCTGCAGTTTGTAACTTTTATGAAAAATATGGGGTTTTTACATATTTGTTAAAATTACCATTATGTCATGACAGTATATCCTCTGCCTTCTCCCAGTGCTCCCAGTACCAACTGCAGTAAACCACCAATTAGTCAGAAACAACCAATCAGAGCCAGGAGGAGGGTCTTAGCGCTGTCAATCACCCTCATGTACGTGCCGCTCACCCCCCCCCCCCCCGCTCTCTGCTACGCTACAGCTGGTTCACCGCAACATAGCCTGCTGCTAACTAATGCTAATGCTAGTTAGCATGGCCACTGATGGCCACTAAACAGTTCTCCTGGAACGGTGAGCTGTTTCTCCACCATCAGCACATTTAGCAGCGCGAACACGAGGGTGATTGGCAGCGCTAAGCCCCTCCTCCTGGCTCTGATTGGTTGTTTCAGGTCGGGGGCGGAGCATTTCTTTAGACCAATAGCAGCTCAGGGAGGAGGAGGAGGAGCTCCATCTGTTCACAGATTATCTGTCTCAGACCAAACTGTCACGACATGGAGACGGTTTTAGTAAATATGTAAAAAACATATTTTTGTAAAAGTTACATAGTGGTGTATGGCACAAAAGAAATAAACTACTTCTACTCCCTTTAACCTGCTAACTGAGGCCTGTAGGGTCTGAGATGAAGCTGCTGGGATTGCTGGCAGCTTTCTGTCTTCCTCTTGGGAATAATCTCCCTCTCTGGAAAATGATAAACTTAAGGTAGTTTGGAGATGACCTTTAGCCCTTCTCAGATTGATGGTTAGTAACAGTTGCTCCTCTAAGCTAACGGCTGAGGTCTTTCCACCCTGGCGTTGTGTTCAGACGAGCAAACGACTGAAAGAACCCTGCGTTAACTGAGCCAGTCAGACTCATGATGGCTAGCCAAGGCATTCAAAGCCCTGTGAGCCTTTTTTTTTTTTTTTTTTAGCGTTTTGCTGGTGAAAATCTTGTGTTTGCTTGAGAACTGCAGCTCAGCAGTCTGGAAGTCACCTCAGAAACCTTCCAGTAAATCAATCTGTGAGCCTGCCAGCAAACCAACCGGTTAGCCCATCTGCACCCGACTGGGAGAACCAATCAGTAAGTCAGTCAGTCCCTAACCAGTCAGCCAGCCGTGCACACACACACACACCGTCACGGTTTCTTACAGCGGTAGCTGCCCGTCATGTGACTGAGGTTATTCACTCCTCCCTCTCAGTCTAAAATCGATAGCTGCAGCCCTCGCTGTGTGGCTCTGCATCGACTGGATAATGTCAGCGTGCTATTGGCTGTGAATGCGGCCGTGTTGCCAGGTTCACACATGCTGAAGCCGGAGTTTGAGTCTCTGCGGCTCCACAGAAAGCTGAGAGTTCAGCCCAGATGGAGCCTTTCAGAGTCACAATCCAGTCCTGTGACGCCACACGAGTTCACACCTGCAGTAATTTAATCTGAAGTTGTTGGTTTATGGAGGTTTAAATGTGACATGTTCTAAAAACATTAACCCTTCTTTGTGTAGTTATTTATACACCGCAGGGTGTGTCCCAGCCACATTCACACAGCAGCCGAATCTGACCCAAATCTGACTTTTTCTGATCTTTTAACCCCCCCAAAACATCAGATTTGTCCCAACTAAATCGTGGAGCTGAATCCAGTAGTTTTCAAAGACAGACTTCTCTTCAGTAGATGCTCCACTAAAAGATGTTTTTGTGAGTTGTTATTTCTTTCTATCCACTTCCTTCGTCTGGTTCTGATCTGGTGACGATGCTGGCGGCTCTCAAAAACTTTAAAATCCATCCGTAGACGGCGGCGGCCATTATTACTGGTGTAAACAGAGCGCTGCTGTGTGACGTCTACGTTCTTCTTCTGCACGTGCAGGTCGCTTTGGGGTTGTAAACCGTTCACACAGACGTCTGATTGCAGTCGCATTTAATCAGTAGAATGAACGACAACGCAAAAAAAAAAAAAAAAAAAAAAAAAAAAAAAGTCAGAATTGAGCATCCAGACCTGCTGTGTGAAAGCAGCCTAAGCCTCCCTGGTGGGGTCTGTTCAGGGGTTCTGGAGAGGAGCTGAACCTCGGATTCAGGAAGAGTGGTCATCGTCCTGGTTGTGGAGCGTTGGACCAGCTCGACACCCTCAGCAGGGTCCTGGAGGGTGCATGGGCGTTCACAACTAGGGTTTTGTGGATTTGAAAAAGAAGGCGTTCAACCGTGTCCCTCAGGGAGTCGTGTGGGGGGTAGTCCGGGAGTACCGTGTACCATTACCTTTAATACAAGCTGTTAGGTCCCTGTAGATTCTGGACACGCTGGAGGGACTATGATCCTCGCTGGGAGCGCCCTGGGATTCCCCCGGAGGAGCTGGCCCAGGTGGCTGGGGAGGGAAGTCTGGGTCTCCCTGCTATGCTAAGCCTGCTGCCCCCGTGACCCAACCTCGGATAAGTGGGATAAGATGGATGAATATTTAGTTATTTAAATGAGACTTTTTAAATTAATTTTATACATTAGAAACCAAAATGCCAGTAGCGCATCCTCCACTGATTAGTTGTTTTCTAGGATGCTTTACGTAATAAAAACTGACTCAACTCAGACTCAAACTATGAACATGAATGAATTCATTTTTATTCTCTTTGAACTGAACTTTGAACACCTTCTTGTTAAAACTGAACTTTTTTGACTGCATTTTCATGATTCACAATTTATAGTGATTCAGTTACCTTAAATAACTTAATGATTCATTCTTTTTGTTTAGAGTTCAATTCAGTTCAGTTTATTTATATAGCGCCAATTCACAACAAAAACAGAACAAAAAATAAAATAAATAAAACATTCAATCATGCATACATTCCTATTGATATTATTATAAAACAGTTCAGCAGCTCAATTAATTTTTCAAAGTAGTTCAAAAAGTTTTTAAGGAAACCCAGCAGAGCATCGAGTCGTTGACCTGCAGCGTTCAGTCCTCCTGACCAGCAGGGGGCGACCGCAAGGCCTTGTGTCATTGACTTTACAGCACTCCCTCATACCGGGCATGCATGTAGCGACAATGGAGAGGAAAAACTCCCCTTTAACAGGAAGAAACCTCCAGCAGAACCAGAACCAGGCTCAGTACCAGCGGCCATCTGCCACGACCGACTGGAGGTTTGAGAAGACGGAGCAGAGACAGAAGAAGAACAGATGAACAGATGTAGGATTCGAGTGAAACTTTTTGACACCTGTTATAGTAAAGTAAGAGAAATAAACCTTTAATTTACCGTCAGAATGTTTACTTCTTGCAGATAGTCAGCTCTTTCTTTTCCTCTCCTTTCCCCTGATTTTTCATGTTTTTGCTCATTAAAATCATGCTCGCCTTCAGCACAGGATCAGATCATGACACCCAGCTCAATGTTTTGCAATGTAAATATGAAATTTGAGTCTGTCAAGAAATCATTTTATGAATTTTTGAACAGATCTCTGTGGCGGGCGTCGTAGCATTAATTAATCAGAATGTTTCAGCCCAGCTCTGCGAAATCTTGGGTGATAATCTGGATCGTTTCAGTCCATGTTTCAAATGCTGGTCATTAACCTCCCGGGGCCTCGGCTCAATTAACTCCCTGCGATTCTGCAGCTTTACATCAACACCGCGGCTGTTTCCAATTACAGCCGCTTCATCTCCAAATGAAATGAAGCGCTTCGGTTCTGCTGATAAATTGCCGATATATTAGCAGCATTAATTAGAGGCTGTGCAGCTGTGGCGTGTGTTCAGAGGAGATGAATCGTGCAGCCGTTGCTTCCTCTCTGAGGGTGTGTGGACAGCTGTTGGGATGTGTGTGTGTGCGTCTAATGCCTGTTGCATTGTGGGAGTCCATTATGCTGTCGCCTGCTGAATGGCTCCCATTGACTCGGCCTTGACATTATAAGCTGCTCGCTAATCTCTTCACTCCATATATTAGCAATGCTCAACCTCTCTGCTGGCTTTCTTCTTCTCCTCCTCCCGAAGTGGCTCATTTTCAGTGTCTCAATCTGTAAATCAACACTGTTCTGCGACAGTAGGGTCCCGTTTGGCTAGGAATATCTACAAATAACTGCTTATAGCAGTTATTAATAAAAATAATGAGTTAGATCAAAATTGCCAAGAGCGATGGACAGCGCTAAGCCCCTCCTCCTGGCTCTGATTGGTTGTTTTAGGGCGGGAGCGGAGCAAAGTTGCGTACTGCAGCTTTAAATAAGTGGCCTATTTCAGATAGGAATGTTATTCAAGAGAAAAATTTGTTTTTTTAATCATCATTTTTGTCGTTATCACATTAGTACCGCAAAACATGATAAAATTCTCAGTCTGTATCGCAGTTAAAAACGTGTAAATTTAGCTTTTATTTATTGCAGTGGTATATCGCAATTAAAAAAAAAAAATCAGTGTTTATTTCACATATTTTCACTCAGTGGGGGAAAAAGCCTCGGCGGTACTTCGTAGACAGGAAGTCTTTTCCGTCCTACCATCACAAATGTAAACTCTTGTGTAAGGTCACCTGGATCTGTGGTGCTGTGGGCCCGGTTCTCTCCCAGAGACCTGTGGAACCTGGTTCTTCCTGAAGGACCAGGGCACTGGCGCCTGGTTCATCACTGGGTCCTTCAGCAGGACAAAGATCCAGAACATCTGAACGGAGCTCAGCAGACCTGAATCCTGCATCTGTGGGCTGAGCGGAACCAGAACTCCGACCTTAGGACGTTGCTTTTTGGGTTCTGCGTGGTTCTAATCCAGATTTTCTGTCTTCTCCCAGCGTCACCATGGGTCTGCCCCTGAACCCTCCCGCAGATTCGGCTCGCTCCGCCCGCCACGCCCTCTCCCTCATCGCCACCGCCCGCCCGCCGGCGTTCATCACCACCATCGCGCGGGAGGTGAGGCCAGAACACCCGGGAAGGTCCGCCGCTCTGCGTTCGGTTTTTAACGGTTCTGACGGAGTTTTCCCGTTTGCCGTCAGGTCCATCGTCACAACGCGGCGCAGGCCAACTCTCAGTCGCAGCAGAACGTCCACACCACCACCCTGGCCCGAGCCAAGGCGGAGATCCTGCGCGTGATCGACATCCTGATCGAGAAGATGCCCGGAGACGTGGTGGACCTGCTGGTTGAAGTAAACTATGCAACGTCGAGCTTCTGTGTGTTCTGGTTCTGGTTCTGACCGTTGGGCTCTTCCAGGTGATGGACATCATCATGTACTGCATCGAAGGCTCGCTGGTGAAGAAGAAAGGACTGCAGGAGTGTTTCCCTGCGATCTGCAAGTAAGTGTGCGTGTTGATGTGGCCGGTCAGAGGTCAGAGGTCAGTTCACGCTTGATGTGCCGGGTCAGTATGTTTGGTTGCGTGCTGGTTCTGATCCGCGGTGTTCCGGGGGTCAGAGTTCGTCCGCCGTGCTGAAGCTGCGTGTGTGTCTGCTGTCCAGGTTCTACATGGTGGGTTACTGCGACCGCAGCCACAGGGTCGCCGTCGGCGCTCGGCAGGGGTCGGTGGCGCTCTACGACGTTCGCACGGGGAAATGTCAGGTGGGTCCTGGAGGGTCAGCTGACCCCAGGCTGTCAGCGACATCCGTCCATCCATCCATCCGTCCAACAGTCCATCCGTCCAACAGTCCATCCATCCGTCCAACAGTCCATCCGTCCATCCATCTGTCCGTCCGTCCATCCAACAGTCCATCCGTCCATCCATACATCCGTCCATCCATACATCCATCTGTCCGTCCATACATACATCCATCCATACATACATCCGTCCGTCCATCCGTCCGTCCATCCGTCTGTCCGTCCGTCCATCCATCCGTCCATCCAACAGTCCATCCATCCGTCCAACAGTCCATCCGTCCATCCATCCACCCATCCGTCTGTCTGTCCGTCCATACATCCATCCGTCCAACAGTCCATACATCCATCCGTCCGTCCATACATACATCCATCCATACATACATCCGTCCGTCCATCCGTCCGTCCATCCGTCTGTCCGTCCGTCCATCCATCCGTCCATCCAACAGTCCATCCATCCGTCCAACAGTCCATCCGTCCATCCATCCACCCATCCGTCTGTCTGTCCGTCCATACATCCATCCGTCCGTCCATACATCCGTCCATCCATCCATCCATACATCCATCTGTCCATCCATCCGTCTGTCTGTCCGTCCATCCATTCATCCGTCCAACAGTCCATACATCCGTCCGTCCGTCCAACAGTCCGTCCATCCATCTGTCCATCCATCCATCATCCATACATCCTTCCTTGCTTTTAATCTGTTTTCATGTTTCTGTTACCAACAAAAGTCTCCGTCCTTTAAAGTGAAAGGAAGTTGAGAGACGAGCAGCAGCTCGGATGAAGGGAGGAAGAGTGAATGAAAGAAAGGAGGAGAACAGTTTGGTTCCCCTGATTTTTTTTTTTTTTTTCTCAGTAATTGATTAATGACGAAGCAGTGACTCTGTTAATCATGTTTCTGTTTGATTGTGTGTGAGATAGTGCAGTTTGGGAGCTGTTCCTTGTTTGTGTGTTTCGCTGTCAGTGTGTGTGTATTTGTTGGTAATTTGCTGCGTATTGATTTTCAGTAACCTGAGCAGTCTAGTCTGGTGGAGGGGGTCATTTATATCTGAAAACAGCATGGCCCGATTCAGCCCACATCTCCTTTGATTCTGTGTGTGTGTGTGTGTGTGTGTGTGTGAGTGGTGTAAAGGCTGGGAAACACTTCTGTGTGGTATTTCCACTAATTAACATTTAATAGACAATGGACCTGCGGGAACTGTGTGTTACAAGTGTTTTATTTCAAGTGAAGCAGAAAGCTTTCGTCTTGATTAATAGAGTTCAAAATCTTTAAGGTTTTATTAATTCTGAATCTTATTGATTCTGCTGCTTCTTGGTGCTTTGAATAATGTCTTCAAACAGAAACAACTGGAGGTTCTCAGACTGTCTTTGAAAACATTGGATTTGCTTTTGGAACAAGTGTTGAAAAGGAAAACAGGTTTAAACACTTTTTTAAACTCTGTTTTTCTCTATTCTGGTGATAAACAGTTAAGAAACAAAAAAGTAAAGCAAGTAAAACTTTATTAACAGTTTTCCTGTTTCCTACTAACCAACACTGCGCTAACTCTAAAGCACTAATCATAAACACTAGTTCCACTGACGCTAAAGTGCTATAACAACACTGGTATTTAGTGGATGCTAGCGCTAAAGCACTATACCAGCATGGTACTTAGCGATAGCTAACGCTAAAGCGCTATACCAGCATGGTATTTAGCGATAGCTAACGCTAAAGAGCTATACCAACATAGTGTTTAGTGGAATCTAATGCTAAATCGCTATACTAACATGGCGTTTAATGAAAGCTTATGCTAAAACAATACACTAACACGGTATTTATTGGATGCTAATGGCAAAGTGCTATACCACCATGATATTTACTGGAAGCTAATGTTAAAGCACTATACCAAAATTTCCAACCATCTGAATCTGTCTTGTAAATGTACAAGCCTTCTTTCAGCCAGCTGACTGGCAGTTTGCAGCAGCAGGTGTGCGAGGGGGTGTGCTTTGCTTGGAAATAAATTCAGGAGCAGTATCTTGTTCTCACAAGAAAACTTTTTCTTTTTAGAGATATAAAGATATGCTCCTCTGACAGATTACAACTTGTTAAAAAGGCATAAAGGGGCTCGCTATGACTCTCCTTCTCCTCACCCTGTTTCTTCTAAACGACGTCTAAAAAGCCCAAGAGGTGTTGCAGTTTTACAGATTACTTTTCTTATTTAAAAGAAAAGATATTTTTGGTATAAATCTCGTTATCACAAGTTGTTTTTTTTTAATGCTGTTAAAACGAGAACGTTTTCTTGCTAAAACGAGATGCTGCTGCTGAGTTGTTTTTTTTTTTTTTCCAAGCTCTGGCAGTTAAACTCTTCCGTATCTTACATCCTCTGTCTAATACAAACGCAACAGGTTGAGATCATTTTTTTCAGTGTGTTAAAGCTGGGGCTGTTCAGACGGCTGTCTTCCACGGGAAAGACACTGACTGCTTACAAAGACACTGCAAAACCCCAGTTCAGAAAATCCAAACTATCCCTTTAAGGACGTTGATGTTTATTTAAACTAAACGGAAACGTTAGTTTAGGTGATCCAGTGGAAGATCCCGATCCTGTAAAACAGGCCACGTTGTTTGGTTCTGGAGCCCAGTCAGTTCCAAACGATCCGGTTTGATTGAGTTTACCAGAAGTAGGTGATGAAGAGAGAAGAAGATGAGTTTCTGTTGCTAATCTACCTCAGCCGGAGTGTTTCCAACCGTAGAGTAGCTGCTCCCTGCATGACCATCTGCCACAGCTTTGATCAGCCTCCGTGAACAGCTCTTTGTCAGCTGCGTAACTCGCTGTGTGTTTCTGTCCAGCTGCCCACTCTGCCTTTTTAACAGACTCTACCCACTCTGCTAATTGAACACAAAGAAACCAGCTCACAGATCTTTCCCCTCTCAAGTGCATCTGTTTCTTTCTGGGACGCTTTGTGCATCCTGTCATCACAGGAGCGCCGGTGGAGCTGCAACCTGGAGGGTCACCTTTTTCCTGATTTAGGGAAATGGCAGCAAGGAATACAAACGACACAAATGCAAGATTAGCATCACAATGGTGGCACCTCACCTACAGTTTGTTCTTTTACTCGTTGTTGCAGGGATGCCTCCATTAAAACTTACTGTAGTCGTGAATTTTTCACAGTTTTTGCTAAACCTCCAACAAAAAACCTAATACCAGTGTGAAAACTCGTCCCTGTTTGGAGCTCCGTATCTCAGCCATACTTTCCAGCAGGAACGCCATTCAAAGTTTAAGCAAGTTGAGAAAGGTTTGACTTCACTGGTTTGAATTTTCACAGTCATACCTTGTGTAATTTTTACATGACAGAGGTTTAAATTTTCAGATTGTTTCTAGAGATTTTCCCGCCAAATGTTCAGTTCAGAACGTCCATCTGATGATGTCACACTCCGAGCTCCGACCCCGTCAGATTCTCAGGAAGTTTTGGATTTAAACTGCTTTCGTGCTCACGTTTTCACCTCCACACGTACTATTTATACATCAAAACGTCGGTGTTTCTGTCCACTTTCACTCAGTGTGTCTCCCACTGCTGTAAGACTGTCCATTTTCCGTCCAATCGGCCCCAAGCGGACAGAGACACGCCCAAACTCTCATCCGCTCCCATTAGATTTCAGGTCTTTCTAAACTGAAACAGAGGGGTCTCATCTGCTGCATAAAACACAACAAACTCGTAAAACTTCACGTGTCTGACCTCCAGAAGGTTCTCACTCTGATTATCAAGGGCTCTGGTTGATACAGCTTACGGTTCACACGCAGTGAGTGTTTGGAGCTCAGTTTCTGGTCTGAATTTTTTGGTGCTGCACCCTGGAAATAGTGGCGGGAATCACCGTGGCAACCAGTAAGCCAGCAGATTCCCCTTTCTTACACGGTTGCCCCAATGAAGTCTGCGTTTTGCAAGTCAGAAAAACTAAGAGCTCGTTGTTGTGGGACTAACAGCTCGTAGTAACTCTCCGCTGTCGATGCGTTCGAACGCTGAGGGGACGTGTTTGATGTAATGAGATAGAAATACTCAGAAGTGGTAAAAATATGCATCCTTTTAGTGTGTTACATGTGTGGCGGCCATATTGGATCGTGAACTCGGGGCTGCTCAGCTTTCCCAGCCAAAACTCTGCCTTCAGGAGGCTTTCTTGTTGTAATTCCCAGTGAGAACTGGGAAAATCTGGCCTCCAAGCACCAAAAGGAAGCGCCGTGATCTTCCCAGCCGTGTCACCTCTGATCAGAAGGTTTTAGATCGAAAATTAAGCGATTAAAATTACATTTTCAGTTCTTAAAAAGTTGGACTCGGAAAGATTTGAACCTGGATTCTCAAGATAAAAATCAACATGAAATTCCTGACAGGAGAGTTGGGCTGTGTTGGATTTTGTGTCGGACACCACGGATCATATCTGGATTGAATTCTGGCTTCTCGTTGATGAATTAACGAAGCATCAAGCGATGAATCGCAGTGGAAGAGCTGCCGGGCTAAAGCTTCGCTGTGATAAACACAAGCAGGCTGTGCTCCTGTGTTGGACCTCAGAGAGCTGTAAATGCTTCCAGTTTGCTCCACTGCTCTGATTGGCTCATTGATTGGGTGGGCAGTCCACTGTGACACAGAAACCCACTCGGATCATAATATATATGAAAGCATCAAAGTTTCATGCACGCTCGGCCATGTTGCTCCTGCAGTTCAGGTGAATTTGTCTTGAATTTTCTTTTGCGTCCATCTTCACAGCGTCGTTCATTAGGTCCTCTGTGTGAGAACGAATTTCATCTTTTATTTAAACAGAGAGACAATACACAGTATCGTAATAAAGTTTTATATTTAACAAGTCAATGTCATTTTAGCTGTATTTTAGAAATATTTTAAAGTGGTTTAACAGTTTGTGGATATATTTTAATGTGATTTCAGAAGCTATTAAAGTTGATTAATGACATTTAATGTTTCTTTTTTTCTAATTCTGTCTACTTTATTAGATTTTTTTTTTTTTTTTTTTTTTTTTTTTTTTTTAATTGGAGCCATTTTAGGAACCAGAAAATGTTAATTTAAATTTAAAATTTTAATTTCTTCCCTGAGATTTAAATTTCTTATTTACTTTTAAAAAGAAAAAAAAAAAGAATATGTACAAAAACATGTTTCTTTTAACTTTCTGTTCAATAATAACCATGATAATGTGAGAAATGAATTATTTTATTGAATACAGTGCAGATAAAAAGTTTTCACCCCCTTGGATGTTTTACCCTTTTTACTTATTAATTTTATAAATCAATCCTAATCAACAAAATGTGGCTTTTTTGACCAAAAAAAAAAACCTTTAATGTCCAACTTAAACAGATTTCTACAAAATAATGACAAATAAAAAATATTCAACATAAAATAAGTGATTGCGTAATTATTCACCCCCTTCAGGTCAGTAGTTAGTAGATGCACCTCTGGCTGCCGTCCCAGCAGGGAGTCGCAATCTTGCTGCACATCTGGACGCTGCAGTTTTTCTCCATTCTGTTCCAACCCTGTCAGGTTGGTGGGGATCAGCCGTGAACAGGTCTGGGCTTTGACTAGGCCACTCCAGAACTTCCATCTTGTTGTCGTCAAAGCATCTCTGTAGGTCTAGCTGGATGCTTCGGGTCGTTGTCGTTGCTGACAGACTTCTATCAAAGACTGAAACCAGATCGAAAGCTGCTTCAATAAAGTATTAGTCTCAGGGTGTGAACACTTATCCAACCGGGTTTTATCCCTGCTTTTATCGGTTTTATTGATTAATCGAATTTTTGGACTTTGAAGATTTAATTTTTGGAAAATCTGTTTCTCCCCCCCCCACTAATGCTCTCCTTTGGTTTCCATAGTTACAAGTGATGTCATCGCACCCATGGCGGCCATCTTGTTTGACCAGCATGTTTTACAGCTCCTGTTTATTTGGACTTTGAGTTCAGGTCAACTTTACACCAAAATATGAGGATCAGGCTAAGATATTTTTTTCAATGAAAATAAAGTCATGATGTTACAAAAATACAGTCGAAATACTACAAAAATAAATTCTTAATATTACCAGAATAAAGTTGTAATATTTGAAGAATGAAGTAGTAGTTTCATGAGAACTCCAACACAAAAAATAGCAAAAACAAAAAATTAATTAATTATTCAAGCTTATTCTCATTAAAACCAACCTTTCTATGAATTTTGAGATGTTCTTCTGGTAAAATTGCATTTTTATTCTGCAAATACGATGATTTTATTCTCATAATTAAACAACAATTCTCGTAGCCTGGCCCTGATGCTCCGTAGTACAACTCACAGAAGGGATGGTTGAAAATATTTTCTGTCATTTGTAATTTCTTTTTTAGAAAAGAAAGCGAGAACATAAAAAAATCGATTAAAATTGGAAATCTGATCTGGTATGAAAAAAATCAGATTTTATTTTTAAGCCATATCACCCAGCCCTAATTTTATGTGGAAAAGGTCTAGAATTGATGGCTTCTGGCCTTGTTTCTTCACCTGGTACCGACCCAGCAGAGTCAGCTGATCGCAGCTCCTCAGCAGGGAGGCGGGAGGTTAAAGTAACGGCAGGTTCTGAGTGGGTCCGCTCCCACTCACACGCTGTGGCTCCAGTTATTATTCTGTCTCCTTTAGTTGATCCTGATCCGGTTCAGGCATCTTTCCTGGTCCCATTTCACGCCAGGATCCTGCAGTTTGAGCTGCAGACGGACTTCCTCCACCGCTTTATCAATGAGATTTGGGAGTTCTTAAAAAGACAGTAAAGGAGAGAAACACGGAGCCTGAAGTGGAGGAACGGTTCTGCTGGGGAGAAAGCTGGGATAATTCTTCCTCCCTCTCATCTCAGCGATGCTGGAATCTAATCAGGTTTCCTCAAATAAAAGTAGGGAGAGAATGAATGAAAAATATGAGATTTTCATTTCATTTTGTTATTATTTTCCTCAGCTCTGACCGGCACAGACTGGTTATTATTTCAGGCTCTGAGTGCCCGAGGCGACGCGTCTTAATCTCATCTAGAGGTGAGCGTTTGTAATCCCAGTCGCAGGACCTTTTATTGCGTTACACGTCCCGCATCTGGTGGGAGCAGTTATTGCGTTACGCGCGGCGGCGAGCAGATTCTGTCCCTAGAGTTCTGGAGGCATCTGTTGGCCCAGAAGCCGCCGGGGGTCTGATGGAGTTATCTCATCCAAACCATCAACGATCGCCGTCCGGCACGACAATCTGGCAGAGCCCGGTTCTCCAGAGACGGTACAGGAAGCCCAAATTTGGGTTCGATATCCAGCTGCTTCTACAAGAAGAAGAATCATCCAGAAGTTCTGCTGAGTTTAAGGATCCCAGAAGGAAAATTATATTAAAATCAATAATAATTGATCTCTTATAAAGATTATTTTGACTTCTAACAAAGTAAAGATCTTGTTTGTCATGAGTAGTGGGCTCCGCTGGCTAAAGAGTTTAGTTGTGCTAACCCTAAAAATCTAATCATAGACATTTTAGTTCTGCTAACACTAAGTGCTATACCACACAGTATTTAGCAGAAGCTAGCGCTAATGCACAATAAATATGTGTGTGTATATATATTTGTATTATTAATATTTAACAGCTTGTCATCTAATAAGAAATTTCCCCTTGGGGATCAATAAAGTATATTCTATTCTATTTCATCCAGTTTGATCGACTAATAATGAATAAAGTCTATCTTTACTATCGCAGGTTCCATTGCTGATTTTAAGGAAGCAAATATTTCATGCAAACATTCAGCTATAGGAAGGTAAATCTAGAAGCTTGCAGGTGTGTTTTATTTTAATCAGGTATTAAATGTTTAGCTTCTGCTGAGCTTTAGCGCAACACGTTGATCGTCACATGGCGTCGGGTCTTCTGCATCTTCTCTTTCTCAGCCTTTGACCCGGATCTTCTTTCTGCTTCATGTCTTTTATTCTGAAAGTCTCCTGTTTTCCTTGCAGAACATCCACGGCCACAAAGGTCCGATCACGGCGGTGTCGTTCGCCCCCGACGGCCGCTACTTGGCGACCTACTCCAACGCCGACAGCCACATCTGCTTCTGGCAGGTAACAAGCTGAGCTCACCTGAACCCTGAGAAAAGTCTTATTTACAGTCGAAACCAGAAGTTTACATACAGAATGATTACTGTCTCTTTAAACAATGAGGAAAAGCCCAGATTATGGAAGATGTTAAAAATAAACCTCTGACATTTTCTTTCTCTCAATATTCTGGAATTTAGCAAATAGATATAATTTTGGTGATTCCATCTGAAGTTTGGTTTAACTTCAGACGTGAAAAAAAGGCGGGCATGTCTTTTTATTCAGTGTATGTAAACTTCTGGGTCCTACTCTATATTAAAATGTGTTTTCATTCTGATTTTCTAACTGCACTTTAATATTTACCCAGAATATTTGTTTTATTTTTGCACAAACTCTGTTTAAGTTGTATATTTTGGTCCAATTTTATGTTTCATTAATTTTTTTTTTTTTAATCTTTTAAACTAAATACAGAAATTTGTCTCTGTTGAATTTCTGATTTTAATGTTTTTAACTCCTTTGTGTTTGAATCACTTCAAATGTTTTCACACACCCAGGTTTAGACTAGGCCACTGACAAAAATATTCATAAATATGATAAATGCAGAGTTTAGTCACAGAATCTAACATTTAATAGGTTAAAACGTGTCAAACTGAAGGCCCGGGGGCCAAATCTGGCCCGCCATAACTTTTCCAGTTGCCGTCCAGACTCTAGAGCAGGGGTGTGCAAACTTTCTGTCATGTGGGCCAAAATTGTTGTGTCAAGAGTTTGGGGGTTTTTTGTGTGAAAGAGATGTTATTCATCGTAGATCCAAAACTTAAAAAGGATTTTGCTTTATTAAAACAAAGGCATCGAGTTTTCAAATTCTTTTTGGCTCAATTGAACAAATTTATTTTATTATTAAGAACAAGATTTGTTTCAAAATGCTTCCTATATTTAGCCAAGTTTAATAAATGAAATAAAAGCTGATTTTGGTGCAGCAAAGTTGACTTTTCAGTAAAAATCTCTGGATAAACGAGGTTCTACTCATAAAAGTTTGGTTACAAACATTAATACTTAATGTTGTACTTAAGATTTTCCATTATAAGAAAATAATAATTTTACCCTGATTACAAATAAAAAGTCTCCATCTGCATCAACCACTTGTGCTGGACCGGACAAATTTGTATCGTTTTTGAATTGTAGCTGAGGGGTTGCAGAAAACCAGTCCAAGGGCCACAAATGGCCCCCGGGCCACACTTTGGACACCCCTCCTCCAGAGGTACACTTGAACAGAAACGTCAAGATAACAGCTCTGTGCTTAAATATTGTTTTATCAGTCAAATCAAAGCAGTTTCTGTCTGTAAACTAAATTCCATCGATGTGAAAAGGTGTTTAATGTTAACTTAGAGAAGTTAGTCATCGAATGCAGAGAAGCAGCTTATTAGATAGTTTCGCCCCAACCGGCCGTTTGAGGACTTTCATGATGTTGATGTGACCTGAAATGAAGATGAGTTCAACTCCCCTGAGTTAGATCATAAAATATGTAAATATTTATGATGTATGGTGAGGACTGATGGTAATAGTGGCTTTTTGCTGAATGAATGAATGAAATCTTAATTTCCATCATGAAAGCAATAAAAGTCAACAAACAGAACATGCAACTAAAATAACAGACATGAAATAAAACCTTTCTTATAATATTCAGTTCAGAAAGGAGCAGGAAGAAGCCGATGCTTTTTCAATCCAGCCCCCTACTTTCCACATTATTAATATTTCTACCTATAATTAAAAATCAAACGTCATCCAAGGGTCAAACTGGAACAATTTATTTATGACTTTGTGCACAAAATAAAATTGGACCAGAATCAGTGTTGCTGACTGTTTTTGATCTGCCCAGAAAAAAAAAGTCTGTAGGAAAATATTGGGCTGCTGTCGGCAAAATTACTCCCCAAAAATCCCGATTATTTACGTATGGCTGATTAAAACAACATCTGCAGATAGATGGTAAATACAGCAGTTGTAAAAGAAAACGTCTGTGAAGGGACTCGAACCGGAGTAAAAACGCTGCCAAAGAAACACTCCGAAGGAAAACTAAGAGTTTTATTTTAGTTCCATAAAATCACAACAGAAAATATCTCTGCAGTTATGAACATGTGCAACGAGCTGCATGTTTGGGAACCAGTGCTCTCAAAACCAGTTAAAGAAAAGAGAAAACAAGACGTTTTTCCCTCCTGATCAGTGAACGTTCAGGAAATATTGACTTAAAACAAGCTCCTATATCGTACTAAAAAGTTACTCGTAAGTTAGTTTTGTCATATTTCAAGTGCGCCAAATTATTTGCGTAAGAAACTAAACAGAAACTATTTTTCAAACCTTAAATATATCGGAGAGAGACGTTTTGTGTGATGCGAGCAGCAGATATTTCCTGGATCAGCAGCAACATGTGTGAATAATAAACGCAGTGAAACACGCCTCCCATCTCTTCCCAGAACTGTTGTTTTAAATGAAAGGTCTTTACGACCTCTGACATGGCTCTCTAAGCCACACACACACACGCACACACACACACACACACACACACATACGCACGCAGAGTAATGGCATTACTGTAAGCATAAACCACTGCGAGCGCGCCGGCAGGACGGCTGCTGTGGTAATTAGCAGGCAGACGCTCTGTCGGTGTGTTTGTGGGGGGGTTGAGTTTCTACTCCCTGTTTTTTTGTGTTTTTTTTCTCCTTCGTGCTCTGAACTGGTCCAGTTTCAGGCCACACAGGGTAGAAACTGGTTTCCTCAGAGGTTCTGAGACAAACTGGTGATCGATGCTGTCTGCTAGCTGAAATCTGCTCCAGCTAAGCTAACCCAGAGCTAACGATGCTTCGCTCCGGTTCCGGTTCTGCTTCTCTCAAGTTTCTGGTCCGAACCTGGAAGCCATGGAGTCACGAGGATCGGGAACCGGTCCAAATCAGTTTAAGACAAAAACATGAATAAAAATTCAGATGAGATCTCAGCGTCTGTCATCTTGTAACCTGTAACTGTCAGGTTCTTTAAGGAGCTGACTCGACCCAAGTCAGTTTGTGTTGCTGATAAACTGTCTAAACTGGGCCTTAAAGGGGCAGTATTACATAAAATTCACTTTTTTGAGCTTTCCATCATGTTATGATGTTATTCCTTCATCAAAAACATGCCTGGAGTGGTGCTTTGATTCTTTCATGCATGTTTTAGAAATCCTTTGATATCCATGGCAACCATTCAACTGAGCAAAACGCCTGGGTGGCGACAGCTCTACTTTGCTGCTCCTCCTCAGAGCTGCAGTTTCTAAGCTTCCGCCTCACAGAGCCCCCCTCCCAGACTTCCCCACTCAGCTCCTCCAGACTAGCCAGCAGCAATTAGCAAACATCTGGTGGAACTGCACATCTGCTGAGCTCATTATACGCGCTACTTCTCAGTGAAACGCTGATAAAAACGTTGCTAAAGGGTTTAATAGAGGAGCGATGTTGTGATGACTTTCTGAAGGCGGAGTTTCAGAAAGAGCAGGACTTTCTTAAAGAGACAGAGGTCCAATTTCAAGGTGTTAAATTACAAAATCTAATTTCTCTTAAGTCATATTTGATACATACAGCATTTTTGTAACAACTGAAGGTAACATAGTTACTGGATTGAGCTATAAAATAATTCTATGTGCCTGGAAAACACATGATTCTGCCTCTTTAAGTATGCTATCTTTATGTTTCTGTTCAAATTTTGACATTTTCATGTAAATTTATTTAACCGTCTCAGTGCTGCCCTCTTGGGTCGAACGGTGGCTACTGCAGTTGAATTTCCCTATTGGTTCCAACGGTACCGCATGGTTGACGTTTACGTTGCTCAGCCCCACCTTTGGGTACGAAGCCATCTCACTCAGACACACGCCCCCTGGTGGCGAGTCAGGGGTTGGATTAGTTAGCGCAGCAAGCATCGATCAATGGCGTGTCTCACCTTCGCACCCGTTCGATTTATTTTCGATGTGGAAACGGAGAACGGGCCTCCTCTCTGCTCTGACGACTGACTGCAGGGCTTAGGAAGTGGGAGGGGCTCACGGCAGCACTCGCTGCTCGCTCAGGACAGCCGCTGCTGAGCGACGTCGCCATTAGTGCCCAGTAACACAGAAAAAAGTCGCAAAATTTGTCGCTCGTTGCCAGAGGGTCCGAAAAGTCGCTAACTATAGCTACAAAGTCGTTAAGTTGGCAACAGTGTGGTCTTGTCCTGACCACAGCCCCGCTCACCTCCTCCACTTGGCCACGCCCCCCGTGTATATTGGCCCCGCCCACTTTGGTGGAGTTTTTCAACATTTCTCAGAAGGCGGAGCTATGCTTTCACACAGCCGTAGGTGTAACTCCTGTTTTTAGCTCCATTTGTGGACTTTTGAATAACTTTTCAGTTCGAGATTGGTCCAAATTTGGTCCAGATGGAAATTTCTATCTTAAATTTTAAATTTTCAGTACAACAGGAAGTTTTTTTTTTTCTCTTATTAGCCTCCTTTTTCTGCATTTATTTCAATATCATAGTAATTTTGGCTGCAAACACTCAGGCAGCCGTTCGTTAATCTTGCCTAAATTCAGCAGAAGATGAAGGTTCTTGTTTTGTTTTTGCTGAGATTAGAGTAAAAACATTTTCTGGAGAAACAAAATGTTAAAAAACTGAACTCATTCAGGCAAAATGATTAAAACCGACAAGAATTTGTTCTTTTCTGCTTTTATTCATTGAATTATTTCAACCTTTAATTTGTTGCTGACCAGGAACAAGCAAATAATTCACAATGAAATTATTTAGCATTTTTAATTTGGGGAGTGTGAGCTTTTAATTTGGCGACTGAAAAGTTTGCACACCCCTGGTTTGAAGGGTGTAATTGGATTTCTGTAGGCTCCCTCTGGAGTTTTTAAAGAACCGACTCTGGCACCGCGTTTTGGACCTGAACAGAGCTGCTTTTATCTCATGCTCAGGGTCTGGAAACAGATTTCCAGAAAAGAAACAAAAGTCTAGAAAAAGGGTGTCCAAAGTGGGGCCCGGGGGCCATTTCTGGCCACCGGGCTGATTTTGTGCACAAGTCACAAATAAATTAAATAAATTCGAATGAAACTGACTTTTAAATTAAAATCTACTGATAAAAATGTTCGATGCAACGCAAGGTGATCGTCTGGTTGTCATGGTAACCGGGACCACACCTACACCTTGGTGCTCCCAGAGCTGCTGTATTAAAACTTGGCTGAATACAGGAAGTGTTTTCAGGCGAAGACTGACCCAGATCCTGTTTTTATCGCTGACAACAGATGAAATATTTATTCCGTTTTCTTCAGTCGAGCCTGAAATAATTAGCAAACTGGATGATTTTCCTTTAACGAGGAAAAGGTTTTGGATCTACGATCCCGTTCCGATAAAACAATCCGATTACTTTTTTTGTTTCATTAAAATAGTTCATGCTTAGTTTATTGTCGAGTAGGTTAAAAAAAAAAAAAAAAACCCAACATGATTTTGGTGATTTCAGTTTTTTAAAATGATATTTTTTCGTCCTGCGAGACCTTCTGAGCTGACGATTTTGGCCCACAGGACGAAAAGTTTGTGTGTAGAAGGAAGGTTCTGGAAATCTCACCGTTTCCCTGTTGCTTCCCAGATGAACACCAGCCTGCTGGGAAGCATCGGGATGCTGAACTCAGCGCCTCAGCTCCGCTGCATCAAGACCTACCAGGTTCCCCCGGTGCAGCCCGCGTCGCCAGGATCCCAGAACCACCTGAAGCTCGCCCGCCTCATCTGGACCTCCAACCGCAACGTCATCCTGATGGCCCACGACGGCAAGGAGCACCGCTTCATGGTGTGATCCTGATCGGGCCGAGCCCCGCTCAGACAAACCTGGATCTGAACGGTGGTTTGGGATGTAAGGCGGATTCTGTTGGGATGGTTCTGATGGTTTTCACCGCCTGACAAAAACGTGTGAATGTAGTGAAGAGCAGCTGGAGCAGAAAGGTCCAAACCCAAGCTCAGGTCCAGGTTTGGGTCCTCTTTTATCCGCTGCAGTGATCATGTTGAAGGAAGTTCTGATTTGTGTTGATTTTTTTTTTTAAAAATCATTTCCGTCTCATCGTTTGTATTTATTTGCTGCTGTTTATTTAAAGTTTTTAGTTTATTTCTGTTCCGAATCAGAGCTTCTGACCACAAAACAAACATCTCGGATCGGTTTCCCTGTTTCATACCAAGAGGAAAAAGGAAAGTTGAGCTGAACGCTGTTGTTTGTGAAACCGGAACGTTCTCGGACCCCATTTTCACATTTCCACACGTGCACGCAGGAGCACTTTGGCTTTTATTTTGGGTTTGTGTGATGCCTCGGAAGCGTTTCCATCATCTCCAGGCTTCACAGATGAGTGTGTGTGTGTGTATTTGCACCCGGGTGAATTTTCACCGTTAAACACACATTCTCACCTCAGGCTGTTCTTCCTAAAAGCACGGGTCCAGTCGAGACGCTGCAGCTGCAGCTAGAAAGAAATAACCTAAGGACGCAAAATGACTTTTATTCTTATTTGAGTTGCATTTAAGTTTAATCCGACGTTTACATCAGATTTATTTCTCACACATGCACATTTTTTGGAGTGATCATCGAACGTCTTCCTGCTGTAATCATTCAGAACTGCTGTCTCCATCGTCTCGTCCTGTTTACCATGCTTCTCGCCGCCGCTTAGATCTTCACACACATTTAGAAAGTTCTTCATTTTAAAAGATTTACTGGCTGAAGGATGAGGGAGAACGGACGAAAATGAAAAACACTTTGTTTTCCTCTTTATTTTAGGTTTTGTTGATATTCAGAGTCTTCATTTCAGCTTCAAAGCAAAGATTAAACTTTATTTGCATTCTGAACTATTCCTTGTATTTCCACGTGAACCTCCAGTAAAACTCTCCAAAAAAGGCTTCGGTTTCCCCAGAACTTTTTTCTCAACACTTACAGCTCTAAATCATTTATTATTTTCCTTCTCTACTTGAAATACTTTAAAACCATGGTTCTCTCAAACGAAATGACATCAGAACCCACTGAACTGTGCTCCCAGTTCAGAAACCCGTCGGAGCTGCTCGATGATCAGGCTGTTTGCACTTTCTACTGTCAGTAACCTGATTAGCAAAAAGCAGGTTGTGCAGTGAAAGAGTTGATTTGATACAAAGCGTCACAAATAATCTCTAGGTTTTATGTCCAAGGCAGCCATGTTTGATTTTTAGCTACAAATTTGGACATTTCAAACTCAGAGTAAATATGGAAGACATATTTATTCATAATTATACCGTATTCTTCAATCACGGAATGAAATGACACAAGCAACTAAAAAACGTCCCAAATCCCGTCAAGATGGTCGTACTTCTGGAATTTGTTCTAAAAAATTTCAGAACCGCTGCTTTAACGATTCACCAGAACTTTTTTTGGTACCAGACTTTAAACTTTCAGAGAAAGCGGCAAATGTTTGAGTTAATCCAGAGAAAGTTTTACTCCTGATCTCTGGTAAAAGATTTGCATTTCTACCAGAGCTTTCACTGAAGATGAGTTATTATTATTATTAAAACTTTTATTAGAGCCTCAAATTTGTCCCAGAACTTTTTGTCTGTTTGAACGGTAAATTCCTGCTGCTGTTAAAACATTTTCACCTGAGACACCAGGAAAGTTTTTTACTTTGGTAAAACTTTTTATCAAGCAATACCATATATGGGCAATCGTTTTTTTCTAGATGTTTTTTTTTTACTGGAGCTAATTTAAATGTTATCTCTTGTGAAAGTTTCACCAAAACTGAATGTTTCCTGCTGTTATTGAAACTTTAATCTGAGATTCCAACTCTTTCGAATTTCTCCTTTTTTTCCTTCTTAAAAAACTGGTGACGTTTTTCCTGTAAGAAGTGAAACTTTGGCCCAGAATGTTGTTAAAAGCCAAACTTTCCACCAGTGATACCAGTAAATAACAGTAGGTGCTGTTATTTACCAGAAAAGCTCACAGATTGTTTCTGTTTTTTCCTCTCATTTTTCAGGTAAAAATGTGTTACAGACGCTCAACGCTGGTCTCAATGTTTGAGTAAACGAATCCTTTTAAGTCTGTTTATAAAGCCAGTTGCTAATGTTCAAAGTGAAGCTTCAGACTCGTGCAGGAGGATCATTGTGAGCCGTAGTGAACTCCATGCAGCACTGCTTTAACCTGTTACATGATTAGTTGGTAAAAACTTGTATATTTTGCACAACTTAAAACCAGGATGGCTTTTTTTCTTTTCTCTCTTTGCTTGTTTTGGTCGTTTTTTTGTGGGTTGAGCCAGCGTCCAGACTCGACTTTTTATTGAATAATTGTTTTTATTTGATAAAATATTGTGTTTTTGTTGTAAGTTGGGTTAAAAATGGAGCTCCTTAACGGAGACGTGGACCTTCCTGCTTTAAAATGTCGTCAAGATTTTAGCGCTCAGAGGAAATTATCTCCATATAGATCTATATAGAATAATATCCAGAAAGTGACTTGTTTCCTCCATCTGCTGTCAGAAAAAAGCTTCTTACACACCTGTAAACCCGAGCGTGTCAAAGCTTTTCACGAGTTCTTCTCCTTAAAGAGGGAAAAAACGCATCCAGCATCTGATCGGAGGGATTTCTGAAACATCCTGACAGCTCTGAGATCTTAATCTCTCCCTTTCTGCAGCACTCTCTTTACAGTTTGAGGAAATCTGTTTTCGGCCGCCTCCCGGGGGAGGACGGGTGAGAAAAATAAGGGAGGCAGAGAGTAAGTAAGGAGGATCAGAGCATCCGAGCAGAAAACGGAGGTTCTGTGGTGGAGGCGGTGAACCTTTAACACAGAGGGAGTAAAAAAAGACGAAGCAAAACTCTTCTGCTTTAATCAGATGTCATAATTTTGAGCTGATTTCAGGCCCGTTCTCGCAGCTGTTTGATATCGTTTACAGTGACCTCGGTGTTGTGTGAAGTGATGCATGTATATGTAACACAGCTGCTGAAACCTGATCAATGTGTCGTATTGAAATGTGTTGAAATGTGTCGATGTTTAATAAAATGTAGATGAAGCTTTGGCTCCAGTTTCGGCTTTTTTTTCTCTCGCTTCGTTCCCATTTCTTCTCAAGATGTTCTCCATCAGAACACTCCCACTGCTTCCGCTCGGTTGACATGTTTACGGAGATCGGATATGATCTCTGAACTGAAGTTGGGAATGTTTTGTTTGCAGTTGCTGCTTGCTTGGGTTTAGGCTTCTAAATGGCTTCGTAGACAAATGCAGCCCTGTTTTATCCCAACTTACTTTCACTTCATGCAGAAGAGGGATGGCGTGACGTTTGGAGCCCCAAACTCGGCCGTCGGTACGTGACGCCATCCCTGCCCAGAGGCAAAGGAGCGATAAAGTCGAGTTTGAGCAAAGATTTACGTGGCGTTTTATCCTGTCAGGAGAAACGCTGTCTAGGAGCAGACGCCTGGAGACCTAACAAACAGGCACCCTATGGACAAATTGAAAAGCACTCTTTGGAGGGTTCAGTCTGCCAAGAATTCACTTCGATGAATGGCTGGTTTAAGCCACTAAAATTCTGGAATCAATCTGATGGAAATCATTTCTGCTCCTGTTCTGACCAGCATCCCCGATGCCCAGCTCTCCGAACAACTGTCGCCAGAATAATTTATATTTGTAAGTCATGCCATGATTGCGCAAGCCTCACTTTCCCCCACATAATCAGTCCCCTTTACATGTTTCACTTCAGTAAACCCTGAAAATGTCACTCTGTCTGCCACACCAGTCATTTTTGTTGGGTCTCCCACATGTCCTTTGCCCCTCTGAAGTCACTAAACCAATGCTACACATCTGGTGGATGGAAGAGAAGTTTAAATACTGATGATCAGTCAGACTGCAGCTGCAAACATTTTCTCCTTCATTTGGTTCAGACACAGAAAAAAAAAAAAAAAAAAAAAACCGATGGCGCCCATGTTTATTGTTGGAAAATGAAACATTTTATTTCCAGCTAAACTTTATGCTCACAAACAACACCTGATGGGCATTGACTGTTTTCTGTCAAATTCCCTGAACTTTTTGTTCCTTTCCTTAAATACAAGAATCCAGTTGTTTGAAAATCAAGGAGCAAATGGGTTTAATGGTGGGTGAGGACGTATACTTCCATATACCTTCCTGTTTAATTGGGTGTGACTCAAAGGCTACTTGTTTTGGAAAAAAAATGGTTTTAAAATTACTTAACCTGCTTTGAAAGAGAATTTAAAGACTATTTGTAGTTGATTTATGTTTCATACTTTCAAGGTTTTTCTGTCGAATATGTTAGATATGGGATTATAAAACCAAACATTTTTAGATTTCATATTACTCCTTATTTTTGATTGATTGCGGGTCTGATCCGAGGGATTATGAATCCTGATTCCCATAAAATCGCTATGATGAAGCTTTTGCTTGCAAATGATATTGTTTGGAGCCACATAACCAGGTTTTCATGCAGTGGACTGTGTCTAGATTACAGGAAATACTCTTAATTGGCTGTAAAATTGAGCAAAAAATGACCCAAAGGTCAAGACTAAAACTGGAAACCAGTATGCAGTCAGTTGAAGCTGATTCCTTTCATAGGTTGAACTCAGTTTTAATATGGCGTCCTCAGCTGCTGTGAAATCTGGCTGCCTGTGAGAAGGACTTTCAGCTGTTTGACCACTGGGGGGCGCTCAGAGTCTCCGTATTGAGGTGCTGAAGTTTCAAGCCCTGATGGTTTCGTGTTGGTTTAAGTGCGAACCGCAGCGAAAGCGAACTTATGCTGACCTGACGCAGTCGTGCTCTGGAACTTAACAGGATGTTGATGTTTGACAAAACGTGCTTCACTTCCTCGCATTTAGACCAGCATCAAATGCATTTTATAAACGCTAACATGGAGGTTACATCGCAGCATCGACGAACCAAATTTAACTCGGTTAAAAAAGAAAAGCTGCTTTATTACATGTGTTTGCTGCACCCAGACCGATAAGTTGTTTGTTTTGATGGTTATGACTTCTGTACATCCAATAAAAATGTGTTTTTAGTACAGAAATGTTCTGTTATGACCATCATGGGGCTGACTGGACAGTTATCCTGCACAGACACTGATGCTAGCCACACATCCTCGTTGCTAAAGAAACTGGTTTTATGCGAGCATAGCAATGGAAAGTTTAGTGGAAGGAAAAAGTCCTCAAATAGGACCCAATTGAAGAATTTGGGGAGGATTGAAAAGTTGTGGACTGTAGCTGGAGTCAGTGTCGGTCACTCCTGAACCGGAGACATCAACAACCTGGGCTGTGGAGAACAGGACTGGGCTGACTCAGAGGGTGAAGTCTGCATCGATGCAGTAATTCATGCAAACGGGGCCACAACCATTTATTGATTGCAGGAACTGTAGAATACATGGACACGCTGTTCAGTAGGCCCACCTTTCAAAAATAAATTTCCTTTATCATTGGTCCTACGTAACATTTTGAGTTTCCATTCAGTCTAAGCTGCAGTCGTTAGCTTCAGCAGAGCTAAAAGCTTGACACACAGCAGCGTGAGATCTGGATGCTCCAAAGTTTCGACGTGAAAGCTGAAAATAAACAGACGCACTTTGTGTGTTTGTCTGTCGGCTCAACCTGAGAGACAAAACTTCTTCATCGCCACAGCTTCTGAAATTCTCCCAGGGTTCTCTGCTGGAGGAAAAGCGTCGCCGAAGCGGTCGGATGTCCGGGCTTCACCACCGTTAGTGACGAGAAGCTCTAATTGAAACAAACTTCTTAGAAGGCAAGATGAATGAAATCAAACTTTTGACAAAGAGAAACTAAAAAGACCAAAGCTTCAAAGATCAGCTTTGATCATGCAGGAGTAGATCAATTCCTTCTTCCTTCAACAACCTGATGATTAAACTGCACATCATTTGTCCATATTCACATAAAAACATGATATCTGTCCACGATTTAAGAGGAGAAATATGATTAAGGTGTCAGCTATGAGTCGGGTAACTGCTATTCAGGTATTCTGTTTTAACTTTCTCGTAAAATATTGAAGAGAGGGTGAAAAAAAATCAAGCCGCATCCATAACGAGCAGCAACAGAACCGTCTGACGGAAAGAAATCGGTAAAAACAAACTGAAATTACTTTCACATTTTATCCCATCTTTCCATAGATTTCTCTTTATTTTATGGCAAAGACCTCGTTGAGTTTTCCTCTGGTTTCGTAAAATAAAATGATTTCTTTTGTCTTTCCTTTCAGTTTTCTACTTTTAGTTTAGTTTTTTTCCTGCTGATTACAGCAGGAAAGCATTGATTTTGCTTTGATTGCGTTTTTTTTACGTGTCTTGTCCAGCAGTATGGCTCTTAGAATTGCTGTCGTGAGTCTCAAGGTGAAGCCCAACAGATTTACTTTCACCAGTGGAGCATTGCAGCTTTTGCTCTGATGAAGCATTGAACTGATGTCTGTAAAACTTTATTAGCAATTGCTTTGGGTTTATTTCAAATGTAATTAACACAGAGACGGAAAAGACAGCAAGAAAGATGGAGTTAAAGTTTAAAGGCAACACCCAAGGAACACGTGTCCAACTCAGGGCCCGGGGGCCAAATCTGGCCCACCGTAGCTTTTTATGTGGCCCTCTAGTCTTTAGAGGGCCACATAAAAAGAACCTTCAAGTTAACAGTTGTGTGCTTAATTTTCATTTTATCAGTAAAATCAGATCAGCTTTTTACCTGCATGATGCCAAATTACATCAATCAGTCCCTCAAGTTATTCGCCATTCCGCGATCTCAGAAATTCACACACGGAAAGTCAACAGATCCCCGCATTTTTTCGTGCTAATGCATGATTGGAAGTTATTTGCAAATTTTCCCGCAAAAATGGTCAAAAACGTCGGGTTTAAGTGATGCTAACGCTCACCTGCAGGGGGCAGTGTTTCTTCCTTATACTTCTCTGCTGTCTCAGCCTGACTCGATGTCAAGTTATCGTCTGTGATCGATGTAACAAAACGTTGCATTTACCGTCACACATAGGCACAAGTATTGCAAAATTCCTTGCAAATATTTCTAAATTAGCAGCAGAAAATCTGTGATTTTGATTTTAAAAAAAAAATCACAAAACAATTGCGAAACCATGGCAGGACTGATTGATGTGAAAAGATGCTCAGGATTATTTAATTTTAAGAAGAACTTGTCTAACAGATAATATTTATTGATATTTTAACAGCTTGTTAACAGGTTTTAGCAATGCATTCTGGGAAAACCGGCCCTTTGAGAACGTCCATGACATGATCTTGACACGGCCCAAGATGAGTTTGACACCCCTGTCCTAGAAGTCTGCTTCTACGCCTGCAGAAAGAGAGGACTGAGAAATCATAGCGACATACAATACGTGCGTATTTAATAGCAACTACAACTCCTCTGAACGGTACACGTCCAGGGCAATACAGGATGTGTTTAGGAGCAACCGCAGCCCGCAGGGTGTTCGTGAAAGTTTAGTTTCTCAGAACAAAGTCCTGGTCTTTTGGTCTTGAAACACTGAGTCTCACCTGAAAAGGAGGCGTGTTCGGTGCAACGTCGTACCTCGACATGGTCGGGTCGGAGTGAGAGCGGACTGCCGGCTCGGCGCCAAACCGCACACCTCTCCCAGCGCTCTGTGATCCAACTCTTCAAAGGTCCACAGGTGGTTTCTCAGCTTCCGTGAGGAGAGTTCTGAAATCATCGGACAAGAGATGATGAGAAAAATGTGAAGCTGCAGATGATCAATACCATCAATAACCTGAGGGGAGTTCAGGGTGAGCACTGATGAAAGGCAGCAGCTGGAGCCGGACGGGCTGGGAGGAGAGGAAGGGAAAACTGAGACACAGGGAAATAAAGGAGAAAATACACAGGATGTGTGATAAATAGAGCTGCAGGTCAAAGGTTGAAACGATTAGTCGGAACCTCTGGTTGGCCTGAGAAAGAAAAATACAGCCGTTTGCCATGGAGGACCAAAAAATTAAAAATAAAAGCAGAAGTATATATACTTTGTTTTGCCTTTTTCCTTCTACAAGCGTTTGTTCTTTTTACATTTCCTCATCTCCTCTTTTTAGTTCACCGTCTGTGTTTCTGCCTCATTATGCAAAAGAGGAGGGCGGCCATCTTGGTCCAGCTCCTCTACTATTGGTCAATAAGCAAGAAGCAGCAGGATCCATGCGCAGATCGATTGTTCATGCCTGCGCCTTTGGCTTCGGTTTAGCAACCGAAGTATCGTGACGGAGGGAGCGGAAAGACGGTCTGTTGGAGTCGTTAAGGGAAGCTGCAAACAAGCTGGACGAGCTGGAAGGAGGTGAGTTTTCAGCCGACCAATAACAGAGGAGCTGGACCAAGATGGCCGCCCTCCTCATCTGCATAATGAGGCAGAAACACAGACAGTGAAGTAAAAAGAGGAGACGAGGAAATGGAAAAAGATCAAACGCTTACAGAATGAAAAGGCAAAACAAAATCTATGTATTTCTGCATTTATCTTTAATTATGTCCGTTTTGATCCTCCGTCGTTTCCAGGTGCTGCTCTTATTAATGTACATCAGTGTCTATAAAAGCAGCAGTTTTGCAACCTTGGTTCTTGGTGGAAGCGAAGACCTTACAGAAGCAACCGTTGCTGCTCAGCAATCTGGCAGTTGTTGGATGGCAATTTCCACCTGAAGTCCGCCTCATAGCAACTGTAAAGCAAAAACCAGATCTGTAAGGGAGCCGACGCGACTCTGTATTTGACCATAAATTGGCTGAAAATCCCCAAACTTCATGTTTTAAAGTCTCGTTTTGTGTTGTGTCGTCCTGGCAGCTCTTATTTCATTCCTTTTCCAACTTGTTTATTTTCTCCTCTGGAGTGGAGACCATTCTGCATCATCGCATGGATTTCTCCGTTATTGATGTTCCCAAAAAGTTGCTTTTCCCTCTCAGATACAAACAGATTATCCAAAGACCTGCAGTAGTTCGAGATCAATAAGGTCTCACAGCTGGATGTGAGAAAAACTCTACCTCTGCAAGTGTTCAGTCGCAGCTGTTCTGATTGAAACGGCCCGGTTACAGCTGCAGTACAGCAGTTTCCCTGCTGGGCCAGTAGTTTTAAACTTTATCTTTATTTTAAGTAATCTTTTCAAAATATTTGACTGCCCACACCCCCCGTAGAAATGGGTCTATATACTGGATGTTTTTCCCCCCACAGTCATTTAGGATCCTCTGTTCAGACCTTCGTTTTAAGCCTGTTTGGTGTTTCTGCTCTTTGAGTTAAACTTCGTGTTTTTAACCTTGTATAGCTTGGCTGTATGTTGTCAGTACTGTTGACATACTGGTTTACAGTTTATATTAGTTTAATTGTTCCTCTCTGTTTCTCATTCAAGATGACTGTATCTGTTTACTTACGTAAAACATCCACACCATTTAAACAAGAGTTAAATCAGCCTTTTAAATAAGTTATTTTATTTATTTTTTTTAAAGATTTTGTAGGCTCTAGTGGCCATTATTTAACAGTAATTGGACAAGAAATAGGGAAGAGAGAGATGGGAAAGAAAGAAATAAGTCCTTTTAAAGACCTTCTAGACCCAAAGCAAAAAAGTACGGCCTGAGGGCTAACATTAGCTAATGGACAGCTCCCACCCAACTATTGATAATCTCAGATTAAAAAATAAGTAAATAAATAAAACTTTGATCATTAACGTTTATTAAACGCACTTTAGGGGACTGACAAAGTAATTTAAACACTTTAGATGTTAAAGCCTTTTAGCCAGCTAATGAGCTAGCACTGAATATTTAACATCCAGAAGGTTGAAAAGCTATAGATTTAGTATGCTAACTAGACTCCATTAATGATCAACTTGCTATGTAGAAATTAATTTAGCTAGCTAAATAGCTAGTTCAGCAATCTAACTACTTAGCCCGGCTATTTTCCAAACTGTTCCTTTAGCTTGGTGGCTGCCTAGACTGCTAAGGTATAAATTTAGCATGCTAACTAGACTCCATTAATGGTGACTTTATCTTTTAAAAATTTATTCAGCTGACTAAATAGCGAGCAATCTAACTAGTTTGCCCAAAAGTCAATTGCGTTTGCTAAAAACCTTGTATTTCTTGTAGATTTATAATGTTGAAATTTATCTAACTGGTTATTTAGAGAAAAAGATTTACATTTGAATAGGCTGCTATACAACATTCAAAGTGAACTTTATGTGCTGACATTTATAGCCAGCTAAAAAGTTAATTATCTATCTATCTAGCAAACTGAGCATTGTATTATTAACAGCATACAAATGTTTTTACTTTCTCATTCCTGCATAAAATGACGATTTGTTCATGTCAAAATATTTACTTCAAATAGATGTAATTCTCTGCAAATTGTTCTTTATTCTGTCTGTTTGTGGAAATGTGTAATATTTTCACATTTAGAGGTGTACAAATAAACCCAACTGAAGAAGAAACACAGACATTCAACTTGTCCACAACAACAAACCTTATCGGTTTAGAGTGAAGCACTGAAGGCAGTTTTAAAAATATATATTACCTCGAATGTGAAATTTGCATGTTTCCAAACACTTGATTGGTTCAGATTTAAACTGAATGCTTCCCACTGGCCTCCTGCATCCCTGCAGTTTACGAAGTTCATTCCTTCATCTTTTCCAGGAGTGTCTGGACTCCTGCAGATTTCTGGATCAAAGCCTCCAACCTGCTAAGTTCCTCTCTGAGTTTCCTTTAATCCTGGGAAAGTACGGCGCTTACTGAACACGGGACATAGTCCTCCGGCTCCAGCGTTTAAACTAAAATAAGAAGGAAAGTCGATGTTAAGCACAGAGCGAAAGGAGATCAAAACCAGGACAACGTGTGTGCTGAGCTCCGACAAGCTGGAGTTTGTTTTAAAGTTGGTGATGAAGACGAGGGCGCCAGAGTTGGTGGGGGGGGCTGTGATTCAGCTCAGCTGGAAAGAGAAAATATTGACATGGTGTCAGAAAACCGTCAGTCCCTCAGGTAGGCATTAAAACTGGGCCGAAATCCCCCGGAGACCCCCGATCCGAGCTTTGATTCACCGGGGCCTCTCGCTTCAAGCACAGGAGCGTGGAGCGGGGCCCCCCAACCCAACCTCGACTTTAAAAACACAGTGCTGTCAAAATGCAAACGCTCCTGCTTTACTGTTCAATTACCAGTCCAGCTTTAAAGCAGCGCTGCAGCTTAAAGCGGGATCAGGATGACTAACGGCGGCTAAGACGCTGGGATTTCCGGGATCATGTGTGTTTGGTTGGAGCCCTGAGAGCAACAAACACACTTAAAGAAGTTACGGGAAGTTAAATCGATGTTTTATGGTTTGACAGAGAAACTTCACGGGTGGAGAGCTGAAGAATAAAAGGTAAGGTTGGGAAATCTTCCTTGAACGCTTCATTCAATCAGAAAGTTTCCCCAACTCTTTAAGCGACTGATTGAACCCTTCTCCTCCGGTGTTTCCCCGCTTAAATCAGGTGTGCTGGAGCAGAGACACATCTAACCCACGGAGGACGGTGGGCCTTGAGGACCAGGCTGGAGAACCACTCAAACACACTTTTTCTACAGATTTCAGTGCTTTCAGTTCGATTTCTTTGGCTGATGACCCCAAATGGCGGTCGTTGTGACCTGGCTCTGTGTGAATGAGTTAAATTTCCAGTATTTTCACGTCAGGTTTGGCTAAAAGAAGACCCCCGCTTATTCACGGTTCATATTTCACCGATTCTCTGATTGTTTTAATGGAATGTAACTCCAAATTATTCGTGGAAAAACTTGCCTCTTTGCAGATTCTTTCGTAGAGCATGTCTAAAATATTTGAAAGGAAACAGCTTAGCAAGCTAAAATACCTAGCTACAATGCTAGCTGACACGTTATTGGCTGGCATTCGCGAAGCAGCCATTCTCGGAGCACCATTCATTTTCCTTTGCACTGATTGGCTGCAGCCCCAAGATCATCAATAACGAAGACTGTAGATGTTAGCTTCTGAGGTAGTGCTAAGATGGTTTCCACTGTATGTTTTGATGCATATTAAGGTGTATTTGGGGTCTGAATTATTAAAATAGGTAGTTATGAAGGTTTTTAAAGGAGGTCTCAAGTACTCCTCGTTCTATGCCTTGCTTCGTACGGAGGGTCTGGATCCTCGGCTGTTGAGAAACGACTTCCTTCAGTGGTCAAGTAAATTATTGAAGATGTGCAAAATAACTGTCCTCACTGGAGAACAAAAGGACACTGCTTTGCACTTTTGTGTCAGTAAATGTGACGGTTTCTCGCCGTGTCGATCACGGACTGACATCAAGTAAGGCTGAGGGAGCAGTGTAGAAGCAAGAAATACTGCCACCTGCAGGTGGGAGTTAGCATCACCTCAACCCAACGTTTTTGACCATTTTTGCACAAAATTTGCAAGAAACTCACAAATAAATGTTAGCGCAAAAAATACAGGGGCCTGTTAATTTTGCTTCAATTTCCACGATCACAGGATCGCACCAAACTGGAGGGACTGATTTACGCCATTGGATGAACGAAGGCGGTACCTGCAAACTCCTTGAATAACAACCATCATTTTCAATCCACGACGAAAGCTTAGAAGTTGGCGAGCTGCAAATCATATCGATTTGAAACGTTGAGGTCCAAACCTTTTTATCAGCTGTGGCGGAAGGGTGGAGACAGCATCAACTGGACGGGGGAACTTGCAATGAACAAATATACCGAGATTTCATAGAAACTGGCCGCCCAAGAGCAAACGCACAAAATGACACCATCGGTGTGTCGACCACAGCTCCTGCGTGCGCACGGCCCGCCCACGTTCCCATATTCACGGCCACATAGCGAAGAACACACTGCCAATGGAGACACACCCAACTTGGCAAGAACCACACCAGACATTAGCCGGCTAAAGAGAAAGTTACCAATTGAGAAGGAGCTTTAAAATGTTCCAGGATAGTAGCTTTTGAGGACCAGACTAGGGGGCTTCCCTGGCCTAGTCAAAGTCCAGACCTCAATCTGATTGGAATGCTGTGAAGAGACCTTCAGAGAGCTGGAGCAGAGATAAAACACCTGCAAACTGCAACAAACTGAAGCAACTTCTCTCCATATAAACCAAAGAACCAGTTTTGACTTTAAACCAGATAATTAAAAACCTGCAGCTTCTCACTTTTTGCAGTGTGCAGAGATGAACTCTCGTCTATTTAAATTAAACAGATTAGTGCCTCAAAGAGTAAACTTTCTACCATTACATATTGATCAAAAATTACTTATGCAGCAAATTTAGACCCAGTTCCTTCTAATCTGCTTCTCTTAATTCCTTTCATCGGTTGATGCGAAGGCTTTCCTCCATCGAACGCAGCACAAAACCCGCTTTTTATCCCTCAGCCTGCAGAGGAACCCATGTGAAGGAAATTATTCACTAAAACACAGAAACTAATGAGAAGTAGAGCAGCTCCTTCACACTTTACCCTCTCATTCCTGCTCACATGTTAAAGCTTTATGGTGGATCCGTCGTCAAGGCATGGATTTTATCTGCTCATCGGACACATCAGATCAGGAAGTGACCCAAAACTATGCAGATTATAGGTCTGCATGATCTAAAAATGGATCATCTGAAAAGAAGAAATCCGTTTCTGAGCTTCTAAGATCCTCGACTCATTGGGTCAAACACACAATGGACCGTTTTCCTCCATGTGTCCTGTTCCTCCAGGAACTTCCCCTTCGACCTCTGCTGGGCTCATCCTGGAAACATCCCATCTGTCCATGTCCCGGACCTTCCAGGAAAAGCTGCTCTGAGAACATTAGCCTCGCGTTCATCAGTCCTCATAATACAGCTTTAACAAGAAAACCACCTTCAACAAGAAGACATGAGGAAATATTTCATTATTTCACCTCATCAACAGAAAAAGGGTCACATCAAGGCAGGTTTACAGGGTTTGACAAGAAAACAAAGGAAAACATGTAAAAAGAATTATATTAAAATACTAAATACATAAACAACAAAAATAAACATGGAAGCTTTATGTAAAACCCCCTCCATTAAAATATAAATAAAAACCTGAGACATGATGGAACTGAATTTATGAACTAATCTTTCATTTTTATGGCTCAGGTGCAGGTCTCAGGTTTCCTTCTGGTCCTGGAGACAGCAGCTGCGTTTCCATCGCAAAGCTGCGCAGATCTGTCGAGTTTCTGCTAATGTCGAAAAAACACAATTTCGCAATCGCGATGTTTCCATTAAATAAGAAATGAAATTAAAATCCCACGTGAATAAGTCATTAAAAACATGCCACGCCATGATCCTCCAACTACTTCCTGTTGTCGTCTTCTTCCTGGTTTGCGCCAGCGGCAACATCCGGTTGTTGATCATGTGACTCGTGTGATGCGAAAACAGTGTTTTCATCGCAGTTTTGCAAAAAAAAACAAAAAAAAAAACAAACAAACAAAAAAATTTTTTGACACGGCCAAGAACCATCCTAGCGCGAAAACGTGTTCTCGAAAAAGGAGAATTTTCAAAAATGGCGTGTTTCCATTAAGCGAAATTATTTTCGTAATTTCAATCTGCGCAGTTTCAAGGTTGACGGAAACGCAGCTGCTGAGTGAGCAGGTCTCTGAAGACCAGAGGGGTCTCCGTGGTTCAGACCAGACCGGCAGCTCTGAGAGGTCTTTAAGGCTGCATCGTGCACAGCAGCCCTGTTTAGTCCGGTTTCATCCAAATCCAGTCCGTTTACCCAGAAAGTCCGGTTCGTTTGGGGAGGTGTGAACGCGTAATCGACCAAACAAGCGAACTCTGATCGGTCTACAAACCTTGGTCTCGGTTCGAATGCAGACGTGAACGCCAAGCGGACCGGAGACCGCTCCAGAAGCAGGAAGCGGACTACAGCGCAGGGCATTCTGGGTAAACACAACCAAAACATAGAGGCGAGTCTAGCGCTAGCGGGAGAAATGGCTAGTGGTCTTTAGCCTACAACCGCTAAAATCTGACGCCGCTCTATTGTTGTTTACATTTCGTGAAGAAGGAAGGACATAAAACAACCAATCAGAGCCAGGAGGAGGGGCTTAGCGCTGCCAATCACCCTCGTGTACGTGCTGCTAAACGTGCTAATGGTGGAGAAACAACTCACAGTTCCAGGAAGACTGTTTATCCGTCGTCATCGGTGGCCATGTTAACTAGCATTAGCATTAGCAGCAGGCTATGTTGTGGTGAACCAGCTGTAGTGTAGCAGAGAGATGGAGGAGTGTGTGAGCGGTGCGTACATGAGGGTGATTGACAGCACTAAGACCCTCCCCTTGGCTCTGATTGGTTGTTTCTGACTGAGTGGTGGATTTCTGCAGTTAGTACTGGGAGCACTGGGAGAAGGCAGAAGAGCTGGATTTTTTTCACAGATTATCTGTCTTATACTGTCATGACAGCATGATAGTTTTAACTAAAAAGTAAAAAACATTTTTCATAAAAATTACATACTGCAGCTTTAATTAAAATATTTTTGCATGAAATTTTATTCTATTTTTTTGAAAAATGTTCAAGTATCTGCCTCATTTCTAAATAGTTTTCCTGCTCTCATATTAATTCATAGTTAAAATTAAAGGTATCTATTGTGATGTAATCATGTATGTAATACAAATACACGTTCACCTGGAACAGGATTGGAACTGATTCCTCTCTACAGCAAATAAAAATCCCATCTAAAGTCCTGATTCCTAAAGAAACTGTTTGAAAACAGGCATTATGGAATAGTGTTTAACCGTGTTTTAAATATTCTTCCTGGTGCTTTTTCTTCCTTCAGGATCAAACCTTCTGACTGACGCCTCCTAACAGATCTTCATCCCTACAAGCTGTTTAAAGTAGTCCTCTTATCCTCTGGTTTCTTGTTCCCAGAGCCGCCTGTCAGCATCAGAGCCTTCAACGTTCTCAGTTCTCATTAATCCTCAGAAAGTATCGATGCGTACTTAAACGTGGGACAAAGTCCTCCCCTGTCGACAGAGGAGGGTCGATGTTTAAGAGTGAAGAGGAGATCAAAAACAGAAGATTCTTCTGTTTAGCTTCAACGAATTTAGAGTTTAAGAGGAAAGTAATGAGGATGGAGAGGAAGGAGGAAGGATGCTGAATGAGGAACAAGGATTAAAATGACGGGGAAACTGCGCCTCTACAGGCCGTAAAGGGGAACTGCAGCTGCTTGGAAATGGTTTAGGTGATTAAAGATCTCAGAATCTCCATCCATCGATCATCCATCCATCAATCATCCATCCATCTATCCTTTCTCCCATCTTTCCATCCATCCACCCATCTATCCATCCATCCATCCATCCATCCATCAACTCATTCTTTTTTACTTCATCTCTATGACCTTTGAACTTCTCGACTCCCGACAGCGTTGCTATTCTGTCTCATCAGCAGCAGGTCAACCCTTCCCAGGGGACGCCTTCTGTCTCCTTCAGAGGTTTTCCAGCCCGACTGGTCTCAGGTCTCCAGTCAGAACCAGATCTGGTTCCTCATGGAGATGCAGGAGGAGTTTTCCCTTCTGGAAACAAGCAGTGCCAGTTTGGAGGCAGAAGACAAGCTTCCATCTCCTCCGTTTCATGCTCTGTTTGTAAAATGAGATCAATACCTTCTCATGTCTGATGGCTTGCAGGCCTCTGATTCTGCTCTTAACTGCCCTGATTTGTACACCAGAGGGTATAACGATTGATCATGTTTCCAAACTAAGAGCTCCTTGATAATAAATATTTGATACGTGCGTGCATCAATACGTGGCTCCCTAACAGCGCCCAGCTTGTTGTGAACTCGCCAGGATATCGATGGACTGTTTATGAGCTGCTGATGAGACATGAATTGGTTTTGCGGTGCAGCATCCGCTCAGCGTGTCAGAGCTGCAGATCATAATCACATCTCAGATGACTGACAGCTGCCCGTCTGCAGCTGGAGATTCCTGTCAGAGAAAGTCAGGAAGGAGAAACGTACCAACGCTGCAGGAGGCCGATTTAACTGGCTACTAACTTGTTATTAACCAGTTAGTTGACTGGTTTGTACCCAGTTATTAATGAGTACAAACCAGAATCTAATTTGGTACTAACTGGTTAATATCTGATTGCTAACTGGTTACTAACTAGCTACTTTCTGGGTACCAACTGGGAACTAACTGGTTACCAACTGTGTATAACTCTGGGTAGTAACTGGTTAATAACTGGGTACAACTGCATACTGACTTCATGCAAACTTGTTTCTAACTGGGTACTAATTGGGAACTAGCTGCTTAGTAAATGTCAGCTAACAGAGTACTAACTGGAAGCTACCTGGTTACTCACTTCCAGGGTACTAACTGTGTGTTACCTGGGTTGTAACTCGTTAATAACTGGGTATAACCCGGGTACTAGCTGCATACTAGCAAGGTACTTAGGGGGTACTAACTAGAACCTAGCTGCATAATAACTGTCAACTACCTGGGTACTAACTGGGAACTAACTGGTTACCAGCTGTGTATTACCTGGGTTGTATATGGTAAATAACTGGATATAACCTGGGTACTTGTTGCAAAATAACTAGGTACTTGCTGGGTACTAACTGGGAATTAATAAGGTATAACGCTGGTACTAACTAGGAGTTAACTAGGTACAGCCTGGGTACTAACTAGGAACTTGCTGCTTAGTAACTGCCAACTAACATGGTACAAACTGGAAACTACCTGGGTACTAACTAGGAATTAACTCGGTATTACCTTGGTACTAACTATGAGCTAACGAGGTACTATCTGGGAACTAATTAGGAACTATCTGCATAGTAATTGTCAGCTAACAGGGTGCTAACTGGAAACTACCTGGTGACTCACTAGGAACTAATTTCTTACTAACCAGTTACTAACTGGTCACTAACTGGGAGCCACAGTTCCAGTCAGAAGCTTCCATTCCGTCATCATGGGTACGAGTTTTCAGGTTTTTAATCTTTACTCCGTCTTTTCCCAGGGTGGGATCATCGGACGGCCGATCTGGAACCTTCCCACGGCCAGTTTGGATGCTGGTTTGGGATCTAACCTTTGACCCTGTAGCTGTTCATTTCAGAGGAAGATGAGGAGTTTGGAGGTAGTTCTCCATTAGTCCACCCACCTTGTCCAATGCACCAGGACCACTAGCTGCAAAGGAACCCCGCAGCATGATACTGCCCCAACCATGCTTTTTCTACAGCCTACCCTCAGTCCTCCAAGCATTCTTCTTCTCTTTGTGTCCAAACAGATCAATGTCTACCGAAGAAAACCTTTAAAGGGAGTCACTGAGACGACATCCTGATCGTGGCGTTCACACAAAACCCTCTCAGATTGAAAACCGTGATAAAAAGCCCAGCTGAGATTTGTTTTCCCTCAACTAAACGGCAAATTTCAATTCCCTGCTGCCTCCACATCTGAACCAACCTGTAATTTCAGCTCAGGGCGAGCAAAGGCAGCGAGCAACAAACCTCAAAACAAACAACAACAGCTAAACGCCGTCACATGATGACACTAAATCACCTCCACACCAGATTCCTCAGGTCTATTAAAGCCGGAAGCCGAGCAGGAAGGACGGCAGCGGGCAGGATGTGACCGGCGGCAGCACCGGCTGGTTAAGGCTGCAGATTGGTGAGAGTGGACGGATCAATACGCTCGGAGCCCGGACACGGAGCTGGACGCTGGGAGAGGGAGACACGTAATTACTGCAGGGAAGGAGAGAATGATGAAGGGAAGGAAAGAAGAGAGTTTCCAATATTCTGTCTGTCAGTTTCTTCTCTCTCTGATGGTCCAGAGTCAAATTCAGGCCCTAAAATGCTATTTGGGTGAAATTCCAACACATTTACGCCAATAAGGAAGCAGATTCTCTCCAACCATTCCTAATTATTAATTTTTGAGTCATTCACGAGTAAATGAATTGAACAAGGAAGACATTTGACAACTCAACTTATGAGCAAGTTGAAGATTAAGTTAGTTTCTAAAAATTGGGGTAATGGAGGGTATAATCAGCAGTCAGTATGTTACCTGGTTTAAATAGCATTCCGAACAGCCTCGGTTTAGGATAATTAAACTTGGTTTTTACAAAAAAAACAAACAAAAAAAACTCTTATAAAACCAGTCTCTCTGGTTCCACCTACAGGCCATTCAGGGTATCTACCAGCTTTGTACATCTAGAGACGGCCATTTATGGCCATTCCTCTTTGCAGAACAGCTCTAGCTCAGTTAGAATGAATGTAAAACTCTGTATCACCTGGGTTGTAACTGGTTAATAACTGGGTATAACCCGGGTACTAGCTGCATACTAGCTAGGTACTTACTGGGTACTAACCAGGAATTAGCTGCATAGTAATTGTCAACTACTTGGGTACTAACTGGGAACTAACTGGTTACCAACTGTGTAATACCTTGGTTGTATATGGTTAATAACTGGATATAATCTGGGTTACTATCTTGAAGCAAACTGGTTTCTAACTGGGTTCTGGAAATAATCTCCCAGTGGAACAAGACGTTTTTCCCATATTATAAGTTAAAATGTCTTGTTCCACTGGCAGATTATTTCACTTATAACTAGAACTTTTTCATCAATATTAAGGAATTATTGTCTTAAAACCAGCTCCTACATCTGCTGAAAAGTTACTGAAAGTTAGTTTTGTCTTATTTCACGTGTTTTCAAGATATTTGCTCTGGAAACTAGACCAGAAATACTCGAGATTTGGTTTTTGCAGTGTGAGGATCTTCTGTGAACATCAGCTTTTAAGTCTTGCTACAAATTTTCAGCTGAATTTAGCTCTGGACTTTGACTAGACCAATCCAACACATGAATATGCTGTGATCTAAAGCAGGAGTGTCGAACCGAATTACAGAAGGAGCCAAACATGGATGACATCCATCCAATTGAAGTTATTTCTTTCATTAAAGGTTATTTTTCAAAACAAAAAAAACAAAACAAAAAAAAAAAAAAAAAAAAAAAAAAAAAAAAAAAGACACCCACACTTATACCTAAGGGGAATTTCAAGAGAGCAATTAACAGTCGTGATTTTGAACTATGGGAGGAAGCTGGAGTACCCAGAGAGAACCCTGGCATATACAGGAAGAACATGCAAACTCCATGCAGAAAGAAAAATGCAAATGTTTGAAATGCTTCTCATTTAAAAACAGGTCCATGCCTGGAACACCTTCTAGTTCTATACTTCTGCTGGAAAAATATACAAAAACAAGCGTGCCGGTGTTGAATGAGTTGTCCTCATGCTGGATTTCCAGCGCATGTGGCAGAGCAGAGGAACGGCGACGTGTGTTGGAGGCAGGGTGAGCGTGGATGAAAACGCTGGTTGTTGGTGACCTTGACAGTGGCAGAGCTCTGGCCTGAGGGCTGTCCTTCAGCTCGGGGGGGCGCTCACACATGAATCCACATTAACCTCATGGAAATACACATTTGTGTGTGTAGCTCAGAGTGATGCAACTAAAACACACACACACACACACACACACACACACAGGAATGTATGCTCAGATGTTGTTGGGCCGTCTCACACACACCGGCCTGAGTCGCCAGCAGGGCTGTGGCTCATTAATATTGCATTGATTGGGAAGAAAGAAGCAGCAGACTGGAAGACCTGTGTGTGTATGAGAGGGAGCGAGAGCAGTGATCTCACTGAGGGACAGTTTCAGGTTTTGACTAGGACAATTTCCAGTTTAAATGGTGCAGTGCAGGGAAAAAGTCTAAAGAAATTCCAGAACAGACAGGAAACATATATCTATCAGTCTGGAAAGAGTTACAGATCCATTTCTAAGGCTTTGGGACTCCAGATAACATCAGCAGAACCATGGTCCACACATGGAGCAGAGGAGAACCTTCCAAAATTACTCCAGGAGTGCATCGAAGATTCATCCAGGAGGTCCCAGAAGAACCCAGAACAGTTCTCACACCTGATAGTCCGGTAGACTCAGCTCAAATGGGGACCCAAATTTGAAACATTTGTTCAATTTTCAGCTGCTCTGTCAAACCAACCAAACCCTTTCAGCAACCTGTTCCCCTCCTCGCCTGTGGGGGCGCTGCACCAAGAACCACTGAAGGAAACAACACAAAAACCTCCGAAGAAGACGATGAGCGCAACTTCCTTCTTCACGAAATGTAAACAATAATGGAGTGGTGCCAGATTTTAGCGGCTGGAGGATTTCTTATTTGTCATTCGTAAAAGACCACGAGCCATTTCTCTCGCTAGCGCTAGAGTCGCGCGTTTGTTTTGGTTGTGTTTACCCAAAATGCCCTGCGCTGTAGTCCACTTCCTGCTTCTGGAGCGGTCTCCGGTCTGCTTGGCATTCACATCTGCATTCGAACCGAACCAGAGCTCACTTCAACCAAACCAAGACCGAGGTTTATAGGCGGACCAGAGTTCGCTTTTTTCCTCAATTACACGTTCACACCTCCCCAAACGACTTTCTGGGTAAACGAAGTAGAGTTCGATTAAAGTGGACTAAACAGGGCTGGTGTGAATGAACCCTAAAGCTCTGTTGACCTCACTGCTTCAGTTAAGGTTAAAGGTCAACAATAAGAAAGACAACTGGGCAAAAATTAACTCCATCTTTGGGCACCCAAATGGCCAGACCCAGTCCTTCTGGAACCAATCAATTTATATGAACAAAGGTAATTTTAGTAAGAACGATGGTCAGATATGAGGTTGAGCTGCACCTTGCTAAGAACAGACCAACATTTACTTCAAAAAACTGCTAGATGGGAGATGGATGAGGACATTTCATCATGAGGGACAATTATTGAGAGATAGAAGAAATGAATAGGTTGAGGACTGTGCCAAAAAAGATGAAGATATGGAAGCGTTTGGATAGAAGGACGACAGAGGGATGGGAGGTGAGAAACAATTAAAACAGTCAACAGGCACTTTGGATTCCCTCGGCTGCATCTCCTCATTACATCAGACACACTGTGAGGCTGGCTCTTTGGTTGCCACAGGAAACACTTCCTTGTTTGGCCTAACGCCCTCACTTCCTGTCCGCTGAGACATTTAGAAAGAGGCTGTGTGTGTGTGGATGTCATGTTGCATGTCTAATTTTGACAGCATGGGAATGAGAGAGTAAGTAATGGTCCCAGCAGACGGTGTGTGTGTGTCTGTGCGAGTCCAGAGAGTTGTATCCATTAGTGATAATGGGGAAACAGAGCTGCTATTAGCTGTTAATGGACAAACACACAACCACACTGCTGAGTCTTTTTCTCTCTTTGACCCAGTCCTCCCACAAAGCCATAAGGCCCGAGGATGGTGGGCTGAACCAGCGCTTGTCTCTGAAAACCAGCTACACATTGATATCTTTTCTATCTCCATGCAGCGATTAGTTTTTGCTTAGAAAGGCATCAGAAGGACATCGTCATTCTGCAGACATTGGAAACAACATTAAACCTAAGTGTTGTCCAAAAATGACCAAGCTATAGACATTTAACAGACTTTCATATTCGGAAAACTTGAAAATGAAAATTACAAGGACACTGACTGACAAAAATGATTAAGTACTTATCTCTCCTGTCAAGATGCAGCTTTAGAGACTCTTAAGCTGTGTTCAGACCGAACACGTTTCGCGCGTCAAAAAGGCGTCTGATGCCTCAAGTTGGACATTTGTGCACTTTAAAGTTAGACGCTTGAATCAAGTGTCAAAACCACCCTCGATGCGCATCGGGAACAACCTCTTGACTTCAGTCCTTTGCATCGACTCTTCCACCATCTCCTGCATGTTTCCTCTGAATAAACACATTAACTCTTCAGCGTGAACCGAGTAGTGGCTTAACGTTGTGCTGGACGGATTTGGCTAGCTTAAATGGCATTTGAGAAAAAGTAATGTTTCTCTATGATGTTTTTATCATGCAAAGCTCTTTGAACTGCCTTGTTGCTGAAATGTGTGTTACAAATAAACTTGACGTAATCTAATCTGACATTAGACATTAAAATGTCTTTTTCTCCATAAAGGTTTCAACGATGCCGCTGTAATCCTAAGATTATTTCATCCACACAATGAACTAAAACACTAAAGTCCTCATTTAGATCAATTTTAATGACAACTTTCTCTTTTTCTACCCCCCCCATTAAGGTCAGGATGGTGCTAAGTGTCTATCAGTGCTGATGAGGCTCAGGAGACTCCTTTGTCCTCAACGAGGGTGAAAATTTGAAACAGCCACAGAGCGAACGGCAGAGCCCCCCCCCCCCAATCTCATCCCTCCATCCTTCATCCCATAGTCCAATCAATCGCTCCCTCTGCCTAACAACTCTATTGATCAGATGCACTAATAACATCTTTCATTTATTAATTATGAGAGAAAGTCTTCCAGGGATTTGGCTTCGAGACCCCCTCCCCTAATGTTCCTGCTCCTGATCCTACATCTCATCCCTCCATCTTAAATCTCCAAGTTCTCCCAGTTTCACTCCAAATAACCATAGCATTGAATCAATAAGAAAATTGTTACAAAACAAAATCTTTAGTTTTCTCTGGTTTTTACCCACTTTCTATTCTTTTGTTGTTGTTTGTTAACAAGAGAGGCTGAAAAATTCCTCTTTTAATTATCAGCTGGTGGCTTCATTTGTGAAGTTTGAAGCCATAACTTTCTTCAGCTTTAACAAAAACAAAACTGAAGTTATTATCTTTGGACCTGAAGAGGAACAATCTAGAGTCAGCTTCAGTTATTACAGCTAGAAACTAGTGATCAGGCCAGAAATCTGGGTGTAGTGATGGACTCAGACCTGAACCTTCAGAGACACATAAAGACGGTTACAAAGTCAGCCTTCTATTGCCCCAAGAACAATAAGAAATTGTTGTAATACACAACAAAATCTTTATTTTTCTCTGGTTTTTACTCACTTTTAATTCTTTTGTTGTTATTTTTCATATTTGTGAACAAGACCAGCTGAAAATTTCATCTTTTAATTATCAGCTGGTGGCTTTCTTTTGAAAGTTTTAAGCCATTAAAACTGTTTAGTAAATCTCATTCAGGTTTACAATGTGGAGAATTTTGCAGCATTCAGAAGTTATGGTTCAGTTGCAGTCAAAGTGAAGTGAAAACAAATTGTGCACATTAGAAAACCGACTATTAACCTCATGCAATGGGGGGTCTCTAAGCATGCATCTTTTGACAACTATTGAAAAATGGTGTTAAATGGTGCAGTTTGTTGCAACATATAACAATATGTATGTTGGGGGTTAATAAAAATTTAAAGGCTGGTTGGTTTAGTAATCTGTCACTTAGTCTTACATAAATAGGATTTATTTCATCCTTAGAGGTCAGTGATGGAATTTTATCACATTGACCAACCAAGAGCTTACAAAAATACACATCTTAAACTGTGGATTGAAGCAATAGAAAACATTGTTGCATCAAGCAGGCTGGATTTTACCCTGAGGTGTTTCTATGTTGTCTGGAAATCCTGCATCTCCTCTCTGACAAGTCTGCCTGGAGATGCTTGGAATTTCTTGCAGGTGTTGGCAGATTTTTTAAAGTTTTAATTTTTTAGCAACAGAATTGTATGCAGAATTGTAAAAATGCAGTTTTTACAAGCCTTGCAAACAACAATAGGTTCTGCAAAATGCAGCCGCATAGCTTGGTGGGGATCAGCATGTCACTGAATTGGAGATGAAATCCTGTTTTCTGTCTGTCAAACCTGTTTTTCACAGATATAGAAAGAACTGCACCATAGATGAAGCATCTTGATAGAAAACAGGTGGATTGTCTCTTCTGGGTCGGGGATGAGGAGTTCAAGCATCCTGGTGTTTCATCTGCTCCTCAAGTTTGTCCTGCTGAGGAAGCAGATGAGCTAAGTGGTCATGAGATATCGATCATGACTGAAATAAGCCAAAATTAGCTTCTTCTGTAGGGAGGCCAGGTTCTGCCTGCAACATTTTTCTGGTATGTCTGACTGGAAGAAGACCCTGAGGCAGAACCAGAACTCATGAAGGGATTGTGTTACAAAGACTGAAAGATGCTCTGTTGTCACTTTAAACATCCATTCATTTTCTTCCAATTTGTTTTGATTTCACGTTAGCTCCTGCTAATGGTGTTAGCTCGAGCTAAAGGTGTTACCTCTAGCTAATGCTGTTAGTTCCTCCAAATGATGTTAGCTCCTGCTAATGGTGTTAACTCTGGCTACTGGTGTTAGCTCCTGCTAATGATATTAGTTCCTGCTAATGGTGTTAACTTTGGCTAATGGTGTTAGCTCTTGCTAATGGTGTTAGCAATGGTGTTATGCTGTGTTCCAGTTATACTCGGAACTGGGAAATTCCAAATTTCCATTTGGAAAAATCAATTGTAACGCGCTCCAAAGTCGGATTTCCCACTGGGATACTGGGAGCAACTCCGACTACCCCCAGTTATGACTTGAAAGGCCGAATTTGCATTTCAATATGGGTGGTCCTCGTATCAGCAGTAGTAAGATGTGGTGGAAACATGTTTATTTTACAAGATAAATATGTAAGAGTGCATCTAAAATCAATGTTACATGAAGAGCCTGCAACTATAAACCGAAGAAATTAAAAGTGATGTTCGCTTATGGAAAGTAGAGTTTAAAATGATATTTGTAAGAGGTACTGCTAACAATGCTTATGAGTGTCGCCATGTTGAAATTCCGACTTCTTAACTAGAACACTGTTAATTCGGGTCTGACGTCAAACCCAGCTACGAGTTCTCACTTCCCAAGTAACTAGCTCTAGCTAATGGTGTTAACTATAGCTAATATAGTTAACAGTAGATCACAAGCTGATCATGTTTGTTTCAACAGATATCCTGTGTATAATGACAGATGAAAACTTTGAGGCTGTTTGCTTCAATCTAGACATTTTGTGGGCTGCCCTGGTCAACCTCCACTACCTTGATATCTTGTGTTTTGTTTATAGACTCAAGTCCTCTATAACCGACCCGCATCATTGGCCCAGCATGCATTGCACAGGTGAAAAAATGGCGATTTCAGTAGGTGAAATGTATTACAAGAGATTTAGCCCAACATGTTTAGTCATGGATCCCTTTAAGATCTTAAGTGACAGAAGATGGATGGATGGCTGGATGGACAGATGGATATCATCTAAGATTCCCGTCTTGAACCTGGACAGATTTTTGTCCCACTACTTCTGTCTGCTCTCTGTTGTGTCCTTGGACTGCTACGTTCACAGACGGCGAGTGCTCATTGATTGCAGGATTGAGCGCTGACAGACTGACAAATAGCCTTTTTATTAAGGGCCTGTCTGTGCCTGGTAGCCAGAGATCTGAGAGAAGAAGAATTCAATTCAGTTCAATAGACTTTATGCTTCCCTGCAGGGAAACTTTCATTACGGGCATAAAAACACTGATTAAAGACCAAAACATTGATAGGACTTTTAGAAACTGAGCCCAGAACGTGTGCTGAAGCCCTTTGTGTAGTTTTACTTAATTCACTGCAACAAGGCTTCATATAGTGATTTATCAGCTACATTGGAAAAGCCTCACTGTCTGGTTTTTACAGATCTGAACATCTCCACCTAGGTTTGAACTGCATGTAAGCCAAGCAGGTTACTACTTTGTACTTATTTACCACAAACACAACTAACAGCACGTAGAGTCATGGAGAAAACCCACAGCAGATCCCACCCTGTCACTGTAAGACATACATCACCTCCATCAAAGCAGGAGCTGTGTCAGTTTGCTGCTCTGGAGTGTTCAGGAGTATGCTTACACACCACCAGGAAGGAAATACATCAGCAATGACCTAAGAGAACCAGCTGTTGCTACCCATCAATCTGCAAAGGGTTATCAGGTCATCCCTAAACTATCTGAAGTTGATCATTCTGCAGAGAGGAAGATTATTCCCTGGCAGGAAGCTATCCAGCAGCCTCAGAGGAGGAATGCACCTCATGTGTTCCCACCCTCATCTAGAGTCAGCACGCAGCTTCAGTTATTAGCAAGAAACTAGTGAGGCCAGAAATCTGGGTGTAGTGATGGACTCAGACCTGAACCTTCAGAGACACATAAAAACAGTTACAAAGTCAGCCTTCTATTGCCCGAAGAACAATAAGAAATTGTTGTAATACACAACAAAATCTTGATTTTTCTCTGGTTTTTACTCACTTTTAATTTTTTTGTTGTCATTTCTCATATTTGTGAACAAGACTGGCTGAAAATTTAATCTTTTAATTATCAGCTGGTGGCTTTCTTTTGAAAGTTTTAAGCCATTAAAACTGTTTAGTAAATCCATGTGTTTATCTTTAGTTGCATTGATTATTGCAATGGTGTCTTCACAGGTCTACCTAAAAAAATCATTCATGATGTGTATTGATGTTTTTGATGATGACACTTGACAAACAAAATGTAATGTTTGTTACTGGTCTCATTGTGTAAAGCACTTTGAACTGCCTTGTTGCTGAAATGTGCTATACAAATAAACCTGACTTGACTTGACACAGACATACCTAACGTAAACACAAACAAAAATGGATACCGTACATACACTCTATACTCCCAGGTCCAGGTAACGTTTCCCCATAGGGGCAACCAGCCCCCGGACACAGGAGTTGGTGCCCTTGATTTTGTGGTGGAGATAAGTAGGTCAGCCAAATCCCCGCGTTAGCGGAGTAGCCCATCAGTCTAGATGAGGGTGGGGCACAATCAGAACAACCCCGATCATATCCAAAGATGGGCCCCCTCAAAGAAGTCCACATGATTCAAATGAGCCACTCAAGGACAAAACAGTCCCAACCTCCTAACAAGCTCCAATCCCAGCTCCATGAGCTTCTCACCCCTCAGCAACCCCAACATGAATTCCCCCACGGGGCCACCCCCAATCAGCACAAAGACATCAAACACAAATGCCATGAATCGCCTACCCACAGGGGGGCACACCTGTAGCAAGAGAGGTCCAAGGTGCGAAGCCAGCACCACAACAGAAGAGAAGCCACTGAGTCATGCAACACCAGGACAAGATCACCTCACCCACCAAGTAACCCCGGGGCGTATGGTTCCCACCACGCCCCCGCAACCACTCCGCCGTGACGGACGTCAAAGCAACCTTTGCATGCAACAGTTGGTCACCTAATATTGCTTTTATTTAGTTGATTTCACTGTGAAAATTATCATAGGGTGCTGCGCAGTCGACTGCACAAACAGACAAGGATGCAAACCAAACTTGTCATTTTATCATAAACCTTTTGATGGGGAAAGAAGATGGCGACTGATAGCAGTAAGGACTTGGAAGCCCTCGGTGTATTCGTGGATTTGGAGCAAACACCTTTTAGAAGGTAAGAAGATTAACATTTATGTACTTCATAAGTTAGTAAACTTAGTAAGACACAATCAAATATTGCATTATGGAGAAAGTACGTGTCTAATCATTAGCATCCATGGAGAAAATTCCCCACCATCATGTAGCCTAGCTTGAACAAAAACAACTGGCTTGCATCTAGATTTTGGTACGCTTTTCAGTCTGCTATGGTGTAAGGGGAAACGCCATTTATGATGTGGTGATACAAATCATGTGGTGTGAATTCAGGCAGATTTGATTTAACTAACAAACACATCAGGAGGGAGGGTGTTTTGGGTCGGTTTCTAAGCCAGCTTTTTCCAATGTTTGTAAATACAGCTGTGTATGAGTCTCAACTAGGCAAGTTACTTCCACAGACAAATTAGCTCAACTTCAACAAGTAGAAGCCATGCCTATATTGGCAAAAACAAGTTGGGAAAACAATCGCAGTTGCTCTGTTCAACACTCCCGTCTCTCACTTCCGACGTCCATCATTGCGCCTTGCATGATTAAGTGATGTAGTTTCAAAGGGTCAGTAAACAAACCTACAACATCACCATTGCCACAACGTCAACCCAGGGCATTTTACCCTGAACTCCTGTAAATACACTGTGAAGACCTCCTCCTGATTAAAATGCTGTGGTGGGACCTTCAGAGAGGTCGGAAACTAGATGGAGTTAGATAGAAAACCCACTGCTGAGAGTTATGGCTGGTGAAGGAGATTCTACCAGCTGTGGGTTTCGTTACATGAGTCAAAATGTTCAACTCATGACAATCAAGCTAAAACCTGCCTGCATGGAAAGCAGAACATAATTCCTTTCTGTCTTTTTTCTTTCCTGCTGTCCTCTGTCTCACCCGGCCCTGGGGGTGCTGTCATGCCATTGGTCGGTGACATGACAACCAATTAAGGACTAATTAATCAAGCTCCAGTTGACGGTTAATGTCCTGAGCCGGCTGTGTGACAGAAATTAGGAGCTGGAAAGTTTAGGAGTGAAAAAAAGACAAATTCCCAGACCAGAATAGACACATGAACCCTCTGTCTCATTGTCTGTCAGTAAATCAGTCAGTTATGTGAGATGACTGTGCCTTTAAACAATTTGGAAAAGCAAATTATGTCATGTCTTTGGATGGTTCTGATAGGTCATTTTACAACATTTGAGTTAAGTATTTCAAAGGCAACACCTCAAACTCTTTGTTGTGTGAACACAACAATTTTGTGACTGTAATTGCCTAGAAATTAGGAGTTGGGCAACCCTGAGTTAGAGGGACTATGGAGTGGTGTGAAAAAGTGTTTGGCCTCTTCATGGTTTCCTTTTTTCTGCATTTTTGACATGCTTTAGTGTTTGAAAACATCTCACCAATTTAAATATCAGTCAAAGACAACACAAGCTAACCCAAAACGCAGTTTATAAATGAAGGTGTTTATTATTACGGGAGAAATCCAAACCTACATGGCCCTGTGTGAAAAAGTGAGTTCACTGTCTCAAGCCACACCCAGGCCTGATTACTGTCACACCTGTTCTCAATCAAGACGGCACTTAAACAGGACCTGCGTGGCAAAGTGAAGAACACCAACAGTTCCTCAAAAGCGAGACGTCATGCCGAGATCCAAAGAAATCCAAGAACAAATGAGAAAGAAATTGAAATCTATCAGTCTGGAAAGGGTACAAAGCTGTTTCTAAAGCTTTAAGACTCCAGCGAACTGCAGTGAGGGCTGTTATCCACAAATGGTGAAAACATGGAATAAGCTGAAGATTCCCAGGAGAAATTACCCCAAAAGCTCAGCAACGACTCATGTAAGAGGTCACAAAAGACCCCACAACAACATCCAAAGAACTGCAGGCCTCACTTGCCTCAGTTAAGGTCAGAGGTCATGCCTCCACCATAAGAAAGAGACTCAGATTGACACATTTTTTTCTAGAATACATCTTGATGATCCCCAAGACTTTTGGGAAAACATTCTGTGGATTGATGAGACCACAGCTGAACTCCTTGGAAGGTGTGTGTCCTGTTACATCTGGAGTAAAAGTAACACCATTTCAGAAGAAGAACATCATCCTAGCTGTAATTCAAGTCAAGTTTATTTGTATAGCACATTTCTGGAGCAAGGCAGTTCAAAGTGCTTCACATCATAAAAACATCAATCAGGTATATATGAAAATCATCAAAATCATCCAGCAAATAATGCAACAAAATCATAAAGATCATCAAGCAAATATGATTTGAAAATATTGATCAATGTTCCACTTTCTACTAATCAAAGGCAGCTCTAAACAGGGGGGGGTTTCAGTCTTGATTCAAAGGAACTCAGTGTTTCGGCTGTTTTACAGTTTTCTGGAAGTTTGTTGCAGATTAGTGGAGCATAAAAACTGAAAGCTGCTTCTCCATGTTTGGTTCTGGTTCTGGGGATGCAGAGCAGACCAGAACAGGTCTTTAATGTATTGTGGTGCTAAGCCGTTCAGTGATTTATAAACTAACAGAAGTATTTTAAAGTCTATTCTCTGAGCTCCAACGTTGTTAAAGGGTTAATAGAGGAGCAATGTTGTAATGACTTCTTGAAGGCGGAGTTTCAGAAAAAGCAGGAGTTTCTTAAAGAAACAGAAGCCCAATTTCAAGGTGTTAAATTACAAAGTCAAATTTCTTTTAAGTCATATTTGATATAAACAGCATTTTTATAACAACTGAAGGTAACATAGTTACTGAATCAAGTCAATGATTCAATGTGGCTGGAAAATACATAAAACTGCCTCTTTAAATTGGTTTGATGTTCTGAAACACTAAAGTGTGACAAACATGCAAAAAAAAAAAAAAAAAAAAAAAAAAAAAGGAAATCAGGAAGGGGGAAAAACACTTTTTCACGCCTCTGTATTTGGTTCCTGGTCTGTGAAGAAATGCGAGGACATCAGAGAGATGTCTGAGCTTCCCTCTTGGACCTGTTAGCTTCACTCTGGACTAAGTGAGAAACTTCATCTCTCAACGCCTCTGAAATAAAACCGTCATAACAAATTCTGTTTTCCCACTCAGAAAACAGCTTCCTGTTGTGTATAAACGAAGCATAGATCCACTGAGCTGGACTCTCAGCTCTCCAATCAGAGAAGCAAAGCGGTGTTGGCGCTCTAAAAATAAACGTGCTAACTGTGGGGGGGGGGGCCGGGGCCCTGAGGCCAGCTGAATGGAAGTATTGATGAGAACAGAGCAGAGTGTTGGAGCCGCTGGCAAGAGGCCACAGTAAACCTACTGATCGATTGTTTTCAGCACATCTCTTGACGTGATTACACACACAGACACACTCATGGTAAGGATGCTATGAGAGGCCTTTCTTCTCCTTCTTCCTCGGTTTTTACCAACAGGACAAGTTCTCAGACTGTGGGAAAGGAAAACGTCACAGCGGATCTTCCACACCAAAATTTCTTAAACATTTATTCTGAGTCCAACTGGATTTCTAAAGCAGGCTCTCATATGTCTGTTGAGTAGACTTTGCGGCTGCTTGGGGCCCCCTGTTGGCCTGGAGGCCCCAGAGCAACTCTTAATGTGCCTAAAGGAAAATCTTCATTTCTGCTGCTTGCGTCTGGGCTGGAGCAACATTAGCTGCTAACGTTGACTGTTTGCAAACAGATCAATGAGCCTTTTTGTCAGTGGTGAAATATGCAGTATGTAACTTTTATGAAAAATATGAAATATGTTTTTCTACATATTTGTTCAAATCATCATGTCGTGACAGTGTGAGACAGATAATCTGTGAAAAAAATCCAGCAGCTCCTCTACCTTCTCCCAGTGCTCCCAGTACTAACTGCAGAAATCCGCCAGTCAGTCAGAAACAACCAATCAGAGCAAGGAGGAGGGTCTTAGTGCTGTCAACCACCCTCATGTACACGCCACTCACACACTCCCCCTGCTCTCTGCTATGCTACAGCTGGTTCACCACAACATAGCCTGATGCTAATGCTAGTTAGCATGGCCACCGATGACGGCGGATAAACAGTTTTCCTGGAACGGTGAGTTGTTTCTCCACCATTAGCACATTTAGCAGCGCATACATGAGGGTGATTGGCAGCGCTAAGCCCCTCCTCCTGGCTCTGATTGGTTGTTTTAAAAAAAGTTACATACTGGCTTTAAATTCTGATTTAATTTATAAACTCTATGTGAAAACTAAATGGCTCCTACACCTAATAAGTGGTTGCTGCTCCCAGCAACTACCGCCAAGTGTTTATGATCACAGGAGGATTTTTTTACCCACTCTGCTTTGCAGAATTGTTCTAATTCAGCCACACTGGAGGGTTTTCCAGGATAAAAAGCCTGTTTAAGGTCATGCCGCAGCATATCAACCAGGTTTAAGGCCACACTTTGACTAGGCCATTCCAAAACCTTCCTTTTATTGTGTTTTGAGCCATTCAGGGTTTCCTCTAGGATTTTTTTTAAACCATGGTGGTGGGCTTTCCGACAGGTGGTTTCTATCACCAATATCACGCAAGGAACGTTAGAAATATTTAAATATTACACGTGTCACGGTACAGATCACTATCATTTCTATATTCCTCAGAACTTGAAGGAACTGAGTCACAATAAAGAACATTGATCATCTCCATCTAACGTCTTCCTCGGGTCCCTTCCTCTTCTCCTGAAAATATTTTAATATACTCATCTGAAAATGCAACCAGAAATGAGTCTCAACGGAAGAATTACCCAACATTAAGCTATAAACGTATCTGAAACATTACGCATGAAGGCCAAACTATATTGATTAACTATCGTTCAAATGCTACATATGCTAACATTAGGGTCGTTTTCACAGGCTGGAACTTTCAACTTTTCCTTCCTTAGGTTCCTTTTTGTTGCCGTTTCTCTCCCTCTACTTCAGACTGTTGCCTCTAGTTTTCTTTCACTCCTGAGAGCAGCGCAGCACCGTAGCTTCACAGCCAGACAGGCAGGAGTCAGTGGTGTTGGTTTTTCAAAATAATGTAAATTTCAACGTATAATGACATTTAAATTAATTTAAACTCTGATTATGGTTAGTATAAGTGTGCTAATATAGGATATATCTCATTTGCTTTACATTGTTTTAACATATATTTAAGAAAAATAAGAAATTTCAACTTCGCAATCACGGTGTTTCCATTAAATAAGAAATGAAATTAAAATCCCACGTGAATAAGCTTGTTCACGCGATGAGTCATTAAAAACAAGCCGCGCCGTGATCCTCCAGCTACTTTCTGTTGTCGTCTTCTTCGTGGTTGGCGCCAGCGGCAACATCCGGTTGTTGATCATGTGACTCGTGTGATGCTAACAAAGCGTTTCCATCGCAGTTTTGCGAAATAAACCAACTTCGTTACAGCCGAAAAACCACCTCATCCTGGTGCCAAAACTTTTTTATTGAAAAAGGAGAATTTTTATTTTTATTTTTATTTTTTTTTAAATGTAGTGTTTCCATTAAGCAAACCTATTTTTATGATTTCAATTTGCGCAATTTCAATGTTGATGGAAATTTAGAAATATTTACAAGAAATTTTGTAATATTTGCGCTTATGTATGACAGTAAATGTGACTTTTTGTTACTCGCCACATCGATCACGGACTATAACTTCATATCTGAGGCGGCGGTGGAGTAGAAATAACACTGCCACCTACAGGTGGGAGTTAGCATCACTTAAACCTGACGTTTTTGACCATTTTTGCGGAAAACTTGCAATAAACTAATTTTGCATTAGCGAAAGAATGTGTGGATCTGTTGATTTTGCGTGAATTTCCACGAAAAACTGGATGGACTGATGGATGTAAAACTGTTTAGACTTTCACTTCCATCAGATCGATACTATGGATTTTTGCACTAAATGAACTTTGTCTTCCTCTCTTCTAAAAAAAAAAAAAAACACTGCATGCATACATCTTCAGAAGAAAGACAAAACTTAAATTTTTAAAAATATTTATGTTTTAAATGTCCTCGTTGGGAGCAAAGCGGAACTGAATTCCTTGTTTGTGTGGCGAATAAAGCTTTCCCAAAAGTGTTGTTGATCGTCAAGATGTTTTCTGGTAGAGTGTAGACGGGCCTTATTGTTTTGGGTCAGCTGTGGTTCTGGCCATGGATGCCACTCTGTTTCATCGGTCCAACACAATCCAGACATTATTGTCTTCCAACAGCAGCTGGTTTATCTTATAGCTGTTTAACTGTGCAGGAAGTGTGTTTTGTTTCATTTTTGTCCTCCACAAATTCCCTGGACTAGACTTTGTTCCCAGTTTGACCCTTAAACGGAAGCGTTGGAGATGAATCTACTGGTTAATCATCAGGAATGAGCTCCTTGTCTGCAGAAAGAGGTGGTTTGTCCAAAGCAAGGTGACCCTCATTAAAGCACAGGATGGTGAAGTCATGGTGATGTATTACGTCTGCAGGGGTAGCTGTGAGGTGACGTTTCTAATACCTACAGATCATCCAGAGTTTGTCTACACTGCAAAAACACAAAATCTTACCAAGTATTTTTTGTCTAGTTTCTTGTTCCAATATTTTAGTACAGTTGAAATAAAAACAAAATGAACTTAAAAGTAACTTTCCAGCACGATAAATATGCTTGTTTTAAGTCAATAATTCTTGAACATCCTAGTTTCAGTGGCGGATTTTTTAATTTATAACAAGACATTTTTCCTGTTTGGTTAAAAAACAAGTCTGCCAGTGGAACTAGTACTTTTTTATCTATAGTCAAGAATTATTGACTTCCAGTTTTTCTCAGTCGCTTTGGTTCATTTCTCAGAACAGAACCGAGATTCTCAAAACTACTTATTCAATCTTCAGATCATTGTGTGCACATCAAAAAAGCAGTTTCTGATTCCTTCGAGCAAGTTGCAAATGCTTTTGTACATCATGCAAGTGATTTTGTGCAATTCTCTGCTTTTTCCTGCAGTTGCAGTTGCTTTGTCATGTTGATCAAAATGAACTGTATGAGTCTCAACCTCCAGAAGTTTTAAGCGTAAGTTTGTCGTGTAAGCCTTAACATGCAAAATTCTTGAACAAGTTGTCACGTCAGCATTGGACTTTTTTTTTTCTAAATATTTCCTGAATTGATAATCCTGAGTTTCCCCAACGTCGGTAAAGGTGTGAGGCATTAGATCAACCGATGATCAACCAGTTTACTGAAACAATCAACTGGCAAGAACATAGTGTGTAAAGCTGGAACACAACACGATGGTGCATTTCTGACAATGAAAGGACAAGGATTTGGACGGGTCAGCAGCCGAGGAGAAGAAGAGGAAGAGGAGGAGTGAGAGTGTATGGAGGAGGAGCTAGGAGGCAAAGCAGAGGAAGAGGCTGAAGAAGCCGAGGACAGATGCCAGTTTCCATCGCTCCAAAATCATCAGGTTATGGTTTATGACCCACAACAGGATGCTGATGGAGTTCCCCTCACCGATTGTCTTATGTTCCCATTCCTACTTCAGTTTTTTTCTGCTGTCTTTTCCTTTCTGCACCACAATGACCTGGTGTGTCAACTCATTACAGTAAAAGCATAAATGTGAGTCTTGCCATTGATCTTCCACAGTTACAGTTTGCAATACTTGCCATGAAAACTTTAGCCATCGTTTACGACAGAGCATCCCTCCAGAGTTCACCGCTACATTGACAACGCGACTCAGGAATCTGACTGTCTTAGTCGCACACAAACTTGTCGTTCTGAGGCACTGAAATGTTCGTTGACACACATATTTAGTTTTGAGAGATGAGCTGAGGATTTCGAAAAGGGGCTGGATTGTGCAGATAATACTGTTTATACTGTTTATTTATTTATACAGAGACAATGCACAACATTTCATTAACCTTTTTAGAAGGAAAGATGCATGGCACCAGGTTACAGCAAGGACTGCTGATGTCCACCTGTAGTCCCTGGACAGGCTGATGTAATCAAAAGGTAATATCACAGATTATTTTGGTGAAAAGCCTGTATAATGATTAATTACATGCACATCCAATAAGTAATTATTCAGATTTCACTAAAACTAAACAAACCAGTCAAGACACAAACCAACAGACAAATTAATAAAATCATTTCTTTGCCTTCATCAATAATGTGAGCAGATCTGCTTATTTAAAAGCCATAGTTTAGCCAAGTGTGCAAGACATGCAACTAATCATTTGGCAAACTAATCCATAGTGTTTTGCTGTTTGTATGAATTGTTTTGAGAAATGCACTTACTGTTTTGCAAATGTTGAAAAGTGATTCAAGAACTGCACCAAAGCGATTGAGAAAAACTGTAATTTCTTTAAAAGTGGGAATTTCACCAATTTTTAACATTTTTACAGTGTGATTTATAATAAAGTCCCACCTACACTGCAAAAACACAGAATTATTTATTTTGTATCATGTATTTCTGGTCTAGTTTCCAGTGCAAATATCTTGAAAACACAGTGGAGCAAAACATTTTAAATTATAATATGGGGGAAAATGTCTTGTTTCACTTATAACTAGAACATTTTCATCAATATTAAAGGAATTATTGACTTAGAACAAGCTCCTATATCTGCTGAAAAGTTACTTGTAAGTTAGTTTTGTCTTATTTTAAGTGTTTTCAAGATATTTGCGTTAAAATTTTGACCAAAACTGCTTCGTAAGATTTTGTTTTTGCAGTGTAATACTTAGTGTGCATACTACAACACATTATTTGTTCTGTTAATATGGATGAAAAGGGAAATTCATACATAAGGTGCAGCTAAAGCTGCAGTAAACACACGTGCAGAATAAAGACAAGGAGAGGTTGGACAGGTAGAGGTGGTGACCCCTGCAGCCTCTTCTCGTGTAGCTGCCTCCCTTCATCTCCCTCCTCACACATCAGTGGGAGGATGAGGCAGAAACTTATGATTTGTCCTCTCCATCGAGGCTCCATAACTCACCTGAATGCCTCCCGCCTGCCGCCGCGGCACCAACACCCTCTCTGCATGTCCGGTCCCAGAAGTCCTCTCCAAAACAGCGTTACGCTGGGAGAAAAATTACACGAGGGGGCCCGGGGTTAATAGAGCGAGCGGCGTCTTTTAATTGAAAAAGTTAAACGATGCGACAGGGCGAGGATGTTATTGCAAGGAATGATCCCGGGAAGGAGAGATGAATGGCAGCCTCCAAGGTTGGGTTAATGAGGACACGGGGGAGCGTGGAGGAGGATGCGGAACGTGAGGGTCAGACGTTGGTGAAAACCAGGGATAAACGGTTCACTTTTAGGTTGACCAAAGATATTTCCATCAGCTTCGCTGGATCAGCTTGATGGTTGTTCTGCTGCTGATGTTTTAAAACGGTTTCTGGTCAAGGAAGGCTGACAAAACTACAGGAAGTCAGTTAATGTTTACAGAAAAAGATGCTGGAGAGAGGTTCTGTCTCTCTGGGTTAATGAACTGTTCTACGAGGGCCGTCCTCCCAAGAGGTAGCTGAGGAAAAAGGAAGGCAGGAGTGATGAAGTCAGGCTGAACTGGACAAAACTAAGACAGGAAACAGGGTTCTACTGGGAAATACAGAGAATCAGTGGGATAAGCAGGGACATGAAAGAGAGAAAAGGAGAATGAGTTGGATGAAAATCAGCTACAGGGAGATAAGGAAGATGGAGAGGATGAAAAGCAGTAATAATGAGAGACAAAGGCAGGAAAGCGGGATGAAAAGTTGTCAGGAAGGAAGATAAGGTGGATAAGTGGGATAAAAAAATAGTCATAAAAAGAGATAAGGAGAATATGTAGGATAAAAGAAGGGGGTTGACAAAAACAAACCAAAATGATTCAAAAACATCTATTTTCTCATTTTTATTCAAATCAGTCGGTCTAACGAAATGAAAACAGGAACTAACACGTTCAGTTTCTGGTGCTGATATTCCAATTATTAAAATTATACTCTTGTGACATGTAATAAATACATAGACAGATTTGTGAAAATAATCCCCTTTGTTGGTCGTTTTTAACCACTCGCGGAGGAAAAAAACAACAACATTTAACCGTCTTTGAGACAAACCCAAAGTTCCTTTTTCTGTTTAATTTCTGACACCGATCCAACTTTCTGCCTCTTAGGGTCCGCCAACTTTCACAGCTCCCCTACCCCCTTTTACAAGTCATCATTTATTAATGGTAAGAGGTCTGCGTAAAGCATTAGCCGTGTTTGTGATAAACCATTAGTGGTGTATTTCATTCCTCGGTAGGAAACGGGGGAGCGCTGGGGGCCGTTAAGATCCGTTAAGAGGCGGCGGTAGGGGGAAGAGGTTCTTCCCTCTGAGGTGATTAGACCCGTCCATTTAGTTAGAGGGTGCGTACGCAGACACATGTTCAGAAACCATACCTGCTGTGCATGTGAGCATGTCTAATTAGCAGGATTTACAGGCCTACGCTCTGCAGCTCCATTGCACGTGGTAAAAACATGCAGTCGTAAGCACTCAGTGTTTTAAAGGCGGAGAAAATGGCTGATGCACCGTTTTACGTTCTGCATCGTTGAAAATGAATCCCTCAAAGTCTGTGTAAACAGAACCGACAAAAGGAAACGGATCCGGACACCAAACCCTCGGCTTTCGGTTCAGGTTCTGATGGTCAGTGCTGTTTGGGTTAATAAGTCACTGAAGCTTTGTCTCAAACTGCTGTTTTCTGAAAAACATCATTTTCAAGCGTTCCCGCACACGTTGTTGCCACATTTGTCCTCCTGGTGTGAGAAATTAACAAGTACAGTTCATTAATGGATCATCATCATCCATTTGTTTCCCGTTTCTGCAGGTGTGTCCCAGGGTTCTGTGTTCGGAGCCCTTTTATTCATTATCTACTTGCTCCCTCTTGGCCACATGTTCTGCAAATATAACAACAATTTTCATTGCTATGCAGATGATACTCAGCTCTACATTTCCTCCAAACCCTTTTCCTCCTTTCCACCTGCCTCCCTGTCAGACTGTCTTATGGAAATTAGATCATGGTTCTCCTCTAATTTTCTCAAGCTTAACAGTAAGAAAACAGACGTTTTGCTCGTTGGCACAGCCTCCACTTTAACCAAACCTCCCAGTTTCTCCATAAATATTGACAGCTCCCATGTAAAGGGTCTGGGTGTCATACTTGATAGTACTCTCTCATTTCATTCTCATATTAATTATATCATCTGGTCTGCGTACTTTCACTGACGCAACATTAACCGACTTCCTCCCTTCCATCCTCGCTCACAGCCTCGTCACCTCCCGGATCGATTTCTGCACCTCTCTTCTGAATAAGTCTCTCCATAAACTCAAACTCCTCCAGAACTCTGCAGCTCGGGTCAGAACCCGTACCCCATCTGGAGAACACGTCACCCCGGCTCTGCAGCAGCTCCCCTGGTTCCCCACTGAAGCAAGGAGAAATTTCAGGATTCTAACTCTCACGTTCTAGTGCATCCATTACCTGCCCCTCCTTATCTGTGTGACCTGCTGCACATCGCCGCCGCTTCCCTCGGATCCTCGTCTGCCTCTCAGAGCCTTCAGTCGCTGCCTTCCTCCTGCCATGAGGACCAGACTCTTCAGCTGAAAACACTCCTGTTCAAACTGGCAGATTCACTTTAGCATGGATTAACTGTTGTTGCATCTTGTTTACTGACTTGCTTTATATAACTGTTGCTGACTCGGTTCATTATTTGTTGTTTTTTGTCTGTTTTTGCAAGATGACCATGGGTTTTTGAAAGGTGCCCTCAAATAAAATGTATTATTATTATTATTATTATTATTATTATTATTACTATCATCAGTGAAGGATGACCGAAGATCATGGTGGCACGACAACATATCAGCAAGCACGGTGGTGGAGGCCTGATGATGTGGGCTTACTTTGCAGCCACAGCACCTGGACACCTTGTGGTGTCCATGACCTCCTGTGTACACCAAAGTATTTATCTGTCCGACGGCTGAAGCTTGGTCCAAATGTGGAGCAGACTCGCTGGAAAGAAAAAGAATGAAGGACTTGGTATGGCCTAGTCAAAGTCCAGACCTCAAAACCTGACTGGAATGCTGATGTGGGACCAGCAGAGAGCTGTGCAGAAATGAATATCAGCAAAATTTCTCCATAATGATGTGAAGACCGACAGGAGACCTCTGCGGAGATATTCCTGTCTGGGGACTGGGGAGGACTCGCTTTTTTAAATTTTGGAGCAAATCTGGGAAAGACCAGATCATTTTCAGCACTGATTCATAAAACCGGAGAACTGAAAGAGGGTATAACTACGCTTTCCCATTACCCTGGGTGTGCACCGAGGAATTTTCACACACAACCGGTCTCTCTGTCCACATCATGTCGTAAACATCTAACATTTTATGCCCTTAACATTTTATGGGTATCATTTAACAGTTCTGCTGTGCTTTTGCTGCACAAAGGATCAAAATGGAATCTCAGTTCAAATTCCAAGGATGAACTACAATAAAACATGAAGCGTGAGTCGACCTCTGTGTGTTTAACACCGCGTTGCGTCTGTTTTCTGGCTGCTAATTTCTGAACAAGTGAGGTTACAACCTGCTTGTGTTCCAGCCCCCGCCTGCTTGTCAAACATCCCTCAAGCAGAAATCAATAGGTCATCATCTCTACATATTACTACATATCAGGAGGGAGCCAGGAGGAGGAGGAGGAGGAAGAGGAAGAAGAGGTGTGGGTAAGAAATCAAAGCTAGGAGGTGCAGAGGTCAAAAAAAGAATAAAGGAGGTGAGGAAAGGTTTTGTCTAATATTACCACGGCAGTGTTTTAACCACCATCTTGTTTGCACATTTTATTACTCTTAATGTCTTATTAAAAGGTGTTCTATCTATCTACTAATTGCCTTTGAAATAAATACAGGATCAGAATAAATAGCAACAGGTTGTTTAATATAGTTTTCAGAAAATAAAATACAACTAAATTACATTATAAATCTGACCTGAGACGATGAAACCAAATGGGCTTCCATACAAAAGCTAATGCTTCGTTCAAGACAACTAACTGGAGACCAGCCGTGTGTGTCCCGTTTAAAATACAAACTTGACATGCCATTTTAGGATCAAATTCAGGACAGTTCTTTATTTTTAGGCCAGCCTTACTCATTAATAATAAAGTCCAAATTCATTCATTTTTCTGATTTCCCTCCAGATCTTCTGAAATAACCTGTTCAAAGTGGGTAAAGGTGAATGATAATCTTCTGTTTTTGCCTTTAGCTAGCTCATGTTAGCAAGCAGCAACTAGCATTCTTTTTCAAAACATGAAATCATGTTGCACCGTTTTCCCCTCATACTTGAAAAGAAGAATTTTGTTAGCAAAAACGTTCACGTTTTACCACGTTTCTGTTTAGCAAGTTAACATTAGCAAGCAGCTACTAACATTTTCTTTCTAAAACATGAAATCATGCTACATCGTTTCCCTTCTAACTTAGAAGGAAGAATTTTGTTAGCAAAAACCTTCGCTTTTTACCTTATGTTTCTGTTTAGCAAGCTAATACTAGCAAGCAGCTACTAGCATTTTCTTTCTAAACATGAAATTATGCTACACTATTTTCCCCTCATACTAAGAAGGATGAATTTCCAAGGTTTCAGGTTGATATACTAAACCTAAAATCAAAATTTTACCCTGAACACAATCAATTTGGGGGCCATGAACATAAATTAGAACAAAAATAGCTTTTGCTTTTCAGGTGGATTGTGTCTCATGACACCAGTCTAACACATAAATTTCATTTCATAAAAATGTCACAGTGTCAAAATCCATAAATTAAGTTCCCAGAAATATTATTTTGCAGCTAACTATCAAGTAACCCTCCTTCAGATGGACTTGGTGGTTAATGTTTCTGGTAGACCCAACGCACGACTGTTCAGTTCGCTTAAATCAAACGTTTCCTGTACCATCGTTGTTGTATCATCAGTCAGTGGGGCTAAATAAATCAACCATAAGCCATTGTTCAAAAACAAACAGTGATAGCAACTATCAGTAAAATGCCAGAGACTCGATGGGTAAACTGGGAGTGTTTGCATAAGCTCCAATCCGAAATGGGATCCACTTAAAATATGCCACCGAGTCAGAGTCAGTGATTAACCAGCTCAGTCAGTGAGTGATAGATATTGATTGTCATTTTTACAGATCATTTCCTCTGAAGATGATTAATGTGTCTGTTTCTCAACCATCCTATGGTCCACAGTCTCTCATATTAAACCTCCAGGCTGCTGTGGCTTCATACAGGACAAAAGCGTTTGAATATATTAGAAGACAGGTGTTTTTTTCAGTGTACACCCTAAATTTAGATAGAAATCTAAATGATTTAGAGAAAGCTTTGAAAAGGTGTTTTGGTTGGATATAACGAAGGTCTTTGGCATTTAGAGGGTGAGAAATGCTGAGTATGACCTGAAGAAAAGCACTTCTAGAGTTTATTTCTTTACACGCTTGGATTCCTCTCATTATTTTTGAATTATTTCTCACAAAAGAAATAATTACTTCTATAGGCTTAGGCTGCTTATACTTAAAGTCTGCCTTCTCTGTGTGGTTAGAAAGACGAGTTAAATAAACTTCAGAAATGCTTTCACAAATCAACAAGTACAAAAATGACTTTAAAATCTCTGGAAGTAATTAATAATAGAAATTATTTCCAGTGATGCTTGATACATCGGTATGAACATCGGTATTGGCCAATGTTTGTCATTTTTTAACATACGGTTTCTGTATAACTGGGCCGATATGAACAACTGATGTTTATTTACATCTTGTTGATGTTTGTTTTGCAGGAGGGGGGCTTGGGGGGGGTTGGTGATGTGGTGTTTGTTTGGTCATGTGACAGTGATAGCGATGCAGCACGAGATTATGGGGTGTTTAACAGAAGCAAAGAAGCAATGTAGACGGTGTGTTTGCTTTCACACGGTGTCTAAAGTGTAGGGAAATATATCTAATATATATGAGATGGGTAAATATTGTCCTAACAGCAGCATTAATATCAGATTTCAATATTGGCCTAAATTTTCAAATTGGTGAATCTTTAATAATTACTCTTCTACAGCTTAGAATTAACCTGTAATAATAAAAGCTCACTTCCTGGACAAAAATCACAAAAATCAAAATTCAAATTCAATGTAATAAAAATTAAAAAAAACCGTCTCCCAAAGACTCTTTAAAAATAGTTTTTTATCTTCATCAGATATTACCACAGCAGTGTTTTAGACCACAATCTTGTTTCCATATTTTATTAGACTAAGTCAGTTTGATACATGATCTTTTACTTTGTGCTTTTTAAACATCAGCTGCAGCAGCGCAGCCCGCTGGCTGTTCCATCTATGACTAGACAAGCTGAAAGAAAGGCTGTAGTTAAGGAAGCTTATTGGTCCCCCAAAAACCCAGACATTTTCCTCACTCAATGAAAAGCCCTCGGATGCCCCGGACAGAAAATGAGAAAATGAGAAAATGAAAAGTGGACATGTCCAGGAAAACAGGACGTTTGGTCACCTGAACATAGCCTGAGAATTGATTCTCTTTGAGAAAACTTTCTTATTATTTATCTGTGAAACGGCCATTATAGAGACAATTAACAAAATCACTGAAGGTAAACTTTCCCCAAGACAACTTCCCAGTTCTGCAAAAACAAGAGAAAAGCTCTGATTGGTCAATTAAGACATTTTGAGGCTTGAAGTTCAACTTCTTTCTCGTTACTTGAATCTTCATGTGGAGAATTGCTCATAAAGTCATGTTCTTGAATCAAAATTGCTTAGAAGACGTTTTATGTAACAATGAGTAGAAAGCTGCACTGATGCAAACCAAAGAACTGGATCTCAAGGAGCAGGAACTGAGTTTGGTGTTTTGAGAGGAGAACCAATTAAAAGTTGATGATCTGCAGCTGCAGCACCTGCAGATGGCTCTATTTAAGCCTCAGATGTTGGTTAGAGCTTCTCTTGGGGAAGGAACCATGGGAGGTGTTTGGATTCTGATCTTCTGTGCAGGAACTCTGTGGCTGCAAGGTTTGTGGTTTCATCTTTTGAAGTGAAATTGGTCCATTTCTGCTTCTCCAGTATGTTGGCTAATTAAGCTGGTGGCTTATCAGGGGTCTGTCTTGTCCAGCTGTGGCTGTGAGAACTTGCTGTGAATGGCGCAGTCTGAAAATGTGACACAATGGTTTTGTCAACAGGGTCTTGCTGGCCAACTGCTCAGGAAGGAGTGCATGATGAGCAGCAGACTGGGAACTGTAAGACTCGTGGAAATGAAGGGGCTGACGGCCATTGGCCAAAACTTGTTCCGGGTGCTAATGCATTTTTATTTTGCAGCATTTTCCCACAATAAAACTTCTCTGCAGAAAACTATTGACTTGCTCCAGTCAGTGGATTCCAGGTTGAAAGAACAGACATGAGGAAAATCACACCCCCAATTAAACATCAAATAATACAAACTGACATTTGTAGAAGGTACTGGTTTGTGTTTATAAAGTGCTGCTTCTGAAGTTAAAATTTCACAGTAATTTGGGTTTAGCCTGTCAATAAAAAAAAAATGGTTCATTTTTCACTCAGTTTAAAACTAAATGTTTATCAAGTTAAATAGGTTAAAAACCAAATATTTAGCTCTAGCCTAGCTAAATATTCCATTTCACACTAGATATTTCAATCTTAGCTAGCTCATTGTGTTCCAGTGGCTAATCAAAAATAACTTCTAGGGTTACAAAAAGCCCCCAGGCCATACTGTGGACACTCTTGCTATAAAACCTGCAGCAGAGTGTCCAGTTAGTGTGTTAGAGAATGAATAAATTTGGAGAATTGACAACTGATTGAGAAAAACACAACAAGAAATGTCAAAACTAAAAGTTGACAACACACACAAAAAAAACTGAGAAAACATGTTTACAATTAACAAATTCATGAAATGCACCAATTGGGAACTAAGCAGACATTATTTTACAGATTATCTGAATTTCAAGTTTTGCTATTTTTTGCTATTTTAGCTGAAAACAAACATCTGAGTCCTGTTCCCTAAATGTGGCCCCTGACTGCAAAACTCCTGGATCCGGCCCTGGACTGACATGCTCTGCCACGCTGAGCAGCTTCGCTAACAAGAAGACAAAGGTGGTTTTAATGTTTTGGCTAATCTGAGTATAACTGTTCTGTGCAAAAGTTTTAAACCACTGACTTCATATTTTTCCTCCAAGTGGATGTGATCAACAGTTCCTCAGGGCTTCGGGAGGCGCAGAAACATCTGACAGCACCGCCGTTTCTTTCCAGGAATACAAATCTGCTAGATTAAGTCATCATATGCTACTTTGGGAAAAGCGCTTACGCTGACTTACATCTGGCATCGTTGACTCAAAGAACATTTGCCCAGAATATGTTCCTGTTCCTGCTTTACTTCAAAATCCCCAAAGGACCCGAAAGACCAGCTGCTGGTTCCAAAGCGGTGAGATTGCACCTGCAGTCTGTCTGCACTGGTACGCAGAAACAGGTAGCAACTAGTTACATTTACTCAAGTAACTTTTGGGAAAAAATTTACTTCTAGTTTTACTGCACAAAACTAACTTCACTGAATGAAGACAAAATGCATGAGATACAGACACACCTACAAACAGACTTGTTTGTGCACAAGCTTTGTTGTTCTGGTGCTATTTTATACCTGCTGAGCTTCTTTGTCCTGTTCTAACATATATTACATTTCCAACTAAAAGTTATTTCATAGGTTTTTGCTTTAAAAAAAAAAATAAATAAATAAATAAAAAATTGGAAAAAATGTTTCTTCTTCCTAAATCTGTTATGTATGGAAGCCCATTTCTGCTGTGTATGATGAAATAAAAGCCCAACAGGAAGTCATAGTTATGAGTTTTAAAGTCTTAATTTTAACTTTCAGAGTCATGAGGAAAAAGTCATAGTTATGAGATAGAAACTGGCTTACAGGGGCAGTAGCCCAGGGCCCCAATTTTTTTTGGGCAGATCCAGAAGGTGTTTTGTGGGGTTTTTTTTTTTTTTTTTTTTTTTTTTTTTTTTTTAAAATATATATTAACCCATGTTTTGCAAACATATTTATATAAAACTCATAACTTCAAACTAGGTGAGTTTTGATTTGTATGAATACAAACAATATTCAAGTATTTAAAAAATATTTTAAACACTTAATACTTGAACAATATTCAAGTATTTAAAAAATAACAACATGGAGTTATTGTCTGGGGGATGCATTAAACCTACCATGCATCATTTCATACCTGCTGATGTACGGGACTACCTAGTAATGTACCTGAATTTGCATTAGTAAAAGAAATTTTCCTTAGTGCATAGGACACCAAAACTGGCTCCAGCCCAGGGCCCCATATTCTTGTAAATCCGGCCCTGGAAGTCATGATTGAGATATCAGCTTCCATAGGAAACAGCGGGATTTTCAATCTCATAATTATGACTTTAAAACTCAAAATTATGACTTCATGTTGGGTTTTTCTCTTTCTCGGTGGAAATGGACTTCCATAGTTTTATATTTTTTCATTTTAGTCCCTGCAACATCAGAATTTGTGCATAACTTTACATTTTTGTCTATTTAACATCATTTTTAAATGATAAATCAGATGATCTGATCAGTTAAACAGTTCTTGAGTAGCCTTTTTATGAAATACTTTTTTACTCTGAGTGATTTCTTGGATGGTTAATTTTACTTGAGTAATATGTTGAAGTGCAGCTCCTGCTTGAGTGCAGTTTTTGGGTCTTCTACGCATTTATTCTGCTGGTGCGCCAGCTTACAGAGCTGAGGAAAAAAACACTTCCTCACTACTTCACAGCTCAGGATTTGTTGCTGATCCATAAATTCAGAGTTTACTCAGCCTGTCGGATGGTTGCAGTGGAGGCAGAAGATCAAAGTTTTGATTCACAGAAATTTAAACTGCATTAATTTTCATTTCCAGCACATCAATCCTGAGTGAATCGGGACTATTTAAATGTCAGTTCACAAAACAAATTAATTAGTTTTAATCTCTAATTTAGCTCTTGAGTTGGAAAATCTTAAAATCTTCAGCTGCAAGCAGACAGAAAGGGACTGAGCTGCTAAAAATAACTGTCTGGGGTTCAGCAGGTATTTATCTGGTTTTAACGAAGCCTCGGCCAAATGTTCAAGGTCACGCTGAAGAATCCAGCTTCCACATTTCATGATTCATCATCGCAGCCTCCAAATTGAAGCTGCCCGCCTCTGAAGATGAGCTGCAACCGAGCGGAGTGGAAACGGAGCAGGATGTGGTGCTTTGTTATGTCCACTGTACTGATGGAGGACGGCAAGCAGGCTGTACATCACTCACACTCCAGACAGCAGCTCAGTGTGTGTGTGTGTGTGTGTGTGTGTTTTCTCCATCAGCACAGTCACCAGCCTGTCTCATTTATTCTTTTTATTCCAGTTTGGCTTCCAGACTCTGGCTAAAGGCAACAGTTATTTCCTGAGAATTTCATCACCAAGCACCAGAATGAAGGAAAATGATGCAGTCTGCACAGTTCTGGGGTTTATTCCGCACTTTTATTATTCATCAAACGAAGATGAAGCCAGCATGGAAAAGCTGTGAGTCAAAGTTTAATGGCACCCTTCTCACTTCCCTGGGAATTAGGGGGAAAAACATCCACCAGATGATCAAATGCACCGATTGACCGGTCGTTATCAGTGTCAGTTTGGTGCTTGGGTATGGGGAGCCATTGTAGAGTTACACATTCAAAAATAAAAACGATAATTTGGGTTACTGAGCCTGTCAGAAGACTAAGTATTTAGTTTAACTAAATATTATGTTATCATTGAAAAATGTATTTATAAACTAAATATTTAGCTCCAAACAAAACATTTAGTTTCAAACTAAATATTTAATTAGCAAGTTAAATATTTAACCCAAAATTAAATATTTAGCTCTATAATTTCTAGCTTGTATTTAGCTGTTTTATGTAGCTAGTTTAGTTAGGTAAATGTTAAGTTTGAAGCTAAATATTTAGGTTGCTAACTAAATATTTAGCTTCAAATTAAACATTTAATTTGAAGTGATATATTTATATTGCCAACTAAATATTTAACTTCAAACAAATAGTTTGCTTGACACTAAATATTTAGTTTTCTAACTAAATATGTTGTTAGCAAGCTAAATATTTAGCTTCAAACAATTATTTAGTTTGAAGCTGAATTTTAGTTCGAAACTGACGTTTATAAATTAATGAATAACATCGTGAAAATATTACTTAAAAAAAAATGGACGGGCATTTTTTCCCCCTATGACAGGCTACATAACCCAAATTATTGCTGTTAATTTTTGACTGTGTAACTTTAAAAAAAGAACCCTGTGATGCCATTCGGTCAATTACTGTAAATTAGTTTATAGTGGAAATAAGTTACATCAATAAGCTGGTAGTTAAGTTCGTAGTTAGCAAATTGTATGACTAAATTAATGCTAAGTATGGGTAAAATTTTGGGGGTTTGAAATTTGATCAGAGTGCAGAATCTATGTTACAAACGATCTTTGTCATATTGTTTCCATGTCTTTTTATTAGAATTTTACAAAAAAAATGTCCACATTCACCACTATCTAACAATTGAGGCAAACCCAGCTGTCAAAACTATATTTAAAAAAAAAAAAAAAAAAAGTTAATTAGTTGACCATCGAAATCCCTCCCAGTTACCCCACCCGAGCCACCCATCTTCCCATGAAGCAATACAAGATTCTACCAGCATTTAAGAGGCTTTGTCTTATTGTGTTTGCAGAAACATGACCGAGTGAGCACTCTTAGCAGCAAACTATCTTTGACGTATACTTCTACGGTTACCTTGGCAACAACAATTAAGGCAGTTCGCTGCAAGAAAACGGCTCGTGAACATTCTGAATGTACTTTATACGCTTTGTACCTTGGAAAACCTTCCTCTTTGTAAGTTTTTTTTTGTGTTTGGAAGATACTGTTGTTTTTTTTGGTTGATTAAAATGTAGAGCGCTAGTGTACATCATTTTTAAGTGTAGAATTAAGATATGTGTATCAGCTAGTAATGTATTTTTCCTTCTGTTGTATTTCAGTTACAAAAATCCATTTATGAAGCAACTATTTAAAAAGTCCAGGGAGAAAACACATCTTCCTTCTAAAAACAGCATACACTGAACAAAAATATAAGCGCAACACCTTTGTTTTTGCTCCTATTTGTCATGAGTTGAACTCAAAGATCTCAAACATTTTCTATATACACAAAATTACCATTTCTCTCAAATATTGTTCACAAATCTGTGATAGTGAGCACTCCTCCTTTGCAGAGATAATCCATCCCACCTCGCAGGTGTGGCATATCAAGATGCTGATTAGACAGTATGATTATTGCACAAGCGTATGGAGGATCAAAACTGACATAATTAAAAATAAACACATAAATATATTTTGTTCCTTTTCTTTACACTGTGTTTTTGTCAGAAATGTGTGTGTATGTATATGTATGTATGTATGTATGTATGTGTGTGTGTATGTGTGTATATATATATATATATATATATATATATATATATATATATATATATATATATATATATATATATATATATATATATATATTTTATAAAAGTAAAATGTTTTTCCTTATACAAGTGTTTGTTCTTTTTACATTTCCTTGTCGCCTCATTATGCAAATGAGGGCGGCCATCTTGGTCCAGCTCCTCTACTATTGGTCAATAAGCAGGAAGCAGCAGGATCCATGTGCAGATCGATTGTTCATGCCTGCGCCTTTGGCTTCAGTTTAGCAACCGAAGTATCGTGACGGAGGGAGCGGAGAGACGGTCTGTTGGAGTCGTTAAGGGAAGCTGCAAACAAGCTGGACGAGCTGGAAGGAGGTGAGTTTTCAGCCGACCAATAGCAGAGGAGCTGGACCAAGATGGCCGCCCTCCTCATCTGCATAATGAGGCAGAAACGCAGACGGTGAAGTAAAAAGAGGAGACGAGGAAATGGAAAAAGATCAAACGCTTGTATAAGGACATTTTCTAGATACACAAAATAACCATTTTGTGTATCTAGAAAATGTTTGAGATCTCTAAGTTCTGCTCATGAAAAATGGGAGCAAAAACAAAAGTGTTGCGTTTATATTTTTTGTTCAGTGTAATATTCTTATCTGGTTCCTGACTGCAGTTTCAGATTGGTACAAATTTAACCCTCCAGCAAATGGAGCTGATGCACCGGAGCACCTTTCATCTGTTTTTAGGATGAGGGCTTTGGAAATGGAAGATGTTCGGTACAACACAAAGTATTATTATTATTATTATTATTTTTAAGTAGCTACTTTTCTTTTAAACTTTGATTTTTAATTAGGGGTGATGTGGGGAAACATTAAAGAGCAGGGGTGTCCAAACTCTTTGTAACATGAGCCAAAATCGTCAACTCAAGGGGCCCGGCGGGTCAGAAAATAAAACCTTTTTAAAAACATTTTTTTTTTCCTGCTCAGCAATAAACTAAGCATGAAATATTTTTAATTAAATGAAGAAAATGGTCCCTTTTTTTTAAATTTAATGTGTAAATCACTGTAGATCTAAAACTTCAAAAGTGTTTCACGTGTTTTCCTTATTGAAAGACAACAACTACTTTACTCATTTGTTTTGGGCTCGATTTGAGGAAAACTGAAAAAGATTTAGTCTATTCTAAGCAATAAAAACATGATTTAGGTCATTCTTTATTTGAAGAAAGCTTTAATAATGTATGTGGAAGCAGATCTGGATGCCCCAAAGTCTGCTTTAGCGTCTAAGTCGATGGCTCGATGTGGTCCCAGCTCCCTGAAGTTAAAGGGAAAGCAGAAAATTTGGTGATTAAAAGATGAATACTTCGTGTACCTGACATTTCTCTGAGATTTGAATTTGTGGGTCATAGTTTTGTCCTTATTGTAGCGCTGGGTGATATGGCTTAAAAAACAAAATCTCAGATTTTTTTCAGACCAGATCCGATTTCTTTTCTAAGAAATAAATTACAAATGGCAGAAAATATTTTCAAGAAGTGGCTTTTATTTCAGTCGTCCCTGTTGTGAGTTGTACGACGGAATAAAGACGCAATTTTACCAAAAGAACATCTTAAAATTACGAGAAATAAAGTCGTTTCAAAAGCTTGAATCATTAATTTTTTTTTGTGTTGGTGTTCTCATAAATTACTCCTTCATTCTACAAATATTGCAACTTTATTCTGCTAATATTAACACTTTAGTCTCATATTGTTTTGACTTTATTGTCATATGACTGTATTTTGTTATGCTGCGACTGTATTCTTGTGACATCATGAATTTATTTTCGTGGCAAAAAACCTCCTCACCCTTATATTTCATTGCAGAGTCGACCTGAATTCAAAGTCCAAATAAACAGAAGCTGAAAAAACACGCTTGTCAAACAAGATGGCCGCCCTGGGCGCGCTGACATCACTCTGAACTACGGAAACCCAAGGAGATCATTGGTTTAAAAAAAAAAAAAAAAAAAAAAAAAAAAAAAAAAAAAAAATCCAGATTTTCCAAAAATTAAATCCTCAAAAATTCGATGAACCAATAAATCAGTTTATTGCCCAGCTCTACCGAAGTCCGTCTGCATCAACTGCCTGTGCTGGTGGGACACATCTGTGTCATTTAGGGGCCACAAATGGCCCCCGGGCCGCACGTTTGACCCCCACTGCTCTGAGCCTGAGACCCTGAGATGCTGAATCTGCTGGGACGTCCCCTCCTGGGAAGCTGCCTGAGATGTTTTCCATCCTCTTTGTAGAAGATGGACCTGAAACCGACCCTGCAACCCTTCCCCGATTGATGGGCAGGAACAGTTGCTTGTCTCGGCTCATTTCTCTGGTCTTCCCGTCCAAACCTGTACGCTCCAGAGCAGAAAGCTCCTGCTTTTTCAGAGCTGCTCCCGCTTTACCAAGGGATCCTTTCTCTCCTGAAGTTCCCCCCGCGACTCGGACGGCTCTGGCTCCAAACAAGACAACTTTTATCCGGTCTTTTGCACTTGAAAATTAAAATAAACAAAAAAATGAAACAAAAACAGAAGGAAAAACACAAAATTAATCTCAAGCAGGTGGAAAAAATGTGAAAAGTCACCTAAAATAAGTACAGCTAAACACGTTTGAGATCATTTTTGTTGTTGTTACTGAAGTTATGTGAGGATCTGTTGGCTCCTGTGTGTGTCTGCTTTAATGCCAGCAGGGATGAGGTGGTTTGTGATCTCGGTCTCTGGAGACATTTGGCTGACTCTGCTCTCTCCCGGAGCTCCGCCTCGGATGTTGCTGCATGCTTGTTTATCTGATTACAGCCTTACAGGAGCTGCTTTCTCCTTAAAGCGACACCGGTTTAATTAATCAGCAGCTGCAGGAGGAGGAGGAAGGAGACAGACGCGGAGGATGCAGATGAAGAGCAGCCTCCATCTCCTCGCTGCCTCCCCGATCTCAGCGCCTTGGAGGAGGATTATGAAACCGTGCGTGATCTGAGCCGTCATGCCTGCTGGGAAACCCGCAAACATCTCCTCCTCCCTCCTCGGATCTCCACCCTGCAGGACGCATGGGCCGTGAATGCGTCACGTTTGCTCCTCTGCAGATAAGGCTACAAATCCCGAGCGTCGGCGAAGCTGCGGCGTCTCCTGTGCGGCCTGTACCCCCGCAGCTTCCTCTGTGAGGCGGCGCGACGACCCCCGCACCCACCGCTCCCCCCCTACCCTCCCCTCCGCCCGCCCCCCACATGGACCAGTGAGAAACGCCTTTCCGCTCTCGCTCCGCCGCAGACGCGGCGCGCATGCGGCGCGCCGATGCGACGCGCCTGGCTGTCCGCGCTCCGCGCCGCGTTCCGGCCGCTCGCTGGGCCTCTGGCCCCGGACGGCTGCTGCCCGCGGCGCGGCAGGATGGTGCGCATCGCCAGCGCGCTGGGGCTCATCATCTTCAGCGTGGCGCTGCTCATCCTGTCGCTCATCAGCTACGTGTCCATCAAGAAGGACCTGCTGCCCGGATCCCCCAGATACGGACCCAACGGAGGGCCCAGGATGTACATGTTCCACACCGGGTTCCGGTGAGTCCAGACGGGTTCGGGGGGGGGGGGGGTTATTATGATATGCATCAGGAGGAAGGTGGTCTGTCGGAGGAGGCGCTGATCTGATGAGGCCTGCTCTGTTTTCATTGGCTGACTCAGCATTTCACAGATGCTCAGAGGTCCTGACTGTGCAGAAGTCTTGAATCATCCCTCAGTTCCTGCGTGTTTGCAGTGGCGCCCCCAGGAAATGCTCATAGGGGTGGCCAGACCAGGCCAATGCAAACTTTAGGGGGGGGCACAGCTAAAAAAACAAAACAAAAAAAAGATTATTGCTTTATTTATATTAATGAATTTTGTTATTTTTATTTTAAATATTTATTGGTTGGGTTTTATATTTTTGTCTTGATTGAAGAAGATGAGTCTGTATGGCCTCTCTATGACCTGAACATGATTCTCTGGGGGGGAGGCAGTGGGATTGGCCAACTTTTTTCCATATGCTTGGCGTTCACATCTGCATTCGAACCGAACCAGAGTTCACCTCAACGCGTTCACACCTCCCCAAACGAGTCGGGCTTTCTCTACAAATGAACCAGAGTTGGACTAAAGCGGGCTAAACAGGGCTGGTGGGAACGATGCACCCTTAATAAATTTAGACAGAAACTAAGATATTAACTTCAACAAGGTAATTCCGGATGATGACTTACAGAGGCTGCAACCTCTAACTTTGATGTATTTTATTGGGATTTTAGGTGATGGAGCAAAGCAAAGTGTAAGGAAGAGGATACATAAATGTCAACTTTTCTTACAAATAAAAATCTGAAAAGTGTGGTTTGCATTTGTGTTTGTATTCAGCCCTGTTTACCGTGATTCCCCGAGATAAAATGGGAGAATCTTTCCGCAGAAATCAAAATCAAACCTTCATGGAAGAAGAAAGCCATAAGACGTTTGTCACAAATAATGGAGGGAAAACGGCAAACGTGTGGAAGAATAGAAATGCTAAGCCTGGAGGAGAACTAATTGTGTGCATCACAATGAACACATCATCCCCATGGTGAAACACAGTGGTGGCAGAATCATGCTGTGGATGGAGCTAAATCTAGAACGATCCTGGAGGAAAACCTGTTAGAAACTGCAAAAGACTAAAGACTGTGACAGAGGTTCACCTTCCAGCACCTGAACATGCAGCCAGAGCTACAATGGAACGCATTAGATCGAAGAATATTTTGATGTTAGAATGGCCTAGTTAAAGTCCAGACCTAAATCCAGCTGAGAATCTGAAGCAAGACTTGAAAATTGACGTTCACAGATGCCCTCCATCCAACCCGACCAAGCTTGACGTGTTTTGCACGGGCAAAAATGTCTCCAGATGTTCAGAGTTGGCAGAAACATCCCAGAAAAGACCTGCAGCAAAATCTGGTTCTACGAAGTATTGACACAGAGAGGGTGGAAACAAATGCACACCACACTTTTCAGATTTGTATTTGAAAACTTGTTGAACACCTTTTGTTGCTCTACTTGCATAGTCACACTAAATGCAGCTTGGAAACCTGAAATACTAAAAAGCAACACTACTTGACATGCTATTGGCTGACATTTGCAAACCAGCCAATCCAGGAATGCCTTTCATTTTCCTTGCCGCTGATTGGCTGTAGCCCTAAGAGCAGAAATAAGCAAGACCATGGATGTTAGCTTGCATGGTAGCGCTAAAACAGTTTCCACTGTGCACATTCGTGCATATTTAAGTATATTTGGTGTTTAAAACTCTTATAACTGCTTATTTTTAACCGTTTAGAGTGGGTCTCAAGTATTTGCGTATTTTAGCTGGAAAGGAGGAAAACATCAGCTACACGGACCTGGAAAAACTGTTGATCCCAACCAGTTTGAGAGTTAAGAGGAACCTCTGACTGCTTGGAAAGAAAGCAGGAAGAAGTGAGGGATGCTTTAAAACGTCTGCTCAGGACTGTGCATCAGTGCTTTGGTGTTACTGACATTCCTCTACAGCTCCCAACAGCTTTTACTGATACCTCTGGTGAGAACATCAATGTTTGCACAGTGCTGTATTTCACAATGTTAAGCCATCCAACCAAACGCGTATAACAGTCCGAGTTGATTAGTCTGAAACTAGAGTAGAGACTATACTCTAGCGCTGGTCATGGCACAAGGGAGGGAGCTCATTAACATAATAGAGGTACTGTCAGTTCAGATGCACTACACTTGGTGCAATTAGCTTGTCAATCAGCAGGTGTTGCGACTGTGGAGCTTCACGTCTACGCAGTTAGAATGAAACCAGAAGCTAATGTGCTAATTGTGGGGCTAATTTTTTGCTTAGCGTTTTTGCTAACATTGAAAACATTTAGTGCACTGAGCTTTAGCATTAGCTTCCGTAAATACCATGTTGGTATAGTGATTTAGCATTAGCTTCCACTAAATACCATGTTGGTATAGCGCTTAAGCATTAGCTTTCACTAAATATCATGTTGGTATAGCGCTTTAGCATTAGTTTTGGCTAAATACTATGTTGGTGTAGCACTGTAGCACTAACTTCCACTATATACCATGTTGGTATAGTGCTTTAGCATAAGTTTGGCTACATACCATTTGGTATAGCACTTTAGATTAGCTTTCACTAAATATCATGTTGTTGCGTTTTAGCATTAGCTTCTGGTAAATGCCATGTTGGTGTAGCGCTTTAGCAATAGCTTTCACTAAGTATCATGTTGGTGTAGCACTTTAGCATTAGCAGAACTAATGTTTATGATTGGTGCTTTAGGGTTAGCGCAGCTAATGTTTTAGTTAGCGGTGCCCACCACTGATGATAACTGGTAATGAGACTTAACATCACTGTAGAATAATTGTGACCCACTCTGCTTTGCTGAATTGTTTTAATTCAGCCACATTGGAGAGTTTCCCAGCATAAACAGTCTATTTTAAGGTCACACGCACCATCTCAATCAGATTTAAGTCCAGAGTTTGACTAGGCCAGTGTAAAACTTTTCTACAATTCTTTAGCTATTCAAAGGTGGATCTGCTGGTGGTCTTTGGATAATTGCTCTGCTGCAAAACCTAAATGTGCAACTGCAAGTTGTCCAGGTTTTCCCCCATTTTGCATCTTGTTAATCATCAATCAGAGCATAAAAACAACAAAAGGCTGGTTTCATTCCCTGTAAATCTCTTTTTCTCCCCCTAACATGTTGTGTCAGGTGTGGATGCTGAGACGCCACCTGTCTGACGGTTCTGGAGATCCGGCGAGCCGTCCTTGGCCGCTGTGATTTACACTTTCGGTTCCCCTCCCACCTGTGATCGTTTTCCCGCCCGCACGCTGCCATCGCTGTTGCCAAGGTTACGCTCAGTGGATGTGGAGCAAAAAGCCCCACTGGGGGACCAACCAGGGGACGCTTCCTGTCAAAGGGTTGTTTGTCATCTGGAAGGTCATGATTAGGTGGTTCAACACCTTAATAAAAAGTTCTTCCTTCCCTCCTTCCGTCCATCCATCCACCCTACCTTCCTTCTTTTCATCCATCATCCATCCATCCTTCCCTCCTTCCATTCATCCAACTGTCATCCATCCGTCTATTCTTCCTTCCTTCCTTCATTTCATCCATCATACATCCATCTTTCCTTCCTTCTTTCCTTCTTTTCATCTATCATTCATCTGTCCATCCTTCCTTCCATCCATCCACCTTTCCCTCCTTCCATCCACCGATCCTTCCTTCTTTTCATCCATCCATCCATCCATCTGTTCTTCCTTCCTTCATTTCATCCATCATCCATCCATCCATCCTTCCATTCATCCATCCATCATCCATCTGTCTATTCTTCCTTCCTTCCTTCGTTTCATTCATCCATCCATCATCCATCCATCCATCCTTCCTTCCTTCCTTGGATGGATGAAAGCCACTGTAGTTTGGGATCTAATGTAATAAAACGGATTTGCTCATCACTGGTTGTTTCAAACCTTTGACCTCATCAAGACATTAGGTTTTTGCCTTTTGGTTAAGGCTGCAACCAACAGTTATTTTAGTGACCTATTATTCTAGCAATTATTCTGACATTTAATCGGATAAAGAAAATCGCAACACTGCAGATTTTTAATTTAACCTCTTAGGCTTTTTTATGCAATATTAGAAATACAATAAAAGAGGCAAATAAACAAATAATTAAATTCCTTTCGAAATAGGAAAATAAACATTTTATAGCCTAAAATGCAATAACATAGCTTTCTGTTAGTGAATGTGAAGCTAAAACTGCCACCTGAGGAGTTTTGAGTGGAACAGAATTACAGACAAAGGTTTTTTTTTTTTTTTTTTTTTGGTTTTTTTTATATTAAATGCAAAATGTTTATATATTTTCTCAGACTGTGTTGTTTTTCAGCAAATGGGCTTTTTTAGCATCTGTTTACTCCAGTTAACGATTAATCGATTTACTAAATTAGTTGGCGATTATTTTAATAATCGATTCATCGCGATTAATTCGATTAATCGGCGCAGCCCTACTTTGAATACATTTGAAAACTGTTTTTGTCACAGAAAATCCCCGAAAAATCAAGTTTCTGCGTCTGATGTGGCAAAAACGTAGAACAGATCTAGGAGTGTGAATACTTTTGCAAAATGATGTCAGTAATATTTAATCTCCAGATTAAATATTCAGATTAATAGCATGATTAGGGAAGTCTGAATTGAAGGTGGAGCATTAAATATATAGATTACAGCACTGTGCAACCATCTTGATTCTTTTTTTTTTATTATTTCTTTAGATTTTCCTTCCAAGCAGCAAGAAAAGATGTGTTGTTTTGTTTGTTTGTTTGTTTGTTTGTTTTAGCAACAGCTGTCCAAGCTTCATGAAGAACCAAACTGGTACTGATCCATCTGTTCATCTGGAGCCACGTTAAACCACACAAACAGCTGCTTTATTCTAGATTTACGTAAACCGCACTGTAGCGTCTGCATGCTGAGGTCTTCTTCTGAGCCAGCTGTAATTTTTAACGCCTCTGGTGTCAGTTTGAATACGAAGATGAGAAACCAGATGTTGTTTGTTTTGTTTTTTTTTTTTTTTTTTTTTTTTACTTCTCTGCTGCAGCGAGAGGCCACCTCGTAAACCTGACCTGAGGTGAATACAGAGTGATGTTTTCTACCTGTCTGTCTCCTCTAACTCTTCCTCCTAGAACCGGCAGCTTTTGCTTCAGCTCTGTTTGGCCGTTTGGCTGAAAGAACCCTGCAGCCGACTGCAACAACTTTGTTTCACAGACGAGGCAAAGCAAAGTTGAGCCAAAGACGCTGACTTTGCCTTGGCGACTTTTAATCTCGTGGTGTTGATTTTGAAACAGCATCAATGGACAGAGATTAAAAATGTGCTTTTTAATACAAAAAAAAGTCGATTAGTAAAAGAAAAGTTAAAAATATACACCCTTACTGAATGTAATAATGTAATTGCACATTTCTACACCTTTAACATTAAATATAAAAACAATGTTAAATCTTTATGGCAAAATGGAGTTTGAGCTCTAAGTTGCTAATTTTTAGTATCATGCTGTTTGTGACTGAGCACTGCTTCTCTCTGGCTGAAATAGCCTGTCTGCCATTATGTATGAGTCCCAACTCATCCAGCTGAGAACACCCTGTCTCTAACGCTCAAGCTGCAGCTCCAGTTTGACATGTGATTGTTTTGTTTTTTTGATATTGGATTCAAGGATCCAGATTTTTTTTTTTTTTTTTTTTTTTTTTTAGCACTCTTTGGAGTTATTAGACAGGTTTTTACTTTTTTTATTGCTTCAGCACAGCCATTATGGCAGTTCTGAACTATTTTCAGTCAGTTAGTTATCACTCCTTCCCATGCAGACAACGACGCTAACATGTTTAGCCTAACTGACTTAGCGGAAAAATATAGGCGAAAAAGATATCAAATTACACATTTTAAATCTGCCAACATTGTTTTTTACATATTAGTAATATCGTTTGTCATTTTTAATTTATTTATTTGTTCTTCAAGTCAAGATACACTTTACAATTCAGATTTTTAAGAACTATCTTTTCCATTTCTGCAGCTACAGTAGCTGTTTTGAACAGTTTTTCTCTGTTTACAATAATAAAAGCTAAACTTGTCAAATTTTAAAATTTAAACAGCTTTGTTATATTTTAAGCAGACTGTTTTATGCCTCTTTCCAGTGCAGAAACTGCTGAGATAGCAAAATACACTTTCTAAAGTTGCAAAAATACACATTTGTATACTTTAAATACTCAATAACTTCAGGTTGCTTATTTGCTCCCAAAACTTCTTTTTTTAGCCAGCTGAGACAGCTTGTTATTTTATTATATTTTTTAAGGCTTCCAAAATTGCTTTTTAGTGTTCGCAGTATACTTTTAATGTGTATCTGTTAAAAAATCAGTTTCATCAAAACCAGAAACCTTAACGTAGAGACCTCACACCCGATACTTGGACGGAGTTGGGATGTTTGTTACTCAGCTGAGATCATTGCATAGTTGGATTAAATAATCCAAGTTCTACATCTGCTCAGTAATGAAGAAACAGAATATGTGTCATGAATTATCAGATGTTACTTACTCCCTTGGTTTACTAGGCTTGGATTTCTGAGGTCATTCATGAGAACATTAAACTGGAAAAGCTTAAAAACCTTTTAAAATGTGAAAAGTCATCTTAATTACAAACCTTCCAAAATAAATGACATTTAACCAAGTTTTAATTTAGTATATTTACTCATGTAGACGTATGATTGAAGGAGAATTCAAGTTTACCTTCTTTTACTACAAAAACTGTTCATCTTAACAAGTGAATTTGAAATATTTTAAGATGCTGAAAGTATATTTAGAGCATTAAAAAAAATATCAAATTAAAGTAACTGACCCCCCCCTGCCAGAGCAAAACCTTGGCCCAGACAAATTTTGAAAGATTGAACGAAGTGGGCGGGGCCTAGGTACACTGAGGGGCGTGGTCACGTGTGGGATGCGTGGAGGGGGTTGTGGCTGTGGTCAGAATGGAAGATACTGCACTGCTGCCAGATTCCCCACTTTGTGACTATATTTAGTGATTTTTGTTCAAAAAAAGCGACTAGCGACTTTTTTCTGTGTTACTGGAGACTCTTATGGCGGCAGCAGTGGAGCCCCGCTGCCCCTCTCGCTTCCCGAGCACAGCAGTCAGTCCTGCAGCAAACCGCCTGCAGTCAGAGCAGAAAGGAGACCCGTCTCCGTGTCCACATTGCAAATAAATAACACGTGCAAAGCCGAGAAGCGCTGTCGATCGACGCTCGCCACGCTTTCAGTTCCAACTCCTGACTCACCACTGGGGGCGTGTACGGAGCTAAATCATGGCCATATACTTTGTTCAAAAAGATTTCCTTAAACTGAAAAATAAAATGAAACTGAAAAAAAAAAAAATAAAAAAATAAAAAAATTTGAAGCTGAAAAAAAATTGAAACTGAAAAAAAAAAAAAAAAAAAAAAAAAAAAGATTTGGAACTGAAAAAACAAGTTCAGAAATACTTTGCTAATTCAAGTTTTTTTTTTTTTTTTTTCCAGTTTCAAAAAAAAGAAAAAGAAAAAAATTAAACAAGCTTTATGGCCCCAATTTAGCTCCAAGGGCCTGTGTCCAACTGGGAGGGTTTTATACCCGAATCAGCTGTACCAAGCTGTACCGCTGTCACCAGTAAGAAACTTCCAACTGCAGTAGCCACCGTTCAACCTAAGGAGGGCAGCACTGAGACGGTTTTAGGCAAAAATATTGCAGAACTAAACAAATTTACGAGAAAACCTCAAAATTTGCACAGAAACATAAAGACTGAACTCTTAAGAACCTATTTAGACACTTTACCAACAAAAAAAAGCTGATTTGGGGGTTAGTTACACCAACAAATGTAATATTTTATTCAACATTTGGACAAGATTCGCTATGAACAACTTGTTAAGATGAGCAATGTTGCTGCAACATTTTGGCTTTCTTACTAACTTCTAAGCACAACTTTGAAGTTATTTGCGCTTTGAATAAAGATTTCATGTACAGAAAAGAGACTGAAAGTCTGCATTTACACTGAGCTGACAGTGTAAATGAAACAAGCTTTTATGCATCTGGTTTCCTAAAGGAACACAATGATTTTGTTGCTACGGCTCTTTGGAAGCATTTTAGCTCTGTTAACGTTCTGGCAACCAACAGCCAACTTGGAGCAGTTTTAAGTCTAATTCTGTCATAATTCAGCTTATTATTCTTATATTTTAAGCCTTTTGTCAGTGTGGTTCTGACCCTTTAAGACTTACATGGAGGTCATCAGACAGGTTTTACTGTATAAAGGGTAACTGGAAGCAGAGAAATATTTCCATGTTTGACCCAGAGGAAGATATTAATTGCCCAGAATTTAACTATTTATAAAATCAAACAGTTGTTGTTTGTTGTCTTTGAAAGCCAAAGGTGCATTTATTTTTGAAAAAAAGAAACATATTGAGTCAGTAACATTTTAAAAAAAGAGCGGTTTTCTGCACAGTTTGACCACTTTTTCTTTAAATTAATATTACACGATTGTTTGAAACTATTGACCTGTCTGATTATTGCTTAAATTTGTCTCAATTTAAAACAATTACCTTAATAAAAAAAAAAAAAAAAAAACACATTCAAAGACGCCAATTTTTTTTGTTTTGTAAAGAGTTTTAATGAATCTGCATGCAGAAGAGCTAAAATGCTTCTGAAAACATTTTGAAGTGGAAAAGAATGAGGCTCCTGGTGCAGGAAAACTGAGTTAATCTGCTTGTTGCCTCCTGCTCTGCACAGCTCCCAGCTGGCCATGAAGTACCTGGATCCAGACTTCATTCCTCTGACCAACGCTCTGAGTGAGGACCTGCTGAACTCCTCTAAATGGAGGTACAACAGCACTGCTTTCACACAGCTGAGGTACGGCAACACCAACACAAACACTGCCACGCTCTTGCAAGGGTCTAACAGGCTTTTAGCACCTAGCAGTGAGCTGGACCAGGGTCGCAAAAATGGTCTTAGAAAATGGAGCAAACAGAACCTGAAATGTCAGAGTGATAGAAAATGACCCTAAGTTCACTTAAAAAATGGATTAGTTACAGAAAAATGGGAGGTTTAGGCAAAATGATTTGTTTTTCGAAAAGCCTGTGGAACTATTTTATTAAATATGCTTTGAAACATGTCTTTAGACATTTATTTAAGGACAAAGGCAGTTTTATTTTATCACATTTCAGCAACAGGGCAATTCAAACTGCTTCACATGATTAAAAACAACACAAAAACTGAAGTTATCTTTGGACCCAAAGAGGAACGATCTAGAGTCAGCGCGCAGCTTCAGTTATTACAGCTAGAAACTAGTGATCAGGCCCGAAATCTGGGTGTAGTGATGGACTCAGACCTGAACCTTCAGAGACACATAAAGACAGTTACAAAGTCAGCCTTCTATCGCCTGAAGAACATCTCCAGGACTAAAGGACTAATGTCTCAACAAGATCTAGAGAAACTCATCCATGCGTTTATCTTTAGTCGCATTGATTACTGCAACAGTGTCTTCACAGGTCTGCCTAAAAAGTCAACCAGACAGCTGCATCTGATCCAGAACGCTGCTGCTGGTGTTCTCACTAAGACCAGGAAGATAGAGCACATCACATCAGTCCTTCCACTGGCTCCCTGGAGCTCAGAGAATAGACTTTAAAATACTTCTGTTAGTTTATAAATCACTGAACGGCTTCGCACCAAAATACATTAAAGACATGTTGTCGTTGTATCAGCCTTCCAGACCACTCAGGTCTTCTGGTTCTGGTCTGCTCTGCATCCCCAGAACCAGAACCAAACATGGAGAAGCAGCTTTCAGCTTCTATGCTCCGCTAATCTGGAGCAAACTTCCAGAAAACTGTAAAACAGCCGAAACACTGAGTTCCTTTAAATCAAGGCTGAAAACCCACCTGTTTAGAGCTGCCTTTGATTACTAACAACTGGAACATTGATCATTATATTTGATGTGTATTTATGGTTTCACTATTGGTGACTGTTTGATGTGTTTGATGTTTTTATGTTTTCATGATGTAAAACACTTTGAACTGCCCTGTTGCTGAAATATGTTATACAAATAAACTTGACTTAACAATAAAAAAGCAAGAATAGCTTCCAAAGCTGCATTTACTTTTGAATATTTTAGATATGCTCTACGAAAACAATCTGTGAGTTGGTGAATTTTCTGCAAACATTGAACTGTGAATTGGCAGGGGTCCACTGTCGTTCTGTTTATTGCCCTTCAGTGAGTTTGTTGTGTTTCGCTTTATATAGAATAACTGAGCTGGACTGAGTGAAGGTATAACGGAGATATTTTGTGTTTGTACTGATGCATCTACAGCAGGAAAGAAAAATGCACCAGTTTTCCAACATTTTCCAATAAAGTCGCCGTAATGTCTTTCAGGACGGAGATCTCTCAACACATCGACGTCTCCCGTAACTTCACGTTGACCCGAGACTCCGTCAGGGTCGGCCAGCTGATGCACTTCGACTACTCCAGCCACAAGTATGTGTACTCCATCGGTGAGAACTTCCGGTCGCTCCTCCCGGAGGTGTCGCCCGTCCTCAACAAGTACTACAACGTCTGCGCCGTGGTCGGGAACAGCGGCATCCTGACCGGCTCGCGCTGCGGGGCCCAGATAGAAAAATATGACTTTGTCTTCCGATGCAACTTTGCGCCGACGGAGATTTTTAAGAAGGACGTTGGGCGTCGGACCAACATGACCACCTTTAACCCCAGCATCCTGGAGAAATACTACAATAACCTGCTGACTGTGCAGGACAGGAACAACTTTTTCCTCAGCCTGAAGAAGCTGGACAGAGCCATCCTTTGGATTCCAGCGTTCTTCTTCCACACCTCAGCCACGGTGACGAGAACGCTGGTGGACTTCTTTGTGGAACATCGGGGCCAGCTGAAGGTCCAGCTGGCTTGGCCTGGAAACATCATGCAGTATATCAACAAGTAAGCATCACTTTTAAACACACACACACACACACACGTACAAACTGAAAAAATAACTATTTCCTCCTAAAGTTTGATCGCTGCTTCAACTTTCCCAACCACAAACGTCGGTGTTTTTTGTTGGCATTTCATGAGGCAGGCAAAGACAGAGCAGCACAGAAAAGTGAACTGGAAGGAAAATGGTTCAAGGTTTTCAGCCTTTTGTTTTTACAAATAATTGCATTTGTATTCACCCCCCCGGAGTAGCTGCAAGCCTTGGTGTGTTTGTGTCTTCCAGCTTCGAACACCTTTTTGCCCATTTCCTCTTTCCAAAACAACTCAAGCCAGGCCTGGGCGATAAACTCATCGATTCATCGAAGTTTTGGTTTTTGAAGATTTAATTTTTGGAGAATCTGGGTTTTTGTTTTTTTTTTCCCCACCAATGCTTTCCTTGGGTTTCCGTAGTTCAGAGTGATGTCAGCACGTTCAGGGCGGCCATCTTGTTTGGCATGCATGTTGTTCAGCTTCTGTTTATTTGGACTTTGATTTCAGGTCAACTCTATGATGGAGTATTAGGGCCAGGCTACGATTATTACCTTTTTAATTACAAAAATAAATTCATAATATTACCAGAAAAAAGTCATGGTAATATAAGAATTAAGTCATAGAAGAATGAAGTAGTAATTTTATGAGAACTCCAACATGAAATATAAGAAAAAATTAATTATTGAAGCTTTTTTTCTCAGCAACTTTTTTCTTGAAATTTTACAGTGTTCTTCTGGCAAAATTGCATCTTTATTTTGCTAATATCATGACTTTATTCTTGTAATCAAACAAAAAATTCTCATAGCCTGGCCCTGGTGCTCCACTTTTTGAAACTACTTTCTGTTATTTGTAATTTCTGTTTTAGAAAAGAAAGCGAGAAATCCATTAAAATCGGATCTGGTGTGAGAAGAATCTGAGATTTCATTTTTAAAACGTGTCGCCCAGACCTGCCTCAAGCTCCGTCAGACTGGACGGAGATCAGCTTCCAGTTAGATTTAGGCCTGGACTTTGACTAGGCCAGTCCAACACATGGATATACATTGATCTACAGCATCTCATCGTATCTCTGGCTGGGTGTTCAGGGTGGTCGTCCTGCTGGAAGCTGAACCTCCACCCCGGCCTCTGATCTTCTGCAGGTTTATTCATTTCAGGAATTTTTCTCGCTGTCTCTATTTAACTGAATTGTAAATAAATGTTAAATCCTGAGAAATATGCAGGAATCGGCTCCTCGGGACTTTTTTAATGCCTTTCTTCTTGCCAAAATGGCAGCTTTATGTGAAGCGCGACCAACAGCTGTCCTGTAGACAGACCCCCCACCCCCCAGCTGAGTTGTGGACCTCTGCAGCTCCTCCAGAGTCTCCGTGGGCCTCGAGGCTGCTTCTCCGATCAGCGTTCTCCTCGCCCAGTCAGTCAGCTTTGGTGTTTTACGCCGATTTGTAGTCGTGCCAAAATTTTTCCATTTCCAGGGGATGGATTGAGCAGTTCAGGGGGTGTAAATACTTTTGCCAGGCGCTTCAGACTGTCAAAGAAAACCACCATTGTGTCTCACATCATCCCTCTGAGCGCCCCGACGCTGTTTCTAGTCATTTCCAGAAGCGAACACGTGCTCCGGTTGTATCGGCGCTTCGCTTTATGTTTTACAGCAAAGAGGAGATTTAGCCTGCAAAGCCGGATTATGAGGCAACAGCTATTTAACGGAGGGAATGAAAGGCAGCTGTAACTGTGTGTGGAAAGGGATTTAAGTCCGCTGCTTAATGGTGTCTCAGAAAAGTAGGCTGCTTGTACCAGTAACCTAATCTTCAGCAATCCCATTAAATCTACCTGCAGTGGAAGAATTACCACTTTCAGGCAGCTCAGAGGGGTTTTCGCCAGCTCCAGGACTCCTGGAGACGCTTTTGTCCAGGACGGTGTGGAGAGTCTCCCCCTCTGTGGTGCCTTCAAAGCTGCGTGATGAAAACATCAGAAAAAGAAAAGGGTTTTTTTTTTTTTTTTTTTAACTCTTCCACACTTTGATAATCAGTGGTGGCTCTTGAAGGGATGGTGCTCTGGGCAAGCCCCCCCTTCTGCCACCCCCCAACCAATTAAAATGCAAGCAGTTATCAGTTTTTTTAATGCAAGGTAAGCTAGTCTCAAAGTACTCAGCAGTAAGCAAAGGAAGCTTACTCTACTGGACACTCATACTAGTGGTAGCAAACAACCGACTAAGGTAAGACCTCATATGTAGCGATAAAAAAATCTTAGCTCTACCAGGTTTAGCGTCGAGCGGCACACCACACATGAGCCGATTTCACTCACCAACATTCAGATTTCAGACGGGAAATCTTGCAAAACCTCTCGAGATCAAACGTGAGTTCAGAGTAAACAAACATGGCCGACCGCGGCGAAGCAACAGCGATAGTTTGTGGACTATATTTAGCAGAGAAAAAAAACAGTACAAATACGTTTCCAACGTCCACCGGACTTTCTGGTGCTCCATGGTGGCTGTTTTGTCTTCTTAATTTTAGATTTCCCTCTGTGTTTAGTCGCAGCAGGCTGCATTCTCGTTTGTCCTCTGGGAACAGCTCACACGCTGGAATATCGGCCAAAACCGATCCAACATGTTGAATATCCCCAATTTTAGAACGGAGCGGTCCCGACGTCCTTCCAAGCGGACCAGATCACCCTGAACACACCGTCATGATAACTGGGGCGTCCTTAAGATTGTCGGAAGGGGAAAATCGGGGAAAAAAAAAATTGGTATAAAAATCTTGCCGTGTGAATTAGGCATAAGATAAGATAAGATGAGAAAAATTTTATTTTGTAGTTCTTGGGCCCCTCACCTTCCAATGCTGCCCTGGGCAACCGCCTACATGGCCCATCTCAAACACCACCACTGTTGATGATTAGCACGTTTCCTTTTATTTTCCACAGTTTAACACGTGTAGAGGTTTCTAGCTGGTTGGTATCCAGCAGTAAAACAATCTCCTAACGTCTTACTAACTGATCTGAAGAAGTGAAAGCTTCTTTTCCAGGGAGCGACACGTTGACAGTAAACAGGAGCCGATTCCTGTTCATTTCTCAGGATTTAACGTTTATTTACCATCAATGCAAAGAATAGCGAGTAGTTCAGTTAAATAGAAAGAACGACAGCAGTTCCTACATTAATTTATCTACACACTAGCTGTATAGCTATAGAACATTATAATGGTTTGGAAAAGAACTTTCAAAATATGACTAAAGTATCTGAAACGAATAAACCTACGAGGTATTTGGAGCTCGTTGGGTTCTGAAGGAAAGGTTTAATGTGCTAACTCTGATATCTAACTTTAATTTGGGAAAAGATGTTTTCAAGTCTTCAGAGCCACCTACAGGACAACACCAGACAAAAGCTTCTGCAGAACATAGCGGAACGCCTTACTTGGTCCGAAATCGAGCCGTTTCGACCTATCACAGAACCAGCTGGGCATCTGCTGGTGAAACCTCACGGGATTAGATAAGATGACATTTTCTGAGCATATCAGAGTTTTGTCTCGATTTGTCAACGGTAACGACTTCGGTGTCGCTGAAACTCCCACCGACACTGCGCCACTGTGGAATCTGTAACCCGCTATAATGTAATAAAAGACACCAAGGCAACTATCGTGTTAAATCTTTTCCTTACCATCTTTTAATTTGACCTGCATGTTTTTTTTTGAGTAATGTTACCCATCCAGAGGGAGCTAAAGATTAGGGTGATGGTAAGTAGTGCGTCTGGTTTACATGGAAAGTCTGTGTGGACGTGCGTACAGGAGCGTCGAAGTCTCGCGGTGCCTCTTGTACATGTGGCGCTGCGCGTTTTCAGATTTCGAGCGTTTGACGCATATCCAAAGCGGCAGATCCCAGAGTTGGAAAATCTGAACTTTTGCCACTGGACCCGGAGCGTGAACCAATCAGAGAGACTCCGCTATGTGACGTAGCAGCGCATTTTCCAACGGGACGGAAGGACCAGGAGCCCCGGAAGTCGCATCACGCAAAGACGACAATGGAGGACCAACTCCTGGTGGCTGGTCATCGTCCTGCTCCCTACGACCGGTCCAGCGGGTCGTCCAGCTGGGCTCGCTGGACGCGACCCTGGTCAGCGCAGCTCCAGGAGTCGGTTCTGAAACGCAAACTCAGAACGCCTCGGAATGATCTGGTGGGTCCAGACACGCCGCAGAGACCCCCGACCTCCATGTTCTCCTGCTCTCAGTAAATAAAGCCGAGCCGCTCTCAGTTTCATCCGGCGTTGAACGAAGAGACCGGCAGAGGAAAACAACCACAGGTCCAGAGGTTCCTCCCGACGTCCAGAGCGATTTGGACGCTCGGTATCAGGCGTCTGGCTTCGCAGTGCAGAATCGTCCAACGCCTTTGTGATGAAGCGCATTCAGTCTGAACGCACTATTAGGGCTCGTCACTATATTGTCAAAACATCCGTGGAAATGTGTATGAATAATTTTAACTTGCTATTTCTTAATCAAAACAGGAAAATTACTGTTTACAAAATTTAGCTCCTTTTACTCTTTTATTATCTTTTGAGAGACGCCTGTTGCCTCCTTTCCTGTCAGAAACAATTCTTGGTTGAAAGAAAATAACTTAAATCTCAATCTCCAAGGGGCGTGATTAATTTTTGGCTTAACTGTATGAATCAAATAAGCTTTATTGTGAGTTTTTTTTCAAAAGAACATAATTTTCCAATAATTATTTTTGATGTTCTGATCTCTGCAGTTACTGGAAAACCAAGCAGTTGTCTCCGAAGCGGCTGAGCACTGGGATCCTGATGTACACGCTGGCGTCCTCCATGTGCGACCAAATCCATCTGTACGGATTCTGGCCCTTCGGCTGGGATCCCAACACGGGGAAGGAGCTGCCGTACCACTACTACGACAAGAAGGGCACCAAGTTCACCACCAAGTGGCAGGAGTCCCATCAGCTGCCGGCCGAGTTCAAACTCCTCTACAAGATGCATACAGAAGGATTGCTGAAGCTCAGTCTCTCCCACTGCGCGTAGGGCAACGACTAACCGGTCATTCAGACGGCCAACCAGCACACCCGACGGCCGAAATTACAGAAGGGACCTGACCTGGATTCACGCGATTCAGGCAAATGCAAAATCAGGACCGTAAGAGAAAATGGGTCAGTTCTTGGGAAGAATCTAATCTGCAAATGGCAACAACTCAATACGCATATGTTTATGTTGTTTAAGGTTTAAAATGAAAGATTAATCCAGCCGTTTTCTATTTTCTGTGGTTTTGTTGGTCTATTATGCTGCATTTAATATCTAAAAGTACATTTGCAAATTTTGACCATTTGATCTAAGGGAACGTGAAGCAAGATGTAGGAATGGACTAAAACGGAGCTCTCACAAATCAGAACCATAAACACAAAGCGTTACTATGAAATTAAAACCAAAATTCAAAGAACCAAACAATTAAGACTGTTAGACATGTAGCTAATAACAGTTAACTGCCATTTTTATTTAGTATGACAATAATCTGTTTTACAGTTCCTTAAAAACTTTTCCTCAGGCCCAGTTGTTCCATGACAACCATATTTATATTCAAACATTTTCTGATTGTTTGTTAGTAGCTCTAGATTGCTAAAGTCTGCGAGCCTTTAACATGGCTAGTTTATGCTAGCTATGCTACCGGGCCATTTTTTTTCTTCCATTGCCCTTTACTTCTTCTTCTTCTTAAACACTTAATAATTTAAGCCCATTGCCTTCAGTAATCCAAAATTATATTCAAAGATTTACTAATGATTAGCTGCTGTAAAGGATTTCTAATTTTAAGAAGCTTGTGCCAAAAGCTAATAGCAGTTAGCTGCCATTCTGTTTTTTTAATAGAGACAGTAATTTGTTTTCTAATTCTTTAGCTAATTTGTTGCTGTTAGCTAGACATTTTCTGACTAGTTTTCTTAAAAAATAATATTTTGGCCCAATTAAAATCATATTTAAACATTTGCTGATGGTTAGCTAGCAGCCCCGGAAGAATGCTGATGTTGGTTGGCTAGAATACAAGATAACAGCAGTTAGCTGTAGTTTCTAGCTTCTGTGCTTCAATAATCTGTTTTCCATTTTTTGTGACATACTTTAAAACTGATATTTAACCCCAATGGTTGCATTAAAACCATATGTATAATGAAGCATTTATTGATGTGTTTTTTTTTTTTTTTTTTTACAGCACTGGAAGATTGCTAATGTTTGTTAGCTAGCGGCGCCATTGCTAGCTGTATTCAATCAGCTGCTGTTTCTATCTTCAGTGTTACAGTATTCTGTTTTCTAATTCAGTTCTGTGCTTGAAGAACTGTTGTTTTGGTCTAAAGGTTCCATTAAAGCAACATTTATATTTAAATATTAGCTGATAGTTATGTAGCAGCCTAAAAACCTGCTCCAAACCACTAGCTGTCAGAAGCACATTCTTTTACTTTATTTTAATATTTATTTAGAAGAACTGCTTGATAAAGTAATAGAACTGTTTTGTTGCATGTCGGAAAATTTTCAAATCTCATGCGAGTTAAATAGAAATTGGCTGTTGTTATATTGTGTAACTTTAAATCTGCTAAAATCAAGGCTAACAAGTGTGGATCGTTGCCATTAGATTGTAAATCTACAAGTCGACAGCAACAACGGGCGAGCTACTGCACAAATGTTGAATGTGCTGCACCTCCATCCATCACCCTGACCTCCACACCCTTGCTTTCCGCTTCGTCGCATACAGAACACTCTACCTCCGGCGCTGAATGTTCACATTGGAGAGGTTGGATCTCATTTAAAACTCAACAATAAAGCAGGAATCTGCGAGTAAAGATGCTAATTGTAACGAAATGATTGAGCTGTTACAGTAAATAACTAATTCCTGCTTTAAGTGGTTTTGTAATGGAAGCTTAAACAGTGGGGCAGCGTAAAATGAAAGCACTTGGAGCATTAAAGCCACAATTTGTTATTGTCGACGACTCAGTGACACCAAACAGACAATTCTGTTTGCATTTTGCCATTTACCAGCCTGTGTTTATCGTCTGTCAGCTAAGGATGGGTTAAACTGGACTAGTTAAGAAGAGTTTTGGTGAGGCGTTCCTTTTATTTACTGGTGAAATTGTAAAACTGGTGGACATGTTCTTGGCGTTCCATATGGATGTGCATCCTCAGGTTTTTCTGACTGTACTACAGTAGAATGTGGTTTTATCGTTGCTTCTCTGTGTCTCGTTAACGTGCTGAATCCTTTTATTATAATCAAATAGTGATTGTGATTTAAAACCTTATTTGTTGTTGTTTGTGTTTACTTTTTATGTTGCTGTTTCCATCAGCCCTTTAAAACCGAGAGATAAAACCATTGAATGAAGTTTAGGCTCATTAACCGTGCTGCCTATTTTTCTTGCAAGTGAGGGTGTCGTCGTGTTTTTAAATGTGCCACCATGTCTGAGTGAAATTACCCAATCTGGGTCTATTTTTGTAAGTTTAGCTACAAATTCTGCTTCTCGGCTCCATTTATTTTCTGGTAAACAATCTATATTAATGACTAGAAATGTCTTTGACAAAAAGATTGTTTATAATGGAGGCTAATCTTGCTGAAAAAAAGGAAATATTTTGCAACATGATTTATTATTCATAAAATTATAATGTGGTTAATTTTCTGTTTAATTTTTCTAACATGTTTGGGTTCAGTAGAATGTTTTATTATTATTGTTTGCATTTTGAATGAAACTGCTGCTGTCCATCATATCAGTGTGCTGTTAAGAATAAGTATATACACTAGAACTACATTTAGATATCACACAAACACATGGTGTCGTTTGAAATTTTTCAATTAATCGAATACTTGAAATAAACAATATCTACTCTGTATTAATCATTTAATCACTGAATAAACTCAATCATAAGTTTGTCAAAGTATGCTTTTTTTTTTTTTTTTTTTTTTACATATGCTCATTGTTCTTGCTCCAGCATTAGCTAGTTCACAATCTCTTATCAGATTTTCAGGAGATAAAGTCCTCTAAAACAGCTCGTTAAATGTTGGCTGATGTCTCACATTAATTTAAATAAAAAATGCAGTTTTAAATCAGAAACAAATCTTTGAAAATTGAGCGTGCAGACACAACCCTGCATACGTTCTCAGTTTTGGTTCTTAAGTCATGGACTTTCTGCAGAGGTGTGCGATACTGCATACTTTGGTATCGATCCGATACCAAGTAAATGCAGGGCCCATATCGCCCTTTTTAAGTTTGATATATCATCAACTTCTGACCTTTAGGCGTTTTTCTTGTTCTTCCTTTGAATTATTTTACTCAAACCTTGGACAGAATTTCGACAAACTTTACAGGTGTCTACATAATACGTTAATAATTAATACTGACGTTGATTTGTGGGCATTTTTCCTAAATGAACAAAGCGCAAAAATTTATCATTTAAGAGCAAATCGAAGCAAAATCTTTTTTGAGGTACAGTTGAGAAACTACAATTCCCGGGTTGAAGTCACGTGACCCGGATGACGCGTGACATTCAGATGTAGGACAGGAAGTGATTTGCTCCGGTTCAAAACACAGCGAAATGGATGACAGCGAGTCCGCTAACGCCTTAGATGTGCTGGTACAGATGCGATATTGCAAAAAAAAAAAAAAAAAAACAAAACAAAACAAACAAACAAACAAAACAAAACAAACAAACAAAAAAAAAAACCGCCAAAAAACGCGTATATTTAGGATGTGACCCAGATAGTCTTAATCAAAAAGACTTCTCATATAACCTGGAGGATTTACCCGGCGAGGAGGCGTTTGGCATAACAAACTATCTGGTGCTGCAGACCTCGTAACATACGGCGATCCAGGTGAAAGCTTTCAAAAGCCTGGAAGCCGAAAATGAGTTTGTTTCAGGCTGGGTCAACCGCTCAGGATCCAAAGAAGGTTGAAATGGCTGCCGCCTTGTTTCTGCCCAAGTGAAAAGTGAGTTGTGTTATTTTACGTAATTAGCCTATGATAGCAATGCTAAAGCTAACAACGAGTTAACCCCTGTTATTTCTGTGTGCTTGAATCTACTTGTAAATAATTGATTTAGTTTCTGTAAACCCAAATTCGTGCTGGAGTTGTATGTCCAAGTAATTGTCCAATAAAATATCTGAAAATACTGTTTAACAAACGATACCAAACTTACCGGTTAGAAAGTGGTCGCTGCAAACTGTCCGTTTCTGCACTTCCTGTTTTTAGCCGTAGATTGTTGATCCACTTTTGTCGCGTTGTTGTCATTATGTTTTTAAAATAACTCCCTTGTGACACCCTACTTTCGGAACACGGAAAAAACGTTTATTTTTCTCCCGATCAGAGCGGTTGCAACAACCGCACAGGCACAGAAATGAGGGAATCAACCGAAGGAAACGGGGTTGTGTACGGCTGCATTTACTTCCTGTTCCTCCATCTGCATTTCATGACGTCGACACTGCGTCATCTGAAATCCAGCAATACAAAAATAAAACAAAAATGAAAGTATCGAGCTCACCACACCAGTATAGATCCGATATACCAAGCCGATATCTTGGTATCGATATTGTTGATATTTTGGATTGATTCTCCCATCTCTGCTCCCCTCTAACTTTATGTTCCTCAATTTAAAAATAGCTTCAGCGTTAATGGGAAAGAAAAGTCCGAAATTGAAAAAGATCTTTGCCGATGATAAATATGTACAAACCTGAGTTTGCACCGGCTGCTAATTCTGAGAGGCGAGGCTGAGGCAGATCTACTGGCTAATAATTATCCTGCCAAGTCGAAGCATTTCTGAGAGCTGACACACTTTCTCCACACTGAAACGAGCCCCGATGTGCGCATTTCAGGGAAGGTCCGGCTGCATCTGAGCGTTTTTATGTGAATCACTGCCTTTCTTCTGGAGCAAAGCTGTGGCAGAGTTCATGGGGGAAAATACCGCCTGCTGAAAGCTGGTGTAATTATGTTGCAGGTAAAGAAAAAGAAAAATATAACTGCCACTCCACTGACTTTAAATAAATGGAGCTTAATTTGTATTTAAAAAAATAACAAAGCTTTGCAAACAGCAATAAAAGCATAATCCATCTAAATGGTCCCTGACTTCGTGTTATTGCTTGCTCTAAAGGCAGGAAAGAGCTGCGCTGGTATTTAAGGTCCAGAGCTTGATGCTAGTTGATGATTCTGCATTCTTTATTATTATTATTATTATTATTATTATTATTATTGCATAAATCGATTTCTGTTGAAACAGGTCTACATTTAGACTTCCAATGAACGTCAAAACCCAGTTCCAGCTTTCCGCGTTGAACCAAACATCGACCAGGATGAGCCGCTCAGACTCAGTTTGAACTTAAATGTTCACTGAGAGACGAAATCTGCTCGGCGGCTTCGGCCGAACAACATGGAGGAGGTTGCTCAACACACGCCATTACACAGATTAAAGTTCGTCGGCTGAAATCCGTGGCTTCCTCGCTGTCTGTTGAACTCCGTTATCTTTGGGATTTTTCTTAGATTCAGCAAAAGCGGTGGGAACTAATCGTGTCGCAGGCCAGGCTGCTAAGAGAGCCGGACGGGAAGTCAGACACCCGCGCTTCCGCTGAGCTGAGGAGGCCGCTTTCATGCCTGAGTAATAAACCAGCTGCAAAGCTGGCAAGGTTGGAATGGTTCAGGAAGCAGCTGGTGAGGAAGGAAGGAAGGAAAGAGAGAGAGAGGTGTTTCTTCCTCCTGACCTACTGAAGGCCTCCCATCTGATGGCTGAGCGTGGTCCAGACGGCGTCCGTGAGTCGCAGCACCTTTATCAGCAGGCAGCAACGATTCGTCCACGTTCCACAACCTTTGCTCGTCCTCCAGCAGGACCGCCATGTGGCGCCAAACGGACACGTTCGCTGGAGTTTAAGCCCAGAGCCGCAGGTCCAGAGGGCGTCAGGCGCCAAGCCTCGGCCCTTCAGCATCTGCTCGCCCGCTGCTCGTCCTCGTCTGCAGCTCTGCAGCTTCAGCGACTCTCCGGACCTTTGATGAAGAGTCCGGTTTAATCCAATCAGAAGCTTTTTAAGACTCGCTCAATTCAACACAACTTTATTCGTCCCTGAGGGACGATTCACAGGCCCAGAGAAGCAGCAGAAACATACGAACAATCACCATGAACAGCACAGCTGGAGAAACCTGATAAAAACACACACACACACACACACACACACACACACACACACACACACACACACACAACTGTGCTTTAAAAATACTGAGGTTTAACCTGCATTTCCTATTTATTTATCTAATTCTTTTTTCTGTTTCTTTATGTGACTTAATGAAAACAAGATTAAATAGGTGGAATATAAATAAGCTGGACATATGCAACAATCAAAACTACATTTTAAACATATTTAAAGGTTTCTTTTATTATCATATTCTTTAAAGTGTAATTAGATAAATATAACATTTTATACATGCAACTGTAAAAACAAAAAGAGTTCAGTTGCCACATTTTACAGTGGATTTTAATCATTTTTTAGTTTTAAAAATGTGTTCACAGAACATTTCCATTTATTTACATATTTATTTATTTGTTTATGAATTAATTTTACTGTATATTCACGAATGTATTCTTTTTAAGTCAACTTTGATATATGAAACAACTGAAGAATAAAAAAGGGAAGGTGTTAAATGTCATCCGTGACTTTTAAACGGTTTTCTGAAGCATTTTCTAACTTCAGGTTTGATCTTTTTTCTTGAACATTTTCTCAGCTTCGCTCAGAGACCCGAACAGCTCCTTCATCCCTTCCCGGGTCTTCTGCGATCCCGATCGCTGGGTTTAGATCCAGATGCTGACTCCTGCCTGTTGTCTTCTGCAAGGGTCAGAGGTCAGAGGTCAGGTGACCCACCATGCCATGTGAGCCCCTCCTCTCCATGCTGGCCTCCTGATGAGAGTCAGATTATAGGAAGCCAACAACAACCTGGTTGTTTCTGTTCAGAGTGAAATATTGCATTAAACACACACACGTGTAAATAAATAACAGTTCATCAGGAAAAATATCTGCATTCACCTCAAAAATCATCTAAAAATAATCTTTAAAATCATCTGGATCCGTAGCAAATGATTCACCTCAACACAAATATGAATTCAGCCTTTCAAACTGACCATAAATGTTTTTGTGCTGTTTTTACTTTCATTATTTCAATGATTAAAATGACCTTTGACAAGAATTTGAGCAAAATGAATCCAACAGAGCATCACCTCCATTTGATCCTGCATATTCAGTAAATAAATAACTCAACAACCTCAGTGGGTTTGAAAATAATTTCAAAATAAATATCATTTTTTGGTTTTGCTTCGTTGTCAGCTGAAACTCCTGCGTCCTAAATGATGCTAACAACACACAGCGAGATGCTAACGCATCGGAGGTGTGTGTTTTCCGCTGCCTGACACCATTATCTGCAGGGTTTCTGCTCGGTCCTCCTGCAGCTTCGCGCCGACACCCCCGGAGTGGCGCTCGGCCCGAGTCTGGCTGCAGAGCAGCAGCTGAGGCCCGAACCGAGCCTGCAGCATTTGAATACAGCAGGCCGGCTCCACGCGCTGCCTTTGTGCCGCCATTAAAGGCAGATTTCATGGCCAGCAGGGCGGCAACAAAGGAGGCAGCCGGAGAGGAGGGAGGGAGGGGAACATGGAGGAACTGGCATCAGCAGCATTATTATTATTGCTACTGTTATTAATAATAATAATAATAATTCTTCAGAATAATTTGCATTGATTTACAGGTTTCTGTTTTACTATGTTAATGTTAGAACTGAAGGCAGAAGCAGGGTTTTTTCTCCACCTCTGAGCTGAATTGATCTGATTTGAAAGAACTTAAAATCATGCTCTGTTCATCTAAAACCATAAGATCTCTTTATATATTCATAAAGTCCACATATTCCCGTTTAAATATCTAAAATATAATAATATTTACCTCTAATTTTGCAAGTTGTGCATATTTGTGAAGAAAATCTTACAGAAACTTCAAACAAACCCGTTTTCAGTGAAAAATTGTCTGCAGGTCTCTGTGATTATATAAGTTAGTTGAAATCTACTAAAAAATAAGGAAAATATTCTTTTTTTTTATCCAAGTCTAATTTTTTAAAAATGTGATTTTAAATCTACATGAGTCCTCCCTTTTCTTTTCTTTGTCAAAATAAATAAGAATAAAGATGTTATTATAAATGAGGACAGTAAATCTGGAATCAATCTCTTATATTTAATTGGAAAAATACTTCATTTTATTTATTGTGTTTATAAAAGTAAACAAATGTGCAGAAAGTAAACATGTGGAGAAAAAAAAGGAGGACTTTTTTAACTTCACCCGAACTTCTTCAGTTCTGTGTTGCTCTGAGTGAGTCCATATTTAGAGGGAGGAGGACTGATCCGCGCCGCTGCGGGAGGAGGAGGCTCTCAGCCGGACAGATGGAGCGCCGCTCTGAAAGAAAACTGCTGGCTCATTGATGGAGGGAGGGAGGATGACACCAAGAGAAAAGAAGAGGAGGGACAGATGCGAGGCAAAGCGGAGCTGTGTTTGTCACCAACGCTCCAGAGTAGCATGTGGTCCCGGGCACAAAGCTGCGGATCAATAAAGCTGCTCCGCAGGCGGCAGATGGTCCAGGAGCGGCCCGGAGCGGAGAGCTGCAGCAGCTCCTGCATCCTCCACACGCGTGCATTTCCATGCATCTCATGCTGCTCCGCCTCCCCTCGCATCCTCGAACGCACTGGCTTTAGTTTGATTACCTGGGATTTATTTAAAGGGCTGCAAACTTTCGTTTTGTTTTTTTTTTTTTTGTTTTGTTTTGTTTTGTTTTGTGTTCAAAGAACGTTCTCGTCCTGTTCGGGTCGCGTCTGTATCTGTTGTTTATTTTATTTTGGTGCCACAGGCTGCTATTTTATTGGGGTTTCATGTGACAAACCAACACAAAGTACAGCAGACTGGTGAAACGGAAGGAAAAGAAGGAGGGATTTTAGCATTTTTTACAAGCAAAATCTGAAAAGTGCGGCTTGCCTTTGAGTACTTAGTAGAACCGGCTTTGAACATCTACAGACGGACATTTTCCTTTGCGAAGCAATTCAAACTTGTTCAGAGTGGATGCAAAATGTCTCTGAACATCAGTTTTCATGACGTTCTGCAGGTCTGGGCTTTGACTAGGCCATTTTAAAACATGAATATGGTATCATCTAAACCAGGGGTGTCCAAACTTTTTGTCACATGGGCCATAATCGTCAAGAAAATTTTGAAAAGCTGAAATCAAGAAAATAAAGTGGTCTGATTTTTATTTTTTTGTAGGAAGTTGATATTATTCATCGCAGATCCAAAACTTAAAAAAAGGATTTTGCACATTTGCTTTATTTGAACAAAGGCATCTAGTTTTCAAACTCTTTTGGGCTCAACTGAAGAAATTTATTCTCGGTTATAAGAATAGGATTTCTTTAAAAAAAATTCTTGCTATATTTAGCCAAGTTTAAGAAATGAAATATGGTGTCGAAATGTCGGCTTTTCAGTAAAAATCTCTGGATGGATGTGATTCTGCTGATTATAAAAGTTTGGTTGTAAAAGGACGAATACTCTGTGTCCTACAAAACATTTTCCAGTGCAAGAAAATAATGTCAATAATCATTTTATGCTGATTAATATTAAAAAGTTTAACAAACAAATTCATATATTTCTTGAGTTGGAGTTGGGGGCCACAGAAAATCAGTTCAAGGGCCACAAATGGCCCCCGGGCCACACTTTTGATACCCCGGATCTAAACCATCCCATGATATCTCAGGCTAGATGTTTAGGACGGCTTTCCTGCTGGAAGGTGAACCTCCGCCCTGGGATTCTCCTGTTTCTGACCAGTTGAATAAACTCACCCCACAGCATGATGCCGCCACCACCATGTTTTACCGTGGGGATGGTACGTTCAGGGCTCCTTCCACACGCTTCCGACTTCTTCTCGCTTTTCTCTCGCCTTTGTCTTTCTTCTGTCCGTTTTCCGTAAAGAATAAGGACAGATTTTGCTAAAAACACATGAAAAAATACTTTTACTTTAGAAATTTGCTGCTTAATTTCCTTATGTTTTTATTTCAGTATTTTGGACAATACATACTTTACGTTTAATTCGTGCTTGAACTGGATAAATAAAGTTGATGACTGGTGAGGGCAAAATGGTTCTGACTTGTTTGTTTCTGCTGATGGATCAGAGAGGCCGAGCGCGTTTCCATCCGATGAATCGGAGCGACAGGAAGAGGCAGAGCCGAGTGTTTGGCTCTCATTTGTCCTTCAGAGGGTAATGAATTGTAAAGTGAACCAGCTACAGGCCATAATGCTCTCACAGTGCAGCTCTCACGTTCATCAGCCCATCAGAGCGAGGCTGTCGATAACATCCCGACACGTCCTCTCAGCACCGGAGGCTACAGCTGCAAACATCTGCGCAGCTCAGAGGCTGCGGCTTTGTTGCACGTCTGCTGTAACGCTGGCATGTTGCTGTGGGGAGACGCGGAGGGATGGAAGGAAAAGAAATCTGTCAGCATTGAAACTGGTTTAATTATTACATTTTATCCTGAATATTTCTGTTTTCCCTCAGTTTCCTGGGTGACGTGGTTTTCATCAGTAGTCCTTTGGGCTTTCTGGAAGTCTTTTAAAGTTTTTTTTTTTTTTTTTTTTTTTTTTTTTTTATGGATTTAAGATGCTGTTTGCTTATTTTTAGTCTAGTCCAGGTACCTGACCATTTCCTAATTCAATTCAATTCAGTTTATTTATTTAGCGCCAATTCACAACAAATGTCTCGGGGTGCGACTCCAGCTAGGCAGCAGTACAGTGAGCTGAAATTAATTATTCAAAGCAGTTTAAAAAGTTTCTGAGGAAACCCAGCAGAGCATCGAGTCGTTGACCTGCAGCGTTCAGTCCTCCTGGACCAGCACGTAGCAACCGCAGACAATCGCATGCCTGTGGCGACAGTGGAGAGGAAAAACTCCCCTTTAACAGGAAGAAACCTCCAGCAGAACCAGAACCAGGCTCAGAACAAGCGGCCATCTGCCACGACCGACTGGAGGTTTGAGAAGACGGAGCAAAGACAGAAGAAGAACAGATGAACTGATGTCGGATTATTTTCGATGTTCAGGAAAGTAAAACATTAACAGCAGGAGAAGGAGAACGATTAGTTGATGGCAGCATCGTCTCAGCTGAAGCGCTCCTCCAGGAAGGGAGGCCAAACAGAACGCCAGACCAGGTGTACCTTCTATGGAGAGAAAATAACTGAGAGAAAACAAAAGTTAACAGTTGAAATAACAGCAAATAATGGAAATTGGAGAGTAGTAGGAGAAGAAAGTGAGAAAACGTGGTCAGTTTGTCCTCCAGCAGCCTATGGCAGCATAGCTACAGAGATAGCTCAGGATAACCTCAGCCAGTCTATCAGCTTTACCAAAAGGAAAGTTTTAAGCCTGGTCTAGAAAGTAGACGGGGTGTCTGCCTCACGGACTAAAACTGGGAGCTGGTTCTGCAGGAGAGGAGCCTGATAACTAACGCTGAATGGATTAACCGAACCGAACAGGTTCCTTGTTTTGGAAAGATTTGTGACTCTGAACATATTTTCAAAGTGAAACTGATCGTTGAACACATTCCTGCTAGAGAGAAGACTCATATTTTAAACAGATTCCCAACACCGAACAGATTCCTGATTCTGAACAGATTCCCAACACTGAACAGATGCCCAGAGAATGAACAAATTCCTGATTCTGAACAGATTCCCAACACTGAACAGATGCCCAGAGAATGAACAGATTCCTGATTCTGAACAGATTCCCAGCTGTCAGTATATTTCAGGATGCAGAACAGATTCCTGACCCTCAACAGCATCTCTGACAACAGCTAAGTGTTTTGAACAGATCCGGAATGGATTCCTGACTCTGAACATCGTCTGAACGTCACTTAAACTGGTTTTGATCGTTAGTTTTCATGCCTTCTGGAGGTCTTTCAAAGATATTCTCTGCAACTTTGGCTGGTTTTTCACTCGCTTGCAAACGAAACCAATTTCAGAGGAATTTTTATTCTTTTTATGTATTTATTTATTACCAAGCAACCAACTTTAGCTTAATAGTAAATCTCTGAAAAAGGCCAGGTACTGGACTGAGAATGGGCAAAAAAGCAACCAAAGTCCAAAGAAAATCTTTACAGAGATTACAGAAAAACCTGCTTTGAAAGGAAAATAGAGAAACAGAGGAGCAGAATTTAATTCCCTTACAAACTTTTTAAACTACTTTGAACAATTAACTGAGCTTACTGTACTGTTTGACAGCTAGGATCAGTTGGAATGTATGTAAGATTAAATTTAATTTTTTTGTTGTTTTTAAAGTGAATCGAGACGACGTTTGTTGTGAATTGGCGCTATAAAAATAAAATAAATTGAATTTCACTAAAATGCTAAATAACTAAAGCTTAAGAACATAATGGAAATTTAGTGGAGAGCAGAATTTTATTTAATTTTAATCTAATTAACACGGTAGAGCCAAGAAAGTATGATGAAAATAAATAGAAATTATGTTCAAATTCAACCCAGTGAACAGTTCCGCTGTAAACTGCTGCTTCTCTTCAAGACGCTGATTGGTCAGATCTACAATTGGCCACGCCCTCCGCATCCCTGTCCTCGATTCTGATTGGTCCGCCGAGCCGCCAGTCCAGCCGGAGCGGCAGCCGGTTCGTCCTCTGCCTCCTCCCGCAGCAGGGTGGGTTGAGCGGCCGGGTAGGGACCGTGGACAGCTCCGCTGCGAGGACCAGAGCAGCACCGGAGGAGGAGAGGGCTGGATATGGGGGAGCCGCCGCACAGGCCCGTCTGATCCAGAGAAACACACAAAGAGCTGGAGCCGGAGGAGGAGGACGGGGACACGGCGAGGAGACAGCGGGACTTCCCGGTTCTGACCCATCCCGGAGGAGCAGGAGGAGCAAGAGGAGAGATAATTCCGCTCGACCCGATGGACTGAGAGGACAGATGAATGAAGACTGCCTACACTAACGCCTATCGATGCCTGGCCAAGGACCTGGACGCTTACGCCATGAACACGGACATGACAATGGACGGCCTCGGCAGCCTCCACGGGGGGGTGGTCCCTGACTCGGAGCTGATGAGCGGCTCGTCCGGCCTGCGGATCCACCAGGACCTGGCGCCCCGGCCGGCCATGGTGTCCGGGATGATCCTGGAGGGCAGCGGGGAGTACCGCCCGGAGCTGTCGCTGCCGCTGCACCACGCCATGAGCGTGCCGTGCGACGCGTCCTCCCCCGGGATGAGCGGCACCTACACCACCCTCACCCCGCTGCAGCCGCTGCCGCCCATCTCCACCGTGTCCGACAAGTTCCACCACCACCACCACCACCACCACCACCAGCGGCTGTCCGGGAACGTCAGCGGCAGCTTCACCCTGATGCGGGACGAGCGGGGGCTGCCGGGAATGAACAACATCTACACCCCCTACAAGGACCACATGTCCGGGATGGGTCAGAGCCTGTCCCCGGTGCTGGGCAACGGCCTGGGCTCCATCCACAACGCCCAGCAGGGGCTCCACAACTACGGCTCCGGCTCGCACGGAACCCACGACAAGATGCTGAACTTCGAGCACCACCAGCACCGAGGCCTCGGTGGCCCGCCGGCCGGGATGATGCCCCACCTGAACGGCATGCACCACCCGGGCCACCACCCCCACCCGCTCCAGTCTCCATCGCACGGGCCGGTGCTGGCGTCCGCGCGGGAGCGACCGCCCTCCTCCTCGGGGACGCAGGGGGGCGGCGGGTCGGGCCAGCTGGAGGAGATCAACACCAAGGAGGTGGCGCAGAGGATCACCGCGGAGCTGAAGAGGTACAGCATCCCGCAGGCCATCTTCGCCCAGCGGGTGCTGTGCCGCTCGCAGGGGACGCTGTCCGACCTGCTGAGGAACCCCAAGCCCTGGAGTAAACTAAAGTCCGGCCGGGAGACCTTCAGGCGGATGTGGAAGTGGCTGCAGGAGCCCGAGTTCCAGCGGATGTCGGCGCTCAGGCTGGCAGGTAGGAACACCGGACGAGCCCCGGAGGGCAAACCGGGATTTCTGGAGAGATCTGGAAGCTGAATGGATTTATTCCCCGTTAGAATAAAATTAAATACTTCATTAAAAGCCATCCCTGGGAGTTACAGTAAAAAAAAAAAAACAACAACAAAAAAACAAATCATTATGATTATCATTGGATCTCTTGTGAAATGCACTGCAAAAACAAACAATCATATATTCCTGCTCTAGTTTCTAGTGCAAATATGCTGAATATACTTTTTTTTTTTTTAAAAAAAAAAAAAAAAACAAAACTAACTTACAAGTATCTTTTCAGCACCATATACACAAAAAACATAATTTTTGTCCCTTTAAACAGGTTCCACGTAATTTTATTGTGTTAGCTGAAAGCAAAAAAGGATATGGAAATCTGTTAACTTCACTGGAATAAATCAGTTTAACCCAACAAGCACGTTTTTATGTGTTAACTTGACATAAAATGTTAACATTACATGGACAACTGCCCTGCTTCATTTCTCTGAGTGTAGGAGATTGTTTTAATTCAATAATTCCTTAATATTGATGAAAAAGTTCTAGTTATAAGTGAAATAATCTGCCTGTGGAGCAAGACATTTTCCCCATATTATAAATTTCTTCCACTGGCAGATTATTTCACTTATAACTAGAACTTTTTCATCAATATTAAGGAATTATTGACTTAAAACAAGCTCCTATATCTGCTGAAAACTTACTGTAAGTTAGTTTTGTCTTATTTCAAGTGTATCAAGATGTTTTGTTGAGAACTAGACCAGAAATACTATGTAAAATTTTGTTTTTTTGCAGTGAAGGCGGAAATGTGAAAAAATTCCCACACTAAGCGGCTTTGTTTTGGTTTCCTCTGCCCTCCTGGTCTGAGTGGATGATTATTCGGAATCACTGGTGTTTTGATTACCATTATTGATCAATAACAAACCTGGATCGATAGGAAATGACAAGGTCGTGGGATTCCCCTCGAACAGACCCCTCACTTCCCTCTCTCATGCCCCGGCTTTTCTTTCTCCTCTTCCTGAAAGCCTCGGAGAAAACAGAAAACACATTTTCCCCCCGAAAAATTCACCTCCAACCTTCAGCTAAATGAATTATAAAACAACATGAGGAACTAAAATGAGGAATATCAGATATATTGGAGTAAATAAAAAGGATGGTGTTCTCTAACTGTCCTGTTAAAGGAATATTTCGTGGTTTTTCTGCAGGGGGGCAGATTTGTGTTTGACTGTGAGGAGCTTTTAGTGAAGGCTGGTGGGATCGGTGGGTCTGCTGCCCCCTCTAGTGAGAAAAGCCCGGTTTGTGTCCCGTCAGCGAGCCTCTATTGTCTGCAGAGAGCCTCCGCTTGCTCAGCCTCACATTCAGCTGGATTGATTGTTGTTGGTTTGAGGACAGATTAGATCAGAGCTCAAAGGGTTTCTGCTGGTTTGTCTCATTCTGGTGGCTTTAACCTCATCATTATTATTATTTATCATATAAAAATGCTCAGCATCTCATTTCTCTCGTTTCTGCTCATCTGATCTTTTCAGAATATATTTCAGCTGTTTTATTTACGCTTAATGTGTCGCATATTGTATCACAAATTTTAACTGAATATTATTTGCCTTTTTTTTCCATGTTAAATATTTTTTAAAATCAATTAATTTAGCTCCAAACACACATATAAAGCTAAAAAAACCCCATACATTTTAATGACAGTTTTTAGCAGCTTTCTTCAGAGCTAAAATTGTTTTAATATCATGTTGTATGTAGAAAAAATATTTTGTTTTGTCCGTTTATTCTGCAATAACTTCACCTAAAAAGCAAATTTAATAAAAAAATAAAAATAAAAAAAAATCTGCATTTTGTTTTCTAAAATATTTCAGCAGATTTGTTCACCCAGAATATCTCATTTTTATGTTTCAAACTACTTAGAATTAAGGAATTTGTTTAAATTAGTTTCCTTATATCATGAACAAACTCATCCGTTTTATTGTGCTGCTAAATATTTTTCTTGCGGCATGAAAAAATGTAATTATATTGGAAAAATGAAGATGAAACTGTTTTTAAAATATATATACATTGCAACAATTTCAGTTAGGAATATTGTCAGATCAAGAGGATTTTGCTCATGTGTAAAAACTTCAGAGATGTTCGTTTCTTTAAGCAAAAGACGCCAATTCTGCTTTATTTTACATGACTTTCACATGAATGATTGATTTAAGTGTTTAAATATATCTTGGATCCATGTTTTAACCTGCTTGTTGTAAAACAGTTTTTAATTTCTATTTTTCTGGGACGTTTCAGTCATTGTGCAACATCACAATCACAGTGTGAACTTTGGGATCTTTGGCAACGTTTTCAGCAAATCACAGCCCTCCTCCTTTATCTTTCAGTTCGCCTCAGCAACATTTTATCTGCTGAGTTAACGCAAATATTTATTCCAGACTGTTGCGCTCAGCCTGCTGTTCTCCTGATTTGACAAACAATCCAGGTATGAGGAGGAAATAATCTGTGAAATAGTGACATTCAGTTCCCAACAAAGGGATAAAATATTGGAATATCGTCAAATTATATTTCAAATAAGCCTAAATTACAAAAGAATGTCATTTTAACAAACATTCTCTTTATCTCATATTTCTAATCTTACAGTTTTTATATTTAGAAAATAAATATGTCAGATTTACAATGTTCTTTGAACGTTTCCTTAAAAAAATATTCTATGTGGTTAAAAAAACCCCTTAAACTCCACAGAAAATAGTTTATAAAATAACGTCACACAGGCTGTACATCATTGACCCATTCAGGGTCAGTTACTAACACATGTCTAAGATATATGACATGAGTTAAATGTGACACATCATATTTCTTTGGTTGTGCAACAATATATGCAAAAAAGCTTAATAACTGTAAATCAGAATGAATTTACATGAAAATTTCCATAAAAATTTTAAATGCTTTGCAATTAAAGTTCTTGACTGCAGGGAAATATTATTTTTATCTGTTAATTTGAGGTATTTTAAATTTTTCACCTGTATCCTTGCTATATCTATTATGTAAAAATAGAAACATTTACATTTAAAATCTTTAAATCATTCTTTTTAAACATAACAGTATGAGTAAACTCATTATTTTCCATTTGAAGTTACATTACTGCCTTCGGTTTGTTGGAATTTGATAAACATGCCTTAGCCATGTTTTTATCATATCTCATCACGTATTAAATTTGAAATGTCTGCCACGTATAATTGTGTAAAAGTAAGACATCCTGTCCAAATAAAAACAGTAGCTGTTGCTGCTTCTCTCCCAGAACGGCTCAGAAATTAGTGCTGAAGTCGCTTGGATCTGATAAGTGGACTGATGACCCAGATCAGATTGTCTCTGCAGAATCTGACTGTGATTTCATTAAGAGGTGTTCTTTGATTTTCCAGACAGCTATTTTAATCAGACAGGTTCATAGGAAGTGACACGAGCGACAGAGAGGGAAGTGGGAGGGTGTTGGTGTGATCTGGGCTCCTGCGTGTGCTGTAAAATGTCAGGGACCAGATCTGTGTGGAGTCATTTGCTCACATTATGCTCACTTCATGGGTGGTTCTCTTCTCCTTCACCAAGCGTATCTTACTGTGAATGTTTTTTGTTTAAAAGCAAAATCTTGTGGGATAAAAACAGCCAAAATTCATTCAGTTCTTTCTTAAAGACACATTTTTTGATGCTTTAACCAATAAATCATCTTTCCCAGCTCTTCACCAGCTGAAATATTCTTTAACCTCCAAGCTAACTGTGTTTAGACCCAGAAACTTATAGAAAAAACAGAAACTAACTCACCTGAGTGTGGTTGATAATGTGTTTAGCCTTAAAAAGGAAACAAAAACTAGAAATGAGCCACGTTTACACCTAAAATAGTATAAAAATAGACAAAAACTAAATATAAATTAGTAAATTCTTGCTGAGCTAAAGCCAAGCTAAGCCTTTGTAGCCCAATATATCACTGAAAGATTTTTCTTTTCGATCGTTTTAATTAAAAATCCCAAACTCTTTAACTAACGTGCATTAGCCAACACAGATAACTCAAACATACCAAATTCTTTAGCTAACACAAACAATTAAAAATGATTTATTTTGGATATTTGGAACAACTGAAGTTTCAAAATTCTTTAGCTACAAATAAACTAGCTAGCTAGCTAGCACAAACAGCTGAACATCAGAGGCTATAGACAGTTAAAGATCTAAAACCCTTTAGCTGAAACAGACAAACTTCAAATATCTTTTTGGCAAAGATAAACAGAGGCTAACAGAATCAACATCCAAACCTCTTTAGCTAACATGTACATTAGCTAACACTGTTAACTCAAACATACCAAATTCTTTAGTTAACATTAGCTAACGCCAATAACTCAAACATACCAAACTCTTTAGCTAACAAATTAAAAATTATTTATTTTAGCTGTTTTGAACAATTGAAGTTTTAAAATTCTTCACCTACTAGTAAACATAACCAGCACAAGCACCTGTGCATTAAAAGCTATGAAAAGTTAAAGATCCAAAACCATTGAGCTAAAACAGATTCAATAATCTGAGACTTATTAACTAACTCAAACAACTAAACTGCCAATAGATTTTTGGCAAAAATAAACAGAAACAGCTCGATATTCAAAGATCTTTAGCTAACACAAACAATTAAACATCTGAAAGGCTTTAGCTAACACAAAGAGTTATAGCTAATATTGAACAATTAAATACCAACAACTCGTCAGGTAATAGGAAGGGTGAAACCTCTCGAAGTCTTCCATTAATCTGAAGATTCAAACATTCAAAACTATTTCTCTAGCATGACAAAACTCTGGAGCTAACAAAATTAAGCATTAATAGATCTTTAGCTGTCACAGAGCTAAACATCTAAATCTTAAGCTAAAAATAAATAGCGGTCAATATGAGCAATAAAACAATAGCTAATCATAAGAGCTGACTATTCAAAACTGTTTAACTAACACAAACAACTGTAGATCAACAATGAATTTAGGTAACAATGACTAGTCGCCACCATAACTGTACATAACTCTTGAGCTAATACAAAGAGTGTAACATCCAAAACCTTTAAGCTAATGTGAAAACTTGAAAATCCAAAAGTTTTTAGCTAACTTGAAAATCTGAACGTCTGAAACAGTTTCATTAAAACAAACAATTGATAATCTGTCTTTAGCTAATAATGAATAGTGGCTAACATGAACAACTAAATATTTAAATAAATTGACTTAATTAATACTTAAGAACTCTTTATCTAATTATAACAATTAAAATCTGAAACTAAACCACGAAACATCCAAAGTTGTTTCGCTAACCCAAACAACTACGAAAAACTCTTTAACTAACACAAAAAAGTTTAACGTCCAAAACCCTTTGGCTAAACTGAAAAGCTAAATTTCTGAGTGTGTTTTGCTAACACAAACAAATGAACATCTGAAAGTCTTTTGCTAGCACAGTTAAACATCCAATGCTTTTTCACTAGTATAAATAACTGAACATCTGAAAGACTGAAACATGAAAGTCTAATAATGAATAGCAAACGCAGACAACTTTGTAAAACTTTTAGTGAACACAACAACCGACTGAATCTCACAAACTCTTGAGCTAACACAAAGAATCTTCGCTAATCGGAACGGCTGATTGTTCAAAACTGTTTTGCTAACAGAAACAAATAAACATATGACAGTATTTAGCGAGTAACGGATGGTTGCCAACACAAACAATTGAATAATCGATACTGTTCGGCTAATGTAAACCTTTCAGATAATAGTAAGCTATAGTTAGCAACAAACGCTGAACATACAACAGAGCTTGGCTAAGACAAACAACTGAATACGATACTCTTTAATGAACACAGTTGAACGTTCCAAACAATGAGGGAAAACTAGAAGTGAAACATTTGAAAATGTTTAGCTGATATGAACGATCTGAAAGCCATGAACAACTGAACACACAAATCTGTGCCGCTAATACAAAGAACCGAATATCTAAAACTTTCTGCTAACATGAGCTCAGTAAAAGTTTAACACGACAGTGATATTTATTATTAGAAATGGAATTTATTTTTGTTGTAATAAGCCAGGAACTTATGACTCCTTCCATTTGTTTTGTGAGCGAGTTTTTTACATCATGCAATTTTAAGTTAAAGGTGTTTGAGCAATGGTTCTCGGACATTTTAAACATTTTAGACAATACAAATGTTTTCTATTAATGTCTTTTTCTTGAAGATGTAGCGTGGTGCACTTTCTCAGAAAATTATGAAAGCTTGGTTTTCTTGTTTCATTTCTGTGAAATATAAAATTAAGCTTTTTTGACTGCTGTTTCCTCTCTCTTAGGTGTTTTTACAGCGACTGTAAGAACAAAGGGAGCAATTCTTAGATCAGCAAAGCTCCAAGCACCCAATAGAGCTGAGGTCAAAGGTCAGGGCAGTGGATCTGAGAGAATAGATGAAGCAAATTTTCCCCTGACCATGAGACAAACCGAACAGCAGCATTGTCGGGAACTGGAAAACGGATTTGATTTGATCGGTAATTCGTTATTTTTTTAAAATCCAGCTTCATTAATATTCTGTTGTTTTTGCTGATTAGAACTGAATATGTACAGTTTCCAGAAAACCTTATAAAAGCTGATAAAAAATCTGAAAAATAAAAGCACGTTTTTCAAACATTTGATCAGATTCGAAAAAAGAAAACTGAATTTGATGCACAGAAATATCACTTTCAGCAAATATATTTCAAATGTCGCATTCAATCTATATTTACTACAATGTTTACAAGAAAGAATTGTCTCTTTTTATTCAGATTTACCAGTAAAACATGTTTTTCTTTTAATGAAAAAATGTAAATGGAAGACTAAATCCCATGTACCAGATTTGTAGCGTATTGAAAAAGCAATCAAAAATCAAGATACATTTTAAAAACATTAAACTATGCTTATTATTCACTTGGATTAGCCATATATACATATTTATATGTTTTTTCCCATATTATAAGTTAAAATATCTTGCTCCACTGGCAGATTATTTCACTAATTACTAGAACTTTTTCATCAATATTAAGGAATTATTGACTTAAAACCAGCTGCTATGTCTGCTGAAAAGTTACTTGAAATGAGTTTTGTCTTATTTCAAGCGTACTAAGATATTTGCACTAAAACTAGATCAGAAATACTTGGTGAGATTTTGTATTTTCGCAGTGTGTGCAGTTAGTTGAGTCAAAACCTGCTATAAAAATCATTAAAAACTATGCGGTGCTGAGTTTTTGTCCAGCAGAACGTGGAGGCCTATTATGGCTTCACCTGCAGATTGTCTGGTACCATCTTAACAAATGGAGTCATAAAAATGAGCCGATGAAAACTGCAGAATGAGTTGACTCGAACTGTAACTGGAGTTTCGATTTATCGGCTGGTTTTACTGGTCTGGGTAGAAAAACAACGTCTACAATCTGGGAAGGTGTTAAAGGAGCTGATCTTTGTCCTTCTGAAGCAAACAGCACCACATATCCTGGATGTTTTGGTAATTTTAGTCCTAAAAGGTGTCAACATATCATGAGAAAACTTGATTTCAAAGCCAGTTTACTGTCATTTAGCTACCATGACTGCAAACAGTTTAAATGCATGTAAAACTAACCCAGAGTACAACCTAAAGCAGTTCCCCCTGCTTCCGTCTCATTTTCAAGCCTTTTCTTTCACCGTTTTCTCCTACCTCGGACCTGTCTCCCCTTCGCTCTCCTTTTGGCGAGGGGGGAGGAGGTATTATGTGGTCGTCGGGGGAATTGAACACAAGAGCAGAGGCAGCAGCGGCCCGATGAATTATTGATGGGAATCTCAGCGTGACCCGCCTCGGTCTGCTCACTTCACTTCTTCTTCACCTCACAGCCGGGTTAACCAGGCAAGATGGAGGGAGGGAGACGGGTGGAGGGGAAAAAGAGAGGAGGAGTCCATTGTTTGGATGGAGGCAATGGTTTCCCTTTGAAGATGAGTGAATAATGACAGAAAACTCTTCTGAGGTCAGAAAACCTGAATTTAAATTAAATTTAAACATCATAACCAACAGAAACCAGATTTCTCTGATGAAATCTCAACCAGAACAGGATTTATGACCGCTCTTCCTGGCAGAGTTCATTAAAATCGCTTGGTTTCTCTGGTTCTGATCCGACTTTTAACGAACTCATAATAAACAAATAATAAATAATAGACAATAAATTGAAGTTATTATCTTTGGACCCAAAGAGGAACGATCTAGAGTCAGCGCGCAGCTTCAGTTATTACAGCTAGAAACTAGTGATCAGGCCTGAAATCTGGGTGTAGTGATGGACTGAGATCTGAACCTTCAGAGATACATAAAGATAGTTACAAAGTCAGCCTTCTATCACCTGAAGAACATCTCCAGGATTAAAGGACTAATGTCTCAACAAGATCTAGAGAAACTCATCCATGCGTTTATCTTTAGTCGCATTGATTACTGCAACAGTGTCTTCACAGGTCTGCCTAAAGAGTCAATCAGACAGCTGCAGCTGATCCAGAACGCTGCTGCTGGTGCTCTCATTAAGACCAGGAAGATAGAGCGCATCACCCCAGTTCTAGAGTCCTTCCAATGGCTCCCTGGAGCTCAGAGAACAGACTTTAAAATACTTCTGTTAGTTTATAAATCACTGAACACCTCAGCACCAAAATACATTAAAGACCTGTTGTCGTTGTATCAACCTTCCAGACCACTCAGGTCTTCTGGTTCTGGTCTGCTCTGCATCCCCAGAACCAGAACCAAACATGGAGAAGCAGCTTTCAGAGTTTTTATGCTCCTCTAACAAACTTCCAGAAAACCGCAAAACAGCCGAAACACTGAGTTCCTTTGAATCAAGGCCCAAAACCCACCTGTTTAGAGCTGCTTTTGATTAGTAGCAAGTAGAACATTGATCAATATTTTCGAATTATATTTGCTTGATGATCTTTATGATTTTAATGCGTTGATATTTGCTCAATGATTTTAATTATTTTTATTTATATTTGCTTGATGATTTTACTGTATACTTGATTGATGTTTTTATGATGTGAAGCACTTTGAACTGCCTTGCTGCTGAAATGTGCTGCACTAATAAACTAGACTTGACTTAATGATGATCCATAAATTCTTGATGGGTTTGGGATCGTCTGAGGTGATACTGAAAGATTTAGAGGTACTTCTCCTTTGCTGTTCCATGTATTTTGTCCCAAGAACCAGTGCAACCTAACAGCCTCACAGCATGATGCTGCTGCCCAGGGCCGGGTTTACAAGGATGTGGGCCTAGGGTTGTCCTATCCATCTGAACTGATGCACTGTAGGCTTAATAGGTCCTCTAGCCAATAACTCCATGTTGTTCCCATAGAAATGGACTGCAGCTTCATAATTCTCAAATTCCTAAATATTGTTTATAGTTATTAAAAATCCTAAAATAATACAACTCTCTTGATTTGACTCTTCCAATCTTATTGTTAGCCTCATAGCATAATTGCCGAATTGCATAATTTTAACGTTTTTGGAAAACAAGAAAAAAAAAAAAAAAAAACAATATTTCTTGTCCTTAGCTGCATTTCCACTGACTGTAAAATTGCGCAAATTGGAATTACGAAAAATTTGATTAATGGAAACAAGGCAATTTCGGAAAAAATCGATTAAAACGTTTTTACTCTAGGATGAGGTGGTTTTTCAGTCGTAACAAAATTTGGTGTATTTTGCAAAACTCCAATGGAAACACTTTTTTTGCATCTCACGAGTCATGCTAGCTTGTACACAGCAGCATCACGCTTCGTTGTAGGCGCTAGCATCCTTGGACAATGAGCAGCTGGCTCCACCAGAGGTCTCGCAGCATCGCACAGTTCATCAACAGTTGAGTATGTCATTTGAAAATGTTGAATCCATTGCTCTTCTGTGAAATCGCTGACTATAGTTTCCTTAAAATGCCGCTGTTGCTGCTTCCAAGTATAAGGAGCTCAATAAGACGCCGACGTCTCTTGATGACCGAAGATGAGCGCTAGTGCCGCAGCTGAAATATGAATAAATCTCATGTAAGTGTTCAGATCTGTTTCTGCCATGATTTTTAATGACTGATCACGTGAACAAACTTTTTTCTGTGTGATTTTAGTTACATTTCTTATTTAAAGGGGCAGTATTACGTGTTTTCCAGGCGCATAGAATCATTTTATCACACGATCAATTACAACGTTAACTTCAGTTGTTATAAAAATGCTGTTTATATCAAATATGACTTAAAAGAAATTTGACTTCGAAATTTAACGCCTTGAAATTGGGCCTCTGTTTCTTTAAAAACTCCTGCTCTTTCTGAAACTCCGCCTTCAGGAAGTCATCACAACAGCGCTCCTCTATTAACCCTTTAACAACGTTTTTACCAGTATTTCACTGAGAAGTAGCTCGTATAATGAGCTCAGCAGATCCGCAGTTCCACCAGGTGTTTGCTAATTGCTGCTGGCTAGTCTGGAGGAGCTGAGTGAGGAAGTCACGGGGCAGGGGGCCTCTGTGAGGTTCGAGGAGGAGCTGCGTCTCAAAGATGGAGCCAGGTCCATCCAGGCGTTTTGCTCAGCTGAATGGTTGCCATGGAGATTAAAGTATTTCTCAAACATGCAGGAAAGAATCAAAGCAACACTCCAGGTATGTTTTTGATGAGAGAATAACATTATAACATGATGGAAACACAAAAAAGTCAATTTTACACAATACTGCCCCTTTAACGGAAACACCACAATTGTGAAATTGTGATTTTTTTTTTCAACATTAGCAGAAAATCAACAAAGCTAGTGTGGCCAATCTGCTCTGTCTCTCTCGGTTTATGATCACACTTTTCTCCAGAAGACGTTCAGCTTGTCTTGATTTTGAAATAGGAGGTTCTTTCTTGGTCGGCACCCTCTTGATCCACGGTGACGTAAAACTGGCTTCACTGTGGGCAGTGACACTGAAACATGCTTTACAAACCTGACTGACTAGTTTTCAAGCAGTTTCCAGTTCTAGGCTTGAGTCTTGGTGGCTCCTGAACAACCTAACCTTTCATCTGAAGCGAATATTTCAGGTCACATGGTTAAAAAGTTTGCATAAATCCAGATTAAATCACCATTCCGACCATGAAGAGAAGCCCCTGCTCCAAAATCAAAACCTTACAGCAGGGGCGTCCAACTCGGCTTCATTCTGGGCCACATCAAGATCATGGATGTCCTTAAAGGGCTGGTTGTGGCAGAATGTATTGATAAAACCAAAAAGTATTAATAAATAGCTGTCTCTGCATTCGATAAGTTCTTAAGATTAAATAATACTGAAAATCTTTTCACTTTGGCTGCGTTTCCATTACAAATGTGCGCAAATCTGTCGATTTTCTGCTGATGTCGGAAAAACACAACTTCGCAATCACGGTGTTTCCATTAAATAAGAAATGAAATTAAAATCCCACGTGAATAAGCTTGTTCACGCGATGAGTCATTAAAAACAAGCCGCGCTATGATCCTCCAGCTACTTCCTGTTGTCGTCTTCTTCGTGGTTGGCGCCAGCGGCAACATCCGGTTGCTGATCATGTGACTCGTGTGGCGCGAAATAAGTATAAGTACTTCGATACGACCGAAAAACCACCTCATCCTGGTGCCAAAACTTTTTATTAAAAAAGGAAATTTTTTTCAAAAATGGCGTTTCCATTAAACAAATTTATTTTCCTTATTTCAGTTTCCGCAATTTCAAGGTTGATGGAAACGCAGCTACTGATCAGTCCCTCTGGAATCCTGATTGCTTTTGTGATTTTTCGCAACAAAAATCAGATTTTCTGCTGCTAATTTAGAAATATTTACAAGAAATTTTGTAATATTTGCGCTTATGTGTGACAGTAAATATGACTTTTTGTTACTCGCCACATCGATCACAGACAATAACTTGACATGGAGTAAAGCTGAGGCTGCGGTGGAGTAAAAGTAAGAAACACTGCCACCTACTGGTGGGAGTTAGCATCATTAAACCTGATGTTTTTGACCATTTTTGCAGAAAAACAAATTTTGCATTAGTGCAAAAAAAATGTGGGGATCTGTTGATTTTGCGTGAATTTCCACAAAAAACTGGAGGAACTGATTGATGTAATTTGGCGTCTGGAGTCTAGAGGGCCACGTACAAAGCTATGGCGGGCTGGATTTGGCCCCCGGGCCTTCAGTTTGATTCGTGTGCCTTAAAGGTTCGGTGTGCTTCAAATACTTGTTGATCGGGGAAAGTATGTCTTAAGGGGAAACTGGTGGAAGGAGAACTCCCCTCAAACCAGTTTCTAACTGGGATAAACGTGGACACACCCTGGTGCATCCATCAGGTGAGCTCCAGGAATTGGACTGATTCAAACGAACTCTGGCGGTTCTGACAAGAAGAGCACCGAAATGATGCCAGAGGCTAAAACCGTGCAGTCGAGGTGCAACTTGCTAGCAGACGTTCAACCAGACATACGAGCTGGTCTGTAATATTTAATGCATTTAAGATCTCTGCAGTGAGATGTTGAAAAGTTAGTACACCCTGGAAAAACAAGAGTTCTGCATTGATATCCCAATGAAAGGAGCATATTTTTAAAAAACTTTGACCTCATTAGGTGTCAGAATGTGGCACAAGGATCCTTTTTAAACATTTTTGAATTACTCTGAAGTAGGACTGCTACTAACGACTGTTTCAGTAATCGATTATTCTATCGATTATTCTGACAATCGGATTTTTAAAAATTGGAACATTCTGCAGATTTTTAATTTAACCCCTTAGGCTTTTTTATACAATATTAGAAATACAATAAAAGAGGCAAATAAACAAATAAATTCCTTTCTTAAACAGGAAAATTAACGTTTTATTGCCTGAAATGCAGTAATATAGCTTTCCTTTCATGAATGTGAACCAAGTGAAGCTGAAACTGCCACTACAGGAGTTCTGGGTGGAACAGATTCACAGACAAAGGTTTGGTTTTTTTGTTTTTTTTGTTTTTTTTTTATCTTAAATGCAAAATGTTTATCACTTTTGTCCAGTTTTGGCTTAATTCCTGCTCTGGGTGTGTTGTTTATTCAGCAAATTGCCTTTTTTAGAGTCTCTGTCCTCCAGTTAACGATTAGTTGACCATTATTTCAATAATCGATTCGTTGCGATTTATCCGATTAATCGGTGCGGCCCTCGTCTGAGCTTCCCCCAAACACCCAGTCTGCAGCAGAAACTGGACTCCTCCTATCCTTTATTTCATCTCCTCTAATGTGTTTATATTTCTAGTTATGCGCTTATGCTGCGAGCGCCCGAAGCCAAAGTCAAATTCCTTATTTTCTGCACACAAACTTGGCTAAACAAGCTCATTCTGATTCCGATAAACAAAGAGCCCTTCGATGCTGCTCATTACTTGTAAGGATACGATTATTAATGGCTCGGGTGTTCATGTGGAACATTTTGCAGAGAAGCTTTGCTGCAGATGTAAACATGACCTTTATAATGCAGACGAGAAAGAGATTTAAAAACCCACTTAGAGTGAAATTGTGCTGCAAATCTCCAAGACGGAACCGAGTTCTTTTCCATTTTATGCATCCTGTAGCAGGCAGAGGCGGTGCATTATTAATGAGGCCGGACTCTGCTTTATGAAGCAGATTACCAGCAGGTGCCTTGAGAGCCAGCGTCTCCCTGCTTCAGGCTCTCAGGGTTTCTCTCCTGACCTCCTGCATATGCACAGACTGCCATCGATCCGCGATAGTGGATTCCAGGCCGCCGGAGGAGACTCGTGATGTTTGTTTGTGTCCGTGTGAGAAGATTTGACAGATACAGTTATCTCTGTCTCAGCCTGTCGATAGCAGCGGTGGGGGCTGGAAAGTGAGACGTGACCAAGTTTGGGTCCAGCTTCTCCCCAGCGATGAGTCGGATAAACGTCCGGAGCGATGCCGGTGGAGTCGGCGTTTTGTCAGGAGGCCCGGGCTGTTTCAGTCTGGAGCAGGTGGTTGTTCGGACCAGCAGCTTCCAAGCTCCAGGTCCAGAGCTTCACTTATGCTGGAAGTTAAAAGTGATTTATTGTAGCGTTGAGGATGAGGTAATCATGCCATTGCAATATTATATGAATATTATATTGCAATTATATATGAATATTATGATATTGATCAATCAGCCCACATTTTTAACTTATAATATGGGAAAAACATCTTGTCCCACAGGCGGATTATTTCATCATAACTAGAACTTTTTCATCAATATTAAGGAATTATTGACTCAAAACCTGCTGAGAAGCTACTTGGAAGCTAGTTCTGTCTGATTTCAAGTGTTTTAAGATATTTGCTCTAAAGCTGGACCAGACGTGCTTGAGGAGATTTGGTGTTTCTGCAGTGGGAATGTTTTCCAGTGGGAGTTACTTCTGCAGCCTCTCAGGGTTTATCAGGTTCTAAGTTCATCCAAAAAAAAACGCTTTTCCATCAGCGAAGGGTTCGCATGAAGACCGCAAACAGCTCCGTCTGGCTGCTGCAGGACGGCTTCAACGCAACCCATTGGTTTATTTTTTTTTAGCTTATATTGCATCTGAATCTCTTTGCGCTCCTTTTCGGGCGGGTAAACCGCGGATCCCAGCAGGAGTGGCCTCTGAGGGCAGCGGCGCAGCGGAGGCGTCGGCGAGCCGAGAGCGCGGCCGGGGTTCGGATGAGAAAACGGCGCTGCCGCAGCGTTATTAGGGCGGTCAAGTCAAACGCGACACCTGGACTCTGAAGGCGTGGAGGCGGAGGGCGAGGGGAGGACGATCGCGGCGGGAAGCGCTGCTGCTTTGTGCTGCAAACACTCAAAACGTTTCAGCTGAAAGCCTGAAGGCGCTGGCGGCTGTTCCACAGCGTCCAGGTTCCTCCCAGTGGAGGAAAAATACTCCCTGCATCGTGATCTGTGGCTGCTCTTCAGGTTTCTTCTGTTTCTGTGGCTTAAATATCTCAGATCGTCACACAAACGTTCGTATCAGGCAAAGATTATCTGAGGAAATACAAAGAAAAAAAACAAACAAACAAACAAACAAACAAAAAAACATGTTTATGGAATGACGATGATTTCATTTATTAAGAAAAAAGCTTTCCCAACCGGCCTGGACCTGTGAGAAATTATTATCTGTTAAATCTAAAACCGTATTCTCTCCAGTCACACGCAGGCTTAATTACTGCCTGAACTGTAGAACCTGTCTGGCAACATGAAGTAGGCCAACAGATACTAAAAAGCAACACATCAGGCTGTTTTCTAAAGAAATTCAACAACAGATGAGGAACAAAGCCACAAAGGAGAATATCTTAACCCAAATCTCTGGGTCCACCTCTGAATGGCTAAAAAATGAAACAAAAGGAAGGTTTTGAAGTGGCCTAGTCAAAGTTTTCTGTCTTTTTTTACCAGTCTGAACTGGTTTATTTTGGATTTAGAGAATAAAATCAAATGTGTATTTGGGTGAAGGTGCCACAATAAGATATAAACCCACCAGAGACTTGGATTGTTGCCGGATATGTAACCTGGTAAATCATGACACAATACTGCAGGAGTGTTTTGAACTTTCCACATCTATACTGCAGGAAGCAGGTCTCGGGTCAGCTCCGAGCTCATAAACAGCAGAAAGCTGGGGGGGAAAAACAATATCCTGAAATGCTCCACAGCTCTGTAAACATGAAGGCTATAGTCTGGCTTAGCTGGAGGAAGGAGCAGTAAGAAGCGTTGTCAGATTAACCCCGGTGACGTCACGGTGACGTCACGGGCGTTCATTTTGAGCTGGGAGCTGTTGCTTTTCAGTGGGAAGTCGACAAAAGTCGAAAAGACTGGTTTGGTTTGCCAGCCCAAGGAGATCTGGTCACATATGCTGCTGAGGAACGTGGGAACGATATTATTCAGCTGTTTCCCACCCGCCGCATTATTCACAGAAAACTTGCATGTTCACTGATTTATTAAATAGCCTATGTAAAATATTAGAAATATGTAATATTAAATATTAAATATTAGCCTATGTAAAATATTAGAAAAGAATTAGACGCAATGCTGCTGGACACGTTCAGAAGCGCTATTTATTCCCCTTGTTGCTGATTGGCTGTTGCTCCCAGGAGCAGGAAGAAGGTCGGCGGTTCGGACGTTAGAGCCAAGATGGTCTCCGCTGCGCGTATTGATGCATATTAAGGTATATTTGGTGCTTGAACTGTTAAAATAGGCAGTTAGAAGCGTTTTTAAAGGCGGTGTGAAGTATTTGGTTTTAGCGGAAGTCCAAAACTCGCACGAATACCGGGGTCCACTGTAGCCACTACAGCAGGTAATAAAGCGTCATTTTTCAAAAATATATTCAATTATAGATTAACATATTTCCATGTACATGCTTGTTATTTTATTTTACTTTATTTAATTTTTTTATACTTAAGTCACATTTAAATTACTTACTTTTAAAAAAAAAATGTTATATGGTTATATTGTATTTGCTAGTATTTAACACTTTGGATGGAGTAGCTTGTGAACAAATAATTTCCCCTCTGGGGTCAGTAAAGTGCATCCTTTTTTGCTCTATTGAATGGATTTCAAATTACAACTAAGGTAACGACGAAAACGCTGGTTGCTATGGCAACCGGTTTTTTTTTTTTTTTTTTTTTTCCCCAAACATCCGAAGTGTTTTTTTGGTTTTTTTTTTCCCCAGAGAGGGAGACCGAAACACGAATAAACGCAGGAAGCGCTCGCTGTGTGAAACCGGAAGCCGCATTCAAAAATATTCTGGAACTGTCAGGAGGACACCCGTGTTTTCTGCGGGAGATCTGGCAGGGGGTAAAGAGACTCTTCAAGTGTCATTTGGAAAGAGAAGTCCAGAGCTGACATTTAATGGGAGTGAATGGGCGTCTGGGTGTGCCTTCTCTCCTTTCTGGGAGGGTCTGGGGAAAAGCTGCAGCAGTGAGAGAAGACAAGCAGACAAAAACACCTGCGATTTGATGCATTAGTCGCACCTGCGGAGATGAAACTGGAGCCACAAAAGCAAGCTAAATGACAAATTTCCAGCTAATTTTCACCACACTCCAAGGTGAACGTTCCGTTAAAAAATCTCAACAAAACATCAGGTTTAAATGGCGACTGTGTGAAAAGTGTAAAAGCGACCAAAGAAGCATTTCAGCCGGGTGAAGTCCGACCTGTGAGACGGAGCTTCTGCTGAAAGGTTCCACTGAGCTATGGAGATCCAAACACGCCCAGTTTTTTTCACTCCTGACAGTAAAGTCCCAGTATAATCTGTAAAGACAGTTTTTCTTTTTTGCAAATTTCATGAATGTCATGCAGCATTTTACAACTAAAAGTGAGACAGCATTCCTCCTGGTTGTACCGCATGTTTTTGGTCTATGTGTTTTTGTCAACCATTTTGTAGACGTAGCGACCTGAAAATAGTGATAGATGTGAAAATATGTGATGTGTTTCAAACGCTTTTACAGCAGCAGCCGAAACTTGACACAGAAATTATGAATATTAAGACGAGAGCTGGACAATATGGCTTGAAAATAAAATCTCTCAATTTTTTTCATACCTGATTCAGGTTTTTTTTTATTATTATCTCGCTTGGTTTTCTAAAAAAAGAAATTGCAAATGAGAGAAAATATTTTTAAAAAGTGGCTTTTATTTTAATCATCCCTTCTGTGAGTTGGATGACGGCGTATTAGGGCCAGGCTACAAGAATTTTTTGTATAATTTCAAGAATAAAGTCATATTAGCACCCTAAAGATGCAATTTTCCAAGAAGAACGTTGCGATGAAAATGTTATTTTAATCAAAAAAGCTTCTAGAGTCATTGAGATCTGAGAGAAGCTCAGTCCATGAGGTTCTTTCTTCGAATAGACATCGAAATAAATAGAAACTGTCAAACAAGATGGCCGCCCTGGGAACGCTGACATCCCTCCGAACTATGAAACACGAGGAGTGCACGGTGAAAAAAAAAATCCAGATTTTCCAAAAATTAAATCTTCAAAAACCAAAAATTTGATTAATTGATAAAATCGATTTATCGCTGAGCCCTAACAAAAAACAGCACATATAGTATTGTTAGCCTGGTAAAATGTGCTTTTAGGTAAAAAAAAAAAAAAAAAAAAATTATATATTATTATATAACACACACACATCAAATTTTGTTGGGGGGTTTCTGGGTTGGGGTATATTAGCTAAGCTAAATTTGTCATTTAAAAAACCCTCCTTGCAGCTGTATTTGTTTGTTTTCCTGTGAATGGTATAATTATCAGAATCCCAGCTATTTCCCAGTGTTGTTTCAGGTGAAACCACTGTGACGTGGAGTCACCCTGTTACGAGACAAACACTTTTATTTATTTGTCGCCGTTTTTCCCTCATCACGCCGCTCCGTCTTCAGGTTGTTTCATCCGCTTGGTTTGCTCCTCGGCCTCATTAGCGCTGGTGTCACAGTGCAGCTGGAATAACTATTTCCAGGGGCAGAAATGCGAGCAGGACGAGCCCCCAACAGACGGCGGCCAAGGTTCACGGTCAAAGACGACACAGTGAAAAAGATGGGGGGGGGGGGGTCTCTTACCTTTTGCAACGACGTGATCAATTTTAATAGGACACTTTATACTGACATTATTGATAATACATTTTGTTTTTCTCATATTTACATTTTTTTGCTGAACAGAAATAAATCAAGAAACTTCTTGTATATAATTATTTTTTTTTTTTTTTTTTTACCAATTTTATCTCATTATAAATACATTTTTAAATAGTATTGGTTTTTTAAATTTTTTATGCGTGAAAATAGATATTTTTTACTCTTTATCATCTTAATTTATCCATTTTCTCTTCATGCAGTTTGACAGTTGGCAGCACCAGTTCCACCCCTCATGTTTGAGTCATATTTACTTCATTACATTTTTAATTTTTTTTATTAATTAAATTTGTTTTAAATTTTTTTGTTTAATTTAATTGCATTTGCTTTTATATTTTTCAGTTATTTGCTATTTTTAATTTTTTTTTATTAATTCAATTTGTTTTTAAATTGTTTAATTTGATTAAATTTGCTTTTATATTTTTCAATTTGCTATTTTTATTTTCCTTTTTTTTTTTTTACTAATTAGATTTATTTAAAATATTAACCTACTTTAATGTTTTTTTAGTATGTTTTTAAGATAATTGCATTTTTGTATTTTCATTGAACCTCTGTTATTTATTTAATGATTTCTTTGGAAAGAAACTGCAGATAATGTCGAAATGTTTTCGTGTTGAATTGTTTTCTGTCTGGGCTCAGTGTGTTTTTATTTCGAATAGCAACAGACGTGTTTGTCGTCCATCCTGCTCCCGTCTCTCTCCGTTCACACTGTGTTTTCCCTGAAGTGTGTGTGTGTGTGTGTGTGTGTGTTGGATGAGAGTGTGTGAAGCAGCAGCACGGGGCAGATAGATGACGTGGATCGATGGCTGTAATCCCGAGCAGATTAAAAGAGCATTAATACTGGCAACGATAACGTAAACGGTGCGGACCCAGATCTCCATTGATCCGCAGGAACCTGATCCAGACCGGTTCCTGGAAGAGACGGGCCGCGGCCGGGGGTGGGGTGGGGGGGCGCACAACACTGAGAGCAAACAATGGAGAAAACCAAGAGACACGAGCTGCATTTGAACGCCTCACAGAAGGAAGCCCTCCAGTCCAGAGAAGTTCCTTCTCTCATGAATTAATACGACTTTAGTGTTTTTAATGTTTCCTATGACACACATTAATCTGCTTAAGTTCATAAAATATTCAAAATAAGTCATTTTATCCTCATGATAATTTATAACTGACATCAGCTGACTCATGAGGTAAATTATAAGATGTTCTTAATCATCATTTTGCTTTTTTTTTTTTTTTTTTACAAATAAAACGTTTTGAGGATTACAAGAAAAATCAAAAGTCACGTTTTAACTCAAACTTCAGTTCGAATCTTCTAATATTAATGCTGGTAAATTAGTGTGCCGCTGATTTCAGCAGCACACCGTGTTTTTGTGCTAAAAAATGTTACGTTAACCAGAAATTTGAAAATATGACCAGGTTATCTGAAGACATTCTTGACAATACTTCAACACCAACTACAGTCTTAAAAAGGCAAACAATAAAATACAATTCAAATGAATATCAATTTTTTTTTTCAGTTAAATCCTAATTAAGTAATCAACCAGTGGATCTTAAAACAAGTTATGTAGTGCTGGTCACATTTACAAGTGAAATAAATTTTAAAAATGTTACCTAAAATGGATGATGATAAGCAAGCATATGTATGCTTTACTAAATATTCCTAAGTTACAAAATTCACGTGTTTATGACATTAAGTTTTCTTGTATTTTCCCAAATCCTGCTGTTTGCCAAGCATAGTGCAATATTTTGAATGCAGAATGTACAAGAAATACACAAACAATGTCTGCATTTGGCTGCTTCTTTTACACTTGTTGCAAATAAATATTTAATCCACAAATACGCATGTACATCTTGTACATGTTTGAAATGATTCTACCCACTCAGTTGCACATTAATTGGACTGGAGTATGCTTTTTTAAAATAACTGCACAGTATTGCTGTACAATAAAGGGACGGTCAATTGGTGCACAGCCCCTCACGCTCAGTTCAGAGTGTCAGCTATAAAGCTAGCTTAACCCGTCTCTGATATCACTGTTACTGGTGTATGAAAAATCTATTTAAAATAAATAAACAAACAAATCTTAGCCTGGTGGGGAGGCATGTAAAGCCTGGTGACCCGCCAGGCTTATAAAACCCTGTCTTAAGAAAGAACAACACATTTAGAGCAGGAATTCAGTCAAAACTGTACAAAAATATATACATTTTACATTTAATATGAATAAAAACCCTTATCTGTAAGTCTGTTCGACCCAAAACTCCTCTAGTAGCACTTTCAGCTGCAGCTGGTTCAAATTCTGTAAACAAAATCTACTAAAATACTTTTGCATCCAACTATTAATCCCAAAAATAATCAATAGATTAATATACAACCTATGCATTTTAGGCAATAAAATGTTTAATTTTTTTATTTAAAAAAGGAATTTAACTATTTTTTTATTTGCATGTTTTATGTATTTCTAATGTATAAAAAAGGCTGAAGTGGTTAAATGAAAAGTCTGCAGAATGTGACAATTTTTTTATCCGATTTCTTGATTTATCGTCAGAGTAATAGATTACTAAAATAATCAGTGGCTGCAGCCCTATGGTGGATAACCAGTAACAAACTGGGAGCGTATTGGAACTGCTGGCTCTATTGTTTACCTGATTTCACCTCCTCCTTCACCAGCGATAACTCCCAGTTGTGGTTTTCTGTTCATCAGTTTCTCAGTTAGCAGACGTTTGTTTCTGTGCAGCTCTCTGAAGGTCCCAGCAGCATGTCAGTCAGGCTGAGGTCTGGACTTTGACTAGACCAGGGATCTACAACCTGTAGCTCTTTGGGCTTTCCACAGTGTTTCCTAATAACTTTGGCTAAAAATAATAAAGCACCAACTAATGTTTTTAAATATCAATATAACAAATGCAGGTTTTAGCAGTTTTTTCATGGAAAAACTACATTTCCGTAGAACTGTGGCGCTCATGGTGGCAGCATCTTGGAGTAGCTCTGCTACGGTAATTCTGATTTGTTCTTTTTGAAGACTTTAGTTAATCTTTTTTTTCTTTGAGGCATAGCGGGCATGGATCATATCCCCTGCTTCAACGTCTCTCTGCTCAGCTTTCTAACCAGACAGAGATTTGAAGAGGAGCAGCAAAAGCAAATGAGGTGGATTAGCAGTTCTTGCCAACAACTGATGGTTTCATCCAAGACATGTTACTGTGGAATCTCATCTCTGCTGCCTGGATATTGAGCTGTTAGCATGTCAGGACAATCATGAGACTGTCATATAGCAACAATATTCAGTCAGAGGCTTCTTCAGATTGATTGCAAGACTGACTGCTACTGGAGTTCCTTTTTGTCCACAGCGTCACCATCCATGAATCTGTGAAGACACTTTCAATTTCACTTTAGGATAAATAAAGTATTTTTAAATTGAACTTAATTTCCACAACCAAATGACACCAAAAGTATGACTTTATTCCAGTAACTGAGAAGAAAAATTGTAGCCTGGCCCTGATACTCTGTCGTAGATTTGACCTGAATTCAAAGTCCAAATAAATTCAAGCTATAAACAACGCTTGTCAAACAAGATGGCCGCCCTGGACGCGCTGACATCACTCTGAACTACGGAAACCCAAGCATTGGTGAAAAAAAAAAAAAAAAAAATCCTGATTTACCAAAAATAAAATTGATTTGATTAATTGATCAAATCGATTTATCGCCCAGGTCTAGTTGGATCTAATGTTTCAGGTGGAGGTGGGTGGATCGATCCAAAATATCGATGTCGATACCAAGCTGGTATCAGTATCGGATGGATACTAGTATGGTCAGATCGATACTTTAGTTTCAGATTCCCTCCTGAAAATGTAATTTATTTTTGTAATGTAGTTTTTCAGATCTACCTCAAAAAAGAATTTGTTTTGATTTGCTCTCAAATTATAATTTTTTTTAGCACTTTGTTTCAAGAAAAAATGCACACAATTGTTTTTGTTAGTTTTTCAATTGTTTCTGTTTATCATGTCAATATACTATTAAAGTATTTTGTACACCTTTAAACTTTGTCCAAATTCTGTCCCAGGTTTTAAGAAAATTATTCAAAGGAAAGACCATAAAAACACCTGAAGGTCAGAAGTTTGATGAGATATCAAACCTAAATAATAAAAAGTATCGATATCGATATCGGTGATACTTGGTATCAGATCGATACGAAAACATGCAGCGTCGCACACCTCTAGTTTCAGGTGCCATGCATTCAAACCGTTTATGAACTTATTGTCAAAGATGCTGAAACTCATGAAGTATTTAACAGTAATATCATAGTTTCTACCAGATTTTATGTTGAAAAGTAAAACTCAAATATCCAGAGACAGAAAATCAGTTTCCAGAGGTCAGATGGCGGCTCGTCTGTGGTGCTCACCTCCTCCAGATTTGTCGGTAAAAGCATTAAAAAGCAGCCAGTTTGATGCGTATCAGGCGGATGGGTTTGAAGGGAATCCTCCTCTATTTGATTGCTCCACATAACTGGATTCATTAAGCCGAATCTGTCTGTTATTGGATTACGTTTCATATTGGATGGATGAGATCCAATTGTAGACATTACAGCCTTTAATGGAGACAGGTTTAGCAGGAGAGAAGGACCGGGATCGTGTTGGGTGGAAAATTAAAGGCAGGAGGGAGGAAGAAATCCGGGTTAGATGCAAATAAATAAAGAGAATGTGTTTGGTTTTGTCAAAATTCACCTAGTTTGGGGGGTTAATTGGTGAATATTATTGATAATCTGTATTAATTGAGTAATAAGCGTAGGAAAACAGAAAATATGACCAATATGATCCTTTACTGTGTGTTTTCACCCCTGCTTTGTGTCACGGGGGGGAGCAGGAAACCCGATCGACTCGTATCAGCTTCCACGGATCGTTGGGAGACAAACACGGCGGTGAGCGGTTTGCCAGGATGTCCGTTTATAGCCCAACGAGCTCCTTCGGATCAATCACGTTACGATACGACTTATTGATCCTGGACGGTGTTTTCTGACGGAGTAGAACGCCCAGAGACCCCACGGCTTCTGGTTTCCAAAAACCGCCGCTGATAACAAACAATCCCGTTAACTCGTCATCTATTAGTCTGGCTTCGTGTATGTGTGTGTGTGTGTGTGTGTGTGGTGTCCAAACAGAGCGTTATCCTCCCTGTCAACAGTCAGCAGGTTAAAAGTTACTGAATGTTTTCCCTGAACCTCCACAGTGATGCTTGCTTTTCCACCCCGGCTGAACGTTTCTGCAGGGTTTTCCCAAGGCAGCCATCTTCCTTTTTCTGATGAAAAATAAAACAGCTTCTAGTTTAGATTCGTCTGAAAGCACATCTGGATTGGGCTTTAGTGATCAATATTATCTGCGCTGAGGGTCAGTAGCGTCATGCAGTGACGGTTCTTGCATGAATCACCCTTCCTTTACTCTCCCACCCCCAGCACACACACACACACAGTTCCCAGGAGAAGTCCTCCATCTGCAGCCCCCTCCAGCATCCATTCATGTGATGATGTTCCCCTCTCAAACCTCCAATCATAAAAGCTGTTCAGCGACGGAGACTTTTCCAACAATAAAGCTCATCAGAAATGCAAAGAAGCAAAACCTTTCAGAAAGCATCATAAAGGATGGATGTTTGCATCCTTACATCTCCATCTTCAATATTCATAAACATACAGAGGAAAACAGGCTTAAACAATTATATATAAGTATAAGCTGTAGGGATGCGCAATATATCGACATCAGTATCGGCCGATTTTAGGCATTTTTTAACCTATCGGTATCGAGCCGATAAAAAGGGCCGATGTGGTATGATACGATATTTGTTTCCATCTTGTTTCTGTTTGTGTGTCTTTACAACAAGATCATGGATGTCCTTAAAGGGCCGGTTGTGGCAGATTGTATTGATAAAAGTAAAAATATTAATTAATAGCTGCCTCTGCATTCAGTAAGTTCTTCTTAAAATTAAATAATACTGAAAATCTTTTCACTTTAGCTGCGTTTCCGTTACAAAGCTGCGCAAATCTGTCGATTTTCTGCTGATGCCGAAAAAAAACACAATTTCACAATTGCAGTGTTTCCATTAAATAAGAAATGAAATTAAAATCCCACGTGAATATTCTTGTTCACGTGATAAGTCATTAAAACATTGATGATCCTCCAACCTGTTGTCGTCTTCTTCGTGACAGTAAATGTGACTTTTTGTAACTCGCCACATCGATCACGATAACGTGACATCAAGTAAAGCTGAGGCAGCAGTGGAGTAGAAGTAAGAAACACTGCCACCTACAGGAAGGAGTTAGCATCACTTAAACGTTTTTGACCATTTTTGCAGAAAAACTAATTTTGCATTAGCGCGAAAAAAATGTGGGGATCTGTTGATTTTTGCGTGAATTTCCACGAAAAACTGGAGGAACTGATGGATGTAATTTGGCGCCTGGAGTCCAGAGGGCCACGTACAAAGCTATGGCGGGCCAGATTTGGTCCCCGGGCCTTGTGTTTGACACATGTGGTTTAGAGTGAGGGATTAGTCATGTGGTGTTTGTTTGGTCATGTGACAACGATAGTAATGCAGCAAAGGATTGTGGGGTGTTTAACTGAAGCAGAGAAGCAATGTGGTTGTTTTTTCAAATAAATATAATATCAGTAAATATTGGTTATCATTCTTAAGGCTGCAGTATGTAACTTCTATGAAAAATGTTTTTTTTTACATATTTGTTAAAATTATCGTTAAAATGATCAGAAACAACCTATCAGAGCCAGGAGGAGGGTGTTAGCGCTGTCAATCACACTCATGTTCACCACAACATAGCTTGATGCTAATGCTAAGGCTAGTTAGCATGGCCATCGATGACGGCGGATAAACAGTTTTCCTGGAACGGTGAGTTGTTTCTCCACCATCAGCACATTTAGCAGCGCGAACACGAGGGTGACTGGCAGCGCTAAACCCCTCCTCCTGGCTCTGATTGGTTGTTTTAGGTCGGGAGCAGCGCAAAGCTACATACTGCCGCTTTAACAGCAATATTAATATCGGATACTGATACTGGCCCACATTTTCAGATCGTTGCATCCCTAATAAACAACATGAGAATGTTCAACCATCATAAAGTCCAGGGTTTCAGTTTCCGGTGTCTTGCAAAAGTTGCAATTGAAATCAAATCAAAATGACGTTATTTATCCCAAGAAAGAGCAGTTCAGTTCGCAGCTCTCTGGTCGACGTAAAGAAGAAGAAAAAAATGCAAACAATCTCATATTTCAACATCAAAACAAGCACTGACAGTGCAACAAAACTAAAAGACACTTGGTTTATTCATAAGAGACCAAAAATAAAAAAACAGCCAAGAGGACAACAGAAAAAAAGGCCAAATGGTTGAAGGATTGAAAGAGTTTCAGTAATGATTAGTTTTCTGTCATGGACACCATGAGGGCCAGATTGTATTTTATTATTTCATTATTTTATTGTTTTTATTACTACATTTATATACTACTTTTGATCATTTTGTATTATTTGATAGTGTACAGCACTTTGGTCCTGTGGGTGTTTAAAGTACTGGTTTAATAGAAATGGTATGGTATGGTACATTGAAAGCGAAATTGTTTTATTTTATTTTATTTTGCTCTTGTGGCCTTTAATGTACAGTAAATTGACAGGAAACAGGGTGGAGAGAGAAGGGGAAGACATGCTGCGCTCACTCATATAGTTAGCTCGCAAATCGGCAACATAAACCTTGTTTCTAGAACATCTTGAAGATAACTGAGATTTTTTAAAAGGAACCATGCCGCCCCCTCTATGGGATGCCGCCCTGAGTGTTTTGCAATAATCACCCATATAAAACCTGCAATAAGTGTAACGTTTATGTTCATTATTAAATTAAATCCCAGTTTTTAAATAGTCACAATAAAAAACAAACAAAACACAAACTCTTGAGATCTAAATAGATTTTTCTCCAATAACTGAATTTTTTATTCATCATTAAACTTAGATTCAGCTCATTTCCGGTAATAAAACCTTAATCAAGTTTTTATTTCAGTCTAAACGTTTACTAAATAGACACAGGTGAAAGAAAGAGGAACACTGAGCTGAAAGCGATGAAATAAAGAAAGATGGAGGAAGACAGAAACCGAGGGAAGGAGCGAGGGAGGCGGATGACATCAAACCTCCTCTGAGGCCATTTCCTCATCGGCTCGATGACATCACTGAGCCACAAGTGTCTGTGATTGGTCAACCCGTTTGTCCTGGTAAATAAGCTGAGATGCATTACTGAGCATGTGTGTGTGGGCAGAGATGCTTTATCAGTGTATAATCTTTATGTCCACACAGTCTGTAGTGACATCACCGGACAAAGGTCCCCAACACAAACACAGATTCAGAGATTACACACACTCTTTGTTCCTCAGTAGCATCAGTCACAAACATTCATTCATTTCATTTGAGGCTTTCTTAAATTATCTCACAGTATTCTGCGTTTAACCCTGCTTAAAGCCATATAAACATTAATTATACAACAAAAAACTTAACTGTTGAGTTTGAATGTGTTGTAGATTTTCAGGAGTACTCACAAATAGTATTTTGGAACTACTGTATTGCTATTTGCATTGTTGCATTTCACCACTGGTGGGCACTGCTAACTAAAAAGTTAGTTGCAATAACCATATAGTACTAATCATAAACATTAGTTCCGCTAATGTCAAAGCGCTATACCAACATGGTATTTAGTGGAGGCTAATGCTAAACGCTACACCAACATGGTATTTAGCGGAAGCTAACGCTAAAGCGCTACACCAACATGGTATTTAGCGGAAGCTAACCCTAAAGCACTACACCAACATGGTATTTAGTGGAGGCTAATGCTAAACGCTACACCAACATGGTATTTAGCGGAAGCTAACCCTAAAGCACTACACCAACATGGTATTTAGTGGAGGCTAATGCTAAACGCTACACCAACATGGTATTTAGCGGAAGCTAAAGCGCTACACCAACATGGTATTTAGCGGAAGATAACCCTAAAGCACTACACCAACATGGTATTTAGTGGAGGCTAATGCTAAACGCTACACCAACATGGTATTTAGCTGAAGCTAACCCTAAAGCACTACACCAACATGGTATTTAGTGGAGGCTAATGCCAAACGCTACACCAACATGGTATTTAGCGGAAGCTAACCCTAAAGCACTACACCAACATGGTATTTAGTGGAGGCTAATGCTAAACGCTACACCAACATGGTATTTAGCGGAAGCTAACCCTAAAGCACTACACCAACATGGTATTTAGTGGAGGCTAATGCCAAATGCTACACCAACATGGTATTTAGCGGAAGCTAACCCTAAAGCACTACACCAACATGGTATTTAGTGGAGGCTAATGCTAAACGCTACACCAACATGGTATTTAGCGGAAGCTAACCCTAAAGCACTACACCAACATGGTATTTAGTGGAGGCTAATGCTAAACGCTACACCAACATGGTATTTAGCGGAAGCTAACCCTAAAGCACTACACCAACATGGTATTTAGTGGAGGCTAATGCTAAATGCTACACCAACATGGTATTTAGCGGAAGCTAACCCTAAAGCACTACACCAACATGGTATTTAGCGGAAGCTAATGCTAAACGCTACACCAACATGGTATTTAGTGGAAACTAACGCTAAAGCGCTACACCAACATGGTATTTAGCGGAAGATAACCCTAAAGCACTACACCAACATGGTATTTAGTGGAAACTAACGCTAAAGCGCTACACCAACATGGTATTTAGCGGAAGCTAACCCTAAAGCACTACACCAACATGGTATTTAGTGGAGGCTAATGCTAAACGCTACACCAACATGGTATTTAGCTGAAGCTAACCCTAAAGCACTACACCAACATGGTATTTAGTGGAGGCTAATGCCAAATGCTACACCAACATGGTATTTAGCGGAAGCTAACCCTAAAGCACTACACCAACATGGTATTTAGTGGAGGCTAATGCTAAACGCTACACCAACATGGTATTTAGCGGAAGCTAACCCTAAAGCACTACACCAACATGGTATTTAGTGGAGGCTAATGCTAAACGCTACACCAACATGGTATTTAGCGGAAGCTAACCCTAAAGCACTACACCAACATGGTATTTAGTGGAGGCTAATGCTAAATGCTACACCAACATGGTATTTAGCGGAAGCTAACCCTAAAGCACTACACCAACATGGTATTTAGCGGAAGCTAATGCTAAACGCTACACCAACATGGTATTTAGTGGAAACTAACGCTAAAGCGCTACACCAACATGGTATTTAGCGGAAGCTAACCCTAAAGCACTACACCAACATGGTATTTAGTGGAAACTAACGCTAAAGCGCTACACCAGCATGGTATTTCGTGGAAGCTAATGCTAAAGCGCTAACTTTAATTCAAATTTGATCTGCTCTTGAAAAACTACAATCCTTAGGTTCGAATTTAATTTTAACGGTATAACTTACATCCGAAAAAAACTAAATATTTATGGGACGCTAAGTTTTCAAAGTTAAATGAAAAATTAGCTCTGCTATTAGCGCCTTAGAAGACCCACCACTGCATTTCACTATATCATCTAAAGTCATAGGGAAGAAGAACAATTAAACTCAGTTTCTACATTCATGAGGAGCAGCAAGGTGTGTTTCTGAAGTGACAGCAGGAAGAACCGGAATACTTGGAAAATTTAAACCTATTTGTGGCATTCTTATCCTGCTGATTCACAAACTGGACTCCTGTTTAGGTGAAGGAGAATGAACTGGAGGCTAAACGAGTGAGAAACAGAAACAAAGTGGCTTCAGTCTGTTGCTCCATTTCCAGTTATCTTCTCAGATCAGAAGGAGGAAAGCATGGTGGTGCATTAAGTATGACCACACACACACACACACACACACACACACACACACACACACACACACACACACACAAGCTAATACAGTGCTGATTGCTAAGTGCTAATATTGGTGTGTGTCTGAGTGCAGAGATGTGAGGCATCCAGTGTGTTCGCCAGGCCGACGCGCAGCTTCCCTTTGCTGCATTTCACTCAGCATGAATGGTTACGGTCAAGACTTCAAGGTTTGGGCCCTGATGTTGCTGCAGAGCAACATTTCCTGTTTATTTAGGCAATGCTGACAATTGAATGTGTCTAAAACCACACTGAAATTTTTATAATTCAAATCTGCCCTGAAATAGAAGAACAAAAACAAATCAGTGAATTCCCAACTGCAATGATGACGTCGATGTCTATCAGTTCCAATATGGCTGACACCAACACAGTTGGATTTATTTACAGTTCTGGTCTCTTCGGCCACATTAGGACAGCAGGGAAATACGACCCATATCTGACTTTTTCACAGCATTCTGAACGGATCAGTTCCGATCTTTTCACCCCCCAGAAATCCAGTTTGTGCCACTTCCATGTGGTGCTAAATCAGGAACGTATCTGATAGTTTTCAACACGTCTGCAAGTCAGAATGTCCTATTTTATCTGACTTTTACTTCATTGACGTGAGACATGCGTCATAATTCTGCACCAGAAGAAGCCAGACGTGGTAAATCCGGGTGTAAACTAACGGCTTCCTTCGTCTTGGTTTGACCTTGCGACGAAACTGTCAGCTCCTATTGCTTAACGTTAAAATCCATCCACACACGGCGGCGTCCATTACTACTTACATAAACAGTGCGCTGCTCTGTGACGTCTACGTTCTACTTCTGCACATGCAGGTCCCTTTGGGGTCGTAAATTTATTCAGCAGTATGAATGACCACGCAAAAAACGGAGAAAGAAATAAAATTTAAAAATATAGTAGGGGTGCACCAATTATCGTTTTCCTGACCTGCCGATTACAATTTTGGCCAGTGCCGATTTTTCTGGTCTGAAAAGTCGCTAAACATAGTGAAAAGGTTGGTAAGTTGACAACAGTGGGGTGACTGTTGTCAACAGCGTTCATGCAGATGTGGCCTGGTGGGCGGGTCTGTCAGTTTGCCATCTCTCATACCAGAGCAAAAGGGGACCGTGGCTGATTTTCAGCCCTTCTTGGAGACAAATAAAATCAGTTTTACATGTAAATATCAGCCAAAATTAAGGAAACTGGCTGGTCAATCGGTGCACCCCTAGATTACTGCAAAAAATTCACTATGTGAACGTAGCCTTGATTGGCTACCTGGCTTTTGAACATCATGGATAAATGTTCCTGAAAGTTAAGGTCAGAGCTATTGGAAGGGAAGGTCCTTCCAGAACCTTAAATCCTGCTTTATCCAATCCAAAACCGGTTCTGATGTGTGTTTGAGACCATTGTAATGTTGCAACACCAAGTTTCCACCACCTACAGCCTCACCTTGACTCCTCCGAACGTTGTTGACGTCATTGTGGTCAAACCACTTCATCTCCGTCTCTCGTCCCACCATCAAACGTTTCTCCAAGGCTTGTCCAGCGGCAAATTTCTTGCTCCACACCTTCTCAGCCCAGGCAGATCTGCTGTTGGAGCTGCTGTAGCAGTCAGTTTCGCAACAAATCTAAAGAGGCCTCTGACTTGAAGACGATACATCGGCCAATGTTAGTCGGTATCGGTCCAATGGGTAAAAAAGCAGCAATATGAACAACTGATGTTTATTTCCATCTTGTTGCTGTTTGTATTTCTGGAGGAGGAGGGGGTTGGTCATGTGCTATTTGTTTGGTCATGTGACTGTGGTAGTGATGCAGCAAAGGATTGTGGGGTGTTTAACAGGGATGGGAACTGGTTCTCAGTAGTTCAATTCCTTGGAATCGTTAAACTGCCTGCTTAACGATTGTGCTTCTCGGTTCCTGTGACGTGTTTGCGTGATGACGTGTCGTACACGCTCCGTATTTTGGTTTAGAAAACATCCAAGATGATAACGCGGTAGAAGCGCTCCAAGGTTCCGGTTACTTTTAACCAAAAAGAGACGATACCAGGGCCGGTTGCTACATGTGCAGAGCTTTATTCACGATAAAAGGAGGAAATACCTCCAACATCCTCAAACCGCTGATTGGCACAAAGGTAAAGGGTTTGAGACGTTGCTTAGCGACGGCGGTGGCTCTGGAGGGGGCGGGGCTTTGAGCGGTAAAAGTCCCAGGTAACGTTAAACTCCTCCAGGTCCTGGCTATTGTGCTAATGTTAGCGCCATGCTGTATGAAGGATCTCCATCATGTTCAATAAATCAGATTGTGGGCTCTGATGAGGCTCGTTTTCAGATTAGAAGCATCTTTTGAAAACAGCCTTTAAGTCTTGAAAGATCCTTCCTGAAAAAGGCAAACATGCAGAAACGTCTGCACAAAAGCTGCTGATGTGCAAAAAGTTGCATTTCATGCTAAAATGTTCATTTGACAGAGATTCTTATTGTTTAAGCCAGCTTTCATTTAGTTTGAACCAAATACAACATGGTGCATGTTTTAAATTAAAGAGTTTATTTCCTAACGCGATGAGAATCGATAAGGAATCTGAATCATATAAGTGAGATTGATAATGGAATCGGTATCAATAAATTATTATTAATTCCCATCCCAAGTGTTTAACTGAAAAACAGAAGGAATGTCTGTTATGTGGTTATTTTTTCCCTGCTGAAAGATATAGAAAAAATTTATATATATATATATATATATATATATATATATATATATATATATATATATATATATATAAATTATATATATAAACATTATATATTATATAAATTATATATATATAATATTCGCAAATATTGGTTATCGGCCATTACAGCAATATTAATATTGGATATCGGTATCGGCCCAGCTTTCCATATCGGTGCATCCCTAGTCTGAAGCGATAACCTTGCGATCTCTAGTTGCTCAAAAATGGCTCCAAGAGACTTTCACAGCTTGTATCCCCTGATCCAGTTCTCTAATACTTACATGGTGGTGGCAGCATCACGCTGTGGGCTGCTTCACTGGGAGGATTTTATCCAGATTCCTCGACTTCATCTCATCCACAACGAGTTCAAACTTGTGCATTAATCTTCGTCTTTAGGGTAAATTATGCAGATTCAGATCCTGAGAGAGCAGACAGGATAAAGCGACAGCTCGCAGTCCTGATCGCCAGGGCGGGAAGTCGGCCACAATAACGAGCTGATTAACGACGGGATCCAAACGGAGAGCCACGGCGTCCAAACGCGGCGCCAAGCAGTGGAGTGTATGTTGAAGGGCGACTTTATTACTTACCCTGCACTTATATGCCCTCTGTGTAATGGATACCAAGGCTTAAGTGGTAATGGTGCAATAAAGACACAGAGGGAAGAGGAGAGACGCTGGGAATTTTGAAGGTAGGAGGAGATGATGGAGAAGATGGAGGGGGGAAAACAAGACAGGGCAGAGTTACAGGGATAATGGACACAGATTTAAATCAAAAGGAAAAACTGTACGAATCAGATTGGGAATGTAGAGACGCCACAGAGAGAGTGAGATGCTCATCTGCTTCAGTGGGATCCATGAAAGAGTATTTGTCCCCCTTTTTCTTCTGTTAACAAGTTGTCCAGGTCGTGAAGCGCCGTCACTCTACAGCCACCAGTATGATCTCCCTTTTCTGAAATGCAAGGTTAGTTTCATACCAGATGTAACAAGATGGCTGACATTAGCCGAACTACGACCCCAAATCCCTGCGGAGTTGAAAAGGAAGCTTCATTTCTGACCATACAGCAAAACAGATTTGAAGAGGAGCAGCAAAAGCAAAGGAGGTGGATTAGCAGAGCTTGCCAACAACGACATGTTACTGTGGATTATTGCCTCTGCTGCCCGGATACTGAGCTATTAATCATGATACAGTCATACAGCAGCAAACTTTAGTCAGAGACATTTTTAGATTTGTTGCAACACTGACTGCTACTGGAAATCCTTCTTTCCCACAGAATCAACATCTAAAACAACTTTTTAAAGATATTTGGATGATATAAATTACATTTAATTTTCATTTGGGATTAAAAAAAGTATATTTGAATAAAATATTAGTCCTTTCTGTAGTTTTTTGTCAGCTAATTGTTAGCTTGTTAATATCTTCATTTGTAAGATGCTTAAATATAAAAATAAACAGACACACTTTTCCCCGTGGATCTTCTCCCATTGAGGCTATTTTTGCCGAATCTCTTCTTGTTGTTGTTGTATCATGACCTCTGATCTAAACTGAGTCAGTGAGGCCTGCATAGCTTTAGAAGTTGTTCTATGACCTCCTGGATTGGTTGTGGATGAACTCTTGGAGTAATTTTGGTGGGTCAGCCACCGAGACACATCTAAAACACGAAGGACTGCAGGGATCAGGGTGAAGAAACGTTGCTTTAGATGTTATTCTGTGGTTTTAGGTCTTTTCTGACCTCCTGGATGAGTCATTGAAGCCCTCTTGGAGTAATTTTGGTATTTTCTCCTGGGAAAGTGCTTAATTGTTCCATGTTTTCTGGAATCCCAAAGCCTTAGAAATGGCTTTGTAACCCTTTCCAGACTGATAGATGTCAGTTTTTTTAGAGTAACACATAATTTGTTGCTTTTTGAGATCTTTTAGCCTACTTCGTGTTGTCAGATGGGTCACACTGAAGTGATTTCTTGGTCCGGCCTGTGTGCAGCTAGTTAAAATGTACTCAGCTTTGCTAAAAACATGATTCATCACAGTTAATTCATGATTTACAAAGGAAGGCAATCTTCATCATTTAAAAAATGCATTTTACATTTACTCAGGTCATTTTTTTCTGACATTAAAATTAGTTTGCTCATTTGAAACGTTTAAAAGTGGGGAAAACTTTCACTCTGTTGTATCGTCTGTCTGGGGTGGGACATCTTGGATAAACAGATGCAGGAGGAATTTTCACTTCACATTTCAGCCTCATGTGTCCCTGTTAGTCTAATTTAGCTTCAGTCGACTGATCTTAGGGAGTTTTAGAAATTTACGACTAAAATACGAAGTAATCTTTAGGCCTTCAACCGTTTCTTCACACCTATAGGTGAAATATTTATTCTCACTCGGACTGACTTTAAAATTATGTCTTATATTTTATAATAAACAGTGTAGATTTACTTTTATTACTTGAAACAACTTTAGATTAAAAGTCTCATGGCTACTTTTTCCCCATCTCCTCACTTCTTTCCGCTCAACTAAAATTAAATCTGTTTGGACTGAATCTCTGGATCACTTTTATGATCCAACTTTTAGTCACTCTGGTTTTGTAGCTGGGTTGTTGACAAATTTAGGAGGGATGGAAGAATCACTGCATAAACAACACTACGCAGTTTAGAGTGGACAATAGATGCATTTTTCTTGGACAGAGATCCCCTCTCAGTTGTTTTGGAGTAAAATGGGCTTCAGGTTCTACAAGCTGAAGATAAGAAACACCATCTAGTTGGAGAACTTCCCTTTTCCATGTCTTTAAGCCAGGAGTTTTTGAGCAAGTTGTCAATTTCCACCACATATAGTGAGGTGGGAGTTGTCCATCAGGAGCAGGACTCATGCATGGTGCTGTGGAGACTGAGGCTGTCGTGTAGAAGCTGTAATCCATCTTTGTGGTGAGGATAAAAACAGTCTGTAATGACTGCATCGAGTTCCTCTCCCTCCAGCTGTAAGATGAAACCAAGGCTCACTGACTCACTCACTTCCTGTTTCAACTTTTAATAATGAACTTAACTCCTGTAACACAACCTATCACACTGAAATGTAGCATAGAGGGCTTTATATAAAGAGAACTGGCACAGTGGTTGATTTTATTTTGGGTTAGTGATAATACTGACCTCCTTAATGGTTTATAAATGCTGAATATTTGCAGCTCAAACCTGTAGCTCAGAGAGGATCACCTAAAATGTTAGAGAGTAAATGTCGATATAAAACTTAATTCAATGTTTCAAAAAGAGACCTCTCAAGTCGACTAAAGATGAACCTTGATGATCACACATCTACATTTTTGTTTTGGCTATTGGTTATTTTTTTGCTGGAAAATATTGGAAATTAGCAGAAACAGTATCATTTTACAAAATTTCTAAGTGTTTAACAATAATATTACTGATAGTGTCTGTGCAGATATAGAAATTATTGTTGATTGTAACTAATCATAGAGTGAAAGATTAAAAAAATGAAAATATGTGGGCCAAACATATGACCCTGAGGGACAACGTGTTTCATTACAATTAGCCTCTAACCCTAGAATTTGCTATTTATTCCACAGTGTTGAGAAAATTAGAAAAATAGGTAAGAAAGAACACTGCTCTGGCGCGTCGCCACTGCAGGCGTTCCACATCGCCACCTCGACGCTCACACCTAGCTCGCTGGTCAGTTCTGCATGTCGCCACTAGACAATACAAGCGAGCCTAAATATTACGCTTAGTCCTTCTCAGTTCAGATCCAATCAGAAGTATTAAAAATTTGGTGGAAATCCCACCGTCTTGATGGAAGCTGTAGTCACTTCCTGTATATCTATTATTATTATATATACTATTATTATTATTATTATTATTATTATTATTATTATTATCTACTTTTAGAGAAGGTTACTACAGTTTCATGGAGGGAGTTTAATTCAGAAATCTTTGTTCTCAGTGGGCGGGGCTAAAATTCTGACATCAGTTAGCCATATTTATATGATTTACAGTCGTTTGTTTACTGTTTATTTACACAGAGACAATGTACAACATTTCATTAACCTTTGAAAAGTACAGATGCGTGGTACCAGGTTATAGCAAAAAATGCTAATTTCCACCTGGTTTTAAGAACCAATAGATGGTTCTTAAAACCATTTCTTACTTATTCGCCATATTTTTGCCAAATGTGCAAACATTTTATAATAAGTATATGTCATAATCTCATTTGGCAAACTTTTCCAACGACTTGTCGCGACAAAAGAGGAGGCAGGTTCATTAAGAGCAGACCTACTTTGGGATGCTGCACTAACCTGTGGAGTTTGCCCTTGTGACGCGATTCAGTTTACCTTATTTTATCGTTATTTCATTTTAATATTTGTATAAAATATCAGATTTTCCAAATCTAAAAAATTATTTAGAAAGAGTATGACAGTGGTGATGTAGTCTGGATTTCTTGTCATGAATCTTTAAAGCACTTTTATATACTGATTCAGGAGGTTTTAAAACCGTTTTGCATGCCTGTGACCAACTAGTCATAAACCATAAAAAAAAAAAAAAAACAAAAAAAAACAAAACCCACGTATATACTTAAAATTTGGTAAACTAAAATTTAAAGATTTTCTACACTTTTTGACATGATTTTTAAAGGTTAAAGTTGGATCTAAACTCACACCTAAATCGGTAAATTCATCAACATTTTTAATTCTATATATAATTAATAAATTTCCACCTATTTGTAAAAAAACATTTCAACTGTTTTTCCCGTATTTAACATGAGACTCGAAATTACACTTTGCGTAGCCTGGTTGATTCGCTCCAAACAAATCAATGGAAACATGCCTAATTCGCATTTTCTTTTTTGCTGCATTTTAAAAGTTTGATCAAAATTCGAATGACAATTGGTTGGAAACATAGCTAGTGTGACAATACAAAATAGACCAGGGTGTATTTACAATATTCTGTCCCTTAGGAGGCTTCATAGCCTGAGCAGTTCTATCTCAGAAAATGTGGGATTACTCAGCAGGTTCGTCTTTCGCCTTGTACATACGTAGCTGGGTCTTTCTAAAAACCAATGTCTCCACCACATCGTTTTAAAAAATGATATCATACACACAGGATTGGTTTCAGATAAATTTCATTCACATGAACCCACACAAATACGCCCCTGAGCGTTGTTTTAAACATGCCAAACCCATAGGGGGCAGTGTAGCACAAAGCTACTACCTGTGTCAGGCAATCCGATTGCTTCAAAACAACCATGACTTCCTGTTAGGAATTAAACATGGCGCTAGGAGGCTCATTTGTGTAGACAGATATATAGGTTGAACTACTTTTAAATACTGTTTTAGAATATATAGTTATTAAAACACAAAACGATGTCGATTAGGAATCACATCAAAGCAACAATGTGGATATATTGGCGCATTATTTGTCGCAGACTGTATTGCGCGGGACCGTAAATCTCCGTTTTCCCATGAACACACGCAAACACAAATACAGTTTTCTCAAATCTCCAATTTGGTCAGATTTTTTTTTTTTTAAATAATTGTTTTTGTGGACATTAAAGAGAGTTTTTATGTGGATGAAAGGCCAAAACACATAAAAATGTTTTCCTTTTCCCAGATATCCGATTACATGTGGACTGGCCTTCGCTATCCATCATGGCTCTGCATAAATTAGTATTTCCAGTTCAAAAAGTCCTAAAGAGCAATCAGGAAAAGATAAAAATATCTTTTCAAAGAGTGTTGAAACAAGCTGTTCTTTATGCCTGTTTTCTCACGTTCTTCCATTTCTCCATCCCATCCTCTCCACTCCCCTCCTGCTCCATAAAACATCATCCTTGGCGTTTCTATTGACGGTTCGCGGCTCTCCACTCAAACGGTCTGTTTCATACAGTGAAGTGTGCGACTGCGAGCGTCGGCGGCTCTTGAGACCCGATACTTCAGTTCCATTCATGTGAAGAGCAAAAATGGCTTTTAAAGTAGAACAGTGGTGCAGATTGGAGGACTTGACCTTTGGATCACAGGCGTGATCGACTGCTTTTCCACTGATGCATACAGACGTGAGAAACTGAACTGATGAAGAAACTTTCATGATTTAATTGTGGACTCAGCAGTTTTATTGCAACAAAGAGGGATGTAATGATGATAAATAGCCACAGTAATAGCTGATGGGATGGATGATGATGCAGTAAGTTTTAATGTGGTATGACTCCCTCTAATGGTGGTGATGAATATCTTGATCATACTTGATGGTTTTTAACTGTAACGAAGATCAAGGAATGCTCATTTAGGTTTTTTTAAAAAAGAGGAAGTGGATGGATGATAGAAAATGGAATCGGCTGAGCTGTTGTGGTTCAAACGGAGAAAGTAAACCCACTTCTACAGGATTTAAGATGGAAAGTATGATAAAGCCAGGTGCTGTGAATCAGATGCATTGATTAACTGATCATCATCAGTGTGTGCACCTGCATCCGAGCAGGAGTGATGCCCGTTAGCAGCTCTGGAGCATACAAGCTGGGGTGAAGACAGATCAGCAATGTTCTGAGCTGCCATCAATCTGGGAAGGGTTACGAGGTCATTTCCAAACTTTCTGAAACCTACCGAAGCGTTTAACTGCAGAGCTAGGAAATAAATTCAGGAGCAGTGCCTCGGTATGGCCTTTCTTGTTTTACGAGAAAGTTTCTGGTTATAAAGAGATGCAAAATTAGTCAAAACGAGAAAGTTGCTTGTTTAAAACAAGATACAAAACTCGTTAAATGAGAAAGTTTCTCGTATTAGCGAGATATAAAGCTCCTCCCGTGACAGGTTTTACATCTCACTAATACGAGAAAGTTTCTCGTTTTAACGCGACAGGTTCTACATTTCTCTAATACGAAAAAGTTTCGCATTTTAACGAGACAAGCTTTATATCTCGTTCTGAAGAGAAGCAAAATTAATTTAAACCAGAAAGTTTCTCGTTAAAAGAGCAAGACGGGTTTTATATCTCACTAATACGAAAAAGTTTCTGGTTATTTCAAGATGCAGAGTTTATCAAAACAAGAAAGTTACTTGTTTTAACAAGATACAAAACTCGTTAAATGAGAAAGTTTCCTGTATTATAGCGAGATATAAAACGTCTCATGACAGGTTTTATATCTCGCTAATATAAATCAAGTTTCTCGTTTTATCGAGGCGGATTTATGCCTTTTTATAGCGAGATGCAAAATTCGTTAAAACGAAAACGTTTCTCGGGTTTTATATCTCACTCATACTGGAAAGTTTCTCGTTTTATCGAGGCGGGTTTTTTATCTCGTTATAATGAGAACGTTTCTCATTAGTTTCTCGCTTTAACCAAACAGGTTTTACATTTCGTTATAACAGGATGCAAAATTTGTTAAAACGCGAGGCGGGTTTTATATCTCACTGATACGAGAAAGTTTCTGGTTCCAAGCAGATTTCCACTGGTTCCTGTGCAACGTGATTCCAAATTATTCGCAGAAATTTCACCCATTTGCGAATTTATTTGAAGAACATCTCTTAAATTTTCAAAGGACAATGTAGCTGTAGAAATACCGAGCCCCAGTGCTACTTGACACACTATTGGCTGGACGACTGTGGATGTTAGCTTCTGTGCTAGTGCTTAAACGTATATTTGGTGTTTGAACTGTGAAAATAGGCGGCTATAAGCATGTTTAAAGGGGTTCACTGTATGTCCTGTGTGCTTTGGGAGGAAGGGAGACGGATTTATGTAAATAAAGACGGGGGCCCATGTTGCAGCATGTGTGCTTCATTGGAGACCCATCATACCTGAGGGCTTTTTGCTTATCTTACCCGACCTTTTTAAGGACGATTGTGTCGAATAGGAGACAGAAAACCTCCATGTGACGAAGCAGCTGAGTCGCAGCGAGAGAAAACAGCAGAAAGTGTTGAGTTAGTGTTTCCTGCTGATCTGCTGTGCAGTTAGAGACGCCGTTCAGCAGCAGCTCGCTGATGTCTACAACACAGGCCGAGAGAGCTGATGAAAGGCAGAGGAACCCTGCTGTATTGATCCCATTGATTCAGCCCTTACCTTTAAAGAACAGCCACCCCTCCCCCGTCCTCACTGCCACCCCCACCTCAGAGCGGTAAACCCTTCCTGAATAATATAATTGTGTGTTTGATCCTCACTGTAACCCAGACTGAAAGAAAAAAGCCTGATTGGATCAGTCGAGCGTGCCCCACCCCCCAACCCCATCCCTCTTCACTGACGTTGCGTCTTTGGATGTGATTTTCATTGCTCCTGTTTCCACACAGATCTGTCTGCACCTTTTTCAGTTGATTTAAAATGTTCTCTAAGGTGAACTGCTGAAAAATAAAAATTGAATTGAAAGTAATAGAATACGAAGCAGAAAGGCAGCGCTTGTATCGTCTCTTGTGTCAGTTTTAACTGCAGCATCTTTGTCTGGTGTCATTATAGCGACTCTCTCCTCCTACTACCGTGACAAAAACCATGATGAGCGTTTTAGGTTAACTAGACCACCTCTTATCTGACGCCCTGACTCTTCAAAATACATCAGTCTTAAATATCTATATCAAGCCAGTATTCTAAATGTTTTTGTTTTTTTTTTTTTTTACCTAAACCCCCCCCCCCCAAAAAAAACGTTAATTTACAGACAACAAAAAACGTTTAAAAAGCTTTGGACTGTTTTAAATTTGTGGCAGTGTTTTCCTTTCAACGAAATCTCATTACTAATGACAAAAATATTGACCATAAAAATAATAACGTACGTAAAAAGCCAACTGTTTTGTTTTTTTTTTTTACGGGATATTTCCATTAGAAAAACTCGCAAAGCTTCGGAATATTGTTCCCTAACTTTAAGAGATTTAAAATCCTTTAGATTTGGCCGTTGGCCTTAGAGAAATGAAAAATGTTCTAATCTGGCTCATCAGGGGTTAACCACACAATCTGTCCGCCATGTTTGTTTTGAAACAACATAGACAGAGTCAGCAAATGACTGGAGGAGAACTTTGCAGATTTAAGACCAGCACTGTTTAGTCCGCTTTAATCCAACTCCAGTCCGTTTTCCCGGAAAGTCCGGTCCGGTCCGGTCCGGTCGGGGAGGTGTGAACACCTAATCGAACTCTGGTCCACCTACAAACCTCGGCCTCGGTTCGGTTGAAGTGAACTCTGGTTCGGTTCAGATGCAGATGTGAACGCCAAAAGCAGGAAGCGGACTACAGCGCAGGGCATTCTGGGTAAACACAACCTAAACAAACGGTAGCGAGCCTAGAGCTAGCGGGAGAAATGACAGAAATCCTCCAACCACTAAAATCTGACGGCACTCCATTTTTGTTTTCGTTGTATCGTCGAAGGAGGAAGCTGCGCTCAGTGTCTTCAGCGGTTTTTGTGTCGCTTCCTTCAGCGGTTCTTGGTACAGCGCCCCCACAGGCGAGGAGGGGAACAGGTTGCTGAAACGGTTTGGCTGGTTTGACTCGGAGCAGAGAGAAAGAGAACCGCAGCAGCTGCAGTTTTGGTCAAAATCGAACCGACTCCAGCGGACTATCAGGTGTGAAAACAGCCTTAAAGGCGCACACACACCAATAACACACCGAAGCAGTGGTGTCTGAATAAATGTCAAAGCATCCTTTAAATATAAATGAACCCATTTTGTGGCTTTTAGACGTTTGGGAAGCTTTGTAACAATTCATGGTCGGTCATAACTTTAAATGTTGATTAATTTGTTAAATCTGGAGATTTTTTTTTTATTATTTTATTTTTTTCTCTATCGTTGGGGTTTAAACCATGGGCTACAACCATTTTGTTCTAAATTACTTATAGTTTCTGTACAGAGACAGAAGTTTAAGTTTTGGTTTGTGTTTCTGTCTGATGAAAAGTTAGCTGACTTATATGCTGTGTTCCTCGGACCAGTCCAGCGGTCCCGCTACGGTTAAAGTCCAGGATTGTGTCATTTTTTACTCTGAATCAACACAAACAAACAAACAAACAAAAAAAAAAGATTTTTGGACTGAAGAACACGATGTTCCTGACGCTCATATCAATGGTGATAACGGACAATATTAAGGCTGAACAAGCTGAATCAAACAAAACGGGCTGAAAAAGGAATCCTGAGATATTTATAGGAAAGTAAATACATTGATTAGAGGGTAAAGAGACAAATAAAACGTTACGCATTAGAAGGAAACAGGTTTATAGGGAATGAAATCACAGAGAAAGGAGGGAAAGCTGGGTAAACATTAATAGATTCTTACTAAGGATTAAAAAAAGGATTTTAAAGATAAGATGCGTTTTTCATTGTCTTCCAAACACAGATTAATTTTCAGAGCTCATATCCAGAGATCAACAGCGCCACCTGTCAGCCTCGGTCTGGAACTAACAGCTCTCAATGTCCTTCGTTCACCTCGACAAAGAAAAATAGGATCCTCTTCCAAACGGCAAACAAAACCAACACAGAGGTGATGCAGATTGGATGAACTGACAGAGCGCGGCCCAGCGGTGTGTGTGTGTGTGTGTGTGTGTGTGTGTGTGTGTTGGGTGGTATATGCTGTGATAAGGAGCTGAGCGGAGGCCAGAGGAGGGACGTGTGTGTGTTTACAGAGAGGGTAGCTTCCCCTTACATAACAGTTCTGTTACCGAGTCCTTAACCTGATTCGTATTGATCAGCCGGGCTCTGACTCGTGCATACTTAATTCAGGGAGGTAATCAAATCAAACACACCCAGACCTCCTCGTCTGGCCCGACCGACGGAAACACGCCAGGAGGTGTTAACGGGACATTTATCAGCTTTTCTGTGTTCACACGAAGATTTTTCCTCCTGTTTAGCAAAACATTTGACGTGTTCGTCTGCAGTTATTTTATGCCAGGGGTCTACAACCTGGCTTACCCGAGGCTGGGATTCGAACCTCGGACCTTCTTGCCGGAAGGCAGCAGTGCTCCCAACAGCCTTCCCAGGTTTTTCATGGAATAATTTCATTGACTTTCTATGACGGATCTATTTTTAGCTCTATTTCCCTTGTCATCAGGTTGAAAACGATGAACTTTTTAAAATATATATTAGTGCTGTCAATCAATTAAAACTTTTAATCAGATTAATCACGATAAATCACTATGCTTAACTTTGTAAGCTTAAAATGTAAAAATGCACGTTTTCAAAAAATGCTTAAGTAAATGTTTTATTGTCGCAAACCAAACATATTCAGGTTTAAAATAAGTCATTTTGTTTCAAAAGTAATTTAGAAATGTTAACTATCAGCTGGTTGAGCTTCGGTGGAAGGATAATTCACTGTTGCAATGAACAGGATAAATACTAACTTAGCTTTATCCAAACGTCCATCGTGGTGGGTTTTTTTTTCTTTTTTGGGGGCACTACAGGATTTTATTTGACATTAATCTAACAGGAAGGGGGGCAGACAGGAGTGGGGAAAGGACCCGAAGACGGGATTCGTACTCGGGACGGCTGCATCGGGGTCTATACCCTCTGTATACGGAGCGCCCGCTCCATCCACGGTGTGTTTCAGAGCAACATTTGCAGCTGAGCGCACCAGTCTGACTCCTCGCTCATCTTCCCTCACACCATTGCAACTCTGTGTTGTTGAACGCAGCACAAAACCGTGTAACGCTCTGGTTTTAACGAAGTAACCCTCTGTGCAAGAGAGGTTTGTAGGACAAAGTAGGTAATGCGATTAATCTGCATTATGTAATATTAATGTATTAAACTTTTCAGATTAATCGCATGCGATAACGACTTAACGTTGACAACCCTATATATATATATATATATATATATATATATATATATATATATATATATATATATATATATATATATATATATATATATAAATTCCCTTCTCACCCTCCACGGGTGGTCTTTCTCAACCTCTGAGCTCGGGTCCTCTACCAGAGGCCTGGGAGCTTGAGGGTTCTGCGTAGTATTTTGGCTGTGCCGAGAACTGCGCATTTCTGGACTGAGATGTCTGATGTTGTTCCTGGGATCTGTTTTAGCCACTGCTCCAGCTTGGGGGTGACTGCCCCGAGGGCCCCGATGACCACAGGCACCACTGTGGTCTTCACCTTCCAGGCCTTCTCCAGTTCCTCTCTGAGGCCCTGGTATTTCTCCAGTTTCTCGTGTTCCTTTTTCCTGATGTTGCAATCGCTTGGTATTGCTACATCCACCACAACGGCTTTCCTCTGTTGTTTATCCACCACCACGATGTCCGGTTGGTTCGCCATTACCATTTTGTCTGTCTGGATCTGGAAGTCCCACAGGATCTTAGCTCGGTCATTCTCCACCACCTTTGGGGGTGTGCCCCACTTTGATCTCGGGGCTTCCAGTCCATATCCTGCACAGATGTTTCTGTACACTATGCCTGCTACTTGGTTATGACGTTCCATGTACGCTTTCCCTGCCAGCATCTTGCACCCTGCTGTTATGTGTTGGACTGTCTCAGGGGCCTCCTTGCACAATCTACACCTTGGATCTTGTCTGGTGTGGTAGATCTGTGCCTCTATCGCTCTGGTGTTTAGGGCCTGTTCCTGTGCAGCCAGGATGAGTGCTTCTGTGCTGTCCTTGAGTCCAGCTTTTTCCAGCCATTGGTAGGATTTCCTGATATCAGCCACTTCAGTTATTTGTCGGTGGTACATCCCATGTAGGGGCTTATCCTCCCATGACGGTTCCTCTAGCACCTCATCCTCTGGTCCCCATTGTTTGAGACATTCGCTGAGCACATCGTCGGTTGAGGCTTTGACCTTGATGTATTTATGGATCTTGGATGTTTCATCCTGGACAGTGGCTCTCACACTCACTAGTCCTCTGCCTCCGTCCTTACGGCTCGCGTATAGTCTCAGGATGCTGGATTTAGGGTGGAACCCTCCATGCATGGTTAGTAGTTTCCGAGTTTTAACATCCATGGTCTTTATCTCTTCCTTTGGCCAGCTTATTATTCCTGCAGGGTATCTGATTACTGGCAAGGCATAGCTGTTTATCGCACGGCTCTTGTTCTTGCCATTGAGCTGGCTTCTCAGGACTTGCCTTACTCGTTGGAGGTATTTGGCTGTGGCTCCTTTCCTTGTGACCTCATCGAGGCTGCCATTTGCTTGTGGTATTCCCAGGTACTTGTAACTGTCCTCAATGTCTGCTATTGTTCCCTCTGGGAGTGAGACCCCTTCTGTGTGGATGACCTTCCCTCTCTGTGTAACCATCCGACCACACTTCTCTAGTCTGAATGACATCCCAATGTCAGTGCTGTAGATCCTGGTGGTGTGGATCAGTGAGTCGATGTCTCATTTGCTCTTAGTGTACAGCTTGATGTCATCCATGTAGAGGAGGTGACTGATGGTGGCTCCGTTCTTGAGTCGGTATCCGTAGCCAGTCTTGTTGATGACTTGGCTGAGGGGGTTCAGACCTATGCAGAACAGCAGTGGGGACAGAGCGTCTCCTTGGTATATGCCACATTTGATGGACACTTGTGCAATTGGCTTGTAGTTGGCTTCAAGGGTGGTTTTCCACATCCCCATCGAGGCTGCAATGAAGGCTCTTAGAGTCCTGTTGATGTTGTACATCTCTAAGCATTCAATGATCCAAGTGTGTGGCATTGAGTCATAGGCTTTCTTGTAATCAATCCAAGCCGTTCACAGGTTGGTGTGTCGGGTTTTGCAGTCTCGGGCGACTGTTTGGTCTACCAGGATTTGGTGTTTGGCTCCTCTGGTATTTATGCCGATGCCCTTCTGTGCTGTACTCATGTATTTATCCATGTGCCCACCTATCTTAGCTGCTATGATGCCTGACATGAGCTTCCGTGTTGTAGAGAGACAGGTTATTGGCCGATAGTTGGATGGGACCGAACCCTTTGAGGGATCCTTCTGGATCAGGATTGTGCGCCCTTCAGTTAACCATTCAGGGTGAGTCCCACTTTGTAGCAGCTGGTTCATTTGAGCTGCCAGTCGCTCATGGAGGGCAGTGAGTTTCTTTAGCCAGTAGGCATGGATCATGTCAGGACCTGGTGCTGTCCAGTTTTTCATACCTGAGACTCTTTCTTGGACATATATATATATATATATATATATATATGTCCATATATATAGCCAAAAAGCAACAATAATTCCAACTTCGGCTTAAATAACATCATAATAATGTCTTTAATATTTATTTATTGTTTCAATGCTTCTGTCTGGTTTTAAATGGACATTTATTTAAAACATACTCATGATTTAATCAAGTTCTTTCAGTTACAAATGTTAGAAAAATTCACAGGAAGTGAGTAAAATACCAGGTTCTGCTAGTAAGCAAAAAAAAAAAAAAAAACAACTAGAAACTCTGTCCATAAAGTTTATATCCTGTAGAATATCCTGTAAAATCTGACAGGAAATATTTGAATTAAAGCAAAAAATACAAAAATTGCAAACTGTGAACACTCTTTAACACTCGGCTAAAGCACCTATTGCTTCAGTTTTAGCATTCAATCTTCTTGAAGCTGAAGTATATGGAGGACCGAAACTGACATAAATAAAAATAAAGCAGAAATATATATATTTTGTTTTTCCTTATACAAACACTTGTTCTTTTTATATTTCCTCGTCTCCTCTTTTTACTTCACCGTCTGCATTTCTGCCTCATTATGCAAATGAGGAGGGCGGCCATCTTAGTCCAGCTCCTCTACTATTGGTCAATAAACAGGAAGCAGCAGGATCCATGTGCAGATCGATTGTGCATGCCTGCGCCTTTGGCTTCAGTTTAGCAACCGAAGTATCGTGATGGAGGGAGCGGAAAGACGGTCTGTCGGAGTCGTTAAGGGAAGCTGCAAACAGACTGGACGAGTTGGAAGGAGGTGAGTTTTCAGCCGACCAATAACAGAGGAGCTGGACTAAGATGGCCGCCCTCCTCATCTGCATAATGAGGCAGAAACGCAGACGGTGAAGTAAAAAGAGGAGACGAGGAAATGGAGAAAAGAACAAATGCTTGTATAAGGAAAAGGATAAACAATATTATATATATTGTATAATATTATTATATATATTGTATAACAATATATATATATCTATATATATATATATATATATATATATATATATATATATATATATATATATATATATATATATATATTTCTGCTTTTATTTCTAATTATGTCTGTTTCGGTCCTCCATAGAAGTGAAGGTCAGCCGTCCTGGGATCTTTAGTCCTTTAGATAAGCATAGTAGGAGCATGCCTATGGTGTGTGTTGGCATTTATGGGATAAAATATTCACTTACTAAACAGATTTAAAGAGACTTCATGCTTGAGAGACTTCAGTCAGATTTTTAAAATCGATTAGAACAAGATCCAAACTCACCGTTCTTAGCAAAATTAGGTGAATGTACCACAGTTTCTTCACCTTAAATCAGAAATGTAAAAATATGTTTATTTTATAAGTTAAAAAGTTACAACTAGTACTGCTGAGGATAAAATACCACATAAACTATATTACAGTTTCTAGTTCTCCAAGTCAACATAACATTAGTAAGTTCCTCCAAGCTTTCACGGTTGTTTTTGTGAATTTTTACAATCAAATTCACTGATTTTATGGCGCTACTTTTCCTTTGCAAGGAATTTTGCAGTATTTTTTCCTCATCCAAAATCTACTTATAGAAGAAAAAAGGTGATATGAGAGATTACAAGCAGACAATTTGACACAAACCTTTTTATTCTTTAAAGTACTTAAATAGCTTGATTTTTGTTAGTCGCCACATCGATCACGATCTATAAGGCTAATGCAGCAGCGTAGTAGAAGTAAGAAATACTGCCACCTGCAGGTAGGAGTTGGCAGTCACTCAAACCCAATGTTTTTGACCATTTCTTCTGGAAAATTTGCGATAAACTCATGAAAAACATGGGATTTGTTGATTTTACGTGAATTTCCATGATCGCGGGATCTCAGAAAAACTGGAGGGACTGATTAGTAAATGTTTATGCCAGAAAAATATCTAAATTATATATTTTTCAATCAGTTTATTTTAAAAAACAAACAGTAACTTTAATTTTCCCTCTTGTCCAACCCCAAACCCGATTTCTTCCCTTTTTTTTTTCCCAGCATGCAAACGGAAGGAGCAAGACACGGGGAAGGATCGCAACAACACACCAAAGAAGTCGCGGCTGGTCTTCACCGACCTGCAGCGGCGCACCCTGCTGGCCATCTTCAAGGAGAACAAGCGGCCGTCCAAGGAGATGCAGCTCACCATCTCGCAGCAGCTGGGCCTCGAACTCACCACAGTCAGCAACTTCTTCATGAACGCCCGCCGCCGGAGCCTGGACAAATGGACAGACGATGGAGCCAGCCCCGGAGCCCAGTCCTCGGCGTCCAGCACTTGTACCAAAGCATGATAGAAGATGGGGAGGGGAGGCAACGGGTAGGGGTCTTCAGCTGGAAAAACGGAGATACGGGGATGGACTTTGGGGGGTGTTTCGAGGTTTCATCCGGTTGAAGCGAAACAGAAAACCAAACTTTTTACACGATTTTCTTTTTTTCTTTCCTTGAGGGTACAAACAGAGAGAGGGGCTGCTCACTGCCACGACTTGTAGCCAAATCGCCTTCTGCAAATTTATCGTAAACACAAAAGCTGGAGGGTAAACTCATTAAAAACATACAAAACCTCACTTTGGAGGGGAAAAAAACCTTCGAAATCATAGACTTCAACTGCTGATGTCTCCTTTAGGCCAAGAGGCTGACACACTAGCCCAAAAACCAAAGACTAGAAGACAATGTGTGTTTTCTATTATGCAATATAAGCTAGGAAACAACCAAACAAGAAACCAAGGAAAGCTTTATGACTGCAGAATGTGATAGATGCTCTGGGACATTTTCTGTTCTGTTCTACCCCTCAAAGGTCCAAAGACGTATCAGGAGTTGGGTTTCAGTTCAATAGTTCAAGCAATAGACAGTTTGGGTCGCTGAGGGGACCTGTAGTTTCACCAAACCAAAGACAGACAAAGGGACAGGAAAGGTGCACAATAATTTTCACCGAGACGAGAATTTTCCACCTTAAGATAACCAAAATCAGCTGTCACTGTTCAAAGATTTGACTCTTTAAAGAAGGTGGTGCCGATTCTTTACGTGGCAAAAATATGCAAGCACAAACATTCATCGGACAGACCAACCACATTGAGCTCAAGCTTCATCAGAACCCCTGGTGTTAGGTGGTGTATTATCATAATCTACATGTAAGTGAGCACAATCTTGAAGCACATTTTCTTTGCAATAGAACCGGAGCCGACGGCCGACCCGAGTGGGCTTCGCATCTTAGAAAACTCAGGATGCCATTTATTTTCTAAACAGTGGCTGAAGTCCATTCGGTGCGCGTCACAAACATGTCGTGAAGTACTCGAACATTCAAACAGAGCTGTTTTTTGCAGAAAAACACAACTTTAAAGAGTCATTTCCTAAGGTGTTCCCACCTTAACCTAACCTCCCGCTACTGTCCGTTAAATACCGGCTAACTCGAGCTTACCCCGGCTTCACCAATCACCGGATCATTCAGGGAAGCGCAGTGATGGCAGAATGAAAGGTTCCCCTTATAATTTATGTGTAATGTAGATCAATCCTGGGTGATGTTTAGGGAGAATCCATGTTTTTTCCCGCTCTTTGAACCGTTTTGCTGAAGCGAAACTGAAATTTGCGAGGCAAGACTGTCAGACATCTTGAAAGAAACCCATTTACAGATGAAAACGTACACTTGACTCCTATGAAATGGGTTCCAGCAGAAACTGAAGATGTTTTTGGAAGATTCTGACTGCCATCACAAAAAACTTTAGTAAAAAACACAACCAGAAGATCCGGTAGACCACCTGAACCCAACGGAGGACTGACTAGCTAGGCAGATCAGGGCCTTTGTAATAGTTAAAGAGGACAATCTAAAGACGATGCCTGGCGAGTCAGTCCTTCCTGAGGGTCAGTGGAAACAAGGAAAAGGCTCCCAAAGCTGCAAATAAATCATTTAAATAGTCGTCAGCCATAAATCCAACAGATTTAAAGGGATGACATGCGCTCTTTGCCTCTATGACTGTGTTTATAGCATGTCCAAGAATCCATCGGTCCAGATCTTTTAGAAACCTGATGTAAATCCCAACACACCCCGAAAACCTCAACGAAAACCTCGAGCTCCGTTTTAGAAGTCCTTATATCCGCCATCACCTCATCAATCATCCTTCACTCAAGCTATTAAACCAAAAAATGAAACAAAACCAAAGCAAAGGCGTCAGTCAGCAGCCCCTGCTCCTCTCGAAAATCCAGGCTGGAGACTTGGCCTGATTAGAGGCAGCCAAAGGCTTTAAGAACATTTTAAGATAAAAAAAAAAAAAAAAAATGGACACTTGAGACTTTTTCTATTTATTGACAAATCGAAACCAAAGAAAACCTTTTTCTGCACCTAACTGTTCCAACAAATGGGAAAAAACTTGGATGAGAATTATTACCAAAAAAAAAAAAGGGAAAAAAAAACAAAGAGTGGCGACGATGTCAAGGAACGAGGATATGAAGGAAAGTTCGATGGAAGGACGACACCACTGGAGTAGCAAAGTAGCTTTTGTTGTGTCTGATGGTGCATCAGGCAACATTGGGACTGAAAAGGGTAAAACCACACGGGAAGGAGGGAAGAAACAGAGAATACCATCACCGGTTTTTCTTCTCTCCGACCCACCAAAAAGGCAGAACATTAATGTGTCTCTCACGGTTGAAGAGTGTCTTTAACGTGTGCCTATGCAGTTTTTCAAAGTAAAAAAACGGTTTAAAGAACAACAGAAACCTCATCAGCTAACAAACCAAAGATTCACCGTTGACTCCGGTAGCAGTGCTCCTCCCCCTCTAAAACGGTAAACTATGGCCACTCCGGTAGACCACACACCTGCAGCGTGAGGATCTGAAGTAGAACAGAGACATTAAATCCCTTTTTATTCTTTCAATCATCTTGGATGTTTCTTTTTGGAAGCTAACTGCACGACGATAAATTTCAAATTTAGATTTTCCGTAAAGCACTTTCAACGCTGAAACACGTTCTATTTTCAGTTGCACGGGTTTCTGTGAGAGCATCGCAACAAAAATATTTCGGAGTAAGGAAAAAATGCTAATTTGTCTACCTTTAGCATTCTTCGCCATATTAGACGTCACACCACTTCAACCTATTTCACTAAAACTGGAAAAATTTGAGCTTGATAAATCAGGATTAGCCTGCTTTTATTCTTTACTTCTGCTTAGTTGGATATTAAAGCCAGAGTTTGAACTATGAACCATCTTCTGGAGGCGCAACAGTGGGGATGCTATCTGAAATGTACAGTGCATACCAAAGATTTTTTGCTGTACTACCAGTAGCATGCTGTACCTCTTTCTTTCATACCTTATATGTCTGATTACATTTATTTATTAACGTGCTCTTAAAACTTTTCAGCTGAAACCGTAAAGAAAGCAGCCAAACTCAACTCTTAATGAGTTGGGTCTCAAAGACTGGCCACTATTTGTTCAGAACTACCAATAAATTATGTTAGCCAAAAAAAAAAAAGACAACTTGAAAAATATTTCTAAGTCTTAAAATAAAATACGTAATATGCTACATTTGCTAGAGCCTTGGTTCCTATACACTTCTTAGGGTCAAATTTTACGATTTTTCCAGAATTCTTAGGTTATGTTCACACAGCAGGCACATGTGACTCAAATCCGATTATTTTTACCCATATGCGACCCATTTCCGACTTTTTCATAGAAGTCTGAACGGCCCGATTCCGATCTTTTCACCCTCCCAAAAAAATTAGATTTGTGCCACTTCCATATATGGTGTTAAATCGGATTCGTATCCAACAGCTTTCAAAGCGTCTGCAGTCAGAATGTCGCATTTTATCCGAATTTTACGTCATTGACGTGAGACGTGCGTGATAATTCTGGTAGAGACGGTAAATCCAGACATAATAACTTTTTTTCTCAGCTTCCTTCGTGTTGTTATCATCTTGTGACGCTGCTGTCGGCTCCCATTCCTCAACAACTTTAAAATCGATCCTGGGACAGCAGCGTCCATTATTACTTCTGTAAACAGCGAGCTGCTGTGTGACGTCAACGTTCTGCTGCTGCACTTGCGGGTCGGTTTGGGGTCATGAATCGTTCACACAGAAATCTGATTTAATTAGCAATATGAATTAACACACACACACACACAAAAAATCGGGTTTCCTGGCCGATCACGATCTTTAAAAAGCCCGACTTGCCGATTCTGATTTTTGTCGATACCGATTTTTTTGGTCTGAAAAGTTGCTAAATATTTATATTACTAATTTACTAATATTTTTAGAAATCAGTCGCATTTAGTTAGTAGTATAAATGACAATGCGAAAAAAACCTCCATCAGATCTCAGCAAAAAATCGGAATTGAGCATCAAGACCTGCTGTGTGAATGTAGCCTTCGAAGTTCAAAATCTCAACATGAACGTGAGGGAGATATCTTTACAGCAGTCAGGTTTCAGTTTGAAATCTGAACAAACCCACAGACTGTAAGAAGGACAGACGAATGGTGGACAAATGGACAAGTCCATGGCTGTTTGAACGGCGAGACCAGCTGATGATTTGACGGATGGACCAACCAATGCCTGCTGGAATCCGACCAGTGGTTGGTTGGTTACATGGATGGATAGTTTGTCCATCTATCCGGTTTTTTATTGATTGGACGAATGAAGACATAAATGATAGATGGATACAACTTTTAGATCACTGGATCGGTGTTAGAGTCTGGAAGTATGAATATTTTTCCAGATCTTTTTGGCATTTTCATCGAGAAGTGGAAACTATTGATCGGAAGCCTGCAAAGCGAATGGAGTAGCTGAACAAATGTGGCTTAGTTATAAATAAAGGAGACGCTGTTTTCTTTGGTTGAAAAGATAAGAAAAACAAAAACACAAAAGAACATCTGAACTGGGTTCTTATAGCCACACATGGGGGGGAAATAATTCAACACATCCATAATCACCAAAACCCAAGTTAGCTTCCTGTCCGAGGGGGAGGAATCACACTGCTGATCCATTTGTACAACAATAAACGAAACAAAACCAAAAAAATAACACCAAATCTCCAACTGCTGAGAGAAACTGCTGAAATCTCGGTCAAATAGCTTTATCCTTTAGTTTTCTGTCTGTGTTTTTCTGTATGTAAAGCTTCTAGTCCAAAGAAATCCTCCACCCGCCTGATCCCACCGCGTTGCTGTCCGTGCCCGTCGGAGGGGCTCGGATCAGGGCTCAGGGGGTGGCGGCTGTTTTTTCATGTCATTCCCACTTGCGGTTCTGTCTAGATGTAATAACGGCTAAATCTGCCAAACATAAAAAAAATAATAATAAAAAGGAGAAAGAAAAAAAAAAAAAAGAGGAGAGCGAGAGATAACAGGAAGGTAAACCAAAAACTGTCTCAAAGAGGTTTTCACTGCTCGTTTATTTGCCAGTTACATTTACGACCACTATTGTACTTCCTATGTTTTTGCAATATGTGATTTTTTTTTTTTTTTTATTTAATGTAATTTCTTTTTAATTGTGAAGTAATTTAATCGAACAAATTTTGTTGCCAAATCTCCCTCGGTGACGATTAGCTTTGCCAAAGTTTACACTGTTTGTTCCTTTTCTTTCTGTTTGATGCCATATTTATTTATGACGTGTTTTAGAACACACTAGTTTTGTACTTGATAATTTAATGTTATTTAATTAGATGTAATTCTTCTTCTTTTTTTTGACGAATATTTATGAGTATTTAAGAATGTTAGTTGCATCAAAGATGCAGTGCTTATTCCAGGCCTGTTAATTTATTCTTAGATAGCTTTACTTTTCAAAGCCAATGAAACGTTGTGTTATGAATGTTTAGACCTGATGACAGAACAATGTCGGGACGCCAGATCAGACGTGCAAACTTCTGAATGTCAACACTTGCTCTCACTCTCTAGACAGCTTAGCTCGGATTTTTACTTTCATTCATCCCGCTTCTGATTTGTTTTATTCTTAATTTTTAAAAATGAAAACAGAGTCTCTTGATGGGAAGTAATAGCTCGTGAATGATGAGCACTGCATCTGCTTTTCTTCTCATTTCGCTGCGTCCTGCTGACCACTGTTGAACAAGCAATGATTTTTCAGACTGATGTTGTCGTTCAGGTGAAATATGGGCCACGCACACGCTGGCGCAAACGGACCCGCTAAAGATAATGGGAAACCTTGAGAGGCCAAGAAACTGTGTGTTTACCTCCACACAGCGCTTATTCACACATTTATAATATATGATCATCAAAAATACACGTTTTCCCCTCTAATGACTGAAATCTGCATGTAAAGCCATGTTTTTTCTTTGTTAAAGAGACTAAAGAGGAAATTTAAGTAAAATAAAAGCAATTTCTTTGTGATCGCTGCTCTGTCGAGCACTAAAGAAGTTATTCTGAACAGCACCTGACGCAGAAGCTCTCAGAAGCGTAAACACCTTGGAAAATTCCCTGATTTTTGGACCATAATGAATTATTCCCAAACTGTTTCCACCCTTTAAGTGACTTATATCCTTTAACGAATTCTTTTCTCAGGATTCCCCACATGGAATCAGAAATTCTCCAGATCTATCGCTCAGACCTGGACTCCCCAGTACCATTGGAAGGAAAGTAACCCCACACCATGATGCTGCCACCACCATGTTTCACTGTGGATATGGTGCTCATTTTGGTGATGTGTACTGCTGTTTCCGTTTCAAACATACCCTTTATAAGTTCCAGTTCGGTTTTTTCAGACTCTCCTACCAGGTTTTGGGGATTTTGGGAGATTTTCGCGTCTCCTGAATGTTTCGAAGGCGCATTATTGTTTGATTCACAACAGGTGTGAACTCAGGAAGACTGACTGCACCTTTTAATCTTTGATCTCCAAATGTTTTTGTTCGTTGGTCAGTTGAACTTAACAGGATAAATATTACGTCAGAGGTGGAAGAGGTTTGGAAATGATTAATTGGGGTCTCATCATTTTAAAGTCTGAAAATCTTGTCATTTTAACATGGGTTTGCTTGAGACTGGCTTCTTCGATAAAATCCCAAACATTTTGTTTGTAAAGGAGCTTATTGCTTTGAATGGAAAAGACTTGCTGTGATGTCATTGTGTGAATGCAAACACACCGATTTGTTTCGCTCGTCAGGAAGGAAACCGGAGAGGTCCCTTAAAGCCAGCTGCTGTCACGACTCAAGTTGTCCGTGTGTAAAGACATTTTAAACATTTCAGCAGTGAGCTCCAGAGAGGCTACCTCACTCACTTTCCGTTTGTCCTCTTAGTTGTGTTGATGAAACCAAAGAAAGCAAAGCTTTGTTTCCGCATCAGTACGGTCTGCGCTCAGCGACAACTTGCTCCGAATTACACCAAATATTCCGCGCGTTTCTCGCCTTCTGCCTCTTTTCTGTCTTCACCTCACATTGCGGAGTAATTTTTAATATGGTGTCGATCAACGAGTTAGCAAATTTAAGACGAACAATTCAAATTAAAACACCTTTTGTTTGTTAAATATTGACAGGGAGTAAACGGGGCTCTGGGTCATTCGGACCTCTGTTTGGTCCTGCGAAACAAACCGTCTTGTATCCATGTACTTATATCATGCCGTATGAATTTATTTTTCTTCTAGATAAATTTTTAGAATGGATTATGGAAATTAATGGTCATAAAAATGCTCAAATCTCATTATTTCATTCAATTGCGTATGAGTTGACTCAAAATAAGAGAGATTATGACTTGATAAAAACCAAAATACCTCCAAGTTACTTCCTGCTTGCTGGAGTCATATAACATTTATAGAGAAAATCACTTTAAACCATAAGCTGAACTGAATGCCCTTCTGTTAGCTACTGCTTGATTTACGGCTGATACAAAATATCCCGTCCTAGAAAGACCCAAAGAAGACACTTTCTGACGGAGGTTCGACACTAAAGGGCGATAAAAGCTTCAGATGGGCCGAACCTCGTTGGCGTTAAATGAGAACAAACGATGAACCTGGGTTGTTTCTTCTCCACCAGTCTGCCTCTTGCGCTGGTTTTCTTAACAAGGTGGCTGGTTGCGACGACCTTTCACGCGGCACAGCAACCACAGGGTCCCCAAAGATTCTGGCTCCGTGTTTCCGAGCCTTGTTAGTGTCCATGTCTGTGAGACCTTCACGTCGCTAATGAGTACGCGCTGGCTTTTTCAAAATGTCGACTGAAGTTCACATAATGAGCCAATAAGGTCATGTTTTAATACATAGCTGTGGTTGCAGGACAAAAGTTCGTAACGTGACAAATAAAATTCGTCTCATTTAACCACACAGATCTTTGCAAATAACTGCCAAACCTAAAGCCATAACTCAGTGAATGTTTGACTCAATTAAAGTTATAATATGTTCATAACTGTGTTATCTTTAAGTTTTGATGCCCTTTGCTTCCCAGTTCAACCAGTAAATACATAGATTTTCTGGATTCCAAAACAAAAGTCAGCAAATTACTAAAAAAGGATGAAGTTTGAGGTTAAAATTTGAAATTTAAACCTATTTTTTTCTTTTTTATGTTCAGGTTTAAGTCACTAATAAGTGTTTCTAGCTCGATATGGAGATTATTACACTAAACGTGATAAAATGGGCTGGCATGGAATCCTGGCAAATCGGTTATTAAATTATTTTGTTGCCAAAGTGAGGAAAATCTGTTTTGTTTTACTGCAGACCAACAAATCAATAAACAACTCTCATTTCTCAGTATTTACAACGACTAAACCAAAGTCAGCTCATGTCAGATGTTTTCAGCAACTTGAAAACAGCAAGTCAGGACAACCTTTAACAGACAGATGATTCCTACAATAATGTCCAGGCCTTCCTGCCCACACAAGGCGAAAAATAAAGTCAAAGGTGCAAAAGAAGAATCTGATCCATGCATAAAAGGACTCCAGCGTTAGGAGATGATGGTAAAAACGCTGTTTTATACTCAAAATGCGTTTGTAAAGCCACAGATCATCAGCACCTGTGGGAGCCTTACAATTACAAATAAATTAGCCCCAAAAGATGGACTATTACACTCAGAGGATCCTTTTGTGCTGTAAAGAAATTCCTCACTTTTGCTTTTTGACAACTGAATACATCAGAAAAAACAATAAATTTGAAAACAGGCTGGTTCTTCGTAAACCAGAAGCTCTTTTTGGTTCTTTTATCTTTACCCTATAAGTATTGTTTTAACTTCTGCTTCCTTCTTTGCTTTGAAGAAACAGAAATTTCATTAATAGAAATCTGAGTTACAGCTATTCTCTCCATGATTTAAAAAAAAAAAAAAAAGAAAAAGTCACGAAGCTCTTCGGTTCTTTTTGACCTTTGAGTTTTTTATCATTTCTGTTTCATTCTGTGCTAGAGGGAAACTAAAAATGTCCTATTTTTGTTTTTTAGCAGCTGAATTTACATCAAAAAAGCCAGTAAAATCAGAAATATTGAAAACTGCAGAAAATCACGAAACTCTTTGGTTCTTTTTGACTTTTATCTTCAAATATATATTTTTAATTTTTTTTTCCTTCTGTGCTATAAGAAAACAAAACTTTCTCACTTGTTTTGTGAAAGCTGAATTTACACCAGGAAAAGCCGTTAGAAACAATAAAATTGAAAACAGGCTGGTTAGTCATAAACCAGAAAATCACGAAGCTCTGATGTTTTGGTTTTTTTAACCTTTACCCTATAAGTAATTTTTAAAATTATTTGTTTTCTTCTGCGCTTTAAAGAAACAGAAATTTCTCAGTTTTGTTTTTTGACAACTGAATTTACATCTGGAAGAGTCATTAAAAGCAGTAAAATAGAAATCTGAGTTTCAGATGGCCTCTCTGGTGATTCGTGAATCAGAAAATCCAGAAGCCCATCGGTCCTTTTTAGCCTTTAATTTCTGCCATTTGTTCTTCTCTGAGGTTTTTATTTGGGTTTTTGTCTGGTTTTTTTTTTTTTTTTTTTTTTTTTTTTTCAGTTGAGTTTACACAAGAAAAAAAAAAATCAGAAATAAGAAATACAGGCACCTTCAAAAGCTCAACTAAGTCTAAAAATCACTAAGTTAATAAGTGATAACGACGTTAAAAATAGAAAACTTCGAATAAGTTCAATGAAAATAACGCAGATGTTTAATGAAACCCCAAAACTGTAGTTAAGTTTTAAAAGATGCTAAAATAACAGCCAACAAAAAAGAAATATAGCTCAGCAACACATCTGGAGGAGCTGAACTTCATCTGGGCTCTCCAGGAAGCTGCAAAATCAAAACCCCGAAGCCCTTCGGCTCTTTTCAGCCTCACTTCCTGCTGCGTTCTCCGGTGACCTCAAGAGGAGTTAAACCCGAAATCAGCCTGTTTTTGCAGATAAGCTGTATAAATTGGGCCTTAAGGTAGTTATCTTTTGATACTGTGCAAACTGTGACAATTTTGTGTCAACCTGTTTATTTCTGCAATATTTAGCCTGAAACCATCTCAGTGCTGCCCTCTGCAGGTTGAATGGCTGAACCCCACCCATTTTGATGGGATTTTTCTAAATTTGTCTGGGGGTGGGGTAATGCCTTTATAATGGGTTTAGTTCCACTTTAAAAATGCAAACGCTCTAAAATCTTTTTTTTTTTTTTTTTTCCAACCATTTCTGCCAAAGATTTTATATTCCTTTTTCCTTCAACACTCTCGTTCTGTTAGTCCTCATTTTGACTTTTGGGCAGCTGAAAGAGTCCAGAGGAAGAAGTAAATTTTGTAAATATTGTCAAACGTCCCATTAAGGGTATGTAAAAAGTTTAAAATTATACCCAGAGTTTAGTTTTAGTTCGTTTGAAGAGATATTAAAGTACAGCTGCAAAACAACTGGAGAGCGTGAGGTACAAGTGGGTTCTCAGGTGACTTGCGAAGCAAAAAATTCTGTATCTTCAGGTTCTTCTTTAGCTTCACGTTTATAGTTCGGATCACTTGTCCTTACGGTTCTGAGGTGAAGTGGCTCCAGAGTTTCACGCGCTCTTCAGTGGTTGGACAGTACTATGTCCCGGAGCGTTCTGGTCATTTTTGACCCTTTACCTTTCAAGATTTGTATCCCTTTTTTGCTTTTGTGTTCTTGGGTGGATTTTTATTGACGTTCTATTTTAGACAAGTTTTGCGTTTGCCTGATAGTCACATGAATAAGGAATGAACGTATATCTGCGGATTTTATTTTTTAAGATATTGCTGGGTGAAACATTAACCCCAGTTATCAGATTACATCAATAACTGACCAAATCTGAATTTTTGCCCTCATTAATTTCCCTTTAAAAATAATTTTCCTGTTTAATATAAAATTTTCAAGCAAAAAGTATTTTTGCAATAATTTTACACATTTCATGTAATTTCTGATTGCTTTTTTAAAGTGAATATAGGATTATGACAATCTTGGTATGAAAATAAATATATAAAAATGTAAGTTATACAGTATTTTTAACCGCTTTAACCACCAAATGCTTCAAGCTCTTCGTATGAAATCAGGCGCCAGTTAAACAGTTCTTCTAACTTTCCTGTTGCTCTTTTTCTTCCTTTTTTCTTGTTTAAACTGAAACGGCTGGAAAGCTTGAAATCCTGAGAGGAGATGGAGACAAACTGCTGAGCGCTGAGCGCAGACCGTGCCGTCTTTACCAAACTGTTGCAGATATACCTCATAGACTCTAGTGTTAGAAACTATGTTATATTAGCGTGTGTCATAAATTATTCACTTCTTCTTCCTTTTTTTTAACAACTGTAATCTAAAAAAAATTAATGTGGGGTAAAAAGCTTTAAACATTTTTAATTTGTATTTTTTTTTTTTTTTTTTTTTTTTTTTTTTTTGGTGATAGTTTGAAATGATGCGCTAAAACCAAAAATGAGAAATGCTTGTGTACTCTACGCTCTCTTTCTTGTTGGTGTATTGATGTTTTCTCTCTGTCCCTTATGCCACACAGAGACAGGAATACATCGTTTGAAATTGTATTATTTTGGTGTCTGCTTATTTTTGAATGAATAATATGTCCCCATATGAATGAGGTTTAGACTAACAGAGTAATACGGTTTGTTCCAGTCACATTCATTTATACATTTTTCCATTACTTCTTATCATTTTTCTGCGTTTTCATGCAAGTGCATTGTTACGAGAAGCTATTGTCTTCCCAGTTTATTTTTTAACGCCATAAACACAAAACCCTGTTTTGGATTTACGAGACCTCTGACCTGCTGACGTAAGAGCTGGAAAATTTTCCCACCAATCGAACTGAAAAGTTTGAAAGAGTGATTCAAATTTTGTGGGTACATTTATAAAACACTAAAGTTTTGAAGAAATTTGCTTAATTTATGCTCAGATGAATCTCATAAATGTAGCAGTTTTGGGGAAAGATTTCAGTAAAGAGACTTAAAAGACTGGATTAGTACTGAAACCTGACTTGTATTTCTTTTTTCTATAAGGGCCAGAAAATTACAATTTAGTGGAGAGGCCCAAAGTCGTAGCAGAAAAAGGGAAACATCAGATCAAAAATCGCTTTGAACAATGAGAAGAATTGAAAACTTTAGTTAAATTAGCTTAAAATTAAGTTAAATTAATCTCCTCGAAAAGTGAGAGCAATTCTGAGATACGCATTGTTTTTACAAAAAAAACCTCCGAGTGATTCATTCCAATTCCTAAAAATGTCGAAGTCGTGAATATTTACTGACTTCGACATTTACAAGTCTGACGTTATTTCAATGTTCTGAAAATGTTTTACTGAACGCATCGTTACTGAAAGAAAACAAAGCACTTCCAGTCAGAGATGTCTTCCATTTCACATCAGCATGTCGAACCTTAAACGTGAAGAAAACTACTTCCTGACTCACTTCATGGCAGATTTTTTTTTTCCTGAGACAAAATAACTTTTTCTCATCATCAGTCATTTCTTTAAAAGATCTAAAAGATCTAAAAGTGGCTCACAGGAAAACATTGCTTATTTAACTTTGGTCGCACATTTGGTCAACATTTCATATCCAGTTTCTTTGGGGGTATGAAATAGTTCTCCACGACATTTTAAGGTTTGAATCCGACCACGCGTCAATTTAAACCCGGCTGGGGAATGTTTCGTACCAGTTTGACAGCCAATGATTTTAAGAGGACATATATATATATATATATATATATATATATATATATATATATATATATATATATATATATATATATATATGTCCTCTTTAGGAGGATATATGTTGGTTTGATCAGGAATCATAATTATGGAGCTAAATTGAGGTCATAAAGTTCGTTCCAAAGAAAATTTTCAAACTGACAAACAATGTTGAGACTGAAAATAAAAAGATTTGAAACTGTGAAAAACTGCTTTTCAGAATCAAGTTTTTTTTTTTTTTCAGTCTTAAACTCCTGGTTCTGTTTGGCGTAACAGTTTCAATTTTTTTTTTTACATACATATATTTTTTACATACATATACATTTATATGTATGTTTGTAATGTTTGTGTATATATATATATATATATATATATATATATATATATATATATATATATATATATATGTGTGTGTGTGTGTGTGTGTGTGTGTGTGTGTGTGTGTGTGTGTTTGTTTTTTTTTGTTTTTTTGGCCCCATTTTAGCTCCATACATAATCTGTCATATTTCCTGATCTAAAAAGTGAACCAAAATAAATGGGAAACGAAGCTAATAAAAGTCTTCAGACAACAAAAGTTGATTTAAATTACTTAATGATGATTTATCACCATAGTTCACTTTTAAAAAATGTAGCTAAAACAAAAAAAATGACTGATACACCATAATTTAGGTACATGGCTAAAATGTGGTTTGTTTCAGGTACAAAACAAAAAGATGAAGGGGTTAAATGACAATTAAACCAGTAGGAAACAGCGTTAGAAAGGGGCACAATGACCAGGAGCCCAAATAAACTCATCATTATAATAAAAATAACAAAAGACTTTTGATTTAACTGAATGATCACAAAAGAAATCTCAAGAACTTAAAAGGGCGAATTAAAATTGAATACTTTCATAAAAGTGCATTTCTCAGTTTGATTCGAACATCAGCAGCATCAACACTGAGGATCAAAGGTCAGTCAAAGCGGCAGGTCTGTCACCCACATCACCGTGGGTCGACTGATGCAGAAAATAATCACATAGTTTCCCAACAAAAACAACATTCAACTAGATTATCCAGCTTCGTTTGGTAACTTTCTTCCTTTCCTTTTCTATTCTATTCCTTTTTTATTTGTTGTACAGTGACCAAAAGTGAAATTTGTTTTTTGTTTTGGCTTTTGGTTTAGAAAAAGAGAAGAAAAGAGAAGTGACTGCAAACTTGTGGTGTGGAATAAAACAATGATCAAGCAAGAAGGAGATATTTGGGTAATTAATGTTCCACTCTATGTATAAAAGAAGAAAAAAAAATCAATAAAGAAATCACGATGGTCTTATCCATGTAAAAACTGATTCTTGTCTCTTTTTTCTCTGTAATGATAAAAAGATGTTTTACTGTTTTATAGTTGGGGGTTTAGAGAAGCAACCAGAAGGGGGTGGTGCAGGTATACGGTGCGTCAGTTTTACAGACTGCTGCCATATTCGCTTTCTCTGCCTAAAGATCGTTTACAAAGCAAGTTGGGCTCTGAACAGGTTTTCTTCTGTCATGGAGTCCTGGTTTGGGAACATCTGGGTGTTACCTTTGCTTTTTGTGGATGCTGTGGTTCTGAGCGGTTCACAACTGAGTTTGGACGGATGGATGGATGGACGGACGGACGGATGGATGGACGGATGGATAGCTGTTTTGATGGATTGTTGGATGAATGGATGGATGGCTGTTTTGATGGATTGTTGGATGAATGGATGGATGGCTGTTTTGATGGATTGTTGGATGAATGGATGGACGGACGGACGGATGGATGGATGGCTGGATGGATGGACGGATGGACAGACGGATGGATGGATGGCTGGATGGATGGACGGATGGACAGACGGATGGATGGACGGATGGATAGCTGTTTTGATGGATTGTTGGATGGATGGACAGATGGACGGACGGATGGCTGGACGGATCAAACAGACGGACGGACGGATGGATCAAATGGACGGTCGGACGGACGGATGGACGGACAGATGGATGGACGGACGGATGGATGGATGGATGGACGGATGGATAGCTGTTTTGATGGATTGTTGGATGAATGGATGGATGGCTGTTTTGATGGATTGTTGGATGAATGGATGGATGGATGGATGGATGGATGGCTGTTTTGATGGATTGTTGGATGGACGGATGGATGGATGGACGGATGGACGGACGGACGGATGGATGGATGGACGGATGGATGGATGGCTGGATGGATGGACGGATGGACAGACGGATGGATGGACGGATGGATAGCTGTTTTGATGGATTGTTGGATGGATGGACAGATGGACGGACGGATGGCTGGACGGATCAAACAGACGGACGGATGGACGGACAGATGGATGGACGGACGGATGGATGGATGGATGGACGGATGGATAGCTGTTTTGATGGATTGTTGGATGAATGGATGGATGGCTGTTTTGATGGATTGTTGGATGAATGGATGGATGGATGGATGGATGGATGGATGGCTGTTTTGATGGATTGTTGGATGGACGGACGGACGGATGGACGGTCGGATGGACGGACGGTTGGATCAAACGGACGGTTGGATCAAACAGACGGTTGGATCAAACGGACGGTCGGACGGTCGGATGGACGGACGGTTGGATCAAACGGACGGTTGGATCAAACGGACCACTAGGTGTCTGATGAGGTTCTTCATCTCTTGGACTCTGATTGTCTCCAGTTGATCCACCATTTTATTGAAGTGAAATCCGTTTGTCCTCTCTTCGTTTTCCCGGCTCCGTAAATCCGTCTGCTTTTATTTGTGTCCCTAATGACTTCATCTCCTCGTTCGCTCTGCTCCGTGTAATCATCCCAGGATCCCTCTCTGCCCATCGATCCACGTTGTCACTTCTCCCCTTTAACCCACCCAGTCCAGTGCTCCCCCTCGCCTCCACTTTTAATCACTCCGTCCCATGCTCTTCTTCGTCTGCCCGTCACCATGGAAACACCAGTCCATTCTCTGGCTGTTAATCTGGTGACATTGTCTTTCTATTACCTGCGGGTCAGATGCCTGATAAGCTGGAGTAAAGCGTGGGAAAGTGCCGTAAAGCGTTTATCTTCATTAACAGCAGCAGAGAAAATGCCTCTGTTGGATGGTTCCGTCTTTTAAAGCGAGACAGCCCTCACCATCACACCACCACCATGTTTGACTTTCATATGATGCTGTTTTCTGAAATGCTGTGGTAGTTTAACACCAGATGAAATGGGACCAACACACCTTCCAGAAAAGTCCATTTGTGTTGTTTTCAGTCCGGAGAAGATTTTCCCAGAACTTCTGGAAAGCAAGATATTTTTTTGTGAACCTGAGACGGGCTTTTGTTGCTCTTTGTGGGTCAGCAGGAGTTGTCACTGCACCATCCGTACCGTTGGACTCATCTGCGCATGTGCTAAAAGAAATACTTCCAGGAGAGTATTTACTTTTTGTATTTTATTGTAACCGCAAAAACAGTGTATGATTTAAACAGAAGAAGAAAAAATACTGATAAAAATGATTTAATCGGATTTCGTTGGACTTCTTTGACTGCTATTTTCTGAGAAAAAAATGTAATGAAGTAAATGTAGCTTTGTACAATAAACATGAGGAAAGATGGCGTAATAAATTAGTTTCCCATGAACACATGGGATATAGTCTTGTACAGTCCAATAACACCTTTTGTTAATCTCATTAAAGATATGATTATTATAAAAATAAAGTTCTTCTTGCGTCCACCAGAGGGCGCATTGACAGCATAGTGAGTCCAACACGCAATTTCTACTGAACTATAATCTTCAAACTAAATTATGAGTTATTATTCATTAAGGAAATTATAACATTGTCTAGGAAAATAGGTAATTCTATAGCAAGTAATATTTTAATTAATATAAATAAAGACGTTATGCTTTGTATATCTATATTTAACAATGATTTGGAAGTATTTCTTTTAGCGCATGCGCAAATGAGCTAATGGTTCGGCTTGTGTTTCCGGGACAGATCGTGCAGTGAGAGGAGCAACTCCCCCTTGGAGGCCATTTTTGCCCAGTTTCTCTTTCTTTTTGTTGAACCTTTGACCTTAGCTGAGGCAGTGAGGCCTGCAGAGCTTCAGATGTTCTTCTGGAACCTACTGGAGGAGTTGTTGATGAGCTCCTGGAGTAATTTAGGTTGGCCAGTCTCTCCTGGGAAGGTTCTCCACTGTTCCCAATGTGGATAATGGTTCTCACTGAGGTTCTCTGGAGGACAAAGCCTTAGAAATGTCTTTATATCCCTTTCCAGACTGATTCACTGATTTCTGTCCTGTTCTTTAATTTTTTTTCCTTCAGGTCATGCTGTGCTGCTTTTTAGATCTTTTAGCCTACTTCGTGTTGTCAGACAGGTTCTATTTGAGTGACTTCTTGATTTTACTGGTCTGGGGATAATCAGACCTGAATGTGGTTGATAAAATTGAACTTTGCTTCGAAAATACGAGGTTAATCAGTTTATTCATCATTTGACAATGTGGGGAGACTGGAAATACTTTGGGTACCTTCACACAGCAGGTCTTGATGCTCAAGACCGATTTTTTTTTGTTTGTTTGTTTGTTTTTTTTGTTTTTTTACTAAAATCCGAATTTTTTTTGTTTTGTTTTGTTTTTTGTGTGGTCGTTCATACTACTAATTAAATGTGATCACAAACAGGCTTCTGTGTGAACGGTTTCCAACCCCAAAGCGACCCGCATGCGCAGAAGAAGAACGTGGACGTCACACAGCAGCGCTCTGTTTACGGAAGTAATAACGGACGCCGCCGTCTATGGATCGATTTTAAAGTTGTTGAGCAACGAGAGCCGACAGCATCGTCAGAACATCGTAACATAATGAAGAAAATTAAAGGAAATCTTCTGGTGCAGTTTTATGACGCATCAAGGACGTAAAAGTCAGACGGCGACACTTTGAAAATTATCGGATACGTATCTGATTTAGTACCACATATGGAAGTGACACAAATCGGATTTTCTTTTTCAGGTGAAAAGATCGGAATTGGGCCGTTCAGGCGGCCATGGGTCGCGTTTGCCTGCTGCTTGAACGTAGCCGTTGTTGCATCGGAGCAGATCAGTTTTGACGCATTTGTTTTTCCTTAATAAATTTAGTTCCTCAGGTTGTTTTTCCTGATTGCAAACCCGAAATGTTTCGGTGCGACGAAAGAAAAAGAACAGAAACTGAAGAAATCTGGAAGGGGGGGTCGTAAACGTCACAACGATGAACAGTTTTCCCTTCAGCCTTTGCAACCCTTCCTTCCCCGTCATCTTTCCCTCTCTCACCCTTCCAGTTTGATTTTATTGCCTTCCCTGTTTTATAATATCTCCACTCTTTGTCTGTTCCTCCTCGGTAATTTTTTTTTCTCCTGACTCTCTGCTCCACCGCTCTGTCCCTTTCTTTGGAGAAATCAATGCTTATTCTCTCTATAGGAGGTCAGAGGGTTGCAGGTGCTGGTATCCTGGCTTTTCAATTACCAACAGCCTGCAGTTACCCAAACACACACACACACACACACACACTTTTCATCCTACAACCTCCCTCCTGTACTCCCTGAGCCACAAAATAAAATTTCAAAATAAAACAACGGTTTGGAAGCTGGAAAGAGAGAAAGGAGCGCCAGAAGACGGCGGATCGAATCAGAGAAAGACATCAGGACGCAAAGGTGAGACACGTGGACTCCTGAAATGTCATCAGCCGCGCTTCAGTGCAGCCGGCCCTAACTGAGCCGCAGATGTTGCATCAGTTAGCGCTAGCATACACCCAGGTCACAGAGGTCACCCTCACAAAATTTACAGCCGACAGATGAAACAGCCAAAAGGATGTTTGAACACTTAAAGGGACATTCGCGTTCACAAAGCTGCTCAATCTGTGATATCGCTGCACTTTATTCACAAAGCAGATCGCTCTGAACGCACGGCCACGCAAAACAAGCGCTCATCAAGTTTCCTTCTGATGCTTTCAAGGTTTGGATAAGTGTGGAAAAAGGAAACGAGCACTGCACAAACAGTCTTACAGAGTATTTCTGCTCTAGTTTCTAGTGCGAATGTCTTGAAAACACTTGAAATAAGACAAAACTAACTTACAAGTAACTTTTCAGCAGATATAGGAGCTGGTTTTAAGTCAATAATTCCTCAATATTGATGAAAAGTTCTAGTTATAGTGAAATAATCTGCCAGTGGAGCAAAACGTTTTAACTAATAATATGGGAAAAATGTCTCACTGGCAGATTATTTCACTATAACTAGAACTTTTTCATCCATACAAAGGAATTATTGACTTAAAACAAGCTCCTATATCTGCTGAAAAGCTAATTGAAAGTTAATTTTGTCTTGTTTCAAGTGTTTTCAAGATATTTGCTCTGGGAACTAGAGCAGAAACACTTGGTAGGATTTGGTGTTTGTGCAGCGCGGGTTTCCAGGTGCGTTCTGGTTCTCGTCGGCGGGTTTCTGCAGCTTTTTTAGAGCGGGTGATTATGGGACGGGCCATCTGTCAGCCACTACCAGGGCTGTTTTATGAAACCCTTTTCTTCTTGAAACAATTACATTCATCTACAGGCAACCAGATATATTTAGTTATTTACTTCCACTGGCTCCCTGGAGCTCAGAGAACAGACTTTAAAATACTTCTGTTAGTTTATAAATCACTGAACGGCTTAGCGCCAAAATCCATCAAAGACCTGCAGTCGTGTCAGCCTTCCAGACCACTTAGGTCTTCTGGTTCAGGCTGACTCTACATCCCCAGAACCAGAACCGAACATGGAGAAGCAGCTTTCAGTTTTTATGCTACACTAATCTGGAACAAACTTCCAGAAAACTGCAAAACAGACGAAACACTGAGTTCCTTTGAATCAAGGCTGAAAACCCACCTGTTCAGACCTACTTTTGATTAATAACAACTGGAACACTGATCAATATTTTCAAATCATATTTGCTTGATGATCTTTATGATTTTGAACTACATTTGCGTGATGTTTTTACGATGTGAAGCACTTTGAACTGCCTTGCTGCTGAAATGTTCCACACAAATAAACTTGACTTCATCACGCACAAGAAAGGTTTTCACGGATTTGTGACTGAATCCCAGTTAAAGTTGGCCCCCAGTTTAACACCTGGAGTAGAACGTCCTGCTCCAATTTTGCTGTTTGGGTCTGAAGAGGCAGGAAAAGCCGGAAGTCCTTGTGTTCTCACCATGAAGAGGAGAAAAAAAGCAGTGACGATAACACGCCTGCGTTACCTGGAAACATGGAGAACGAGGAAATGAATAGCAAAACAAGGAGAGGAGCTGGAAGAGGAGTCAATTAATTGGAGGAAAAGAGATGAAATCATCCGGTGAGAGGATGGAGGAGGAGATGGATGGGTGGGGAAAAGATAGAAAATCTTCGACAAAAACGAACAGGAGATGAAGAGATATGAGGGAGGGCAGCGAGGAGAACAAAAATGAAATGAAAGATTGTTGCTGGCTCAGATACAGGGGGAGGAAGGGGAATAAAAGGGGGGAGGGTGGCCGCCCCCGGGGGTTATTGGGTCGTGGACAGCCAATCTCTCTCAGCTTAATCAACAGCAGCAGAGGTGATTGCAACACCGCAGGGGACTGCTGGGGAAAAGAAAGGTTGGATGGGGGGGAGATAGGGATGAATGGGAAGGTCTGGAGACGGAGGAGGAGGAGGAGGGAGGACGGGGGACGGCAGAGCAGGAGGATGAGTCCAAGATTGGAAAAAAATGGATGTGAGGACAGCAGCAGGAAACGATAACGGAGACAAAAGGAAAGCAGAGAAAGGAGGAGAAAACCAAGAGAAGGAAACAGATCAAAGGTGTGAAAAACAAAGATGGACGAACATCTGATTCTGGACAAAGAGATGCAGGAAGTTTAAATAAAGACAAGCATTAAATGATTTTGACAAGAAAAACAGGTTTTCCAAACTGAAATTTGAAAATTACTATAAGAGCTTCCCCATGTCCCCTCCCCCTTCGCAGTAATGTTCCCGTCAGTTCATGCGGCTTCTTGAATCTGAAATCTTTGTAAGGCTTTTGCATGTAGGTTAAAATCTACAGTGTGTAACTTTTACAAAAATATGTTTTTTTTCCATATTTGTTAAAACCGTCTCCATGTCGTGACAGTTTGGTCTGAGACAGATAACCTGTGTAAAAATGGAGCTCCTCCTCCTCCTCCCTGAGCTGCTATTGGTCTAAAGAAATGCTCCACCCCCCGACCTGAAACAACCAATCAGAGTCAGGAGGCGGGGCTTAGCGCTGCCAATCACCCTCGTGTTCGCGCTGCTAAACGTGCTGATGGAGGAGAAACAGCTCACCGATCCAGGAAAACTGTTTATCCGCCGTCATCGGTGGCCATGCTAACTAGCATTAGCATTAGCATCAGGCTATGTTGCGGTGAAGCAGCTGCAGCGCAGCAGAGATTATCTGTCTGATATTATTCGGTCACGACATGATCATTTTAACAAATATGTAAAAACATATTTTTCATAAATGTTACATACTGCAGCTTTAACATCTCGTTCGTGAGATTTCTGAGGATTTATATCCTTTTCTTTAGGAGACAAACGGACCGCAAACTTATGTGCAAAATTCAGACGCAAAACAGGTCAAACATGAGCTTTCCATCTAAGACCTAAACAGAAACTTTCCATAAGAAGGAAAAAATACATCCAAACTTTTTAGTTTGGATGTATTTACTATTTTTTAGTTATGTTCCCGGGTATTCTGAGTGGTTAGTAAAGGGCCATTTTCATGTGCGGTCCCAGCTCTGCTTTACCCAAACAAACATGAACACGCAGCTAATAGATCGATTTTCAACCAGTTTTCTGCACCAAGGAGTTAATTAACGGCTAATTAAAGGTGGACATGTGTTCAGTTTTAAATGGTCGTGTGTTATCACTGTGACCGCATACAAAATAGACCGGGATGTATTACCTAATTATTGCGAGGGGACCCAACAGAGAAAATTCCCCCATGTCATGTAGGGGGCTCAAAAAAAAAAAAAAAAAAAGAACAGGAATGACATGAGATTAAAAACTAAAAAAAAAAAAGAGAGAACATAACAAAATATGAAACCTGCTTAATTAACAGAAGAACAAATGTTTGAAATAAAATCCTCATTTATTCCACGTCAGACCATAAAACAACACAGTTAAAGCAGACTGGATCCTAAACGCTTTCATGTGTTTATGTTCATGAGTTGGTGCCGTTGATCCAGAAAAGCTTCTCGAACTAGAGGTGGGCGGATCGATCCAAAATATCGATAACATCAATACCAAGTCTGTATCGGATCAATACTAGGGTGGCAAGTTTGATACTCTAGTTTCAGATTCCCTCTTGAAATTTTAACTCAACTCTTCCTCAAAAAAGATTTTGTTTTGTTCTCAAACTATAATTTCACTTTATTCCTTTTAAAGTTTTTATGTTGCTCTAGTGGCCTTTATTCATTAGCAGCTGGACAGGAAGAAGGGCAGAGAGAGAAGGGAAGGCATGGCGCCCCAAATGCTAATTTGTTTTTTGCATTATGTGTATTTAGGAAAATAGCACAAATATGTTTTGTTCTTCTATTATTGGACACACTATAAACTCTTTGTTTTAACTAAATAATTCAAAGAAAATCTACAAAAACACCAAAAGATCAAACTGAAGTAAACAGTATCGTATCGGCGATACTGAGCCTGTATTTACTTGGTATCAGATCAATATAATTGTATGCAGTACCACACATATCGACTCAGAACCCTCAAAAAACTGAGATTTGTTACTTGTTGCCTGACCACTGCAAATCAAGTAGGGCTGTACCGATTAATCGGATTAATCGCGATTAATCGATTATTGAAATAATCGTCAACTAATTTAGTAATCGATTAATCATTAACTGGAGGAAACAGACTCTAAAAAAGGCCATCTGCTGAAAAAACAACACACCCAGAGCTGTAATTAAGCTAAAACTGTACGAAAAATATAAACATTTTGGATTTAAGATAAAAAAATAAAAAAAATAAAAAAAATAAAAAAAACTTTTGTCTGTAAATCTGTTCCACCTAAAACTCCTCTAGTGGCAGTTTTAGCTTCACCTGGTTCACAATCACAAAATGAAAGCTATATTATTGCATTTCAGGCTACAAAATGTTTATTTAAAATAGGAATTTAATTATTTGCCTCTTTTAATGTATTTGTAATGTATAAAAAAGCATAAGAGATTAAATTAAAAATCTGCAGAATGTTCCAATTTTTTTTTAAAATCCGATTGATCGATTAAATTGTCAGAATAACCGATAGAACAATCTCTAGTAGCAGCCCTAAAATCAAGTTTAAAATGCCATAATTTCACTAAAGAGGAGGTGAAAACCAGCAAAGTTTGGTCAACCACCGTCCCGCCGACGCCGTCTCACCTGGAAAGGTTGTTTTGACTCACAAAGCAGAAAATCTAAGTTAGTCTCTACCCACGAAGCTGTTGATTCAGTTTAACGTTGAAGAGTTTTATTATTGCATACTTTGCCAGCACACCACCGAACACCACTAGACTGTTTTGGAAGGGATATTTATTTCATTTACAAGGAAGACTTATGATGTGTGACTGCAGTATTTATACCATGTCTTCAAATTCATACAGCAATAATTAAAATTTCAACAAATAAATGTTTTCAAACTTTTAAGCTGTGCTGGATATTTATATCACTTTCAAGACATGGTTTGAACACAATCATAAATAAATCCGAATGGTACAAAAAGCTAAATTACACTTATGCTTTGCGTTATGTGTAGCAACAATTCCTCGTTTTCAGCTACAACACAGAGTTAGATTAGGAAACAAAGACCCATTCGAGAGATTAGTCTTTCTGTTGTGACCTGAACACTTTACAGAGGGGATCTACAGGTTTAAATGTTAAAATGGCAAAGTAGTTTTTAGAAAACACAGAGCTCTTTTATTCATGTTATAAGTAGCCTGGAGGCAGTATTTTACTAGATTTTTGGTTAGCATAGGCTTCTGCTTGATTGCTGACTGAAAAGGGCCCAGTCATATATGAAAAACATAAAATCCAAAAAACATTTAAAGCATAAAGATCTTTGCTATCTTAAAACAACACTCATATCACTCAATATATCTAAAAACAAGAGGTGGCCAAACACACATCCTTTCTAATCCAGTGGAAGAACAATAACAGGCAATTCTGTGCGTATATAAGCATCAACAAAAGTAATGTAGAGCACTGATGATGTTTAGCAGAGGCTGTCAGTGAATTTAAAAATATGCCTTCATGGGGATTTATCAAACCTGGCAACTCTGAAAAGCACTCAGTCAGCTGTGAAATAATTTTCCATCTTTCCCAGAAATAGCAAAGACGGCTACAGTAAAGGTAACACGTGCTAGCTTAAATGGTATTACAAAATAAAGAAAAACTGATGAACCTGATGAGTTCGAAAAATGAGCCTGATGCAGGTTAAACTATTAGAACAAACATTAGACGTAGCCTTGTACATAACTACAATAAACTGAGCCAAACCTAGTGCGTTAGCTTATGTTCTGTTAAGCATTTTCAATCTGCTGATGGTAAGCTAACTGTTTTCCATTAGCCCATATTTGATTAGCCTTTCAAATTAGCTTACTACAAGCTAAACAGTTTATCTTAAAGCTTGATAAAATCTTTTCAGTTAGCTTGCAGACACAAACTGTTTACACAAACTTACTATTAGGTAAGCGTTTTCAGTTTGCTGACTGTTAGCCTTTTCAGTTAGCTTACTGCATGTTAAACCTTTTTGGTTCCTTGGATGTTAGTTTGCTTTTCAGTTTGTTCGCACCTATCTAAATCATTTCAGTCAACCTATTGTTAGTTAAGCCTTTTCAGTTAACTTACTAAGCCAAGCTTTTTTTTTTTTTTTTTTTTTTTTTTTTGCAATATTACAGAAAGTCGAACGCTTTAGTTTTCTGGATGTTAACTGAAATTTTCCAGCTAGCCAAGTCTTACTGCAAATTATGTTAAATTTTAGTTAGGTGGATGTTTGCTGAACATTTTTAGTTAGGTTGCAACCAAGCTAAATCTTTTCAGCCAGCTTACCATTAGCTTCTTTTAGTTAGCTTGCTGCTAACTAAAGATTTCTGCATTCAATTTGTCGTCGGAACTCGAAAATTCCGACTTTCGAGTCAAAAAAAAAAAAATCCACTAGATCCCCCAAAATTGCACTTTCGACTCGAAAAGTCAAATAATTTTTTCAAACGCTGACTTCAAGATCCAATATGGCAGCTCCTTGCATCAACAATAGCAAGTTGTGGTGAAAACATGTTTATTTTACAATGTAACATCAATCAATGTTACATGTGGTGCCAGCAGCTCTAAACTTTTTGCATGTGGAAAGTACAGCTTAAAACAACGTTCGTAGCAGGTACTACGAACAATGGCTACTTGGGCGTCACCATTTTGTAATCCCGACTTCTCCGGTTATCTAAACGGGAACGCCGTCATCTCGGTTGTGATGTCATCCCGAGCTCCAACTTCTGACTTTCGAGGTAAACCATATGCAGAGTCAGGTTTCCAAACTTTTTAGGTTAGCTTACCGTCCGCTAGATCTTCTCAGTTAGCTTTTTAGGTGAATGTTTTCAGTTAGCTTGTGGAAGGCTAAGTTTTACTGTTAGCTAAATCTTTTCAGTTTGTTAACTTCATCTAAAGATTTTCAGTACAATAAGAGCAACGGTATCGAGCAAGAGTGTCAAACTCCCAGGGTAACGCGACTCAACTGAACGTCAATAACATACACTGTTTGCGTCTTGTGGAAGTCCGCCAAGACAAAACAATGGACTGGTTATAATAATACTGGATAATTTTACCAGCAGACTCATTGTTTCCAGGTAGAATAGGTTTGAAACATCGTATGCCATCAGCTGCGTTTCCATTACAAAGCTGCTCGAATCTCTCAATTTTCTGCTGATGTCGTAAAAACACAATTACACAATCGCGGTGTTTCCATTACATAAGAAATTAAATTAAAATCCCACGTGAATCAGCTTGTTCACGCGATAAGTCATTAAAAACAAGCCACGCCATGATCCTCCAACCACTTTCTGTTGTCGTCTTCTTCGTGGTTTGCGCCAGCGGCAACATCTGGTTGCTGATCATGTGACTCGTGATGCGAAAAAAAAGTGTTTAGATCGCAGTTCTGTGAAATAAAACAACTTCGATGCGACCAGAGAACCACCTCATCCTAGTGCCAAAACTTTTTCTCGAAAAAGGAGAATTTTTTTTCGAAAATGGCTTTTCCATTTAGCAAACTTTTTTCCGTTATTTCAGTTTGCGCAATTTCACGGTTAAGGGAAACACAGCTGCTGGTGTGTGTTGCTTCTGAAGTTGTCAAAAGGCTCAGGTCACAGCAGGAATAAATCAATCCTGATGTCGGGGTGGATTTTTACTCAAGCAAAGTCTAGTTTCTGTTTATCCAGTGTATAAAAGGCACAACGTTATGTTATAAAAAACTATGGAGACCACATTTTTACACACTGGATCAGGGATCAATACCTGTGGGGTGTTTTAGAGCTGCAGCAAATCATGTCAAAACTATGCATGACTTACTGGAAAGGCTAGCTAGTTAACTGGGAAAGGCTGCCCAGTAACCCTCTACAGTTAAAGCTGTTGATGGATGGAGCGGAGCTTGGCTAAATCTCTTTGGGACCTGTGAAGAACATGTAGGCATGGGAGACTTAAGTAAGAAGAAACTCAAAGAAATAAAAGCGTCAGAGCCAATTCCTTTATCTACACAAACTTCAACCAAAGGGAATCGGCAAAACCCTACGAGTCGATATTTAAATGAACTTGCAGACACCATCCAGTCGCTGTGCCTGCTTATTCCAGCTGTGGTGGTTGATGAATAGAAGGCCTTTAGTGTCTCCAGAGTTTGTTTAGTCGGTGTGGAGGCATGACCACGCCTTTACGAGAGTTTCTGACTGGCGAAGAAGGCCTTGGTCTCGCCGCAGGTGGAGTTGGTGCACAGCGGGCAGCGAAGGGTCAGCTGGCGGGAGCACGGTTCGTTGGTCTTCAGGTGGGACTGGACCAGATCTGCAAGGGCCTGGACACAGCAAATGACAGACGGGTCGGTTAGTACTGGTTGCGTACAAATACTTTAAAAAATTCAAGCTGCCTAACATCTCCGAGGCGATGACTCCAAAATTTTGGTATATCTACTGCCCCCTGGTGTCCGGGTGAGAAACAGCAAGTTGTGTCATTCAGGTGGGAAAGTTCTGTGCAGTTCTAGAGTAAACCAGATCTGCTTAAACTAGTCCTTCCTCGGGCTGGGCGATAAATGGATTTCATCGATTAATCAAATTTTTTCATTTTAGGAAAATCTGGATTTATTTTTCCACCAATGCCTCTCCTTGGGTTTCCATTTCTCAGTGATGTCAGCACGCCGAGGGCAGACGTCTTGTTTGAGAAGCATTTTTTACAGCTTCTGATTATTTGGACTGAATTCAGGTCGACTCCCAGAAGGGATGGTTGAAATAAAAGACAGTTTTTGAAAATATTTTCTGTCATTTGCCATTTCTAAAAGAAATTAAAATAAACAGGTTTCTGCAAATTCCATTAATTCAAATTTAAGACTTTTTAAGACCTTTTTAAAATACCATTATGAATGAAATTTAAGACCTGTTTCGCAACAAATGTACACAAAAAATTGCATATTTTATATAACAGCGCCAAACTTTTTTTACCCAGAATGTTCGTAGCGATCCAGTGGCGAAGACAAACGTCATCTGGCCAACTGGCATTAATTTACACTTACCAATGATAGAAGCAAAAACGATAGCTAGCTAGCTAGCTAGCTAGCAAGGTTATATTAGCAGCTAGTTATCATCACAGAACAGAATGAAGATGTCTGCGTGCGACTCAAACTTTTTCCGGACAGAAAAGTCTCACCAGAAAAATAAACTAGATATATGAGAGTAAACAGTCCTGCCACAACAAAATTTAAGACCTGTGATTAAATATTTAAGGCCAACTTGCATTTTTAGAAATGAATTTAAGACATTTTAAGGCCTTAATTTTAGATATATGAATTGAAGACTTTTTAAGGATGTGCGGACATCCTGGAAGAGAAGGCAAGAAAACAAAAGAAAGATTAAAATCGAATTTGGTATGAAAAGAATCGGAGATTTTATTTATACACTGCAGCAATCTTTTTACATAAAATCATTGCTCAGCATTGTTTGGCCAATTATGGAAGGCCAAAAGAACCAAAAGCAGCTCTGGAGCTGCAGGTTGTGGACCCTTGGCAGAGATTATCGAGTCATGATCTACATAACCAGAAATCTCTACTATTATGACGCTGTCGGCCTCTTGGTCTGACCATGTTTTATCGATTTAGGAGGAATGTTAAAGTCCTTCATTATGTCACTGTGTCTCATCTTGATAAATCTGATGCCTTGGAAACTGTTTTGTACCCTTCTCCTGACTGACACCATTAGCAGAGTGTCTGTGCATCCTTAAAAAGTCTTAAATTCACATATCTAAAACTAAGGCCTTAAAATCTCTTAAATTCATTTTTAAAAAATGCAAGTTGACCTTAAATGCATTAATCGCAGGTCTTAAATCTTGAATTTTGTTGTTGCAGGACTATTTAATCTCGTATGTTCTATGTAGTTTTTGTTTTTTTCTCGCGGGACTTTTCTGTCAGGCTCAAGTTTAACTCACCCGCACACAACTTCATCGTGTTCTGTGACTCGAGGCAGTTGAGGCTACCGCTAACGAGCTGCTAATATACCCTTGATAGCTCGCTCGCTAGTTTTTTACGTCCGTCATGGCTAAGCGCAAATTTATCTGCAGTTTATTGTCTTTTGTAGTTTTCTGACACGATACAAGTCTTAAATTTCATTCACAACGGTCTTAAAAAGTCTCAAATTTGAGTTGGTGAAACCTGCAGAAACCCCGTTTGGACAGGAAGATCTCTGATGCTTTGGAAGTTCTCTGAAAACTTTATGGAGGAAATGTGACTAAGGAAAAGACCGACAAGAACGGATTAACTGTACTTGGAGTTAATCAAAGGTACTTTCAGAGATGAGCTGTGGGTACCGAGTCCTGTTCAACATGAGGTTAATTGAGGTGGGTAGTTTTGAACATATCCAGGTATAAGGGATCTGAGTTTCTGCAGGTTTCACCAACTCAAATTTAAGACTTTTTAAGACATCATGAATTAAATTTAAGACCTGAATCACGACAGAAATCTACAAAAGACAATAAACTGGTGATAAATTTCCACTTAGCCATGATGGATGTAAAAAAAAAAAAAAAGCTAGCTAGCTAGCTATCAACAGTATATTAGCAGCTAGTTAGCGATAGCCTCAACCACCTTGAGACAGAATGCAACGAAGTTTTGTGCGGCTGACTCCGATGTTAGCCTGACAGAAAAGTCCAGCGAGAAAAAAAATACCAAAAACTACATAAAATATATGAGATTAAGTAGTTAAGCCACAATAAAATTTTAAATTTAAGACCTGCGATTAGCGTATTTAAGGTTAACTTGCATTTTTAAAAATGAATTTAAGACATTTTGAGGCCTTCATTTTATATACATGGATTTAAGACTTTTTAAGGATGTGCGGACACCCCGAAGATGGTCCATGCTTCTCTTATCACATTACTGTATTTATTTTAATTCCCTAAAAGACTTCCGTTTATTTTTCAGCTGAATGGTAAAGGTCATAGGTCATATCGAAGGTTTAAAAGGTGGCATCATATATAAACCTTACATTTTAACAGGACTGTGGAGTTTTTCTATCCACTGTATTTGAAGTTGAGCAGTTTTGTTCCAAAAACTGTAACTATTTGTGGAAATTTCGTGGTTAATAACTCCTGAAACGATTAAACCTGACCAGGGTTGTAATCTGGAGGAGGGCTGAGCCTCCATCATCACCGGTGCCTCGCTGTGCAGACCCTGATGAACGCATTTTTCTTCATTTTCCAGCAGCAGCAGCTCACAAAGAAACTAAAAGTGCACAGAGGAAACCATCCTTCAGTAACTACCAACTAATCATCCTCTGGATATTGATTTCCTCACAGGCCGACACTCGGAGACTTGGTGAGGGGTCTCTGAGCGCAGCGGGTCTGAGCAGCCAGCCAGCCGGGCCGTTCAGTTCTACTGTAGTCAGCTCGAAAGGTTCCCATTGATCTGAACCCTTCCTTTAATAAAGCCTGGAACGCTGCAGCTGGACGGGCCGCCTGATGCGACGACAGACCAGGGGAGGTGGCGTTCACAGCGTCTCCTCCTGCTGTTTCCTTTATGTTTTCAGCTCAAACTCTTATCTACCGGTTTAAAATCCAGCCGATTAAAAAGATGTGAGCGGATGAGTCGGTTAAAGCTGGGAAACACAACCTAACGTTGCTGTGTTGCTTATTTTTCCTCATAATTCACTGAATTTCACAGTTTTTAGGAGTTAAAATGGCAGATTTTGAGATTCAGTCAAAACAAAACATAAAAACAGGACCGTCCCCAAGACGTCCGACCTGCACACCAGCCTCTCAGAATATCATCAAAAGTTAAGAAATTAAATTCAAAAAGTGAAATTAAATAGATTCCTTACAAACAGAACTATGGCTACAGCTAACGATTATTTTAGTAATCGATTATTCTGATGATTAACACAAAAACAGACAAAAAAGTCGTATTTTTGTTCTAGTTTCTACTGCAAATGTCTTAAATACACTAGAAATAAGACAAAACTAACTTCCAAGTAACTTTTCAGCAGATATAGGAGCTGGTTTTAAGTTCAATAATTCCTTAATATTGATGAAAAAGTTCTAGTTATAAGTGAAATAATCTGCCAGTGGGACAAAACATTTTCCCCATTATAAGTTTGTTCAACTGGCAGATTATTTCACTTATGACCAGAACTTTTTCATCAATATTAAGGAATTATTGAACTTAAAACAAGCTCCTATATCTGCTGAAAAGTTACTGTAAGTTAGTTTTGCCTTGTTTAAAATGAATTCAAGATATTTGCACTAGAAACTAGACCAGAAATACTCGGTAAGATTTTGTGTTTTTGCTGTGAATCGAATAAAAAAAAATTTCACATTCTGCAAATTTTTAATTTTTAATAATGCAATTCCTTTTTTTAAATAAGAAAATAAACATTTCATTGCCTAAAATGCAATAACATTGCATTCCTTCAGTGAATTTGAACTGAGTGAAGCTAAAACTGCCTCCAGAGGAGTTCTGGGTCAAACATATTTAGAGATAAATAAGGGGTTTTTTTTTTAATCTTAAATACAAAATGTTTATAGTTTTTGTACAGTTTTGGCTTAATTACAGCTCTGGGTGAGTTGTTCTTTCAGCAAATGGCCTTTTTAAGAGTCTGTTTACTTCAGTTAATGATTAATCGATTACTAAATTAGTTGATGATTATTTCAATAATCGAGTAATCGTTTCAGTCCTGATACAGAGTGATCTATTTCCAATTTTTATTTATTATTTTAAAGATTCTGGTTTAAAGCAAAAGAAAAGACAAAACTCTGTCACACAGAAAATTACAGTTAAGAAATTGTTTTTAACCCAGAAATGTCATGGTGTGGTCTATAGGGATCGTTCATGGAACGAGGAGAAGTGCATTCGAGTATATTAATGGAAAGTTGAGTGGAAGGAAAACAGGTGGAAGAAAAGTATGCAGGGATAACTGCAGCTTTGAGGGCAGGCTGCTTTGATAGCGTCCTCTCATCTTCCTCTTGACAATCATCCATAGATTCTCTACGGGGTTAAAGGTCAGGTCAGCTTCCAGGCCATTCCAGCTCAGTTACAACATAACATGGTGGTTATTGGTGTTGGTACTGTTGGCAGTGTGGGCTGGAACCAAGCCCTGCTGGAAAATGAAATTAGTATCTCCACAAAGCTTATCAGCAGAGGGAAGCCTGAAGTGCTGTAAAATTTCTTGGCCAACTGTTGCGTTTAGCGCTTACTGTGGACCAGAACCAGCAGATGACGCGTCACCCAAAGGCATCACTGTCTGCAGAAACTTCACACCGGACTATGAACCTGTCCACTCTTCCTCTGGAGACTCTGGGTCTTTAATTTCCAAATAAAATGCAAACATTAGCTGAATCTGAAAAAAAGGGCGGAGTTCTTTTTCTCCTTCGCCCAGGTAAAACGATTCCGACGCCGTCTCTGGTTCTGGAGCGGCTTGACACGAGGAATGGGACAGTTGGACCTCATATTCTGTCTGTGTCGACTCTTGAATCTCCGATTCCAGCCGAAATCCCCACCCGTTGCTTGTGCGACACTTTTTCCTTCCACTTAACTTTCCACTAGAATGGTAGAAATGACCCCTCTGTGTGCAAATATACATGATGCAGGAGTCTGGCTGTTATTCGTTTCGATGCACCAGCGGGTTTTCACTCCACGCCTCCACTGTTGTCAAAACGTAAAGACAGCAGGACTAAAGAAACGCTTCTTCAAACTGGGTTAACGCGCCAAACGTCGAGCAGCTTGAAGGCTACAGACCGCCAAAGAATGACACGTAAAGAAGATGAGGAGGCACCTTCATGAAGAGGGGGTTTCCGTTCAGCGACTCCGCCCTCCTGATGTTCTCCACGCCGCACTGGAGGAAGAGGAGAACAAACAGCAGAGACACACGTTTAGTCAGATTACGGCTAAAGTTACCAACTGGAAGCTGGAAAAGTCATCTTTAAGGTTGAAGAGTTTCTCCTTCCTAATGTTTTTCATGTTTCCTCGGAGCTTTCAGAGATGCATCCTGAATGCTGATCCAGTTTGCACTCAGATGATGTTTGCTCATTAATCCATGTAAACTGTGATCTTTTTATTGTTTTTGGTCTGATGGATGACTATGTTTGGCTTCCAGATAATCAAATATGCAGCCACTGATCATGGGATTTTTTTAATGTATTGTTTGTTTGTGGTGAACTTTTGTGCTATATGGCTTTTTATTCTTTTAAATTTATAACTTGATATGATCTTTTTAGATAAAAAAAAAGCTTTATTATAATTATTATTCTCTTTATTTGGAAGAAGCTTGTTAATTTGTCTATATTGCACTGTAATATATTGTATTGATATCAATTATACCTCAAGGGAGAACAGACGAAAACCAGCCTTTATGGCTAAGTCTGGCATATTATGTGACGTACACTGTCCCTTTTGAAATAAACAAACAACAATAACAAGAACTAAAAAGCAATCTCCTGGAGACAAATCTGTTGACTTTGCTTCGAACTCTACAGGTTCTGGTGGTCTCGATTCTGGACCGTCCCCGTTTGGTCCTCACCTCTTCGCCCAACACCTGAGCGTACTCGATGTCCAGCTCGTGCAGCGTCTCTATGTGATCCGACGTGAAGGCGATGGGAACCAGCAGGATGTTCTTCTTCCCTCGCTCACTCAGACCTTTGATCACCTCGTCCGTCTGGGGGCCGAGCCACGCCATGGGTCCCACCTGGAACGCCAAACACACGAGGCGTTCAAGGTCCGGAAAACTCCTGCTCTACATTTAGAATGTGGAGTACCCCAAGGTTCCGTCCTGGGGTCCCTCTTATTTAATATCTACATGCTCCCACTAGCTCAGATTATAGAAAGTGATAAGATTAGTTATCACAACTACGCAGATGATACACAGCTCTATATTACGATGTCACCAGGTGACTCCGAACCCATCCAAGAAGTGAACAAATCAGTGCGTGGAGGTGCCAAAACCTTCTCCAGCTGAACAGAAATAAAACTGAAGTTCTTGTCTTTGGACCCAAAGAGGAATGATCTAGAGTTGGCGCGCAGCTTCAGTTATTACAGCTAGAAACTAGTGATCAGGCCGAAATCTGGGTGTAGTGATGGACTCAGAGCTGAACCTTCAGAGACACATAAAGACAGTTACAAAGTCAGCCTTCTATCACCTGAAGAACATTTCCAGGATTAAAGGACTGATGTCTTAACAAGATCTAGAGAAACTCACTCATGTGTTCATTAGGGCTGGGCAATATGGCTTAAAAATAAAATCTTGTGATTTGTTCATACCTGATCCAATTTTAACTGATTTTTTTAAAATCTCATTTTCTTTTCTAAAATTAAAAATGACAAAATATTTTCAAAAAGTTGCTTTTATTTTAATAATCCCTTCTGTGAGTTATACGACGAGGTATGAGGGTCAGGCTACAAGAATTTTTGTCTAATTATGAGAATATAGTCACAATATCAGCAGAATATAGATGCAATTTTCCAAGAATGTCTTAAAATTGCGAGGAAAATAAGTATTTTAAATCAAAAAAGCTTCTAGTTAACGAGATTTAACGTGAGACGCCCAGTCTGTGTCATTCTTTTTTCGGAATAAACTGTCGTTTGTGTCCAAATAAATAGAAACTGTAAAACTCGCTAATCAAACAAGATGGCCACCCCAGGAGCACTGACATCACTCTGAGATAAGGAAACCCAGGGAGCACATTGGTGACATATTAAAAAAAAAAAAAAAAAAAAAAAAAAAAAAAAAAAAATCCAGATTTTCCGAAACTTACATTTCAAAAACCAAAAATTCAACTAATCAGTAAAATTGATTAATCCACTTGTTTAAAGCTGCTTATTTTATGTGTATTGATGTTTTTAATGATGGCACTTGACAAAATGTAATGTTTATTACTGGTTACACAACCGGTGACTGATATTATGTTTTCATGATGTAAAGCACTTTGAACTTGAAATGTGCTATACAAATAAACTTGACTTAAAGTTTGGCGCCATCTTGTGGAGAACAACTAATAAAGCATGACTGAGCAGGTTTCTCCTTCACCCAGCTGAGACCCAGTTCACCCACCCTGGACTGCCACACCAGTCTGTAGGGGTTACAGTGTCCCAGTCGCTCCATGACCCTCTGCACGGTGGCTCCCACTTCCTGAGGATACGGATCGCCTCTGTTTACCACCTGCACAGGAAATACAAATAAAAACAGGAAGTGTGCCAAACGCAGCCATGGGATTCAACACAGGACATAAAGTAGCTGCTCTGCAGAGATCTTTACGTAACTTTCTGGGAACTTACAGAGTAGTTTTTCATAACTTGTGCATTACTTTCTGGGAATCTACAGAGTACTTTAGTGTACTAAAGGGCTACTTTTCCAGATTATTCAGGGTTCTCTCAAGAACTTAGATGTTACTTTTTCAGATCTTACAGCAACTTTCCTTAAATTTACAACATAATTTCTCAGACCATACGGAGTACTTTTCTAAAATTTATATTGTACTTTTGTAGAATGTCTACTTTACAAAAAAAAAGTACATGTTACTTTAGCAGATAATTTTCATAACATAAGTGATACTTTCTTAGAATTTACAGAATAGTCTTTTAAAACATGTACAGTATTTTCCTGAAGCGTAACGTGTACTTTACAGGTTACTTTCCAGGAACTTACTGGAGACTTTTTCTTGAACTTCCAAAAAGGTACAAGCTACTTTAGCAGAAATTATTGGTAATTTTCCAAAAACTTGCAGCAAACAATTCAAAACATACAGGTGATCTTCCTTAAAGCTGAAGGTTACTGTTCCAGAACTTTGTTCACTTTTTCAAATAGTACATGTTAAGTTTTCAACCTAGTTTCCAGGATATTACAGGGTACTTTTAAAGGGTAACTGTCTAAAACTTACAGACTGCTTTTTAAAAACTTGTGCATTATTTTTTGGGAACTTACAAAGTACTTTAATGCAGTTTAAAGGCTACATTTTCAGATCTTGCATGTTACTTTCAGGGTACTTTCCCAAAATTTACATAATACTTTTCTAGATTATACGGAATCCTTTCTAGAACTTAGATGCTGCTTTTTCCTGGATTTATAGATTACTTTCACAGAACTCATGCATTACTTCTCTGAAATCTAAAGGGTACTTTTCCAGAACATAGAGGGTACTTTTCTAGAACTTACATGCCACTTTTTCCATAATTCACTGATTATTTTTAGAGAACTTACAAATAACTGTCCAGGAACTTACACAGTGTTTTCCAGAAAATACAAGGCTTCTTTTCCAGATCTTACATATTACTTTCAGGGTACTTTCCCAGGATTTACAGCATATTTTTCCAGATTATACTGGTATCGGTGGCCTCCAAGGCCCAGAGAGCAGACCTGCAGTATTAACAGTCAGACTGCTGATACTTACAGTCATGGGCAGCGAATGTGCTGAGAACAAAATGACAACATCTTCTCTCTTATCTTCTGGAAACTTCAGCAGCTCATTTCTGATGTGTTCTGCAAAACACTGATCACAGAAAAAAAAAAAGAAAGAAAAAAAAATCATATTTAGGCTTTTTTAGTGATTTTTTCCAAATTTCATCCATTTATTTTGCTGATTTTTTTGGCTTTAATTAACTTAAAATGAACAGTTCAGCTGTAATTTCTAACCTCCACCAGCAGGGGGTGTGTGGGCCAGCGGTCGATGACGCTCCAGCGCATCTTTGGCCTGTCTCCTCTGTTTCTATAGTAACGGTAGATGGCGTTCAGACTGCTACCTGTTGACAGAGACTTCGATAAGCAACAAAGTGAACTCAGGTGAGTTTAGAACTGCTGCAGCTCTCAGAGCGAACCAACAGCACAGATCATCGACCATGGATCCACCAACCTGTGGTGGAGCAGCTGTACTGGGGATACTGGGTGAAGGCCACGGCTCGCTCCACTCCGTCCTTCTCCATCTCCTCGATGGCCTCCTCCGTCAGCGGGTTCACGTACCGGAAGCCGATGTAGAACTTGTGAGGAGCTGAGAAACGTTTGGAATTAAAGGGTTAATCCGCAGCAGGACAAACTTTTCCAGAACCTTCTGAAGTGGACCGGATCAGCGGTCCTGCAGGGTTCAGTCAAGAACCTGAACGTCTTCATGTGCTGAACAAGATTCCCAACGTTTATTAAATTCCAACTGAACAGATTCCTGACGCAGATCACAATCCTAACGGTGAACAGGGGGATCATTTCGAACAAATTCACCAAGCTCAACTGATTCCCAAATGAACAAATTCGTACACTTTGAACACATTCTTCAAGCTGAACAGATTTGTCATTTTGAACAGATTCTCAATTGCTAACAATTGCTAGATTAGTGAATCTAAACAGATTCCCAACCCTGAAAATTTATGAAAGCTAGAAAGAACTGTTATTTAGAAAAGACTCCTCACTCTGAACACATTCCTGATGCTGAACAGATTCATTATTTTGAACAGATTCCTAATGTTCAATAAATTCCCAGCTGAATGAAAAACACAATCATGATGGTGAACAGAGGGATCATTCTGAACAGATTCACCATGCTAAACTGATTCCTAAAAGACCAAATTCAGGACTCTGAACAGATTCTTCAAGCTGAACTGATTCATGTCTTAAAAAAAAAAAAAAAAAAAAGATTCTTGATTTTGAACAGATTCATTATTTTAAACAAACCCAACCCTGAAAAATAATTAAAGCTAAAAAGAAGTGTTATTCTGAACAGATTCTTGATCCTGAACTGATTCCTAACTCAGAACATATTGATTATTTTGAACAAAGTCTCCAGTAAACACCTGTACTTGAACTGGTCCTGATCCATAGTTCTCCAAGCTTCCTGGTGGTCTCGCTGGGTTTTCCTTTCGACTTTCGTTTAGCTCCCACCTAGAAATCATTCTCCTGCACTAGGGCTGGGCGATGCGGCTTAAAAATAAAATCTACCGATTTTTTTCATACCTGATCCAATTTTAAATCGATTTTATTTTTTATCTCGCTTTTTTTTTCTAAAAAAAAAAAAAGAAATTGAAAATGACAGAAAACATTTTAAAAAGGGGCTTTTATTTCAATCATCCTGTCTGTGTACGACGGAGTATTGTAGTTTAATTACGAGAATAAAGTCAGAATATTATCAGAAAAAAAAGACGCAATTTTTCAAGAAAAATGTCTTAAGCTTGCGAGAAAAAAAGTGGTTTTAATCCAAAAGCTTCAACAGCTACTGAGCTCTGGCACGAGAAGCTCAGTCTGTGTGGTTCCTTCCTTCTTCAAAATAAACTCAGTCGTTTGCGTCCAAATAAATAGAAACCGTAAAACACTCTTGCCAAACAAGATGGCCGCCCCAGGAGCGCTGACATCACTCTGAGACACAAGCAGCGCACTGGTGAAAAATAAAATTAATAAAAATAAATAAATAAATAAATAAATAAATAAATAAATATAATAATAAATAAATAAAATAAAATTAATAAAAAAAAGTCCAGATTTTCCAAAAATTAAAATCTTCAAAAACCATAAACTCGATGAATCGACCGATCGCCCAGCCCGACCCTCAACTGTAAACAACTTGTTCCCATTTTAGCTCCATTAAGATGACTCCCTGCTCAAGATGTCCAGTTCTGTCCAGTTCCAACAACGTGCTGCACATCAGTCTGAAACGTGGAACCAAACTGGTGCAAAACTGCACTTTTCTGTCCGCAAACCGTCATCTTTGACTGAATCTGAGCGGGGAAAAAAAAAAAAAAAAAAAGCAACAAAAGTCTGGAGACCCCCAGCAACCCGGCTGATCAGCAGTTGATTGTGGCGGTTTTAGATAGCAGGGTGCTCCGGGGTGTGAGCGGACACTCCTTCACTATCTCCCCTCACAGCGGCTGGGGACGGTTAGCGGCGCCAGCTGATAGCCGGACGCTCGGAGATGCTAACCTGTGTCGGGGCTCATGTCGTCCAGCAGCTTCACCATGCCCTCCCCCTGCATGGACGTCCAGTGTTTGATGGGAGAGCCTCCTCCGATCTTACTGTACTGCTCCTGGATCTTCGGCGTGCGCCGCTTAGCGATGAACGGGCCGAGCTTTCTGCAGAAAGAACGGGCCCGAGTTACACCGGAATCGCACGACTCGAACAGACCGAACCGGACGCTGCAAAAGCACTCGATCTAACCGAGTGTTTCTGCTCGAGTTTTAGAGCAAACATCTTGAAAACACTTCAAATCAGACGAAACTAACTTCCAGGGACTTTTCAGCAGATATAGGAGCTGGTTTTAGGTCAATAACCCCTTAATATTGATGAAAAAGTTCTAGTTATAGTGAAACAATCTGCCAGTGGAAGCAGGATGTTTTAACTAATAATATGGGAAAAATATCTTGTTCCACTGGCAGATTGTTTTACTATAACTAAACAGAGTCCTTAGATCGAACAGATTCCTAGTGTTCAATATATTCCCGCCTGAACAGATTCCTGATGCAGATCACAATCCTAATGGTGAACAGGGTGATCATTCTGAACAGATTCACCAAGTTCAACTGAGTTGAAAATGAACAAATTCCCAACTCTGAACAGATTCATGTCTTTAAAAAGAAAGAGTCTTAAAACTGAACTGATTCATTATTTTTGAACAGATTCCTGACTCAATAGATTAGTGACTCTAAACAGATTCCCAACCCTGAAAAATTAATAAGAAAAGCTAAAAGGAACTATTATTTTGAACAGATTCTTCATTCAGGACACATTCTTAAAGCTGAACTAACTAAACAGAGTCCTTAGATCGAACAGATTCCCAGTGTTCAATATATTCCCGCCTGAACAGATTCCTGATGCACTGCTAATATCTTGAAAACCCTTGAAATAAGACAAAACTAACTTATAGGAACTTTTCAGCAGATATAGGAGCTGGTTTTAGGTCAATAATCCCTTAATATTAATGAAAAAGTTCTAGTTATAGTGAAACAATCTTCCAGAGGAACAAGACATTTAACTTATAATATGGGGAAAATGTCTTGTTCCACTAGCAGATTATTTCACTGTAACTAGAACGTTTCCATCAGTATTAAGGAATAATTGACTGAAAACCAGCTGCTATATCTGCTGAAACGTTACTTGGAAGTTAGTTTTGTCTGATTTGAAGTGTTTTCAAGATATTAGCAGTGGAGACTGGAGCAGAAATACTTGGTGAGGTTTGGTGTTTTTGCAGCGCGGTCCGGCTTTAACTGGTTGCCAACCAGCAGGCTAGGGAGCAGCCAGAGCTGCTAACAGAAACATGCGAGGCGCTGCGGGGGCGTTGCGGGGCGCTGCGGGGCACTGCGAGGCGCTGCGGGATGCTGCGGGGGCGTTGCGGGGCACTGCGAGGCGCTGCGGGGGCGTTGCGGGGCGCTGCGGGATGCTGCGGGGGCGTTGCGGGGCGCTGCGGGGCGTTGCGAGGCGCTGCGGAGGTGCTGCGAGGCGCTGCTCACTTCTGAACAGGAAGCTTCATCAGGTCTGTGTCCATGAAGAGCCTCAGCAGGAAGTCGTGAACGTCTTCCAGCTTCTCAGGGCCGCCCATGTTCAGCATCAGGATTCCTGTTTTAGGCTTCCTGCAGGAGGAGGAGGAGGTTAATCCATCCATCAGTTCATCCATCCATCCATCCAACAACCCATCCATCAACCAGTGTTAACAGAAGCAGAAGGTGACGCCATCCTCTTTCTATCAGTTTTGACATCAGAGTTCTTCTTCTTGGCAACTTTTTACCACAGAAAACAGGAAGCTTTCATCGAGCGAGTAACAGGAAGGTTCTCAGATCAGCAGATTAACTTGCAGCAGGTGGACGTGCCATAAAGTCCACATCAGAAAACGCCTATGTTTCTGGGTATATTCAGAACCTGTGGAAGTCCTGAAGAAACAGGGCTCCCAGGACAGTTTTCTATCCATCGGCTCGGTTTCCCAGCCTGGATGACTGAAGGTGTGAGATACCTGTTCTCCTGTGATTCTGGGGCTGCATTCTGAGCTAAAGCTGCAGCTGTGGATCGTCTCCTTAAAGTCAGCCCGACGTTGCAACTGGCAACTGAAACAGAGCATTAAAAAAACACTTCCTGAGATATTTTCTATTCATTCATTATTTGAGTTTACATTTAAGATCTGAGTTTAATCAAACTGGACAGTATTTGTGCAACAAAATACAGCAGAGTCATATTCTTCTGTGTTGCAGTAAGACAATTAGATCAAAAGAATAAAAAGGTTACTGATAGGTTACTGAATAAGATGTTTATAAATTAACAATTTTGTAACAAGATCACATCAGAAATTTGACCATTAACAGCACGTTAAAGACTTCAGAAATGTTCTTGTTTAAAGGTTTATAAAATCTGAACAGTTTCCTGTTCAGAACTAAAAATATTCCAGAAAACAGCAAATCTGAGGAAAAATATTAGCTTTTCATTGCTGACAACCATCTTTGAATCTATCCATCCAATCCAAACAGGGTGTTGTTTACAAAGTTACAGTCAAAAATTAACAGCAATAGTTTATGTTATTCAACATGTCAGAAGACAAAAAAAAAATGAGATTCATTTTTCAAAGTAATAGTTTCCCCATGTATTTCATACATTTATAAATGTCACAGTTCCAAACTAAATATTTATTTCTCAAGCTAAATATTTAGTTAGCAATATAAATATTAAGTTTGGAGCTAAATATTTAGTTAGCTTGGTAAACGTATAGCTCCAAACTTAATATTTGGTTAACAAGCTAATCTTTAGCTTCAAATTAAATATATAGTTAGCACGCTAAATATTTATCTCCAAACTAAACATTTAATTAGCAAGCTAAATATGTAGCCCAAAACTTTTAATGAACAAGCTAAATATTTAGCTCCAAACAAAATATATAGTTAGCAAGCTAAATGTGTAGTTTGCAATCTAAGTATATGGTTAGCAAGCTAAATATTTAGCTTCAGACTAAATCTTTAGTTTGCCAATTAAATATTTAGTTAGGAACTGTGACATTTATAAATGAATGAAAAATTTACCCCAGTTTTTCTTCCTCTTCTTACAGGCAAAATAACGCAAAATATTGCAGTTAATTTTTGACCTGAACTTTACAAATAGCACCCCATAAATCCAAGCATTTGCTACTTTTCTCAACTGAATTTAAAAAAAAAAAAAAAAAAAAAAAAAAAAAAAAAAAATGTTAATGTATAATTTCATCTTACATACGCTGCAAAATGTGCATTTTTTTTTCAATTAAAAAATTAGGTTTTACATAGAGCATATTTTAAACGCGGTTAATAGCATTAGAAATGCAAATATAGTTTAAAGTGTCAAACTAGAGCTTTTGCTTCCATTACCCCAACGACTGCAGTATAAGGTTTGGCCGCCAGGGGGGGGAAGCTTCTAGGGTTATGCAAGTGTAAAAGTCTGCACTTGTGTAACATGTTGGCTTGTCACTTTACTTCCAGCCGTAAGAACGTCTAAACAGAACCGTGATGCGTTCACGAAGCAGCTTACTGACGCTAAATGCGGGATAAGATCATTATTGCGACAGAGACTTTAAACTGAGACACACAATTAAGGCTGGAAACTTCGTCAAGACGGAGAAAATCACCACCGGAAACAGTTTCTGTCCAAGGAGGAAGCAAGAGAATTTTGAGATAATTCTAACACTTTTAAATACACCGAATGATTGAGAACAAGAGCAGACGGGTTTTTAAGTATAGAAAATACTAAATGAGCTGCTGGTTGTTGTATTGAGTTCTCGCTGCGTGATAAGACACGTTAAAGCGCTGGGATGTCAGGGCACAGTATTGTTTTTTTTGACAGGAAGTTGTTTCATCCTTCCGCTAGCTTGATGCTTTCGCATGTAACGTCAATGTCAGAGTCCAGAAAAAGCCTCGACAGGCAAATAAAACACTTTAAAACAACACAAACTGAATGCTCCACTTTCTCTCATCACATTACAATCACGGATAAATTAAAAACACCAGAGCACTGTTTTAGTTTGGTTAAAATTTCTGAACATTCAGATACTTACAGTGAATCAAGCGACCGGCGCTACCCAACACTGCCATCCCGCTGACGTTCCCTTATCCCTGCTGTAATACGCTCCAGATGACTGCTCTCCCTTCGGTGGATCCCACTCGTGTCCACAACCCACAGGACAGATTGAATCGAGGGTCTGTCCCAGTGTGAAAGTCAGATTCCTTCAGCTACTGTCGGCTGAATGTGGTGACTTCCAGCAAGTTCGATTCGATAACCACCACACTTCCGGTTACACACCTACAAAATAAAGTGGCGGTGTAGTGTCACGCCTATAAAGGGCGAAATAGTATGTTTTAGCTTCTGATTTAAGATATATTTGAGAAATATAGGTCATCTTATTATATGTATACCATTTCATAAGATATATTCAGACTTTATTAGTCCCTGTGGGTGTTTTGTGGCATGAAAATCACATTTATTTAATTTCTCGTAGTCTGTTTAGAAAGCTGGGCAAAAAAGTCACATGTGGAGTACCCCAAAGTTCAATCCTGGGACTCCTCCTATTTAATATCTACATGCTCTCACTAGCTCAGATTATAACAAATAATAAGATCAGTTACCACAACAACGCAGATGATACACAGCTCTATATTACAATGTCACCAGGTGACTCCAAACACATCCAAGCACTGAACAGATGCTTAGAACTGTACTTAGAACTTAGAACAAATAAATGCATGAATGCGCCAAAACTTTCTCCAGCTGAACAGAAATAAAACTGAAGTTATTATCTTTGGACCTAAAGAGGAACGATCTAGAGTCAGCGCGCAGCTTCAGTTATTACAGCTAGAAACTAGTGATCAGGCCTGAAATCTGGGTGTAGTGATGGACTCAGACCTGAACCTTCAGAAACACATAAAGACAGTTACAAAGTCAGCCTTCTATCGCCTGAAAAACATTTCCAGGATCAAAAGACTAACGTCTCAACAAGATCTAGAGAAACTCATCTATGTGTTTATCTTTAGTCGCATTGATTATTGCAACAGGTTCTTCACAGGTCTGCCTAAGGAGTCAATCAGACAGCTGCAGATGATCCAGAACGCTGCTGCTCATGTTCTCACTAAGACCAGGAAGATAGAGCACATCAGCCCAGGTCTAAAGTCCTTCCACTGGCTCCCTGGAGCTCAGAGAATAGACTTTAAAATACTTCTGTTAGTTTTTAAATCACTGAACAGCTTAGCACCAAAATATATTAAAGACCTGTTGTCGTTGTATCAACCTTCCAGACCACTCAGGTCTTCTGGTTCTGGTCTGCTCTGCATCCCCAGAACCAGAACCAAACATGGAGAAGCAGCTTTCAGCTTCTATGCTCCTCTAATCTGGAACAAACTTTCAGAAAGGAAACTTCTCTTCCAGGAAGAGATGGTTTGAACTTCCTTCTTCTCTCTTTGCTCTTTGGTCCTGCTCTGCATCCATGAAGCCTCCTTTTCAACTCCTCAGGGATTTGGGGTTGTAGCTCAGGTATTATTTGAGCTTTTTTTTAGATGCTAATCAGATTTAAAGTTGTAAAAACAATACCTTATTGCCACGGTTACACATCTTAACTGTCTGAAAGTCAAAAGCAAGATGTTTTGTTTCAGTCTTCATGTTTCAACTTGGCTGGTACATCTGAATTTCCCTTCTGAGAGACAAAAATGGTTACTTCTACTCAGTTTTATTCTGTTCTATTGTGTTGTGACAAAATAACTGAACTGCATTGGAAAAATTAAAGCAAACTAATAATAATCAGGATCACAACAAAGGTAAGAGAGGAAATCATTCCAAAAGTGTTGTGCTTTTAATGTGAAATTTTTTTTGTTGGGCAATTTCTGGTAAAAAGGGCTGGTTTGATATAACTGGTTATCAGCGTTGCGTCACTTGTTCGTTTTTCCCGTGCCTTTAACCACGCCCACTTCCACGTTGGACACGCCTACATTACAGAATCAGTTGGCCGCTGGCAAGGGGGACATTGTCCGGGCCCACAGTGGAGGAAGACTCAGAACTGGGGCCTCATACTATCAAATTATTATTTTTCTTTCAGATTAGTGGCCAGGAATGAAAAATACTGCTGCAGAACCTCAGCTATAAAAGGAAGGTTCGGCCCATGGAGCTGAAATCCAAACATGTCACACAAGCAGAAGCCTAACATAAGAATAATTTGGAAGGCAGCCAGTATGGAAAACCATAAGTGCCACAATTCAATAATTTAAAAAGCCCCAGAATTGACATTAAAGCATGTGAAATTTTTAATAAAGCTGGAGATGCATGCATTAAATCAATAAAAAAAGTACTGTTTTTTAACATATATTCTTCAAATATTTAGTACTTATTTGATATATATTTTTTTACTTCATAGCCATGTGCTGCAGAACATCATGTATTTATTTTATCTCTTCACATTACGAGAGATTCATTCACTCAGAAGGGCAAAAAATACTCTAAGAAGGTGATTGTTCTGCAGCTGAGCTTCTGTGCCGGTTAACCAATCAGATGTTTGGGTTTTTCTTTATTTAGACATAGCAGCAGTTTAGGTTATTTAATTTTAATTAGATTCACACATATCATAAATTAGGACCTTTAAAATAATATTTATTTATTAATTCATTATATATATTTGTTAAATTTTATTCAAATAATCACATATATCACTGTTAGCTATCAATAGCTGGAAGGTAATTTAGAGTTGGTTCTAAAGAGGAAAACTCTAAAAACCAAAGTATGGAGCAGATAGGATGGGGGAATGGGAGAAAAGAGTAAGAAAGATTAATCATGTCTTAAAAATGGTAAAAAATTAATTAATGTTCTACTAGTTACAGAAAAACAGCATGGCTGGGTGCCCATTTAAGATAATCCAGCCCTGGGCCCTGGAAAAGCTGTCAGCGGACCTGTTTTGATGATGACAGTTTTTAAAAAGTAAAAAAAAGATCAGACTTTAAAATATCAGTTTTCTTTTGTTTTTATGAATTTAATTTAATGTATCAACTCCAAGTGACTGATTTAAGGCAAAATATGTCGAATCTCAGCTTTTATTTTGAAGGGAAAATATAACAAATATGACAAAACTGTTTAAATTAAAAGATGAGGAGCCTGATATTATAAAAAAAAAACAAAAAAAAAAAAAAAAAAAAAAAAAAAATTCATTTAATATATTTTTTTATCTAAAGGATTTTAGCATTATTAATACAAACAATGACAATGCATGTTTTAGGCCCACAGCGTCATACATCCTCCAATGTACCTAATAATAGGAATCAGCTGTTTTTTCCAACATATTAATCTTTTGTTTCACACCAGACCCATCTGGGGTTTTTCTTGCTGAAAATCTCCACCTTGCATCCTCTTCCAGTTCCTGGTGGTTTACAGTGGACCACCTCCTTTCCGCTGTGGAACCTGACTCTAAATTATTTGCAGAAATTTTGCCCATTCAAGGATTTTTTTCCTTCAGCATATCTAAAATATTTGAAAGAAAATGCAGCTTGGGAAGCTGAAATACCAAGGCACAATGCTACTTGACACTTATCATAATGAGAAAGTTTCTCGTTAAAACAAGGAAAACCTCGTTATAACGAGATGCAAAACTTTGTCTCATTAAAATGAGATACTAACAAGAAACGTTCTCATTTTAACGATTTTTGCATGTTGTTTCAACGATTTTTATATAATTAAACCCAGAATGTTTCTTGTCAGTTTCTAAATAAGACACTAATGAGAAACATTCATGTTTTAATTACATAAAACTCATCTCATTATAACAGGAAACTTGTCGTTTTAACGAGTTTTGCATCTCATTTCGACAATTTTTATCTCTAGCTATAAAAGAAACTTTCTCAGGAGCGGAGATAAGGAAAACTGTGGATGTTAGCTTCTGTGGTAGTTCTAAGATGCTGTCCTCTGTGTGTATTAAGGTATATTTGCTGTTTGAACTATTAAAATGAGCAGTTATAAGCGTTCGTAACCTTCAGTTATTGCTCTGACTGTGGATATGAGAAATTTTAGGTGCTTTTTTTATATTTCCTGATTTATGAGGATAAAAACATCCCTGCCTTACTTCAGTGGCAAGGTTACTTGTTTTTCCTATTTTGAAAACCGGCTAAGCGACACAGGCTTTCATGTCATGCCATATTTCAGCACCAGGGAAACAGGAAGTCCTTTATTAATCATGAAATGTTCCTGATGCTCTGATCATCTTGAAAAAGTAAAACAAGGTTGCAAGGATTTGGCTTTCATTCATGTTTTATGTTGGTGGAGGAAAATTATCCTTCAGCTCTTTTTTGATTTGCTTCTGGTCAAGCTTTTAAGCCCACCTCTCCCAGCAGCTGTCTTCATCACGAAGCTGTTTTTAACTCACAGATAAGCTGGAACGCCCCACATTCCTGCAGACACAGAGATGTATTTCCTTCTTCCTTTTAGACACTCTTCACACTCAGACTGAAGCTTAAAGAGGAACAGAAATAAGCCAGAAGCTCCCCAAAAAGGAAGTCCTCACACAAGAACCTGTTTCTGTGGTGAAGGACTTTCAAGAAGTTCTGGTTTCCCCTCATGAGCTTCGAGAAGGTGCACCAGCAGCACCGTGGCCGTTAGAGAAACAGCAGCTACATGTTTAGATGCGACACGGCAGAAACTGAACTCGAGGAAGAAATTCCTCAAACATTTATTTATATTTTCATTCAAATAACTAGAACTCTTCTCCCCAAGAGGATTTATATATTTTCTTATTTGATGGCTACATCTGATTCATCTGCAGAGAACAAAGACCAGTTTAACTCGGTCCAGTTTAACCAGTTTTAGAGGTTTTAATTCAGTCTCGTTAAAAGTCTACCTCAGGAAATTGACTCACTGCTTTCAATAGATGGAAATAATGAGCTATTTAAAGGTAAATGTCAACCTGCTGTAGCAGCGATTCCATCAAGATCAAAAGCCCAGTAGCAAGTCCACCTCTGAATGTCTTAAAAATAAATAAATAAAAAATAACGTTTTGAAGTGGCCTAGTCAAAATCCAGACCTAAATCTGCATCTCTAATTAGTTAATAGTACGGTGGCTGACAGGTGTAAATGTGCAGCAAACAGTGAAACGCGCTGCAAACACATGGATGATGCAAACTCCAAAACACAAAAACACAACTGCAACAGACAAACGCTGCAAACAAATAATATTGCAATCACAGAAAACAGAAGCAAAAACCTACATTAAACCAATGCGAACGAAAAACGCTGCAACCGCAGGAAATATGAGGAAGGATTAAAACGCTACAATTAGTAAAAACAACAGCAAGAATGAATTGCTACAAGCTTGCGCCTCAACATGGAAGTCCTCCAGACCACTAGGGGGAGTCAACCAGCAAATCGTATGAGACCAGACGCTCAGTAAAGACCAAAAACATATTTATATCTGGAAAAGATGGGATGACCAGAAGAAGATGAAGAAAGGAAGAAAAGCTGTGTTATACTTCATGTCTTTTTGAAACACGTAGTCTTTTCCAATATTGTTGAACATCAGGATATTTACGTAGGTAATATTACCTCCTCCAGACTCCCCCTAGTGGTCTGGAGGACTTCTGTTTTGTAGAGTAAAGTTTGCAGTTTTTCATATTTGTAGTTGTTTTTATTGGTGGCATTTTACCTTTTGCTTCTGTATCCTGTGATTGCAACATTTTTTGTTTGCAGAGTTTTTCTGTTGTGTCTGTGTTTTGGAGTTTTCATTATCCATTTCTTTGCAGCGCATTTACACCCGTTTGCTCCGTGTTTCGGCACCGTATGATACAGTCCAGGTATATGTATTATGATTTTCATGTCTTGATCTAATTTTTTAAAAAGTATCTACTCATCATAGAATGACCCACTTGAGGCTTGACCAATTGAAATAATCAAAAAAACTGATTTTTTTTGATCAATTGAAATGATAAAAAAAAAAAAACTGTGAAATAGCCCTTTAGCTTAGCGCTTAGGATTGGCATCTGTAAACATCCAATCCTCACTGATTGAACATTTAAATAGGTAACGGGAAGTTTGCTCAAGGCGCAGCTGATGTAAACATGGACAGCACCAGTCCAGTGCATGGACAGCACCAGTCCTCTGCTGAAAAGGCGCCCTGGGTGGAGAACCGGATTTTCATGGCATTGCTCTCTCTTTGCATGCTTCTTTGTATCATCTCAACTCTTCTTGTGTCACACATTTCATTGAAGAGACTTTTGAACTTGTCTGGACCGCCTTCTGAGCTTCTGCTTTTCTACATATCAGCTCATATTTCCAGGAAAACAAAACCAATTATTTATCAGATGAACGAAACGTGTGTTTTTATTTATGATCACTAATCATTTCAGTCCAAAACTTTATTCGGCTTATTAAATATGCTGCTCTCAGGGTCGTTTACTGATCTCTCTCTGCTGTAACTGGAGCAGAAAACAGCAGCAACAGTTGATGTAGTCGGTGATAAAGAGCAAACAGTTGCTGCATCGTGTTTTTAGGTTCCTTTTACACGATGAGTCGGTAATAACCATAATCACACATCTTACACTGCCTGAGGCCTGTAAATTGTTTTGTCTACGCACTTGAAGAGCAGCACCTGTCTCCTCTCTAGGGTCACTGGTGTGATATTCCCACCCTGGTATTGCGTTGCAACATATTTATATGCTTTGGAGCACCAGTCTGCCTAAACTGCAGCTGTTACAGAGTCGATTAAAAATATATTTTTTACATATTTGTTAAAATCATCATGATGTCATGACAGGATAAAAGATAACCTGTGAAAAAAAATTCAGCTCCTCTGCCTTCTCCCAGTGCTCCCAGTACTAACTGCAGAAATCCACCACTCAGTCAGAAACAACCAATCAGAGCCAGGAGGAGGGGCTTAGCGCCGCTCACACACTCCTCCATCTCTCTGCTACGCTACAGCTGCTTCACCACAACATAGCCTGCTGCTAATGCTAATGCTAGTTAGCATGGCCACCGATGACGGCGGATAAACGGTTTTCTTGGAACGGTGAGTTGTTTCTTCACCATCAGCACATTTAGCAGCGCGAACACGAGGGTGATTGGCAGCGCTAAGCCCCTCCTCCTGGCTCTGATTGGTTGTTTTAGGTCAGCAGCGGTGCATTACTTTAGATGGCAACAACAGCTCAGGGAGGAGGTGGAGGAGCTCCATCTTTTCAGATTATCTGTCTTAGACCAAACTGTCACGACATGGAGGCAGTTTTAACAAATAAGCAAAAAACACATTTTTTTGTAAAAGGTACATTCTGCAGCTTTAAGCAATGCATAAGCGCATCAGTTCTTTGCGCTCTTCCCTTCCCATCGTGGCATTGATAGACTTGGTCAGTTAAGTAATACAGCTCATCAACAGCAAATCAAATTTAAGACCTTTTTAATGCCACTTTGAATGAAATTTAAGATTTAAAAAAAAGCTATAAATGTAGGGAATTGTTTGAAGGATCCTGATGCCTTACAATCAAGCATAGCAAAAACAGATATTTCTGGGGTCTGTCTGTTGCTTTTCACACTGCATATGGTTCTCTATAGCGTTAACCCCCATAGTGCCAAGCTTTTTTGCGTTTTACGGAAGCGTTTCACTGCCAGACCTAGAAAATAAATTAAGGAGCAGTATCTCGTTATAACGAGACACTTTCACATTATAGCGAGATATGAAAATTGTTATAACAACACTAGTTTTATATCTCATTGAAAGAACGTTTGTTAGTTTCTTGTTTTAACAAGACATGCTTTATAAATCGTAACGAAACAAAAATCGTTAAAACGACAGTTTCTGGTTATAACGAGATTAGTTTGTATCTCAAAACGAGAACGTTTCTCAGTTTCTTGTTTTAACAGGACGAGTTTTATATTTAGTTAAAACAAAATATAAAAATCTTCCAAACCAGATGCAAAACTGGTTAAAACGAGTTTCTCATTATAACAAGATTAGTTTTGTCTTATTACAACGAGAACATTTCTTGTGACATGTTTTATATCTCGTTATAACCAGAAAATTTCACATTATAAGATAAAAATGTTCAAACGAGAAGCAAACCTTGTTAAAACGGGTTTCTCATTGTAACGCTGTTATCTTGTCAGAATCCAGACGACTTGGTTCAACTTGTTAAAAAGAGCTAAACGATTAGCATTTAGAGTCGAATGAATTCAATAAATTAAGCAGTCAAGGTTTCTACAGGTTTCACCAACCCAAATTTAAGACTTTTTAAGACCGTTATGAATGAAATTTAAGACCTGAATCACGACAGAAATCTACAAAAGACAATAAATAGGTGACAAATTTGCATTTACCCATGATGGACATAAAAAAGCTAGCTAGCTAGCTATCAAGGGTATATTAGCAGCTAGTTAGCGGTAGCCTCAACCGCCTTGAGTCCGAACGGGTGACTCAAACTTTAGCCTGACAGAAAAGTCCCGTGAGGAAAAAAAACTACATAGAACATACGAGAATAAACAGTGCTGCCACAACAAAATTTAAGATGTAAGACCTGCGATTAATGTATTTAAGGCCAACTTGCATTTTTTAAAATGAATTGAAGACATTTTAAGGCCTTAACTTTAGAGACATGAATTTAAGACCCTGGTAGTGCAGTCATGATTATGTAAGATACCAAAATTTGTCCCCAAAACAATTCAACAGAAACTTTGTTTTATCATAATTTTAATTAAAAATATGATCATAAAAGATGATTATACAGTGGTCTGTTACCGTTTTCTGCTGAACTAGTCTCCCCCCTCCCCTCTTTGTTCGCCTGGTCTGTCTGGTGAGGTCAGATTGAGGGAGAACCTCTAATCGTTGCTGGAGAAGTCTGATGGGAACACTGGGTCTCTGAACTGGCCCGCCTCCCACCATCCATGGAAACAAACCAGTGCGGTTGTCACGAACATTGCAATAACGAGGGTTTCGTCATACATTCTTGCTCTTTGTACCGTCTGGCTTTTTGTGTCCAAAGATTACTGGATTTGGCTCATTATCTCTGCAATCTGGGGCTGGGTGGGAACACTGGGTCTCTGAACTGGCCCGCCTCCCACCATCCATGGAAACAAACCAGTGCGGTTGTCATGAACGTTGCAATAACGAGGGTTTCGTCATACATTCTTGCTCTTTGTACCGTCTGGCTTTTTGTGTCCAAAGATTACTGGATTTGGCTCATTATCTCTGCAATCTGGGGCTGGGTGAAATGGCTCAAAAATAAAATCTATAATATTTTTTTTCATACCAGATCCAATTTCTGATTTTAAATCGATTTTTTTTCCTTGCTTTTTCTAAAATAAATTAAAAATGACTAAATATTTCTAAACAGTTACTTTTATTTCAATTATCCCTTCTGTGAGTTGTACCATAGAGTATTAGGAGAATAAAGTCATAATACTGACAGAATAAAGATGCAATTTTACTAGAAAAATTACAAGAAAAAAAGTTGTTTTAATGAGAAAAATGCTTGATAGCGTTAAGATCAGATGTAATCACCTCAGTCCATGTGGTTCTTTCTTCAAAATAGACATACTTTAAAAGTTTTTCCAAGTCCTGCGACTGATAATTCAATAAAAACTTTGATCCAAAAGAGAAATTAAATAGTTTGATGCCGATTTGGTAAAAGAAGTATTTCTATCAGGTATCATCTGTAAAACTTAAGATTCTCAACATTCCTCATTTCAATTTTTTTTTATGTTAGAGTTTTCATAAAATTACTACTTCCTACTCATAACATTACAACTATTCTGGTAATATGACTTTATTGTTGTAAATAAAAGCCATAACACTCGCTTGCCAAACACGATGGCTGCCCTGGGATCGCTGCCATCGCTCTGAACTACGGAAACTCAAGAGTCCATTTATGAAGGGGGGGGGGGGGGAAACCCCAGATTTTTCAAAACCCAAAAATTCGATTAATTAGTAAAATCGATTTCTCGCCAAGCACTGCTGCAAACATGTTTGAATATAATCAACCAAATTTATAAACACTCATTTAAATACAGATGTTTATAAAGGCTTTCTACAATGCCAACTAGCATTTCTGACCTCTGCCTTTATTTATAAACAGCGTCAAAAAACAGGAGTTACACACCGTTTCAATCAGGATTTATAACAACCAGCTGGTGATATAAAAAGACCTAACAGTGTTTATAAACAATGACTCAATATATTCAGCTGAAGACAAATATAATCTGACTTATTACCATGGAATCGAAAACTTTGTTTTTGTTTTCTCCTGGTAAAGATAAAGGTTAAATTTAAAAAAAAAAAAAAAAAAAAAAAAGCAAAAAACAGGAATTTGTGAACACAACACATTTTGACTGGTCTTCTTCATGACCTCACCTCCAGAACCCAGTGAATCTTCTCGAACAGCATAAAACCAGTACTTTCTTGCTGGGACTGGAGCTTTGAAAACCAGTTTGTTCGCCAGTTCCTATAAAGGATGCAACCCTTGTTGGTTTTCCTTCTTCCTAAAGTCGAAATTTCTGCCATTTCGTCTCGTTAACCCACACATTGCATAGCTTCGCATTCAGAGGGACTTCACTGGCAGCCGGATCTCCACCGAGCTGCCACACAATAAAATAAGGATCCGTCTGGACATGTAGAGGAAAGCAGCACGACACCCCACCGCGACTCATCATCGCCCCTGGAGGTACACTGTGGTATTGCAAGATAGGACAAGCTTGGCTCTGAGCATCGTACCTTCAGGCGTTGCAGGCACGTCAGCAAAAACATTTTTCTCCCGTTTAAACCATCAATTCAACCGTTTTATCAGCAGCAGACGTTTGTTTCTTGCTGCCTTTTTAAAGGACACTTATTTCAGGCATAAAAACTAACTGCTTGTACCGCCGGGACAGAACGAAAATGTGTGGCGGAAAAACAGAATTATCACAAACTTTGTTGAATCTTAAATATAGACTGGGGTTTTTTTTTTTTTTTTTTTTTTTTTTTTTTTTTTTTGTTTTTTTTTTGTTTGTTTTTTAAGTTGTGGGGGGGGGATAAAAATGTTGAATACAGAAATGTCAAGCTTCAGCTTGCAGTTTATTTGAGCAGTCAGTCTGAGGCCCGGTCTGTATGAAAATATCTGTAATTACTGAAAACAAGCAGTTTGTCCACGCAGCGTTTGAGCCGGCACTGAGGCAGATGTGTTGGTTCTGGACGGGCCGCGCGGCCGTCAGTCGTCTGCGAACGTCAGCCGGCCCGGGCCCTCGTTCTTCATCCAGCGGCGGTACCGCTTCATCTTTGGGTCGGTCGCCAGCTTCGCCTTCATCTCCTCCTCCCGCTCTTTCCGGTAAACCTGGAAGACGCACCGGGAGAGTTCTCACCCCCTGAACGGGCTACGGTTTTTAAAAGCATCTCTGCTAATAAAAAATAAATAAATAAATAAATAAAAGTAGAAATTAAAAAAAATTAAAAAAAAGAATACATATAAAAATAAAAACAGGAGCTCTGCTAATTACAATGGACTATTAGGGCCAGGTTAAAAAAAACAAAACAAAAAACAAAACAAAAAAAAAACAAACAAACAAAAAAAAACTAATTGCGAGAAGTCATAATATGAGAAAAAAAGTCCTATGACTTTAATCTCGTATGACTATTTTATTACTACATTATTCTAGTATTATGATTTTGTATTATTGCAACTTTATTCGTATAATATGACTTTAATTGTGACTTTGTTCTTGTATAATTGCAACTTTATTCTCGCATAATTGTGACATTCTTACATATTTGTGACTTTATTGTTGTAATATTACAAATTCATTCATGTAATATGACTTTAATCTCGTATAATTGCAAATTTATTCTCGTATGACTGACTTTATTCATGTAATGTTGCAAATTTATTCTCGCATTATTATGACTATTATATTATTGCTTTGACTTTATTCTCGTAATATTATACCCTCAATATTACGATTTTATTCTCATCTAGTTGTGACTTTATGCTTGTAACTAAAATTCTTAGTCTGTATATTAAAATATACACGCACAGATAGATGTGTGTGTGTGTGTGTGTGTCCAGAACCAGGGCTCAGCTGGAGGAGCTTCGTACCTCGTAGTTGTCTTTGACCCACAGCTGTTTCTCCAGGAACGTCTGCTTGGTGTTTTCCTCCAGACTGTCGAACTGCGGCTGCGACAGCTTCATGTACCTCCTGACAGAAATCACAACCCAGAGGTCAGAACCGCGGCGAGCCCAAGCAGCCGGGCCGGCGCCGGCCTCTACTGACCTGATGAGGTAGAGCTTCTCCTCCTCTCCGTACTCCTCCCTGCAGACGATGAAGCGGTACACCCAGCAGACGTACCACGCCACGTAGCTGGCCAGGTAGTACGGAAACAGCACCATCTGGCACAGCAGGATGTCCGACAGGCTGGGCTTCTGGTAGCTTCCCTTGATGTCGATCTTGTTCTTGATGATGTCCCGGATCACCTCCTCCTCCTGCTCCCGGATCTCCTCCTTGGAGCGCCGGTTCTTGCCCTTCTCCTTGGTGCGGTTGAGGAGCCCCTGCTGCTTGGCGATCTCCGTGGCCTGGATGCGGTACTTGGGGACGGTGACCAGGTAGTTGATGGCCTTGTTGTAGCTGCTGCACCAGCTGACGTACTGCGGAGGAGAGCAGAGCGGTCCTCCTGGTCGTTATGAAGCGGGGGTGAAACGTTCTGGAGGACCGTGGTCCTGATCTGCAGCCCTCCAGGATCTCTGGAGCTGCTGTAGAGCTCCCTCTCCGGACTTTGGCTCATCTTTTCAGGAAAATGTTGTCTAATCCATGTGGATTACATTTTAAATCTCAATTCTTGGTTAGCAGTCTGTTTGTTTCTTTATTAACACCTGCCAGGAGGGGGCGCTTTTTACCAGCATGGACCACGGCTGACTTATTAATTTCGTTTATTCTTTATTCTGCTCTTAATCTACTGTTTAAATAATTAAAGAGCCATCTGAGAACAGCAAACAGAAATGGGGGCGAAATATAAAAATATTATACAATTAAATTCAAATTAGATCATATTTGAGCAGCTGGTAGCAGCGCTATCTGGCAGCAAGTCCTAGGACTCGAATCCAGGCCTGGGGTTTTTCTGCATGGAGTTTCATGTTCTCCCTGTGCATGTGTGGGCTCTCTCAGGGTACTCCAGCTTTGTCCCACAGTCCAAAAACATGACTGTTAGGTTAACCGGTCTCTCTAAATTGTTTGTCCATGTAAGGACTGGCGGCCTGTCCGGGGTTTACCCCGCTCCGACGGCTGCCCGCCACCCTGCAAGGAGAAGTGGACGGAGAGAGGAACTGATGGAGGGACGGATGCTCTGTGGAGGCGGTAGCCGTTAATCCAACCAGTAAAGAAGGAATTACAGGATTATTTCCTTTGTTTGTCAAAGCATCGTCCCCTGACCTTTGACCCTGTCTTACTGAACTCAGCTCTCCTTGCTGGTGCGTTTACAGGCTGAATAAAAAGTAGGAGCTTTCAGTTTTGATGAATTATCAACAGAAACAGCACACTGCAGGGGGCTGCACTGTAGTTCATGGATGAACTTCAAGGTTTCCAAGAATGAAAACTATTAATATGTTTGAAAAAAGATCTGATGTTTATCTATTTTATCAGGGAATGAAGTGGACCAGTATAAATGTTTCTCCAAACCCTCTCAGAACTGGAAGCTACTGGGAACAACGTCCACATCTGTAAACGCTGCGTAAGACTGTTGATTATTCCACGTTTTCAGCTGACAGCTGTTTGGGAATCACTTTGCTTTCCGTCCAGCAGGCGTTGCCATCAAGGGCTGAAGCAATGAATCGATTACTGAAATAATCAACCTATTTAGTCAAAGATTAATCGTTAACTGGAGCATTAAACCCCCCCCATTTGCTGAAAGAACACAGTCAAAGCAGTAACTGCCATTAAATGCACAAAATAAATAAATAAATAAATAAAATCTTGCATTTCAGCGTAGCAGTTTTAGCTTCACCTGGTTCTAAGTCTGTAAAAAACAAAAAAGCTCCTATTAAGCAGCTTTTGCGATCCAATCCCTAATCAGTTATTCCAAAAAATAAAACAGATCAGATTTCCACATGTTGATATTAGGATTTTTTTTTTTTTTTTAGCTGCAGACGCATCGTTTACTACAAACAATCAAGCGTTCACTAAAGGAAATGCTACGCTATTGCATGTTAGGCAATAAAATGTTTATTTTCTCATTTAAAAACTTAAATCATTTGTTTATTCGCATCTTTTAATGCATTTCCAAAATTGTATAAAAAAAGGATTAAATGAAAAATCTGTAGAATTTTTTTATGCGATTAATCGTCAGAGTAATTGATCGATTAACTTAAACGCTGGTTCAGCTAGTTTACGAACAAGACCTGGACTAAAACTACGAGACAGAGCAGCCAAAGTCCAAGGAAAACCCCGGGAAGATCTCCAGAACGCCTGAAGAGCTGCTGATCAAGACCAGAGGAGCGCTAAAGGAGCGAGGCGCTGGATCTGCGGCGGGCCTACCTGGACGGCAGAGATGGCACAGATGGTGACGAGGATGACGATCCTGACGTCCACTTTGGGGGCCAGCCGTCTGCGGTAGTAGGCGTAGTAGTGCTGGTAGTACTCCTCAGGATGGTCCAGCATGTAGTCGTAGTCGCGCCGCGTGTCCTCATCCTGCAGACAGAGGACTCACTTAGCAGGTTAAAGGTTAAAGGTCATGGCAGGACAATAAGAAAGACTGAACAGGTGAGGCTTGTTTGGAAGTGTTGAAGGAGAAAAACTCTCCTCTCTAAAACAAAGATGGCGGCTGGAGGAGATGTTTGAACAGAATGCACAGCACCAGACATGCCATGCCAGCTCTCAAGCACGGTGGTGGACAGGTGATGATGTGGGATTAGGCAGTATCTGAGTCAAAAGTGATGCCATCTGAACCATGATCCCAAACACAGCAGCAGATCTGCTGAGAAGGGAAAGAACTGAGGTGGTCCAGTCAAAGTTCAGACTGGCTTAAAAATAAAATCTGATATTTTTTTTTTTTTTTATTTTTTTTTTTTTATACCAGATCCGATTTTAATCGATTTTTCTCTTTTTCTAAAATGGAAATTACAAATGAAAGAAAATATTTTCAGAAAGTGGCTTATTTCAATCATCCCTTCTGAGAGTTGAACGACGGCGTATCAGGGCCACGACATGGGAACTTTTGTTTAACTACTGGAACTGCCAGGTTGCAGTCATGTGACCCGGATGACGTGTGACATTCAGACATGGGACAGGAAGTGATTTGCTCCGGTTCAAAACACAGCAAATGGATGACAGCGAGTCCGCTAACGCCTTCAATGTGCTGGCACAGATGCGATATTGCAAAAAAAAAACAAAAACGCGTATATTTAGGATGTGACCCAGATAGTCTTAATCAAAAAGACTTCTCATATAACCTGGAGGATTTACCCGGCGAGGAGGCGTTTGGCATAACAAACTATCTGGTGCTGCAGACCTCGTAACATACGGCGATAAAGCTTTCAAAAGCCTGGAAGCCGAAAATGAGTTTGTTTCAGGCTGGGTCAACCGCTCAGGATCCAAAGAAGGTTGAAACGGCTGCCGCCTTGTTTCTGTAGAGTTGAGCTGAATTCAAAGTTCAAATAAATAGAAGCCGTTTTTAAAAAGGTGGCAGATTTTCCAAAAATCAAATCTTCGAAAACCAAAAATTAATTTAATCGATGAAATTGATTTATCACCCAGCACTACCTCAAGATGACTAAAATTATGAGGTAGGACCTGAAGCAGCATAAAAACCACCGGAGATGATGGTGCAAAAAGGAGCCATCATAAAGTCAAGAAAATTACAGACAACCCCCAGCATCCGCTTCATGAGTGTCTTCAGTCAGAGGCTTCTTCAGATTCGCCGTGACACAGACTGCTACAGGAGATCCTTCCTATCCTCACCTATCAGCTTCTACAGCAACCCTTAAGAAACTTGTGACATTTATTGTCACTTTGGGATCAATAAAGTTGTTTTGAATTTGAATAAAGTGAGACCGTTACACACCTTCAACGTCTCATAAGCCGTAGCAATCAGCAGGAACTTCTTGTGAGCTGTCTCCTCGTCACCAGGCTCTTCGGGTCGGTACCGGTCCGGGTGGTACCGGCGGGCCAGCTGCCGGTAAGCTCTCGCGATTTCCGCCTTGGATGCCTCCCGGGAGACTCCCAGCACGTCGTAGCAGACCTCCGTCCCGCAGTAGAGCCCCTCCAGCAGCGCCGTGGTCGCGGGCAGCGAGGACACGGAGAGCAGGAGCACCGTGAGCCGCCACAGGCCGCGGCTGCGCTCCGGGAACACATCCATCTCTCCCCGCTGCTGCTGCTCCTCAGACACGGAGCTCCGGCTCCCGTCGCATGATAATTACGTCACAGAGGCGCAGGAAAAGAACGTTGACTCCGATCGAATTAAACTTTACAGTTTATTAGCATCCCCTTCGTATATAAATCACGCCACCAGTCATTCCTCTCTGGTCCGATCTGGTCCTCCAGAACAGCTGCAGTTATTCGGGTTTAAACAACAAAACACGTACAGTTACAACAACACAGCTGCTTTGAATAGACGATCTTTGATTTTAGGACCAAATGATGACGTTGCATCCAACTCTATCTTTGCCACCTGCTGGCATAGCCAAGTTCAGTTCAATTCAAAAATACTTTATTAATCCCAGAGGGAAACTAAATGTTGTGGGTAGGAAGGATCTCCTGTAGTGGTCAGCATTACTGCTGTGGTCAGGAAGCCTCTGACTGAAGACAAAAAAAAAGTATTAGCAAACCATTCCAGTTGCAAACCATCCAGTACTAGCGTGAATAATTATAAAAAAAAAAAAAAAAAAAAAAAAAAAAAAAAAATTTTAAAGAATAAATCAGATTATAAGGTTATGTTCACAATAGCAATTTTATGCTTAACTATGATATTTTTGTGTGGTCATTCATACCACTAATTAAATGCGACCGCAATCATGAAAAAGTCAGATATGGATGGCATTTGCCTGCTCTGTGAGCATAGCTTAACTAACTAACCTTGAGGGATGCAACAAAATACTGTAATGTTTTGTCTATGAAAGTCCAAGTCAAGTTGATATTAAACTGCTTCCAGTTTCATTATTCTAAAGAGCAAAACATTTAAAGTTGTGTTAAGTGGTAAAACTCAAAATTTTCACACCTGATTCTGACCCTTTAAAACTGTTTTATCACATTTATCTAAAAAAAAATAAAATTATTAAAAGTCTTCAGATTTTGACCTGTTCAAAAATCAGTTAATCTTTTACAGAAACTATCACTTACCTCAAACTTATATCTGTGACCCCCAAAAAAATGACCCCAACTTTGGCAACTACTAATCTAGCGTGTTGGACTCCAGCCGCAGTCTACACCGCGTGAACTGCTCACAAACTCTTGAAGCTTTGCATCACAAACCTCTTTAGACAAGGCTTGGCTGTTATTTTTCTATTGCACTTCTTCCACTTAACTTTGTTGAATGCAGCACTGTGTGAACTACCAGCTTCTTTTGTTTTTGATCCCTTTTTACTACAAAAAAAAAAAAAAAAAAAAAAAAAAAAAAAAAAAAAAAAATTATTGGTCTAATGTAATGTTGAAGTTTTTGAGAAATTTAATTTGAGATTTAAGTCATTGGTTGAAAGTGACAAAGTTGACTCTGAGTGGGGTGAGTCTATATTAAAATTTTTATGTGGTTCTGACTGCGGTCGCAGCCCAGTTTTCATGTCACAGATGACATGTGGGTACAGTCTGTGTGGCTCCATTTTCACCTCTGGAGTCTGACAGACTATCTGCGTCTCAAACAGCGCTGCAAATCAGTCACGGCTCAGGATGCACCAGCTCATACATGTAGACGGACCGTTCAGTCTCTGCTGGCATCTTTCCTTCTGGAAATCAGATTAGATATATGCAGATTTTTCTCTGGAGTAAAGTTAAAAAACTTAAACTGAAAATGTTGCATGTTAAAAATCCTGAATGTCAGATTCCTGTTAAAATTAGCATGATTAGAAACATTGAAATATAACATGGATATGAAACTACCAAGAGGAAGCTCATGTCATCCAAATATTTAAGTCGTGGCTGGTGATGCTGTGGGCAGGAAGGCTCTCCAGTAGCAGTCAAGCTTACTGGAAATCTGACAAAGCCTCTGACTGAAGACTGTATGACATCCTAACAGCTCAATATCTATGCAGTAGAGATTCTACTGCAACATGTCCTGGACGACAGTTGGCAACCTCTGCTAATCCACCTCATTTGTGTTTGCTTCTCTTTGAATCTGTCTGGTGTTGTGGTCAGAAAGGTGTTGGAATCAGATGATGGAAGTTATACAACTGCTTGGGGGGTGGGGAAAAAAAAAAAAAAAAAAAAAAAACCGCACCAACATGATGCAAATAGTGCTTTGAGAAAAATGAGACTAAGAAATTCAGTGAACAATTTATTTAAAAGTTTCTCAAGTAAAGGATGACATGTTGTGGGAGGCGATACATGGTTCCACTTCATTGGTCTCCAGATGACCTGTTAACATGTTTCACAAATTTCCAAATGCTTGTTAGTCTCTTGTTTTGTCAAATTAAAGAAACGTCTGGTGGTGTTACAGCCCCCACCCAAGTTACCTTGTTTTGGAGCTTCTTTCAACCTGGAATCCACTGACTGGAGCAAGTCAATAGTTTTCTGCAGAGAAGTTTTATTGTGGGAAAATGCTGCAAAATAAAAATGCATTAGCACCCGGAACAAGTTTTGGCCAATGGCCGTCAGCCCCTTCATTTCCACGAGTCTTACAGTTCCCAGTCTGCTGCTCATCATGCACTCCTTCCTGAGCAGTTGGCCAGCAAGACCCTGTTGACAAAACCATTGTGTCACATTTTCAGACTGCGCCATTCACAGCAAGTTCTCACAGCCACAGCTGGACAAGACAGACCCCTGATAAGCCACCAGCTTAATTAGCCAACATACTGGAGAAGCAGAAATGGACCAATTTCACTTCAAAAGATGAAACCACAAACCTTGCAGCCACAGAGTTCCTGCACAGAAGATCAGAATCCAAACACCTCCCATGGTTCCTTCCCCAAGAGAAGCTCTAACCAACATCTGAGGCTTAAATAGAGCCATCTGCAGGTGCTGCAGCTGCAGATCATCAACTTTTAATTGGTTCTCCTCTCAAAACACCAAACTCAGTTCCTGCTCCTTGAGATCCAGTTCTTTGGTTTGCATCAGTGCAACTTTCTACTCATTGTTACATAAAACGTTTTCTAAGCAATTTTGATTCAAGAACATGACTTTATGAGCAATTCTCCACATGAAGATTCAAGTAACGAGAAAGAAGTTGAACTTCAAGCCTCAAAATGTCTTAATTGACCAATCAGAGCTTTTCACCCGTTCTAGCAAAACTGAAGTTTTCTCTTTATTGGCAGTTTCATCGATAAATAATAAAGTTTTCTCAAAGAGAAGTGATTCTTAGGCTACGTTAGGTGACCTTTAGGTCCTCTTTTCTTCGGACATGTCCACATTTCGTGTTCTATCAGGGGCATGCGGGGGGGCTTTCACTGACTGATGGCAAATATCCAGGTTTTCATACCTATGGATAATTTAGAAAGACCAATGGGAGAGAACTCACACATGCAAGGGGAGAACATGCGAACACCATGCAGAAAGACACCAGACAGGGATTTAAACCCAGGATCATCTTGCTGCAAGGTAACGGTTCTACCTAAAGCGCCATCGTGCAGGCCTCTAATGGATAATGCATTCATATTAATATCTTTGAATTGTTCTACTTAAAGAAAAACCTCAAACAAGGTCTGGGTCTGCATATTAGCTCGTGGCTAGGACAAAGGTACTTTGTAACATCATGAGGTCCACGACCAACTCAACTTCAATGAATTAATTTTGCATTTCGGTTCTTCTCCGGTGGTCAGACTGGCTCCACGGGACAGTAACATGAAGTACTGGAGAAAGTTGTTTTGTTTCATTAACACAGCTCATCCTGTTTTCTACCCCCACAGCCAATGGTAGTGCTGAAAACGCTTATTGTCTTTGATTCCACAGTTGGTCCGCCGAATCTCTTTGATGTTAGAAAGTCCATAGAATATGACTCTCCCATGTGACGCTGTGCTGAATTTTCCGAGACACAACTGTTTGTGATTTGCTACTAGATTGTACACCGATCCCCCATTTTAGAAAGGGAGGAACAAATGTTTGTGCCCCTATATGTGTGCTTTAATTTTCTGTTATTAAATGAGAAATTTTGCATTTTGCATGCACTCTGATGTGGGATTTCTCGCTCTGCAGCAATCTAACAAAAACAGTCAAGGGCTGTAAAGCAACTAATTTAGGATAAGCAATCTGGTTTTTCCCTCCATAGACAAAACTTTTCATCTTGCATGCACTCCGATGTGTGATTTTTCCCTCCAAAGAGTAAATTTAGCATTTTGCATACACTGATTTTATTTTTCTCTCCATAGGGAAACTTTTGCATCTTGCTACACTCTGATGTGTGATTTCTCCCTTTGTAGCGATCTTACAAAAAACATCCAAGGACTCTAAGGCAGCTAATTTAGCATTAGCAATCTGGTTTTGGAACCAGAGGTTATGGGAAAGGGGGGTATTATTATTTTTAATACTGTATACCAATAGTGTTTCAGCTGTTTCCATGTCTCGACAGCTTTGGTGGGACCTTCGCTGTTTCTAAACATCCTGACCATGTTCCGTCCAGCACTAGAAGACTTCACTTTGGATCTCCAGCTAGATGGTCGAAACTTGGACAGAACTGAGTGTTTAAACTGCGCCAACAGTGGTTGAAGGGTGGAGGAAGCTGGGGAGCATTAAGCTTCTGGGGTGGACTTCCAAAAGCGCCAACCTCAACCCTGTTCAAAATCTGGGAGCACAAAAAGTGCTGATGGAGGTGCAATTTGCGACATTAGTGAGCCTGTATGTAAAATGTGTATACTGTAGTGAGGGGAGGGGGTGTATTTTTAGCCGGTACAGCCCCTCACATCTATCAGCTGGTTATTGGCTCTCACAGTGTTGGTATAAATTAGCAGAACTGTCAGCAGCGTCTCCACACAGATTATCACCGCTGGAAGGTGCCACAGCTTTGTCCCTGCAGGAGGTCTCACATTTAGATTTCATTATGATCCCACACAGACTCAGCGTGGACGTGATCGTGACAATGTCCCCTCTGTGGGTCTGTTTCCTGCAGGAGAGCTGAAGATGTCCAGTGACAAGAACCCAGAGGTGGTGGGATGCGACGCCTCCATCATGAGGAACGTCTGGGAGATGCGAATGAGGGAGTACGGACAGAGGATGCTTCTGGAGCAGGAACGTCTGGAGAAGAGCGCGCTGCCCACATCAGGAATATGCTTCGGCTTATATTTTCCAACACATTTAAAAAAAATAAACATTTATCATCATCAAACTCCTTCTTTGATGATGCTCAAATGATCAGTTATCAACTGTGAGGTCATTTTTCTCACGGTGCAGCGTTTTAAGCTGAACTGCAGCCGCTGAGATGATCCGCTCACAGCCAGTTCTGAAACTGGGCCCAAACAGGACAAATCTGTCCATGTTTTCAATGCTGTTCTGAACAAACAGCACAGAAGGTCCTGCTGTCAGCTGCGCGCCAGCATGACATCCAAATGTTCATCCAAACTGCTTTGACATTTGCAGCTCTCATATCCAAACTCAGGCAGAAGTTTCATCCTGCAAACTTTGTCGTGTCGAATTATTTCTGACGAAAACTGCAGTCGACCTTTTCTTGGCATGAAAATTAATGTCCACCTAGATTCATTCTCTCCTTTAGATATTTAGATATTTAGTGACCTTCTGGTGCTCTTTTTTTTTTATTTTTTTATTGCTAGATTAGAGATTTTAAAGACTTAAACAGCTACAAGTCTTTGTAAAAGTCTTCCTCGTTTCTTTCTGAACAGTCAGAAGTTCCTCTAATCCTTAAAAATGACTGAATAAGATTCCTGGCACTCCTTAAAGTCAGTTCTGAGTTTTCTTTGGACTTTGGCTGCTTTTTTAAAACTTATTTGCAGTCTAATCCTTGAATCTGACCATTTTTAGATGCAGATTTCTGGTGCTGAATAGACTCCCAACTCTCTCTCCGTCTTGTCTTGGAAAAAGGGCTCCAGGCTTTCAGAACATCCTTCAAAAAGTTTTTGCTACTTTAGCTTTTTTTTCCAGAAAATATTTTCTCATAAACTAATGAATCATTTATGAATAGCAAGACTCTTAAAGTCAAGGGATGAACCAGTGTTTGGTGAAGATACTGGGATCTTTGGGTTCTTTGTTATCAGCAGTCCCTGATCTACAAATCCCAAAGTTAACATATTTTACAGACGAAACCTTGGATTTTAGCTCCAACAGGGTGATTCCAAACAAACCATCGAATGAAAACTGGTTCAGGTCTTTGCTGGATTATTTTCCCATTACTTAATCACATGACTTTTATATGCTGTTTATCTGTTGGAGACTTTACCAGTTTTTATTTCACAATGCTCAACGTGCTGTCACGGTCAGCTACTGGACAGAACCTGTGTGAGAAAGCTGCGAAACTCCAAATAAAAGTTGTGAAATATGTAAGCCAACAGGTGCAAGCGTGCAGCAAACAGTAAAACAGGCTGTAAAGCACAAACAAAAAACAAATTCAACAGGTAAACGCTGCAAAACAAAAACGCTGCAACCGCTGACAAAACTAAAAGTGCTCCAGACCACTAGGGGGAGTCAGCCACTAAACCATATGGGACCAAACCCTCGTTATACTTCATCTCTTTTTCAAACACACAGTCTTTTACAATATTATTCACCTTATTCCTAGCCCCCATGAGGCTTTTTGTGAATTATGGGTGCGACCTACACCGTGAACCAGAACTGGTGTTTGTTTACGTGCTAGCAACATGCTAATCCTCTTTCATCACAGGTTTTTGCTATAATAAAATATGTGGCAACACCAACAATCACAGCTCAAATGTGGCAATATTGTCTTACCACTACTTACAGCTATTAAAAGGTTGGAGCATGACCGGAAGAATTGGCTGCTGATAGCCTACATTAGCATATTTAGCTGTTTTATTGACTCGGTTGCTTCAGATGGCGAAGTGATGAGAAATATGAAAAGCTCTGAAGTTTATCAGTATCCTCACAGTATTAAGGTTGGCCACGTTTTGTTAAAAGAAATGAGGCACAATCTTATCGACCTTAAATCAGACATAGAGCCCAGTCAAATCCTTGAAACGTCACAATACCTACTCCAGACTCCGCCTAGTGGTCTGGAGGACTTTCAGTTTGTGGAGCGAGTTTATAAGAGTTTTATACTTGCTCCTGTTTTTGCTGTTTGTGATATTTTCCCTTTTGCTTCTAGTTGTGTTTGCAGCATTTTTCGTTTGCAGCGTTTTTCTGCTGCATTTGTTTGTGTGTGTGTGGGGGGGGGTTGGATTACTTCATGTTTTTGCAGTACGTTTTGTCATTTGTTGCGGGTTTGCACCTGTCGACCACCCGTACTGAAAGGAATTCAGAAAGCCAGGAGAACTGCTATGGTCAGAAACCCTTTGAGTTTACAGGATAATCTTTGGAAAGGAAATACACAGAAAATGAAAGATGGTTTGAAAAAGTTGTCAGCTATATGTGTGAAAGAACAAAAATATAGATTTTAAATTCAGCATAAATAGAACAAAATCAAGAAAGAAAAACACGCAGCCATGAACTACAGTCACTTTGCTTCAACCTTATTTCTGCTGAAATTGTACTATTTGCATTAAATTTTTTCATAATCATTTTGTATTTATTTCTTTACAAGCTTGGTTGTCAGTGTGTACTTATTAAAATTGCAGTCCCAGTGGGCTCCTGATCAGGTTTATTTGAATAGCGGCTATACTTCATCCACCTCTGATACAGAGATCAAGCCTGGTATTAACAGCTGTAACCAGAAATTTATTAGTATTAATGTTTTATTAAGTGCGAACAACCTTCTGGCTTAAAATAGGTATCTATTGAATTATTCTTTAAGAACTAACCTCATGATGATGGCGAAATGAGGATGTCTAGAGCAGGAAACCTGATCCGCCAGAATACTAAAGGTCACCAGTTAGCTTTGCCACCAGATCTCCACAAAAGGTGTCTGCCCAAGAATGCATTTCATGTCTCGACTTCCAGAACAGCCTGAAGAGCCGAGCGGATTTAGCGGGAGCTGTAATGAATATTTTGACAGAGTGACAACGACATTTATGGTGCAGACTGAGAGGCTGCAGGGAATGCATGTTTCAAGCAGGATATTTTTGCTGGTTTCAATCGAACATTTCCTGTGACCGACTGTAATGGGTCTGTAGAAGGAAGTAGTCTCTTTGATGTGCTAACACACATTGGGTGTCCAAATTCAGGGGCTGCATCCTTTGATGGCTACATTCGAAGGTCAATTTCGGCACAGCGATGCAATGAAGGCTGTCCAAATTTGAAGGCTCCTCCAAATGCGGCCCACAAACGTGTCCATCTGTTCCCCCGAATCAAAGGACGGGTTTGGTGGGTCCTAAGCAGCCTAACCTGCCCAAGATTCATTGCAGGCCAAACGGGAGATATTTGTTCTTGTAACAAAGGTGGACAAAGCGGGAGATAGAGCGGGAGAAGAGTGCAGTTTTAAATATAAGTACATTAAAATCTGATGGTACAAGTGTTTAAAGCTTAAAGCAGTTGTGTTGTTAGGCTTTTGTCATTTGCATAGACATGTGTTTTTTTTTTTTTGTTTTTGTTTTTTTTTAGCCCATTAGCGTCCTTTTGTCCCGTCGGGAGGACATAACATTGTGTTTTTTTGCGACACCCTTTCCATGTACATAGACATATTATTAAAGAGTTAGTTCACAAAAAGTCTCACATCCACGACCCAGCATAACCTTTGAAATTTCCTTCAGAATACGTCTATTCTCACAAATTTTCATCATAATTCCTGTTAGCAGTGCTATTTTTTTAAGTGTTCTGTGTATCAATTGCTGGAAATTTAAGGGGCAAATATGATTTTGGTGAAAAATTTATTAATCTACTAATTTAATTGATAAAAAGAATTAAATAAATAATTTTAAAAACTCAGCAACATTTCGAACTCCATTTTTACTAGCTTGTGTTTAGCGTTGTCCCGGTTGCTAGGCGACAGGACATACGCAGAGGTAACGGTGGGAATAAATTTCAAAGCTAGCCCGTCCAATATCCTAGCTGTTCACTTCAGGGCTTTGTGGTCGACAAAGGACCCGGCCTACCTAGTAGCCTATAGGTGTTGACCTCAAAATATATAGAGAAAGCAAATTCTGGCTTGTTTAAAGTGTCTCTGACCCTGAAATCCAGCGCAGGCTTATAGGATAGCTAGCTAGGAAGCTAATGGCTAACGACTAGTTTTGTCACCAAGCTGGAAAGTAATGATCCATTATATAACCTGAGAAGTGTGGATTAGCGGCACACTCTTTCACTCAAATATGACATAAACTCACAGCAAGAATCGAAACAGATCGCTCAAAACATGCGATTCACGCAATCAAGAAGGGAATATTGCTCCACTGAATTGAGAACATTTAGAATATTCAACAGCTCAAATCCTCAAAAAGACTTCTAAAATGAAAATAACACCTATGACAACACATCTGAAGACATGTTTTAAGACAAATGAAATAATAAATAAAGTTACTTGTTAATTACTAAGGTGTCACCAAACAGTTTAGAGTAAAACTGGAAAAAACTTTTAACTTTATTTCATCTGTCCACTTTTCTTTTTCTTGACACCAGGTCTGAAAATACGCAAAACAAACAAACAAACAAACAAACAAAAACCAAAACAAAATCTAGCACCAAAACACTAATCATTTGCTTCCTTGTTGAATTAAAACCTTAGACTAAATGTACAGTAATTGTATTTGTTCTTTTTTCAGTGTCACCAATGTCGTCTGATTGCCTAGCAGCAGAACTGACAGATTTTCTATAAATAAAAACATTGTGTGTTATTTAAGAGCTGCCAGATGGTATCTTTACAGTAGCATAAGTTTACCCCTCAGTAACATTACCCTGATTTACAAAAGGCTGTCATCGTGGGCCTGGATATAAACAGCACAGCCATGAACTCCTGTATTCACATCTCTGGATTTACTCCAGAACAAGAAATCCAGCATTATCCCTACACCTTACACATTTTCTGGAGTACAGAGCTCCTTTGTATGTTGGTTGGAGACACAATAACCTCTGAACCAGACAGACAGTCTACCAATCTAAATAATATATCCAGTAAATAGATCTTAAAAGTGTCCAAGAAGCTCAAGGAAGTAGGAATCCTTTCTGGAAAAATCCTCCAAACAAGAATTAAACCACTCTAAGGTAATTGGACAAGGTGTTTAAAAGGTGGACCTACCAAGTTAAGCATCCTTGTCAATCGAAATCAACCAAGGAACCACCATTGCAAAAATATTTAACTTTTATTGCTTTTTTTTCTTTTTCTTTTTTTGCACAGCATCAACAAGGACTGGGCAGATCGCATGACTGCCAAGATGGGAAAATACAAAAGAGTGGAGAGAAAAGTTAAACCTTCCGACAGCCAAACAGACAACAATATCTGGAAGAGCAAGCAACCACTGGTTTCTCAGACAGTTCCTCTTGGTAGAGTTTCGGGTCCCCTCGGCAGACCAGGATTCCAGGCAAAAAGCTTTTCTGCTAAAGCCCCAGATCTCAAGGACAAAAAGGGGCAAGACAAGAGTTTCAACAGGCTGCAGTTACTCGTGTCAATCACCCAAACTCAGCCATCGTCTCTGGTGTGGGGGAAGGCTTGGAAGTTCAACAAGTCCTTACCAACACCAGCAGAGGGCTCTGGTGCAAGTTCAGACTGGGGGCAGTGCTGGATGTTTGCCCCCTATCAACCTCGCTCTGAAGACAGTAAGCCTTGGCCAAACGAGCCCAACTTGGTAGATCCAGAAAGCTATCATCTCTGGAGAAAAGCCAATTGCAGGATGGTGGAACCACAGGAGCTAGACCTGAATCTGCCCGCTGAAGAATGGCAAACATCCTGGAAAAGATTTGAGAAAATCAAAAAGGCTGAAGATGATGAGAAAGTTTCTAAACATGGATTCTTCATGTCACTGGTGGAAACCCAACACCAGAATGAGATGTTGTGTTCATCAGAGTGGAGTGATTCCTGGATATCCACCAAGCCAGCAGATGAAGGTTTATTGAATGTGACTGTCGGCAACAACAAAGATATGGGAAGAGAAACAAGCCCAGAACGGGAGGAATGTCGGAGGTTTCTCAACCACCATGGCAGCAACAGTTTCAAGCTTGCTCGTCATCAGAAAGCTCTCAGTCCAGAGTGGGCAAGTTTATGGGTAACAGCAGCAGCCGTCTTCAGCAACAAACAGAGTTCCTCTCAGGACCAACAATACAGCCATGGCTTTGATGATCACAGCTTGCTGGGCTTTGACAAAATCACTCTTGCATCTCATAAGAGAGACCTTCAGTTCTCTGATAAATTTGAAGCGATTGATGACTGGAACGAGTCCTGGGAGATACCAAAGAACAACTCAAAACCCGTGTGCAGAAGATTGATAAAGTCCTCAAAGCCTTACTGCTGAAGATGGATGTTGAGACTCAAAGGGTGGAGAAGATCCCTCAGGTCAATTATGCAACTGAGAAGGTAGACCCACGGTATGAGCAACTAAGACATGATGTGATACATCATATAAAGAAGGAACTTCCCCAGTCAAAGCTGCTTCTTCTGAAGTACCTGCAGAAAATACTGCCACCTTCTGAATGGAGGGATTCTTGGAAGGTAATAAAACACAGAATGAGACAGGAGAGTAGAAGATACAAGCTGGATCCTCTGAAGGCTTTCAGAGAGTCCAAGAAAGGGGAAGACTTAAAACCCAATGCCTTTGAGTGGAAAGACTCCTAGAATTTATCTGCCGGCTTCTGAATCAGAACCCTGAGCTATGCAGCAAGGTTGGTCCACCTCAACCAAATCCAGATGAACTGGGAGAGGCACCAGAGTGAGGTTCAGTGGAACAATTCCCTAAAAATGGCCCAACAAGTGAGCAGATTTGGGGAGAATCCTGGAAGTTCTCACGGTACCAGCATCAATCAGAACCTGCACAAGGCAAAAGAACAAGTCAGCAAAGGGAAGTCAAGTGCTCCTGAATAACTCAAGGGAACATCAAAGTCATTGCAGGTCCTTATCAGATTGGCAAAATGCCTGGATGGTCACAGAAACTGAGTTGAGTCATGACAAACTATCTTTTGCTCAGTGGAGGGAAGCCTGGAAGTGGTCTACCTATCACACAACACACTGGACTGGACTAGTACCTACAGACAGGTGGGTGGATGAATCCACTGAAATCCAACACACAAAAAGCATAATGTCCTTAAAAGATGTTCAAGCTAAAATGAGACACTCCTTTGACAGCAAGATATTTGGCCAAAGATACCCTGTGAAAGAGTGGAGCTCCTCATGGAGCACCGAATCACTTCTCAGCCATCGACCAAGCAAAAGTAGTTCAGCTCAACAGCAACATCCCATTGTGAGTGAGTGTGGATGTAAGTGGGGAAGGTCTTTCAGGCTCGCCAACCCAATGCCCCAACTTGATCAACCCTGGATGGAGTCTTCCCAGAACCCTGGTTACTACCTGGTCTTATGGTCAAGAAAATACAACATACAAAACAATAAATCCAACCTAAGCACAACTGTTGCTTCCCCCACATTTTGGGCAAACTCCTCCCAGTTACTGCAGAAACTGAACGGCCAGCTTAGTAACAAAAGTAGGTCCAAAGAACTCAGTGATCCAAGGGTGATTTTACCAACAAAGATCAAAACAAGGAAACATTTGTACTTTGGTATGGAGAAGGAGAAACAATCCGAGAGGAAGTGGGCAGGATGCCACCTCCTGGGAAAAACCCAACCTCGTCTCAAGAAAGGCAGCGGTTCAAACAGTAAGCTTAAGCCTGAAGACGGTGACCACAAGAAGTTCCTGGAGGAATGGGGAGAGTCTTGGAGGTTCTTGGTCCGACCTGAAAGCCTGAAAAAACATTTAAGTTTTAAGCCACTATCGGGTTGGGATGAGTCCTGGAAGTTCCTCCTTCCACCATACTGACCTAAAGGCAAATGAAAACAATCGCTCCAAGAAATCAGTCATATAGAAACCCAGGAAACACTGTTGTACCCAAGGATCTAAATGAGGTTTTATTTTAATTTCCCCCCTAAAATTGGAATGTCTTTTTTGATAGTAAGCTTGGAGCAGTAATGGAAGGTGTGTTTTAGACAAATGAATCAGAACAATACAGTTTTAAATAACTGTTCATGAAAAAAAGCAAAAAGGAAGAGGGATAAGGATGTCAGGAGGAAAACTGTAAGTGGAGTTTAGGATTTTAATATGAGAATATTAAAGAGAAAGCACAGATGTTCATGAAGGTACGCAATGTTGAAAGTGAATGTAAAGCCAATGTCTGTCTCCTGATTAAAAGAGTAAAAACAAACCACATGTCTTCATTCAGTTGTTACTGCAGGAGTTTCCTGAATGCTTTATTTAACCTGAGGCATTTCATGTGGTCTTACACACATTACAAAAGGTTCACTGACTCTATCTAGTGGATACATGTGGTAAGACATAAGTTATTAGTATGCTTTATTAGTTTTATAAATATAAAACTAATTAGTTTTATAAATATAAAACTAATAAAGATATAAACTAATAAAACTAATAAAAAATTTTAGAACCACAATTAACTTTAATTCTGTTCTGTTTTTTGAACAACAAAAAAAACCCACATCAAATGTTAAAAACAAGGCAGAAAATGTCACTTTTCCATTCCACTTGTTATTTTTATATAAATTGACCACTTTATGAGATAAAGCACTTAGTCAAAGTGTGGCTTGCAGACTCCTGGTTTAACTTCTAATTTACCACTTAGTCACTCTAGACCAAACAACCATGGACCCTCTCATTCATGCAGGACATTTAACAAGTTAGCATTATTAGTTAACCTAATTTTTTTTGTCAGTTTTTATTTGAGTTTAGGACAGAAACTGTAGATAGGTGCAGCCTCTCCAAATGCATATCAGCAACATGCTTGAGATTCTGCTTGTAATTATAATTAGATTACAAGTTATATGACTAAAGAAAAAGAAAAATATAGGGAAAAATGGAAATTAAGAAAAAAATGGAATAAATTATAATTTATATTATAATCCTAGTAAAAAAAAAAATGATGATCTTTTCTAAATTCATCTGTTTTGAATGGAAATCTAATCTGATCTTTATTAGGTTTTTAATTTAAATTCATATTTAACTTTGTGTTTATCAATCTCATTTTTTAAACACCATAACAGGTTGGACGCTGCAGCTTAATTTTTCTGTGCAACAGTCTGCACATCCAACCACTAGATGGCGAAACTGTCCGTAAACTGACTGAATGACTGTCACAGCTGATTTAAATACCCTCAAATGAAGACCTGGACCTTTGGTCACTACGCTGCTGCACAAACGCAACTTGTTTTCTAAAAGAACTGATATAAATGGCTTTCTCTCATTAGAAGTAAGAAATATATTTGAAAATTGGCTGTTTCTCTGCTGTTATTGCATTTTTATTTATTTATTTATTTATTTAAAAAGCGGTTTAAAGTCATTTTCAATTTCGGAACAAGCGAGTTTTAAGCAGCACAAGATGAATTATACAACAGTGCCATCTAGTGGCAACGTCGGTAAAACAAAAATGATTTCAGATTCACAGGAAAACAGAGACATTCTTCAAAGGAGCAAAATTGATTTCAAATAAAGAGATGAATAAATGAAAGAGGCCCAAAAAGAGCAACAGCAGTGTTAAAATAATTATCTGTGTCCAGATTTGTGACCCACTGGTGACTTTTGTCAAGATAAACAAACTATATCCAAGATTCCTAAGAGTTTGGGAGCTGCACCTGGGAGTATTTAAACAAACACAATCCCGAAAACCCCCAAAACAAATCAATTTTCTGGTGAAGTAGCCTGTTGTACCTGGGAGCAAACATATGGAAACCTAAAGAACATTGTCTGGCTGAAGTAAAAATAGTGCTGGCAGTTTTGTGACATCAGCAGCAAAGTGATCTGAGGGTCTTGTTACAGATGACGGAGGTCTCCTGCTGCTCAGACCACGGTCACTAAACCCTGTGCGTATGTGGAAAACACCGAATCTGAAGCAGAAATCAGTGTAATTCAATATAGCATAGCATTCTTTTTCAACAAAAGTCTTTTTGTTGTGTAGAAGTTTCTTTCTTTCTTTTACTCCTTTAAACTGGTCTGGATCAACAGCTCCCTCCCTCGGCTTTTTGAAGGTCTTTCTTGCAACTTTGGCTGCTTTTTCGCAGAAACAACAAACAGCTGCAAAAAGGCTCATAAACACAATGGAAAAATCAAAATTATGTTGACAAATAACCAGCAGCTTAGCAAAGATCCTGTTTTAAAGAGGATCTTTAGGCTCTTTGTTGACAGCAGTCTGTCACAAAGACATAATTTAGTCCTTTTTCAACACAAAGGCACATAGGACCATGTGCGCGCGCGCGCGCACACACACACACACACACACACACACACACACACACACACACACACACACACAAATTAAAGTGGTGATTTACCTTAACACGCATATTTTTGGCTTGTGGGAGGAAGCCGGAGTACCCTGAGAGAGTGCACAGGGAGAACATGCAAACAACGCAGAAACCTTGTCCTCTATTAGGATTCAAACCCAGAACTATTTTGTTAATGACACTATAGGCGTAACTGGTTTATATGTTTTATTACACACATAAAGGTTTTGTTTATACATTAGAAGATCATATTTTAGGTTTACACAAACACAGCTGCACAATATTTCAGCAGCTATGAATCACATTTATTCAACAACATTCAACTAAACTACTAAAAGCTGCCCCCTGAATTCCTTACTGGCATAAATGGACTCCCTGTGCCACAGTGTACACGTCATAAATAATCCCAAGTTCACTGGAGTTTGAAACTTCTGCTTTTCTAACCTCCTGTTGCAGCTAGCTGTGTTAAAGCTAGCTTGTATAAAAAAAGGAACAAAAAAAAAAAATGGAAATTCTGTTGCAGCTTTGATTTTTCTTACTTGATATTCACATATCAAAACTCAATCAAGTATAAACATCTCCAAAAATATTTAAAGCAATGCATTATGGGGAGATTAAAGCTCTTGCTTCTCTAACTTCCTGTACCAGCTAGCTGCGCTATGGTGCTAACTGTAACCTGCATGCAAACAGGACACAGAAAAGCTGAATTTAAAAAAATAAATTAATACCAAGAATTCATTAAAAAAAATAAATAAATAAATAAAAATAGAAACCATAAATAAATAAAAACAACAGTAAATAATTGTTGTGAATTGGCATTATATAAACTGAATTCATTAATAAAAATGAATAATTAGAATATTAAAATAAAAAAAAAATAAAATAAATGAATAAAAATGAAGCAAAAATAAATAAAAACAAAAATAAATGAAATAAATATATATATAAATTAAAATAAAATTAAATAAAAAAAACAAAAATAAATTAATAACTAATGGATAGATAAATAATAACAAAATGAATAAAAATAAATAACAAAATAAATAGCAAAAATAAAAACAACAATACAAAATAAAATATTAAATAAATAAAATAATAAATAGAAAGCAAAATAAATTAATAAAAATAGTTAAATAAACATAAAATAAATAAAAACATAAATAAACAAAAACATAAATAAATCAAATTAAAAATACAAACAAAATTGAATAAATTAAAATAAAAAAATGAAATAAATACATAAATATCAAAAACAAAAAGAAATAAACAATAAAAAGAAAAAAACGGAAGTGCTGTTTAAACTGTGTTGTTTTCTGCTTCCTCCTTTTAGACACTAATTTACAAACTGCCCAATATCATAGCAGCAGCTGCATTTTTATCACAGTATCAGACGTTGAGCATAATTTGTGTTTCTAACTCCAGTAATGAAGGAAATGAAATGTTAATTCACTCTAAAGTGATTTTTATTTTGTATGAAAATCTGTCCATCATTAATCACTAACCTGTTAAAACCCTTCCTCTCCACACAGCAGCTTTAAATGACTGTTATTCTATATTTATATCTGTGCATTGATTGGCCTCCAGCCAGGCAGTGACACAGCATTCAAAGTCAGACCTTCGTCGTGTTTCCTGCTCTCGGTGCACCTCGCAGCACCAGTCTGAGAGCGGCCTGCAGCTGTCCTGTTTGTTGCACCTGTTGAATAAAGATTCATTTCACTAATGTGTTTTTCATCTAATCCTTGTCTCTTCCCCGCTGGCTGCCTCACCCCCGGCTCTAAATTTAGAGCAGCAGGCCTGGATGTGTTGTGATGTAAAAATAGGAGGAGGGAAGCCGGCTCGGTGAGAGCAGTTATTCAGGACAGACTGGGAGTAAGTCGGTCAAACTTAGAGCTGAAGGAAGACAGCTACAGTCAGATACAACATTCAGGTCTCTGCAGCTGAGGAGGAATGTGAAAACAAGACAGACTGAAAGAAACGAGTGAGAATTTTTGTTTTTATTTTTTACCTAATATATGTTTATCTGATAATATCTTTTGTTTTCAGTCTGGTTTTATGTGATTCTAACATTGCATGTTGACGTCTTCACACTAGCAGGCTGACAGTTGGTGTGGTTGCATGAAATGCACTGAAAGCTGCTCAACAGAGACGCTTTATTTCAGAGACTAAAGGGAGCTGAAGCCTTGGTGTCAGTTATGGCTGTTTTTATGTGTTTTGCAAAGGAAGTAGATCAACATGGCTTCCTTATGTTGAACCTGGACGGTTGGACCAAAAATGTGTAAAATTAAACTCATTTAAAGGTCCCTAAGAACAATCGTGTGCGTTCAGTCAAAGCTTATTTTTGTCAATCTTGGTTTTAAGTTTAAACTTTTCCTGCACATCCTTTAAATTGATTTGTGTGCAGAAGAAGTTAGTAACCCCTGACTTCCTGTTTCCCTCTGGAATAAATATGACGTGACACAGAGGCCCATTTCTCTCAGAAACAGGAGGACAGGCTATTCAAGTGAGGTAGACGTTGTGTTGATCTCCTAAAGCAAGGAAGAAGCTACAAGAAAACAACATCTGGTCTGAACTCGTGCAGTGAGAGCAATACTCTACAAAAACACAAAATCTTACCAAGTATTTTTGTCTAGTTTCTTATTCAAATATTTTAGCACACTTGAAATAAGAGAAAACTACCTTAAAAGTAACTTTTCAGCACGATAAGTGCATATGTTTTAGGTCAATAATTCTTGACTATAGATTTTAAAAGGGACTAGTTCCACTGGTAGATTTTTTCACTTCCAATGAGACATTTTTCCTGTTTTAAGTGAAAAAAATCTGCCAGTGGAACTAGTCCTTTTTTTAATCTATATTCAGAATTCAGAAGAATATTCCGAAGAATTATTGACTCAAAACAAGCTGTTTATCTTGCTAAAAAGTTACTTTTAAGTTAGTTTTGTCTTATTTCAAGTGTACTAAAATATCTGAAGTAGAAACTAGACTGAAATACTCGGTGAGATTGTCTGTTTTTGCAGTGTGAGTCAAAATTTTGGAAGATGGTGACGGAGGTAAAAACATCTCCTGCGATTAGAGAAGTGCAGCAAAGAGAGGCATCTTGGGGTCACCAAGTCTCCATAGCAACCATTAGATGATGTGGGAATGATGCCAGGGAAGAGCCTTTTTCATCCTACCATCACAAACAGAAACGTGAGGAGTTTTCTGAACTCTTACAGCTGCAGGGAGGAAGGATCTGCAATAACGCTGCTTTGTGCACCTCGGATGCAGCAGTTTGTCACAGAAGGAGCTGAAGAGTGGCTTAAAAAAATGATTATTTCTTAATGTGGATTCTTTCCCACTATGAATAAATGCCATCAGGGAAATTTTGGTTTATCTCACTGTGTTTTATTCATATGGAAGCCATTTTGGAATTTGAGGTGGCGTTCTGAAGAAAACGCCAACTTTTCATCACAGATTCTGATTTTTTTTTCTCCCCCTTTATGTTTCTTTTCCTGTTTACACAGGCATGCAGTCCCTGTTTGTTTCAGTGAAAGAAAGTGAAACAAATTAAATTCGGTTTAGGTCATAAACATTTCTGTTCGTATAAATACCACAAGTATCTGTGATGTCATTTATATCAGAGATTTGACATCCAAGGTAAACGGAAAGCAGCGTTATTAAGCTAGCAGGCTTTATGCTCCTCAACATGAATCCTTCCTAAAGCTCTGAGACATTTGTTCGAAACGTTGTTTTTTATACCTTAGGCTTTGTTGATGCAAACGGCGTAAACTTTAGTCCAACTGAGGTGGACTAAAGTTATTTTGAGGTGAATTTCAATTTACGTTATTTTTTCCATCTAACCCCTTTCTCATGTGATCTGGGTTCCTTCTGCATTTCTGTTCCATTCGTAATGCATGTATTGAATATGCTGACGTTAAAATTTTCACATCCTTTTCTCATAAAATCCTTTCAGAATTACATGATTAGTTGTTTTTTAGCTTTTCGTGTACTTCACAGAGAAACAATCCAAAAACATGACTGTTTAATTGGTCTCTCAAGATCAGGGGTTTGCAACCGTTACAACCTAAAGAGCTATTTTTACTCTCAGGCCAGCCAAAAAAAACTCACTTAGGACAAAACTAATCTATTTTTAGGATTTGAAATAAAGATAAATCTAGCATTTAGCAAGAAGAGGATGGATCTTTTTTCTACGGGATGGAAAATGATGTAAAAATCTTAAAAACCACAGATTCCAGCCTAATGACAAGAAAAAAAAGATCTAAAAACGAGTTACTAGCACTTTTAGTGTCATTCTTTGTGGAAATTCAATGTTGATATTGTAGGAATAAACTGAAAAGCTGTTAAAAACCTGAATTTGTTGTCATATCTAAAGTAAAAAACATAAACTGGTTGTTTTTCATTTTAAGCCAAACGTATTAAAGGCCACTTGCGGCTCCGGAGCTACAGGTTGCAGAACCCTGCTCCACGTTGTCCTTAGGTATGAGTGTGTGCGTGGTTGTGTGTCTCTGTTTTAACCCTGGATGGATGGATGGACTTTAAATCTGTCAGTTTGCATGCAGAGGATGGATAAAGGTTAAACAAAAGCCATCTTTTTTTTTAAAAAAAGAAGTCTTTATTAGCCAAAACTTGCATTTAAAAGGCTAAAAATTATTTTTTTAATGTTTTATGGGGGCTGAAATATATATATATTTTTTATAGATTTTTGCTGGAGCATAAAATACATAGACCTTTTTGTGTGAATAAAGGTTGCACTTTCATCCCTAATTCTATAAATTAATGCAAAGAAAGCTCCATTTATCAGTCGGGGATTCACATCTTTGTGTTGAAGATTTTATTTACAGGCTTTAAGCGCCTCCGCCCGCTCTGTGAAAGACGCTTGGTTTGCTGGGGGGGCGTCTCAGACAGCAGGTGGTGGAGCATCCCTGAAGTCATCCTCTAATTTCATGTCATTTATTACAATGGATGAAGCTGAAATCCAAAGTAAATCCTCCAGGCAGTCCTGGATCGTGGCTCGTGATGTTAGTTTTAAAATTAGCCGTTCTTTAAAAACCTCTGATTATGTTGCTCTTCCACATTCATATAATACACTAAACATTTTGCATTTTACAGTTTTCCTGTTCCATAAAGTCAACTGGGAACCCGATGATGAATGTGAGCAGAAATGTTGCTGTGTTGCTGGACAGAAGATGCTTTGATATCAGCAGTTTCAGATGAAAAAATATGTGTTTAGATCTCCATATTTCCCAGGTTGGGGGTTCTTGTTGCTGGGCAGTGTTTAATTATAGAGCGCTGCTTGTTGTTTTTCATCATAGTCAAATGAGTCAGACATTACACCCTCAGAACTGGACCCAGACTGGATTAATGTACCAGTCCACGAACCCAGTACATGCTGAGCCTCTATGACATTCACGCGACCTATTTAGGATCTGGAATTTGGTCCAAAAATCAGAAATGTTGTTTTTTTTGTTTTTTTTTTTTACAGATCATTTTCTGAGTAAACAACTTGTGACTTGTTACTCCAGGAACTCCAACAGTATGGAGGACTGATCCTGCCAAATTTGGCAACGAATGTAGAGATAAATAAATGGCTTGATCACAAAAATAATTTATTATTCGAAAGATGAAAAATAGGAACATTTACAGCTTTTTAATAATATGGTGTGACATAAATTAATATTTCTTCATAATTTTTAACGGTATAAATCTCACATTATCAGCATTTTTTTTTAATTTTCTTTCCAATCTTATTTTATTAGTTTATTTTATTTTTTCATTATTTATTTTTTCTAATTTTTTCATATTCTGTAATTATTTAGTAATTTTTTTTATTTATTGTCACTTTTTTTTTTTTTTTTTTGAGCATACATTGATTTATTTTCTCCTCTAATATTTCCTCTTTGCATACAGGATATTTACTCTATACAGGATATGGAAAAAATGGGGAAAAAAGAAATATAAAAGGAAATTAATAAAACAATAAGATTGGAAATAAAATGGAAATTTAAATAATCATGATAATGTTAAATTAATACTGTTGAAAATGATGAACAAATATTAATTTATGTTACACTGTACATTCAGTTAAGTTGGAAATATTCTTATATTTTATTTTTTGGATAACAAATTATTTACGTTATCAAGCCATTTATTTATTTCTATATTTGTTGCCAAATTTGGCAGGATCAGTCCTCCATACTGTTAGAGTTCCTGGAAAAACAAGTCACAAGTTATTTGCTCAGAGAATGATCTGGGGAAAAAACTCAACATGTTTAATATTTGGCACATTAATTACTTTATCAAGCCATTTATTTGTTTCTTTATTACCAATTTTGGCAGGATTCATCCTCCATATAATATATCCTACAGAAGCATAAATGCATCGTGACTCAGTTTCCTTAACCAAGAACCCCAACAGCAAAGCCCAGACTCCAGACCAAGCAGAGATTTCCAGCATTTTTCCTTCTAACTAGAAATCTACTAATATGAGCTTCTGCTTAAATTCTTTGAGATTATTGTTGTCTTAAAAACAACAAAAAGTCAAATTTCTAATAAAAGGCAAAAATTTACCGGATGTTGCTCCTATAAAACACAGTCTCTATTTCTTCCTCAGTCAGTTAGACCAACATCAAAAAGGGTGTTGGTGTCGTTCTACAGGGCTCCAGTTGAGTCTGTCCTCTCGGATGGTCTGACGGTGTCATGTCATACCCAGGGTGTCTGCAGAGAGTGGGAAAAACAGAGAATAAAATATGAATATCCTTTATTGACCCACAGGGGGGAAGTTCAGGTGCGGAAGCAGCAAGTTAAAGGTAAATAAGGTAAAAATAAATAAATAAAAACAGAAAAATAAAAACAAGAGACTGTACAGTTATTAAAAATAGCATGCTCAGATTTAAAAAATGTGCAACTGAGTAGGATAGTTAAAAAAACAAACAAACAAGATGTTTATATTTGAGCTTAGAAAACAGCAACAGAGTATTTAAAATAAATTTTATAAAACTGCAAATAACAGCATCACTTATTGAATTTATTGGGAGCAGTGATGGTTATAAGAGTCTGACAGCTGCTGGGAGGAAGGATCTGGGTTAATGCTTATTTGTGCATATAGGATACAGCAGTCTGGCATTGAAGGAGCTCTCCAGTTCAACAACAACTTTTAAGCTAGCATTAGCTTGTTAGCGAATTTTGACTGAAAAGCTAAAGTTGACTTATTGCATCAATTAAGTTAATGTTACCCAACATGTTAGTGTAAGCCAACATGATTATAATAGCATTTAAGCTAGCATTAGCTTTTGAGCTAATTTTGACTCAAAAGCAAAAGTAAAGAACATTTCTATACCACAGATATCAGAATCTTCAATGGTCACAACCAAAAACCGACTGATGCACACATCTGCATCTTATTTATGTTACTACCCTTGTCTTTTCTTTTTATATTGCTGTTTAAATTCTCGTTGTAATGCTGTTTCACACTCACGATACATCTTTCTATCGGTATGTTTCTTGTAGGAAACACAATGTTGTCCAAGAGGGAAGAGAAGAGATCCTTCAGCAATGGACGTCTGAGAGACCAGTGGGAGAAGAGAGCCCAGAGCGAGGCAGACCAGTGCAAACAGGAGGCTGAATGGAAGCGGAGAAGCTCTCTTAAACTGTAAGGATGACATTTGTTACTGCACAGTTTATTTCAACTGGACAAAAAAATTATATTCATTATATACAAAACATGAAAAAAGAAGAAAAAATAAATAACGAAATATAAAAACTAATTAATAAAACGCTGAGATTGGAAATAAAACAGAATACTAAATGATATTGAGAATATAATATATAAAAATAAATAATCAAATAAGTTGGGAAAGTTCTTATTTTTTAGTTTTTGGATGGAGTATTTGACACCTTAATTATTTTATCAAGCCACTTATAAATTTCTGCATTTATTGCCTATTTTGTCAAGATCAGTCTTCCATATATGATTGACTGTGACTGAAATGTAAGTGGACTTGAATTTGGTCTCTTTGTTATTACATAGTGCCTTAAGATGACTTTTGTTGTGATTTGGACATATATAAATTAGGTGAATTAAAAAGAAAATTATCTAACCTTCTTTATATCAAGCTGGTTGACCAAAGTTAGTTATCGTTAAATGAAATATTCATTCAATGAGGAAAAAAATACGAGTAATGGTTTGACAGAAGTTAACTTGCTTAGTTTTGATGAAGTCTTAGATGCAGCAACAGGGATTGAATAATGCCAAACACATACAAAAACAAAAGGAGGACCACACACAATAAACAACCATGTCATCAGCATAAAGGTGTAAAGGTAAAACAGTAATATTCTGGCCAACAATGGTGATGTAGATTTTAAAGAGAGCAAGTCTAAAAACACAGCCTTGAGGCACATCTTTTTGTGACAAAGCATAATTAAATATATTTGTGGCTAAAATCATTGCACAAAAATGAGTGTAATACTGTTTATCAGTGTATTCTGAATGTTTGGCTGCCTACGTATCATGTATGCCTATTATTGAAACAACTGGAGAGCTGGGTCGGACTCTCTGATCCAGCACTTGACTGGTTCCAGTCTTCCCTAAAGAACAGGGACTTCTTTGTGTCAACAGATAACTTTTCATCAGAGCTGAGAAAAATCAAACGTGGGGTACCCCAAGATTCCATCCTGGGGTCCTTCCTATTTAATATCTACCTGCTCCCACTAGCTCAGATTATAACAAGCAAGATTAGTTACCATAATTAAGCAGATAATAAACATTTCTACATTATAATGTCACCAGGTGACAATGAACCCATTCAAGCACTGAACAGATGCTGAGAACGAGTCAGTGCATTGAGGTGCCACAACTATCTTCAGTTGAACAGAAATAAATTGAAGTCATTAGCTTTGGACCTAAAGAGGAACAATCTAAGGTCAGTGCGCAGCTTCAGTTATTACAGCGAGAATCTAGTGATCAGGCCCAAAATCTGGGTGTAGTGATGGACTCAGACCTGAACCTTCAGAGACACATAAAGACAGTTACAAAGTCAGCCTTCTATCACCTGAAAGACATTCAGAAAGTTTAGAAATATAATCTTCAAAGATGACACAAAAGAAAATATTAAAAAATGAAGACTGGATCGGAGGTTATGCACAGTGGTGAAGGTTACTTAGTTATTAGAAAGGAATGATATAATCTGTAAAATTAAACTCAAAATTAAGGCAAAAGCACTGCAAAGTCCCAGGACATTTAAAATAAGGTTAAAACAGTCTGTTATCTTATTTCCTTGTAAATTAAGATCTTTCCCTTTGCAGATTTTATCTGATAGATTGTTTTAATTTCCTTTGATCCCCAGTCTTTTCTCAAAGTGGACTTATCACTGGTCTAATGGAGACCAGATGAAGGATGAGATTTCTGACTTCAGGAAGGTGACAACCCAAACAGATGAAGAAGAAAAAAAGCCTAAAATCAAATTCAAAATTGTTCCTCCACCTCCAAAAGCCAAAGCTGAGCCTCCTCTTCCTCCACCGCTGCCCGCTAGGAGGTCTTCTTCCCCCAAACCTCGCAGACAAAAACGCAAAGTGGAAGTAGACGTGTTTCGGTTGTGCTGGAGGGAGTCCTGGATGAGCCTGAAGCCTCCAAAGTACCTTTACCTAAAGGCCAAAGAGGCTAAAGAAAGGAGGACGTTACTGATGACCATAGAGTGTCCCAAAAACAAGAGATACAAAGCAAAGACATGTGGATTGGACGCTGACTGGATGGGTCTGATTTATAAATGGAGTCAGTCCTGGAAGCAGGTGAGGATCGAAAGATGGCACACTTCCGCTAATGTGCTAATAGCGGAGCTAATTTTTTATTTAGCACTTTTTGCTAACTTTGAAAAAGTTTAATGCACTTAGCTTCCCCTAAATTATTTTTCACGGATGAATTCTGACACTAATTTACTTGGCTGTTTTGTAAACTTTCAGTTGAATGAAGTTCAACATCTGTTAAGAATTGTTCTAGTAGTTCGACATTTATATTCATGCTCTTATTTTGAAGTGGATGAAGACTTTTTACGTAGCAGTTCCGTTTCCTCTCCTCATTTCTCTCTTTTTTCCCCCCAATAACTTTATTTAAAACAAAAAACATACAGGAACAAAATAAAACATGGACAGCAGAAACCAAGATATAAACATAAATACAATATCTAAGGTCATTATAGCACATTTTATATAATGTCAAAGTTAAGTTGGTGGCTGAGGATTGCACAGAATGCCGTGTTGGTATACACTGTAGCATTCTCTTCTGCACTTCTATAAAATACTGTGATGGTACAGCACTTTAGCATTAGCTTCTAGGAAATACCGCATTGGTATAGTGTTTCAGCATTAGCTTCTATAAAATACCATGTCAGTGTCATGCTTTAGCATTAGTATCCACTAAATACGGTGTTGGTGTAGTGCTTTTGCTTCCACTAAATATCATGTTGGTGCAGAACTTCAGCATTAGCTTCCACTAAATACCATTTTGGTGTAGCGATTTAGAATTAGCTTCCATTAAATACCATGTTGGTATATCGCTTTAGCATTAGCGTCCATTAAATACGATGTTGGTGTAGCGCTTTATCATTAGCTTCCACTAAATAACATGTCGATGTAGTGTTTTAGTGTTAGCAGAATTAATATTTATAATTGGTGCTTTAGGGTTAACACAGCTAACTTTTCAGTTAACAGAGCCCACCACTGGGATTCTCTGTACCAAACTAGAACTGATTGTTCTGTGGCAGATCAAATTTGACAATAAAGGTCACATTTAGATCTTTTATGAACAAATTGTTTGGTTTTGCCAGCTTGGCTCTCTTTAAAATCCCAGTTTCCAGCAGATAGACCCAACAGAATCCTGTTTCCACTTCAGAGACGATGAAAAACAGAAGGTGCAAGACTCAGATTTCAGCTCGTTGTGCTTAAACATATATCAGATGAGTGGCTTTGCTTGTGGTAATACACATTATTTGGGAAAGGGGTTGAATCATAGAAGTAAAATCAACCAAAACAAAATGTTTTCTCTAAATTGTTCTTGTTTCCAGGTGAAAAGTCCCGCGCAGTCAGAGCACTCAGAGGACAGAGACTTTCAGTGGGACGCTCTGTTTGAAAGAACGTTGGTCAGCAAAGTGGAAGTAGGAGAATATCGTCTTCCTGTCTGGGCTGGAACTTGGAAGATCATGAACTTTCCATTCAGGCAGCAGAAGAAGAACTGGGACTGTGGTTGGGAAAACTATCAACAGGACCCAAGTGACAAGTTGGATACGTTTGACCTCATACAACAGCAGATGGATAAGGTGGGGGTCGTTGTTTTTTCTCTGCGGTTTCACAGGTTTCAGCACCAAATCTGACTGACCAAAGAAAATCTGTGTTCTGATCATCAATTAGGACGAGCCTGAAGGCTGGGAGGATTCATGGAAACTATCTGGAGCAGAATTTGCTACAGGAGATATAACAAATGAGACTTCAAGTTCTTCTACCGCTAACACCACATTCACAATAGGAATAAACGACTGGTTGATGCCAGGATGGAGCAAATCCTGCCTGCTGGCTGCAGGTCCTCCAGAGGAATATGAAGAACGGCAGAAAAGCTGGAGCTCCTGTTGGGGATACCAGCAGCAGATCAGGTAGGTTGCTTTCATCCTCCAGAGTCAGTACTAACTCCAGATCTGATTCCATTGGTTCATGTCAGTCTATCCATCCATGTATTTCAGTCTTGAAACTTCAATGTACATTGTTTCTGGGAAGTCTATCCAACTTTGTAACGTTCCCATTCCTGTTCCCATTACTTCAAAAGCAATCTGGCATTGATGAAAACAATCCATGAAGAGTTCCAGGTGTTATTATGTCTCATTGGTCATGCAAAACTCATCTTCAGGTGTCCAGCAATATGTGTGGGTTGTGGTTTACGTGGTGCTGTTCCTGGAAAATATGTGATCTAGAGGTAGATGGATGGATGGAGGGAAGGATGGAGGGATGGGTGGATGGACGAGTGGATAGATGGATGAGTGGATGGATGGATGGACGGATGGATGGATGGATGAGTGGATGGATGGATGGACGGATGATTGGATGGACGGATGGATGGATGGACAGATGGATGGATGAATGGATGGACGGGCGGACAGACGGACGAATGGACGGATGGATGGACGGACAGATGGACGGATGGATGGACAGACGGATGGATGGATGGAGGGATGGACGGACGGACGGATGGATGGATGGACTGACGGATGGACGGATGGATGGACGTACGGATGGATGGATGGATGGACGGACGGACGGACGGATGGATTGATGGACTGACGGATGGATGGATAGACAGACGGACGGATGGACAGATGGATGGATGGATGGAGGGATGGACAGATGGATGGACGGACGGACGGATAGATGGACGTACGGATGGATGGATGGACAGACGGATGGATGGATGGAGGGATGGATGGATGGACAGATGGATGGATGGATGGATGGATGGACAGACGGATGGACAGATGGATGGATGGATGGAGGGATGGACAGATGGATGGACGGATAGATGGACGTACGGATGGATGGATGGACGGACAGATGGATGGATGGATGGATGGACAGATGGATGGATGGACTGATGGATGGATGGATGGACAGATGGATGGATGGACTGACGGATGGATGGATGGACAGACGGATGGATGGATGGAGGGATGGATGGATGGACAGACGGATGGATGGATGGATGGACAGATGGATGGATGGATGGAGGGATGGACTGACGGATGGATGGATGGACAGACGGATGGATGGATGGAGGGATGGATGGATGGACAGACGGATGGATGGATGGATGGACAGACGGATGGACAGATGGATGGATGGATGGAGGGATGGACAGATGGATGGACGGATGGACGGATAGATGGACGTACGGATGGATGGACGGACGGACGTATGGATGGATGGACGGACAGACGAATGGACGGATGGATGGACAGATGGATGGATGGACTGATGGATGGATGGATGGACAGATGGATGGATGGACTGATGGATGGATGGACTGATGGATGGATGGATGGACAGATGGATGGATGGACTGATGGATGGACAGATGGATGGATGGACTGACGGACGGATGGATGGATGGACGGACAGACGAATGGACGGATGGATGGACAGATGGATGGATGGACTGATGGATGGATGGATGGAGGGATGGATGGATGGACTGATGGATGGATGGATGGACAGATGGATGGATGGATGGACGGACGGACGGATGGATGGACAGATGGATGGATGGACTGATGGATGGATGGATGGACAGATGGATGGATGGACAGACGGATGGATGGATGGATGGACAGATGGATGGATGGATGGAGGGATGGACTGACGGATGGATGGATGGACAGACGGATGGATGGATGGAGGGATGGATGGATGGACAGACGGATGGACAGATGGATGGACGGATGGACGGATAGATGGACGTACGGATGGATGGACGGACGGACGGATGGATGGATGGACGGACAGACGAATGGACGGATGGATGGACAGATGGATGGATGGACTGACGGACGGATGGATGGACGGATCCTAGAAACTCCTGCTGTCTCGGTCTCATTTCGAAGCTTTGCTCCGATGTTCTCTCTCATCATTTCTCAAACCGAACTCCGATTTCTCCCCAGGTGGCGTCGAGCCTCCGTCGCCGCCCAGCAGCATCACAGCGAGCGGCTGAGCAGGAGACGGAAGACCGTCTCCTGCGTCCTCACAGCCGTTCTGGACCGGCACACCGCCGACCCCAGCCAGTGGACGGAGGCCTGGAAGGCTCCGAAAGGACAGACGGCGGCGGAGGTCCATGATGAGCTGGAGGCAGAAGATACGATGGATGAACCTGAGGATGAGGAGGGGGATGAAGCAGTGGACGATCAGGATGAAGAAGAAGAAGACGAAGGAATGGAGGAGGAGGAGGAGGAGGAGGAAGCTTTTAGTCGGAACGAAGAGGAGAAGGAGGAGAATGATACGAAAATATTCCAAGACTTTAACAAGAAGATAGAGAAGGAAAAAGAGGATGAGGAGGAGGACGAAGGTGTAGATGAGGAGGAGGAAGATGAAGAAGATAAAGAAGATGATGAAACAGAAACAGAGAGAGAAGCTGAGGAAGAGGAGGAAAAGAGCGAAGAAGACGATGAAGAGGAGACGTGTGATGGTGTCCGAGCGATGAAGGAGCGGGTCCAGCAGGTCACCGAAGAGGAGGAAGATGAAGAAAAACGTGACAACACGGGGGAGGAAGAGGAGGAGCAGGATCACTACTCAGCTGACAAGACGAGGGATGAAGAGGGCAACGATGATGAGGAGGAAATAGATGAGGAAGAGGAGGAAAAGGGCAGAACGAAAGAAACGGACGCTGAAGATGAGGAGGAAGAGGAGAATCAAGCCAACAACGAGGAAGAAAGACAAGAAAACGACGGAGCAGAAAAAGACGAGAAGGAAGACCAAGTAGATGATGAAGAGGAGGAGGAATTTCTGGACTTTGATGATGAGCGCGGTGAAAGTAAAGGAGATGAAGAGGAGCAGATGAACGAATCAGACAAAGAGGATAAAAATGAGGATGAAGAGGGAGAGGAAACCGAGGAGACCTATGAAGATGCAGATGAAGAGGAGGAAGAACGAGAGAAGGAAAAAGCAAAAGAACAGGATGAAGATGTCAACCTGGAAGAAGATGACAAAAAAGAGGAAGAGGAGGCCAAAGAAGGAAAAGAGAATAACAAAGACGGGAAAGAGGAAGATGAAGATGATGACAGCCCGGATTTAGAAGAAGATGAAGAACAGGAAGGTGATGAAGAAGAAGAGCAGGGAGAAACGGACAAACAACCGAAAAGAGAGGAAGAGGAGGAGAAGGAAGTTTACAGTCTGGACCACGAAGATGAAGAACCGGAGAATAAGGAAAGTGATGAAGAAGAGGAGGAAGTTGATGAAGAAGCGAAGCCTGCTGAGAGCGATGATGAAGAAGAGGAAGAAAACGAAGACCAGAAGGACGAAGACACTGACGAGGAGGAGGATGAAGATGCAAACATTCACAGGATGAAGATGGAAACCAAACGCTCAGAAGATGAGGAGGAGGAGGAAGAAGTGGATGGACTTGAAAGCTGTGAAGAAGACGAGGAGGAAGGTGAAAATGAAGATGACGAAGAGGAGGACAGTAAGGTGGAGATGGGAGGAATCAACGAAGACAACGATGAAGGCAATGAGGAAGAGGAAGAAACTGATGAGGAAAATCCTGAGGATGGAAAAGCTGCGAAACAAACGGAGGAGGAGGAGATTTACGGAGATGAAGACCAAGAGAAGAAGAGAGGAGCTCTAAATCAGGCGAAGAAGAAGAAGCGAGTGAAAACCAAACCTGACGCTCCGCTTCACCTGCAGTTCCACCGACTGAACGCCTCCTTCTCCTCCTGGAGGAGGTCCTGGATGGTCGCCGTCGCTCACAGGGGGGGGGCCGAAGGAGACGAGGAGGAAGAGGAGGGAGAGGAGTGGCGAGCTTGGAAGGAATCCTGGAGAATCTGTCGCTGGAGGAAGCCGGACGAGGATGAGGTGATGTGCTTCTCCTCCGAGCGGCGGGGTCGTCGGCACGTAGCGGACGGGATGCCGGACAGGGAATGGGCTCAGAGCTGGAAAATGAGCACAGCTAATGGGGGAGATGAGGAAGATGAAGAGGAGGAGGATGACAATGATGAGGAGGAAAAATGAAATTTGATCAAATATTATGAACTCAGACACTTTTATGAATGTTGAGGAAGCTGAGGAGCATCAGGAGCGTCCAGCTCCTTTTTTTTTTTTTTTTTTTTTTTTTTTTTCCAGAACCTTCCAGGAACTTACAAGATACTTTCCAGCAGTGGTGGGCACTGCTAGCTAAAATGTTAGCTGCGCTAACCCTATAGCACTCACCATAAACATTAGCGCTGTACCAACATGGTAATTAGTGCAAGATAATGCTAAAGCGCTACACCAACACTGTTTTGTTGAAGCTAATGCTAAAGCGCTGTACCAACACACTATTGCATAGAAGCTAATGCACTATACCAACACAGTATTTAGTAGACGCTAATGCTAAAGCGCTATACCAACAAGGTTTTTTTTATAGAAGGTAACGCTGAAGTGCTATACCAACATGTTATTTAGTAGAAGCTTATGCTGAAGCCATATACTAACACTGTATTTTGTATAAGCTAATGCTAAAGCACTACACCAACACAGTATTTTGTAGAAGCCAATGCTGAAGTGCTGTACCAAACTCGGTTTTAGGAGAAGCTAATACTGAAGCTCTATATCAGCACATGGTATTTTGCAGAAGCAATGCTACAGCATTATATTAATATGGTATTTTGTAAAGGCTAATGCTAAAGGGCTATACCAACATGGTATTTTGTAGAAGATAATGCTAAAGCACTCCACCAGCACAGTATTTTGTGAAAGCTAATGCTACAGCGCTATACCAACATGGTAGTTTGTAGAAGGTAATGCTAAAGTACCACACCAACACAGTATTTTTTGAAAGCTATTGCTAAAGCACTATACCAACATGGTATTTCATATAAGCTAATGCTAAAGTGCTAAATTCAACCATGTTGATACCTTGATGTGTCAATGACAGAACATGCACTCCAGCATAACCCTCAACAGGATCAAATTTGTTATTCACACCTACCAGTACAGTTGAGCCTCAGGAAGTGATTCTTTGGAACAGACCTTTCACTAATTGTTTCAGTTTCATAGTTACTGAGTGTTGCTAACTCTGTTATTGATTTTACCTACCTGACCACGGTAGGGCTTCGGTCAGAGGTTGAATACACGCAGGTCGTTAGTAGATTCTAAACTGTTTACTGTATGGTTCTTGTTTTAAAAAGTTGTAGAAGAAAAAAGAAAGAAGGTGAGGAGAGGATACTGCTGCGTAAGCAGTGTTTACCCACTTCAGAATTAGAGCATGAATATAAACGTCTAACTATTTGAAGAATTCTTAACAATCGATAACCAAAACTTCAACTCAGATGTTGAACTTTATTCAACTGAAAGTTTACAAAACAGCCAAGTAAAACAGCGCTTTAGAATTTATCCAGAAAAAATGTATTTAGAGGAAGCTACGTGTGCTAACCGTTTTCAAAGTTAGTAAAAGCGCTAAACAAAAAATTAGCTCATTAGAGGATTAGCTGAAGTGTGCCCACCAGAGTAGCTGCTAATCCAAAACCTTACAGGGTACTGATCCAACTTCCAGTATGATATTTTTCTACAGTATGCAAAAATACTTCCCAATAACTTACCCTGGTACTTTCCTTGAATTTAAAGAGTACATTCTTAAACACTACAGGGTACTGTTCTGGTTCCTAAAGGGTATTTCCTCAACTTACAAAGCACTTTTTAACACTTTATCAGATACTTTTCCAAACTTTACTGAGTACTGTTCTACCAGTACCATTACCATACCATACCAGGGTACTATTTCAAATCCTAAAGGCCAACTTACTGGAACTTAGAAGATACTTTCCAAGAGTTTACCCCTGTACTTTTTAAAACCTGACATGGTGTATACCTAGAATTTACAGGGTAATTGTCACAGTACTTCGGGGAATGAACTGCAGATGGAGACAGATGGTGAATACCCTGTAAGTTCTGGAAAAGTAAACAATTTCATAAAAAAAAAAAAAAACAAATAAACAAAAATTCACAAAAGCAACCCGTAGTTCCAGGAAAGTAGTCTGTGAGTTCCTGGACTGCAAACTGTAAATTCAAGGAGGGGTTCCTCTGAGTTTCATGACAGTAACATCCAAATTTTAGGAAATTATCCTGTGAGTTCTGGTAAATTAACCTGATTTCCAATAAAGTAACCTGAAAGTTTCAGGAAAGTAATCTATAAGTGCATTTTAGGAAATTACCCTGTGAGATCTGAGAAAGTACTCTGTATGTTAGAGGAAAGTAACCTGTAAGTTAACTTCCCAAAATAGCCCTTATGTTTGAAAGAAGTTACCTGTCAGTACCAGGAAGGTTTCCAGTCAGTTCCTGAAAAGTAACTTTTGAATTTCAGGAAATAATCCAGTGAGCTCTGTGAAAGTGACCTGTAGGCTTTGGATCTGTAATCTGTAAGTTCCAGGAAAATAAGCTGTATCTTCCTAGAAAGTGTAGGCTAAAAATTGTCTGTTTATATTTTTACAAAAATGTAAATTGTACATCCAAACATTTAATAAATTTTAAATAATAAATTGAAATTCGTCTCATTTTACTCATCCTAAGACAGCGATATAAAGAAAAGAAACTCCCTCTGGTGGCTGTTCTACAGATGTCAGCTCCTTACAAATCAAATGATTTCCTTCCTCATCACTTGCTTGCCTGTTGCATTTGCAATCCTAATTATGTCAATCTATGTCAAAATCCAAATATATAACCAAACCTTCTTAGGTGTATGTCAATTATGTTGTTAGCACATGAAAATAATCCCATAACTGTTTCTTCCTTGTTATAGGACTTCTGAACCTGCACTTTATTCACACTGAAAGCCTGTCCCAAATTTATTTTGTAGATTTGAGTTTTAACTAGATTTGGCTGATGGTGCATAAACAATTATGATTCTGAGAAAAAAGTGAGAATTCTGAGATTAAAGTTAGACTTCTAAGGAGAAAAGTCAATATTCTGAGAAAAGTCAAAATCCTGAGATAAAAGTTAGAATTCTAAGAAAAAAGAAAAATTCTGAGAAAAAAGTCAAAATTCTGAGATTAATTCTCACTTTTTCTCAGAATTCTGACTTTTTTGTCATTTTTTTCCCTCAGAATTCTGACAAAAAATGAGAATTCAGAGATTAAAGTAGGAATTATGAAAAAAAAAATCAGAATTCTTTTTTTATTTTTATTTTTATTTTTTATTTTAGTGGCCCTAAATCCTCTTCCATACTTCCTTCCTTCAGGATAAGTAGTAGCTTTTCATGGTTCTTCGCATCTGGATGCTGAATAACTGGATTTATCCTGGATCTTGTAATTTGCCCTCAGAAAACCTTTGTTATAAGGTTGGTGCTGTAAAAATAAACGGATTAGACGAGAAGAATGACAGGAAACAACAGAAGAGGAGGAAACAGTTGAATCCTTGTAGAACATCTCCCTCTGGTGGTGGGACTTGAGATTGCATCAATTGTAAATACAGCAGTTTTCCAACTTTCTGTCTCTAGGTGGCTTCCAGGTTTCAAACCCCTGTAGTTAGAGCATGGCATATAATTTTTTTTTTAATGAATTATGAGATAAAAAGCCATAAAAATGATCACCTCTCAATTCACTCTCAATTTAATGGTATATTATCATCCAAAAATCTTGTATTATGCTCTGATTCCATTTATTTTGGTTCTGATCCCATTCAATTATCACCTTTGTTCAAAGCACAACATCTCTTGCAAGTAGTTAAAATGTATTGTTATCATATAATCATGTTTCCCTGCTGCAGACTATGAGTAAAATAGAGAAATACTTTAAACCAACAGGTTGTAACACAACCATCCTGCTACAGACAGCACCATTTTGCAGCTTGAAGTCAGGTATGATATATGGAGAGAGAAAATTACCAGATCCCACAGATTTTGATGATGCGGGCCTATAGAAACAAATTAACCACGGATTTCACTAATTAGTAACCCAGGGTAGAAAATATCACACCTAAGCTACTCTGCTTCAGTATGAGAATCTTGGATAGGGCTGCTCCATTATGGAAAGTTAAGAGGAAGGAAAAAGTACGGTAGAAAAAAGGTGCACAAGCAACAGAGACACACAGGACAAACAACTACGCACACACTCATAGCTAAGGAGAATTTAGAGAGACCAATTAACTTAACAGTAATGTTTTTAGACTCTAGAAAGAAGCTGGGGTACCCAGAAAAACCCCACCCATGCACTGGGAGAACATGCAAACTCCATGCAGAAAAGCCCCAGACTAGGATTCAAATCCAGCAGCAACAGCCCTAAAATTTATGAGATGAATCAAAAGAGATACACGTCCTTTGGATAATACAGAAATGTCACGTTTAGAGCTCAATGCTTGCTTCGCATTCCTGTCATATTTTCTGTCTGTTAAACTGTGATTTATTTGGGTATTTTTCATTTGAAATGAAAGCTAACCTGAAAATAAATGAAAAAAAAAAGCAGCTACAGTGCAAAAGAAAGTCTTTGAAAGACCTTAAAAGGGCCAGAAGTGGTAAAAAATTATAAAAATACCCACCAGTTTCAAGGGAAAATATAAAGAAAGTAAGGATGGACTAAGACTTTTGCTCAGATTGATGAGTCACTGGGGTCGCTGTTGCTGCTGACATGCAGGACTCAGCACCTTTACTCATTGTTACGATATCTAACGCTACTTCTGGTGTTTAATGCCGTCTTCCTGACTTCCTGCAGCCTGCGAGCTGTCGGGTGCAGACGTCCTGCTGGGTTCTCATCGGGTCGTCCCTCCTGCTGCTCCTCTTCCAGCTGTGGATTAGCATCGGCTCAGACTGCTTTGTAAAGGCCCATTTCCACCTCCATTTGTCCCTCTGTGGTCGGAGCAGAGGGAGAATTACCAAGACACAGCAGCCTGCGTGAAAAGTGATGAACAGCTTCCTGGACTGAAACCCTTTGGTTTTAATGTCAGAAGATTAAGAAGACAAGATAAAAGAATCTCAGCTGTTATTTCAAGGTTCCTCAACACAGGCATCTTTAAAAAGTGTGAAACTCAAAGCAATCCATGGATACACGCTTGTCCTTGCAGGGTCTTAAAGCTGCACACTGCAAAAACACATCTTATCAGGTATTTCTGGTCTAGTTTCTAGAGTAAATATCTTGAAAAAACTTGAAACAAGACAAAACTAACTTACAAATAACTTTCAGCAGATGTAGCAGCTGGTTTTAAGTCAATAATTCCTTAATATTGATGAAAAGGTTCTAGTTATAGTGAAATAATCTGCCAGTGGAGCAACATATTTTTCCCATAAGTTAAAATGTCTTGCTCCACTGGCAGATTGTTCCACTTATAACTAGAACCTTTTCATTTATATTAAGGAATTGTTGACTTAAAACCAGCTCCTATATCTGCTGGAAAGTTACTTGAAAGTTAATTTTGTCTTATTTCGAGTGTTTTCAAGATATTTGTTCCGGAAACTAGACCAGAAACACTTGGTAAGATTTTATGCTTTTGCAGTGCAGAATGTGACTTTTATGAAAAATAGTTTTTTTTTAGATATTTGCTAAAATTATCATTATGTCATGACAGTAAAATATAAGACAGACTATCTGTGAAAAAAATCAAACATTATATGCAATACGGGATGTGCACATAAAGCCCCCAGATGAGGTTAATGGTGAACACATGAAGAAAACAAGTGAGTAATGATAAAGTCGAGCTTCTTCTCTGGTTCACATTGGATTAGAAAAGTAATAAACTACAAGATGAACATGTAATCTGCCATTATTGTTTTCTGTAAAAACTGTTTAAAGTCTCCTAAAATGCGGTTTCAGTGTTGACTGGGCCTAGCATACAACCTAGTGGTACACCAGTTTCACAGTTTTTGAAATGTTTTTATGATGGTAAATTTTAACACATTGTTTTCTAGTTTTAAAAATGTTATTAGCTTAACTAACAACACAAGATATATTCCTCTGAAAATGGTCAGATGCTGGACTGAAATGGAGTGAAAAAAATCTCTGAAAAGGACCTAAGAAAGCCTGGAGAGGTGTCGATAGAGACCACTTTGAATGTTCAGAATAAGGTCAGGCTTCTTGAAATGGAAATATCAAGAAATGGAGTTTAAACCAGGACTTTCTCTGCTGTTTATCTGCACGCATGAAAAGTTTCTGCATGTTTTCTGTTGAGGAGTCTTTCCTGTTGGAATCAGCTGGGTCATTAGCATCTGACTGGAGGGGTGAGGGAGATTAGCATATCCCACCCGCGGGTGGGGGTTACAAGCTTCAGCCACAAATCCAGAGGAAAAAAAAAAAAAAAAAAAAAAAAAAAAAGATTTTCCAGCCAAAAATGAAATAAAAAAGAAAAGCTATCACTCACTCTGAACTCAGAAGAAAATGTTGAAGCTTGGATCTGAACCACAGTTGTTATTTTTAAACTTTAATTCACAAGATGAGGAACTTTTTCCCCTTGATAGAGAATCTAAAGGCAAAATAATCCCTCAAGTTTTCAGAGGAAAATAAATTTATTATAAAAGTTTTCAGCTGCAACTTTTTAAAATCATTTAAATAAATAAAGTCATTTGCAACATTTCATTGCTATATTTTTCTCCTCATTAAATGAATTTTATTTAATCTTGCTTTTGTTTTCTGGGTAAAAGCTAAACCTTTTCAGCCATTCCTCCTGCAGAATCAGCATCCTGTCACGGTCAGGCCGGTTCTTGTTGATTCCAACCTGCAGACAGCCGGAAACGGGGATGGATCGGGGGGCGTGGCTCCCGGCGCACCGCCCCTTTTAAATGGAAATCACCTGGAGCGCAGAGGGGGGGGCACACAGGAGAACTGCCAGCTTCTAAAGGAGATGTTCCCAAGTTTTCCAACAAACGAGGCTGAGAAAACCTGGAAGTCACGGATTTATTCCTGATTTATTGATATTCTGATTTTTATTTTTATTTTTTGGGGTGGGGGAGCAGCAACTTACCTCAGGAATATTAACGAATACATTTCAGAGTTTTCTTCATTTTTTTTGTGTGTGTTTTCTATTTGCAACACATTAAAACTGCAAGTAGTTAGAATTTGGAGTATCATAAATTAATTTTCTGCTGTAAGATGAGGCGACCGCAGAGGTTCAGGTGAGTCCCGAGACACGAAGAAAACAAACACTTTGTTTTTCTTTTTCTCCCAACTTTCTTTCATTTAAACCACTGTCCCCCCTCCCTGCCTGCTGTCTTACAGAATGCTGCTCTGTGTTGTCTGGTGTCTCCAGTCTGTTGCTGCTGCAGGTCAGTTTTTCTTCACAGCATCTCCACGCTGTTTATTGCCGTCGTATTTATTAGAGGCGATAACTTCATGATGCATTCAAATGCACCTCGTAAAAGCAGCAATGTTTCTAAATTATTCAGCAATGGGCAGTATCTTGTGAGCGAAATCCATCCCTATTTTTAAGCGTTAAACAAACTGCAGAAGAATCTGTTAGTTTGTGGGTAAAAATAAAGGTTTTATCATTATTTGTATATTTAATCATAGCTTTTCAAGATGTACTTGAATGCATCATGAATCCGTTGGTCCCTGTAACTTCTTGGCCGTAATAAAAACTGTAGATGCACTCTCAGTTTCTAAATAATCAGACATTTTCAGATTCACAGTGTGACTTCATATCCTCGCCAGTCACAGACTGTAGCTGAACTGGTTTTGAAGCCACTTACACCCAGTTTTGGTCCTGATAGCCACTGGTTTCTCCTAATTTGCACATCAGTCAGATCTAATAGTGGGACCTTGTTCAGAAACAGTCAGCAGGAATGTGAGGGCTGTTCCCAGACAGAAAGAAACCCAACAATGTGGCCATCAGGGTTTGGTTTCCAGAGTAAAGTCACGGGTTTAACCCTGAATCTGATCCAGTCTCGACGCTTCATCAGAACCTTGAAGGACAAAGAAGATCATATTTTCCATCAATCAGCTGTTCATGAAGTGTTTTTTTTCTTTATTTCTTCTGAATTTCAAGATGGATGCATGTGGTGATGAATTAATTCCTCTGCCTTGATTATTTTCTCAAAATCTGACTGTTTTTAACCTGACATTTTCTTCCAGACTCTGAGCAAAGCCACCGCTCTTCTTCTACCGCTGCCCCATCTTCTTCTCCTTCTCCTGGGCTCCAATCCTCCCGTCCCTCTCAGGACGGGAGGATTGGAGCCCAGTTTACCCAGGTGAGCTCTCCAAACAGCGGGGACCGTAAACACCGAGACGCCAGCGCCGTGCTGCCCTTCGTCGGCCTCACCAGCAGTAAGTTTGCTTCCAGTCACACAGATGGTTGCACAAACGCAACCTGCTTCGAACATGCATCAAATCCCTGCTGGAAGTTATAAAAAATAACTCAAGAAAATGAAAATGCATGAATGCGTCGACGTTTTTGCAGCAGAAAGGAACAAAAATGAGCAGATTTTCAGTTTTAATTTAGCTGTAAAACTCTGGGTGCTGCAGGCCATCATCACCGGAGCTTTAGTGTTTTTCTGTTATTTTCAGACGTTTGTTCAGACTCTTTGGTGTTTACTGATGTGGAGCGGAGGAGTGCTGCTGGAATGTGCTGCCAGCTGCAGACTCTGGTTTATTTCACAGATACAGAGGAGAGGAGCTGCATCAGTTGCACTGCAGATCTCTGAGATATTCACACCCAATAAAACTACAAATCTGGAAACAAAACCAAGGAAAATTACAAGAGCGTTAGATAAATAAAGGAAACTTCACATCCAGATCATTGTTTTTCATTTTCCATCCAAGGATCCAGAATATCTACTTTCTAAAAATGACTTTTTTACATTTTCTTTGGACATTGCCTGTTTTTACTCCTTTTTTTTTATTTAATTTTTTTTATTTTTTTTATTTTTTAGTCCAGTTATGTAGCATTTCAGATGTTCTTAAGTCTGACTGTTTAATCAATGAAGCAAAAAAAAAAAAAAAAAAAAAAAAAAAAAAAAAAAAAAAAAAAAAAAAAGCTTCTAAATGCAAAAGATCTGATTTGGATTGTAGGGGGGATTTTTAGGTACTTCGTAACCTGAAGTCAGTAACAAAAAACACAATTTCTTCCCATTTCTTCAGCAGAATCTTTGAAAGATGAAACAGGTTGAAAGGCAGAAACGAGGATTTTTAGTTCCATCATTGTGATTATCAAAAAACTGTTGGCTAAAAATCCTGGTATTCAGTAGATGATCAGCTGAATAAGGATGCAAGTTTTAGCCTTGTCAGAAAAACTTTAACTAAACCAGTATTTTTAAATATGTTGCACTTAATTTACCAATTTATACAGTAAAAAAGAACAGAAACAAAACCTCAATGAAAACACACACCGTTAGCTTAAATCAGCCTACTTTATCCATTTTTACTTTATTTTATGTTAGCTAGCATAGTTAGCCAACTTTTTCTATCTTAAATTAAATTAACCACCCTTGGCTAATCTCAGCACAGTTTATCCAATTTTATCTCAGCTTAGTTTAACCAACAAACCTAAGTTTAGCTGGCTGACTAAATTAGCTAGTCTTAACTTAATTTAGCCAGTATTAGCTCATACAAGCTTAGGTTAGCCTTTTTTTAGCTTCGTTATTTTTTTAAAAGCCAAAGCTTATTTCAGCAGAGCTAACTGAATTTAGTCCACCTTATGGTGGCTACTCTGAAGTTGGATTATAAAAGAATAATTTCAATTAGGAAAGTGAGCTTGCCAAGCAACATACAGTTTAGTATCTACTATGGTTTCTGCTTATATAGACTGTAGTGAAGCTAGCTGGTAAACTATTCATTAGCACTTCTGATGGTTTATATCTCTGTAAACCAGGGGCAAAGATAATGTTGTAAATATCAATTTGTGAACATGTTCCTTTTATGTTTAAATGCATAAAATGGATAGAAATGCATCATAATTAGCTTTTCTTTTTTGCTAGCAGTAGCTAGTGACACAACAATGATCAAATCTCACAGTTTTCTGACTTGCAGCTAGAATGCTTTGAGCTTGTGTGTGACGGTATTTCCACCTTCAAGCTCAGACTGCCAAAACAAAATCAAACGCAGCATTAGCTTATGTTAAGATTAGTTCAGTTTAGCTAGCTTTGTCTTTCTGCCTGGAACTTTTTGAAGATGATATCTCAAGAGCCAATTAGCTTTTCATATTTCTGTTTTGTTTTTTTGTTTTTTTTAAACGGTTAGTTTTGAGACATGTTTGAGTGAAGCTGCTGAAACTAGGCGTACGGAAGATTAGGAATGATGGGTCTCTTAGGTCCTTTGTCAGGTCTTTCATGGAATTGGTTTTTTTTTTTTTTTTTTTTTAGGCCTGAAAATTTTCATTTTATCCCTAATATTTAGGTACATACTTTGCAATATGTCATTCTCAGGTACTGAACTGAAAAAACAAAACAAATAAGTCCAAATAAAAATGTTCAGGTACCTAAGGGCTGGAGATCGATTGACAAGACCCCTTTAAAAGAAGAAAGTCTGAATGCGTAAAGGAAAATGGGTAGAAACAAGGATTCAAACAATGCTTTAAATAATGGGTGAAAACAAAATCCTTCCCTCTGAGAATCGGATTGATATTTTAAATGTTTTTAAGGTGCCGAGCAGAGTCGCACCTGCTGTAAGAATGGAGGAACGTGTATCCTGGGCAGCTTCTGCGCCTGCCCCCCATTCTTTACCGGGAGGAACTGCGAGTACGACACCCGAATGAAGTAAATAACCAGAAAGTCTTCTGGGCTTTCAGTGCCCATTAAGATGTTATCATTTTGTTTTGACTAGATTCATGGTCTCTCTCTCTCTCTACGGCTCATTAACTTATTTTCCTGCAGAAAAGAAGGTTGGCTCCTAGTTTTTACTTTTTTCCGATCTCTCTGTTTGCAGACGATGTGATGTTATTCCTCATGGTGAGTGGGTCCAGAAAGGCTGTTCCTACTGTCGCTGTTTCTATGGCACCTTGCACTGCTTCCCTCACATTTTCCACAAAGATTGTGGTAAGAAAGTTTACACACGTTGCAACAAGTATCATCCGTCCTTATTTGATCTGAAAATGGCTCAACCCAGCAGTTACGCTGAGAGTCCGTCAGCTTTGCATTTTGAGAAAAGTATCAAGGTTGTCGAATGTTTTATTTTAGTTTTTAATTCTTTTGATCTTTTTATTCCCCTGCGATGTGGTTCAGGTAATCTCTGAAAGGTTTTGTAATCTCAGAGGTGTTGAGGAGCAAACAACACCCACAGGTCACTGTAAAACCCGCCATTCACAAGTTTCACCCGAAGACAAAAAAATGTTCCCTCTGTGTGTAAATGGGGTCTGAATGAATTTGCCCCACCTTCTCATTTACAGTTCAAGTCTTTTATCTCCCTAAATAGTCTCCTATTGAACTCCTCCTTGACAACAAAACCTGAAAATAGAAACACTTGTCCTATACAGATTTATGCAGTCTTTAGTTATGCCCTAGCCCTACTGATGTACAGTTTCGTATGTTTTTGACAACCAGGACAGAAAAAGAAACCTTAATCTAATCCCATCAGAACCGATCCAACCTCACTCTATCTTCAAGTCCAGCATCCATCAAGTTATCCTTTTAAGTAACAGGAATGCTATATCAGGCAAAATAGGCTATACTGCACTCCCCCAGGCCTCACCAAACATGCTACTGCTAACGTTAGCATGTATTAGAATGACATGATAATGTTTAAAGTTATTTAACTTGTTAAAAAATACCTATCAGTGCAACAACTTCTAACACATCCCAACAGAGTCTGATAATGTTAGCATTAGCATGTGGAAGCTTGAAAATGTTAATTTTAGTCAAAATATTAATATCCTTAGCTAAATATTGTGATTTAGGGTGTTGTTTAAAAAAATACCCAGAGTAAAACCTCATAGCTCTTGGCTCTTAACCCACACCAACCAACCTCGCTCTTTGTTTAAGCACAATACGTTAGCATGTTAGGCTTAAGCAAGCCTAATATTAATCTTGGTAATTCTGGTCACTCCATGTTAACGCCCACAGTTTATCATATGTTTTTTTTTTTGTTTTTTTTTTTTTTTTTAGACTCAATGAAAATGTTTAAACACAATAACAAACCAGATGAACTCATCTGAAGGACAGCTTGCATTAGCATGTCATTGATAACACCCACAGCTAATTATTGTAATGTTCTTGAATGCTTTGAAATACGCATTTGCTTAATATTCATCTTGTTCCTACAACTGAAGGTTGTGAGTCAGTCACAGATAAGGAATACAGCAACACGAACAACTACATATGAGTGAAATAAGATCTGAATCATACAATTTAAGATTATTCCATTATGTTTTTCAGCTAATCATGTCCCTGGACATTTTTTTTTTTAAGTTAAATTTTTATTTTTGGGCAACTTTGGCTGTGATGACACAAATCGCATAAATTTTGGTTGTGTATTTTGGGGTGAATTTAAGATTTTTTTTTTTTATTTTTTTTTTAGGATTTTCTTTAAAGCCTTTTACTTTAAACGGAACAATCAGACTCCCTTCAGCATTTTTTTCTTTAGCCATTGACTCAGTTTAAAAATATTTTTAATACATACCATTACAATTTTTATATGTATTTTAAACTTTTTTAAAAAATGTTGGTGCTAAAATACCTTCAATAATGCTTTGTTTATGTACCTTACATCTACCTACTTCTATATATGGCTTGGGGGAATCTTTTCCTGAACAACTTTACACAAAAAGTTAACTTTGATCAAAATCAATCTTGGCAACACTTGACACTCCTAAGCCTTTATAATATTTTAATTTGCAAATATGGTCAAAATGAGGAAAGTTATGAATAGTTGTTACATACGGAGAAAAATAAAGGTAATAAAGACATACATGAAACATTTTTGGTAAAAAATAAATAAATCTGTCAAAGTTTTCTATGGAGAACCTTTAGTGTCAGGAGTCAAATGTGGTCCACATACCCCTAGGGGTTAAATGCAGAGTGTCGGCACATCCTTAGAGTCGTAAATTCATGTATCTAAAATTAAAGCCATACAATATCTTAAATCCATTAGAAAATGTTAATTATCCCTAAATACGTTAATCACAGGTCTTAAATTTTATCGTGGCAGGACGATTTAATTTTGCATATTCTAAGTAGTTTTTCTCGTGAAATTTTTCTGTCAGGCAAAAATTTGAGTCGCACGCAGAAATCATTGCGTTCTGTGACTCGAGGCGCTTGAGGCTACCGCTAACTAGCTGCTAATATACTCTTGCTAGCTAGCTAGCTTGCTTTTTGGGTCTATCATTGGTAAGTGTAAATTATTGCCAGTTAGCTGGACAACGTTCGTCTTCACCACTGGATCACTTCTGTTGCCAACCCGTACGATCTTATGTACATTCTGTGCAAAAATGCTTGGCACTACTATATTAAATATGTAATTTTCTTTTGTACATTTCTGTCGCGGTACAGGTCTTAAATTTCATTCATAATGGTCTTCAAAAGCACTTAAAAAGTCTTAAATTAGAGTTGGTGAAACCTGCAAAAAACCTGTATGTGAAGCCCCGAGTTTTGCCTTTAAGGTAGTCTGCAGCCTGTGGAAAGATCATCATCTTGGAGCTAAAAAAAAAAAAAAAAAAAAAAATCCAAAAATCATAGCAAACTTGTAGGAGACTTTCTGTATGCTGCTTAAATTTGAAAGCTTGTTAGCTAGCTAATCCAACACCAAGCTCTCAGTGAAAAGATGCATCATTTACTGCAGTTTTTTTTTCCCAAAATAGACACGTTTCAGAGTGGAGAGCGAAAGCTTTTCTTGTCCTGCCTGGGAGATAAACGTGTATCTCTAGGAGCTCGAGGAGCTGCTAAAAGATGAGATAAGCAAAGCTATGTTTAGAGAAATTGAAACACAGCGACGGTGAAAGAAATAAGATAACAGCTGCAGAAATGCAAGAAAAATGGCTCTGAAGACATGATATTCTTAATGGTTTCTTTTCGTTTTCTCCCTAGATGACTCGGACGAGGAGGTGCGCTGGAGTCATTCGTCGGCTGTCAGGATGAGTCCTCTCAGCTGTTTCCTGTACCTGCTGCTGCTACTTCCTGCGCTCCTCGTCCTCTGATGCTCACTTGGATTTTATTCTCCAGTCGCCTCTAAACTGACCAACATATGAATGCGTTGAGCTTGATGATGGTGCAGTATTTATTTCAGCGTTGTGCTTTTATGTAACTGTCTGAAACATCTGGATAGTAACAGCGACGACAGGAAGAGGTCTTCCCTCTGTGTTGGTCTCAAAGGTTGAAATGAAGGAAGCTGTACATAAGAGTTTTATGGAAAATGTTTTTAAAGCATTTATTGCTTTATTTTTTTTCTTCATGAAAGAAAATACCTGATTATTGTTTGAAACTTGCACAAACTGAGCCGACGTGACATTTAAATATAACCCCAGTGTGTTTGATTAATGGCTTATTTATGTTGCTGATGCTCAGGATTTAGTTTTACATGAAGGAATCAGATCCAGTGACGCCGACCATCTTTCCCAGTCTGCGACTCTTATCTGGAGGTATTTCCAGAGGGGAGCCGTTCTCTCCTGGGTGTTATCTCCACAGTTTATTGATGAGGTTGGATTTGATTATCTGCTGCTTTCTTATCTAGAACAAACACAGGAGCTGCTGTGCTGCAGTCTGTCGGCTGGTTTGCTGCAGCTCCAAATTAGCTGAATCAAACAGAATCTGTGCGTATTTGTTTCTATTATTTAATACTCTGTCTCGCAAAGTATTCACACCTTTACAACCACAAAATTCAACTTGTGTTTTGGTTCATGGAATAAAGTAAAAAAGCTGTAAATTGGAGGGAAAATGATGCAAAAGAAAACACTTTCACAGTTAAAATTCTGGAAAGTGTGGCATGCATTTGTCTTCAATCCACTTTAATCTGATACCATAAATAAAATCCAGTGCACCCAGTGGTTAGAAGTCAGTGGAACAGATGTGGAGACATTTAAAGCAGAGTTAGTTTATAGAAGCAGTTGCCAAACTTTCAATGTTCAGTTGTCGGCTGTTGGTCAAAATCTACTTTAGTTTTGGTCACATTTTACTCAGCTGTCATTTTATTTGATTAGAACATGAAGTCAAGCATCAATGGGGGTTTTAGGTCCTCTTATCTTTAAATAAAATCCTTTTTGTGAAAACTTAAGTGTTCCTGTCAGCTCTTTTCTTTCTTCCTAGCAACATTTTTTGGGCATTATCCAAGAACATCAAGCAGCAGAACCTCCTTTCCCCTGCCGGGTGCTAAAAGCTAATTTTCTGTTTAGCATTTTTGCTAACTTTGAACATGTTTAGCGCACTTACTCACATAGCAAAATTGGTGTGGCCCAGTTCTGGCCCGCACAATGCACTCGGCCCAGACTCCAAAGAATGACGGCCCTCTGCTGGCCCAGACCTCGTTTGCCAGAGGTGGCCCACACATGGGCCAGAACGGTCTCAGCACTGGAACCAGATGTCAGCCAGCTGCGCATCTCAATGAAGCCGTGCCATATAATTTATCAACAGCAGTGAAATAAGTACATGACCACAAAATCTTATGTTGACAAAACTCAACCTTTAAAGAACTTTAAAATAACCAAAGATCAACAAAGTGCTGTACATGTACAAATGACATGAAATAAAAAAGGACAAGTTAAAATCAATTATTAGTTTCTGTTTTCATTGCCTTAAGTCAAAAATATTCACTTTGTAGTACACATAGCATCTGACACACAACTTTAAAAGGTTTGTGGGAACTGATTGCCTCAAATACAGAGTGGAGAAAACTGACACCCCCGTTGAATCCGTAGGGGTTGCTAAGTGCTTTGGGACAGAGTGTGGTGAACAGATGACCCAAACATCACCAGGAAGGGAAAAGCAGACTATGATGGCGCTTTCAACGAGAACAGAGACTTTCACAGGATGGGAGTGAACTGGAACAGTCATGCAACTGCAACATCGCCAAGCTCGGGTTCATCCTAGAATGAATAAAATATGATCATAAACTAACCCGTGGTTTATATAATAGTTTCATTTATTCTTTATGCCCTTTCCTAATAAAGGTTTGTTCAGTTATTGACAAATCCTCTCTCCTGATCACAAACACACACCAAGCACAGGAATGCGTCACTTTCAACCAAACAAATCCCATCCTTTGCAGTGAGGCGGGGGAAACAGTAAGGCGATTTGAGGGGTTTGAACAAGAAGCTCTAAAGCATGTCAGAATTTCCGATTAGCTGTTCATGTAATACACAGATGTAATATTTAATAACACTCAGTGTCCAGGTTGTGAAAAATCCACAGACGTCCTCAAGCCAATTTACAGGAAGATGATGGAAACAGTGGTTCACCCAGAGCTCCGAGCTGGCTCAAAATAAAGAGGCATCTTCTGTTAGGTTTACTGAACAAAACTAACTGAAAAACAAATCAACCACAAATAAAAGTTCACATATTTAATGTAACAAGGCAACCTGGAAACACCAAGTACATCAACAATGACCTTAAAAACTCTGAATCACAGGATCTGTGAGAAAACTTTAATGTAAGAAAATGTAAAATAATTCATTTACCTGGTCACTGTGAATTTTTAAAATGCCAGCCAAAGCATTTACTATCGCCCCAGTTTTGGATGCTTTCACCAGACGAGGCAGATGGCGGTCAAACTCAGCAAAGAGGTGCCCAGGTTCTGGTTCTGGTTCCTAATCCTCTGGAAGTCTGCGGACACTTTCATTTAAAAACAGCTGCATCAATTAGACAGTTCAACTCTGAGAAAAAAACGAAACAGTGTGGAAAGACAGAGTACTTGGCGTTAAAATAGCCAAACTATAGGAAAATACATATCTGCGAGAAATACAGCTTCTTATTGCGAATAATACATGGCCGCCATTTTTCAGCCACAACGAACGTGAATTTCGGTTGAAACCGAACGAGCAGCTTTCACTTTCCTGATAATGTCTGACTTGATTAAACTCCCAACATTTACCAGGTTCCACAAACAAAACAGGGCCACGTTATGTTAAAACATATCTAAAAACAAATTTGAATTACCTGAGCCGGAAGCTAACTGTGTGCGCAGATGACTTCCGGTTGTGTTCGTGGGCTAAATGATGCTAACGTCTGTAAGTCGCAGCGGTCTAAACTCTCCATGCCAAACCAAAACTGATTCATATAAGGCTTAAATATTATTATAAAATACATATCATTAGTCCGGTGAGCTGACGGCTGCAGAAATTATCACGAAGGTATTCCTGCCGCAGTGACGAGAAGCTTTGATATTCTGTTTTATTTAAACTATCGTATTAGACCCATTAGCGCCCCCTTCTGACTCGGAGGAGGAAGCAGATATTATTCAGCTTCATAAATACTTTGTGGATCCTAAGATACTCAGCGTTCAAGTGGAAAAAGATCCGCAATGCATAAATTTCACGAATAAAATAAAGTAAAATAAAAAATACATTCTTGTAAAATGATTATAGAATAGTCTCCTTATCACACACTCTTTAAATTCCGACATCAGAGAACAGTAATGTTGACTATTATAATTGTCATAATAATAATTGAACAATTATAATTATATACAATTTTAAATATAAGTACTAATTGCTGTTAATTTGTTCTTTATTAAGTTATTTAAGTTATGCTGAATTAATAAACAAATAGTCACTCAAAATCTTTGAGTCAGAGGAACTTAATATTGAGTTTAAACTACTCATTCTAATTATTTTCAACATTTGGTTTACAGTAAAGGATGGAATTATTTTCACAAAATCCAACCTTTTATGGTCTTTAACTGTCAACAGTAACAAACAAAACATTTGGCCTTCAAAGTTCCATCTTCAGCTGACTGAAATTAGCATTATTAAGAAAGAAGGACTGAATTAAACACAATCTCTAAAAACAAGTAAAATATTTTTAAGGTCAAATGTGGCTTGTTTTGTTATCAGATCTGCTTAAAATTAGTTTTATCATCTAAGAAGGACAGCTCAAGATGGAATCTCTTGAAACAAATCAAATAATTTTAAGTGAATAAGTAAATTCTAGAAATGATGTGTGAATGTCAACATTCTGCATGCCATGGGCAACATAAGTTAAGCCACATTTGGCATAAACAGATTCGGCTCACATACACCAAACCGTCATCGGGCCACTTCTGGTATGCCATAATATAATCAGTGCCATCATTGCCAGAATCGGCCTGATTCTGGTTGAAATACCAGTTGCCATGCCAGCACTCAGCCAGTAGAGCCGTCCTTACGCCAGATCTGGCACAATCTGTCTGCTATGTGGGTAGCTTCCCCTAAATAAAGCCTAAAGATATCTGTGCTGAAGTTTTGGTTATCAACAGTTAGGAATTGTTCATGTAATTAGTAGAGGTGGGCGGATCAATCCAAAATATCGATAATGTTGATACCAAATCAGTATCGATGTCGGATTGATACCAGCGTTGTAAGATCGATACTTTAGTTTCAGATTCCCTTTTGAAATTTTATTTTTATATTGTAGTTTCTCAAGTCTACCATCAAAAAGATTTTGCTTTGATCTTTCAATTTTGTTTATTTAGAAAACAATGCACACAAATGTGTTTTTCTGTTTCTGTTTATCGTGTAACTATGTTATTAAAATGTTTTTTAGACGCCTATAAACTTAATCTAAATTTTGTCCTGGGTTGTAACAAAATAATTGAAACGAAAAACCACCAAAACAGCTAAAAGTCAGAAGTCTGGTGATATATCATACTTAACGAGTATCAGTATTGGTATCGGTGATATTGGCCCTGTATTTACTTGGTATCAGTACCAAAAGATCCAGTATCACACACCTCTAGTGGTTAGACGTTTATATTCATGCTCTTATTTTGAAGTGGGTGAAGAATGTTTATGCAGCAGTTCCGTTTCCTCTCCTCACTTTCTCTCTTTTTTTTCCTGATAACTTTATTGCAAACAAGAAACATACAAAACACAGCCAGTAGAGAACAATATAGGATCATAAGTACAATATTTAAGGGCTTTATAGAACATGGAAATTATAAAGTTAAAATTAATTTGATGCTTGAAGGCTGTAGTTCAACAACAGATAAAATTTGAATTAAAGTTAGCGCTTTAGCATTAGATTCTGCTAAATAGCATGTTGATGTAGCAGCTTAGCGTTAGCTTCCGCTACATACCTTGCTGGTATAGTGCTTTAGTGATAACAGAACTGATGTTTAGGATTAAGTGTTAGCCCACAAATAAAATGAATGTGATTGGTTGTCATCTTTCTCAGATAATTACATCGTGGTCTTGACGGAACGTCGTCACAGTTTGAGTCATTCTGAGTTTTTTTTTAGTTTTCATCTTGAAAAAAATGTGACTGATCTTAGATTAAAAGATCTTAACAGCTCTTTTCAGTCCATCACCTGAAGATGGAGAGAGGATGGACCAACTGCAAATCTGCTAAGACATGGACATCCACCTGAACTGACATGGAGAACATTAACCAGAGAAGCCGTCAAGCAGGTAACTCTGGAGGAGCTGCAGAGGTCTACAGCTCAGGTGGAAAATAACTCCACAAAAGTGGCCTTCATGGAAGAATTAAAGTCATCAAGCAAAATGTTCTAAGAGAAAAACTAGCACACCTTCACCATAGTGAAACATGGTGGGGGCAGCATTGTGCTGTGGGGAAGCTTTTCTTCAGCAGTGATTGGGAAGTCGATGCTCAAAAATTTAAAATTCCCCACGTTAAGCTGAAATAGGAGCTGAATTTGACTCTTGTTCCAACTGTTGTATTGCAGATATGCAGACAGTGATGTGTGACAACAGCATTAGCTCCATTTTATTATTTTTCAAACAATTTCACTGAGATTAAGCCTCAAGAATCAGACTTTGTGTCATCCCATGGAAATCTTTCGGGGAATCTGGAGGAAGTTTAGACAGACGGAGTAGTTTTGTTTTATAACGTAAAGAAAGTTTGGAAAGTTTTTGAGAATGTGCATAAAAAAAAACCACCAACTCACTGGGCTTCGGACCTTTTCCTCTGATGCAGCTTTCAGCCTAAAGGCAGGATGCATCAGAAAGCTCTCCATTTATCCAAAATAAGTTCCCAAACTATTTGACTTTCCTCTGCAAAGTCTGGCTTTTTGTTCGACTTCAACTTTGAATGAAAAAGAGCCAAACCAGGAGTTTTGCTGCTGCAGAGGAACAAAAAGAAGGACTAATGGGGATGAGAAGAAAAGCAGGAAGGGTTTAATCCCAGAGTAATCTCTCCATTGTTACCCAGCCGACTCTTCATAAGTTAATTAAAAAAAAGCTTCACAGCTTGAGCAGAAAGTCAATAAAAAAAAATCCTTGATGTGATTTTAGTTTCATTTTGTCAGCAGGTCAGACGTCCAGCTGTGTTTCTGCACCGGAGAATCTGAAACTGTAGGTTTCCCTGCAGGAGTGGAGCTGACTTAAGAAGCTGGAGGCGAGGATGGATTTAACACGGATTAATGAAGATGTGAATGAGAGGAGGAATGTCAACCGACTCCCCGCACCTCCTCCCATGACTTCCCGTTAACATTTGTAAACAAACTGCTCAGAAATGTGACATTTTCTGTGTTGATGTTGGAGAGAAACAGTTCGTGCCCCCATGTGGTGCGCCACCTGTGTCCCATAGGCATGCAACAAATGCAGATTTCTGCCAAACAGCATGAAGAGTTAATCCCTTAAAGGACAGTTAAACATTTTCCTCTCATCTCATACTTGCAAATAGGAGGCTGGCAGTTCCAAAAAGAGGCAGCAATAAGGAATCTGTTGTGCAAATTACTAAAATGTGAATAGAAATTTGAATTGCTCTATAGGAAATTGTCAGTATATACATGAACATTTGTAATTTGCATTAAAAAAAAAAACAAAACAAAAAAAAAAAAAAAAAACCCGACAAAGGGTGTGAACACTTGCTGTTTGTTGGCAAGCTTAACGCTGACATCTGGAGGCTAGACCCTGAACTACACCTCAGTCATTTCTCAGCCATGTAGCTTTTAGTCAGTTTGCCTGTTTTCCACAGCCCAGTAACTGTTCAAGAGATGTGTTGTGGACCCAAATGAGGAAGAACCACCAGTGTGCTGGGGTGGGGGGGGAACCTGTCTAGACCCTAGCCCCTCAGTGTCAAGCAAGCACAGAAGATTTATAGCTGTTCAGTTAATATTTTATTTGAAAGTTTCTCAAGGATGACACGTTGTGGGAGGCGATACATGGTTCCACTTCATTGGTCTCCAGATGACCTGTTAACATGTTTCACAAATTTCCAAATGCTTGTTAGTCTCTTGTTTTGTCAAATTAAAGAAACGTCTGGTGGTGTTACAGCCCCCACCCAAGTTACCTTGTTTTGGAGCTTCTTTCAACCTGGAATCCACTGACTGGAGCAAGTCAATAGTTTTCTGCAGAGAAGTTTTATTGTGGGAAAATGCTGCAAAATAAAAATGCATTAGCACCCGGAACAAGTTTTGGCCAATGGCCGTCAGCCCCTTCATTTCCACGAGTCTTACAGTTCCCAGTCTGCTGCTCATCATGCACTCCTTCCTGAGCAGTTGGCCAGCAAGACCCTGTTGACAAAACCATTGTGTCACATTTTCAGACTGCGCCATTCACAGCAAGTTCTCACAGCCACAGCTGGACAAGACAGACCCCTGATAAGCCACCAGCTTAATTAGCCAACATACTGGAGAAGCAGAAATGGACCAATTTCACTTCAAAAGATGAAACCACAAACCTTGCAGCCACAGAGTTCCTGCACAGAAGATCAGAATCCAAACACCTCCCATGGTTCCTTCCCCAAGAGAAGCTCTAACCAACATCTGAGGCTTAAATAGAGCCATCTGCAGGTGCTGCAGCTGCAGATCATCAACTTTTAATTGGTTCTCCTCTCAAAACACCAAACTCAGTTCCTGCTCCTTGAGATCCAGTTCTTTGGTTTGCATCAGTGCAGCTTTCTACTCATTGTTACATAAAACGTCTTCTAAGCAATTTTGATTCAAGAACATGACTTTATGAGCAATTCTCCACATGAAGATTCAAGTAACGAGAAAAAGAATTTGACCAATTGACCAATCAGAACGTTTCTCCTATTTTGGCAAAACTGGGACGTTTTCTAGGGGAAAATTTACCCTCAGTTATTTTGTTCATTGCCTCTGTAATGCCCGTTTCATCGATCAATAATAATAAAGTTTTTTCTGTTACTTTTTTAATGCCACATTCTTTAAAAGTTTAAAAGAGGACATCTGTTTACAGGGCTTCTTTCGCTCCTGCTAATAACATTGGAGTTGTTTGGAAATATGCTGTATAAATGAAGCTGGCCTTGTTTAGACAGGTGGGCTCAAACATCAGTGCGTATTAACTGATGCATCGTCGTTTTGAAATGTCCCCATGCACACGTTGTTCCAGAAAAGTGTACCATAACTTCTGAATTTTCACATTTTTGACTATTGTTTGTATTCAATAACTCACCGGATTGATGAGTTTTACGAAAAGAAACATGTTTGTATAACATGCACTCATTAAAAATATCATAAAAAATAAATCTTTAGGGCCCCCTCCAAACCTTGGGCCGCAGTAGGTTTCCGCAGTCTGGCCCAGGCCCTGGTGAACTGAATGAGTTTAACTCAGGGTTAACGAACTCAGAGTTGGTTTTCAGCTGATCATGTGGAGACTCTGAGTTATTCAGCAGAGAGCTCATCACTAGGTTTTTCCAGGACCAGAACTCAACAAACAGACAGCGTTTAGTCAACAAACTGCCTGAAAGCCTGAGAGATGCAGAAACTGTTGTTATTTCTATCATGTTTTAGCTTTTTAGTTGCTGAACTTTGATTATTTTAACATGTTTTTATGCTTCTTTTTGAGTATTTCTGATATATCAGGTGATTGTTTTTGCCGATTAGCTGGTGTGAAGCTGTGATAAAATGTTCAAGACTGAAAAATGAAGCCAGGATAAATTTCTATTAGTTCTTTTTATTCGATCCCTTCAGCATCTTTTCACCTTCTGCTATTACACACAGGTGTTTCAATGTAGCCTGGAGTCTCAGATATGCAGAGCTCGGTCTTGCGATCAGTTTGATCAACTTTTGCTGCTGATTTGCTGGTTACAGGGTGAACTGAGCCTTCGGGGAAACTGACAAGCTTTCTGCTCTCGCTGTCGCCTCTCCTCAAGGAAACGCTGCTGGTGCCGGTTTCTCTGATTCAGGCGCAGCAGCCACTGCTCCCTGAGCCTGAAAGGAGAGAGAAAAACACGGAAATGGAGGCGAGGAAGCCCATACTAAGAGATGTGATTGTTCTGGCAGGGCGAGCATGAATAAATTAGCTGCATCATATGAACAGATGGTCTTGATGCTCAGTTCCGATTTTTTTGCTGAAATCCTTTTTGTTGTTGTTGTTGTTGTTGTTGTTGTTGTTGCGTGGTCATTTATCCTACTAATTAAACCCGACCACACTGAGAACGGTTTGTATAAACGGTTTACGACCCTAAAGCGACCCGCATGCGCAGAAGAAGAGCGTAGACGTCACATAGCAGCGCAATGTTTACGGAAGTAATAATGGACGCCGCGGTCTGTGGATCGATTTTAAGTTTGTGGAGGAACGGGAGCCGACAGCACTGTCACAAGATCACAACATAAAGGAAGCTAATAAAAAGGAAGGACACCTAATAGCGGCGGTATTTTGTGGAGCATTTTCTGCTATTTCTGTAGAGAAGTCTGTTTAGATGCGAAGTCGGAGCCAGGAGTGGTGGGATTGTGATGTGATGCATTTCAGTGACCCAGACTTCTTTCATAAGTTCATAATTATAATTTTCAGCCATTGTTTACGTCCATATTTACCTCTTCTGGCGCAGAATTATGACGCATGTCTCACATCAACCACATAAAAGTCGGATAAAATGCAATATGGCCGTTCAGACTGCAGACGCTTTGAAAACAATCGGATGCGTATCTGAATTAGTTCCACACATGGAAGCTGCACAGATCGGATTTTTGTTTTTTGAGGATCAGAATTGGGCCGTTCAGACTGTGGTGAAAATAAAAAAGCAGATTTGGGTCGCATCTGTCTGCTCTGTAAACGTTGCCTTAATTTTTCGTTTAGCGCGTTTGCTAACTTTGAAAACGTTTAGCGCACTTATCTTCCCCTAAATGAGTTTTTCTGAATAAATTATGAATAAAGTATTGGCTGCTTTGTAAACTTTTCATCTGACTATAATCTCAGTTTGTTTCTGTGAAATTTCTACTATATTCTAGTTTTGTGCTGACAAATTTTGAGGTTTAATTGTGGAAATTTTGACTTGTTTCTCACAAATGTAATAGTTTTAAGTGTTTTTCACTGAAACATCTCGGTCTTATTTTTGGGGGGGAAATTTACTCCTTTTCAGTTTTCTTCTGTCTGCGTTGGACCGAGAAAGTTGACCTCAGTCATTGCAGCAGGACAACTCGTGTTGTGGAAAGAGGAAAGCTGTGCTGGCTGAAGGATTAATTTACTGATCCTCTGGGATTCAAACTCGCAGCCATGCTGCCCTAAGTCACATTCTCAGGCAACGATGCGATGACAGACAAACAAGCTGCAAACACGGCTGAGGTATTTAATGAACCCATCCAGCTCTGGCTCACACACACAGAGGCTGTAATAAAGTTTATTTTTAGCATTCCCTTCCTGTCTGATCCCACGGCAACGAGTTCATCCAGCCTGCTTGGTTTGAGCTTTGCTCGCCTGCCAGAACTTCATTTTCCAAACTGAAGTGAGGCAAGGAGGACATATTTCATCCTATGTTTCACAGAAACTAAACCCATGTAGCGCATCATCTTTTTCATCCGTTCTGCTGCAGATCTGCTGCTGCGTTTGGGAGCATCGATCTGTTTGGACCAAACTGCGGTGCGGGTCGGCACGGGGTTCTGTCAGTTTGGCTTACACCGTCAGAATAGCATACCGGAAGTCACCTCGGCTACTTTATCAAAACAGCATACCCATGTTTGTGTGTTTATTCTGTAATAAATGCGTGATATAGTACACAAAAACTCGTAGTCGGAGGAATACTGAAGTGGTAAAATGCTTTAAAACACAGAAAGCCTCGCTTTCTCAGTTCGCGACTTCACTCATGCTAGCGTACAGCTAGCAGGATGTGTATAATGGTAACCTTCAAAATAAATATAATATAATACTTATATAATGTACTTTCAACCATGTACTTCAAACTGGGGGTTTTATTTAGCAAGTATAAGTTATTGTTCAGGTCTTTAGATACAGGACTTGATGTCTGTTTTCTCTACGCACACAAACTATCCCAAACTGACTGGCCCCGGTAACCAACCATTCTGTAAACAATAAATTGTTAATAATTTGTTGTTTATTCATATTATTATGTTTCAGTGAGATACACAAAGTATGCTGGTTCAGCGTAACACCCATCAAACACAGCATACCCCTTCACAAACATCGGTTTGCTGTTTTGATAAAGTAGCCCAGTAGATTTCTGGTATGCTATTCTGACGGTGTATGCCAAATGGACAGAACACCAGCAGTTGGCGTCTCACCGGGTGCCAACGCCTGATGTTGTGTCATACTTGTGTGACGGCAAACGTGATGTTAGCAGCGACGTCTTTCTGTCCCCCAGTCAATGGACGGCGTTGTTTGACGGCAGTAGCTCCATCATAACCTACTGTACTGTTGTTCTATGGTCCTACAACAAAAGGGGGCCCAGGAATGGTTGTATGTTGAGTTTTTACGATGGAAACAGACAAAGTGTACCGACCCACACCGGCCCATGTCTACTGTTTGGTGAAAATGAGGCGTAATATAGTTTGGCTTACAGAGGAGCTTATGGCCCTTTCCACTCGTACCAAATCGACTTGGTGGATAGGCGTAGCTTTGGATCACACAGGGTTGGTATTGGTTGTGTTATCACCTGTTCACTCACAAGCAGGGAGTTTTAGGGTGTTTTCACACCTGACAGTTCGGTAGACTGTTTGATTGGGATCCAGAATCGCAACATTTATTCCATTTCCAGCTGCTGCACCAAGAACCACTGAAGGAAACGACACAAAAACCTCTGAAGAAGACACTGAGCGCAACTTCCTTCTTCACGAAATGGAAACAAAAATTGAGCGCCGTCAGATTTTAGCGGTTGGAGGATTTCTCTTTTGTCTTTGGTAAAAGACCACAAGCCATTTCTCCTGCTAGCGCTGGACTCGCTAGCGTTTGTTTTTGTTGTATTTACCCAGAATGCCCTGCTCTGTAATCCACTTCCTGCTTTTGGAGTGGTCGCCGGTCCGTTTGGCGTTCACATATGCATTCGAACCGAACCAGAGTTCGCTTCAACCGAACTGAGACCGAGGCTTGTAGGCGCATCAGAGTTCGATCACGCGTTCACACCTCCCCAAACGAACCGGACTTTCTAGACAAACAAAGCAGAGTTGGATTAAAGCGGACTACGCAGGGCTGGTGTGAATGAACCCGTAGATGCATGGGGGAAGTCTGCTTCTTACCGACCGCTTAAGCTTTGAATCCTTTGCTTCATTGAGCATCTTGCTTATGGAACATTGCTTGAACCTGTGGATCTCTTCTTAGGCTGTTGTGGAACATGGATTTCTATGAACTGATTCACTGACCTTTAACCTTGGATTTTGAAGCTCTTGATCTAAAATAAAGAAACCCTAACTGAAGCTTGGACTTATGTTTTGAACATTAACATTAATTTCTCCTATTCAGCTGTCAGCGACTCAAAGGTTTGTTGGACAGTCGCCAATAGGTGATGTGGTGATAATCTGCCAGTGGAAGAAGATGTTTTTCCCATATTATAAGTTAAAATATCGTGTTCCTCTGGCAGATTATTTCAGTAAATCAACTTTCTGATAAAAGCTGCCGACTGAGGCTTTTAACGCTCTTGTTGTGAATCTGAGGTTGGTTTCGCCTTATTTTAACACCTGATGAGGACGTAATCGGGTTAATTAACATCAACATACAGCCTGTGTTTGTTTTCCAGCCTGGGTTGAGATCAGTAAGACCTCTCCTGGATAAAACGTTGGCCTCGCATCCGAACAGATGTATTTTCTGACCGTGACAGAGCGCTGCTCCTCATGCGCTTCTCCTCCTTGTCCATCTGCTCGCTGTGCTGGACGATCCTCTGCTCCCAGAACCACCTCAGCTTCTGTTTGTCATGAATCCGAGCCACACTCATCGCCTGACAGCAGGACGGGAAGGAAGACAAAAACCCGCAAGAATTATTCCCTCTGCTCTTCATGTCCTTCATCTCCCAGCTGAACTCCTCCTCTTCTCTGCCCCTCTCTAACTCACTCTCTCCCTCTTTGTTCCTGTTTATCTGTCCCTTTCTTTTCTTTCTTGCATTTCCTTTATTTTTTAAATCTCTTTTTCTGTTTTGTTTTTCCAGTCTTCTGACTAAAAGTCTGTTTCCAAATAAATCTTTCTGCAGCACTCAACACAACTCCTGCACTGCAAAAATTCAAAATCTTACCAAATATTTTTGGTCCAATTTCAAGTGCAGATATCTTGAAAACATTTGAAGTAAGACAAAACTAACTTATATACGATATAGGAGCTTGTTTTAAATTAATAATTCCTTAATATGGATGAAAAAGTTCTAGTTATAGTGAAATAATCTGTCAGTGGAACAAGATATTCTATTAGCAGATTTTTTTCACTTGGGAAAACGTCTTGTTTTCTAACCGGTAGATTCGGTTCAATTGGGAACCAAAACTGCAACATTTGTTCCGTTTCCAGCTGCTGCGGTTCTCTTTCTCTCTGCTCTGAGTCAAACCAACCAAACCCTTTCAGCAACCTGTTCCCCTCCTCGCCTGTGGGGGCGCTGCACCAAGAACCACTGAAGGAAACGACATGAAAACCTCTGAAGACGCTGAGAGGAAGTTCCTTCTTCACGAAATGTAAACAAAAATGTCAGATTTTAGAGGTTGGAGGATTTCTGTTTTGTCGTCGGTAAAAGACCAGGAGTCATTTCTCCGGCAAGCACTGGAGTCGCTAGCGTTTGTTTGAGTTGTATTTACCCAGAATGCCCTGCGTTTTAGTCTGCTTCCTAAAGAGGACTAAACAGGGCTGATTCGAATGCATCCTAAAAAAAAAAAAAAAAAAAAAAAAAAAAAAAAAAAAAAAAAGACTTTAAGGGACACTAAACAAAGCCTATTTTGACACAAATGGAACGCCATAGAAGCCCAGTTATGATACCATTAAAATACTCTTTATTTTTGAGCAGATTTAATAGTTTGATCTTTTTTAATTGACTGTAATTTGTTTTTAATGTCAAGCTTCTTCTTCTGTACTTTGCACTTTTTAAAGTTGTTTACAAAACCTGAACTTTTACTTGAGTTTGTTTTGAGTATTTTACTCCGTTACATTTGAAATCATATCTGTAAATGAGTAAAAATAAGAATAAAATAAAACAAACATGGGATTTATGGGATGAAGATAAAAACTCCCAGGTTCTGAGGAAGAAGAAAACTGCAGAGAAGCTTCATAGATGTAATGAAGGATGCTGAGATGATCAGCCGTAGAGAACCTTAAAGACAGCAGCTGACAGAACATATTTGAAAACTTGTTCCAATAAAATTACACATAATATCTCTCAAATATTCATGTCATATTCTAACATGTTTTATTCTGTGTTGAATTTTTACTTATAAAGGTGCTCCTTCAATTAAAACAAGTTTGAGACCAATATTATCTCTTTTCTTTTGTGAAACCCATGAGCAGAACTTTCTTCTGTTCATAAAAAAGTAACTTACTTTTACTTAAAGTAAAATTTTAATGAGGTACTTTTTACTTTTGAATAACATTTTACACTGGCAACTTTACTTTTAATTAAGTAAAATTTTTATAAAAGTAACTGGACTTTTACTTGAGTACATTATTTTGGTACTGTTTCCACCTCTGGGGACAATATAGCAAAGTTTAATGTGACTGAATCCTTGTGTGGAAGCCACTGCAGAACCATCCCGGACCAGAAGGGGGCGCTTAAGCACGACGAGCAAAAACGAAGAAGAGGAACCCGGAAGTCAGACTGTTTCTTCGTGTTGTTTGTTTTCCCTCTTCCTGTTGTCAGAAACTTGTGTTTTCTGGTTAAATATGGCCGTCAGCGCCGTCCACCTGGAGTCTGACGCCTTCCTGGTGTGCATGAACCACGCGTTGAGCACCGAGAAGGAGGAGGTGATGGGTCTGTGCATCGGAGAGGTGGAGGCGTCCCGGATCGTCCACATCCACTCGGTGATCATCCTCCGCCGCTCCGACAAGCGGAAGGACCGGGTGGAGATCTCCCCGGAGCAGCTGTCCGCTGCCTCCACTGAGGCGGAGCGGCTGGCGGACTCCACCGGTAGACCCATGAGGGTGGTGGGCTGGTACCACTCCCACCCGCACATCACGGTGTGGCCCTCCCACGTGGACGTGCGGACCCAGGCCATGTATCAGATGCTGGACCAGTGCTTCGTGGGGCTCATCTTCTCCTGCTTCATCGAGGACAAGAACACCAGGACGGGCCGGGTCCTCTACACCTGCTTCCAGTCCGCGCAGGCGCAGAAGGGCTCCGAGTATGAGCGAGTGGAGATACCCGTGCACGTGGTGCCGCGCGAGGCGATCGGGAAGGCGTGTCTGGAGTCCGCAGTGGAGCTGCCGCGGATCCTGTGCCAGGAGGAGCAGGACACCTACCGCCGGATCCACGGGCTGTCCCACCTGGACCCGGTCACCAAGATCCACAACGGCTCGGTGTTCACCAAGAACCTGTGCAGCCAGATGTCGGCCGTCAGCGGCCCGCTGCTGCAGTGGCTGGAGGACCGGCTCCAGCAGAACCGGCAGAGCATCACGGAGCTCCAGCGGGAGAAGGAGCGGCTGCAGCGGGAGCTGGCTGCGCTGTGAGCCGGCGGGACTTCAGGCAGGACTCGAACCTCTTTCTCTCACCAGGCTGTATCTTTACCGCAAAACATGTATTTTTATGTAAATAAAAAGGCTTAAGTTGATATGGTCTGTGCAGAAGTCTTTGGTCACGTCTGGGATATGAATATAACAGTCATGCTTTGAGGCTGGGAGGAAGTACCAGCAGGGAACCCGCCCATCCACGGAGAGAACATGGGAACTCCATGGAGAACCAGGACTTTGTTGCTGCAAGGCACAGAGAGGGAGACTGGGTGTGGCTGTAACACTTCCAGCAATCAGGGATAAGATCAGTATGAAAGAGGATTAGGGCCACAAAAAAAATGCATTTTTTAAATTAGATTTCTGACTTTATTATCAGAATTCTTGCTTTTTTTCCCCTCATAATTCCCTCTGTGGTTCTTGGTGCAGCGCCCCCACAGGCGAGGAGGGGAACCGGTTTCTCAAAGGGTTTGGTTGGTTTGACTCGGCAGCGTGAAAAAGAACCACAGCAGCTGAAAATGTTGCAATTTTGGTTCCCAGTCAAACCCAGTCTACCGGACTATGGGGTAAGAAAACACCCAAAGTGTAAAGTGAGAGTTTAGAGACAACTTCATGAAGAGATGTGTGTTTAACAGATATTTAAAATCAGCTTTTACATATTTAAGGTTTCAAACATCTGTTGAATAATAAGGCAGATTTAAATACTTAAACTGAACAACTCAGGGGTTATTTTACAAATATTTTTATGAATTTCTTGCATTAACAAGGTAGGATCGTTGAAAATGACCCAAAAAACTTGTCACAGGCCTTCAAACAAACGACTTATCCTTCTGCATAGGAACAAGCTAAACCAGTTCCGACAGGTGTGTGGTGAATCAAGATTGCAGCAGCCTCATACCTGTGTAGGTTTGGGTTTCTCAGATGTGCGTCCGGTTAGATTTGTTCAGGTCAGTGAAAACAGATCGACTGGAATTACAATGTTTAGATTTGGACACTTTTTACTGCATATAAAATACATACATTAAATAGTCCTGCCATAATAAAATTTAAGACCTGTGCTTAATATTTTTAAGGCCAGCTTACATATTTTTAATGAATTAAAGTAATCTAAAGGCCTTGATTTTAGATATATTCAAGGCTTTTCAAAGATGCGCGGACGCGGCGCTAACTCCTCTAGAGCGTCTTGAGGCGCATCCCAGTGGAGTTGCTGTGTTCACAGCCACACCAACGACCTGCACCAAGCTGGGGGGGGGGGACGGACCGGAGTTCCTCAGGTATGAAAACAGCCTTGAAGTTTAGGTGAGGAAGTGCTCAAAATAAAATTAAAGTAGAACAAGCCATTACACAGAATAGATGAGTGAAAACCGACGTTTAGACACCAGTGGCTTCCCAGAATCCTTCAAATTCAGAGGTTACATCAGTGGTTATGCAACAAACTGAACTGTTTTAGAAACATGGGTTAAAACTGGTTTGTTTGCAGATATGAAACAGAAGCAGAAAGACTGGAATAAACAGAACGTTCCAGTTTGATCTGTGAGAACCATTTAATCCTTATAATTCAGAGGGTTTCCAGTCGCTCCGATGTGTTTTACCTGGAAATTCCAGCAGTTCTTGGAATAAACACACATTAAATCCAAGGGAAAGTTACACGTGTCTCATTTTGTTCATGTTTCACTCTAATTCACACAGAGCAATGCAACATCAACCGGAATGCTCTTGTGAACCATTTGCATTTTCATCTTGCTCTTTACGGCTGATTTGCGCCACGCACTGGTGGAGTTCTCCTTTCTCCTGAGTGAATATGTCACTGGTGGTGCTCGGTGGGGCCGTGAGAGCCACATGGACACAGTTGTGGGGCAGCACGTGTCCTCCTTTAGAGGACAGCTGGCTGATGTCGTCCCAGAGACTGTCAACCTGCTGCGATTGTTTCTCCACCAGCTCCTGGTACTGCTGGATGGTGTCCTGGTCCATCCGTCTCCTGTGGTCCTGGAACTGCTGTCTGCCCTGGAGAAACACAAGCATCATGTTGGAAAACAACCGAACACCTTCCTGCAGGCCGGATCTGAAACCTGCCAGCCACTAGGTCAAAAGCTCAAGAATCATTGCAAAGACCGGGGGGGGGGGACCTACTAATAAGATTACAAAACATGTTCTTTAGTTACTCTTTGTTTTGTTTTTTTTTCTTCTCTCCTCTGGTGCACCTTTTCCTTCCATACTTCTTCCTTCCACTCAATTTTCTGTCAACATGCTTGGACACAATTCTGTGAACAACTGGCTTCTGGACATCTGTCCAGTCAGGAGCCTTCCCCATGTTTGTCAGCCGGCTGACCCAGAGTGAGAGACCGTTTAGAGGCTCAGGAAACCTTTGCAGGGGTTTTGAGTTCATCAGCTGATTAAGGTTGGGACTCCATGAGTTTCCATAAATTACATTTTTCACAGAATTTTTCATTTTCTGAGATGCCAAATTTTGGGTTTTCACTATCTGTAAGCCATAACCATCAAAATTACAAGAAATAATGGCTTGGAATATATCACTCCATGTGTGATGATTCTACATAAGATATGAGTTTTACTCTCTGAGGTGGAATATTCTCATTTTTTGAGATGTAGTGGTACTAAAGGGGCAGCATCATGTAAAATCGACTTTTTTTTTTTTAGCTTTACATCATGTTAAAATGTTATTCCCTCATCAAAAACATACCTGGGGTGTTGCTTTGATTCTTTCATGGATGTTTGAGAAATCCTTTAATCTCCATGGCAACCATTCAGCTGAGCAAAACGCCTGGGTGGATGAAGCTCCACCTTTGTGACGCAGCTCCTCCTCGGAGCTGCAGTTTCTAAGCTTCCACCTCACAGAGTCCCCCTCCCCTGTGACTACCCCACTCACTCCTTCAGACAAGCCAAACACTTGGTGGAACTGCGCATCTACTGAGCTCATTATATGAGCTACATCTTAGTAAAATGCTGGTAAAAATGTTGTTAAAGGGTTAATAGAGGAGTGCTGTTGTGGTGACTTCCTGAAGGCGGAGTTTCAGAAAGAGCAGAGGTTTTTAAAGAGACAGAGGCCCAATTTCAAGGCGTTAAATTACAAAGTCAAGATTCTTTTAAGTCATATTTGATATAAACAGCGTTTTTGTAACAACTGAAGGTAACAGTTACTGGACTGAAGGGCTGCAACTCACGATTATTTTAGTAACCGATTATTCTGACGATTATTTTGACGATTAATCCGAAAAAAAAAAATTGTCTCGCTATAATGTTCTTTTATTAAACCACCTAAGCTTTTTTTTAATTATTATTATTAGCAATAAATTAAAATATGTAAATAAACAAATAATACTTTTCCATTTTTAAATAAACATAACATAACATGCCATTCCTTCGGTGAACGCTTGATCGTTTGCAGCAAAGGAAGCATCAGCAGCTAAAAACATCCTTCTAACATCATCATGTGAAAAGCTCAGCTCTCTCTGCTCGACTGAACGTCGATAAAGTGCCGGGCTGATCTGGTGGTTATTTTTTTTGGATTAACCAGTTAATAACTGGACAGCGAAAGGTGCTCAAGCTGAGATTTTTCAACTGAATCTGAAGCAGGTGAAGCTGAAACTGCCACCTGAGCAGTTCTGGGTGGAACAGATTTTACAGGAAAAGATGGTTTTTCATCCTAATGCAAAACATTTATATTCTTTGCACAACTTTGGCTTCATACTGTTTTGGCTGCGTTGTTCTTTCAGCAGTTGGCCTTTTTTTAAACGACTGATCGATGACTAAATTAGTTGCTGATCATTTCAATAATCGATTCGTCACGATTGGTCGTTTCAGCCCGAGTTGATTGTGCCATAAAATGGCTCTATGTGCCTGGAAAATACACGATGCTGCCCCTTTAAGTCAGAACACAGACCAGCGGAGCTGCTGGTTTGTGTTCTGAGTCCCAGTCTGTGTGAGAAAATGACCATTTTCTTCTGCCTGGTGTTGAATTTCAGCTCCAGATCCTTCCTCTGTTCCCACAGCGTCGACATTTTGAACAGAAGCTGGTTGTTGGTCTTCATCACCTCCGTTAGAGCCTCCAGCCTCTCCTCAAGCTTCACCTGGGTTTTACACGCGCATCGGTGAGGCAAAGGTCAACAAAGCTTGTTTTAACAGTTTCAGCTCCTAAGTGACGCAGGACTTACGTCCCAGTCTTGGATCTCCTTGGTCTGAGCTGCTTCGATCTGCAGCTTCTCCTGTTTCAGCTCCTCCAGCCTCCTGCTGCCCGTCAGCATCTGCAGGACCTCCAGATCCACCAGCCTGCCGAACTTGGTCATCTGCAGCTCGTTGAATTGTATCTCCAGCTCTGCATCGATCGACACAGCATTCGCAATGATGCCACGCCTGTTTCTGTTTCCTTCCCACATCATCAGAAGTTTGACTGGTTTCACCTTGGATCTTGGCGGTCTTCTCCCTCCCTTCATGGATCAACCAGCTTCGCTGCTGGTGAGCCTGACGGCGCAGGTTTTTCTGCTTGATCTTCTCCTCCTTCAGCTGCAGGACGCGCTGCTGCAGCTTGTGCAGCTTTGTCCGGTACAGCACCAGCACCTCGCTCAGGTCAGAGGGCATCGAGTCGTTGGTGAGAAATGCAATCTGGTTAGAAAAATTAAAAACAAGTGCAGACATAAAATATCTAAAAAGTATGAAGAAAAAGATTTAGTGGTGGGCAACGCTAACATTAGTTCTGCTAACGCTAAAGTGCTAGTTTCAATTCAAATTATTTCTGCCTTTGGAAGACTACAACCCCCGAGCATCAATGTAATCTTGACATCATAATTTACATGTTCTATAATGACCTGTTTGTATCTTGTTCTCCACTGTCCGTGTTTTAGTTTCTTCCTGTACGTTTCTTGTTTAAAATGAAGTTATTGGTGGAAAGAAATGAGAACTTAAGGAAAGGAAATGGACTTCCTGCATAAACAGTCTAAACACACTAAAAAATAAGAGCATGAATATAAACAAGGGCCGGGACTTTAACGTGTTAACTTTGAGTAGATTTTAATGCGAAAAACATTTTAACGCAATTAACTGCATTTTTGTTTACATACAAGGGTTTGTGTTCGCGCTGCTAAATGTGCTGATGGTGGAGAAACAGCTCACCGTTCCAGGAAAACTGTTTATCCGCCGTCATCGGTGGCCATGCTAACTAGCATTAGCATTAGCAGCAGGCTATGTTGTGGTGAACCAGCTGCAGCGCAGCAGAGAGCAGGGGGAGGGTGTGAGCGGCGCTAAGCCCCGCCTCCTGGCTCTGATTGGTTGTTTCTGACTGAGTGGTGGATTTCTGCAGTTAGTACTGGGAGCACTGGGAGAAGGCAGAGCAGCTGGATTTTTTCACAAATTAAACTGTCACGACATGATGATAATTTTAACAAATATGTAAAAAAAAAAAAACATTTTTCATAAAAGTTACATACTTCAGCTTTAATTGAAATTAACGCGTTGGAGTACCAGCCCGCATATATTAATTATTATTATTATTATTTACATTTTTTAAAAATTATTATTTTATTTCAGTAATGTTTTGCTTCATCTTTTTAGGGTTTCTTAAATAATAAAAAATATTTTACTGTTTTTTAAAAAATAATAATTAATTGTTTTCTAGTATATTTCTTATACTTTTACCCTCTATCTATTCCAAAACCTAATTTTTATTCCCTTGGATGATTTACCTTTCTGCATTTTGTCACTTCAGTAATTAATTGTGAAGCTGAAGGAAAAGGATGCTTAGTTTTTAACACATTTTTCAGATAGAGGTCTAAAAAAAACTGTGGCATGCATTTGCCTTCGTCCCCTTTTACTTTGATACCGCTTCATAAAACTGGAATAATGACATGTTTGCCACGATTAATGATGCTTTTCTTCACCAGAGCTGACTTCTATCACCTGATGCAGCCTGAGAGGAACCACCACGTCCAGTTTGCTCAGTTTCATCTGCTTCTCCTTGTTGATCAGCTCCAGGTCATCTTCCACCGCCTGCCGGCTGCTCTTTATCACTTTCTCCTGTGAATGCGGAAACCCCAAACCGCACAGAAACCCCGAGACGATCAGCAGAGGGTCGCAGAGACGCGGAAGAGCTGCAAACACACAGCGCTGACCTTCTTGACGATCAGCTCGTTTTCCTTCTTCAGAGCCTCGATGGTCCGTTTCTCCTCCGCCAGCAGCTCCTCCACGTCCAGCCGGTGCTCCCGGAGCTGCAGCGTGTTGTTAAACAGCTCCGGGTCGCAGCCTGAGGGACACGGGGAGGAGCTTGAGACGGAGGGCACGGCGGTGCAGCAGAGAGAAAGATGGGAACCTGACCTTTAGGACAAACGCTGTCGTCGAAACCAGCTCCGTCTTCCTCAGCGTTGTCGTCATAGTCATCATCAGAGTCGGTGTCCTCGTCAGAGTCTTCATCGCTGTCTTTTTCTTCTTCTGCAAACAAAAGCGGGGTTAGGAAGGAGTCCCGACCAAAACGAATCCCGCAGGTTCTGCTTCTTTCCATCACCTTCGTTTTCTGCCGTCTCCTTCTTCTTCGGCCGTTTGATCTTCTTCCTGAAGACTTTGGTCAGGAACTCTTGGAATGTGTTGTTTTCCCCGAGCGATGCCTTAAAGGTGGCGGCCAGAGTCTTCTCTCTCTCCTGCAGCTTGGCGATGCTGCTCCTCTTCAGCCCCAGCAGCTCGCTGTACTCCTCCAGCTTCGACTGACGGAGAACAGAAACATCCACACAACCTCCAAACACTGACACACACACACAAAAAAAGCTGCTTCTGACTGCATTTACTCCTCGGTTTAGTAAGTTCAGTTCAGTCAGCGGGGAGGCAGTGTTTGTGCTTTAATGAGCAAACGTGAGTTAATTAATAATTTAGTGAGTAAAATAATAAAAGTGAGTGGTTTAGTTGGTTGGAGCTGGTTAATGAGTTAGTGATTTATACTGAGTGAGATTTAGTGTGGGTTCTTCTGAATAATGGGTTGGTTAGGGAAACAGTGAGAGTAGTTAAACATTTAGTTAACTAGTTAGTTAATATGAGTGAGTTAGGGGTAGTTAGAGTGCATTTGTTTGAATGATTTAGTAATTAAATATGTAAAAAACAGTTTTCATTAAAGTTACAAACTGCACAGTTAGTTTTTCTGATTAAAGTAGCGCGAATGGGTTAATTAAGTTTAGTGAGTGTAAATATGTTAATTAACGAGTGACTTTTGAACGTAACTAGTTCTATTAGTGAATATTTTAACTCACTGTATGAAAATGCTGCTGGCGAGGACCACTTTGACAAAGTTTTGTTTTGGTGCTACTGGTTGTAAAAAGCTGCTTCTCAGAAGTGAAAACCACAACAACCGCAGCGCGAACAGTGTGTTTGTCACCGTGATGTTCTTCTGCTCCTGAATGCAGGTGTTGAGTTTCTCCTGCAGCGCTCCCTCCCTCTTCTCGAACTGCTTGAGGTGCAGCATCTCCTGCAGGAGCGTGAGCAGCCGCAGGTCGGCCAGTTTCAGCTGGGTGTCCACATTTAGCTTGCGGCGGTGCAGCTCCACCAGCTCCCTGTCAAACTGGCAGACCGAGCTCTCCATCTGGGGAGGCACACGCAAAGCTCTTGACATGAACTCAAACCTGCTGCTCTTTTCCGCACCTAAGGTTGAGGTATTTCAGGGCTACGACCTGCTGGAGCAGACTGTTCTGCTTGCGTAGCAGTATGATCTCCTCCTCCAGCCCGTTCTCCTTGTCGTCTGCGGTTCCTCCAGAAGCTGTTTCCACTAATCCTTTCTTTTTGCCTCTCTCCTCCTTGAGCTCCATGTCCTTCTCCAGCTGCTCCAGCAAACTCACAGCTTCCTCCTGCTCCCTCGGACCCAAACGCTTCATTCTGTTTGAGAGGAGAAAGTAAAATAAAATCCTGGAAGATCGTTTCAAATAGAATCTAAGGGTGAGAACGAAGGAATCAAGAAAATAAAATCTGCTTTAAGAGGGCGAGATCCACGTCATTACTGCGTTTTAACTTTACATTTTAAGTTTAAAGACACAGAACACGTCTTTGAGTTTTTCACTGAAATTACACCTTGTTAAAAAAAAGAGATCTAAGCAATATGTAAACAGATAAAAGCTCAAAGGTGGAGATCATAAACATACAGTAAGGTGACTGGGGTTTGATTCTTTTGACTCTAGTTTTGATTATCGTTATCCTGTGTTCCTGAGTTTCTTATTTTGATTCGATCAGCCTTGTTTCTCTTTTACTTTAGTTCAGTCTTTTCATTATTATTCTATTTTATTTACTCCTGGTCTCAAGTTATTCTTTGTTTCTGTTAGATTAATTTTCATACTTTCCCTGTTTACTGTGCCTCGCCCCCTGCTGCCATTCTCTCTCTCCTCAGTCTCCCTTTTGCTCTCTCCTCTCACACCTGCAAACCGTTCGCCAGTCAGCCCCAGTCTATTGTCTCAGCGTTCACAGCCACAGTGCTTTAACTCCTCGCTGGTTCCTCCTGTTTTCTTCGCTATTACCCGTCACCTCCCCGTCAACCCTGCTGTTTTTTCTTGCTGGATTCCCATTTTTGTTCTGCTCTGGCTCCCTGCATTCCCTGTGGTTTTTGTTCTTCATTTTTCAGTTAAATCATCAAATCAGCTTGCTGCTTCTGCCGCTCTGCATTTGGGTCCTCGACCACTACACAGTTACAGAATCAACGCGACATGTCTAAAGGTTGTTTTTGGTAGAAATCAGCCAATAATCAGATCTAAGCAGGGGACGCAGCAGGCTGGAAACTTTCCAGCTGAAGCCTCGATCACAAAGAATCCTAAGGCTAAAAGTAGCTCCTGGTGACATTATTTTATGAAAATAGATTTTTTTTCCAGAATATTACCTCGGGAGGAAAAGATTTACTCACAAAGCCTGTTAGGCAGTGGTGTCAAACTCATTTTCATTTTGGGACATATCAAGATTATGAATGACCTCAAAGGCAAAAACTCCGTTAACAAACCATTAAAATATGAATAAATAGGCGTCTTTGCACTTGATGACAACTTCTTGAAGTTCCCGAAACCATGAAAAAATAAAATAAATAAATAAATAAACTCGTAAAAGCGCATGTGGAGTCAGTCTGACCCCTCCGGGACGGCAGGAGGATTAAGCAGGGAACATGGCAGAAAGACTGACAGGAAGGAGAGATATTCTCCGTAAAATGGATAGAGATCTGCCAGCAGCAGGCTCTGCTCCGCTGTCCTGCTTGGTTTTTACGTACTTCCCCATTTTGTGTTGGTCGTTTCTCCAGATAAAAACAAGTTTATACAAGCAGCCGATCTCAGAGCGTTGCTGACAGTTGAACGTCCAGGTAAATAATAATTAATTATGAAACACGGATGACGTAGTAAAATGACCAGCATGGCGAAAAGCCATGACAAATCACAATAATGATGATGTAAATAAGGCGCAATCAAACATGTTGATGCTGTGTGGCAATTAGGGCTGCTACTAACGATTATTTTAGCAATCGATTATTCTGACAGCTGGATAAAAAAATCGGAACATTCTACAGATTTTTATTTTGACCTCTTAGGCTTTTTTATACAATATTAGAAATACATTAAATGAGGCAAATAAACAAATAATTAAATTCCTTTTTAAATAGGAAAATAAACATTTTATTGCCTAAAATGCAACAATATAGCTTTCCTTTAGTGAATTTGAACCAGGTGAAGCTAAAACTGCCACTTCAGGAGTTTAGGGTGGAACAGATTTACAAAGGTTTGTTTTTATCTTAAATGTTTATATATATTTTGTTCAGTTTTGGCTTAATTACTGCTCTGGTTGTGTTGTTCTTTCAGCAAATTGTCGTGTTTAGAGTCTGTACACGCCAGGTAATGATTAATCTATTACTAAATTAGTTGACGAGTATTTCAATAATCTGTTCATCACAATTAATTCGATTAATGGTTGCAGCCCGAGTGGCAATTAATTTAACTTTTTCATCATCATGACACCCTTTTCTTAATCCAGTCTAAATTCAATGATGGGTAAATTTCTATCAACTGATTACTCGGGGCGTATTTTGCTTTTATTTTGTTTCGTGTATCATCCAATCACAGCCAAAACTAAACCGTACTGATTTATTTCAGAAAGACTCTAAAAGTCAAAGCTACCAGGCCATATCCTAGTTTTAAGACCGTGTAGTTTGTATAATAGGATATGAGGGTTTTTTTGTGTTTTTTTTGGCAACATTTGGTCCACACTTCCTACCAGTTGGTGGCAGTAAAGCTCCATTAAGCTGTTTGTCAAGCACCATTAAACAGAAGCAGAAGAAGTAGTGGAACCAATCACAGTCCCCAGAAGACAGTGTTCGTTCGTGAATAACAGAGTCTCCATAATATCCATTCAGCTCTCTTTGCTTCATTGTCCGCCACGGTAGCAGCAGAGGTTTGTTTTTGTTGTAGAAAATGACTAAACCGGGGATCAGCCACCTTTACAACCCTAAGACCCATTTCTGCCTTCGGTCCAGCTGAAAAAATGACTTTTTCAAAACAAAATTGCTCGTTTCTGTTATATCTGCTACAGGAATTTATGTTTAGATTTTTAAATTAAAGAACATTTTTAAGTTTAGATTTAATACATTTGGTTCAATGGGACGTTTTATTCACGCTTTTATTTTGAAGTGGGTGAAACCTGCTGAACATAGCCGTTCCGTTTCCTCTCCTAACGTTCTCTCTCTCGTTCTTTTTTTTCTCCCAATAACTTTATTTCGAACAACAAACATACAGGAAGAAAATAAAACGCAGACATTAAAGAACAAAATATGAACATAAACACAACATTTAAGGTCATTGTAGAACATGTAAATTATACTGTCGAAATTAAATTGGTGCTCGAGGTTTGTAGTCTTTCAAAGGATGACATTATTTGAACTGAAGTTAGCGCTTTAGCATTCGCTTCCGCTAAATGCCGTGTTGGTGTAGCGCTTTAGCGTCAGCGGAGCTAATATTTATGATATAATATTAGTGGTGCCCACCACTGACACTAATTTTCCCATATTTTGAGTATTACCACCCAACTGTACGCTAATGACCGATAAATAAAACATATTTCTATAGGTCCCCTCTGGTCCCCCGTTAGAGCCACCCCTGCTCCGTACCTCTGCTCTCTCAGCATCCGATATCGCTCCAAGATGGCTGGGTTGACCTGCCGCTTCTTGTCCGGGATTTCTTCAGGTAAAATGGCGATGAAGGCGGGAGGCGGCCGGCGGAGGTGGGCTGGGAGACCCTGCTGGACCTCCTGCAGCTGCTGAGCCTGAGCCTCCATCCACGACGCCAGCTGAACCTTGATGTTGCGCATGGCCACGATCTGTCCGTTCATCTCAACCTGCTTCTCATAGATCTGGCGGAGCGAAAGCGCAGATTAAATTAATGTTGTGTTGAAATGAACGCGTGTCATTTATGCTGTCCGCACCTGGTGAAGTCTTTAAGAATAAAAATAAAACCTTTTATTGTAGCAACAGAATCTCACACTGAAAAATTAGAAAAACCCAACCTTTATTTTGGAAAAACTAAAGGTTTCTATAAAATAAATGTAACAGAAGCCATTTTTAATTTGTATTTTATGAAATTATAATTCAGTGATTTCCTGTTTCTCTACAATATAACCATAGAGGAGTCAAAGAGGCCCATTTCTCTTCGTCACTCTTCAAAATAGGAAAGACGAGTAAACATGCCCTGTAAGGTGGTGCGTGTTGATCTTCGTAAGTCACTCAAATAAAGATGCCCAAATCTAGAGCTGAGCTCAAAATTATTCATACCCCTGTCAGATTTAGATTCAGAGTCGAGACTTGAATCTGCCAGAGAATCTGGAGAGGAAGCAAAAGATTAGGGTGATGGGAAGCAGGCCTTCCAACCTTAAAGACTTGGAGCTCATCAATGACGATAAATCATCAAAAATACCAGAGGAAACATGCAAAAAGTCATTCAGTAATTATGAGAAAGGGTTTGACTGTTGTATTTTTTTTTAATTTTTTTATTTTTTTTTTTTTTTTTGAGAAGGGAATAAATCATTTTGACATCTATAAAAGCAAATTATTTTTCCAAAAAAATGTGAATTTTTGAGAGATGCTTATCTAATTTCCCATCAGAAATAAGTTTGGTTGAATAAAAATCATTTTAAACCTAAATCCTCAAGGAGCAGGAATAGTTTTGGGCTTGACTATGTAGCTGAGGCAATAATTCAAAGTTTTAAACAACTGTAGGAGGATCCAAGTGTAAGCCTTTCCTGTCCTACCATCACAAACAAAAACATGTGGAGTTTGCTGAACTCTACCAGGAACTGTGAGCAGGTGAAGCGACAACAACAAACACTCCAAGTGGGTTTGGTGTGATGAATATGTGGAAAAGCAGTTCAAGTTAGCAGTTAAGTACGGAAGAGGATCTGTGATGCTATGGGCCTGTTTCTCCCCCAGAACTCATATCGTAAAACTTTCAGTGTGAGATTCTGCTTCTGTCATAAAAGATCATTTTAGGGCTTTTTTTTTTTTTTTTTTACACGTTTTTACAGAAGGTGACGAAAATTAATTCTTAAACTTCAAGAATGACAGCTTCAAATATTCTTTTGTTGTTAAAAAAGAACTTAAAAATGAAACATTTTCCTAAAAATTACCAAGAAATATCAGTTTTTATTTATAAAGGTAGATAAAAATTAATCTGTGGTTTCAGCCAATGAGTTATATGACTGAACTAATGGGAAAAAAAGGCAACAAGTCACTAATAAAAACATTTAAATATTAAATGTTTGAGAATGAAACATTAAGAATGTAGCTTGGGATAAGTTACCTTTACTACGCATGTTATTTTAAATAAAAACACACTTTTGGAGAAATTTTAACGACCTTTAATAATTTAATAATTTGTCCTGTTTTGGTATTTAATTTTAGTAAGTTTTAAAGGGGCAGTATTATGTGTTTTCCAGCCACATAGAATCAATTTATAGCACAATCCAGTAACTATGTTTCCTTTAGTTGTTGCAAAAATGATGTTCATATCAAATATGACTTAAAAGAAATTTGACTTTGCCATTTAACGCCTTGAAATTGGGCCTCTGTCTCTTTAAAAACTCCTGATCTTTCTGAAACTCCGCCTTCAGGAAGGCATCACAACAGCGCTCCTCTATTAACCCTTTAACAACGTTTTTACCAGCGTTTCACTGAGACGAACATGCATGAAAGAATCAGGCAACACTCCGGGTATGTTTTTGATGAGGGATCATTATAACATGATGGAGAGCTCAAAAAAGTCGATTTTACATAAAACTGCCTCTTTGAAACCAATAAAGATGTTTTTGTGACAAATGAGAAAATTAATCTGGGCCAGATCATCACAGCTCTAACATACACCTAACACACTCCAGTGTGAAAGGATGCAAACTGAGCGTTTTTTGTACCTTTTTCTCCAAAGAATCCAGCTCTTCCTTCTTCTGCTCAGCGTTCACCCTCAGCTGCTTCCCCCTGATGAAGTTTCTGATGCTCTGTTTGGCTTCATGAATGGCCTGAACATCCTGTGGATCCACATAGTTCTCCTCCGGTTTCTCTGCGTAACTGAGAAATCAAAAACCCAATTTTGCATCGGTAAGTAATAAAAAATGTAAACGCAGTGATCAAAGTTGGTTACTCCAGCTCTGCGGGTAAAAGAAGGAAGCAGTGACCAGATTCTGACTCACATTTTGGCCCACTCCTTCTTCCTCTTCTCTATTTTAGCTCGAGCCTCCTCCGCTTTCTGTGCAGCCTTTCGAAGCTTCTCTTCCTCCCGTTCTCCCAGTTTAATCCTGGTTTTGGGAATCACACTGGGTGGCAGCACCGCTTTTTCTAAACGTTGGTGTGAAAGGGTGTTAGTGTCTGCAGGGGGGTCTGCAACCTTTAATATTCAAAGAGCCACTTTTGCCCTCAGTGCAGCTAAATAAATTGGGTTTAGAGCCACAAATATTACCTGAACTTTTGGGTAAAAAAGTCTTATAATTTTTCTTTTGATAAATATCTGTTGCAAGTTTTAAAGAGCAACCATTTTATTCCTATTTTTAGGTTTTAATATAAAAATTTTTTTTCAAAAAGGTAAAGGGGTGTTGATATTTACACATAGTTTCAAGCCTAATAACAATAAAAATAGATCTAAAGAAAAATGACAGGTACTTTTAGTGTCCTTCTGTTGTGGAAATTAAATGCAATTATTCTATTTCAAAAAACCCTGAAAAATAGCTAAAACCTTCATTTGTTATTACATCTACATTTGAAACTTCAGTGGTTTTTTTAACAAAATTTTTTAGTCAAAGTTTTTAAGAGACATTGTGGAAGGTCCAAGGTACACAGAACTAGACAATCAGATGATATGTGGAGTAGTCTTAAATCATCAGCACTAACATTGATGAAGAGTTACTTGTCCAATAGATCACAGTGTGTTTATTTTAATGGCAGATTTTGAAAAAGGGTGTCAGTGGAATTCTTGTGGAATTCCACAAGGCAGCTGTCTTGGTCCACTCTTGCACGCTATTTTTACTTATGATCTACCTTTTATATTAAAACATGCTAAATTAACAATGTATGCAGACGATGCTACTGTGTATGCATCTGCAAAATCAATATCTGAATTGACATTAATCTTAAACAAGGAACTAGAAATTGTAGAGCAATGGGTTTCAGATAATAAATTAATAGTAAATACATTAAAGACAAAAAGTTTAGTACTCGGTCCAAACAAGTCTCTTAAATATGACCCAAAGTTAAATCTGTCAATAAATAACACACTTATCGAACAAGTAACAGAAGCGAAGTTACTTGGGGTCGATTTGGATAGCAAACTGTCTTGGTCAAGACACATAGAAGCTGTAGTAAAGGATATGGGCAGGGCTTTGGCTTTATTAAGGATATGGAGTACATTTCTGCCAGCTGATTTGACTAAGTTTGTCGTAAGAACTTTAATTAGTTCTCAGCTTGAATATTCTCAGACCATATGGGCAAATGCAAGAAGGAAAGACTTGGATGAACTTCAGCTAATGCAGAATAAAGCTGCCCGTTTAGCACTGAATTGTTGTTACAGGACCAGTGTAAACACTATGCATTCAAATTGCCAATACGTTTTTTTTGTTTGTTCAGTTACAGGAAATTTAAAATTCACATGGATATGTCACCAAGCATGCAGCTGCAGGATGTTTTCAAATTCCTCGGGCAAATACTAATTTTCTCGAATGCACCTTTACTTACAGAGCAATGAAAAAATAAAACTCTTTCCTGTTACCTCTAATAAAAGCTGCACAGAAGTCAGTTTATAAAAACAAGCTGAAAAGCTTCTATCTATAACTGAAATTAGTAATTATTGTATATTTGATATCAACATTTTGTACAAAATGCTGATTCTGTCATCTGATTTCTGTTGTATGATGTGTGTTTTTAAATGATGGACCCCAGGAAGAGCAGGTGGGTGTAAAGCCCAGCTAACAGGGATCCGAGACAACAAACAAAGAGCCAGCTGTGGCTCTGGAGCCGCAGGTTGCGGAACCCTGGTCCAGGCTGGAACGTGGTGAAATAAACACCCCAGCGTTGCCTACCCTCTCTTTGGGGAGTGTCTTTTGCCTTCTCGGCTCTGGGTTTCTTCCGTTCCTGTGGAGCTTCTCTGTCTACTTTCGGCTCGGTTGTGACCGGAGATTTCTCCGGAGTTAGATGCTTGGGAAACTCTTGCAGGCGGTAGCTGGAGACTCGGTGGCTGCTGCATATCGCCGATAAAGTGATGATGTCGACCTGCAGGGACCTGTCAGACCTGGAAAAAAAACAACGGCCGATTTAATATCGAGTGTTTTTTATTTGTAGTTTCTTGCATCTAAAATTATTTTAAAACTCAAAGTTGCTCCTTTCCAGGTGAGTTTTCCAGGATATTTAGTAGCCTTACAACCTGTTGCTGGTAGGGTTGGGCAATTTTCATACCAGAGCTGATTTTAATCGACTTTTTTTCTTGCTTTCTTTTCTAAAAAAGAAATTACAAATGACAGAAAATAGCAGCTTTTATTTGAATCATCTCTTTTGTGAGTTGTACAACGGCGTATCAGAGACAGGCTACGAGAATTTTTGTTTAATTATGAGAATAAAGTCGTAATATTAACAGAATAAAGACGTAATTTTACCAGAACATCTCAAAATTAGCAGATAAAGTTGTTTTAATTAGAAAAACGCTTGGATAATTAATTTTTTGTTATTTTTCGTGTTGGAGCTCTCCTAAAATTACTTCATTCTTCTAATATGACTTTATTCTCGTATTATTTCGACTTTATTGTCAAAAATCCAGATCTTGAAAAAACAAAAGTTCGACGAATCGATAAAATCGGTCTATCGCCCAGCCCTCGTTGTTGGTTCTGGCTGTCTGAGTGTTTGCGTACCATTCCTGCAGCTTTTTCAGGGCGATGCTGCTGCGCTCCTGCTCCCAGGCCATCTGCTTCCGGATCTCCATCACCTTCCGGGCCTTCAGCTTCTCTGCCGCTTCGTAAAAACGCCGGTCCAGCACCAGTTCCTGGACAAACATGAACCCGGTGTCAGGGAAACGTGCTTAAACTCATTTTTTCACATTACAGCCAGGAACTCCTGTGTAGGAAACTAACAATTATTTTAGTCATCGATTATTCTATCGATTATTTTAACGATTAATCAATTTATCGGATAAAAAAGTGGCCCATTCTGCTGATTTTTAACAGTATTAGAAATATATAAAACAATGCAAAGAAACAATTCAATTCCATTCTTAAATTGGAAAATAAACATTTTATTGACTAAAAAAATAATAACATAGCATTCCTTTAGCGAATGGTTGATCATTTGTAGCAAAGGATGCATCTGCAGCTAAAAACATACTTCGAACATCAACAGCTGCTTGACTTAACATCAGTACAGTGTAAGGCTGATCTGGTGATTATGTTTTGATTAATAATTGGATAGCAAAAGATGCCTAAGTGGAGATGTTTTTCCCCCAGAATTTGAACCATTTGAAGCTAAAACTGACACTTGAGGAGTTCTGGGTAACAACATATTTACAGAAAAAGAAGATTTTTTTTCATCTTAAATGCAAAATGTTTATATTTTTTGTACAGTTTTGGCTTAATTACTGCTCCGAGTGTGTTGTTCATTCAGCACATGGCCTTTTTTAGAGTCTGTGTGCTCCAGTCAACGATTAATCAGTTACTGAATTAGTTGATTACTGCAATAATTGATTAATCCGATTAATCGTTTCAGCCCTACTCGGGTGTATTTTTATTGGGGTTTTATGTGGCAGACCAACACAAAATGGTGAAAACGATTCATGGTTTTCAAGCTTTATTACAAATCTAAATCTGAAAAGTCTGGTGTGAATTTGTATCCAGCCCATTTTTGGCAGATAACCTGTCTGTATTGGTGTTTAAGGGTGCTATCTTTATGTTGCTGTGCAAATTTTGACATTTTCGTGTAAATTTGTTTAATCCTGCAATATTTAGCCTAAAACCGTCTCAGTGCTGCCCTCTTAGGGTTGAACGGTGGCTACTGCAGTTGAATTTTCCTAATGGTCCTCATGGTAAAGCTTGGTTGAGGTTGATGTGACAGCCCCAAGTTTGGTATAAAACCATCTCACTCTGACATGCGCCCCCTGGTGGTGAGGCAGGAGTTTGAATGGATAAGTTGGCAACAGTGCTTCTTTCGTCCTGACCACAGAACAGTTTACCCCTTTCGTTCATCCCCACACGTAACCACGCCCCCTATATCATGGCTCCGCCCATTTTGTGACGTTTTTTTTTTTTTTTTTTTTTTTAATTTGTCAGTGAACGTGGTTAGTTGCACTTTAAAACTTTACAGGAGCATCTTTCTCTGCAGGTTCAACCAGCGTTGAACTTCTGCAGACTGAAACTGGATGGAAGAGGACATCCATGATCTTTTCTACTCTTCCCACAGATTCTCAGATGCATTTAGGTCTGGACTTTGACTAGGCCATTCTAACACATGAATCTGCTGTGATCTCGACCAGAAAGTTGCACCGTCTCTCAGATGTTTGCCGAGTCCCCCACATGGTTTGCTGCAGACGTTAAAAGGGACAACTTCTTCACCTAACAGTGTCCATGGTGACAGATTCCAGCAGTTGTTTGCGGTCCGTACCTGTGGTGTCAGCCGGATGTGCTCCGGCAGGCTCTGGTTGTTCGTCAGGACCTGTTTGAATCTCTTCTGAAGCTCCGCCAGCTGTTTCTGCACGTCTGCTTCCTTCAGCTCAGCCTTCCGACGCAGGTTGTCTTTTTCCAACTTCTGCTTGGCCGTCTCGATGCTGGACGGAGGAAAGGTGGAGGTTAGAAGGCTGCGAGGCTCGGAGGATGAGAGACAAAGAGCTGCCAGAGCTTCTTCAGAGTTTAAAGCATTGACGGAATGCATGAATTTATACTCGAAATTTAGATTATTACAGTTTCTTTTTAATTTATCTTTGAAATTGTTGAAAGTTTGTGTTTTGATCTTGTTTGTGTGTTTTAAAGTATTTTGTGATGTCCTTTTGTGAAGTTTGTAAAATATTAAAATTGTTAAGAGGGTAGATTTTAATTTTTGTGTTTTGATTTTGTTTGTGTCTGTTTTGTAATTTTTGTAAAAGCATGATTTTATTGTAATGTTTGTGGTATGGACCCCAGGAAGAATAGTCTCTACTATGGTAGAGACTAAAGGGAATCCTAAAATAAACAAATAAACAAATGGTAACAATGGGCAATAAGGCCATAATAATATGGTAATATCATACGGTTACTATTCTCCGTTGTTGTTATCCCATTATAAGCTGTTTTTACTTAATAATTGTAATAAATTTGTCAATTTCACAATTTATTTGGCTTTTTTAAATCAGAATCAGCTTTACTGGCCAAGATTGTGGCACAGACTGTGGTGAAGACAGACTTTTATCCATAGGGGCCAAGGCGTTCTCCGGGGTGGGGCACGGATGACCCTATATTATATATATATATATATATATATATATATATATATATATATATATATATATATATATATATATATATATATATATATATATATATATTTGTGCTGTCAATTGATAATTTAATCAGATTAATCACACTCTAGTGCTGTGATTTATCACTATTAATCACAATGCTTAACTTTGTAAGCCTGAAATATAAATATGCAGGCACACAGTGGTAATTCTTGCAGGATATATATATATATACACCTTCAATAAAGACACAAATATATAACAAATTTAACAATCAGATAGCAGGCGAGGCCAGTGCTGCCCGGGTCCCCCTCGAGCTCTGCGCCTGGGCACAAACCAGTAATCTGACTCCAGTTTCCAGTTTTCAAGCGCTCACACCGTACAAAAAAAAAAAACAAAAAAAAAAAACGTTCTTTTTATTCTCACCTGTAAGCTGCTGGGTCTTCGATGTCCAGAGCAAACGACTCGCTTTCCACATCCACCTATATTTTACATAAACACAGCGGCGTATTTATATCACTTATCTGCATGTCCGTTCATCAGTTTGACTTTATAAGAAAGAACACGTGAAGGGAATGGGAACTGACCCGCGGCGAAGGAATCTTGGCGGTTTTCTCCAGGGTTTTCTGCAGCTCTTCGGGAGGAAGCAGACAGAAGGAGAAGATGTTTCCATCGTCTCCGGCCGTCAGCACAAACAGGTCGTCAAGGCTGCAGCGCAGGTGTTGCAGTTGTCCGTACTGGTTGTCGTGAATGCTCAGAGTCCAGTAAGCCTGCATAGAGGTGAGGGTGTAGTCTCCAGGCTGCAGAGGGTAGGCCCTGATGGAGCCGGACTGCATGCCACAGAGTAGCAGCTGCCTGTCGGAGCTGTTAAACACAAGGGAATTCAAGCATAAACACCACAGGAGTGCCCTCATCATAGCCAGGATTTAAAGATTTAGCTCCCAGCAGCTCTGATGAACCAATTTCTGGTTCCTCAGCCTCCAGATGTGCCACAAGCAGCAGTTTGACCACAGAAACATTTCCCTTGTTAGGGAAAAAAAAATTAAGTACGTTTTATCCACCAAATGAACCCTGTAGGGAAGTTGTAGGAGTGGATTTTTGAAGGTATCAGAATGTTTTATGTGGGATTTGATACATCGAACATTTTTTTCTGTGCGATAACGTCTCACTGAGACACTGAGCTGATCAAAACCCATTTCTGATTGTTTGACAGGGGTTCAGTTCTGGAAACACCTCCAGCTCTAAATACTCCTGAAGAAAGAGCTTCAGGAGCCAAACAGCAGAAAGGATGCACATTTTAAGGCGTTTCTCACACCTTATAGTCTAGTAGACTCGGTTCGACTGAGGACAAAAATTACAACATTTTTAGCTGCTGCGGTTCTCTTTCACTCTGCTCTATGTCAAACAAACCAAACCCTTTGAGCAACCTGTTCCCCTCCTTGCCTATGGGGGCGCTGCACCAAGAACCAAAGGAGGAAACGCAAAAACCTCTGAGGAAGACGCTGAGCGCAACTTCCTTCTTCACGAAATGTAAATAAAAATGGAGTGGTGTCAGATTTCAGCAGTTGGATTTCTCCCGTGAGCGCTAGACTTGTGCGTTTGTTTTGGTTGTGCTTACCCAGAATGCCCTGCGCCTGAATCAAAATCTGTTTAGATTCAGGTGTTTGTTAGGTATACTTTCAGTCGGGCTGTGGTTGCCACTAAATACATCTTGTATTACCTCTGTACCGTGTACTTTCCATTGAAGTTGTAACTGTTATTAATATATATGCATACGCTGTTTGTTTTTGTGGATTCTCATTTTTTTTCTCTCTCTTTCTGCAGGTCTAGAGGCAGACTTCAAGGGCTAAACAGGGCTGGTGTGAAGGCAGCCTTTAATTTCCCCAGCGCTGCATATTTTACAAAATCTCTGGACATTAAAATGTCAGGGAGATTTGGTAAAAATGCAGCCATGAGTGAAAATTTCCTGAGAAGACTAATAATTGAGGAACACGGTACTGAAGTTATCCCTACTTCAAGCAGATATGTCTGCAGATGAAGTAGGCGTTTCCAAAGGCTCTTCTCATGGAAAGGCTGATTGGTGTTTCTGAAGGACCACATCTGATTGGACGAATTAATGTCTGTCATTTGCCTTTTTTTCTTTTCTTTTTTTTGTTTTAAATATCACAAGCTTATTTCTCTGGCATCAGACTTTCATTTATTAGGCCCAAGCAGTGAAAGTGCTGTGAAGGCTTATTGTAATCATAGTGTTTCTTATTATTATTTTTCTTCGGTCAAATGAATTGGCTTTTTGGAGGCCTAAATATATACGAAAACTCACCAAATCTGGCAGGCGCATCAGGCCTGCGTGAAAATTACATATTTTAAGGGCGCTTCAAAAATTGCAACAGAAACAGCTCAACAGCGTCCCTGGCAACTTCCAAAATATGTTCTGCATTGAGGTTACTTTATTGTAGAGGCATGAAAATTGGCACAGTTGTACAAATCCCCAAGACTTACAGAAAACTCTCTTGCAGCCATGCTCTACACCAAGCAGGAGGTTGGCCATCTTGGATTGAAGTTCTGATTTTGACCCCACTTTGTCCATTTATAGCATCCGCATTTGATCAAACTCCTCCTTAAGATTTTAACTGATCCTTAAGACTTCAAAATTTGACATCTCGCCATGAAACAAGAAAATCTTTTATCTCCTACACGAAAACTCACTGAAACACCAACCCTTCTGGAACTGATCCACATCCATTCCCCTACAATACTCAATGGTCAAATCATGACATCACTTAAACCACGCTCCCTGAGAACAGGAAGTGTAATGTTTTACTTTGGAAGGTTTGTATCTCATCCCTGTGACCTCATCAACATGACAGTGTGTCCAGTGACAGAAGACATGTTGGTGTAACTTGGCCTCCAAGTTTTTGGTGGAGGGTGGGGCCACGGTGGCATAGCTACGTCTGATGCCACACTGTTGCCATACGTTTGTCTCTAAATCCCACAGATTAAAGCCAAGATCAACCAAACTCACTATGATTGATCCTTATCCACCCCCCAACAGGAATGCACCCCAATATATTGTGGGTGTGGCCAAAATTCCACTACAGTGCCCCCAAGAAATATTAAAAAAAAAAAAAAAAAAAAAAAAAAAAAATCAGCCCCAAGCCATACTTTGACCTAGAATTATATAATTTGATACATGTGTGTAACTTGTCAGGACCTACGAAAAAGTCTCTTGGAGCCATGGCCCAAACCCAACAGGAAGTCACTCATTTTGGATCAACCTGCCATTTTGTCTTTTTTACACATGCTGTATCTGAGCAAACTCCTCCTACATCTTCTAACATACAGACTTCAGAATTACTCAGCAAAGTCTTGAGGGATTGAAAATTAAAAATTATGGTAATGGTCATTTAAGATATCTCCATTCACATTCTGAGTAGTAAGAATACTAATTCAAGATACCTTCAATTACATTTTGATGAGTCAAATTACTTTCTAAAATTACATCACCGGATTTGTCATTTGAAGGGTCACACGTCCCTAATTACAATTCAAGATATCTCAAACATAATTATGACTAGTCAAAATTACATTTTTAGACATCTGAATTAAGAGTTGTGCGTAAGCCCCCTTATGCTGCCACTGAGCTGTCTAAACAGTTGCCTGCAGAGTTTTGGATGTCCTGCACAAAATTGTCAGAAAAATGCCATAGTGTAGAAAGAGCTCTGTAGTATTTAATATGCGGAGAACATAAAGCTTCGTGAACTGTATGACTGCTTCACAAATTGCAAAGAATTTCCTATTTCTTCTCTTCCAACAAGCACAATGCACTTAAAAACGGCTTTGAAAAGCTAAAAGTGCAACTGTTAACCCGTTCCCAAGCTGGAAATGGTGCATTTTCAAAATCGTTTCTCATTTTACTTCATTTTTTATTCTTTCATTGAAATTTCAAACTACTATGTAAAACTGTGACGTTGTGACAAGACAGAATACTAATTCAAGATATCAGTAATGTCATTCTGACCAGTCAGAATGTTAATTTAAGATATATCAAATAGAAAAGCCGTGGAATTCAGGATATCCCTAATTCATTCAGATATATCTTAAAAGGAATTTTGACTAATCATAATTACAGTTCACATATCTCTAATTTAGTTTCGCCTAGTCATAACTTGCTTTTAGTATATCTAGAATTTAATTTGCACAAATCAAATCTATATATCTGCTATCTAAAAAATACATTTAGGATATCTTGAATTATGGTGTCATTCAATATATCTTTAATTAGAATTATGACTAGTCAGGACTAAAAAAGATCTCAAATTTACTTTATGATTGGTCATAATTTAATTAGAGACATCTGAAATATGTGTTTCAGATAGTCAGAAATTCATTGTAGATATCTTGAATTGAAGCCTCCATACGACACAATGGTAAATCTGATGTCATTAGTAGTCAGAATGTAATTAGAGATATCTCAAATAAGTATTTCATCTAGTCAAAATATAATTAGAGATATCTTAATTTACTAATACGTCTAGTCATAAACCAATTTACGATATGTTGAATGTGTGGTGAAACCAATTTTATGTTAAAACGGCCTGCCATAAACATACAAGGTCACAGCTCTATGACACTTTCTGTGTCACAACAGACCAGCCATAGACATTCATCTAAAAGTGTTGATTATCAAATTCTGTTCAGTAAAGCTGAATGTAAAATAATTAATAAGTATGTTAAGATAATCAGGCAGGAAAACTGATAAAGTGATACAGGAAGACACTAACAATACATTCAGAAAAATGTGAGAGACACAAGAAAAAGAGGAAGAAACAGGAATCAGATTAGGTCACACAGGTCTTAATAAATCACTTAAAATAATTGGTAAACATGCACAAGGACTATAAGTTGCAATTTGCCTGAAACGGTACAGCATGCGTTTATGGAATCCACTGCATTGCATTATGATTCAGAAAGAAGACAGGTAAAAGTAGCAATGAATAAAATGGGTTTATCTATCAAAAAAAAAAAAAAAAAAAAAAAAAAAAAAAAATATATATATATATATATAGATATAGATATATATATATATATATAGATATAAATATTATATATATATATATATATATATATATAGATATATATATATATATATATATATATATATATATATATATATTTTTTTTTTTTTTTTTTTTTTTTTTTTTTACAGAATATATATATATATATATATATATTCTGGTTTTTATTTGGGCTGGTTTTTTGGAGTTGAGCGGGTTTTACGTTGTTTGGGGTGGAAACTGTCAGATCTGGCAACCCTGCCGAACGGCGCCTTGTTATTTGTGAGAGTAACGCGCATGCGGTATAGAGAGAGCCACGAAGTTTCGACGTCATCGTTTACAAAATGGCGCGACTCGGAAGTTCAGCCGGGTATAAAATGTGATAATTTCTCGTCTCTCAAGACGCCAATCCGCATGGGTGCACCACCTAAATAACTAAAAACTTTTGCGGATATACCTAAAATCATCTCCGTGTGGACTGGGCCTTAATAATTTGGCGGTGTAACCCACCTGCTCCAGTATCATGGCGAAGTGTGGGCAAGTAGGCCACTGGAGCGCCATGTTTTGAGATCACTGCGTTTTTTTCTTGTAAGTTATTCTTCGCACCTCACTGTAAGTTTTTTTTTTTGTTTGTTTTTTGTTTTTTTCCGATTAAGTTATGGAAGCCATTTTTTGTGTCTAAGCAGAGCAGCGGACATAAATGGCCGAACTCGGCCTCTAAGCGGCGTCTTGTTTGGCTGCTGGCGTTGCTGCCCAGAAACAAAAATGGCGTCAGGATTTAGCAGCAGATCGATGGTGGACATTATTGGATTACTACAATCAAGATGAGGACCGCTACAAGCAAGTGAGGATCCTCTACTCATCTAAAGGTAGGTCAAGCATTACCGGGGACGAAGGACCTAGAAGACGACACAAGGTAGGAGCTGCTGCGGGTTTTGATGCTAATGCTAAAGCTGTTGATGAAGGCCAAAGCCTCTGGCCTGTGCTTTTTTTTTTTTTTTTTTTTTTTTTTTTTTTTTTTTTTTTTTTTGTGCTGAGAGTTGATGCGCTAAATGAGCTGAGAAGGATTCTGCTGCTGAAAATCCTTCCTCTTTAGTGAGGTTTTCTGCGCCGTTTGTGAAGCAGCGGCTGTGGTCATGAGACCTGTGGAGGTTTTGATGCAGCTAGCATGTTGGAGTCTGAAGTTCAAGGTTGAACATCTGTTGTGATTGGAAACAAAGATGGCCGCCACAGCTTTGGCAAATACATTTAGAATAAAGCAGCAGGAACTCATTCAGCTTAGACTCAGTAAATATCAGCATAATAAACTTTGATAAAATATCTAAATATTATTAAAGTGAAAATTGAAAGTGGCTATATTGGCATAAATGGGATTGAACTGATGTTTTTGCTTGTATTTCAAAGAAAAACTTCAGTATTTAAATCACAGAATACCTTTTCTTTCTTTTTTTTTTTTACATTTACTAAATGTTTTGTTTGAACTTGAATCTAAATATTTAAGAAACGGGTATCCAACGGCTATCAGTATCATGTACTACAGTTATAAATTATTCAAACCAATATTATTAGTGTTCAACAACAATGTAAAGTAAATGTGAGAACCAGTTATTCAATTTCAAGTTAAACGTCAGAACCAATCATTTTTATGGTGGAAAACTTTGCAGCCTCTTGCGATTTCATATTTTCTGGATGACGGTGAAAGGAGAGATCTGCTAAACCTGCATGTCAGACCTCACAGAGGTAATGTAAACATTGTTTTATCCACTGTCTGATTTTTAGAATATAACAACCTCAAACCAAAGCATCCAAACTTTAAAATAAAAGTTGGCCAGTTTGGGTTCTGTACATGGTGTGACTCATTTATAGAAAATTAGAAACAATTAAAGGAAACTTGATATACTGTCAGTTTGTCTTACAATCTGGTGCTTTTTTAATTTGTTGTTTATTTATTTGTCAGCTAAAACTTATGGTGTGACAACACAACCTGTGTACTGCAGACAACAGGGCTTTTGCCTGTCTGTAAATAAGTTAAAAAGGTGCTTTCCTAAAATAAGGTCCAGTCTCTACTACCTATCAGAGTAGTTGAGGGTAATTAAAGTACTTCAGGAGGATCCCACTTTGTTCTGTTTAGCTGTCTCACCTTCTCTCCAGCAGGGGGGGATCAGCTGCAGATAACTCCATGTTCTCCTTCTACACATGATTCACTGGGCCCTGTCTGTCAGTGTTTTAATCCTGTATTTCTGTGTTTTTAACCCTGTCTTTTTCCTAGACTGAGCTACTGGCTGATCTTTTGTTGCAACTAACAATTGTTTTATCCCTTCAGGCTTTAAAACCATCTCAGATTTATTCTGTTTAGCTGTTTCTCTCTGAGATAAAGTCACCAAAGGAGCGACTACTGCAAATTAACTGTCTTTTCTCTAATATAGAAAGTGCTCGTGTATTAGTTCTTCTGTTTCTTTTTGTGTGTCTGTCTGCTCTGTCTTCTCAATCCACCCGGGTGGTCGTGGCAGATGGCTGTTTGTACTGAGCCAGGTTCTGGTTCTGGTTCTGGTTCTGGTTCTGCTGGAGGTTTCTTCCTGTTAAAGGGAAGTTTTTCCTCTCCACTGTCACTACATGCATCCTGACTATGAGGAATTGCTTTACAGTCAATAACTTGATGAAATCTGCTGGCTTACTTAGAAAACTTTTAACCAATTTAAATAATAATGATTTGATGCAATGGTAACTAGGATTTTCTCCCCTTTATTTTGGAGAGTGCCATGTGTTTTGAATAGGTGCTGTATGCATAAACAGAATTGTGTGTCAAATGTGGAAAGCAGAGCAAGTTCATCACATAAATAGCTAAAAATCCAAAAGTAAATAAATCAGAGGAAAATCCAAAAGCTGTTGAAGGAAAAAGATCTATAAGAAAGAAGAACACATGATAATGAAACTGAAAGATATGGAAAAGGAATGTTCTGATCCAACATCGAGGCACCAAGAACCTCTGTATCTAATAAACATCAAGGGCCGTTGCTTCGTTATGACCAAGAGAGCAAGTTTGTTCAAAGATGCTACATCTCAATCCCATCCCACATGAAGGAAAAAACATGGAGAGAGATTTGGGAATGAACAGGAGGTTTCACATGCTTACATGGAAGAAGTTTTCTCAAAAATGCTGCAGGATTACAGCCCTTTCCTTGGAGGATACTCTAATGATATGAAGTTGTGTTGAAAATTTGATGCCTTGTCATTTTCACCAGGAACACTGCATGGTGTATGGACTAAGAAGAAATGGAGATGCCAGTCACCAGTTTTTGATGAGATGGACCCTTCAAAGGCACCAGATGGACTGAAACTGGTGGGGAATGTGGACGGCAAAATGGTCGCCTTGGGACTGGACTCTGAACCCAACGGCAGGAAATGTGGTTTGCTACTTCCTGTAGCCGGTCCTCAAGCCACTGAAGGCTCCAACGGTTGAGTTCAAGGAAACTGGTAACAGGAACAAGTACGTCAAAGTGGTTGAAAGGTTCCACGTACATGCTCACCTCAGGAAAAACACGGTAGGTGATATGAAGGCTATGTCTTCTAATCTCTGATGCAGAGACCAGAACGGATCTTACAAATTCTCTGGTCATTGAACAGATATGTGTATGAAATCAATTATAAATGCATGACAAATGAAGAAAGTCAACAATAATAAAACATAATACAAATAAAAACAAAACAATGAATAAAACCAACCAAATAATACTGAAAAAAACAAACAAAATAATAAAAGCCCCAACAATCATAAAATACCAATAATCAAAATTAAACAAAAATACTAAAACTGAAAAAAACAGCAAAATAAAAATAAACAAAAAAAGCCCAAATAATTATTTTAAACATATCTCAAAAGGAATATTCTGATTTGTATCCAAACCACACCACCAACCAACAGCGAAAAAACAATATTTAACCACCCCACCCACTAATACAGTCTACCAAACAAAACATTCAAACATCCCACCAACAACCAATACATGTCACTAATAACCAATATATCCCACAAATACAACAATAAAATTAAATACCCCACCAGCAACCAATCCACCCTGACAACCAATATCAAAATATAAAACTATTTAAACACCCAACCAACAAGTATTTTAGCCCCAACAACGAACACAAAAAAACATTTAAATGTCCCACCACCAACCAACACACTCCAACACCCAATATCAAAAAACATTCAAAAACACCATGCAATACACCCCACCAACAACCAATACCAAAATAGAAGACCATTTAAACACCCAACCATCAAACATTAAGCCCCACCAACAACCAATAGCAAAAAAAAAAAAAAAAAAAAAAACACCTGACCAACAAACACCAAAAAAGAAAACCAGATTCCTTAGAATGCCGTTTGATATATTCTCTGCTTCTGAGATTTTTCATCGTTCCATAGACAACATGTTGGAAGGACTTAAAGATTCTCTTTGTTATATTGACAACATGGTTTTCTTGGGCTCTACCATATATGAACTTAACCAAAGACTGGTAAATGTGCTGTAAATGGTGAGATAAAGTGGTTCAAAGCTAATTTGTTAGATAAGCAAATTTTATGAACAGAAAATAAGATTTTTCAGAGATAAGTCGTCTGTCAAAGGCATAGAGCCAGATGAGGGCAAATGAGAAACCATTGCAAGTATACCATCCCACCAGACAAGAGTTGTGTGCTCAATGTTCTGGGAATAACATTTGTTTAAAAATTCACACCCAATTTATCATTAGCAATATGCATATTCAGTATCAGTTTTTATTGTTACAAAGATAAAACATTTTCTCACACCCACCTTTGTCCTCAGGTAAATGTTGCCTCAACACAAACCTCTTCAAATTAAACAATAATATAAAGATTCTTGTTCAATTCAGTTGTATTTATAACGGCAAGTCACAACAAATATCTAAAGGAGTGTTAATAGAAAAACAAGCCTAATTTTCAATGCAGAAATGCACAATAAATCCAATTTATACCAACACAATGCATTCGTTTAGACAGATTACGTTCATTTACACACAGTCCAGTCTGACCTGAAATGTAATAAAACTAAGATTGTCCAATGTTATAGTCAAATGTCCCTTTCAACAGCAAGAAATATTCAACAGAACCAGAGTCAAACTCATTGAAGGCAGTCGTTTTACACCCCTTAAACCATCTGCACCAACACACCACCTACACTTTCAGGTCTTCCTCTTCCATCAGCCTCACCATTCTAACCACTAGCATGAACACCACAACACCATCTTTGGACCACTCGTCTTCAGATCACACTTAAAAACCCTTTTAATAATAATAATTAAAAAAAGTATTTTTGAAATGCTTATTTTAATTTTTCCCCCTCCGTGGGCTGCCACCTTATCGTGGTGGAGGGGTTTGAGTGTCTCTATGATCCTAGGAGCCAAGTTACCAGAGGCTTTATGCCCCTTGAAGGGTCACCCATGGCAAACAGCTCCTAAGTGAGGGACCAGACTAAGCGCAGCCCAAAGAACCCTTACGACAAATGTAGATGGAAGCAGCGTTCCCTCGCCCTGATGTGAGTCACCGGGGTCGCCTTCTGGAGCCAGGCCTGGATGTGGGGTGCACCTGGGGGCTGGACTTTTACTCAGGGGTTCTGGCTTGGCACAGCCTGAACAGGAAACATGGGTCCCCCTTCCCATGGGCTCTGAATATGTAGGCCCTGCCAAAGGGTTGGTTGCTATGTGGGATCGGTGGTGGCTCTTGGGACATGAAATGCCATTATTTTACCTCTCATCACTGCTTTCACTGCCTCTCATAATTTACTGATGCCTATTGGTCCCTCGAAAAACATTAAAAACCCAGACATGTCCGGGGAAAAGAGGATGTTTGGTCACCCTATGTTGTGCTAATAGCATTTGGCATTCATCAACAACTCATTGGCGGAAGTGAGAGAGTTGCACAACACAAATAATTATCCAGCTGAAACGCACAGTGCTAAATAGTAAAACATAATTTAATAAAGCTTCAAGGCATATAATTTACCTCGAGGAATTTTAATAATCGAGGTCCTTGAATCATTCATTGAATCGTTACAGCCCTAGGTGAAAGTGAAGGGTACCCAGTCCTCAGTTTCATCCTTTCGATTGTCTTGTGGGTGGAAATTGGGGTTTCTCAGAGAGGAATCGTCATTTGTGGCAGCCAAGCTTGGATTTGTGTCCAAAGTTATAGAGGTTGGTGCAGAGTTGTCATATTGGCATTCCCATCTGACAGTTCAGATGGAGCAGATAATGCCGACGGTTCCAGATTAAATTCTTTGTCTGGACGTGAAACTTTCTTAGCCGTCTTCCTCGGGAAATGGTGCATGCTGAGCACTGTATTTTGTTGCAATTCATGTGGTATTGACACGTATAAAAAATGACTTGTTGGCAAAGTTGCAACCTGTGTAAACATTTTAATTTTGAGTCATTAAAGTGTTACTAACCCCCCTGTGAAAATATAACCCCGCCCCTGGCAAGTTTAGAAAAATTCCATTAAAGTGGAGGGAGGCAAGAGACGGCCAAGAGTGATGGGGGGAGGAGATAAGCGGTGCTATGTTGTCGACTTATTCACTTTGCTAAAACAAAATCTGTTTTGGTTACTAAAATAATGTGAAACTGACATAAGTAGTTAAAAACAAATAAAGAAATAAAAATAAAATGATAATTTAAAAATGTCAGTTTTTGTAAGATTTCTGCTGCTGGAACCAGCACAATCAGTGTTTGCGCTTTAGAAACACCCACTTTGAGTCTGCAGATAACCCCCTCTTGCAGACTTATTTACTAAAGCTGCTGCAATGCTTTTCTTACCTTGCCAAGAAAGTTGGAGTTTCTCCACTCAGAACGTAAAGCGATGAAGCCAATTCTGTGAAGGTTTTCTGAAGGTTTAATGGCCTATAGTTTATTGGCGCCCCCAAGTGGTCAGTCGTTAGAAAATAAAGCCAAGCACTCTCCACTCCAAGTATTTCACTTGCCAAGCTGAGTAAATCTTCATCAGCACTGATGAAGAGTCTGCATAGTTTATTTTTCATCAGTGCAATAATCTGCCAGGAGAACAGGACATTTTTCCCATATTATAAGTTAAAATGTCTTGTTCCAGTGGCAGATTATTTCATTTATAACTAGAATTTTTCATCAATATTAATAAGTTATTGACTTAAAACAAGGTCCTATATCTGCTGAAAAGTTACGTGTAAATTAGTTTTGTCTTATTTCAAGTGTATTTAAGATAACTGCACCAAAAACTAGACCAAAAACACTTGGTAAGACTTTGTGCTTTTGCAGTGTAGTGCTTCTCCTGATAGACCGCAGCCATCATAGCTGTTCTCGGTGAACGGTTAGTCACTATGTTCGTATGTTGAAGCCGTGTCTGGGAGCATTGCGGTTGATAAATGTCGATCCAGAGAGTAATCGTGCTGTAAAGCCTGACCTGAAAGTCATGGAGCAAATAGGATCGTCATCCGCCTTGCTGATTTGTAGGCAACTGAAGGGCTTGTCCTCTCGCTGCTGGGGATCCTTATCCTGATCCTCTGATAGTTTACAGTGATACAGGAAACCTGCGTCGAAGCCTCCCTGCAGGAAAAGATTAACAAATGCTTCTTTAATGCTTCCAGGGTACAGCAAGGCAAAGTCAAGACTTCTTAAGACCTTTTTTAATGCCACCTTGATTGAAATTTGCCTGAGAGAAAAGCTCTGCAAGAAAAAACTACATTAAATATTCCTGCCATGACAAAATTTAAAACCTGTGATTAACATATTTCAGCCCAACTTAAATTTTTTGAATGAATTTAAGACATTTTAAGGCCATAATTTTAGATACAAAATTTAAGACTTTAGGGACACACAGACTTCTTTAACATTTCTATTTCTCCTGCTTCCTTTTGATCTGTTAATAAATCAAATAAACACTCTGATAGGGATTATTGAAACAATTGTCAGCTAATTTAGTAATCAATTAATCGTTAACTGGAGTACACAGACTCAAGAAAAGACCATTTGTTGAAAGAACAACACAGTCAGAGCAGTAATTAAACCAAAAAGGTTAAAAAAAAAAATCAACATTTTGCATTTAAGATGAAAAACCTTCTTTATCTGTAAATCTGTTCTCCCCAGAACTCAAGAGGCAACTTTAGCTTCACCTGGTTCAGGTTCTATAAAAATAAACTTTAATTAATCCCCTTTTTCTGTCCAATTATTAACCTATTAATCCAAAACTAATCAACAGATCAGCCCTGCAGTGTTGATGTTAAGTCAAGCAGCAAAGGCTGAGTTTTTTTACGTTGATGTTAGATAGAAAGATTTTTTTTTTAGCTGCAGATGCATCCTTTGCGACACTAAAGGAATGTTGTTATTGCATTTTAGGCAATAAAATGTCTATTTTCTTATTTAGAAAAGGAATTTAATTACTTATTTGCATCTTTTAATGTATTCCTAATATTGTATAAAAAGGCTGAAGTGGTTAAATGAAAAATCTGCAGAAAGTGCCATTTTTTAATGCGATTAATCAATAGAATAATTGATTGCTAAAACGACCGGTAGCTGCAGCCCTGCTTTCTGTGCCTTGTACAGTTTTTTCTTCCAGAACATTTTTGACAGACCGGATGAAGTGCAGACGTGGTTGAAGGTTTGGTCCTGATTTTATCCATAATACTTTAAAAAAATAATGATTTTGATCTCAACAGATGTGGGTGTTTGTACCATCGAGAGCCAAAACTGTCCAGGCGTTGAGTAGAAGCCGCAGCAGAGAGGACTTGGAGGGCTTGGGATGAAGATGGGAGGTAGTTCCTCCTCCTCAACGTCCTCCTCCTCATGTTCTTCATCCTGAACAAACACCCCCTGCTTCTTTAACTCTTTAATCTTTTCTTCTCTCTCTTTCCTCTTCTTCTCCTTCACCGCCTGTCGTCTTCTTATTTCCTTCTCCCTCTGAAAGCACAAACCCCTCCGATCAGAACCAACCTGTGATGGATTACTCTAACAAACCGGACTGTTGGTTTTCACACCTTGATTTGGGATTTGACGCTCTTGAACCTGAAGGACCTCTGGGGCAGATCGTGGAGCTGGAAGGTTTTGGACGACTCCTGAGCTTCCGGGTCCGGACAGTGAACCTCGACCACGTGGCCCCGCTGACACAGGATGAGCAGCGTGTTTTCATCCTGAAAGAGAAGCTTTTTCATCAGCAGGAACATCCAGCTTTCACCGAGTGAGGTGGAAGATCGGAGACCACGCCTACGTGGAAGTGAGGGGACCACTCCAATGCTTTGACAGGGCCGGGGACCTGGATGAAGCCGATGGGGTTGTACTTCTCCCCAACCGTGAAGAAGAAAACGGTGCAGTCTGAACTCTGAACAGGATACATGATTGGAAAGGTGAAGAAACAAACAAGAAACTGAAGAAATGGCTCCAGGAACTCTTTGTTCATCCTACACAGTGGAACGAAACTCCAAATTATTGGCAGAACATCTGCCTATTCGCAGATTTTTTTCGTACAGTTTATGTAAAATATTCCAAAGGAAATGCAGCTTGGGAAGCCGAGATACCTCGGCACAAGGCTATCGGCTGGCGTTTGGAAGGCAGTCAATCCAGGAGTGCCTGGATTGGCGCTATGAGTGTCATTCTTTGTGGAAATGTTGAACATAAATTACAGAGGCGCTCAAGGTGCTGCTGTCCTGCAATGCATGGATACATCCCTGCTCCAACGGGCTGAACCTGGTCATTTACCATTCAGTTATTCAGGTGTGTTGCAGCAGGGATGCATCCAAAGGTTGCAGGACAGTGGCACTGGAGGACTGGAGGTGCGGACTCCTGCTATGCTGCATGAAAACTCCTGGGATAAACTGCGAAAACGAGCAGTTTTAGATTAACTTCACAGTTCTTTAGCAAATTATGAAAGGGGCAGTATTATGTATTTTCCAGGCACATAAAGCCATTTTATAGCATAATCAAGTAACTATGTTACCTTCAGTTGTAAAACTGCTGTACATGTCAAACATGACTTTAAAAAATTTAACTTTTTTAACACCTTGAAACTGGGCCTCTGTCTCTTTTAAAAACTCCGGCTCTCTCTGAAACTCCACCTTCAGGAAGTCATCACAACAACGCTCTATTAAAGCTGCAGGATGTAACTTTTATGAAAAATATGTTTTTTACATATCTGTTGAAATTATCATGATGTCGTGACAATATAAAACAGATAATCAGAGAAAAATCCAGCTCCTCTGCCTTCTCCCATTGCTCCCAGCACTAACTGCAGAAATCCACCACTCAGTCAGAAACAACCAATCAGAGCCAGGAGGAGGGGCTTACCGCTGTCAATCACCCTCATGTACGCGCCGCTCACACACTTCCCCTGCTCTCTGCTACGCTACAGCTGCTTCACCACAACATAGCCTGCTGCTAATGCTAATGCTAGTTAGCATGGCCACTGATGACGACGGATAAACAGTTTTCCTGGAACGGTGAGTTGTTTCTCCACCATCAGCACATTTAGCAGCGCGTACACGAGGGTGACTGGCAGCGCTAAGCCCCTCCTCCTGGCTCTGATTGGCTGTTTCAGGTCGGGGGCGGAGCATTTCTTTAGATGGAAATAGCAGCTCAGGGAGGAGGAGGAGCTCCATCTTTACACAGATTATCTGTCTCAGACCAAACTGTCACGACATGGAGACGGTTTGAACAATTATGGAAAAAAAAAAGATTTTTGTAAAAGTTACATACTGCAGCTTTAAGAGCCACATGTGGCTCCAGAGCTGCAGGTTGGTGACCCTTGGACTAGGCCATCCTAATATATGAATATGCTTGGATTTAAACTGTTACATTTCAGCTCTGGCTCTATGTTGTGTGTTGGTAAATCACACAAAATACAAATAAAATAAATAAAAGTCTGTGGTTATAATAAGACAAAAATATGAAAAACATCAGGGGGTACAAATGCTTTTTTGAAGGCACTGTATTTAATTAGCCATTTCTGCATGTTTCTGTGATAAATTGAACGAATTATTTTAAGCGACTTGATCATAGAGCAGCATTTTGCCCATGCGTTGTGCTGCTGACACATCAGGCAGCATACATGGGCCCATTTGGACCCGACTCACCCCTGTGGCCAGGATGTCTCCGTTTCGGTCGTACGCCACGGCAGCAATGGGAGCGTTGTGAGGTTTAAAGGCCTGTCTGAGGCGCAGCGTGGCATCCGCTCCGGGGCTCTTCTTGTTGGCCCCCGGCAGCCTCTGAGGGTTGTACAGCTCCAGTAAACGGACCACCCCGTCCTCGAAACCCGTCACCACTAAACCGCCGCTCTGGTTAACCTGGGAGCAAACAGAGCGTCAGACGAGTTCATGCAGGACGTCCACGCTGGGCCCACATCATCAGCTCCCCACCACCGTGCTTCTCAGCTGATATATCTTTCTGCTGTCCCCCCCAAAACCAATTAAAATGAGAAAATTCACACAGCACTTATGCTAGTCTTACTAATTTCAGCAGCAGACAATGCACAGAAGTAATAGAAAACTTGTTCAGGGAACAAGATAATTTATATATTTTTAAATTCAATAACAAAAAAAACTTTATTGATCCCAGAGGGAAATTTGTTGCCGTTACTCAAATCATCTAATTGTTTTTTAAAAGAGTCGTTTTAGACGCTGTTGGCTGTGGGCAGGAGGGTTCTCCTGTGGCAGTTTGTATTACAGGGAGTCTGAAGAAGCCTCTGACTGAAGACACTCATGAAGAGGATGCTCAGGGTTGTCCACACACTGCAAAAACACAAAATCATACCAAGTATTTGTGTTCTAGTATCTAGTGCAAATATTTTAGTACACTTAAATAAGACAAAACTAACTTGCAAATAACTTTTCACGATATAGGAGCTCGTTTTAGGTCCATACTTCCTTAATATTGATTACAAAAGGTATCAGTTCTACTGGCAGATTGTTTGTTTTCTCTTGTAACATGGGAAAATGTCTTATTACAAGTGAAAAAAATCTGCCAGTGAAACTAGTAGTTTTTCATCAGTATTAAGGAAGGCTCCTATATCGTGCATGAAAAGTTACTTGTACGTTAATTTTGTCTTATTTCAAGTGGACTAAAATATTTGCACTAGAAACTGGACAAAAATATTTGGTAAGATTTTGAGTTTTTGGAGTGTGAATTTCTTGATTTTCTGTAAATCCTTCTTTGCATCATCATCTCCAGAGGTTCTGCAGTCGTCCCCAGAACAGAACCAGGTTCTTTATCGGGTTGTTGAGCCTTTTTAGGCCCCTGGCTCTGATGCTGCTGCCCCAACAGATGATGGCAGAGGAGACGACGCTCTCAACAACAGACTGATAGAAGATCTGCAACATCTTGCTGCAAACCTTGAAGGATCGTAGCTTCCTCCAGAAGTCCAGTCTGCTCTGTTCCTTTCTTGGAGACGCTTCACTGCTGAGTCTCCAGTCCGGTCTGTTGTCCAGATGAACACCGAGGTATTTATGTTCCTCAACCACCTCCACTTCTTCTCCCATGATGGAAACAGGGTTTAATCTGACCCTGTTTCTCCTGAAATCTGCAATCATCTCCTTGGTTTTGTTCACATTCAAGATGAGATGATGTGTCCACACCAGGCCACAAAGCGGTCCACCAGCTCTCTGGACTCAGCTTCTCGTCCATCTCTGATCCACCTGACAGCTGCAGATCATCTGAGTGTTTCTGGAGACGACAGGAGTCTGACTTGTGCTGGAAGTCTGAAGAGTACATTTTAGGGATGGGAATCTCAGTAGTTCAGGTTCTTGGAATTGTTAACCTGCCTGCTTACCAGTAACGTGTGACGTGTTTGCGTGATGACGTGTCGTACACGCTCCGTGTTTTGATTTAGAAAATATCCAAGATGGCGTCGCGGTAGAAGCGCTCCAAAGTCCGGTTACATTTCACCAAAAAGAGACGATGCCAGGACCGGTTGCTACATGTACAGAGCTTTAATCACAATAAAAGGAGGAAATATCTCCAACATCCTCAAACAGCTGAATGGCAGGAAGGTAAAGGGTTTGAGACGTTACTTAGCGACAGTGGTAACTCCCGAGGGGGTGGAGCTTTCAGCTATGAACGTCCCAGGTAACGTTAAACTCCTCCAGGTCCTGGTTATTGTACTAATGTTAGCGCCATGCTGTATGAAGGATCTCCATCCCATAATAATATTTACAGTCATGTTCAATAAATCAGATTGTGGGCTCTGATGAGGCTCGTTTTCAGATTAAAAGCATCTTTTGAAAACAACCTTTAAGCCTTGAAAGATCCTTCCTGAAAAGGCAAACATGCAGAAACGTCTGCACAAAAACTGCTGATGTGCGAAAAGTTGCATTTCATGTGAAAATGTTCATTTGACAGATAAACTCTTTAATTAAAAACACGCACCATGTTCAATTCAATTCAAACTAAACCTGTCTAAGAAAATAAGAATCAATTTCCTAACTCAACGAGAATCCCCAGTACAGCGTGAAAAGGAATGGTGAGAGTATAGACCCCTGAGGAGCTCCTGTGCTAATGCCTATCTGGTAAGACACACAATCCTTCAGCCTCACAAACCCTCCCCTTTCTAACGCTGCCCTGAGCAACTGCCCACATAACTCCAGAAGAAAACATCATCACACTCACCATCAGTGGAGCCCAGCAGAGCGCGGTTCCTCCCTGATAGAAGTGGGTCGTTATAATTTCTCTGTTAGCCACAAAGTCAAACACTCGGACTGAACCTGGACACAACAAACACGAGCAGCTGAAGCTTCTGTTTTATATTATTTGCGTGTTTTTTGTTTTTTTTTTTACACGTGTTGCCATTCGATGTGAGGGCGAAGCAACGCCGGACTCACGGTCCTGAGAGGTTGTGACCATCAGGTGGGATTTCTTAGACACTTCCAGGCCCTGGATGGCCCCGGCGTGGAAGGAGAACAGACACTCAGGATCAGCAGCCTAAACAAAAACAGACTGTCAGGATATGAGCTGATTTGGTCCTTACAGAGACCTGCCCAGCGATGGGAAAGGTTTCCTGGAGCTGGAACGTTTAGAATGAGCAGCATTCACAGAAGACGCCTTTTCGGTCCACGAAACAGCATCACGTGATTCCTGACATTTGTTTGTCAGACTTCAATACTTTTCCAGACTCAAAATTCCAGAGTTCATACTTTGTTTAAAGCCAATTTATGCAGAAATAAAAGTTCAAAAAGTAATTTTTGCATATATTTAAACCATGAGGTCCGATTTAAACACTGAATTTGTAAAAAAAAAAAAAAAAAAAAAAAAAAAAAAAAATCAACAATGCAAGGAGATGGATGGAAGGATGGGTGGTGGGCACCGCTAACTAAAAGTTAGCTGCGCTAACCCTTAAGCACTAATCATAAACATTAGCTCGGGTGATGCTAAAGCGCTACATCAACATGATATATTTCACGGAAGGTAATGCTAAAGCGTTAAATTCTCTTTGTCTCATTTTTATAATTGTTGAGCTTTGCTAAATCTGTTGCTGATTTTGCCAAAATGACCACAGTACTCGCTACCTTTTACAGCGATGCATTCTGGGTACAGAATATACGTCTTCATCAACTTCAAAATAAGAGCACGAATATAAAAGTGTAACTACTTGAAGAACTCCTAACCATCGATAACCAGATCTTCAACAGAGACGTCGAGCTTTATTCAGCTGAAAGTTTGTGAAACAGCCAAAAAAAAATTAGCGCTTTGGAATTTATCTGAAAAAACTAATTTAGGAGAAGCTAGGTGTGCTAAATGTTTTCAAAGTTAGCAAAAATGCTGAACGAAAAATTAGCTCTGCTATTAGTGCATTAGTGGAAGTCAGTCCATCCATCCATCACCGATGGATGGATGGACTGATGGATGGTTGGACGGACTCACCGTGTTGGTGAAGGACAGGTCCAGCTTCCAGATGGCTCCATTAGAATCCTGTGGGACAGTAGAGACACCAGCAGTGATGTGGATCTGAGCAACAGCGGCGGCAGCAACAGCAATGGTAACAGCAGCAGCAACGGCAGCAACAGCGGCGGCAGCAGCAGCAACAGCAGCGGCGGCAGCAGCTCTAACGGTGCTTCACGTTCTCAGACCTGAGCGAACCAGATGAAGGAGTCCGGGATGGAGCTCCTGACCATAGAGGAAAGGCAGACGTTCTTCCCCACCACCAGCTCGTTAATGGGCTCCACCTGAAACTTGCTGCTGCTGATGTTGGCCATGTTGATCCTCTCAAAGTCCCAGGTCTGGAGCCGGAAACACAATGCCACAGATCAAAACTCTGAACATCCTCCGACTGGCTTTCTACGGAGTCTTTCCTGTATCCTTTGTCTTTCTGCTCCTTTCCTTCCTTCCTTCACCCTAAATCTTTCTATCTTTCCCTTCATCCTAAATCCTCCCTTCCATCGACCCTCTCTTCTTAATCTTTTCTTCTTTCTTTCTTTTCCCTCTCCTAAATCCTTCCTTCCTCCGACATCTTTCCTTCTTTCCTTTCATCCTTAGATATCCTTCATATGTAAAAAATTACATTTCTATCTATCTATCTATCTTTACCCAAACAAACATGAACATATGAGCTAATAGATCGATTTTCAGCACCAAGGAGTTAATTAGCAGCTAATTGTTCAGTTTTAAATGGTCGTGTGTCATCACTGTGACTGCATACAAAACAGGCCGGGGTACACTGGCTAATTTATTGCGAGGGGACCCAACAGAAAAAATTCCCCCATGTCCCCTCGGGGGCTCCGTGCGTTTTACCCGAATGGCTCCGTCAGCACCAAACGTCATCAGCTGTCCGTCCTCCATGGCGAAGGGCTGGACCGTCCCAATGTGGCAGCTCCTCTGCTGCTTCCGGCAGATCTCCACCTGGATGGTGTTGCCTTCCCACAGCAGCAGGTTGCCCCAGTCTGTGCCCGACACCACCTGGCAGGGAGAGGCAGAACCGGGTCACTGCGTTGACCCCAGCGGGGACGGGTGTGGACGTTCAGCTGGAGGTCGGCTCCATGCGGAGGGCGATGATTGGCTGCTCGGCCAGAGAACGAAGGTCATGTGACTGTTTTCAGCTCAAGTCCAGTTTCGGAGCAGCGAGGCCGAAGTTGACAACAACGAGCAGTCAGGGGTCCACAGAATCCGTCCGTCCGTTCATCCATCCGTCCATCCATCCATCATTCGCCCGTCCGTCCCTCCATCCATCCATCCTTGCATTCTTCCATCCATCCATCCGTCCGTGCATCCATCCATCCGTCTATGCATCCATCCAGCCATTCATCAGGACCTCATCCCCGACCCAGAGAAAGCACTCTACCTTTTTCCAGCTGGAGACCGTGGTTTCTAATGCGGCCACTTCACACTCAGCTGTGACACATTTCAAAATAAATCTTTCATGATATTTTTCTGATTTCTGTCTCTTCATTAATAAACTAAGCAGGCAAAATTTTACTAAGACAAACAAAACAGATTTTTGCAGAAAAGGGATCCATAGATCAGACAGATGTATTGTTATACAACAGCCGTACCGTTTACTGAAGCTTTTATTTCTCTGTCAACATGTCACCAAATAAACCCTAAAAGTGTTTATTTGCATTCTAGACGTTCGATCAGGGGCCGCACAAATCATTCAGAGGGCCACAAGTGGCCCACATGAAGCACTTTGGACACCCCATGGTGTAGATTCTCTGTAATCCAGGATACGACCCTCCTAAGGGCTTGAAATACACAGCAAAAACACAAAATCTTACCGAGTATTCCTGGTCTAGTTTCTAGTGGAAATATCTGGAATACACTTGAAATAAGACAAAACTAACAAGTAACTTTTCAGCAGCTATAGGAGAGCTTGTTTTAAGCTAATAATTCCTCAATATTGATGAAAAAGTTCTAGTTATAAGTGAAATAATTTGCCAGTGGGACAAGATATTTTCTCATATTATTTCTTAAAATATCTTGTCCTGCTGGCAGATTATTTCACTCATAACTCGAACTTGTTCATCAATATTAAGGAATTATTGGCTTAAAACAAGCTCCTATATCTGCTGAAAAGTTACTTGTAAGTTAGTTTTGTCGTATTTTAAGTGTACTAACATATTTGTGTTAGAAACTAGACCAGAAATACTTGGTAAGATTTTGTGTTTTTGTAGAGTGAAGGAAAATCAACTTCTCTCAAAGCTTCTTGACGATTGTTTACCTTCCTGAAACAAATCATTAGCTTCAAGGAACCAGGACAGCATCCCAGGTTATTCCAGGAGTGAGGTCCTCACCTTTCCATCTGGGAGATCCACGTAGCCCTCAATGTCAGTGGCTGTGGTTTTCCCAAAATGTCCCATCACTCCTTGCAGTTTGAGACCCGTGAAGGTGGTCGCCATTTTCCAAAACCTGGCAGAAAGAAACAGAACAGTGAAGGCGAAGTGAATCAAACTAACCTGGATCGCTTGAAGTCGGGGTGGGCGTTTATCGCATCGTTTGTCGTCAGAAATTTCTTATCATGATAAGAATTTTGATTTATCGCTGTAATAAATTTCACTTATTGATGGTAAATGAAAAAGCAAAGCTGATGGATGATTGGAAATGTTATTTTTGCTGTTTTCTCCACCGCTTGTTCCACAACAGCATCAATAAATATCAGTAAATTTAACAATATGATTAAATGCAGTTACTGTGTGCAGTTTAGTGCTTTAAATCATTTTTTCAGTTAGCCTACTTTAAATGGGAATGGTTTTCAAGAACAATATCTTTGTTTACAGTTACCTAAAAAAAAAAAAAAAGTAACAAATCATATTTTTTTAAATCATAATCTTTATCGTTATCACAAAAATACCAAAAAAAATATTACGATAAAATTCTAAGTCCACATCGCCCGCACCTAGCTTGAAGGTGCATCTGAGGAAACACAACTTTCTCCTCTGAACTAAATTGTTTGCTTTCTTATTGAAGCCTCAGATCTGGTGACTCTGGGGGAGCTGCAGAGATCCACGCTCTGTGGCTTGGGTTTACAGATGCCGACAGAGTTTGAGCTGTTTTATGAAGAACATGGAGCTGAAGATTCAGCCCAGAGTTGCTTCCAGACTCAGTGGCCCGAACACAAACCCACAGCAGGGACGCCGTGTTTCGGTTTTCTTCTTCTTGGTGTTGGGCGAGCTCATCAAACCTGATACAGTAGACTGAAGTTTGGAGCTGCCACGTGACACTGTTACTAGGGTGTGAATACTTTTGCAAGGCACCATATATAAACATGCATGTATATTGAAATGATCATTTAGATTGAAATATTAATATGTAAATATTAAATAACAACTATATTAAATATTAATATTACATTAATATATTAAGTCATTTAAATGTATCTGTATGAACATTAATATTTAATATTAAATATAAATAACATGTAACACCATTATCAAACTTATTGTTAAAAATAATAAAAAAAAATATATATATATACGATTAATATTTAAATCAATACAAATATTTATATATAATTAAATATTAATCAAAATTAAAATATGAATATGTAAATATTAAATAACTTTTAAAAATAACATTTAAATTATTTAGTTATTCATTTAAATCTAAACACACTACTTCCATAAATATATAACACATGACATAATATAAATATATTTAATATGTAATATTAAAAATATTAAATACCATATATATATATATATATATATATATATATATTTACTGTATATAAATATCCGGATATGTTTTATTTCATATGTTCAAGTAAAATTAAAGCTTTACTTTTCCTGTATTTCTTTTCTAATTTTTAGCATTGTCATCCAGTTTTATTTTTTATATATGTATTTATTTAATGACTGTACTCGATAATTGTGTTTTATTTATATTCATTCATTTGTTGCTTTTTTTCCTTCCTTCTCTCATTTATCCAAGCATGTTTCTATTTGGATTCTTTCCTGTGGTCTTTAGGAAGCCGTAGCGAAGAAACACAAACATTTACCATAAAACATCTTGATTTCCGGTCATAAAAATCTGGAAACTTCATTTAAATTTCCTAAACTTCCGGCATCTGTTAACCACGCTTAACAACAAGCTTTCTAAATTCTGATCTTTTCAATATTTGTTTGGAATGATTTCATTTTTTTTTTTTTTTTTTTTTTTTTAACTTTTCTTGTTAAAATAATCTCAGTTGTTCTTCGAAAGCCGCCTAGAGGCTAAAAAGGGAACTGCGCTTACTTGATGTGTCCCGATCCGGAGGAGGTGAGCAGTCCCGAGATGTGTGGGGAGAAGCTGACCCTGTAGACATCCTGTGAGACGGCCTTGCAGCTCAGCATCACCTCCTCCTGCGCCCAGTTCCACACGGTCAGCATGTAGTCGGGGGGCCCGCCCACGCTGGCCAACAGGCTCCCGTCGAGGTTGAAGTCCACAAAGCTGAACTCGCGCTCCGTGCCCCCTGGAGACGTCGGAACCGCAGCCTGAGCATGAAACGGCTCGACGGGAAGGGTTGTGGGGGGGGGGAGGCGACTGGCTTACCTCTGAGGATGCGGTACGGTCTCAATGAAGGATATTCATAGATGATGATGTTGGGATGGTTTCCTTTCTCTGCCACAGTAAAGAACCCTCTGGCAGGATGAACCTTCAAACACACAGAGGAAGATTTCAGGTGCAGGAAATATTGTGTTGAATATTTCAGACAGTAGAAAGTGTAATTAGGTTCATCAGTTTTTAACAGTTAGCTACTTAAAAGCAGAACCCATCAGATAATGCTGTTTTTTGAATCAAGAAGAGAGATTTTATGCACTTAAAGCCGCAGTATGTAACTTGCATGTAACAAAATGCTGCTCTGTGATCGACTCAATTAAAATAATTTGTTCAACTTATCACAGAAACATGCAGAAACGGCTAATTAAATAGTGTCTTTAAAAAAAAGCATTTGTACCCACTGATGTTTTTCACATTTTTGTCTTATTATAACGACAAACTTTTATTTATTTTATTTGTCTTTTGGGTGATTTTACCGACACACAACATAGAACTAGAGCTGGAATGTAACGGTTTAGATTCAAGCATATTCATATGTCAGGATGGCCTAGTCCAAGGGTCACCAACCTGCGGCTCTGGAGCCACATGTGGCTCTTAAAGCTGCAGTATGTAACTTGTATGAATATTTGTTCAAACTGTCTCCATGTCGTGACAGTTTGGTCTGAGACAGATAATCTGTGTAAAGATGGAGCTCCTCCTCCTCCTCTTCCCTGAGCTGCTATCGCCGTCTAAGGAAACGCGCTGCTCCCGACCTGAAACAACCAATCAGAGCCAGGAGGAGGGGCTTAGCGCTGCCAATCACCCTCGTGTTCGCGCTGCTAAATGTGCTAAAACCTGTTTATCCGCCGTCATCGGTGGCCATGCTAACTAGCCTTAGCATTAGCATCAGGCTATGTTGTGGTGAATCAGCTGTAGCGTAGGGGGGGTGTGGCTGAGCGGCGCATACATGAGGGTGATCGACAGCGCTAAGCCCCGCCTCCTGGCCTCCTGGCTCTGATTGGTTGTTTCTGACTGGTGGATTTCTGCAGTTAGTACTGGGAGCACTGGGAGAAGGCAAGGGAGCTGGATTTTTTCACAGATTATCTGTCTTATACTGTTGCGACATAAAGATAATTTTAACAAATATGTAAAAACCATATTTTTTCATAAAAGTTACATCCTGCAGCTTTAATGACATGAAAAACGTTGCATTTGGAGAAACGCAGCCGCCTTCATTTCGTTTTCCTCACCGCGATGGCCCCGATTCCTTCGCCGCTGCAGGAGCGCAGGTATCTCTGCTGCTTGGTGGGAATGTCAAGCAGGACCACCAGGTTTCCTGCTACAAACATCAGCATCGTCTCTTCCAGCAGCCTCAGGTTCGACCTGCGACCGCTGTCGTAGCCGAACGAGTGGCTGAAGGCAGGAAACGTCAAGGAGGAGGAGAGGATTTGTTCCAGATGTTCACACAGGCTTCCTGCTCACTCAGCGTGGAAATATTAGACATTTCTGCAGTGGGTGGGATTTAAAATATGGGGAGAAGGAAGGACGGAAGGAAGGTAGGATTCAGAAAAAGGGTTAAACGGAAGGAAGGAAAGAAAGAAGGAAGGGAAACGGATAACAGGAAGGAAGGACAGCAAGAAGGAAAGTAAGAGGGAAGATAGGACTCAGAAGGGGATAAAAAAAGGGAAGATTCATAAAAAAGGGATGAAAGGAAGGAAGGAAAGAAAAAGTAAGAAGGAAGGTAGGACTCAGGAAGAAAGGACTCAAAAAGAGATAAAAGGAAGGAAGGAAAGAAGAGAGCAAGGAAGGACTCAAAAATGGGATAAAAAGAAGGAAGGAAAGATGGAAAGTAAGAAGGAAGGAAGGGAGAAAAGCTGGAAGGAGGGAACGACTCAAAAAATGGATAAAAAAGGAAGGAAGGAGAGAAGGACAATAAGAAGGAAGGAAGGGAAACAGCCAGCGTTTCCTCTGAGCTGAGGCGAGGATACGAGAAGTGCAGGAGGTTCTCTGGGATGTCCGAGTCCACCGTGATGGTGGGTCTGGAGTGAAGCTCCTCGTAGTTGTAGAACATGTCTGCAGGGAGCTCCTTCCTTCCTGCTCCTTCCTGCGCTTCCTCATACAGCTCAGGATCACATCCTCAGAGACGGAGGCAACATTGAAATTCACTTCGTCATTTTTTTTCACATTAATGGAAACAACAGAGTTTGTGTGAAAGTGTCTGCAGAGAGACGGGCTCTGTATCACATACGGATACTTTAATAGAGCAAACAAAAACACATTAAGGCTCCAAATGCCCCACAGTTTTGCACGTATTTGTAATGGGAACGCTATTGTCGGAGAAGTCGGCGTCCCAATATGGCGACTCCCAAGAAGCCACTGTTCATCGTACTTCTTACGATCATCGTTTTTGTAGTTGGAACTCGGAAATTCCGACTTCCGAGTCAGAAAAATCAACTGGAACACCCCCCCACGCACACACCAAAATTCAGACTTCCCACTCAGAAAGTCGGAGAATATTTCAAACGGAGATCCAATATGGCCGCTCCTCGCGTCAACAACAGTAAGCTGTGGGGAAAACATGTTTATTTTACATGTTTTGCTGGAAGATCGCAGGCTTCAAGCAGGAGGAGGGTCGGATCGATGGAAGTCTGGACAGAGCAAATGAGCTGAACACAGTTCAGGAACAAGCTCACCCCCCCGGCCCCCAGTCAAACAGACACCCCACCCTCCTTTGACCCACAGCTTTCCTGTCACACCTCCACCTCAGTCATGGACTCTTCTGCTTCCGCTGGTTTGTCTTCAACCAAATCAGGAGATGCTGCTGCTCCCTCTCCCTCCCCCTCCCACTTCTCTGTTTCCAGAAGTCAGGTGAAGAGGCAGCTGGAGAGACTGGACCAGAACCAGGCTGCAGGTCCAGATGGTGTCAGCCCCAGAGTCCTGAAGGCCTGTGCAGAGCAGCTCTGTGGGATTCTGCAACACCTCTTCAACCTTAGCTTGACCCAAGAGAAGGTACCACTGCTGTGGAAGACATCCTGTCTGGTTCTGGTACCAAAGAAAACTCACCCATCAGTCATCAACGGCTACGGACCCGTTGCCCTGACATCCCACATCATGAAGGTCCTGGTCCTGTTGGCCCACCTGAGTAAGCAAACCAGCACATATCAGGACCCCCTGCAGTTTGCTTATCGCCATGGAGTTGGAGTTGAAGACGCCGTCATACACCTGCTTCAACAAACCCACTGTCACCTGTGAGGATCAGGTTCTTTGATTTCTCCAGAGCGTTTAACACGATTCAGCCTGATCTGCTTCGTCTGAAACTCCAGAAGACTCAGCTGGAGGCCTCAACAACCGCCTGGATCCATGACGACCTGACAAACTGACAGCACAGGAGCGCCACAAGGCACTGTACTCTCACCATTCCTTTTCGCTCTGTACACTTCAGACTTCCAGCACAAGTCAGACTCCTGTTGTCCACAGAAATACTCAGATAATCTGCAGCTGTCGGGAGGATCAGAGATGGACAAGAAGCTGAGTCCAGAGAGCTGGTGGACCGCTTTGTGGCCTGGTGTGGACACATCATCTCATCTTGAATGTGAACAAAACCAAGGAGATGATTGTAGATTTCAGGAGAACCAGGGTCAGATCAAACCCTGTTTCCATCATGGGAGAAGAAGTGGAGGTGGTTGAGGAATATAAATACCTCGGTGTTCATCTGGACAACAGACCGGACTGGAGACTCAGCAGTGAAGCGTCTCCAAGAAGGGACAGAGCAGACTGGACTTCTGGAGGAAGCTACGATCCTTCAAGGTTTGCAGCAAGATGTTGCAGATCTTCTATAAGTCTGTTGTCTCCTCTGCCATCATCTGCTGGGGCAGCAGCATCAGAGCCAGGGGCCTAAAAAGGCTCAACAACCCGATAAAGAAGGCTGGTTCTGTTCTGGGGACGACTGCAGAACCTCTGGAGATGATGATGCAAAGAAGGATTTACAGAAAATCAAGGACGACCCTGGACATCCTCTTCATGAGACTGTCATTGGAAAACAGAGTCTCTTCAGTCAGAGGCTTCTTCAGACTGGTTGTAAAACAGACCGCTACAGGAGATCTTTCCTGCCTGCAGCCATCACCATCTATAATAACTCCTTGACTAAATGAGTTACATCAACATTTAACTTCCCTTTGGGATAAATAAAGTGTTTTTGAATTGAATTGTCATCTTCTTAATGGTTTGCGTCAGCGGCAACATCCGGTTGCTGATCATGTGACTCGTGTGGTGCGGAAAAAAAGTGTTTCCATTGCAGTTTTGCGAAATAAACCAATTTCGATACGGCCAGAAACCCGCCTCATCCTCGAAAAAGGAGAATTTTTTCGAAAATGGCGTGTTTCCATTTATTTTCGTAATTTCAAATTGCGTGCTGGAAACGCAGCTATAGTCCACCTTCTGTTGCTTGGTTAGAATAAAAACGGTATCTTTCATGAAATAAATTTGTTGTTAAAAGCACAATTTAGTTGAAAGTGTGAAACTGTTGCGACGCAAATAAAACAATAACTTAATTACCTTCAATTTGTTGCTCTAGAGAGATCGATGTGTCTTTAGCCTGCTCACCAAGTGAAATTGCGTCTTCCGACATGGTGGCGTTTACTCTATAAGAAAAAAAAAAATTAAATAACGAATTTACAAGATTTCTTAACCTATAAAACTAAAAATCTATTTAAAACTAGTTTAATTAGTTTACAACTGTTCTGTTACAACTTAGTCGGTACGTTTTTACTGTTAGTCGTTTAAAAACTATAGATTAGCTCTGGCACGTCTCCCTGTCTGTTAACACGTTACCAGGCAACAAAGCAACGCGATTCTATAGCTGCAAAGCATTCTGGTTATTGTAGTTCTCCAGGAAAATTACTAAAGCGAACAATGAAACAAAAAAGAAAACGTGCATAGAGAACATAAACAACACTTGATTTAAAAATAACATTTTAAGTATAACATAAACGTTAAGGTTGCAGTTCTCTCGTAATTTCCTTTAACCAAAAACAACGAGGTCTGTTCTTTTCACATCGATAGAAACACAGATACAGGAGGTAGGCTTTTTTTTTTTTTTTTTTAAGGCACCATTAACGTTATCTGGGCGCACTTTAGAATATTAACGTGTAAAATATACAACGAGGCAGAAGGTAAGCTTTTAACACATTTTTGTGAACGCAAACATTTTGCGTCAACCACAGATGATTTACGGCTTTGTCGTAAACCGGAACGATAACAAGACGCATGGGACGGAGTTGGAACAACGTGTCGTTCAGCTGAACTGTAAGTTTTTCCTCCGAAATGTTCAATAATTCGTTACTTTTCTTTGTAATAAATCATAAACTGTTCTCTATATTCACACCTGTGGTTGTTAAGCAGAAAAACAAACAGTGATTACAGGGCACGGCTTTATTTAAAGTGTTGATGTTTTCCGATGGATTCCTGCCTCTAAACGACGCTTATTCCCACATTTATTTCGATTTTTATCTTAAGATATGGTCACAGACTCCAGTATATTTCATGTTTTGTCTCTTCAGTTCAATTTCATTTGTTGATAAATATCCAAACATAGATTTTGGGGCCGGTGTAGCGCTTTAAAACGGGGAATATTTCTGTTCAGACGATCTGCCGTGAGAATAAAATCAAAGGAAATGAAAGAAACTCAGGATGTAGAGGATTTTTAATCTAAATATTCAGCCCAGAACTACTTTATTTATACTGAAGGGAAATTAAATGTTGTAGTAACTCATATCATCCAAGTATCTTCAAAGAGTTGTTGGTGAGGGGGTAGGAAGGATCTCCAGCAGCATTCAGTCTTCCAGCGAAACTGAAGAGGCATCTGACTGAAGTCTGTTGATGTATAACAGTCTCGTAGTTGTCATGACATGCTAACAGCTCAATTTCCGGGCAGCAGAGATGATATTCCACAGTAACATGTCTTGGATGACACCATCAGTTGCTGGGAATCTGCTAATCCACCTCATTTGCTTTTGCCGCTCCTCATTAAATCTCTGTCTGGCTGTTTGGTCAGAAAGCTGGACGGGGAGATGTTGGAGTCTGGGAATATAGTAGGTTTTTAAAAATCTGAATATAGAAGATTTACTCCTCACCAGAGTAAAGGGTTGTTTCACCGTTTTTAAATCGCCTAGACCACCTTTGATCAGGTCTCCAAGGCTCCTGCTCTGTTGGGAACAGTCTGGAATTTTCTTTAGGGATTTTCCTTTTAAAAATGAGCTGAAATCTTTTGAAATTTTAATCCGTTTTAAATTCTTGACATCTTAAACGTTTATTTAATTTGTGGAAACAGAAGAAGAGGATGGTTTTGGTGTGTTTCTGCCATCTGAGAGCGCTCTAGACCAGATTCTGTTCTAAGCTGACCGGCTGACTGATCCCAAAACAGTGAAACAGCCGTTTATCGGGGGTTGAATTGGATGAAACTGGCTGATGGTGGACACCTGATGAACCTGCAGGTGTTTGAGTTTTGTTCCTGTTTTTCTCTCAGCTTCACAATGGAAACCAAACCTCAGAAGCAGTTCTCCTCCAGAGGTGGACAAAGGCCTTCATACAAAGGAAAAGGTAAGGCGTGTGTCAAATAACCGGGAGTCGTGCGCCTCACGCTCCGGCTTCATCTCGTCGACTCGTTCCAGACTCCGCAGGGGCCAGACTCGGAGGGAAACCCGGAGGGAAAAAGCCCTTCAAACCGTACAAGAACACAGAGAAGAAGAGCAGAGCAGGAAAAGCAAACGATGGCGGAAGAAAATTAGGTTTCTCTGGTGCTGGGAAACAGGGGAAGAGGAAGCTGCCAGCAGGGGGCGGAGGTGAGTTCATGTCCCCGTCCTTGTTGTCTTTTTGTTGGACGGCAGCATTTCAGCGGCGTTTGCGTCTTCACTCAGGTCCGCCGGCGAAGAGGGAGAAGAAGCCGACGACGGAAGAAGAGCTGAAGAAGAACCGTCTGCAGAAGAAGAAGGAGCTGAAGAACAACCGGCAGCAGGCGGAGAGGAAGGAGATGTTCGAGATCATCCGCCGGTGCAAAGGAGTGTGGGGAAGCCTGCGCAGGTACCGTCTGCTCGGGCAGGGAGAGCTGCGCTTGTCCCGCTCCTGGTTCGGCTGACGGCTGGTGTCTGGGTCAACAGGAAGAAGTGTGACGACGAGCAGAAGCAGCAGCTGATGGAGGAGCTCCGAGGTCTGGTCCGCGGGAAGATGCAGCAGGTCTGTGGCTCCAGGCTGGAGGTTCCTCAGGTGTTCTCCAGCTGTGGAAAACATCCCGGGCTTCCTCCCCGTTCTGCTGACCGAACCGGCCGTCCAACCGGCCGTCCGTCCATCCATCCAACCGTCCAGCCGGCCGGCCGGCCGTCCATACATACAACCATCCGTCCATCCATCCGTCCGTCCGTCAATCTATCCGTCTGTCTGTCCAACCAACCGTCCATCCATCCATCCGTCCTTTCATCCATCCATCTGTCCATCCATCAAACTATCCATCCGTCCACCCATCCTTTCATACGTCCGTCCATCCATCCACCCATCCGTCCACCCATCCGTCCACCCATCCATCCACCCATCCATCCATCCAACCATCCATCCAACCATCCATCCATCCATCCGTCCTTTCATCCATTCATCCGTCCACCCATCCGTCCATCCATCCACCCATCCATCCGTCCGTCCATCCAACAAACCATCCATCCGTCCATCCATCCATCCATCCGTCCGTCCAACCAGCCGGCCGGCCATCCAACCGTCCATACATACAACCATCCATCCAATCATCCGTCCGTCCGTCAATCTATCCGTCTGTCTGTCCAACCAACCGTCCATCCTTTCATCCATCCATCGGTCCATCCATCAAACCATCCATCTGTCCATCCGTCCATCCAACCATCCATCTGTCCATCCATCCATCCGTCCGTCCAACCAACCGTCCATCCATCCATCCATCCTTCCATCCATCCAACCATCCATCCGTCCACCCATCCATCCATCTGTCCATACATACAACCATCCATCCATCCATCCGTCCGTCCAACCAACCGTCCATCCATCCATCCGTCCTTTCATCCGTCCATCCATCCACCCATCCATCCATCCGTCCATCCATCCAACCGTCCGTCCAACCAGCCGGCCGGCCATCCAACCGTCCATACATACAACCATCCGTCCATCCGTCCGTCCATCCAACCAGCCGGCCGACCATCCATCCAACCATCCATCAGTCCACCCATCCAACCGTCCGTCCATCCATCTTTGAAGTCTGTCACAGACAGATTGATTCTCGGCTTTTGTTTTAAAACCTTCATATTTGCCAATAAAGAGATGAAAACTCTGAACTCTGAGTCTGCAACGTTCTGAAATCTGAGGTTTCGGATTCGTTGGAACGTTGTGGCGATATTTCAGAGTTTCCTCTGAGTTTTCTGAGTTTCCTGTCTTTGGTTAGCGATGCAGTTGCCATGTCCTCTGCCTGCAGATGGCGTTCGCTCACGACTCGGTGCGAGTCCTTCAGTGTTTCATCCAGTTCGGAAGCCAGAAGCAGAGGTGGGAGGTGTTTGAGGAGCTCAAAGGTCGGTGCCGGGTCCCTCCCCTGCTCTGCCGTAGAATGAATGAAATGACCCACCCGCCGTCCATGTTTGTCGCCCTCTGCAGACCACATCCTCGCCATGTCCAAGTCCCCGTACGGGAAGCACGTGGTGAAGAAGCTGCTGATGTACGGGTGAGTCGGACCGGGCCGGCCCTCCTCCCGTCTCCGGGTCCCGGCTGAATTAAAAACGCCAAACCCGACCTCTTCTTCCCGCACAGAAACAAGGAGCTGGTGGCCGCCGTGATCCAGATGTTCAGGGGTCACGTCCGTCAGATGCTCCGCCACGCCGCCGCCTCCGACATCATCGAGTACGCCTACAACGACAAGGCCGTGCTAGCTCAGAGGCTGATGATCGCCGACGAGCTGTACGGGACCACCTACGCCATCTGCAAGGTCCACACACACACACACACCTGGTGGTCAGCGACGAGGCGCAGCTGTTCTGGCGCTGAAATCAGACTAAACTCACCTCCAGTAAGTTCCCAGCAGATGAACTTACTGGAAACCAGTTCAATAATTCCTCAATATTGATGAAAAAAGTTAAGATTGTCTTCTTCCTCCGGCGGAACGAGGCCTGGGCGATGGCTTTTTGAAGATTTAGTTTTTGGAAAATCTGGATTTTTTTTTTTTTTTTTTTTTTTTCCCACCGGCGCTCTCCTTGGGCTTCCGTAGTTCAGAGTGATGTCATCGCGCCCAGGGCGGCCATCTTGTTTGGCGAGCCTGTTTTACAGCTTCCGTTGATTTTGTCTTTGAATTCGGGTCGACTCTGAATTATTACGACCAGCCTACGGTTTTTTTCTCTCTTTTAATTATGAGAACGAAGTCGTAATATTACGAGAAAAAAAGCTGTGAATTTAAGAAAATAGTTTTAGAAGAATTTCAACATGAAAAATATCCAACAGCTGAAATGAGGAACGTTGAGCATCTTGCTCATTTATGCTTTTCGTATAATTTTCATGATAACATTGAACAGAAATACTTAATCTTTTAACACATAAGCATCAAATTATTATCATTAGCAGGAGATTGAAACGACTATTAAAAAAAAAAAAACGAACCGGTCACGTCAGATCTGCTTATTTTCATAAAAACGACCTTTTCTCATCATTTGAAGATGTTTTTTTCTGCTAAAGTTGCGACTTTATTCTGCTAATATGGCTTTATTCTAGTAATTAACGATCCTCGTAGCCCCTGATACGCTGCCGTACAACTCAGAGAAGGGATGATTAAAATAAAAGCCTGTTTTTGAAACTGTTTTCTGTCTTTTGTAATTTCCTTTTTCGAAAAGAAAGTGAGGGAAAAAAATGGATGAAAATCGTGTCTGGCATGAAGGAAATCAGCCGCATCGCCCAGCCTTACTTTAACTGGGACTTCTCCATCAACATGAAGGGTTTATTTACCAGAAACCGGCTCCTAAATCTGCTGAAACGCTCCTTGTTCGTTCGTTTTGTCTGATTTCAAGCGTTTACTTGGTGAGATTTGGTGTTTCTGCGGTGAAACGATCTTCTCTGCTCGTTTTCGGTCCAGTCGTCGGAGCACAACACCGTCGAGAAGGTGGTGAAGGCGAACCCGGAGAAGCTGGAGAACATCATGGAGGAAACGAAGCAGGTCATCGTCCCGCTGGCGCAGAAGTAACGGCACTGAAACAGAAACACGGAGTTGTGGTCTTAGCTAGGAAGCTAACAGGCTGACCGTCTGCGTGTCTCCGACAGAGCGCAGGTCGTCAGGCATTCTGTGGTCCATAAGGTCTTCCTGGACTTCTTCCTGCTGGCGCCCGACAGGCTGAGATCGGTGAGCGCCGCCGTGCTGCAGCCAGGCGACCCGCCGGGGGCCGGCTCTCACGCGTCTTCTGTCTGTTGTGACCCGAGCAGGAGGTGATCGAGTCCATCAGGGAGGCGGTGGTCTACATGGCGCACACGCACGACGGCGCGCGGGTCGCCGTGCGCTGCCTGTGGCACGGGACGGCAAAGGTGGGTCGCGCCTTCGCCGCCGTCGGACAAGCACGATTTATCGGCGCTGTTCCGATATATCGGCGTTAGCATATCGTCTCCCCTTCCCTCCTTCCCTCACTTGGGTCTCCCCTTCTTTCCTTCCCTCAGTTCCTTCCTTCCTCCCTTCTCTTGGGTCCTTCCTTCTTTCCTTCCTTCCTTCCTTCCTCCCCTCTCTTGGGTCCTTCCTTCTTTCCTTCCTTCCCTTCCTTCCCTCCCTCCCTCCCTTCCTTCCTTCCCTCCCTCCCTTCGTTCCCTCCCTTCTTTCCTTCCTTCCCTCCTTTCCTCCCTTCTTCCCTCCCTCTCCCCCACACCGCCCTTCCTCCTCCGTCCTTTCTTTCCTTCGTTCCCTCCCTTCTTTCCTCCCTTCCTCCCTCCTTTCCTTTCTTCCCTCCCTCCCTCCCTTCGCTCCCTCCCTCCCTCCCTTCGTTCCCTCCCTTCCTTCCTCCCTCCTTTCCTTCCCTCCCTCCCTTCTTTCCTCCCTTCCTCCCTCCTTTCCTTCATTTCCTCCCTTCCCCCCTCTTTCCTTCCTTCCTTCCCTCCCCCCCCTTTCTCTCCCTCCCTTCTTTCCTTCCTTCCTGCCCCCCCCCCCGGGTCCTGACCGGTTCTCCTTGGTGTCTCAGGACAGGAAGGTCATCATCAAGACGATGAAGAGCTACGCCGTGCCGTTCGCCACCGTGAGTTCCTCCTCGCCGCATCGAACCGTCGGCCGACGGTGACGATGACGATGACGGACTCACCTTCATCTTCATCCCGCAGGGGGAGTTTGGTCACATGGTCCTCCTGGCGATCTTCGACTGCGTGGACGACACCAGGCTGGTCAAGCAGGCGGTTCTGTCGGTAGGTGAGGGGGGGAGGTCGGGGAAGGGGGGGGGCCTGGGAGCCGCTGACCTCTGACCCCTGGTCTCCGCAGGAGATCCTGTCCGCGCTGCCGCAGGTCCTCGCCAGCAAACACGGCAGGAAGGTGCTGCTGTACCTGCTGAGCCCCAGAGACCCCGCCCACATGCTGCCGGAGACGGTCCGGGAGCTGGAGGGGGGAGACGCCAACGCCCACAGGTGACCCCCCCTCCCCCCACGCCACCTTTCACAATAAAAGCCTCCGAGCGGCTCTGGTCGCGACTCGGTTCGTCTGAGAAGCGTGTCCTTCCTTCCTTTCCTCCCTTATCGGTCTTTCCTTTCCTTCCTTGTTAAGGAGATGGAGCAACGCCCTTTCCTCCCATGTGTCCTTTCTTCCCTTAGGTCCTTCCTTCTTTTTCTCCTTCGTTTCCTTCCTTTCTTTTCCTCCTTCGTTTCCTTCCTTTCTTTTCCTCCCTCGTTTCCTTCCTTCCATCCTTCCTTCCTTTTCCTCCCTCGTTTCCTTCCTTCCTTTTCCTCCATTTCCTTCCTTCCTTCCTTTCCTCCCTCATTTCCTTCCTTCCTTCCTTTTCCTCCCTCGTTTCCTTCCTTCCTTCCTTTCCTCCCTCGTTTCCTTCCTTCTTTTCCTCCTTCATTTCCTTCCTTCCTTCCTTCCTTTCCTCCTTCGTTTCCTTCTTTTCCTCCCTCATTTCCTTCCTTTCCTTTCCTCCCTGTGGTCCTTCCTTTCTTCCCTCCCTTGTTTCCTTCATTTCTTTCCTCCCTCCGTCGTTTCTTTCCTCCCTCATTTCCTTCCTTCCTTCCTTCCTCTCCTTCCTTCCTCCTCTAAGATCAGTGAACCCAGAAGCAGTGATGGATACGGCTCGGCCTCAACGATGTCCTTTCACAATAAAAGCCTTTAATCTGTCTAAAAGTCCGTTTTCAGGTTGCGTTCTGGTCCAGCGGCGAGGCCCGGTCCGGTCCGGTCCGGCCCGGTGAGCCGCCCTGACCTCTGACTCCTGGCCCACTAACCGCTCTGCCTCTTATGTTATGTTTTTGCCTCTGGTTCTGGTTCTGGTCAGTAAAAAGGACGCGGCGACCCGACGCAGGGAGCTGCTGGAGGCCGTCTCCCCGGCGCTGCTGGAGCATCTCCGTCTGAACGCCGCCGCCATGGTAACGGACAAGGCCGCCAGCGTCGCCGTCAGCGACATCCTGGCGTCCGCCTGCGGGGACCTGAGGCCCGCCATGGCGGCCGTGGCCCGGCTGGCCAATCAGGAGCTGGTGCCGGGAGGCGTCAACGGAGAGGTGAGGAACCAGTCGGAGCTCTTCTCACTGGTTCCGTTTCCTTCCGGAACCGACCCGCTTTACTCTTTCTGGAGAAACATGCTCATTTACTTGCTTCCTTCCTATGTTTTCTTCCTCACGTCCTTCCCTTCCTTCCTTCATCTTCTCATCTTTCCTTGCTCTTCCTTCTTTCTCTCCTTATATCCTTTTCTTTCTAGTTATGTGTCCTTCCTTCCTAATTTCCTCCTTTGTGTCCTTGCTTTCTTCATTTATCTTCTTTTCTTTTTCTTCCTTCCTTCCTAGTATCCATCCTTCCTTGTATCATTCCTTCCTTTCTTCCTTTCTTCCTAGTATTCTTCCTTTCTAGTATCCTCTTAGTTTTTCCTTCCTAGTATCCTTCCTTTTGTCCTTTGTGTCCTTCCGAGCATCCTTCCTTCCATCTCTCCTAGTATCCTACCATCCTCCCTTCCTAGTATCCTTTCTTCCTTTCAAGTATTCTTCCTTTCTAGTATCCTTTCTTAGTTTTTCCTTCCTAGTATCCTTCCTTTCGTCCTTTGTATTCTGTTCCTTCTTTCCCAGCATCCTTCCTCCCTTCCTTGCATCCTTCCTTCTTTGTATCCTTCCGAGCATCCTTCCTTCCATCTCTCCTAGTATCCTACCATCCTCCCTTCCTTGTATCCTTCCTTCCATACTAGTATCCTTCCTTCCCTCTTTCCTAGTATCCTTCCGAGCATCCTTCCTTCCATCTCTCCTAGTATCCTACCATCCTCCCTTCCTTGTATCCTTCCTTTCATCTTTCCTAGTATCCTTCCTAGCATCCTTCCTCCCTTCCTTGTATCTTTCCTTTCATCTTTCCTGGTATCCTTCCTAGCATCCTTCCTTCCCTCTTTCCTAGTATCCTTCCGAGCATCCTTCCTTCCATCTCTCCTAGTATCCTACCATCCTCCCTTCCTTGTATCTTTCCTTTCATCTTTCCTGGTATCCTTCCGAGCATCCTTCCATCCCTCCTTCCATCTTTCCTAGTATCCTTCTTCCCTCCTTCCTAGTATCCTTTCTAGCATCCTTCCTTTCATCTTTCCTAGTATCCTTCCGAGCATCCTTCCTTCCATCTCTCCTACCATCCTCCCTTCCTAGTATCCTTCCTTCCTTTCAAGTATTCTTCCTTTCTAGTATCCTTTCTTAGTTTTTCTTTCCTAGTATCCTTCCTTTCGTCCTTTGTATTCTCTGTTCCTTCTTTCCCAGCATCCTTCCTCCCTTCCTTGTATCCTTCCTTCCATACTAGTATCCATCCTTCCTTCCATCTCTCCTAGTATCCTACCATCCTCCCTTCCTTGTATCCTTCCTTCCATACTAGTATCCTTCCTTCCCTCTTTCCTAGTATCCTTCCGAGCATCCTTCCTTCCATCTCTCCTAGTATCCTACCATCCTCCCTTCCTTGTATCCTTCCTTCCATCCTTCCTTGTATACTTCCTTCCATCCTTCCTCCCTCCCTTGTATCCTTCCTCCCTCCCTAGCATCCCCCCTCCCTCCTTTCCTTCGGCTGAACCCCGCCCACCAGGGAAACTCAGCTGTGATGAACTGAAACGGACAAGAACAAACTAGAAAACTGATCCTAGAAGTAACTCGTAACTCAGTCGGTTTATTATAAGCAGCACAACTAAAACAAAACTTGCATCTGAAGTGGGGGGGTGGTGGTGGTGGTGGTGGGGGGGTTATGTTTTCTTGTTTTTGTGACGCCTTCCATCCCGTCTGAGCTGCAGCTCCACGTGGCCGAACACCCGGCAGGACACCTGGTGCTGAAGTGGCTCATAGAGCAGGACGCCGTGCTGGCCGAGGCCGGCAGGGAGGGTAAGGCAGCCGTAAAGATAACCGTTGCAGCGCGTCCGCGTCCTCGCTGACGCGTTCACGTCTCGGTGTTCAACAGAGCGCTTTGGCAGGATCCTGGTGGACACGGTGGGGACGGAGACGATGAAGAGCTGGGTCCGAGTCAACAGGGGAGCCATGGTCCTCTGCAGGTCGGCCAACTTCTCGTTTCGTGCCCAACCCTGCTGGTTTACAGATTCAGTCTGTTAAATATGTTTTATAAAATCTAATTTCTTTACATTTTGACACTTTTAGTTTTAGCAACCCAAACCTAAAAAAGCTAAACTGCATGAAACACAAACAGAACATCTGGGATTTGAGTTGAATGAGTGATTAAACAGCCGCAACCGCGGGTCACATGACACACTCTGGCTTATGCACATAACTGGTCGAATGTAGCATTCAACCAGTCCAAAACGCTACACAGCAAAGAGTCCCCACAGCTGCGCTTTTGTGGTGCATTTGGGTACATCTGGAATGTCTAAGTATCATCATATAAAGTGATTTTACCCTTTATGGACTAGTGATGCTAATTAGCATCAGACTTATTTCTGTCGTGAATACTGCCAGAGGGTGTATGAAAACTACAAATGCTGGTTAATACATATGCCTTTCATACTAAAGATACTATTAGAAGTGCTTTGGTACCATCTAGTGGTCAGAGTGTGAACTACACGAGGTTCATGGAATTTTGCTTATAAACTCTGTAAATCTTAATTGTGCAAAAAAAATAAATGTATATTTAAGCTTACTAATGTCTTCTACATATATTAAAATAGACATGTGACCAGAATTTTGAAAGGTTTTTCTAATTTTGGGATTGATGCTTTTTAGCAACATTCAGCAACTAAGGAATGGAAACAAGTATTACTGGTATTAAAAAGTAAAAACATATTTTGTCTAAATTTCAAAGTCTTGGTTGAGCAATTGCATCATCAATAAAATAATCAACATACTGTCAAGTGTTTTATTCCTTATGTACCTGATGTTGCTGATTAGCAACATACTGAAATTTATAATCTATACCAGTGGTAGATGGGATACTCAAATTAATCTATAATTAATTTAACATCTGATTGATAGGAAAAACACAACAAATGTTTTTTTTTTTTTTTTTTTTAACAATCTGATATAAATTTAGGCATTAAGGGGCTAAAAATGTACTAAATAACATCAACCGTTCTCGAGTTGTTTTATTGTTGAATAATCCATCCATAGGCTATACCCACATATGCTTTATAAAAACAATTTTTAAAAAAAAATCAGCACCAGCAAGTTGCTACCAACAACTAAATTGAATACCTTATATAGGGGAGGTATGTGTAAGCCTCACATTTTTCCATATAATAAATGTGTTACACCCAAGAATTCAACTGCATGAGAAATAAAAACAATTAGCTAGAGCTAATTATCTTGGCTAAACATGCTGAAGGGATTGTGTGGAGAACATCTGCGACACCCTGTTGGTCTGGCTGTTAATTCCTTGTATTTCCCCAGATGTGTTGCCCATAAGCAGATACACATCCATGTAACATATTCCACTTAAAGCTGCGGTGCAGGAATCTTGTTCAGATGTTTGTGTTTTCTTTGTGCAGCCTTCTGAACAGCTGTGAAAGATCCGTGGCTGCAGAGGTGAAGGAGGCGCTCACCGCCATCACCTCGGAGCTCCAGGGAATCAAGGACCATAAAGGAGCTGAAGTCCTGCTGGAGAATCTGAACAAGTAGACGGATTTCTTCGGGGGTTTTTTTTTATTCCAAACGTTGCTTCGTTTGGACCAGGAAACGCCCAAGAGATCAGGGACGATTCGAGAAGTGGACATTTTGGACGCTTCGTGGACTTAAGCCATTAATCCTGATCTGCTTCACAGATTTAAAGGAGCGTATAGAAATGTCCAAGGATTGATAACCCTGATCACAAATCCACGTTAGCATCTTTTTTCGTTGGTTTTAGCAGTCTCCATCCCAGTGGAGCCAGAGACAGTTACCCAAGACTGTCCAGTCACTGGTTCAGTCTTTTTTTCTTGACGAGATGTTGTGATAAATGTTATTTACTGAAACGAAAATAAAGATTATTGAGATATTCTGTGTTTAGCGTGTGATTATTATTTGTTCTAAACGTATGTCTCAAAGCTTCCATCATCCACGCCTGCTGGTATATTTCTCAGGGTGGAACGAATATTCAACAAATAACTTTAAAAAAAAAAAAAAAACAAGAATTGGTGGCACAGCTTTTAATTTTCTGCATCATTTATTGAGCCATCTTCTTTAAAATGGAATGAAAAGGACTAAAAGTTATATTTTTGATCTGAATGTTTCACTCTAATTTGACAGTACTTTCATTTTAACAGAGAGAAACAGAACATTATTATCTAAGCAGCACAGAAACAAACTAAGCTGGATTCTTTGAAAGTTTTATTAGAATGTGCCCAGTTTTGGTTTCCAGCATCTGGGAGGAACCGTTTAAAAGCTCTTCAGATGAATGGTGGAAGATGTTCCCCATGATGCAGTCTAAGGGCCGACGCTTGGGAAGTTAGTTAAAAATTAACAGCAGTATTTTGGGTTATTTAGCCTGTAAGGAGGTTTTTCAGTCATATTTTCACCATGTTATTCATTCATTTATAAATGTCACAGATTCAAACTAAATATTTAGTTAGCCAGTTAATTATTCTCTTAGCAAGCTAAATATTTAGCTTGGATAGAAATCCAGCTTTAAATCTAATAGTTCAAAAACTACATGTATAGTTTAAAGCTAAATATTTAGTTAACCAGCTCAATATTTTCTTAGCAAGCTTAATATTTAGCTTGGATATAAATCCAGCTTCAAACTAAATAGTAAAAACTAAATATTTTGTTGGAAAGCTAAATATTTAGTTTCAAGCTAATTATTTAGTGCTTAGGTAAACATTTAGTTAGTAGCTAAATATCCAGCTTCAAACTAGTTTGTTAGAAGGTTAATTTTAAGTTTCAAGCTAAATATTTAGCTTGAAATAAATAATTTCAAGCTAAATATTTAGTTTCAAGCTAATTATTTACCTTGAAATAAATCATTTACCTAAATAGGTAAATATTTAGTAAGCAAGCTAAATATTTAGCTTGGATATAAATCCAGCTTCAAACTAAATAGTTCACAAACTAAATATTTACTTCACAAGCTAAATATTTAGCTTCAAACTTAATATGTCACAAACTAAATATTTATTTTGAAACTAATTATTTAGCTCTAAGGTTAATATTTAGTTAGCAAGTTAAATAAGTAGTTTACAAACTACATTTAGCTCCAAACTAAATATTTAGTTTGAAACTGACATTTATTTATAAATGAATAACTAAAATGGTGAAAATATGACATTTTTCCTCTAATAACAGGCTAAATAACCCACAAATATTGCTGTTAATTTGTGTCACTTTACAAATGGCGCTCCATAGATTTCCAGATCAGATTAAATGAGAAGGTTGACGTTTAGAGTTCGTGTGGTGGGTATTGTCCTCTCTGGGTACTCCAGCTTTTGTGTGTGCATGATAATCTGCCCAGGGTGCTAGATTTAGCCACCAGACCCCGTGACCCTGCAAGGACAGGCGGGTGTAGATGATGGACAGAAGTTCAGTTTTTGCGAGTTTCGTACCCGTGCTTCAGCCCACCAACCGTCCACCTCTGCGGGACTTCGGCTGAGCGGCGTCGTCGCAGCACTCTGCGAACCTCTTGGCGGCCCTCTTGATGAAGCGGACCTTCCCTCGTGCCTTGGTGACCATGGCGAACTCGTGGGACTTGAGCTTGGCGTAGTAGTCGGAGAACTTGTTGTAGAGGATGGAGATGGGCATGCCGTTGAGAATGACGCCGAAGGAGATGCAGGCGAAGGCGAAGACGCGGCCCAGGTTGGTCTCCGGGAACATGTCGCCGTAACCCACAGTGGAGATGCTCACCTGGAGGACCAGACCGGAAAAGACGGCCCCTTCTTAGATTCATGTCTTTACTTATTATTCCTGACCAGCTGTTTCAACAACAAATCTGCTGAAAAGTATTTTATTGTAATTTTATTATGATGTTCGGATCATCGGACAAAATCCTGAAAAACTTAAACTTTAAATTTCATTTATTAAAGCTGCAGTGTGCAACGTTTATGAAAAATATGTTCTTTACTTATACTGTCACAACATAATGATAATTTTAACAAATAAGACAGACAATCTGAGAAAAAAAAAATCCAGCTCCTCTGCCTCCTCCCATTGCTCCCAGTACTAACCGCAGAAATCCACCAGTCAGTCAGAAAAGCGCTGCCAATCACCCTCATGTAGGCACTGCTCACACACTCCCCCTGCTCTCTGCTACGCTACAGCTGGTTCACCACATCATAGCCTGATGCTAATGCTAATGCTAGTTAGCATGGCCACCGATGACGGCGGATAAACAGTTTTCCTGGAACGGTGAGTTTAGCAGCGCGAACACGAGGGTGATTGGCAGCGCTAAGCCCCTCCTCCTGGCTCTGATTAGTTGTTTCAGGTCGGGGGTGGAGGAAAGTTACATGCAGCAGCATTAAGGGAACAAAGCTGTCCAAAGTAATCTGGCACTATAGGAAAAAGTAAGTGCTCCCGAAACCTAAAACCTGCTTCTTCCACCTTTAGCAGCAGCTGCCATCAAGGGTTTCTGATAACTGGTAGAAGAGTCTTGAGCTTCTCTGTGGAGGAATGTTGAATTCAGCCTCATTGGAGGGTTTACCAGCCTTCCTCATTTCCTTCAGTCCTTCCTATTCTATGTCCTTTAATTTGTCTTCCCTTTCTTCCTACCTCATTTTGTTGTTCCTTCCTTTTCTCATTCGTTCTATTTATACTCTCCTTTATTCCTTCTTTGTCTCCTTAATTTCTTCTTTGTCTTTTTAATTCCTTGCAAGTTTCCTTCCTTCCCTCCTTCACTGTCTCCTTTCATTCTTAATAGTGTCCTTCCTTCCCCCTTCATTGTCTCCTTCCTCTCTTCCTAGTGTCTGCCCTTCCTTCATTTCTTGTAAGTGTCCTTCCTCCCTTGTCTCCTTCCTTTCTTGTTCCTTCTTTCCTTCCTTAATTCCTTCCTTGTATCTTCCTTCCTTCATTGTCTTCCTTTGTTCTTAATAGTGTCCTCCTTTCCTTCATTGTCTCCTTCCTTCCTTGTTCCTTCTTTAATTTCTTTCTTTCTTGGTCCCTCCTTGTCTCCTTCCTTTCTTAATTCCTTCCTTCTTGTCTTCTTCCTTCCTTCCTTCTTTCCTACCCAGTGTCCTTCCTGCCTTCCTTCCTTCATTGTCCCCTTTCTTTATTCCTCATGTCCTCCTTCCTTCATTCATTCCTTGTTCCTTCCTTCCTTCTTCATTCCTTCATTGTCTCCTTCCTGTCTTCCCAGTGTACTTCCTTGATTTCTTGTAAGTGTCCTTCCTCCCTTGTCTCCTTCCTTAATTTCTCTTTCTTTCTTGGTCCCTCCTTGTCTCCTTCCTTTCTTAATTCCTTCCTTGTTCCCTTCTTGTCTTCTTCCTTCCTACCTTCTTTGTCCCCTTTCTTTATTCCTAATATCCTCCTTCCTTCCTTATTTCCTTCCTTCATTCCTTGTTCGTTTCTTCCTTCATTGTCTGCTTTCTTTCTTCCTAGTGTCCTTCTTTCCTTCCCTGTAGAAATTCATTCATGGGGAACTCGAGTATTTTATAATTTCCAACAGACGGAACCATGACATCCCAACCCTTCTGAAATGGACGTGAACATAATTCAGGAAGCTAGAGCTGAGGTTCTCTGGTCGTGATGTTTCGGTCCAGTAAGAAGGACCTGGAAGTGATCCTGCCCCACCAATCTGAGCGTAGATCATCATCTCGGTGCCCTGATGTGGGAATAAATGCCTTCCAGCGTGAACTCACCGCGGCCCACCACCAGGCGTGAGGCATGGAGGTGAAGTTGGTGTTGTAGACGTCGTGCTCCACACTATACACCATGGCTGAGAACATGAAGATCCCCATGCCGATGAAGAGCAGCAAACAGCCCACCTGCAGCAACATTTCAAATCCTTCATAACACAATTCAGTGACATTTTCTCTTTAAAGCTTCATCTTTTGTCCTGTTAGCACAATTCCTTTGCACAAAGGATCAGACATGAGGAAATGAGGTAATAAGAGTCTCCCGCCAGGGAGGAGTTTGAGATCCCTCTAAATGATGGTGGTCCTCAGATTCTCCCTTCTTCACCTCCACAGACCAGAGCAGCCTCCATTACTGCAGCAGAAGCCACAACCCATCCATGTTTTCCTGCTTCATCACCTGTGAACTCACTTTGGAGCCACTGTTTCTCCAAACCAAAGGAATTCAGCTGAGGTGGTTCAGGAATCTGATTAAGAAGCCTCCAGGCCACTTCCCATTGGAGGTTCCCACTGGCAAGAAACTCCAGAGCAGACCTCAAACCCTACTGGAGGAACTAGGAACACCTTGGAAAAATGTTCCCAGACTGGGAGGAAGAGCTTGGGAACATGTTGGGATCACCTAGATGCTACAAAACAATCTGGAGCAATCTGGGAACATGCTAGGGTTCCCTAGATGTTCCCAGACTGGGAGGAACATTTTGAATCCTGTAGATGTTACCTGATTCAAGAAAGCACATTTGGAACATGTGGGATTCCCTAGATGTTGCCAGATTGGAGGAATGTGTTGGGATCCCCTAGATGTTCCTAGTTTGGGGGATGCACCTTGGGAACATGTGGGATCCCCTAGATGTTCCCAGAAAGACGGTAGGAACATTGCGGGATCCTCTAGATGTTCCCAGAAGCACCTTGGGAACATTGTGGGATCCCCTAGACGTTCCCAGATTGGGTGTGAAACCATGGGATCATGTTGGGATCCCCCAAGATGTTCCCAGAAACACCTTGGGAACATGTTGGGATTCCCTGGATGCTCCCAGGTTGGGGGGGAACATCTTGGGAACATGATGTCAACTGGGATGTTCTTACTGGACCCTTTGCCTCCAACTCCCCACATTGAACCACCAGAACACATGGTAGGATGCATGGACTTTGGTGGATTTAGTGTGTTGCTGGTCTGAACTTCCAGGCAACTTCCAACTACAACTAAACCAGATCTGATCTTCACATTGTTTGGCGCCAGACCTGCTGGTAGCACTGTCTCAGAGTAAAGCCAAAGGCTCTTAATCCAGTGGAGTGGCGAGCCAGCTTCAAGATCCTGAAGATTCTCATCAGACGCATGATCCTCAAAACCTGCCCCACCTAGGGAGTAAAACATACAGAAGATCCATGAAATCTCTACTGAGACCAAATAAACCTGGAGTGTCAGAGGTGGGCACTGCTAACCAAGAAAGTAGTTGCGTTTAACCCTGAAGAACTAATCATAAACATTACCTCCGCTAACGCTAAAGCGCTACACCAACATGGTATTTAGCGGAAGCTAATGCTAAAGCACAACACAAACACAGTATTTCGTGGAAGCTAATGCTAAAACACTCACTTCAAATCACATTATATCTGAGACTACAAACCTTCAGCACCAATTTAATTTTGACATTATAATTTACATGTTCTATCATCCCCTCAGATATTGTTTTTATGTTTATATCTTGTTCCCTACTGTCCATGTTTTATTTTGTTCCTTTATGTTTCTTGTTTGAAATAAAGTTATTGAGGAAAGAAAGAGTGGAAACAGAACTGCTGCATAAACAGTCTTCACCATTTCAAAATAAGAGCATGAATGTAAATTTCTAACTACTTGAATTCTTAACAGTCGATAACCAAAACCTCAACGCAGGCAAGCAAATTAGCGCTGCAGAATTTATCCTGAAAAATTATTTTAGGGGTAGCTAAGTGCGTTAAAAGTTTTCAACAGTAGCAAAAGCGCTAAACGAAAAATTAGCTCAGCTATTAGCGCATTAGCGAAAGTGTGCCCACCACTGTGGAATGTGATTGAGTGTGCCCTGCTGTTACCTTTCCGACACGTGCGACAGCCTCAATGTCCCCCGAGTGACGGTGGACGTCCTCGTCCTCGAAGCACTCCAGCAGCATCTGCAGGTAATGCGGCAGGATGGCGATCAAGTCCACGGTGTTCAGCACGCTTCGCAGGAAACACCTCAGGTCAGGTGTGGAGACCAGACGCAGCAGATACTCCAGGGTGAAGAAGGTGATGCAGAACGTCTCGATGCTCTCGCCGTAGAACCTCCCGCTTGGCTGGCCCGACGGCGTCTACAGCGGAGCAGAACCAGAGGGAAGTCCTGGACGGGTTCACCTGTTTCCTTCAGGGTCTGAATTCGAACACGCACCTTGTACTGCATCTCGTCCACGGTGTTGAGCGTCATGGCAACCAGTGAGACCAGCACGAAGAAGGAGGAGGCCACGCCCATCAGCTTGGCGGTGACCGAGGAGAACGGCTTCTCCGTCAGATTCCAGAGCTTCCTGCGGGCCGCCCCGAAGGTCATGTGATCAAACATGGACTCGTTCTCCTCCAGCTCCAGCTGCAGGACAGAGGGAAGCAACAGCAGAGAGTTCCTCGGTGTCGGTGACAATTCATCCAACCATCCATCCGTCTGTTCATCCATCGATCCATCCGTCCGTCCATCCAACCGTCCACCCGTTTATCCATCCAACTATCCGTCCGTTTATCCATCCAACTATCCGTCCGTCCGTCCATCCATCCATCTGTTTATCCATCCCTTTATGCATACATCCATCCATCCATTTATGAATCCATCCAACCATCCATCCATCCGTCCAACCATCTGTTTATCCATCCATCCATTCAACCATACATCCATCCAACCATCCATCCGTCTGTTCATCCATCGATCCATCCGTCCGTCCATCCAACCGTCCATCCGTTTATTCATCCAACTATCCGTCCGTTTATCCATCCAACTATCCGTCCGTCCGTCCATCCATCCATCTGTTTATCCATCCCTTTATGCATACATCCATCCATCCATTTATGAATCCATCCAACCATCCATCCATCCGTCCAACCATCTGTTTATCCATCCATCCATTCAACCATCCATCCGTTTATCCATCCATCCAACCATCCGTCCGTCCGTCCATCCATCCATCCAACCATCCGTCCGTCCGTCCATCCATCCGTCCGTCTAGCCATCCATCCATCCATCCATCCATTTATGCATCCATCCATCCGTCCATCCATCCATCCGTCCGTCTAGCCATCCATCCATCCATCCATCCATCCCTTTATGCATACATCCATCCATTTATGAATCAATCCAACCATCCATCCATCCGTCCGTCTGTCCGTCCAACCATCCATCCGTTTATACATCCATCCAGTTATGCATCCATCTGTCCGTCCAACCATCCATCCGTTTATACATCCATCCAGTTATGCATCCATCTGTCCATCTGTCTGTCCAACTATCCTGATCCAAACCATGGTTTGGATCATTGTCGTTGTCCTGCATAATAAAAGCAGAAAAGGAGCCCCAGATCATGATACTACCACCACCATGTTTTACTGTAGGTATTTTTCTGAGTTTGACACCAGACGTAACGGGACTCACGCCTTTCTAACAGGTCAGCTTTTATCTTTTATGGCCACAATAAATTTTCCCAGAAGTCTTGAATATCATCAGGATGTTTTTGGTAAAAGAGAGGCGAGTCTTTGGGTTCTTTTGGGTCAGCAGTGGCTCTGGTCTTGAAACTGTCCCGTGGAGGCCATTTCTGCCCAGTCTCTTTCTTATTGTTTAATCATGACCTTTGACCTTAAAGCTTATGTAACTTTTATCAAAAATATATTTTTTACACATTTGTTAAAATCATCATTATGTCATCACAGTATAAGACGAATCTGTGAAAAAAAATCCAGCTCCTCTGCCTTCTCCCAGTACTAACTGCAGAATCCACCAGTCAGTCAGAAACAACCAATCAGAGCCAGGGGGAGGGGCTTAGCGCTGCCAATCCCCCTCATGTACGCACCGCTCTCACCCCCCTGCCCCCGCTCTCTGCTACGCTGCAGCTGGTTCACCACAACATAGCCTGCTGCTAATGCTAATGCTAGTTAGCATGGCCACCGATGACGGCGGATAAACAGTTTTCCTGGAACGGTGAGTTGTTTCTCCACCATCAGCACATTTAGCAGCGTGAACACGAGGGTGATTGGCAGCACTAAGCCCCTCCTCCTGGCTCTGATTGGTTGTTTCAGGTTGGGAGCGGTGCTAAGTTACACACTGCAGATTCCAGATCTCAGTAACTGTTTTTCATCTGCTTATGAATTATTTTGGATGACATGTTGGTTTTTGAGATCTATTATCTATTAAATAATTTATTACATCTGCAGGTCAGGTAATCATCAGGTTTGAGTTTAGCTTGTGAAAATGAGCTCAGCTTCATTAAAAAATGTATTTTAATCACAGTTAATTCATGATTAAACAGGCTGGTCTGGAACGCTCCTCTGCCTTACTGAATGAAAACCTTTGTGTTTCCTCTGGTTATTTTTCCTTTTCTTTATTCTCTAATGCTGCTGCTGGCGAAACAAACCGATGACATCAGTGAAGGAAACATCTGCCAGAATCTGTGCCAAGAAGCAGCTTATTCTCCTCCCCATCTGTCAAGACGACGCCGTGATCCATCATGTGGGTCAGATAGAGACGAGGTCAGGCAGCAGATTACCGACTTAAAACCTCAGGTGGAAAAAACACCAGCAGGATGAAAACAACTGCAGAAGTTGACTCCTCTGTAATTCTATTCATGGCCTGGTTTTCATTAAGGTTCCCTGCTGTTTATGGAGACACCTCGTCTCTTAATTTGGGTGTTTTACACATAAAACATCATCTGGTCTTTACCAAACCCTACAATTGTTTAAATCTGACCTCAAGCACACAAACGCCCAACAGATTCTTGTTTTTATTTCAACTAAGACAAACCCGAACAGAAAAGCTAAATGAGGGAAATGACACTGCAAAAACACAAAGGTATTTCTGGTTTAGTTTTTACAGCAAATGTCTTTCAAACACTTGAAATAAGACAAAACTAACTTACAAGTAACTTTTCAGCAGATATAGGAGCTTGTTTTAAATCAATAATTCCTTAATATTGATGACAAATTACTAGTTATAAATGAAATAATCTGCAAGTGGAGCAAGAAAAAATATCTTGTTCCACTGGCAGATTATTTCATTTATAACTAGTAATTTTTCATCAATATTAAGGAATTATTGACTTAAAACAATCTCCTATATCCGTCTTAACACCCAATCCCGATTTTTTTGCTGAAATGCGATCTTTTATGCGTTGTCAATCATTCTGCTAAGTAAATGAGACCGCAGTCAGACTTCAGTGTGAACGTTTCACGACTCCAACACGACCCGCATGTGCAGAAGAAGAACGCAGATGTCAAACAGCGGTGCTCGGTTTATAATGGATGCCGCTGTCTACGCAAAAAAGATCGCATTTCAGCAAAAAAAATCGTAACTGAGCAACAACACCTGCTGTGTGACCGTAGCCTTAGAGAAGCAACCGTTGCCGTCCATCAATCTAGGAAGGGTTATAAGGTCATTTCCAAGTGGAAAATGTTTGAAGGCAGCTCCCCAAACTTCCAAGGACTGAATGCCTCATGGTCAGTCAGCAGGTTAAAGGTTAAAGTTCATGACAGGACGATTAAACTGAACAAATATAGCTTGTTTGGATGGGTTGAAGGTGAAAGTTTCGTCTGAATGAATCAAAAGACTTCTGGAGAAACTTCCTTCAGACAGAGGAGACCAAAGCAGAGATGTTTGGCCATGACCACATCAGATCGGCACCACTGTCAAAGCACGGTGGTGGCGGGCTGATGATTTGGACCATGACCACCTCTGTACACCAAACTATGCTAGAGTCAAATCTGTCCAACAGCTGCATCATCAACAGAACAATGAACCCACACAGCAGCAGATCTGTAACAGAATGGCCCAAAAAGAGGGTTGCATTGGCCTAGTCAAAGTCCAGACCACAACTTGATTGAAATGATGTTACCTCTGCCAGCAGCTCCTTCTGGACCTTCAGCTGCTCGTTCAGCTCGTCCTGCCGCTCCTCGAAGGAGATGCGGCAGCAGCGGTGGGTGTATTTGATCCTCACGCCCCAGTAGTGGATCTCCTCCAGGAAGTGGTGCGGACACAACTCTTCTTTAATGCACAGCACTCCGGTTCTGCTGGACCGGGCAGAGAATGAACAAAAAGGAGAGAAAGAAATAAGAACCAACTAAATATTTATCTCTGAACCTTGAGGCCTCATCCGTCATCCGACCTGTAGAAGTTGAAGATGTTGTGGAAGACTTTTGGGTCTCGGTCGAAGAAGAACTCGTTGCTCTGGACGACGTAATCATCACAAAGGTCCAGCTTCTTGCTGTGATCCGTGTACGTGGCCAAACGGCCGATCCGGGTCTTTGGGTACCGGGCGGCTAATCTGTAGGGCAGGAGGTAAACCTGGGGAGAAACAATTTTAAAAAGCTGAAAATGAAAGATGAAAACTCGTCTATTTTATTTTGGTCTTAAAGCGAATTGATTTTCTGCTGGAAAAATTTAAAGTTGAAACATTTGGAAAAACTTTTCTGAGTCACAAATATTAAAAAATGTTGTTAAATCATATTATTTTAAACCATAAAACTGCAATTTGCACTGTCATAAGGGTATATTTAACAGGCTGTCGATAAATGCCATGTATGGAGTAACAGAAGAGCCAAAAATTAAGAAAAGAAACAAGGAAATAAAGTTTATACATTAATGTTAAGTAAAAGAAAATTTAAGAAAAAATAAATTAAAAGCATCAAAACAAGAAATTTGCATTAATAGAAACAAACAAACAAAAAAATATTTAAAAAATGTATTATAAATGACTAAATAAATAAAAAAGTATGGATTTTAACGTAAAAAAATGTATGCAATATTTAATTGTTTTGATATTTTTTTATTGTAATAATGTTTTATATCCACAGTTAATAGTTTCTAAAAATATATTGCATATTTCTATATTTTTTCCTTTCATTTACGCCCTGATTTTTATGAATGTACCTTTTTATTTCAGTTGATTTGAGCAGACGCTGCTAATCAACAGTGAAATGCTAACAATTATATAAAACAGCAGCTTTGATATGTAAAGCTTCCAGCTGCAACAAGCAATGTGTGAAATGTCTGTCTGATGGCTTTTGTCCATAAATCACAAAAATGGAATGACAGAAGTACCAAAGGGGGAAAAAGAATCAAATGAAAGACTTTTGTACATAAAAAGCAAATAAATATGGAAATATGCTCAATAATTAAAAAACAAATTCAAGATTTAAATGCATTTCATTGAGTAAAAACTGATGCATGTATATTTATTTCTGAAAAATTTTTTTTTTTCAAATGTTCAAAAAAAAAAAATAAAATGTGTTTATTGGTCATTATTTGTTTCTGATATTGTAATTTTTAAAGTATATATATAATTTTTTTTGTGTCTACAATATACTTAAAAAAAAAAAAAAATAAAAAAAAAAAAATATATATATATATATATATATATATATAATTTTATTTTAATATATAAAATAATATCTCTATTTTAACTATTATATACATCAATTCTATACACTTCATATTCTCTATCTTACACCTATCTATATCTATCTATAATCTAGTCTCTACTCTCCCTCTCTACTCGCTTTTTTTTTTTTTTTTTTTTTTTTTTTCTTTGTTTTCACCCTTTTTTAGTAAACTTATATCCTTTTTTATTTTTACTATTTGAAATTTTTTATATTTTGTTATTTTTTATCTTTGTTATTAATTTTTTTTTCTTATTTGTACTTTTTATAATTTTTTTTGTATTTTTTGGCATTTTTATTTTTAATTTTGTATTAGTTTTATAACAATAATGATACTAACAATAGCAATAATAAAATTATTTGTATTATTAGTGGTAGTAGTAGTAGTACTAAAAAAAAAAAAAGACAGTGAAACATTAACAATTATATGAAACAGCAGCCTTGAAAGTACAATAACACTGTTATTACTATTACTGTTATTACAACAATAATATTGATAATATTAAAAATAATAATAGTTTGCCCAATTATTTCTAGATTTAAGAAGCTGCTGTTTCTAAACTGCAGCATGTTCTGAAACTACCGTTCCTCCGACGTTGATGTTGAGGGTTAAGTGTTTGGTCGGAGACATCAGAACTCGAGACGGCGACACCGGCAGCCGGTCCTCCACCTCTTCGCGCTCGTACTCGGCATAAAGGTCGTAGATGTCTCTGCTCAGGTCCTGCACAGGTGGAAACATTCGTGGGGATCAATGTTCAGCTTGGATCAAAACAAAGCTGCAGTGAAATGTTCGCGCTAACTGGTGGAGAGAGATTAGGTCAAACAAAACTTCAATTGTCAACTTTAATTTGTATTTTAAGTGTAACTCAACCCCTTGTAAAAGCGTAACTCCGCCCCCTGACAAATTTGGGAAAATTCCAAAGTGGGCGGGGCCAGGATACACGGAGGGGGCGTGGCCAAGTGTAGGGATGAGCGGAGGGGTTAAACGGGGCTGGGGTCAGTACAACAGAAGCACTGTTGCTAACTTAGCAAATTTGTCGCTATTTTTAGAGAATTCTCAGACCCTCGAGCGAATTTTTATGACAAAAGCGACAAATGTAGTGACTTTTTTTCTGTTATTGGAGACTTTTATGGCGACATGTGATGTAAAGCTGTACCGTTGTAACCACTAGGAGAATTCAACTGCTGAGGCACTAGGGGTGTGCCGATTCTCATTCACTACCATCATTTCTCACAGATAAAGCCCTTAATAATCAGCTCCATCATCCATCAGAGATCTGATTGGTCCAGATGTTCCTGACAGAGCACTTCACTCTCAGACTGCAGGTTTACTGGTGGTTCCTGGAGGTTCTAGAAGTAGACTGGGAGGCAGATCCTTTAGTTATCAGGCTCCTCTCCTGCAGAACCAGCTCCCAGTTTTAGTCCGTGAGGCAGACACCCCGTCTACTTTCTAGACCAGGCTTAAAACTTTCCTTTTGGTAAAGCTGATAGACTGGCTGAGGTTATCCTGAGCTATCTCTGTAGCTATGCTGCCATAGGCTGCTGGAGGACAAACTGACCACGTTTTCTCACTTTCTTCTCCTACTACTCTCCAATTTCCATTATTTGCTGTTATTTCAACTGTTAACTTTTGATTTCTCTCAGTTATTTTCTCTCCATAGAAGGTACACCTGGTCTGGCGTTCTGTTTGGCCTCCCTTCCTGGAGGAGCGCTTCAGCTGAGATGATGCTGCCATCAACTAATCGTTCTCCTTCTCCTGCTGTTAATGTTTTACTTTCCTGAACATCTAAAATAAAATAAAATAAAATAGAATAATAAAATAATCCGACATCAGTTCATCTGTTTTTCTTCTGTCTCTGCTCCGTCTTCTCAAACCTCCAGTCGGTCGTGGCAGATGGCCGTTTGTACTGAGCCAGGTTCTGGTTCTGCTGGAGGTTTCTTCCTGTTAAAGGGGAGTTTTTCCTCTCCACTGTCGCCACATGCATGCTGGGGATGAGGGATTGCTGTAAAGTCAACGCTGCATGCGCCATGCGCTCGCTACATCCAGGAGGAGTGAACGCTGCAAGTCAACGACTCGATGCTCCTTCGAAACTTTTTAAACTACTTTGAATAATTAATTGAGCTGCTGAACTGTTTTTGTTTTTTGTTTGTTTGTTTTTTGGTTTATTTTTGTAAAGTGCCTTGTGACAACATTTGTTGTGAATCGGCGCTATATAAATAAACTGAATTGAATTAAGATTCAGAATCGACTTAAAATGTCCCAAATTCAATTTTAAAGAATAAAAAAAAATAAAAGATAAAACCCGCTGTCTGTCGGCCTCCATTTTGCAACGACGCAGGACGTTCTGACGTCGCCACGCAGACGCTACTGGAACGTACGCAAGCGAGGAAAGCGCCACAAGGAGGGAAAATACAAAAATCAAAGAGAGGGGGTCTCAACTGGACCCGTTTTCGTTGAAGGCGAACATCTGGACTCATTTTGTTTCCGTGTTTTATGCAGAAATGCACTCTCAGCTCGTCCGCTTCTACCACCTGGTTTCGTGAATACGGAACCTGAGGAATTATTTCCATTTAGTCAAATGGCTAAAAACCTTTGGATGGAAACTGCAACGTCGTCCACAGAGGAGGCTGTCTGCAGAAAGGTGGCGCTGTCTCCCTGATCGCTTTGTAAAAACAAAACGGAGGATGCAGGGAGGGATTCAATCTAAGCGTGGATTAATATTTAAAATTAAATAAATGCGACATTTTAATGTCTCCATTTGTCGTTCTGCCTGCAAAGCAGACTGGAGTAGATCATGAGGATCCTTTTTGACTCGAAAATCGATTTTAAATCGAGCCATGAAATAGTGATCAATTTCCACCCCTGTTAGGCACCGTTCGACCTAAGGGGGGCAGCACTGAGACGGTTTTGGGCAAAATATTGCGGAACGAAACAACTCTACACAAAAATACGGAAGCCGAGAGCGGACGTGTTACGCATAAAGTTTTTTCTGACGGTTTTCTCGAGATAACGAATTAATTTCCCGATGGTTTAAGTCGTGGCATGTAATTCTGTGAGTAAGTGATAGGTAGACCATAATGACACCACGTCGCCGGTCGTATGATTAAACCATCGGGAAATTATCTCGCGAAAACAAATGTTATGTTGTTATAACGACATAAATAACTCGTTATCTCGAGTTAACCATCGGGAAAATAAAACACGCGAGTACGTCCGCTCTCGGCTTCCGTACAAAAATGTCAAAATTTGCACAGAAACATAAAGATAGCATCCTTAAGAACCTGCTTAGATCGTTTATCAGCACAAAAACAGGTTGATCTGGGGTTCAGTTACACTTTAACAGGCCAGAAACGATCCGACCGAAGCTTTATAACCATTCAGACGGCACAACTGTGAACAGCTGCAGTGAATCTACAGAACCGGGATTAAAGGTCAGCGGCGCTTGAAGGATTTTCCTGACATTTTGCGTCCTTTAGCTAAAGCTGCAGCCTGCAGAGAGGTTACAAAGGATCAGAGCCATCAGGAGAAAGACACAAAATCATTTCGATAGTAATCCGAGAACTGGACATTTTCCTGAACCCGATGAAAGGACGAGGCGGAGCCGGGCCAGGGAGTCCGAAAGGATCCCCCGCTCCAGGGCTGGGCGAAAATCAGCATCTGTCCTGCATGGAGCAGCCAAATCTCTTCTTCAGACTGGTTTTGTGGTCAAATGAGACAGAGGCCGAATGGGTTGAGGTGGGAGCACTGTACCAGCTGTCAAGCATGGTGGTGGCAGCATCATACTGCGGGGATGCCCGTGGTCCTGGCGGATCGAATACAAACTCCACCACAAACTAACAGCTGGATGGTCGACGTTCGGACACAGTTAGGCCAACGCTTTGCGACGTGTCCCGCAGCATGATGCCACCACCACCGTGCTTGACAGCCACGTACAACTCGTCGCTGTGATGAAACGGGTCGATCTGCGTCTCGTCTGAGCCGAGTGTTTGGACAACCCCCCCCCCCCAAAGCATGACAGAATCACCACCATGCCTGACAGCTGAGTAAAAAAAAAAAAAAAAAAAGAAGAAAAAGAAACATTTAAATAAAAGCTAAAAATTCATTTTCATGACAACTGGATGAAAACTCATCACCACGACAGCAAATCTGAAGGCGTCTCTGTGTTTTCAGTCGAGTTGAGAAACAAAAACCTGGAATTTCAACAGAGCTGTGAACACTTTTTAACATCCACTGTAAGGTTTTGCTTTTAATCATTTTTTTCTTGGTTGAGAAAAGATCAACCTTGGAAAGAGAAAAGCTGCAGACTGATTGAAACGCGACAAACGAAACCAAAACCCTCAATCAGTGATCGAGACAAGCGTCTGACCTGCATGGAGTTCCATGGCTTGATGAAGGAGCTGATCAGGTCCAGGTGTTCAATCGGTTCTTGGACTTGATGGATCTGGCCGCCGCCGCCGCCGCCAGGCTTGTAGCTGGAGAACAGACTCCTGCTTCGGGCCCTGAGGTGGTTCAACATGCTCACCGCTCCGAGTGGACCGACAAACCTCGATCAAACCAGATGAAGAGAAACCCAGACGACATCCTGCATGGATTCATCACGTTCCAAAAATCATTTTCTCTTTGCCTTCAGCTCAGAGAGAAGAAGTCGTCATCCAGCGCCGCTGACTGAGACGATCTGGGTGCTTAAAGTTTTAAATACGGTTATCCTCTTCAGTCCATTTCTCTCTCTCTCTCTCTCATCCCACCATGTCATCACAAATCTGCTGGATTTACGGTGAGGATCATGAGCTAAACACTTAAATCTTTTAACACTTTATAAGCATCATTATGTATGAGTGGAGAAAATGTGCAGGTTGGAGTTGAAGACTCAAATTTGGGTTTTTTTGTTGCTCTATGGCACTACAGAAGTGCCATATTGTATTAAAAAAAAAAAAAAAAATTGTATTAATGACTCAAATGTGGCAAATAAAATTGGATATGAAGATATAATTTTCTACAAGTTTTGAATCTAAAAATGACATTCTTTATATATATGGAATACAGGATGTTAGCTATATTCCATATATACAGCTCCCAAGTGCTGTATATAAAAGTGCCCCATTATTTAAGAAAATGTAAAACAATTATATGTGGCAAATAAAGCTGGATATAAAGATATAAATAAGTTTCTACATGTTAGTAATCTAAAAATTACACTTTTATATAGGGAATACAGGATGTTAGCTAATTTAGCTGTTTTGACTGCTTTGGTCTGGATTTGAGTCTATCCAAGGATGAGTTGAAGGTTCAATTTTCGGGGATTTGTTGTTGCTCACTGTGGATCTATAAAAGTGCCCCATTATTTAAAAAAAAAAAAAAAATTGTATTAAACGATTACGTGGCAAAACTGGACTGAAAAATAATTTTCTACATGTTAGTAATCTAAAAATTAATAGATAATATTTACATATAGGGTAATGTAAACAGCACTGCCAGAGCTAGAATGAGTTTATTGTAGGTGTGTCTGCTGATTGGAGTAATCCATTTTATTGGCAGAAAGAGCCCCCCCCCCAAAAAAAAAAAAAATAAAAAATAAAAAAAAAAATAAATAAATAAATAAAATCAAATTTCGCTTAGGGCCCCATGGAGGCTTGGGCCAGCCCTGCCTGTGGCAGACAGAGCTGACAGAAAAGGAGCAGAAACAGTTTAGTTCTGCAGAAAATAAACAAACAGTGTGCCTAACCAAAGTAAGTTGCTACTTCCTTTTTTCCATTCCTGGTGTTCTGGTGGAATAAAAGTTGGTTATGAACTTTTGTTTTTCTTTTACTTCCAAACTTTTCAACTCAGATTAACATTCAGACTGATTTTTGATTGAGACTAGTTTAATGTAACACATTATAAAACACTTTATAGACAAAATCTTCAAGACGTGTCTGTAAGCATGTGGCACTTTTATTCCTCCGTACACAATAAATGTGAAGTACTTGAAACAAAATCTGAAAAAAAAAAAAAAAACAAAAAAAAAAAACAAAAAAACAAAAACAAAAAAACCCCTAAAACTAATCAACAGCTCTTAAAAATTGCTTTTCTTAAAACTGATTTAAATTATTCATGAGGCACGTTTGAGCTTCCATATGCCCGTTTTCTTCTTCATCTGAAGGATTTTTTTTTTCCTGGAATTAAAGTGTGCTGATGATCTGATCCACATTTTCAAACTTTACCTTCAACAAAGTAGGTAAATATTTACCACTTAACATACTTGATATAACAAGAAATGTGCAAAAATCATTTCAAATCACTGAAAAATCACTAATCAAAATAAACTGAATTCAAACTCAAAACAAGCATTTGTTTTCTCAGATGAACAAATCATATAAGCTTCTCCTCTATATATGTGACAGATTTCAACATCTCAAGTCTCTTAATCCAAGTTTGTGTGACATTTGGTCCCCAAGCAGTCAGATAAGTGGAGATTAATCTGCGTGGCAGGAAACAGGGATAATGAATGGATGAATGCAGCTCTGCCACTAAAACAACTCATCAGCTCGCATGCAGTCTCGACCCACCATCCTAACGTTTGCAAAGGCGTTGCCATGCCGACTCCAGCAGATAGACCTTTTGGCCAACTTTTTTTAAACTCAACGTTTGTGCCGTTTTCAGTGGGTTTTCCACAGGTTAAGGTCTGGATCAAGGTTAGAAACTGCAACCTCAGTATACCCGTTTAATTTTTACATTAGCCTGCACAGAGGACCCACTGGCCCAAACGGGTCCTTAATCTGAGACATAAAAATGATCGTTTTTGACTAACTTTACAAACATTAACAGCATCATTTAGGGTTATTTAGCCTGTCAAAACAGTGAAAATATGAATTTGAAAAATTAACACCCATTTCTTCTATTATTCATCCATTTATAAAATGTCAGTTTCAAACTAAAAATTTAGCTTGCAAGCAAAAATATTTAACTAGCTAACCAAGTTAGCTTTCTAGTAGCTAGCAAGCAAAATATTTAGCGTTCCAACTAAATATTTAATTGGACTTTAAGAACTTTGTGTGAAACTATCTGTTGCTGTTACACCTGAATTTCCCCCTTGTGGGACAATCAAGGCAGTTTCTATTCTATGCTAAATATATTTAATTTTAAAGTAAAGTGAGTCAATAATATGGTAAAAATGACTAAAGAATTAACGTCTGACAGGCTAAATAACCCAGATTATTGCCATTAATTTTTGACTAACTTTACAAACAGCACCCATAAAGGATTACATGAGGGGGGGGGTAAATAAATAAATAAATAATTCAGAAATGGCTGCAAATAAGATTGCAAAGTGATTCCCCCCCCTGATCATTAATCCATCCTAGGAGGTTAAATAATTAAACTGTCCATCTCCACAGTAAGAATCCTGAATCATCTGGTTAACAAAACCTTAAATGGATTTTATTAAATAGGATGGTGCGATTGGCCAAGAAAATATTTCTTCAATGCAAGCCGTTAGAAATAAAAATGCTACAGTTGCTTTTGAAGACTAGTTTCGACATCTTCAACTAAGGGGAAGTGTGGATGAGATATAATTTATAGTAGTATAAATAAAACACTTAATATGAAGTGTGAATTTGATTTTATGCGCAGTTTTCTGCCATTAAATTTAGACCTGGAAGTTTTATATGTATATTTTTAACACTTTAAGAACCCTGGGTAGATCTGGTAATAAGTGAACCAACCTGAACGTCCTCAGGCTGCTCGGCTGTTTGATTTGTAGGTTAGTTTCAGAGGGAAATGAACCAAAGACCAACCGACCTGTATAAACGCGAAGACACTGCATGTTTGAACAACACTGATTTAGTTTTAATTCAAAATGTCTTTGTGAATCAGTTCCTTCACAGATACAGATCGTTTCATTTTCCATAGTGTTCTCCTTCACTGTACAAGGCTATAAAAAGTTCACAGCAACAGCACACAAACATACAAAATAGTCATTTTTACCAAATTCATTTGCGTTTTTCTCCTCTGCTCTTAAATACATCTGAACTCTGGTGAGGTACCCAGCCATAGCAAAAAAAAGAAAAATGGATTCAAGTCAGTGTATACAATCTTATTTACAGAGAGGACATTGATCAAAGTGCATTGAAGAGAGTCCTGATATACAGTCACGTCTCTGAGGGAGGAAATATATTTACACTGTTTACAAATGCTGTAACCATGGTGATCTCAGCAGCAATAATAATAATAATAATAATAATAATGTGATTAACAGAATAAACCCCAATGTTAGCCAGCAAAGCATGATCAGAAATATTAACATCCCATTTCATAATTAAATACCCTTCATTTCGCCTCCAAACGTGTTCCCCGTTAGGACCTGAGAACTTTGATCCTGGTTTAAATCATAACCAGGAAGCGTTTGATAAAAAAAACCAAAACAAATAATAATAATAATAATAATAATAATAATAATAAAATAAAAATAAAAACACAAAAAACCCCGTCCTTCAGATTTTCAGTCCAGTCTGAACACGGAAAGCCCCACGAGAAGCGATCCATCTGAGGAAAACTGTTCTCCGAACGGCTGGGCAAAGGCGGTGGCGGAAAATCCGGGAAAAGCAAACAAAAACCCCCCAAAATCATTCGTTAATACTTTGGAGTGAACACGGAAAACTCATGGAAGTATTCACATAATAAATAACATTTCCTCTTCACCACAGATCAGGACTTAATGCACTTCTGAAGGCATGTGGTTGAACTGTAAGGGCCGCTGCTGTGGAGAACCGCTGGCATCGTAACAAGGAGCCGCCGCAGGTTTCCGCGAGGAGAACAAATTAAAAAATAAAAAATAAAAAAAAAAAATCCTGAGAACGATCAGGATAAATCGTCATCTGTGCTCACTATTGAAATCTGCGAACAGAAGAGGAGGAGGGGGAAGGACAGGAGCAGAGATGAGATTTTGTTTATGTAAATGGCAGCATCTAAAGCACAGCTCAAAGTGTGGTGACAATTTTTTTTCCTCCACCTTCTGATAGCAGGGCTGGGCAATACGGCTTAAAAATAAAATGATTTTTCTCATACCAAAGCCCATTTTAAGCCATTTTTTCCCCTTGCTTTCTTTTCTAAAGAAGAAATTACAAATGACAAAATATTTTCAGAGTGTTTTTTTATATCAACCATCCCTTCTGTGAGTTGGACGACGGCGTATCAGGGCCAGGCTACGAGAATTTATTTGTTTATAGGAACGTTGTAATAATATTAGCAGAATAAAGATGCAATTTTAACCAAAAGAATGTCTTAGACACGAAAAATTATCCAAGCTTCCCCCCCTCCATCATTTTGAGTTCTCAAAATTACTACTTCATTCTCCAAATATTCCAACTTTAATCTTCTGGTATTGTTCTTTTTTTTTCTTCCATATGACTATTCTCTTGTTACTGCAACTGTAGTCTTGTAACATCATGACTACTTTTGTTAAAAATAAAAACTAAGCCTGACCCTTTAATATATTTTACCATATTCGACCTGAAATCAAAATCCAAAGAAACAGAAGTACAACATGCACATCAAACAAGATGGCCGCCCTGGGCACGATGACATCACTCTGAGCTATGGAAACCCAAGGAGATGATGGTGATGGAAAAAAATAAATAAAAATACATTAATAAATTATTCCCAATTTTCCAAAAATTAAATCTTCAAAAACCAAAAATTCAATTAATCAATTTATCGCCCAGCCCTACTTTCCGAACATTTGAGGCTGTATATTTTAGTGAAGTTTCACATTTGCCTCATCTGGCAAGAAATTTGCAAGAGCCCATTGTGGGGGAAAATTAAAAAAAACAAACAAAAACACAAAACTTAACCAAGTCTAAATGAATAAGTCTCCTCAATACTCCTAATAAAATATCACTATGCAGATGGCATTCTTGTTTATGTACACAATTAGAAATCTTTAAGGTTTTCTTCCACCGCCAGATTTACTAACTTAAAAAAAAAATAATATATATATATATAACAATAATAATAATAATAATAATAATAATTTTGCAAGCCATACTTCTATATACCATCATCATTAGCAACTGTAATAAAATACTTCTGTTAGTTTATAAATCACTGAACCGCTTAGCACCAAGACACGTTAAAAGACCTGTTGTCGTAGCAACCTTCCAGACCAACTCGGTTCTGATTCTGGGGATGCAGATTAGATCTGAACCATAAGACAAACGTCCAGAAAACTGCCGAAACACATCAAACCCGAAGAGGCTGGTGTAATTTGGCAGAATACAGATAAAAACCGCTTTGATTTGATTGATAAATATTTAAGAACAATTGTTTTCTTGAAGGTTTTATTTATGCATCCCACAAATTTTCAAAGAACCATCATTTTATTTCTATGTTTAGGTTTTAAAACAAAGGATTGGCACATTTTCTTCTGTGGGATGTTGAAGTTTGTGGTTTTTTAAATCTATACGTTTATAAAAAAAGTGAATTTTTAGCCAAAATATTCATTACTGTAGACTGCTGAGTCGATAAATATTGATTTTTAAAACGCCGTTTCATTTTGTTTCCCTTTTTATCATGCACATCTACCAAAATAAAGCTAATCTAAAACATCAAGCGCAGCTTGTGGATTGCAGACCCCTGCTCGAGTGCAATATTTTATCCAACCTTGTTAATAGAAGTGAAATAAGTTGGAGGACCTAAACAGATCTCTTCGGCTGCAGCTGTGAGGGTTGGGGAGGTCTGCGGCCCCCTGGCAGCTCAGCGTTAATCTGTTTAATCTGTTGCTCCGGTCTAACGCTGCAGTGACGCTTAAAACAGGCCAGACAAGGTGAGGGATGGACGAGGGGTCACGGCAGGAAGTCTGAACCTCCGCAGGTCCAGTTTTATACCCAGCAAGCTGCTGATTCTTGTGCGTTTTGCATCATTTTCCTTCTTGTGTCGACTTACCGCTGGGTAGGTGTGGCCCACGTTGGCACCGTGGCGGGTAATATCGATGTTGAGGTCTTCTTCTGTGGTTTTCAGGTAGACCGGGTTGTCGAAGTTCATGCTCTTCTGGTTCTTCAGCTGCCAGTTCCTCCACATCAGGTAGGCGCCTGCTCCGGCCATGGCCAGCAGCACTGCAGCAGAAACAGTCTGGTGAGAGAGCCGGAGGTTTAACCCCCCCATGTCTAACCTCTGCGAGGAAGAGGAGGGTACTCACAGACGGGCAGGATGGCCCAGGCAGCGGCAGAGCCTCTGGCCGTGGAGTCCACCTGGATAGACGTGCTCACGTTGGCTTCTGAAAGAGACGACAGGTCGACACGATCAAGACAAACTTCCATATGGCGGTGGGGCTTGTTTGTTCCACAAAGGAAAGAAAAATGTTGAATATCTGGGCAAATTGAGCACCTAAGATTAATTACAGGCCTTCGAGACTTGCAGAAACTCTTCAAAGCTCAATATTTGGTGACATTTTATTGCAACGACAAAAAAAGTGAAAATTCAGATTTTCAGCAATGGATTCAATCTTAAACGTCAAACAGTGCTTGTAAATATAAAGCTCCAACATTACAATACACAGGTTATAGTGAACAATACCTGCATTAACCTTTAAAAATGGGAAAAAAAAGAAAAAAAAAAAAAAGGTTTAAATAGCAAAAGTTTCAGTCATCCCTTCAGTGAGCTGTACGACAGAATATCGGGGCCAGGCTACGAGAATTTATTTATGCGAATGTTGTCATTAGACTAAAAGATGCAATTTTACCAGAAGAAAGTTGTTTTAATGAGAAAAAAAAAAAAATAAATAAAAAAGGTTTGATAATTATTTTTCGTGTTTGAGTTCTCAAAATTACTACTTCATTCTCAAAATTTTCCAACCTTAATTTGGTAATATTAAGGCTTTATTCTTGCATTATTTTGACTTTGTCATATGACTATTCAATTATTACGACTGTACTCCTGTTCCATCCTTATAATCTTTAAAAATAAATGCAGAATTTATTCATGGAACAAAATGGCTCAAATTGCAAAAGTAAAACTCCCAACAGGTTGAGATTTGCTCCATTTTCACAGGATGACAAACGCAAACCAAAAATCTGCACATGCATCACCTCTTTTCTACCACTAGAGGGTGCTCCTGTTTTAGATTAGCTCATTGGGAGACTGATTTTGTGAATCATGACATTCATTAAGCTCTTTAAGCAGCAAAGAGGTGAATATTACTGAACGTCACATGGACCTGTTCTGCATTTAGAAACACAGGTCCTCATGTTTCTGATTAAAATCAAAGCTGCTTGAGTTAAAGGAGGACATTCAGGGAGTTTCGGTTGCTCAAGTGTTTCCAGGCTGAAATGAGCCGATTAAACATCTGAGGGATGGTTCATTTATTTATTCATTCATTAATTTATCTCTGCAGGATTCGAAGATCTGAGATTCTGAGTTTTCTCTTCTCTGAAAGCAGCTAAAGACCAATCATGTCCAGCTGAATCCGCGCCAGTGATCGGCGCCGATCAGTCGGTCAATTTAAATTAATCCAGAATCTGATCAGAAACGCTTAAAGTGACTGGTCTGCTCACCGAAGCCTGAAGGATGCAGCAGAGGAGGTGAAATGATAAAAATCTGGGTGTCATTTGATTCCTGAAGAAAGCCCAACATGCTTTGAAGTGAGACGAGCAGAGGCGGCGATGCTGCGTGGTTTTACCTTTGGGTGGCTGCTTTAGAGCTTCCCTACCGTCCTTGGAGGGATCTTTCTGTCACTAGAAGAGCCACAACAAACTTTAAGCATCCGAGGTCGTCCCATTTTCAAGCTTCCTTTGAATGTAGATCAGATCCCAGGAGAGTAAACTGGTTAATCTGACACACGAAAGCAGGATTCAGGTTTTAAACTTGTAGGTTTTCATGGAACAAAATCAGCTGCTATAAAAATGTGCGACAAGGTTGGGAAAACATTGTTGCACTCGCCATTAGTGGTTTGAACTTCCTGTATCGAGCTTGGGGTTCTCCGACGTTGACTGTTGCACAGAAAAGAGCTTTTCCTCCCAACTGGGTACACAGCTGACTGACAGCAGGCATTTTAACTATATGGGGAAAACATCTTGTCCCACTGGCAGATTATTTCACTTATAACTAGAACTTTTTCATCAATATGAAGGAATTATTGACTGAAAACAAGCTCCTATATCTGCTGAGAAGTTACTTGTAAGTTAGTTTTGTCTTGTTTCAAGTGTATTCAAGACATTTGCACCAAACTAGACCAAAAATACTTGGTAAGATTTGGGGTTTTTAAAGTGCTACTCTGTTCTCAGGCCAACAAGATGGTGTCTATAGTATGAATGATGCAGCAAAACAATCAGTAATGATCATATTCTGGGGAATCCCCACAAATATGAGCAAGAAGCTGCAGAAATTTCTGATCCGCTTTGGCTTTACTCAGTTCTGATCATTCACAGGCAGGTCGTTCTGTGCAGAACCGAGGGGGAAAATAAAAGGCTTTTTTCATGAAATGTAAATAGATCTGCCAACAGAGCTGAGCATTATGGGATGTCAAGGCTGTTCTTCCTTGTAAACAACAGTTTCAAAAACCAAAACATCTAGTATTTCAGCTCAGGAATCCTTGCAGTGAAAGAAAAACTCCCCACTTATCTCTGAAGACGGCCCTTAGAAGAAGAAGTAGTTTGTAGCTTTGAGTTGAGCTCTGAATTGAGGAGCGCCTCTGTTCACTTTGTCTCGCTAATAAGATTAGAGTCGGTCGGAGCTGCAGCCTCACAAAGCTCTACAGTTCCCGTTGGGTCCAGCTGAGGCAGCTGGATGTTTGAGCAGGAACGGCCCAATTAGTCTGCAGACAGACGAGTCTTCGAGGGACACTCGCCGCTTTAACTTTAACCGGGCCACTGCAGCTGACAGAATGCATGAAAACCCAGCCAAAACCAGGGTTCTGCTCAGTCTCTGCAGAACCCACTGATTTATCATTCAAATAAGGTTTCAAAATGTTAAAAAAAAACTAAAGTTGACTAAATTTATGGCAAATATTTCTACAGCGATCAGTTTAGATGTGGAAAAAGCAAACTAGAAGGTGGAAGGAAGGCTGGATGGATTTAGGAAGGACGGTAGGAAGGAAGGATGCAGAAAGACAAAGGAAGCAGGAATGAAAAGGGAAAAAAAGGAGGAAGAAAGGAATGAAGTATAAAAGGAAGCCTACATGGAAGGAAGGAGACAAGGAAAAGGGGGCAAATGGAAGGAAGCAAGGAAAGCAAACACTTGAAAATGAAGCCCAAGGCTGGGAAAAGCAGAAGTTTTACTCCAGACTGGACAGGAACCCTGAAAATCTCTTAAAAAGCTGAAGAACCTCGACTGCAATAAAACGACTCAGCAGATCAAATTACTTTGAATTCAACAGAGAAACCGAGGAAGAGTCCTATAAACAAAGCAAACCCTGCAGATCGACTGATTACAGGTTTGAAGAAAACTAAAGGAGATGCTTTTAAACCAGTCATTTGTGGACAGTGTCAGGGGTCTACAGAGCTCTCAGAAGTCAGCCTCTCCGCTGCACAGAAAAGTGGAAAACATTCAAAACCACATCTGGCTACCAAGCCAAGTTAACCCTGAACGCAGACCGCAAGGTGCTGAAAGAAGTTTCCAAAACCTTAGCATAAAAGGTGGCTGAAAGGTGGAAACGCATTAATGATGCAAACTCGAAAACCTACAAACAAATGCAATCACAGGAAATGGAAGCAAAAGGGAAAATGGCAGAAACAGCAAGGATGAAATGCTGGAAACTTGCGCCACAAAACGGAAGTCCTCCAGACCACTAGGAGGAGTCGACCACCAAATCATATGGGGCCAGACTGAGAAAAGACAGGAGTCCAGAAGAAAGTTGGAGGAAGAAAAGAAAAAGGTGTTCTACTCCATGTCTTTTTCAATATTATAGAACAGCAGGATATTTACGGAGGTAATATTACCTACTTCAGACTCCCCCTAGTGGTAAGATTTAAGATTTCATTTTTGGAAAAATCTAGATTTTCCAAAAAAAATTAACCAATCCTTGGGTTTCTGTAGTTCAGAGTGATGTCAGCACGCTAAAGGCTCTCCATCTAGTCTGAAAAGCAATTTTTTTTTTTTTTTTTTTTTTTTTTAAAAACACACAGCTTCCATTCTGACTTTGAATTCAGGTCAACTCTATGACGGAATATTAAGAGGCCACAGCTTTTTTTTAACGAAAATAAAGTCACGTTACAAGAATACGGTTGGAGTAATAACTACAATAAAGTCAAAATAAAACAAAAATAAAGTCTTATCACTACCAGAATAAAGTTGTAATATTTAGAGAATGAAGTAGTAATTTTATGAGAACTCCAACATGAAAACAAACAAACAAAAAAAAAAAAAAAAAAAAAAAAAAAAAAAAAAAAAAAATATATATATATATATATATATATATATATATATATATATATATATATATATATATATATATATATATATATATATATATATAGCTTTGTCATTAAAATGACTCAATTTTAAGATGTTTTTCTAGTAAAACTGCATCTTTATTCCACAAATATGACTTTATTCTCATAATTAAAAATTTTCATAGCCTGGCCTGAATACGCTGTTGTACAACTGAAAATATTTTCAAAAAGTGGCTTTTATTACAGTCATCACTTCTGTCATTTGTACTTTGTTTTAAAAAAAAAAATAAATAAATAAATAAACACACACACAAACCCCCTTCCCCCCCACAAAGTCAGATCTGGTATGAAAAATAAAATTGAAGATTTTAATTTTAAGCCATAATTCCTCAGCTCTATAAGGAAAGATTTAGGTAGGTAGGAAGGAAGGAAGGAAGGATAGAAGGAAGGATCAAGGGAGGGTCCAGATCTGGAGTTCGGCGCCACTGCTTTCAGGGATTTGCTTAAAACTGAGTCAAAATGAATCGAGCTTCTTTGAACCAGCAACCTCAGCATGCTTTAGTCCTCAACTACCATCAGTGAAAACAAATTTCAAAGCCTGCACAGATTCTCAGCGTTTGCTGTAAAATAAAGTCTGGGAAGGCTGAAGTTTTCCCTCATGAGAGGGTTTGTTCAGAGCACCGTCAGGAGGACGGTCCACCGGAGTCTCCGGCTGAAGCCGCAGTCCAATTAGGCGGGTATGTGCTGCGAATTCAGCTGTCAGGTTTCTGTCCGACATCTCTTTGGTTTGAAAAGGCTAATCTGTGGGAGCGAAGAAAGGAGCTGGACCGGAGCCACACGGAAAAACAAAGCCGGCAAAGCGAGTCTCTAAGCAACCGTTTCTCTAACAGAAGGGAAAGGGCAGGGCTGCTGTTCTCCCCTTCACTCCTAGAAGCACTAATTGTGCCAAACAATCCTCCAACTACTTCATCCCGGACCTCTGCAGACATGAATGTTAAGTTGTGCAGTAAAGACACTGGTTGCTTTTTCTCCTCCAGACATTCAGAGCTTTAAAATCATGCAAACACCAAGGAAACCTGCAGCTGAGGCTGCACTCCCGCAGCCTTCGGAGGCATTTTTTTAAAGCAGCTCACCAGGTCTGCAGCGCTGGCCATCAGCAGCCAGCTCCTGGCCTGCAGGACACACGCAGGTGTATTTGGGGGAGTGTTTGTTGATCTGTGGAGCAGGAAGACACATGTAGCTGCAGCCGCCATTGTCACCTTTCTCTGTGCACCAGTTGGTACCTGCAGAAAAAGAACAGCTCAGATTAGGAGACGGTATTAAAAAAAAAATAAAAAAATAAAAAACAAAACCCCAAAACAGCATTTCTTCCGAGTGTAATTTAAGCCCCAACCAAGCTGGAGAAGTTAGATTTAATGAACTGCTGTTTTCTGGCTCCAACATACAACACCAGTCCTCCCATTAAGTTACCCATTTTCATCCAGTTCGCTGTTGGCCTTAAAAAAAAACCCACCCCAACTGAACACCACAACCAATCAGTGAACCGGAAAGGTATATAAAAGGGAGGGGCAAAAAAAAAAAAAAAAAAAAAAACACCCCCCCCCTCCTAAAATTAGAGTTCCCATCGGCATGTTTGGGCATTCTGGTGTCCCCAGGTATGGGCCTACATTGGGGCCATAAAGTTTGTTCCAAAATAATAAAATAAATCTAAGAAAAAGGTTCAAAACTACTTTTCAGATTCAATTTTTTTTCCCCGCCCAGTTTCAAACTTCTGGCCCAGTTTAGTGGGCCAATTTTCCAGCCTTTGCCCTGCCTCCCAATTTTCCAGCCATTTTTTTCTCCCCCTCCCACTTTACAATCTTTTCGTTCAGTTAAATTTTTTCCTCCCATTCATTTTTCTTCCCCAGTTTCAAAAATTTTGTCAAACAAAAATTAATGGCCCCAATTTAGCTCCATACCCCAGGGATCAGTTGTGGGTCCCAAGACTGTTAACAGTAAATGATTAATTTAAAAACTAAAATTCATTGATCCTGAGAGACTCTTGAAAACCCAGCACTCCAGAAAGCCCGTCCTACTCTGGAACCTAAGCTTAACCTTGCCTGGACTCCATTTCTACACTTTCACCCCATCAGAATCAAGCTAGTAGCTTCTTGTTAGCTTTGACATAATCTGCATGCCTTGTACGTCACTGGATAAAGGAATCTGCCAAATGCACATCTACACCTAAACACACCTGATTGAAGACTTTCTTTTTGAGTCAAAGTTAAAAACATGCAACTTGTGTTTATAATAGTCAAGTTTATTTGTATAGCACATTTCAGCAGCAAGGAAAGATTCAGAGTCACCTGGTGACATTGTGATGTCGAGTTGTGCTTTATTTGCGTAGTTCTAGTAACTAATCTTATTTCTTGTTATAATCTGAGCTATGTAGCTCTTAAATAGAAAGGGTCCTAGGATGATGCCCTGGGGTACTCCACATGTGATAATAGACTTTAACATAAAGACTTTCTATTAACAGAGAGGCTTTTTTTGAGTTCTCTTGTCTCTTTGGGTCAAAATGAACCCCACCGTTGAACTCTTACCAGACAGTTGGATCAGCTCATGGTACACGATGACGTCCTGAGGGTCGTTCAGATTGCTAGCAAGCGTTACGACGTCAGAACCAGAGAACTTGTTGGCGCCGTAGATCGCTTTGTTTTCGCTGTCTGTCCAGAAGACTCGATCCTGCCAATTGAAGAAAAATATATAAAAGTTCACCAGGTTAAGTGAACAAATGAAACAGGTTACATTTCCTTAATATAAACATTTAACTGAGCAACATTAATATTTAGAATTTTCATTGATGCTTGAAATATAAATTTCAGTGCATTTAATGAAGTTTCAACAAAGCAGCTTCCACAGTCCTGATCAGTCCTTAAAGTTGCAGTATGTAACTTAATGAAAAATATATATTTACATATATTTGTTAAAATTATCTTACTACTATAAGACTGATAATCTGAAATCCCCTGCCTCCCCCCCCAAAAAAAACAAAAAAAACAAAAACAAAAAACACTAAGTTCTTCTGCCTTTTCCCAGTACTAACTGCAGAAATCCACCAGTCAGTCAAAAACAACCAGAGACAGGAGGAGGGGCTTAGCGCTGCCAATCACCCTCATGTACGCACCGCTCACACACTCCCCCCGCTCTCTGCAGCTGGTTCACCACAACATAGCCTGATGCTAATGCTAAGGCTAGCTAGCATGGCCACCAGTGACGGTGGATAAACAGTTTTCCTGGAACTGTGAGTTGTTTCTCCACCATCAGCACATTTAGCAGCGCGAACACGAAGGTGATTGGCAGCACTAAGCCCCGCCTCCTGGCTCTGATTGGTTGTTTTCGGTTGGGGGCGGTGCATTTCTTTAGACGGCAATAGCAGCTCAGGGAGGAGGTGGAGGAGCTCCATCTTTTCACAGATTATCTGTCTCAGACCAAATTGTCACTACATGGAGACAGTTTATAACTTTTACAAAATGATTTTTGCATATTTGTTCAAACTGCAGCTGACATCCTCAGACTGAAGACCGAACGAACCTCGAAGACTGTGAGAGCGTAGGGGTGAGCCAGGTAGTCTGCAGACTGCAGCACCTTGTTCCTGTTGTCCCCGTTCAGGTCGACGCTACAGAGCATGTGCAGCTTTGAGTCGACCCAGTACAGCCGGCCTTTGATCAGATCTGGAAGGAGGAGATGAAAACATGAGAAATGGTGGAAGAAAGATGTTGGTGTCATTTTCAAAACAGTAAAGAATAAATATTTCAGCTAATTTATTCAAATCGTGTGTGACTCTGTGGCTTAAAGGATAAAAATCTATGAACGCCTCATTTTGGAGAAGTTACTGCTTGCATTCCTACCCAGCGTGATCCCGTTCGGCCACTGGATGTCAGTCGCCACCAGAACCTGTCGGTCCGCTCCGTTCATACCAGATTTCTCGATCTTAGCCGGCTCTCCCCAATCAGACCAGTACAGAAAACTGAGAGGGGGACAGAAACAAACATAACCATCCATACAGCTGATCAGACCAGCGATCTGTCGGTTACAGTAAAGGAAAGCATCTCCACCCACCCAGATAAAGGATCCACAGCGATGGAAGCAGGTTCTTTGAGGCCCATGTTGAACAGAACTTTCCGCTTGGTTCCGTTGAAGTTTGCCACAGAGATGGCTTTGGTTCCCAGGTCGGACCAGTACAAGTTCTTGTAGATCCAGTCCACCGCGATTCCCAGAGGAGTCTGGACGTTGTCGATCACTTTCTTGTGGATGCCGAAGTCCCCTCGCTTGTCCAGGACGGTGCTAAAGAGAAAACAAAAATGATGGCAGGATAATTTAACAAAAAAGGGGAGTGGTGGTGGTGGGATCGTAACCCTTTGATGGTACAGAGACACACATGATCAAGGACATTCAGGCTACATTCATACAGACCTATTCAACCCAAATTTTGTTTTCATTGACAGCTGTACGGTCCAATTCCGATCTCTTCAACCCCCCAAAAGAAAATTAGAAAATTCCAATTTGTGCCTCTTCCACATGTGGTACTAAATCAGACGCGCAACAGATTGTTTTGGCCAGCAGCAGTTAATTTGGATTTAAAGTGACAAGAGGCCCTTAAACAGCTCATTCTGAAAGGAGCTCAACATGAGCAGAACTGACCAAACTGAAATCTCATTATCCAAGAATGATTTTATGCAAAAATTGTAACTAACATGTTTTGCAGCCCAAAGACCTAACCTGTTCAAGAAAGCATAATAGGTCACCTTTAAAAATCGATCCGTAGATGGTGGCGTCCATTATTACTTTAGTAAACGTCGAAATTCTTCTGCACATGCGGGTCGCTTTGGGGTCTTAAACCATTCACAAAGTCTGATTGCTGTCGCATTTAACTAGTAGAATGAACGACCACGCAAAAAAAAAAACAGAATTGAGAATCAAGACCTGCTGTGAGAACACAATCTACGCACCTTTGCCAACAGCATAAATGCTCCAGAGGCGCAGCAGCACAGCCAGAACAAGGAGGTCGGCCATTTTTGTGCTGTGTGAGGGTGAAAACCAGTCCTCAGTATCCTAGACAACTTGACAGGCATCATTTCCAAATGGTTTTTTTTGGTTTGCGTTTATAGGGACATGATTCACATTGCGTTTAATTAAAAAAAAAACCCACACACCCAAAAAGGTTTGGCAACAGGCTCCAGAAAGCAAACTGGGGTTTGTTTTTGTTACCAAATCCCTGTTACCATGGAAACGAGAGGCCAAAACACAACACAAACACTTGGGTTTTGTGTCACTGTCCTGGCGTTGTCGTTTAAACAAGGACTTATATTGGTCATAATTTATTTAAACAACAAAAATTTAACTAACATACATACATCTTCAAAAAAATGAAGGGAAGCCCTTTTATATTTTCCCACAAACTTCAAAACATGCTTAAGTTTTAGGAATAAGCTAAGTTTAAGGGCAAGTCATGAAAATCATGTCAAACTTAATGTTCACTGTGTTGAATCAAACACCAAAAATCAATGCAATGCTAAATGTCTGGACTACCCCAATACTTAAACACCGAGTGGGCCGAGAATCAAACCCTGTGGAACTCCACAAGAGAAACATTTTAAACATTTTCTTTGTTTTACTGTTAGTTTTTGCTAAATGACATGTCAAACCTAGTTTTAACCCCACTGAACAGTTTGTAGAAAATCACCTGCAATGGAAAACAAAGTAGAATATAAAATACAAAAATTGTTCTGGTTCCAAATCCAGATTTCTGTTTGTCACATTTCTACTTAATTTTAGATAAATCTCAGGATATATTTATAGTCGTTTCAAATATTAGATATTTTCAGACAATAAAAACAGATGGAAAATAAAAGTGCACTTTGAAGTTCAGAAACACCAAATCTTTCAGTGTAGCGTACCTGTATATGGCCTTTTGACCCAGGTCGGCCCAGAAGATGGTCTGCTGGTTGAAGTCTGCATCCAGAGCCATGGCGTTTCTCTGCTGCTCCACAATCTGAGTGTACTCCTTCCTCTCCAGACCCAGACGACGAATATCACGACGGTTGGTGAAGATCAAACACGGCTCCTTACCTGAAGGTGAAAGGAAAAGTTTGTAAAAACCAGGAAAGGTGATAACATCTTAAAAACTGAATTTCAGATGCTCACCAACAGCCTTGCAGACGCCGGTAGCTGGATCCATCTGGTAGCCGTTGTGGCATTCGCACTTGTAGCCTCCCTTCAGATTGACGCAGATCTGACTGCAAATGCCAGGGTTCATACACTCATTGATGTCTGCATGGAGAGATGAGGAGGGAATCATTAGCAGTAAATGAAAAGCACAAGATGCACCACAAATATCCTGAAATCTCAGGATTTCTTATAAAATACATTTAAACCTTGAACTTCAGTTTGTTTTTGTTTTTTTTTGGCCAGAGCATAAAGTTGCACCCAGCTGTTAAATATTCTAGTGTCCAGTTGTACATTTGGGAGTAGATTAAGTGCCTCTGAGCAACCGGTGGTGTTTACGCCAGGAGGGATTACAGGCATTAACAGATATCCTGAAGCCAACACTGGCTCAGTGTCAGAAACGTGTCGGTTCTGTGCCTCCCAGAAAAGGACCTGTAGGATTTCTGCCTTAAAGCACAGCTGATCGACATTCATCACTGAACATTTCAGTCCCTAACCCCGAGCGACATTCTGCTGAGAGTCTGACATGCCTCAATGCTTGTAAAAGTTAAGAGTAAAAACTGTGCTTTCTGAAGGTTTGGGAAAGGAAACTATATGGAGTTCAACTGCTTTCAGGTTTTCCCTTCAGGGGGCTCCACAGCCAATTAGCATACTTCTGCCGGCATCGTCTAAAACATGTCCAAACCATCTCATTCTGGCCTGAGTACAGAGGGACCGCTCAAGTTAGATGTTTAGGAGATTACAAATGACAAAATATTTTTAAACAGTGGCTTTTATTTCAATCATCACTTCTGTGAGTTATATGACTGTATTAGGGTCAAGCTATGAGAATTTGTATAATTACAAGAACATAGCCATTTTATAAAGGCAATAATTTTACCAGAACATCTTAAAATTAACAGAAAATCATTTTAATGGGGAAAAAAAAAAAAGCTTCTAGAGTTAAAGATCCAACATTCTTTCAAAATAAACTCAGTCATTTGCTCAGTCGTTTCAAAGTCCTGCTGAAAATTAGATGCTGATGTGTTTAAATTTGAACCTTATCTATAAAACTGATACCAAATAGCTTCACAAGAGAGTTAACATTCATTCATTTAATTTGTTTTTCCCTTGTTTGGGTTCTCCTAAAATTACTACTTCATTCTTCTAATATTACAACTTTATTCTTGTAACATTAACACTCATTTTTCCCCCCACTTTATTCTCGTATAACTGCAATTTTTCTTATTTTTTTTAATATTATGACTTCATACTCAGAATTAGAAAGTGTAAAAATCGTAGCCTGGCTCTAATAGTCCAGGCTAGAGTTGACCTGAATATTAAGTCCAAATAACTAGAAAATACACTAGAAAAAATATGTTTGTCAAGCAAGATGGCAGCCCTGGCACGCTGAAGAAATTAAATCTTTAAATTTTGTTTTTTGATAAAAAAAAAAGATTTATCGCCCAGCCCTAGCAGCCTTCACAGTTCTGCCTCCCGTCTTTTTCTTATCGGTTCTGTCTCTAAACTAGACAACGTCACACCCAGGGGTTGCATTAACCAAATATTTTCCGTCTTTGACTGTTTTTTAAAAACCGTAACGGGAAAATCTGAATGCAGTCTGTCATTTTGCCAGATTACAATTCACACACCTGACCACTTTGTGCGTTAAGTGGAAACGCACAAAGTTTCCAAAAAGTGTGCGCATCTTCACTGAGCTAACTATATCAATCCCATCCGAGTATCCCTAAAATGTTTGTTCATTTTTGTCATTTAAGTGCAGCTTTGTGCAACTACAAATTTTGCACTCATCTTATTGCTTCAGCAGTGAACTTTAAGAGAAGGAATTAGTCAATGTGCTTTTCTTCACCCCAATTTCTTCTCTCTTCACACACAAAAGAAGAAAATCTGACTTCAATTTTGTTTTTCCAAATTTGACTCTCTGCCGGTCGTATCAGGTGACACAAGAGTCCATGGATTAAACAGAATCTACCTCCACAGGTCTTGTGGTCAATGAGCTGCAGTCCAGGTGTGCAGTCGCATTCGAAGCCGATCACCATGTCTTTACAGATATGGGAGCAGCCGCCATTGTTCAGGAGACACTCGTTTAGATCTGCAGCACAAAAAAACGTCATGGTTGACGAAAGGAACACCAAATTAAAAAAAAAAAAAAAAAACAGCTATGTCATCTACAAATAAACAAGATACATCACAAACTAAAAATGTAAATGAGTGATTAGTCCTTCAAACCACTTTGAAAGCTTATGGTGGCATTTTATTTTTCCTTGGGGGAGGGGGGTTCCTTCCCCCCTCCCCCACTAACATTAAAATGAAACACCCACTTCACAATTTACCTTTCTTTGCAGTCTTTTCAGCCCCCACTTATTGCTCATCATGGAAATTTAAACACAGGATCAGAATCTGCAAGTTATAGTTTCAATGACTGCCTTCATTGATATAAGTTACAGAAAGTGATAAGATTAAAGTAAATTAAGTAAATAGTCATAATGAGGGTCCAGCTCCTAAAGATTTTGCTCCAGTTTCCATCATGACAGTCAGATTTTACCACCAGAAATATTTCCAAAAGGCCAAATTAGAGACGTAGCAGTGTATCGGCCTTTGAGGCAACTGACCGGCAGCAACGAGTGGGGAAGGGGCAACAGCAAAAAAAAAAAAAAAAAAAAAAAAAGTAATAATACACACACTCCCAAACCAGCACAGTCTCTGGTATCATGAAACTTCAAGCAACAGAAAATCATTTTGTGGTTTTCTTACTTTAACCCACCATCATGTCAACTAATGCACTATATATTTATCCATATTAATATAGACTGCAAACATGGAGGAAACCTTTAGCTCATTAGATTACTAAAATAATCTGATCAAAGTTGAGTTGAATACTTAAAAGGATTTACATCCTCTGTAATAAACACTAAAAAAATTTTTGTCAAGCTGAACACAAAAGACACCCCGCAAACGGATGAATAAATGCTTATTGTAGCCAACAAATTTGACATTTAAAAGAGGATAAAACCCGTTTATGTCCAGGTTAGTAAAGAAATGGAGGTTATTGTAGTTTTTCCATTTTTAAATTTATCCAGGGAATCTGAAGTTCATCTCATCCTTTCAGGGATCAAATAAACACCACAGATTAGTTGACTCTCGATGCAGCTGGCTGCAGATGTGCATTCATAGAGCTCTTTAACAAGATTTAGTCATATTTAAAAAACACCCCTTACTGCATTCTTTGATTGGCTCGTCGCTCCAATCTGGACAGTCTCGGACCTTGTTGCACACTTTGCTCATCTCGATGCACTCCCCGCTGCGACACTTGAACTTCTCTGGCCCGTTGCACTGAGTCACTGCAAAAACAACAGGAAATGCATCCAGATGTCAACCCTACTTTATCACAGACAATAAATACCTTCATATCCGACGGCTAAAATGATTCTGAAGGAATTTGTTCTTTGAAGAGATATTGACAGTTATAAGCAGTGCAAACCTCATCCAGGAGGTTCCAGAAGAACCCAAAATATCTACAGCTTTTGCATCCATTTACCAAATTGAAGTGGAGATTAATAAAATGTGGAGTTTTCTTCCAGTGTTGCTTTTTTACAATAAATTTACAAGATTAAAGCAGATATTGATAAAAAAAAAAAACAAAAAAAACAAAAAAAACAAAAACAAAACAAAAAAAAAAAACCCCTGAGTGGAGGTTTCTTCCTGTGTTGCTGTTTGAACCCATCCAAGCACTGAACAGATGCTTAAAACGAGATCAATGCGTGGAGGCGCCAAAACTTTCTCCAGCTCAATAGAAACAAAATTGAAGTTACTTTTGGGCCAAAAGAGGAACACTCTAGAGTCAGCACGCAGCTTCAGCTATTACTGCTAGAAAACAATCTAGATTTCGGGCCGAGTGATCAGGCCCGAAACACTTGAACACTTGCACTTGAACCTTCAGAAACAAGTACAGACAGTTGTAAAATCAGCCTTCCATCACCTGAAACAATTCCAGGATCAAAAGACTAATGTCTCAAACGAAGGGATGAGTTTCTCTAGATGTTATCTTTAGTCACATTGATTATTGCAACAGCATCATAACAGGTCTGCCGAAACAAGATTTAAAAAGTCAACCAGACAGCTGCAGCTGATCCAAAATGCTGCTGCTCATGTTCTCACGAAGACCAGGACAGTAGAGCACATCACCCCAGTTCTAAAGTCCTTCCACTGGCTCCCTGGAGCTCAGAGAATAGACTATAAAATACTTCTGGTAGTTTGTAAATCACTGAACGGCTTAGCACCAAAATACATCAAAGACCTGCTGTCGTGTCAGCCTTCCAGACCACTTAGGTCTTCTGGTTCAGGCTGACTCTACATCCCCAGAACCAAACATGGAGAAGCAGTTTTCAGTTTTTATGCTCCACAAATCTGGAACAAACTTCCAGAAAACTGCAACACAGCTGAAACACTGAGTTCCTTTAAATCAAGGCTAAAAACCCACCTGTTTAGAGTTGACTTTGATAAGTAGTAAGTGGAACATTGATCAATATTCTCAAATTATATTTGCTTGATGAGCCTCATGATTTTGATTTATTGAAATTTGCGCAATGATTTTGATGCATACTTGATTTACCAGGTTGAACTGGAGATTGATAATTGATTAATTTACTGAACCAGACTGGAAATTGATAAAAAGCAGATTAGATTTTTTTTTCTTCCTTTTAGGAACTGAAGATTATCAGATTGTCAACAACAAATAAGGATGCTACAACAGTTTGATGCACTGCCATATGACTCAAACTTGATTCTATGCAAGTGTCACAAGGTCAGGACAGTTTAGCTCGTTTTGTTCCCTTAAAAAAAACAAAACAAAAAAAAAAAACAGGATCATTTGGGAACTGGTTTCTTCTTTACTCAGGTCACCTATGAACTTAAATTTCACAAAAGTGATTCGTATTAAGTACAATAAAGCAAAGATTAAATCTGTTTTCACAAAATTGACCACCAATCCCCATAATTGGTGGTTTTTCTTAATCAAATTATCAAAAAGAAAAATATGACTTGTGGACGCTACATTTTAAAACCAGAGTAAAGTCTCCCACACTCACAGTTTCTGCAGTTCACTTCGTCCGACCCATCGCCACAGTCTCTGATGCCGTTACACTGTCTGCTTCCCAGGATGCAGCTTCCATCGTTGCATTTGAACTGATCCGGCCCACAACTACGCACAGCTGCCACAATGCAAACACACAAGTTTAACTTCACTTTTTGTGAATTCTTCTAAAGAGAAAATCAACGAAACAAGACGGAAGCTGGGACTAAAAGGTGAGAAGTGGACAGCTCTACGTACGACAGTTGGACTCGTCGCTGCCATCCTTGCAGTCGGGGTCTCCGTCACACCTCCACTTCTTGTGAATGCATTCTCCCGAGCCGCACTGCATCTCGCTGGGAGAGCACTTGGCCGGCGGGGTCGGGTGGCGGCCACAATGAGACGGAGCTTCATCTGACTGGTCCTACAAAAAACAAAAAGGAGCAGATCAAAAGCTCTTAATTTAGAATGTTTTCTTTAAACGCTAATATTTGTGCTAAAAATCGGCACCTTTTTGGTTTTTCAAAACTTCCAGCATCCCACAAGAAGCCTAACTGGGAATAAATCTACAGATTGCATTAACGAAAGTATTGCAGTTGCACATTTTCCTGATACCATGCAGAATGAGTACCATGTGTACACAATTGCAATAAAAAAAAAAAAAAAAAAAAAAAAAAAAAAAAAAAAAAAAAAAATCAATACAAATTTTTCCCCATTCAGCACAGGTGGTTGATGCGGTTGGAGACTTTTTATTTGTAAGCATACTAAAATTACCGACATAATTTTCTTACAACGGAAAATGTTAAGTGCAATACAAATTACTCATTTTTTAAAACCAAGGTTTTGCAAAAAGTAGAAACACTTTTATCCAGAGGCTTTTACTGAAAAGCCAACCTTGCTGGACCCAAAACAGCTCTTATTGAATGTATTAAACTTTGCTTAATATAGCAAGAGTTTTGAAAAAAATTGACCAAAACCCTGTTCTTATTACTGAAAATAAATTTGTAGGCGTTTCTGCAGGTTTCACCACCTTAAATTTAAGACCATTATGAATGAAATTTAAGACCTGTATCACAACAGAAATCTACAAAAGACAATAAGTTTCCACTTACCCATGATGGATGTAAAAAAAGCTAGCTAGCAAGCTATCAACAGTATATTAGCAGCTAGTTAGCGGTAGCCTCAACCACCTTGAGTCAGAACACAATGAAGTTGTGTGTGGGTGAATCAGACTTTAGCCTGACAGAAATGAACCCCCCACACACACACACATAGAACATACAAGATTAAATAGTGCTGCCACAACAAAATTTAAGACCTGCGATTAGCGTATTTAAGGCCAACTTGCATTTTTAAAATTAAGTCCAGAGATTTTAAGACCTTAATTTTAGATACATGAATTGAAGACTTTAAGGATGCAGGGACACTGATTCGTTCAACTGAGCCCAAAAGAAACTAAAACTAGACTCCTTTCTTTTAATACAGCAAACATGAAACATCCTGTTTACATTTTAGATTAATAACACCTATTGTGTTAAAGACAAATTGGACCGTTTTTTGTTGCTTGATTTTAGTCCCCCCCCCCCAATTCTTGGCCCACGAGTACTTTTGACTCAATTTCGGCCCACATGACAAAAAGTCTGGACCCCCCAGTGTAGTCAGATTCAGCTACGAGGATGTGGAGCGGTGTCTCCGCCTACCTGGCAGTCGACGTCGTCGTCACACACCCAGCTGGCCGGGATGCAGGACGAGTTTCCACACTGGAACTCACTGGGAGCGCAGGAGGACGGAGCGCAGTCCACCTCATCGGAGCCGTCGCCGCAGTCGTCCTCGCCGTTGCACACGAAGTTCCTGGAGATGCAGCGGCCGCTGGCACAGGTGAACTCATTCAGAGCGCAGGTGACGTTACCTGGGAGGAGTTTGAGACCAGAGTCGTACCGTTTGTGTTAGTTTTCCTCATGCTTTTGTTTTCTGTTGCTTGAGTTTACTTTAACTACAGCTCGGGGGGGAAAAAAAAAAAAAAAAAAAAAAAAAAAAAAAAAAAGCCTCATTCAGTGCTACCACCCTGATGTTTCACACAACTAATGAGGCAGAAACTGCAGTTTTTAACCCAGCCAACCAAGTTTCTGCAGCTCGGCATCCCATAATCAATGCCACTAAAGGCAGAGCAGCTGATTACACCATGCTTTCAGGGAATCCATGCTCATCTGCTGAGAGATCTGGAGTTTTTCCTTCAAGTGCTTAATCAATGTGGAGACAAGAGGCAAAACAACTGCAGTAAAAACTCAAATCACTGAAAGTATAGGAAGTTTAACATGTTGAAATAAAATCGGTTTGACATAGAGAACCTTCCAGAACAACCCAGACTCCCAACTTTCACATTAATGGCCTTTTACTAGCAGTTTATGCAACAGACCAATTATTGTTTGTGAAGTGGAAGGACGAGTCCACCTGCGTGTAATTTCATCACAGGATAAGTCCAGCTGTTCTCCGAAGACTTCAAAAGGTCAGTTAACTGGTTCTTCCCCAGTCCAGGATTCCTGTAAGTTTCCTTTCATCCCAAAACATAAAAGCCAACTGCTTCAATCATTTTCTGGCTCTTTAAATACAAAACATTTATCAGCGTTACAGTTTTGTCATCTCTATGTTCCCTGAATCATGAACTTCCAGCCACTCAGGTTCATGTTGGGTTTGGAGTCACGTTAAGGGGCCAATCTTTTAAAACTTTATGAACCCACATTTTTGTGCAAAATTATTAGGGCTGCAGCTAACGATTAATCGTATAAAAGTGCCACATTCTGCAGACCTTTCATTTAAGCCTTTTTATACATTAAAAGATGCAAATAACTCAATTTCTTTTTAAAATAAGAAAATAAACATTTCCTAAAATGCAACAGCATTCCTTTAGTGAACGCTTGATCATTTCCAGCAAAGGGTGTGTCTGCAGCTAAATAAAAATCCTGCTAAGGTCAACATGTGAAAAGCTCAGCTCTTTCTGCTGGACTGAACAATACAGTGAAAGGCTGATCTGTTTATTTTTGGATTAACCGATTAATAATTAGATAGCAAAAGGTGCTTCCTAGATTTTATTTACAGAAACTGAACCAGTTGAGGGTAAAACTGACTGGGTAGAATAGGTTTACAGACAAATGCTTCTTTTATCTGAAATGCAAAATGTCTTTTTTTTTTTTTTTTTTACAGTTTTGGCTTAATTACTGTTCTGAGTGTGTTCTTTTAGCAAACTGCATGTTTTAGAGCCTGTGTACGCGACATAATTATTCTATTACTAAATTAGTTGACGGTTATCTCAATTATTGATTGATCCTTTCTGTCCTAAAAGTTAGGCACATTTTTATTTTGTTGATAACATGCAGCCTTGAAGGAAAAAACAACCTCCCCCCAACGCACCATCCTTTGAAACATGACAGTGGCAGCATCATGCTGCTCTTCAGCAGGAACAGGGAAGATGGACGGAGCTAAATACGGGACAAATCTGGGAGAAAACCCTTTAGAGCAGGAGTGTGCAACTCCAGTCCCCAAGAGCCGGCGTTCTGCAACTTCTAGATGCGTTTTGTCAAATCATGAGGAGGACCCAACAACAAGTTCGAATCCAGGGCGAGACTTTTAAAAAGTGATGTTGCAACACTTAAACTTTTGCAACATTAAAAAAAAAAAAAATAAATAAAATAAATAAATAAATAAAATAAAAAAAAAAAAAAAAAAAATTGCCGCTGGAGTTGCAGAGAGGGGGATTATGTCAAGTATTGATTCAGGGGGCTGAATAAAAATGCAAACCACTCTTCAGAAGTTTTCCCTCCACCGTTTGCTTGTTTATCACAAAACCCCAGCAGAGTACGTTGACTCTTCAGGTTTCCTGCAGTACTTGGACCATAAATCATCTAAAAGTAGACACGTCACCACTGATTGCAACGCTACTACACTTTCAGCTTCACAGGAAAACGGCTGATTCTAAAGGTCAGATAATTACTGCGGCGTTGAGCGGAGGAGAAACATGCAGAAACGCAGCTTCCACCTACCACAGTTGACTTCATCCTCTCCTCTGTCGCAGTCCTTCTCGCCGTCACACTTCCAGAAGATGGGGATGCACAGCGTGGTGCCCGGCCCACAGCTGAACTCGTTCACGCGGCACGTCCTCATGTCTGGAGAGAAGCGGCAACACGTCAACGCTCACATCGTCTAAATCTTTGGGCAGCACCAAACTGTTTCCTTTTTGCTTTCAAGCAAACGGTTTGAATTAGTGCCGATATCGTGCAGCACCAAGAATAAAAATACCTTTTGAGGATTTTTTTTTTATTTTTTGTTTTCACTAACCGGTGAATTTAAAAACATTACAGACTAGTAAACAGAGGTATTGAACAAAATAATTAGAGAAACAAAAAAGGGACGTAAAAAAGAAAAATACAAATTAAAACAGAAGACAACAAAATGGTATGTTTTAACCATATTTCTTTACATCAGGGGTGTTCAAAGTGTGGCCTGGGGGCCATTTGTGGTCTTGAAGTGATTTTGTTCGGCCCAAGTCAAGAATGGTTTAAAAAAAAAAAAAAAAAAAAAAAGTGGAAGTTGTCTTTTTTCTTTTAATAGACAGAAGTCTGAAGCCCTTTAATGTTTTGGACCTTTAATGATGCCGATTTCATAAAAGTTTTAATAATTTTGTGGCCCAACAGTAGTTTGAATTTGCCACTTTTGGCCCCCAGGGTAAAAAGTTTGGATATCACTGCTTTATATTAAAATAAATAAAACTGCATGGACTATGGGGCTAAATTGGGGCCATAAAGGATTCAGATTCAACAAATTTTTTAAATTTTTTTTATTTCTGGCCCTGTTTTGACGTGGGGTGTGGCCTCAGACCATTACAGATAAGGAATCACAACTTACAGCTCAACACCACGGCTGGACAAAATATTTCCAGCTGTTGCATTCCATAACTGTGGGAACTGGAAAGGTCTTTAAAACGTCATTGATATTCTACGTTTATGCGATTGGTTTCGAAAAACAACATCCTTCAGAGACATGAGCAGCTTATACCAGTGAAGTAAAAAGTAGTTTTGAACTTTCAGTTTCAAAACAAACTTTATGGCCCCAATTTAGTTCCATAGATCTCCATTCTAGGAGGAAGAAAGACTGATGACAGGAAGGAGTGGCTGTGATTAAGGGTAGACTGATTCAACTTTTAGACATTTGAGACTTTACCTCCTCCACACATTTTTCCTTTGTTTTACTCATCCAGACCTGATTTCTCTTCTTTAACATAGAAGGTTTCTTCCTGTTAAATTTCTGTTATGTCAAGGTTAATAGAAAGCTTATGACTCCATGCAATCTGCTGGGTTTCCTTTAAAACTAACAAAACAGTTTGAATAAACTGAACCAGAGTTATTAATTACGTTCAGATCAGACTGGAATGTATGTAAATAACCAAATCTGGATGACTGGGTTGAGTTTTTGGAAAATGCCTTGTAAGAGTATTTGTAAAGAATTGGAGCTTTATAAAAACGTAAAATCTTTCAGAAATTATTTTTGTTGCTTAATTTCTAATAAATTTCAACAGTTAAAGAGTTCATGTTAATGTTTGATGCATAGCTTTAGTTTTAATAACTTATACTTCATGATAATTGTGTTGTAGTTTCATTGTTATGCATTTACCGTTTGTACTGGTTGTATTTATCGACAAAATTTGTGTAGTTTTGTCATTTTAACCTTGTTTGGCTAAAAACAAACAAAAGTTATACAGACAATTTCAGCATTGTCCAGGGACAACAGATGAAAAATAACCTCTTGGCCAATTCTGGCACATTTACATAATGTTAATGTGCATTGTCCCAACCAAATAAATTAAAATTATCTAAATTATAAGCTCTTAAAGATAAGTTACAGATCAAACCTTAAAAAAAAAGCAACTTATTTGACTTTAAATGTTGCTTTAAAACGCTGCTCTGTTTAGAAAGTTTAAACTGTTGCAAGTAGTGAGAGCTCAGCCCCTGAACGCAGAAATGTGGAGGAGCAGCGAGGGGTTTAAAATTAAAGTCACACTCTTCCAGCTCCACTCCCTGCTGCTGAGCTGAAGCCGACAGCTGGTCAAACGTCAACGTGACGCAGCAGCTCTGGTAGCTGAACCGGCAGGCACGTACGCCGCTGCACTGGACCTTAAAACGACTCGTTTAAGACCTTCAGATGACCCACGCTGAGCCAACATGAACCGAAACAGCTGCAGCATTAAAGCTGGACGCGCACCCCCCGTCTATCAACAAATATGAAATCAGAACGGGAAATGTGGCTTAAAAGATGAGAAAAGATTTTTTTTATTTCTGATTAAAATTAAAATCTGGTTTCAGGGAAAGAAAGTTCTTAAAGATGGAGAAAAAAAAAGGCTTAATTTGGGACAACTTACGGCAGATTTCTACGCTCTCGTCAGAACCGTCCTCACAGTCGGGCTCCCCGTCGCAGTGCCATCGCTTCGGGATGCACTGACCGCTGCGGCACACAAAGTCCACCTCTGCACACGTCTTTTTAACTAAGAATCACAGGAAAGAGGAATCGGTAAGGGCTAAATAATTAAAGACATAAGAAAAAAAAAGATTAAAAAGGGGCAATATGTGTTTTTCAGGCACATTGAATCATTTTATAGCACAATCCAGTAACTATTACCTTCAGTTGTTACAAAAGCGCTGTATTTGACTTTGTGATTTTAATGACTTGAAATTGGGCCTCTGTCTCTTTAAAAACTCCTGCTCTTTCTGAAACTCCGCCTACAAGAAGCCATCACAACGTTGCTCCTTTATTAACCCTTTAAAAACATTTTTAACCAGCATTTCACTGAGAAGTAGCTCAAATGAGCTCAGTAGATGCGCAGTTCCACCAGGCGTTTGCTAAATTCTGCTGCTGAAGGCGCTCAGTTGGTGAAGTTGTGAGGGGGAAGCTTTGAAACTGCAGCTCTGAGGAGGAGCTGCGTCTCGAAGGTAGCGTTAGGTCCATCCAGGCGTTTTGCACAGCTGAATGGTTGCTACAGGAGATTAAAGGATTTCTCAAACATGCATGAAAGAATCAAAGCAACACTCCAGGTATGTTTTTGATGAGGGAATAACATAACATGTGTAAAATCAACTTTTTTTTTAAGTTTTACACAATACTGCCCCTTTAAAAGTGGAATTCAGTCTACTTAAGCTTTTACTATGCATCGTTTGCATCTATTGCTGCCATCATAAAGTCCTCCTGGCCCAGTTTTTTCATTCTTCCCGTGACTCCTTTCTGTCCTTTCAGCACCCAGTTGGTCACTAGATGGCACACAGACATACTACTGCACATCTGCAGGATGTGGAGAAGTATCTAAATACCTTGGAGACTTCAAGCTGGTGAAGGAGCAAACTAACCTGGAGCAGACTCAAGCAGATAACAGGAAGGCTAAATGTTTTTAACCACATGCCAATAAATGAGTGACTGAATTTGACTCCATCATATTATAACTGGAGCTGTAATTTGGCCTGAATGGAAACCCATACACCTGGATATGAACTGGACCCACTTTTAAGAGATGCCTTGAGACGACATTTACAGTGATTTTAATAGTTTCTATAATTTTTCTTGTAAACAAGTCTTCAAACTTACTGCTGTGAGGGTGAAAAATAGTAAATCATGAACAAAATTGCCACACTGATGTTTCATTATCACCATTAAAGTCCGTTCCGCTCCTGTCTAAATGTTGCAGGAATTTATTCAGAACTAATGTAGCTACATGCAATTAGCAGGTTTTCCCCTCATCATCCAGTTTCAATGCATATTTCATGTTTTTTGTTGTGAAAATGTGATTTTTGTATTTGTGCTAAACATTTTCCAAGAGGAAGAGAGTTGAAACTGTTAATTTGTTTGCCATTTCCTGAAGCTCTGCTCGCTTCCCTCTTCATAAAGAATGAATATAAACTATCCCTCCACCCCCCCTTTCATTTATCCCTTCCTCCCTCTGTTTTATTGAATGACCCAGATAGATGAACATATTGGACACGCTCTTTTTTTTTTTTTACATCCATATTTAGCTCTGCTCTGTGTGCCACCTTCCCAGCAGGTAAGTGTTGCAAAAAACCGTCATCTTTCTGAATATAAAGCAATTCATGGGTCAAAATCACGACCCGTCCCTCCTGTCAGAACTTAAGCGTTGCAGGAAATGGAGATGAGCTTTAATTTATTAATGCAGCCAGCAATCTAACCAGTCTGAAATAAATATGCAGCAGGCTCTCAGAACTTCATGCATCTTTCACACGTTTTTGATCTGCTTCAAACTGTCCTCTGGTTCTTAAGCAACAGGTCTATGTGCAGAATTCAGTCCTTTAGGACATTTAAGAAACAGCCTTGTAGGACTAAAGCTCGAGTTAAAGCAAACTTGTCCATGCATCTTGCTACCTGGAGTCTCAAGAAATAAAGACTCCCTTGCTAAGTTGTGTTAAAGATGTTTCTCCACACAAGGAAATGGGAAAGACTGCTGATGTCACAGCTGTCCAGCAGTCTCATTGATTCATTCTCAACAAGGGTGAACCAGAGTGCTGTATCCAAGCATCTACATGGAAAGTTGGGTGGAAGGAAAAAGTCTGGTAGAAAGACATGACCAGGCATATGAACAGTCGTGTGAAGAGCTTCAAGGACCGCCACACACAGACGTCTCCAGAACATGGATTGCAGCTGTATATTGCATGTGTTAAAGCACTTTAACACCAGCGACAATGCAACACCGCTCATTCCCTCCTCTCATTCAGAAGTTTGCGACGCTAGCTGAAATGTTTTTCCTCACCACATGAGCTCTCGTCACTGCCGTCCGTGCAGTCTTCGTCTCCGTCGCACTGCCACACGGACGGGATGCAGCGGCCGTTTCCACACTGGAACTGATTGGCTTCACATTCAGTCTTTGTACCTGCAGAGACACAGAGACGAGGCGAATGTGAGGATTTCCTGCAACTTAAATCACCGTCCAATTAAAAAAAAAAAAAAAAAAAAAGTGTTTCTACAGTGACCAACAGGTTCAGTCATGGTTGTTGCTCAATATTTATTCCAACTTAACTGCAGAAGGGAACAGCATCCATCACATCTGGGGTTTTAAACTTATTAAACATCGTCGTTGGGTGCTCGGCCGCGCCGAACCGACCGTGGCGTTACATTTTTTCATTTCGACACAGACCTGACTGGTGGGTACTGTAGCAGCCATATCCATCTCAGTGATCAGAGACGGGGCTCAGTCAGTTTTCCCTCAACCTAAAGGTTGAAAGATGTTCTGTTCATTTAAAAAATAAATAAAAACATTTCTCAGGCTATAAACTCAACTTTTCTTAAATTAAAAATTGAACAAAAAACTGAACAAAATTAGGGACAGACTCTGATTAAAAAAAAAAAAAAAAAAAAAAAAAAAAAAAAAAAAGAATCAGTTTATTGCCCAGCCCCCAATTATTTTTTATTTTTTTTTTTTTTTTTTTAAGAAAATCTGGATTGCCCCCCATCCCCCAAATTCACTCCTTTTGTTTCTATAGTTCAGAGTGATGTCAGCGTTTCTGGGGCAACCATCTTGTTTAACAAGCGTGTTTTATGGTTTCCATTTATTTGGATGGAAACGACAGCATTTTGAAGAACAAACATGGACAGAGCTTCTCACGTTAGATTTGAATAACCCTAGAAGTTTTTTTTTGTTTTTTAAATTAAAAAAACATTTCCTTGCCAAGCCCAACAGATAATCTTGTAGTTCCTTCTGCTGGATACAAATCTGGCTATCTAGATCAAAGACAGTGGGAAGGGAGGTGCCCAACCACCTAGTTTTAGAAATTCAGAAATTTTATAAACAAACAAGATAGCCAGTAAAATCTAGAAGTGCTAATTTGAAATCAGAGTGGAAAAACCCCCCAACTTATTTCTAATTTTAAACTTTCTCAGAATAAACAGGAACCCTGGTTTGAGGAAGTTAAACTGAGCAGTCAGGAAGTTATGCTTTTAACTATTGCCAAAAGGCCGCAACTGTAATTTCTTTTAGTGTTTCTGGAGACTTAAAGATAGTTAAGTACATTTCATTTTGAAATAAAAAGGGCTAATAACCAATAATAACCCAAGTTCAGCCGTCCTAAATTGAACTGGTTAATCCTGAGTTTAAGCCTTCGTGGCGTTTGCTCCAGCTGCATCTGCTGTAGGTTGAATAATTCAGACAGAAGCTCTTCAAATCCCGTTGAACCGTCTTCCTGCTCCAGCAGCAGTGAAACAACCGTTTCCAGACTGAAGGTCACTTCTGTGGCCCGGTTTGCGGCAGCTGACATTGGAACAAGTCATGCTCTTAAAATAACTCCCAACCTTGAGGCTCGCGCTCTGAACCCGTCCAGGTGGCTAAATGGAGCGCGCAGCGATAGAAGCGCCTGCTCAGAGGTTTAAATGAAATATTTACCCTGATTTTCACATTTAAACACAGAAGAAGCTGCCACAGAAATGCAGCCATGACGGAAACCCTTGAAAGTGGGTCAGCAGCAGCAGCTCGTTTGGAGAGATCCCACATCAGCTCGGACCTGAAGAGCTCCGATTCTCAGCATGAAGCAGACGATGCCCCAGATATGAAGAAGCTTTAGCCGGTCGCTGAAGCTGCAACATTAGCCACTCAGGTTCTGGAGCCCCAAGATTTCATGACACTTGTAAAACATTTTTATGCTGCATTAAACAAGTGAAAGAAGCAGAAAGTGGGTCAAGTTATTTATTAAAAAAAACCAAACAATCAGATTCAACATCTCAAAATAAAATCATTTCATCTTGGCATCTTATTTTCTAATAGCTGATAGACTTCTCATCTGGGGGATAACTTATCATTTCAACTTTAAGATGTTATCAGATACTATGCAACCCTCACTGCTACATAAATCCTGCAGTTATGAGAAAATAACTTACGCATTTTCCAGACACAATCATTTTATAGCACGAGCCAGTAACTACATTATCTTCAGTTGTTATATTTAAAACAAAACACTGTTTATATCAAATATGACTTAAAAGAAATTTGACTTAATTTAAAGAGACCGAAGTCTCTTTAAAGACTCCAGATCTTTCTGAAACTCCACCTTCAGGAAGTCATCACAACAGCGCTGCTTTATTAACCCTTTAACATTTTTAAACCAGCATTACACTGAGAAGTAGCTCATGAGCTCAGCAGATGCGCAGTTCCACCAGGTGTTTGCCAATTGTTGCTAGCTAGTCTGAAGGAGCTGAGTGGGGGAGAGGGGGCTCTGAAGCGGAAGCTCAGAAGCTTAGAAACTGCAGCTCCGAGGAGGAGCTGCGTCTCGAAGACACAGCGAGGTCCCACCAAGCATTTTGCACAGCTGGATGGTTACTACAGGAGAGTAAAAGATTTCTCAAACATGCATAAAAAACAAACAAGGCAACACACCAGGTATGTTTTTGATGAAGGAACAACATATAAGCCTCTTACTGCCCCTTTAAGCTACAATACTGAAAAGATGCAAGATGACAAATGTGCAAAAACTTCCTTTAAACTGCTTAGAGGTTAATATCCAGTTTTTTATGGTTGATGGCAATATTTAAATTAGTTTGTAAATGAAATGAAAAAGTAAATGAAAGACTTTTTATGGACTTAATTTTAGAAATATGAACTAAGATTTTTTTTTTTTTTAAGGCTGTAGACACCCTGTGAAAGGTTTATCAAGCCACTCAGCTTCAGTGAAGTCCAACCCCAGTCAAAAACATCTGGAATCCTATGAAATCTGCTTTTTTTCCCCCCTCCCCTATATTCCACTTTTTCCATTCCAACTCTAATTAGGACCCCAAAAAGTGAGTAATTATAGCACGACTGAGAACACTGAATGCTTTTACAAGGTTTTAAAGTATTACACCATCAACTTTTCAAGAACCAACATGTGCAAACCAACCACATTTTTTTAAAGACGCCTTGGAGTTGAACTCTTAATGAAACCTGCCAACAGTGAGCCATTGTGCTCACCTGCGTACTGATCAGGACCTTTGTGACAGATGGAAGAAAAATAAGAAAAACAGAACAGACCCCTCCATTGAAGTACATGACCGTCAGTCAGTGTTTTTGTGATTACCACTCATGTTCCTGCAGCCCTCGGCCTTGTTTGCATTGTTTAACCAAAAATGAGTGAAGTTTTTATGTTTTTTGCCAAAATTAAAATCAGAATCTGCATACAGAGCAACAAGACTCAACAAACTCCCTCCTCACTTCTACAGATTTAAATGCTTCAGAGTTAGGAAGTTGACTGGCTCTCGCTAGCTAGCTTCTCCATGTTGCTGATGCACCCAGTGCATGCATCCTTCCACCTCAAGTCAGTGTACTGACAAAAACGTACAAGTCTTCTGATTCATAATAAGCTTTTTATGTTTCTTCCAGCACGACTGACCTTTCCCCCCCCCCCCCTCTGCAAAGAGGAGAGCCGAGCCTTGCCTTACCAGGTAACTACAGGTATGGGAGCTGCAGCAGGCCAAAATACTACTGTATAGCTTTTCCTACTTGCAGTTGTCAGCTAATTCTGGGAGACAGTGTTTTTGTGGATTCATTTCCATGATTCCCCCTGCATTTTCAGCATCAGGGAATCATGGAGCCCTAAATATTCCAATACCAGAACTGCAAGGAGTAAGCTTGTCGCAATAAGCAATTAATCGCATGATAAATTAAAATTAGCTTAAGGCTTCCATTCTGATGATTAATATTATTTGCATGGCAATTTTGCTTACAGAGACATCATAATCTTTATTTATTGGTCGTGTGTGGTTTTTATTTTTGTTTTATGTATCGTTTTTTGGTTGTCGCGTTTTATTTTGGATATTAAAATAAATTAATTACTAAATAATACAGAATATGGGAAAATAATGAAAAGTCACAAAAAAAACTAAAAAAAATTAAATAAAGGCAACTAACAAGATTGTAAATAAAATGGAAAATTAAGTAGTAATAACATTAAATGTTCTTTACAAAATTAAAGTTTATTGGTCTTTGAGAGGGCAAAACTGCATAATTATGCCATTAACAAGATATTACTTGAAAATGGTTTCAAAATAATATCAGTTATTGCAATAATTTCTGGGGCAATTTATCATCCAGCAAAATTTGCTATGGTGACAGGCCCAGCAAGGAGTGTAGTACTTCTCAGATAGTGTCAAGGATCAAACACTAGACACTTAAGGGCTCAACTGCATCCCAAAATTTCTTTCAATCTAAAAAAAAAAAATGAATAAAGTATTCTTTGATGCAGTTTTCATTAAAACAAAAACACCAAGACGAGATCAGACCCATCTGCTTGGAAGAATAACTATGACTGTAATCCTACTGATAATACTGCAAGGCTCTACAGTGCATTTACCCTGCATGTCAGTGTTTTACAATGATATCAAGACATTTTGCTAAAGCCACAACTGTTATGTCTAGAGCTGCACAATTATAATATTGCTCTGATCTGTTGCAGTTTACAGACTTATTACTTCATTTTCCATTTCCATGTTGTCCCCACCACTTTCCATGAGCAAAAGCATTTCATCCAGAGAAAATCCATACCACATCAAGGCCACTGAAAGCCCATGAAACAGGCCTGCTATGTTTTGGATGCATATTAAAATACAATCTGCCACCAAATACGCAAGCATTCCAGCAGTCCCTTGTGATTTGCATGCATTAAGTTTGTAATAATTGTGATTCTATCAATTTTTTATTTCACCGTCAACACAGCAGCTGTAACCAGAAAAGATTTTTAAAAAGAATTTTGAGTTATTGAGCTCTTCATCGTTACTCCACATCCATTACAGTGGACCTCTTCCTAGTCAAGGACTTTCTCTGTGGAATGTAATTACTCAAGGCACGTTCACCTATTTGTGGATTTTTTTTTTTTTTTTTGCAAGAGCACATCTAAACTTAAGAAAATGCAGCTTGGAAAGCTTAAGTACCTAGGAGTGTTCAGATTGCCCAGATTTCCTTGAATTTGGGCGATCAGCCAATAGTTTCATGTGAAGCCCATCTTAATTACCTCTGCAAAGGTCTGAACACAAGCTGCTCTGCCGTGAAAGGAGTGACTGACAGACCGCCCACTGGTCATGTCTGCATGTGCACGGTAGGGCTGCACCACAATTATTTTAGTAATCAATTATTCTAACTTAAATCAGATTAAAACTGAAGGGGGGGGGGGAAATAAAATTAAAAAAAAAAATTATTTCATTTAACCACTTCAGCCTTTTTTAACTAAATATTAGAGCAACATTCATATTTGCAAATAACTCAATTCCTTTTAAATAAAATAAAAATGTCATTGACTAAAATGCAATATCACAGCATTGTTTTAGTGAATGCTTGATCATTTGTGGTAAAGGATGCATCTGCAGCTTAAAAAAAAAAGAAAGAAAAGAAATTGCAAATGACAACTTTTTTTAAAAAAAAGTGGCTTTTATTTCAGTCATCCCTTCTGTGAGTTATACGACGGAATATCAGGCCCAGGCTATGAGAATTGTTGTTTAATTACAAGAATATAGTAATATTAGAAGAACAAACATGCAATTTTCCAAGAACATCTTAAAATTGTGAGGAAAAATAAAGTTGTTTAATCAAAAAAAAAAAAAAGCTTCTACAGTCATCAAGATCTAACATGAGAAACTCAGTCCATGTGCTTCTTTCGCCTGTTTGCGTCCACATAAAGAGAAACTGTAAAACACACTTGTCAAACAAGATGGCCACCCAGCGAGTGCTGACATCCCTCTGAAACCTGGAAACACGTGGAGTGCATTGGGAAAAAAAAAATATGTTACAAAAAAAAAAAAAAAAAGCCAGGTTTTCCAAAAGCCCTACCCAAAAAAAAAAAAAAGTTTGTCAGGACCTGCTCTAGCACTTAAACGTCAATCAGTGAATAACACCAGTAGTCATTTTGCCCTTAAAAGAAACCTGAGGGAATGACATGATGCTGAATTGTTTGTCAAATAAGAACCAAGTTGACTCTTCGGGTCGTCAGACCCACTTACTCCGTGCGACCAAGACCAGAACTAAATAATATAATTATTATTTAGTTTCTTGGCTCTGGAACAAACTCCCTGCAGAAACTGTTGGTTCTTCAAATCAAGACAAACCTATTTAAAACGCAGCTTTTAAAATGAGAATCTAAAAGACTGAACTTCTAGAAGTGTGCTGTTCATGGTGGCAGCATGTTGGAGCAGCTCTGATCGCTCCTGTTTCGAGACTTTTGCTCATGATTATTTTTGCTTGAGGTGTTGTGTGTTTGGATAATTAATCCCTCTGGTTTTTGCAGCTGGAAGGATTTTTGCCCTTACTTTCGATTGTTATGATGCGCAACCGTTGCAACAAAGTATTGTTTCTACAACTGGCAATAGCCGATTAGCATCTCAAAAGCTCAAATAAAACCTGAACTATGACCCCAAATCCCAGAAGAGATGAAAAGGAAGCTTCATGGATGCAGAGCAGAGGGAGAAGGAAGGTCAAACCATCTCATCCATCAATCCTAATGAGCAAGGATCGTATCCCCGACTCCAACATCTCCAAGAATAAGGCCAGACAGATTTAAAGTGGAGCAGCAACAGCAAAGGCGGTGGATTAGCAGAGCTTGCCAACAACCGATTGTGCCATCCGGGACATGTTGCTGCAGGATATTGTCTCTGCTGCCCACATACTGAGTTGTTAGTCATGAGACTACATACAGCAACAGTCTTCAGTCAGAGGTCTCCTCAGAGTCGCTGCAACCCTGACTGCTAGCAGAGATCCTTCCTGCCCACAACATCACCATCCATAACGGCTCTTTGATGATATGCGAGTTACAACATTTAATTTTCGTTTGGGATAAATACATATTTTTATTGTTTTCAAATGGTAAAATTAAAGTTTTTATTTTTAAAATGTTCCTTTGATATTGTTTAAAGTGTTTTAGATTCCATTTATAAATAAACTAAATACCAGTCTTTGGAAAACTATCCAAAATATTTACTTTAGCACATTCCACACATGACATTCCAGTGGTTTTACATCAATATTGCCCAACATCAGCACCCACCTACAGCATGAAAACACTCAATACTGACTCCGGCCAATTAATCATATACCCATTTTAGAACAGAATCTCTTAATCTGCAATTTATTCACTGAATAAAAAAAAAATTAAAAAAACTTGACTGGACAAATCAAGAACACTTAGATTTTAGTCATCTAAACATGCAATTTCAGCTCAAAATGTCAGTTTCACTCCCAGGTTTGTGGGTAAATACAGTCCTTTCACCAAACATTGCCTCAGTTTCATAAGGTTTGCAGTTTAGTCACAAAACAAGCTTTGTTTGCCATCTAAACTGGTTGACTTTGAAGCCCTGGTCTAAGAGGGTTCACACTTCTAAACAGCATTTTGATTTTTGCTCTAGTTTAAATCTTTCTGATGTGAAAAATCAAAGGCTATATTCAATAAAATTGATTTTTATAGTTTGAGTAGTCTGATAAAGAACAATCTGAAAGTCTAAAATTTCTCCTTTCTTATCCACACTTAAAGTTACAGTATGCAACTTTAAACAAAAATATGTTTTTTGCTTATTTGTTAAAACTGTCTCCATGTCGTGACAGTTTGGTTTGAGGCAGATAATCTGTGAAAAGATGGAGCTCCTCCTCCTCCTCCCTGAGCTGCTGTTGCCATCTAAAGAAATGCTCCGCCCCCAACCTGAAACAACCAATCAGAGCCAGGAGGAGGGGCTTAGCTCTGCCAGTCACCCTCGTGTTCGCGCTGCTAAACGTGCTGATGGAGGAGAAACAACTCACCGTTCCAGGAAAACTGTTTATCCGCCGTCACTGGTGGCCATGCTAACTAGCCTTAGCATTAGCAGCAGGCTATGTTATGGTGAACCAGCTGTAGCGTAGCAGAGAGCAGGGGGAGTGTGAGCGGTGTGTACATGAGGGTGATTGGCAGCACTAAGACCCTTCTCCTGGCTCTCATTGGCTGTTTCTGACTGAGCAGTGGATTTTTGCAGTTAATACTGGGAGCAATGGAAGAAGGTAGAGGAGCTGGATTTTTTTCACATATTATCTGTCTTATACTGTCACAACAGAATCATAATTTTAAACAAATATGTAAAGAACAATTTTTCATAAAAGTTACATACTGCATCTTTAAGGTGGAATCAGATCCCACATTTTAAGACAGGAGGAGCCCTGTTCCTATACAGTTAGCTGGCAATCTGGTCAGATTTTAATCTGATTTTGTAACTTGACAAACATGTCAAGCATAACATTTGCGGACTTAAAGCATGAAAAAAAAAAAAAAAAAAGACAAACACTTCTAATGTGCACCTTTACAACGTAATCAAAGCTAAAAAAGGAAAAAGAAACAGATTTATCCACATTAAAGCAAAGAACAGCACCAGACAGAACGTGGAGTATGCCGTATGTCGACGATACTGTGGTCTCTCTATTGGCAGATTTTGTAGGAACCTTAAATTTAGCAAAATACTTCATTGCATGTTTTACTCGCTTATGACACGCTTGCAAGAAGACTTTAACCATTTAAAAAAATATATATCTATAATAAAGTCCATGTCAGTGTTACAGCAGTAAAAATACAAAAATACAAAAACCAGTGCAACCATGATCCGTAGTTGCAGGGAATGATATATTCTAGTCCTTTTGTTCCTTCAGGAGCGCACCCCCACGGAGCTGCTGCTCCTCCACCGTCTACACACCAAGCCATCGACTTGCTGCCAGGAAAACTGTACACTTCACACTTTGATCAACAGACCTCAGCAGTTACACGTACCTGCATGAACCAGTTCTCCCTTCTCTGCAGTGGCAGACTCCGTTTTAAAAACTGACAACTAAAGGATCCAGAAATGACAGACATAAGAACAAGGAGCTGAGGAAGTGTTCAGCAGCCAATGCTGCCGAAATGAGCCGTTTGCTGTCAATTTTCTGCCTTTAAGAGCCGTTGCACCAACAAATTTGAAATTTTAACAAGAATTAGCACTTTAATTTTTAAGCATTCTTAGAATTCGAGCCACTTCCTCACTCTTCATGCAACAGTCTATAAAGATGTTGAAAGAGCAAATATCTGTCATAGTTATGAGACATTGATAGGGAAGTTGAGACAGCTCAGTCATCTTCATGTTCAATTTGAAGCCAGAGTCCACAGGCATTAAGATGCATCAAATCATCTCTCGCTTAAAAATAGCAAATTATTGCGCTCTATATAAATGCTGTCACACTGGAGGTCATGGTAATGCAATTTTCCCCAGTAACAAACGGTTGCAGCACCACTGCTGCTGCTGCTTCTCCTCGCCACCACTCCGCCCACTTTAAGAACCAAAAGCACCCCCACACATACGCCCCCCGCCCCTGCTTCCCACAGCCAAGGATCTGGGTCTCACACAGCATCATAGTAACCGTGGAGGGGGGGGGGCATAAAACATCCATTTTAATCAGGACAGCCTGCTTCTGCTCTCGTCTCACTAATCTGCATGGTATTTTGGTCAAATAGTCCCTCAGAATCTCAAACAGGCACCGTGAAGCTGATGCTGTAGGTGGGAATCTGTGCAAATCACCAGGAAACAAGCGCATTTCCTGTAGCCATGAACTAAATTATAAGATGGGGAGCAAATAACGTCCTGATATTAAAGATGCTACAAAACCGAAAAAAAGGGGGTTGAAATTCTCCATCTAACGATCAACTTTATATACCTAGGCTTAGCTCTACCTTATAAAAAAGGAAAGTGTTACTAATATCTTAAATATATTATAAATTTCAGATTTATAAATATTAGATAATTTTTTTTTTTTTTTTTTTTTTTTTTTAAAGGGAGCATATAAAAACCTGCAAATAAATTTAAGGGAAAAAAAAAAAATCATCAATACCAGACAAAATGTACAAATTTTAAAAGAATTAAAACTTTTAAAAAAGTAAATTGAAAAAAAAAAAAAAATTAAGAAAACCTGCAGAAAAAAAAGTTTGAAAAATAACTACCCAATTAAAAACAAATAAATTCACAATATATTACTTTTTTTGGACCAATTAAAAACAAAAAAAATCTGTCTCTATAGATCTGTAATATCAGCCACTACATCTCTAGTTGTCTGACTATCGTGACTGTGGGAAGGTAATCTTTAACATTAGATGTTAACATGAACGACTACATTGGCTTCAGTCTATTATTATTATTATTATTATTATTATTATTATTACTAATTTATTTTCAGGCTACCAGGAGAACTACTTGATGGTTTACGTTCAATTTGAACCTGGCCACTCAGCAGATAATTAGCCCTTCATTGGGATCCCCTGTGGCCGGTGATTGGCCTAAATTACCCCCCTCCCATCCGGATCTAGCTTCTCCCAACTACTCCCAGCTTTAATCCGTATTTCCAAGATGTTAATCCGCAGTTTGCTCCCTTCTCGCCGCCCCTGCATTGTTTCTCCCTCTGTCGGCTTTCACTTAAAGAATAAATAAATAAATTACGAACGTCACTGAGGCTGAAGGGGGTTGGTGATGATGGCAGAGGAGAAATCACAAGACACTGACGCAAAAACACAGCCCTGAAGAGGGTTAGATGTTGAGCAACCACGGGAGGGGTTTAAATTTTTATTTTAAGATTAGTTTCTATAAGAGATTATTAAGAGAGTAGGAATTCATTCAACATGAATTAAACTTACAAATACTGACGAACTACGCTCGAAGGAGGAGGTGTAACGGGGTTTGTTTGCTAATTAGACGGCTAACAAGTCCGTAAAGGTGCAGCCAGGAGACAGGTGTACAGCTCGGTTAAATGTTAGCTAACCGCCCCGCACACTGGAGCGTTTTTTCGGATGTTTAACCGGACAACCAGGGGGAATCTCAGCGGTGTCTTACCTTGGACGTTACCGCAGTGGTGGAGCCACATTAGCAGCAGGAGGATCCCTGGTGCGGACGTGACCATCTCTGGTTCAGAGGAGTCACCGTTCGGCTGCCGCTGCTAGCTGCGCGCCCGCGAGCTGCCTGCCTGCCTGCCTTCTTCTCCTGGCTCGCGCTGGCCTGCTCGTGCTTTTTATGGTTCTGCCGGTTGGTCCACGCGCTAACTGAACACACACATCCAAACACGCGCGTGCGTTCGCAGGAACTGTGGAACACAGCGGTCAGTTTTTATAGTCCGGAGGTGGCACGCGCCACTGGAGGACTGCGCGCGTACTGGAAGAAGACGAGAGGGAGGAAGAAATAAAACCCCGTAGAGCCCACGCGCCCTTTTATAGTGTTCCGCGATGATTCCAGTTCCGTCCAGTCCGTTTAAAACCCATTTTCTGAAGCAGTTAACGGTACCCGAGCGGTACCGGGTAGTTACCAGTGCTGCACAGAGCCGTGGATGGGGGGGGGGAGGTTGTCCTCCTTCAGTGCGGCTGCTGCAGATTGTTAACCCTTCGCCACCCGCAGAAATCACTTGATTCCGACTTTAACTGGACCCAACTTAAAATAAAAATAAATTTTTAATATAATACAGAACATTAAAGAGAGCAGTACTTTTTACATGATGTTGTGTAACAAGTGAACAATATGTATTTTTTTTTAATTTTTATTTATTTATTTATTTATTTTGCAAGTCTGGTTGAATTTGTCCAGTTAATATTCCTATTAACTGTTATAATTTGGGTTATTTAGCCTGGGGTTAATTAAAAATGGGGGATAATTTTTCAAAGTATTTTTTTTTTTTTTTTTACAGTGTTAATCATTAATTTATAAATTCCACAGTTTCAAACTAAATATTTAATTAGCAAGCTAGATATTTAATGTGAAACTAAATATTTAGTTAGCAAGCTAAATATTTAATATATAAACTAAATATTTAGTTAGCAAGCTAAATATTTAATATATAAACTAAATATTTAGCTACAACCTTAATATTAAGTTAGTTAAATATTTGGCTCCAAACTAAAATATTTAACTCCCAGCTAAATATTTAGTTTAAAGCTAACTAAATATATTTTGAAGCTAAATATTTAGTGCTGAGCTAAATATTTAGCTTCAAACTATATATTTGGCTTGCTAGCTAACTATTTAGCTTCAAACTAAATATATAACTTGTTAACTAAATATTTAGTTTGGAGCTAAATATTTAGTTGGCTAACTAAATATGTTGTGAAACTAAATATTTCGCTTCAAACTAAATATTTTGCTTGCGAACTAAATATTTAGTTTGAAGCTTAATGTTTGGCTTCTACCTGGTTAGCTTGCTAATTAAATAGTTTGAAGCTGTATATTTAGATTCTAACTAAACATTTACCTTGCTAATTAAATGTTTAGTTTGAAACTGTGACATTTATAAATGAAGAAATAATGTGGTGAAAATGACTTTGAAAAATTAGCCCCGATTTTTTTCTCTTATGACAAGCTAAATAACCCAAACGCTCATTTATTTCTCATAAAAACGTCCTCCTAGACACTGATTAACTCAAAAAAAGCTAAGTATAAGCTTAAAAGATGGTTCAGTGATGTTTATTTCAAAGGGATTTTTAACTCGCATTGAAACAGAGTCCGTCTCCATCTTGCTGAACAGCGACCTCTATGGCCACACACTGTAATGACCTGATAATTGCCTTTTAATTAGAACTTTTTTTTCCTCTAAATTTATTCTCTTCAGCTGTTGTATTTTTTGTAAGATGCAAGTTGTTTAAAATTTCAAATTACTTTTGGGCTAATTACAACAGGAAAATATACAGCTGGTTTACTTTATTATTGAAAATGTGGAAAAAACGAAGAATATTCTGCTGGGTTTTTTAGCTCCATATTTGCCCGTGGTTTCACTGGCAGTCATTTTATCAAATTTCTCAAACAGAGTGAGAGAATCTGTGAACCAAACGCAACTGTTGCTTTTTTCTTTCTCCTACCTGTCTGAAGCTATTTCCCTCCAGTTTGATCAGCGAGCCTGGGGTGTTTCCAGGGGGCTGCGAGCTGCCAGCTTCCACATACTCTCACGCTTCTTATCAGAGGATTAAACCTCATCTTCACTGAGGCCTGACGGCTGCTGACGCACCCCGAGGCCCGCTCCGTCCCAGATTCCCCTTTTTTTTACTTCCCTCAAAAACACACAAACCTCATAAACTGCCGAATGTTCCAGGAAGCGTCAGAGCTTTTCTTCCTTCTGCACACTCGCACGCTTTTAATTTAAAAGCAGTCTTCGCTTCCCCTGTTTGGACCTGCAGTGGAGGGAAAATGAATGTTGGCAGAGACGACAAAATGGTCTGTAAATCTGGAAGGAAGGCTGCAAAGAGAAGGATCTCAGCTTCATTTTCACCTTCAGCAGCCTGCAGGAAAACTGAGAAAAGATCCTTTCACTCATTAGTTTCTTTTATTCTTTTGTTTGTTGACTGATTTTTTTGGTTGGTGTCAATGTTTGACAAATAAATGCAAAAAAAATTGAGACTAAGTTTAAAAGCAGTTACATAAATCAGAGAGCAGAAAGTGTAGACTTATTACACCTACAACGTATTTGATTTCTTTATATTTGTCTAAACCTTTACTTTTTGAAGCATCCATTTCTCTCTTAGTTCATGTTTTGCTTCTTAATTATCAAACAACCTCTGAATACAGTTTAGAAGAAGATTATTGTTTGCTTTCAGCACAGAATTAAGTTTTACTAATTCTTTTTTAAGGTAAAAAACCTGATAAATAGTTATTTAGACCAGTGAGATCCAAATTTTTTGCCACATGGACCAAAATCGTCAAGTCAAAATTGCTTCGAGGCAACAAAACTATGGTTTTTATGATACAAACCGTTCAAATTTTGTGTTTTTGTTTTACCTGCTGAACAGTAAACAAACCATGTGCAGAAAGACCCCATGCCAGGACCTGAACCTATGACCTTTGCTGCAAGGCAGCAGTGCTACCAACCGCTCCACCGTGCAGAAAAGGGTTTTCTAGGTTTGCTTTATTCAAAGAGACTCATACAGTTTGCAGAGAGCAAACTTCAAACAACTCGGAACAGTTATTCGACACCAGACGCTGCTCATTATTGTGAAGCATGGTGGTGGCGGTGTCATGATATGAGTGTAACTTCTATGGAGGTCTGTTACTGGGTATGAATTTTCACTTTCTGGAGGTCTAAAAAAATAAATTTTTTTGGATGATTGAAGGTTCAGTGAATAAATGCTTTCATTAAATGAGACTTTAACTGACTTATTATTATTGTGTCGTCTTGTTATGATGCTCAGATGTGCAACTTTATCGTCCAATAACACCAGACCCTGAAGCTTCTATAGACAAATATACAAAAATGAAGATAAAAAAGCCATTTTTTTATGCAACCATTTATATATTCTCAGTATTTCTGTAGAAAACTTCACATTTACATATTTACGGTCATGCTTTTACATATTTACATATAAATATGGACAAAAGGTACACAGTATAAAACTCAGGAATGTACAAATTTGAAATGAATGTTTCAATGTTGACAATAACATACACAAAACAGAGATTTAAGGCACAATCAGTCCCAGTTTGGTCATGTTCCCTCCTTGAAAACAAGACTTTGCAACGTTGTTAATGTTTTCCCTCTATTTTCAACTGGAAAATAAAGATTAGCTTCCTGTTTTTGCGTCCCAGAAATAACAAAATTTCCTGATGATGATAATATGAAAGGTTCAGGAAGCCATGACCACTTTTAGCCTTAAACTGTGTCTGTCTGGTCATTGCGGGTCAGAGAAATACTTGTCAGGCTTTTGATGTGAGACTTATTAGGCTTTATCTTCTGAAAGTAGTTATGAAAATGATGCAAAATAAATATATATAATTATATTGAGTGGTATGTTTATGTACATAGGATGTAAATCCAGAAACTGAGTGGCCTTATAGTTCATTCTTGTGGGGAAATGTGATTTAGGCTGTTATTTGGCACCTCCTTGTGGACAAAATGATTCACAACCATCAAACTGTTCCTTCTTCAGAGCAGCAGATTCTGATTTCCATCAGGTTTCTATCCTTCTCCGGGATGATTGCATGCTCAGTTTGTTTTGAATCAGTTTGAAGACGCATCTCCAGCTGCCAGCTCTGCTTTCAGCTACTCAGGATCTTGGCGTAGGGCTTCTGCAGGCACAGCGAGCCGTGGTGAGGAAGAGGATGGCTGTAGTAGTGTTCAATCAGGGCTGCCAGGTTGGGGAAGGTCAGGTCAGTCTCCAGAAATATGCTGCCATCCTGTCAGCAGCCAACAAGGAGACGATCATGAGGTTATTTCCAGCACGGAATCGTGGTAATACAGCGGGGGACACTGGTGTGGTTCCTTACCTCTTCAAACAGTCTGTAGTTTCTGGCCTTCTTTATACTGATGTCCCAAACTACCAGCACCTGAAAAACATACAAAATATCCTTTAGTTAGGGTTTTTCTGTGAAGACAGACTGATTTTCTTTCACTTCTGGATATTTTAACCTCAAACCTTGACTCTTTTTTTTTTTAAATTTTTTTATAAATTTAGGCATAAAACTATTGAACTAGGTCTTTAAAAGTCATTTCACAACTTCAGCACCTTCAGAAAAGATGTTATTCCCCAAATATCCTTCTATCATGTTAAAATGATATAAAACAAACAAACAAAAAATAAATAATAAAAAAAAAAAACAAACAAACAAACAAAAAAAATTTCATACGAAATTATCTTAAAACTGTTAATTACCAGCACTTTACAAGAGAAATGGTCCTCTGAACAACTCTGACCCATAATTTCTGAGTTAAGATCACTAACTTAGATATAAAATACCTTTTTTGTAATTTTATTTAATAACCAGGCTTGGATTTAGGTCAATATTTGTGAAATCAACCAGTGAAAACAACAGAAATGTTCTCTTCCAAAGGCTGAAAAATTCTTTCTTGCTTTTCGTCACACATAAAGTACAGAAGCAGTTTTCAAACATGATTTTATTTATTAACGGGGAAAAAAAGATCCAAGCTAACCTGGCTTTAAGTGAAAAATGAATCGCCCTCTAACTTAACAGCGAGTTGCACTCTTGAACGCACACCTTCCAAAAATGTCAACTTTTGTCTCATCAGTTCACAGAATATTTTCCAAGAAGTCTCAAGGATCATCAAGGTGTTTCTTTTGTTGTTGATTGTGAGATGAGTCTTTGTGGTGTTTTTGGACTTCAAACTCACCAACCAAGACCATTTTTGCTCTCTTGGAGTAATTTCAGTAGCCATCCAATCCTTGGGAGGTTCTAAACTGTTCCATGTTTTCTCCATGTGTGGATTACGGTCCTCATTGTTGTTCTGTGGAGTCCCAAAGCCTTAGAAATTGTTTTTAAACCCTTTACAGACTAATTTTCTTTAGATCAGGGCTTGATGTGTTGGTTATTGACATTTTTAGCCTGCTTCATGTTGTCAGAAAGGTTCTGTTTAAGTGTTTTGTTGATTTCACAAGTCAGAATTTAACATTTGAAAACTGCTTTTTATATTTACTCAGGTTATCTTTGTCTTGTATTCAAATTCGTATGATGGAAGCATTTAAATAGGACAAAAATGCTAAAACAGAAGAAATATTGAAGTAATCACATCACTGTAGTCTTTGACAATATTATTTTACTGTAAGTAAAACTTTATTCATATAGAACCTTTCAAGATAAAAACCATAAATTACTTCAACAAATGGGGAAACCCCCCCCCCAAAAAAAAAAAAAAACCCCACACAGGACAAAATTAAATGAAGGCAGATTTTAAAAGATGCTTGGCATTTTATTTTTTTACCTTTGCAGTTTTGGTTCCTGAGTTTCTGATGCCGTAGAGTCCGTCCGGCGGATTAGCACAGCATTCTTTGAAAAGCCTGAAGATGCAAACATCAACACATGGTTTGTATTATTAGAAGGCACTGTTAAGGACTAAATGTAGTCCACATGAAAGCCTCTATAAGATTGTCACAGCATCAAAAGCTGAGAAAAACAAAAGAAATGCAAGAAGTATTAGAAGAAATGTGGGGATTTTGCCACTAGGGGGCAGCAACAGTCCAGAAAAGCAGCATACTTGGTTTTGCTTTAAAACAATTTCTGCTGTCAGGGTTTAATTGAAAGTATTAAAGATCGTCGTACTTTTCTACAAAGGTGGTTTCAGTTGAATCAATGAAAACCGAGTCTGGCAGCTGCACCTGCACACAGAAACAACACAGCTTTAACTTTAAGCAGAAGATACATAAAAAAAACCAAAATGTCCCCAAAATGAATTGTCACAAAATCCAAAAGGTGTTGGACTATCTACAGGCCCGCTTACGTTCTCATAGTCGTCATCAGAGTCATTCCCATGTTTGGACGACTTTGGTTTCTTCCTGAAATCAGGGGGGATCTCCTCTCCCAGTGAACGGAAGCTCTGCCCATCTGGAGACGCTCTTCTGGCAAAAAAACACTTGTTAGAGAAGCAGATCTTCTGGTTCACACAGATCAGTTTACAGTTTTCCTCATTGCCTCTACATATTTATTTATCATAAGGGTCAGAAACATGGAAAATCTTCCATCCTCTGCCTCTCAGAGTCTTCCAATTTAAAAATGAATCAAAATTCAAAGGTTTTTAGACTGAAACTTTTTATTTCCCAAGTTTTGGGGGTCAGTGCTGGCGAAACCAGACGATGGTAGTAAAATGTTACTATAAATGGGATTTTTAAACCTTGAGCTGATATCTAGATGTCCAGTTACAGATAATTTGCTTATACATTGAAAGAAATTCATAAAATCCACACATCCACACTAGCATTAAACCGTTTAACTCAGTGGTGTCCAAACTTTTTTCATCGAAGGCCAAAATTCCTAAGTTGCAAGTCCTCAGGGGCCAAAATTAGCTTTTCCTCCCAAATTAAAGACGTTTACTTTAATGTTTACAGTTATTTAACTTTTGGGGCCAATTAATTTTTTTTATTTTGTTTGTTTTTTCAAGCAAGACCAAATGAGAAACTAGGTTTATCTGGACCGGGGCGTTTCTTGCTATAGGCAAACTAGGCGACTGCTTGGGGCCTCCTAGCCACCAGGGGGCCACAAAGCTGCATGTTCAGCATCATCTTAGATAAATTTAAATGTCTTATCTTTAACTGTAGTTATCTCATATTTATTTCATCTTTTATATGTTTAACAATAAAGATAATATATAGATAAATTCATCTGAAAAGATTAACTTTGGCTGGTGTTTTTTGCCATTATTAGGTCATATTTATTGGACCACATCATCATCACACATGGAGTGGTGTAGTGGCCGCCGACAGGTAACAGGTTAGCCCGAAAAGTAAACCAGACAACTGTCATCCAAAAGAAGTTTAGTGGCCCAGAAAAATAGAGGAAAAAGAAAACGGAGGAAGAAAAACAGTCATAAAAAGGTGGCATATTTGTTGGCAATGTGGGCAGGATAAGAGGAGGTGTGACATATTTTTTATTTTGTTAGCAAGTTTTATTGTCCTGCTAGCTGGCCTCGCATAATTGTTATTTAGCCAAGTACAATTTAGATTTTGCTTCATGAATTTGTCACATGTGAATGAACAGTCTGTTGCCGTGCGAACGACTGACTCCAGATCTGTTTATTCAGATTCTAGCAGGGAGTTTTTATAAACTTTCTTTTTTTATTGACGTATAAAGGATTGCTGTTTTCCATGTATTATAGTTTTTTTAACAGTTTATTTCACCTCAAGATGTGTAATTTTGTAGTTTGATAAACTAGGAGCCCCCGAAGAGCATCTTGCTTAGAGCCCCCACAAAGCTAGAAACGGCCCTGATCTGGACACCACACAGATGGAAGGATGGAAAGAGAGGTAGAAACATCTCTAAAGCTCACTGTTGGAGAACTGCTGCAGAGAACGGCGTCTTAGAGTCACCTAGTCCCTTAAGACCTGGGGTCTCCAACTTCCGTACTTAAGAGCCACTGTCCTGTAATGTTTAGATGTGTCCTTGTTCCAACCCACCTGAATCAAATGAATGACTCATTACCAGGCTGCTGAAGACCGCGAGAACATGCTGAGGAGGTAATTCTGCCATTTGATTGAGGAGTATTGGGGCAGGGATGCAGCTAAAAGTTGGCAGACAGTGGCTCTTGAGGACCAGACTTGGAGACCTCTGCTTTAGATGGTATCTAGACCTTCTCTGTCCTATCATCACGAATGTAAAATTAGAAGTTAGCAAGCTCTATGGGGACTTTTACTGGAACTGTGAGCTTTGGTTGGATGAGATGACACTCAAAGTTCGCTTGGTGTGAAACAAAAGCATCTCACACCCACTGTAAAGGGATGCTCTCATCAGGTCTCCCAGATCAAAAAACTGCATTTGGAGTTTCTGATAGCTGCACATTTTCTTTCTGGGTGGATTAAAGCAGTTTGTTTGTCTTTTGGTTCTAATTTCTAAGTAAACGAAGGGTATACTGTCAGGAATTACCACACAACGTCTGACAAAAGCTATACCCCCAACTGCAATTAATGGTCATTGAAATTTTCCAGTTTTTCCTTGAATGTCACTTACTGAAAAGGAGACCTCGGCTTGTCTGAAGGCTGCGGTGGTTTGACTATTGGTGGACATGGTTTAGGTAACACTGGCTTGTTGTGAAGTCCAGACTTGAGTAGCGGAGATACTGGAGGTTTGACAGGCAGCACTGGGGTACTAGAGGAAGTCAGGTTAACGTCGTTTTGGGGCACTGGTATGCATGGCTTGCTCCGAAGACAGTGGTTTCCCAGTGACTGCATACTGCCAGTATTTGAGGGTCCGTGGACTGGACCGTTCAGGACCATTCTGTTGTGTAACTGCTCACAGATAGGCAGAGTGGCAGGTGAGTGGATCTGCACAGCGGAGTGGGGCATCCGGTCTCTCCTGTCGTTTGCAGAACTCCCCAGAGAGGTTGTTCTGGTCTGAGTAATTTTCATTGAGCTGGGAGGAAGAGTAGGAGGAGGTGTTGGAGATGGAGCCTTCTGCAGGTGAGGGGCAAAGGGCAGAGGAGGGGGAGGACCTTTGCTTTGCTCTTTCTGAAGGGGTTGGTGTGGAATAGAAGGCTTTTTGGGGAGTGGGTTTGTTGGGTTTCTGTGTGGTCCAGGGACAAGTGGAGGCGGGGCTTTTGGGACATTTGGACTGGAATCTCGCCGGATTGGGACTGCTGGCACTGGTGGAGGAGGGTAAGCAGGAGGAGGCCCTGTAGGTCGACCTGCAGGGGAAAAAAAAAAAAAAAAAAAAAATCACTAACTTAGATGTTGAAAGACTTTGAGCAAGAGACATGGAAGAAATTCTAACTTGTTCTTGCAAAATGTGAAAAAGATTAGGGATGCAATAGATGTACTGATTGTTTTACCTGTAGATGTTGGTGAGCCATTACCGTCTGGCTTCAGATAGTCTTCCTCATCTTCATCATCATCGTCCTCATCAACGTAATCTTTGCACAAAGAGAGCAAATGCTAAAGTTTCATAGATAATTAAAGTGTGGAGCAATGCTGTATGTGTTAGCATGGTCTTACCATCTTCTGCTGTGTCAACAGCGTGTTTGATTTCCAAGGGTCTCTCTATGGTGCCATAAAAGTCTGCATCTGAGTCAGAGTCACTGCAGCAACAAGGAAAAATTCATGAATTACAAAATAATAACATTTTCTGAAAGTTGCTTAAGGGAGCAATCCTTGCTTACGATACATGGCTACAAAGCAAACTTAAATTTACATCAAAATGCAAACGGTTCAGCCAAATGCTGATTTACAAGCTGGCTACTTCCTGTAATTCTTACAGAGAATGCCACTATTACAAAACCAAAGATTAAATGCATAACTTTTCTATTTGTCTTAATGTCCTTAACTGTTTAGCCTGACAGCTAGACAGATGCTAACACCTTCCCCAGAATCTCAACCAAAAAGGATGAGTGGAGTACAATTAAAAAAAGAAAAAATATATATTGTTATTGTGTCATTTATATTACACTACTACTACAAAAACAACAACAACAACAACAAACAAACCATTTTAGACTTGTGAAAGATCTGGGAAGTAGCAATTCTTGCTTAAGCTATTTGGCTAATAAGGTAGCTTCTTTTTTTTTTATTGCCAATGAGTTTCCCATACAATGGTTTACAAGGAGGTTAACTTACATAATCATTACAATAAATTGTACTGAATGCAAAAAACAAATTTACTTTAAACCTTTTTGTATAGGTCTATTTGTGCCTTTGCTGTTGCAATATTTTCTGTCTGCCAGTTAGTGGATAAGGTGGGGTATTTAAAGAAAGAAATTATTTAAAAAAAAAAAAACTATACTTTATAATCACACTACTACTGCAAATCCACAATTTGACAGCTATAGACTAGTTGATTTTTCAGAAAGTGGACATTCTTGCCACAGTTATTTGGCTAGGTACATAGATCCTAGACTAACACTTAGCCTAAAGCCAATTACCCCACAGTTACAACCACAAAGACCGAGTAGGGTACAAAAAAGCTTTTTTGAAATTAATTCCATCCTTCATGTTACACCAATGCAGCAAAAGACAATTGTAGAATCATGAAAGTTTGGGAAAGTAGAAATCCATGCTTAAGCTATTTGGCAAGCAAGGCAGCTTCTTTTTTATTGCAATAAACTGGTTTACAAGGAAACTACTTTACATTATCATTATCATGAACGGCAAGAATACCAAAATTAAAATTACCTTAAGCATTTTTGTATATGTCTTTATACTATTTTAAGCCTGCCAATTAGCCAGAAGCCAACAGTTGCCCCTAAAATTACAGCCAAAAAAGATCGGGGTACTTAAAAGCATTGTTTAAAAAAAAAAAAAAAAAAAAAATCTACGTGTGCTAGGTGTTAGCTTTGTGCTATCTGGCATTATCACACCACTACTGCAAATCCATATTCCAAAAATTACAGACTTGTGGATTTTCCAAAAAGTGGATATTCTTGTTTCAGCTATCTGGCTAGCTATTTAGCTTCTAGCCTAACAGTTAGCCCAAAGCCAACACCACCCCACAGAGTTATAAGCACAAACGCCGAGTGACGTACTAAAGAGAGCCTTTTTTTTATTGCACACTACCTTATGTCACACTACTACTATAAATTTGTTTTGAAAGTTGCAGACTTCTTAAAGCTCCAGAAAGTTTGTGTTTAAAACAGTAAGGATGTAAAAATTACAAGAATGTTCAGTGTTAAAGGCAAGATGTTTTGCAGTTCTATTTTTGTTAGCAAAAACACAGTAACTAAAAATTGCCACATCGTAGATCCGCTTAGGGCTAGGTGTTAGCTTTGTGCTATCTGCCAGGCTAAAATAGTAAATAAATATATATGAAAAAATAAAGTTTGCTTGATTTTTTTTTTTTTAATAATTGTACAACTCCCTGTCATGAATACAGAACGTAGCCTGGTTTTATACCCTTATAAGGAAGAACCATTGACATTTTGAAAATCAAAGCTATCTAGCTCGCTTCATAGCTTTAAACAAGGTTTGCTACTCTTTGAACTTACATAAACCTAGCAGGGTAAACATATGGGTTTGCAGTAGTAGTGTGATATAAAGTATAGCATGGGACGCTACAAGCAGTCAAATTGTGCAAGCATATATATGCAAAAATGTTAAAGTTCATCTGAGTTATTTGCAAGAGTGAGTTTATTCCAGGTTTCCTTCAGCAGTGCAAATACTAGATTACTAGATTAGCTGGAGATTAAAAATTGCCCTTTAGTGGGTGTGAAATGTTATCTGTCTCGTACCTTAGGTATGCATAGAATCTTACATACTACACTGGTAATTTGTGCTTTTGTAGTTGAAAAGTAGCAGGTTTGACAAAAGGTGATCAGTGTTTTTTTTTTTTTTTTTTGTTACCTTGAAACATGGGCCTCTTTTCTGTCATTATAGTGATCTATTTCCCTTCGCAGATATCGCATCCATTTCTGTAAGACAGCAAGCAAAAAAACCCCTAGATGTTAGCTTCTCGTGGTAAAGCACAAATCTCTGTTAAGATTCACCGGAGAGAGAGTAGAAATACAAAACTTTGACATTTGAAAATGTGATGTTCTCACCCTTCGCTCGTCCTCACTGGCTGCAGAAAAGTACCACGTTCTGTGTTTCTTACTGAAGTGGACGATTTTAAAGGGAAAGACATTACTGGACGTTGTCTCCTCTGCTGCTCTCATCACTCTGTTGAGTTGAATAAATGTTGGAGTTATGCTTGGAGAGTTCTCTGTTCATAATTAACACATGTTGCATACAAACTGGGAAGCACACTGGTACAAATGGGTAAAGCATGGAGCATGCATATATTGCTTTAAAATGGATACTGTTCAAAATGTATCTTGTTCATTGTTATTGGTTTATCAAGCTGTTGGCTGTGTGCTGCTGTGTTAAAATGTATAAATAACTGCCCAAAAAGCTCAATATAAAACCAAAGCTACAATTCATAAAGAAAAGTCCCAAAAGCTAATTTTAAGTGGTCTCATTACGCTCGTTTTGAGAGTACCAAACGTTGGATGAAAGCATTTGGGCTACTAATAATTCAAACAATGCAATCCTAAGTAGTTTGTTTTTAATCAAGCAAAGTCTGCTAAGCAAGCTATAAAACATCACTGGTAAAAGCTTCTTAGCTGTGGTTAAGTTTCACTGACCTGTTGTAGCCATTGAGAGAAAACGCCCCCTGTGGTGAAGGAGAGGTGCTGCTTTTGAAGTAGTACACACAACCCTTGTGGATGATGATGTACCTTAATGGCCCTGAAGACAGCAATGTATATTAGGAAGGTTTTTATTCGTCTAACCTTACAAGTGCAAGCTTAAATAAGGCGTAAAGGATAAAGGATCCGTCTTTTTAAGTGTTCTACTCACATTTCATGAGACTAAACTGACTTCCCCCCTTCTTGTGGAGGTATCCTGATGTGGAAACTCCTCCTGGCATTGTGAGGAGATTCTGAGCCCCGATGGCTCGCATCGGCACCGGCCAATACATCTCTGGAAACGACATGGTTCTGTGGGTAGGGAGGAGAAAAAAACAAACAAACAAAAAAAAAAAACATGAAGATGTGAAAATGGATTAAAGAAAAATCCACCTCTGTGATACCTGAATATAATTACAATCAGCCTTTTTTAGTCCAGTGAGTTGCTCAAGCAATCCCTTTTTCATTTAGAAAGTCCAAACAAACAGAAAATCAAGTTGTGGAAGCGAAAAACATCCCAGAAGTGTAATTCCCTGAGTTCCCAAGTTCTTCACAGGCTCTCCTACCTCCTGCTGAGCCTTTTGCTAATGCTCTGAATAGCAGCATTTTCTCTCAGCATGCTGACTGTCGAGGATAAAACTGTGGAGGCTAAAGTCGGCAGTAGGCCCATGGCAGAGACAGCATTCCGGTTGGACTCTTTTCTGTCCGGGTTTACTGGTGCATCTGATCCGATCCAGGTCGAATTGTCCATCTGAACTCCTGGTTTCTCGGATCAAACCATCCTTTTATGCCCTCCCATCAGCTCCTTCTCTCGCTCTATCTCTGTCTGGCTTTTTATCTCTTACATTCTCCCTCTTACATAAGCACTGTCAAACTGAGATAGCGCACTACACAGAGGCAGGCACGAACTTCTGCATGAACACAGATGGAGTTCAGATAGGACATCCTGAGACTGGAGTTCAAGGTTTAGAGAAAAATGTGCATGTGTGTGTGTGTTCGGAGAATATAAGTAAACACCCTTAATGAAGTTTTAATCTTCAAATGTGTTTATGTGTAGTTTCCAGTATATCAACAAAATCAGGACCTCAAGCGGAAAGAGGGTGTGGTCATGTGTCTGAGGTCCAAAACTAAAGCAACTGGAAGGATTTCATGAGAAAATACCCGTCCCCTTCAAACTGAGACAAAATGTGGTTTCCATGAAACTAATTCTTTCAAGTATTCCCTGAAAGACAAACGTCAGAGACTTTTACCGTGGGCAAAAACCTCGTAATTAAATTGACTGAGCTGTTGTGTATCAAATTTTATTGGTTTATTTTTAGCTTATTTTTAGTGTATTTACCAAACTGACTCTTACAAATCTACATTTGTGTAGCTACAAAGTTTAGTCTACTTCAAAACCATTCACTAATTCCTGTTTGGCTGTCAATTAACCACTAGTGGTACTTTTTTTTTTTTTCTTTATCAAATTACTTGCTACCTTTCTGGTTTTCCTGACCTACTGATCTTCTAGTAGTTCAGTTTGGTGGTTTTACCAGCCCATTAAAAAAAACCAAAACAAAATCTTTTTTAGGTACTTCAGTAACTCAGTTACAAAACCACCCATTTAGCTCTCTGGAAATTGTTAGCTAGTTCTTTTTGATGGATTTGTTGTTTACTGGTTGGATTTTTTTCATGTTGAGCTATTGTTTATCACATTATTGACTACATTTTTTGTCCTTACCCAAAAGCCTTTCGAAAAGTAAACTTATGGACTTCAATTTGTCAACTTAAAAACCAATTACTAGTACCTATCTGGCTGCCATTAACCATTAGCTCATTTAGCTAAGCTGTTTCCTTCCTAGTTTTCCTGTTTTGATCTTTTTAGTAGTTCAGTTTGGGGGTTTTGCCATCGTCCTGTTAAAGAAAAAACTATATATTTGTTTTTAGGTGCTCCATTAGTCAGTTTAGAGACCACTCATATAGCTAGCATGAACTTGTTAGCTAATGCTCATCTTTTGATGGATTTGTTGCTTTTTGGCAGGATTTCTATTGACTAAATTAGCTGTTTCCGTCCAGGTTTTCTGTCATACTGATTTTTTTTAATTAGTTCAGCTTAGTGCTTTTAAAAGACTGCCTTTAAAAAACAAATTTTTTTAGGTACTCGTTTAAACTCAGGAACCATTTCACATAGCTAGCAAGAAACTGTTTTTGCTAGTAATTCTTTGTTGATGGATTTCTTTCATGTTGAGCTTTTGTTTATCATTTTATTGATTTAATCTGGTGTCCTTACTCAAAAGCCTTTAAAAAAAAAAATCAATATTTGTGAACTCCATTTATTTGTGAACTCCATTTAGTCAACTTAGAAACTAACCACTGATTCTGATCTAGCTAGTATTAGCCAGTGATACATTTAGCTAAATTAGTTGTTTCCTTCCTGGTTTAATTCTGTCTTTCTGAACCCAGCTTAGAAACCACTGGTCCTTAGTCGACTTCAACTCCTTTAAATCAAAACTTTCTTTAATTTCAACTGAAAATTAAGGATTTTATCTCGTTTAGGGTTAAATGTTAATGTGTTTTGCTGTGCTAGTTGCTAACTTAGAGAATATAAAGATGCAAGGCAACCGAATAACCTTTTTTCACTTTATCTATCAGTGTTTATCTTGTTTTTTTTAAGGCTATCCAAGCTTTGAAACCTTTGGTTATCTGTATGAAAAGCAAATTTACCAAAAATATTTCAATACCATCTTGCCAATCTTTAAATTTGCTCTGTAAATTTTCATGCAAATGTAGATGAAACACCAGATCAGCATTATCGTACAGGCCTTCATAAAAATTAAAACCTGTAAAAAATGAAATGTTTTTTCTCTCTATAGGAATGAATTTTTTTTAGAAAAGGTGAGGAGGAGTGATGAGACATTTTGCAGAAAGAGTGGGAGTGAAAACACATCACTGATAAAGCAGTAAAACAAACTATTTGACAGTAAATCACCAGGGAGGAGCCCGACACTGTTTCTGATCCCTGGCAGCTCTGCTGAGCCTTCATTTGGATATCAAGAGGGAATCCAGATGCTATCATCTGACTGTCTGATGCAGCGGCTAATGCAGACACAACACATATAGAGCAGCCCATAACCTAATCTCAGTCAGAACTGGGTCAACAAGTGCTTATCACCCCCATGAGGATATCCTGAAGTCCTCGTAAGAGCAACAGCAGGCAATACTGAAACAACATGACGGGATCGTGACTGTGCACTCAGCATTTCTATGTTTTTCATAGGAAGTTGGCTGAAAAAGCCAAGATGATAAGAGTTTAGTTCATCATCTCGTCATCAAACGGACAACTTATTCCCAATTCAAGAATATTTATAAACTTACCAAACAAAAGACTAGTTTAATATTTATTATTGATAACAAATCAATAACTTTGGGTTACAGTGGACATCAAATTAATTGAAGCTCTCCTCTATGTTGGGGAAAAAGCTGCCACGGTAAAGTGCCTCAGTTAAAACTGAGTAAATGACTCATGTTGAATGAATCTATATCATGTGACATATTAGTAGACGTCAGCATGTGTTATGCATCAAAATATGGTCCTCCTGGATGACTGGATGCAATAGTTATCTGAAAAGCAGTTTTCTTGTATTATTAGTAGTTTTACTCCAGCACTGCAAAAACACAAAATCTTACCAAGTATTTCTGGTCTAGTTTCCAGAGCAAATATCTTGAAAACACTTGAAAAAAGACAAAACTAACTTACAAGTGCCTTTTTAGCAGATATAGGAGCTTGTTTTGAGTCAATGATTCTTTAATATTGATGAAAATGGAACAAGACATTTTAATTTATAACATGGGAAAATTGGCAGATTATTTCACTTATAACTAGAACTTTTTCATCAGTATTAAGGAATTATTGATTTAAAAAAAGCTCCCATATCTGATGAAAAGTTACTTGTAAGTTAGTTTTGTCTTATTTCAAGTGTTTTGAAGATATTTGCACAAGAAACTAGACCAGAAATACTTGGTAAGATTTTGTGTTTTTGCAGTTTGGATGAAGTGGTTGTTCAGTCATGTTTAAAATGACACAATTTCTAAGTATTTCTGACATATTAGTGATTATAGGTGGTGTTAGTGGTCATATTTAGGGATATTATATGCAGTTGTTGCCTTAAAACAAGAATTCTTACCAAATATTTGCATACATTCATTAAGTTTTTTTAAAATATTACATATCTCAAGCAGCGCTGCTAGGTTTAAATTACGCTATTCTTACAAAAACCCCTCATTTCCCCCCCCTTTCTAAACCTTCTTTACCTCGACTTCTTTTCTCCTCTATTTGTTTTTCTGGTTGGAGATAATGATCAGAGAACTGCTGTTTCACAGGAAGGGAAGCAACTGGAGCAGCTTACATACCAGACTCATTGGAACGTGTTTCCCTGCAGGATAAACAATATGTCTGGACCCATTTACATGCCTGATGCCAATCTGCTGATCGCCTGAGACAGTAAAAGCAGCAGCTGCCGGTATGTGATGGATTTATCAGTCTTAACGAGATCAAGTTGACTAATTCAGGAGGTAGGGAAGAAATCTGGCCAGCTGAAGAATTTCAGATTGGTTAATTACCTCTCCTAAAGTAAACAGAGCGTAATACATCATTTAATATCAATTAAGATGCTTAAGAATATATTATCTCACTGGATTCCTGTAGCTCTGGGGTGTCTAAGGTGTGGCCTGGGGGCCATTTGTGGCCCTCGGAATGATTTTGTATGGCCAAGGATGGCATAAATTTGCATTAGGGTTAAAATTTTAACTGATGGGAGGGAAATTTACATGTTTGATGTGTTGGGATATTTTGACACTAAAATCTTCTCAGGCGGTTTTCACACCAGTCTACTTTGGTCTGAATCAGTTGATGAGTTTTAACTTGTAACTTTTTCCAGAGGCTTGGTTTCTGTTCACTCAGAGGAAACTCCAAGGAAAACGGAACGGGTCACTACCAACCACAACCCTGTTTATGGGCCGGGTGAGTCCGGGACGGGAGAACCACATGTAAATACAGCATTTGTATTTGTTTTGCCCCTCTGCACCCGATTGCGATCGATGCATTCACATCTGCACAAGCGAACTGTGAAACGGACTAAACACCTCAGGTCTGAAAACACCCTAAAAATGTAAAAGAAACAAACAAAACCATGAGTTATACCAAAAAGCATTCGTCTTTTATTAATCATCATTTTAGCTTTTAATCTATTTTGGTTGTTATTGGAACCACAAGCATGATTTTAACTGAAAAGCAGATCTATTTATTTATTAAACTTGGCTAAATATAGCCAAAAGGAGCCATATCCTGTTCCTGTTTGCTGAAGTAACACACATGCGAACAATTTATACAAACATTATAAACCTGAAAAACTTAGGATGTTGTTTGCTGTTTAATATTTTTAACCGGGCAAACCTGCGGGACCCCATTCAGGCTCCCTCCATTAAAATATGTTTAGTTTATTGTTCAAGAGTTAAAAACAAAAACAATTTAAATGAAAAAGGCTTTTGCAGTTTTAATAAAAATAATCATTTGCCCTCAAAACGTTTGGACACCTCTGCTACAGACGATGGCTTTAAAAGATCCGCTCTTAATTTTTCCACCACTGGAGACTGGCAAAAAGAGTAGTTGCTCTTTACAGAGGAAACTGAAACTATTGTAGTTGTAGAGTGGAAACCCCCTGACAAATCACCTCTCAGGAGAGAATTCCTGGTAAATGACTGCATTACTAAAGCTAAGAACACTTAAAATAACCCACCGGTCAGACATAAGTGGAACAAATTTGATGAAATCCGAAACAAATGAAGCATAACTGATAGACACTTATCTTCCTGCTGTTGTAGTCCTCTTTAAAATAACACCTGAACTCTGACCTCTTATAACTAATCTGCATATTAAAATGTTTCTTTAGATTTTAGAAACACTTTAAAACATTTTAAACTGCGAAGCAAAGTCACTCATGGCTTTACTGGCAAACACATATATATCTTAAAAAGGCAATGTTGTCTTATCAGGAGCGTAAAAATGAAAGTAAATAAAACAATGTGTCTGTTCTTCACGATTAAACTGAAAAACAAACACATACTTATATGTAAAACCAAAACAGGTGTAATAACCTGGTTGTTAAACACTGCACAGTCTGAAACTAATAGCTTACTGAAGCTTCTTCATCTGATTAACCTGAAATAAGTATTTTTTGTTTCTGCCAAAGAAACTCAAGTTCACTTTTATGCTCTATTTGTTACATTTTCCTTTTATTATGTTTCTATATGACAAATAGCCCTAAAATATTATTAATGCACATCACACTTGTAGTAAAGAACAACATATAGTTAAAATTAGATTAAAAAAAAAAATACAAATAACCATTTTTTCTGCAAGAATATACTATGGTTCTATTTTCCACCTTTTGAATAAATATTAATTTACTAAATTTTTTTGTGAATTTCACTCATAAAAAAAACTTTGAGGGCCGTTTTCTCCATATCTTCTTCAATTTTCTTTTGATTTCCATGTGATTGACATTATTAGAAAGCTTAGAATCCAGACTTTCAGAATATGCAAATAACTCCAAACGCCCCCGCAGAGACTTGTTCATGCTTTTGTTGTGGCCAGTCACAATTTTCCTACAGTTGAAACCTTTGGCTGAAGCCATGGTTTGCAGAGAGGTAAGAAAGGATCAGAATGTCCAAAAGTATCAGTCAGGAGAAGGGTGCACAAACTTATATGCAACTGATGTTGTACCATGACAAACTGAATTAATTAATAGAGAAAACCTGGGACAACAGTGATATTATAAAACTGGATGAGACCCCAAAAATGATTGAAAAGACAATTCAGAAAGGGGTCACGGATTCTGCCAAGTACAGTTTGCATTCTATATGTGATGATAAACTTTTCTGTTCATCATATATCTAGATTAAACTCTAGGGTTGCAGAATAAAAGCCTTTTCCTCCCAGATTTGTCTAACATCTCCTAATTGCTTCTGAGAGAATTTCACAACACTGCAATGGCACACTGGTGGCAGCATTATGCTGTGGGAGTTGCTTTTCTTCAGGTGGAGCTGCTTTTGAAAATTATGATTCCACTAATCAGTCAATTTTGACCCGTTTGCTTTTTTTTTTTTTTACAGGCATAATTAGACCGAGTGGATCCTCGTCAACTTGTTTTCTTGATGGTTTCTACTTTATTATAACAAGTTGGAATAAAAACGGCAGGAATAAACGCCTTTATTTGATCTAAAAGGTGATGTAAAGGGTTAACAACATAGGTTTACTTGGCATGAAGTTTTTTCTTGAATGCTTGAAGCAGCTTTTGAGCAACTGGGGATGTGAAAAACCTGTAATCAAAGCAGCGACGGAGCATTTCCTCTTTCTGGTTGTTTTGTTTCTGTTGGGTTTCCAAACACAAAGTCTCAGGTTTGCTTTACTATGAAGCAAAATCTAACTCCATATCCTCTATTATCAAAAATCAGCCCATTTTAATAGCAGAAACTAATTTTTTCAACTCCATCCTGATACTGATGCTTGTTAAAATGCACTATCACAACTGTATTTACATTTTCCGATGCACAATGTTCAACATTTAAAGAAAAAAGGAGTTTAAGGGTAACACAGAGCACGGGAAACTCAGCTTCCATGATCACTACATGTTAAATAGTAGCTCTTCCTTCACCTTTCTGCTTTTATTTTACCTCCGTGTTTAAAGTTAGACACAAAAACTAACATATTAAGTGTTAATTAATGAAACGGACTCAGTTAGTTACATGAAAAACTGCATTATAACCGATTTTGTAATAACATCCAAACAGAGATGGCCGATGGTTTGACCTGCTGATTTTTATTTTCTAAGGCTCGAAACACATAAAAGACAAAAAAATAAACGAGTTGCAGGTTCGATGACAGAAGCTTTAGTTTCAATTTTGATGCGACATTTTCTTGCAAACAGCAATTTATTTAAAAAAAAACCCAAAAAAACTTGAACCTGATAAAGGAATCATGTATATCGTTTAAAGGCAAATATTTTTTTAGTTGGGAAAATCTGATAGAAACACAACCGTAAATGCCTAATGTTTCAATTATGACACACAAACAAACAGAAATCCAGCTGCCATTTCAACTGTTGTGGTTTGTTTTGCGAGAAACACCCAAAAAATAATTTATATTAAAAAAATAATAATAATAAAAAAAGAAAACTCTGGTAATTTGTTGCACAGTGGACCCCCGGTGTTCGTGAGGGACAGGGACCACAGCTGCCCGCGAATATCTAAAACCCACAGATACTTGAGACCGTCTCTTGAAACTCTTATAAATACCTATTTTAATAGTTCAGACACCAAATATACCTTAACATGCATTAATACGCACAGTGGAAACTGTCTTAGGACTACACTGCAAAAACACGCGATCTCACCAAGTATCTTTGGTCTGGTTTCTAGTGAAAATATCTTGGAAAAATTTGAAATAAGGCAAAACTAAGTTACAAGTAACTTTTCAGCTGATATAGGAGCTGGTTTTGAGTGAATAATTCCTTAATATTAATGTGAAATAATCTGCCAGTGGAACAAGACATTTTAACTTCTAATATGGGAAAATGTAAAACAACACTCAAGTATTTGAAAATTATGAAGTTGTCGTCCATCCTTTAGGGAAAAACATGAAGCTGTCTGCGAGCGGACGCCTCATGCATCAGTTCGTAACTGCTGATGTTTAAGTCTGCCTATCAGCGCCCCTTAATTTGCAAGAGTAAAAGAACATTTTTTTGTGGTTGGGGCACCAAAAGTTGCTCCAGCCCAGGGGCCCACAGCCTTCTAAATCCGGCCCTGTGCTGCTTACAGGTTTAACTGCAGCTGAAAATGTAATCAGTGCACCAGAAAACCAGAAGGTGGAAGGAATAAAACGCACATCATAATGGGTTATTGGTGAGATCGGGGTGGTTCTTATCTGCGTTTTTACTCTAATGAGCAAATCTGCTATACCCGGTTCTCTTGGGTTTTTTGTTTTGTTTTGTAATACTGGTTTTACAAAACAAAGCAACAAAGATAAATCTGTTTTAAATTTCCATGTGCACATCCTAAAGACAAACCATCTGCAGTTGGGCTGCAAAGATTTCCAGCAGCTGTCAGGTGTCGTTTACAGAAAGTGGATTGCGGCTAACCCAGAGCTCTGACTGAAAGCGTGCTGCAAGCTCGAATGTAATCACGAAGCCCCCCTCTCTGCCTGCCTTAAAGGTCAGAGGTAAACCACCGCCCCAGCTGCGACAGGTCCGTCCGGTCCAGGAAGCAGACGGAGCTGTGATGCGATGCCATCGAAGCCGCAGCACATTTCCTGTTCCCCATCCTGAGACCACAACAGTTGTCAAAGCTTCACTTTTTATGATGTCAGGTGGAAACTTGTGAATAGACACTAAGGAGTGAGTAGATGCAGGTGGGCTTATGTTACTGAATGAAAGAAGAAAGTGATTAATGCAACGCAGCGTTTCGCTCTTAAAAGGCGTGTAGAAGGGTTTGTACAGAAAGCTGCTTGTGTCAAAAATCTGAAAACGGAAATATGACTTTTGAAAATGACCTAAATGTGTAATTATTAGAAAAATGTTTTAGTTTATGCTGCATGTTGCTCCTAACAATGACACAGAGATATGTGGCTTGTTTCTATGGAAGCTCATTCATGCCAAAATTACAAAGAAAAAAAAAATGCTTAAATGTATAATCCAAATTAAGAATAAACACTGAGGAGTGAGTAAATGCAGGTAGGCTTATGTTGATGAATGTCAGGAGAAAAAGGATTAATGCTGAACAGCATTTAGCTCCTACAGATGTCTAGCATGGTTCGTAAGGAAGACTGTTAGTGCCAAAATATCTAAACGTAAATGCTTCTTTTGAAAATGACCTACATGTGTAATTATTAGAAAAGGTTTAATTTCATGTTGCTCCTAACAATAACATAGTATGGAAGCCCATTAGTGGCAAAATCAGAAAAAATGCTTGAATGTGTAATCCAAATTGGGAATAAACACTAAATCAAAGGAGTGAAACAAAAAAATACAAGCATTCATTAATAGTTCATGTTGAAAATATAATTAAGCTTTAAATTTGAAATTAAGTCATGTGTCAGTAAAGTTATGCTGATTTTTTAAATTGTTGTTTTTAAGATCCAACAACTGGTGGCCCCAGTTGACGTTGACTAAACAGGAAGGGAGCAGAAGGCGAAAGTAAGAAGGGATACAGGACAGGTCAGGAATCGAACCCCAAACCACAACATGTGCCACCCAATTTGTTTTTTTTAATTATAATTATTTAACTATATGTTGTTTCAGCGGTAAATCATATCATGTAACATATTATTATTATTAACATATTATTACATTATTTAACCTAAGCAGAAACTGGTTCATACAAACAGATAAGGAAAGTGTGAGATCAGCCCATAATTTAAAATTTGGCTAAAAATAAAAAGGGAAAATTAATTTGAACGTTTAACCTCAGAGTCAATTAAATGAGGTATCAAACAACCCATTAGAACCTGCTGGCTCAGTTTACTGCTTGCATATTTGTATACCGATTTTAAAACCGATATATTATTTCATACCTTCCTGTTTCTATTTCACACCTGCTGTAAATAAGCCACTTTTTTGTACCGATATGCTTAATATCAGTTAATTTTTCTTTGTAATTAAGGATGTTTACGAAATATACAGATAAATAGCCATAAAAAAATGCTTAAATGTCAGATTTTATTTCGGAAAACTGTACTTTTATGTCCCGAAAACTTTCTATTACATCGTATTTTTATTTTTGATTCTCATCCCTTATTTTACCTGTCAAATCTTATGAAATATGACAGATTATGCACCTCTGTTGAAACCAAAGTAGCTCTGAGTGAACTGATGTTGGAAGATATTATTATTTCCTTACAGTAAGTTATGATTTGAGGAATGAATTTAAATCATCAATCGTTACAGCTGGTATTAAGCTTTACCCGTAGCAAAGTGGTGTCCAATCTTTTTTGCCGTAAGGGCCAAAATAGTCAAGTTGAAAGCACCAAAAATTATTATTACTCTTAATAAAAGTATAAAAATAAACATTTTGTGGCTTTTTTTTTTTTTTTTATCTGTTCAATAATAAAGATGGAAGAGTTTTTAGAACTCAACAAAATAGTCAAATATTTGTAGAAAAGGGATCCACTCTTGGACGATTGCGTTATTTTAAGACAGACCAGCTATTTCTGCATTTTTTTTAGGTTGACTGATTTCTTTTGACTTTAAAATTACAGTAAGATGAATGCAGAAATTGGTTAACAAACAAGAAACGTTTTTTAAATTCTATATTATAATATATTAATATTTTAAGATATTATTTTATTTTTATTATTTATATATTATTTTTATAATTATATTAGTTTAATTTTATTTTTTATATTATTTTTTATATATATTCTAAGACTTTATCTGTGAAAAATGTTGCCCTAATAGATTAAAAAAAATAATAATAATAAAAAAAATAATAATAATAATAAATAAATCCATCTGCATCAACCACCTTTACTTGCAGGCCAGATTTGCCCCAGGCCGCATAAAATCATGAAGACACTCCTGCTCTCGCAGGTCTGAAGTGGTTGGTGCAGAACCTGACTTGGTGAGGGCAAAGGTACCAGGTGGTGCAGGGGCAACACGACCTAAAAATGGTCTGAAAATATCCATTTATAGATGCTGGGGCATCATATCTTCCTTTTCAGGGTTTTTTTTTTTAGCCTGCTTCATGTTGTAGGTCATGTTTTTTCAGACAGTTTTTTCCTCTTATGTAATATCCCCCCTGTGGGACTAATAAAAGTATTCTTCTTCTTCTTCTTCTTCTTAATAAACAATCGTTTGAAAACTGCTTATTGCATTAAGTCAGGTTAATGAAAACAGGTTAATTTTGTCTATTAGAAATTGTTTGTGGATCTGAAACATTGCAGCGGGACAAAATGCATCAACATAAACATTAACAATATATAATAATATATATTCTGATCATTTATTTTACAACTGAGAGGATTTCTTTGTTTGACATTTTCTTAAATTTAGTTTTGTAGCCAAAAACACGGAGAGAAAAATTGTAATTTGGCTCTACTCTGGCCATGTTTGTGTCGGAGAAACCCGGTTGTTTTAGCTCTAAACTGAATTTATTGAATTTAGGACTAGGATTAGTTCCTGTGGAAACAGTGGACCCTCTTTGTCAGACATTAGACAAACGACGTAAATAATTCCGTTCTGTTGCAAATGAAGAACAACCCAAAAGCAGAACAGAAAGAGAAAGTTAACTTTCTCATTGGAGGCTGAAACAGCAGCTACCAGGTCCTCCTTCTGTACCTGTGTGGCCTCGGGCGCATCATCTCTTCCTGTGTCCAAATATGGCAGTCCAGCTCAACAGGAAGTGCATCAATAGCGACGGACAACAATGTCTCAGATGCTCTGGTCTGTGCGAGTTCCTCAGAACGCTGAAGGGACCGATATATTTACACGCTGAGCTTCAGAGAAGCTCAGAAAGCTGCACGGAGATTTTGAGGCACGAAGAGGAAAAACTTTCAGATGCGTCTTGGTGAACGCAGACCCTCTTTCCTCCCCCCACCCTGAACTGTGGTCGAAAATGAGAACACGCTTCCTGTAAATGTCTCGTGTTCTCATTATCAAACCCTGCAGAGGAATTGCCGCAGAAACGACCAATAAATGGAGGACTCTGGGATGCTTTTCTAGACATTTGTCTCCACTGGAAAATATAGCAGGAAAAAGCTTTTTTTAGGCGTTTATGTCACCAAAAACGGACTAAATTTTAAAGTTTGGCTCAAATCTTAGTTGTTTACCTTAAATATTTAAATTCCTCAACCATTTAAACCAGCATCACCTCCTGATTGCTGTAATTTCTGTGGATTATCTGCAACAGAAAACAGACAGAAAGCTGGAAAACATTCAAACTTTTCAGATCAAAGCAACAAAAACCTCCAGTTTCAGGCTAATCGCTGTGAAACACGACCGATCCCAGAAACAATGACTGTACCGCATGGGCCTGTTAGATTCCAACCAGCTTTTTGAAGCTTATTTTTATCGCAATCTTTTAAAGTCGCTGCATTCTGTGGTGAAATGGGACAACAATAAACACGTGTGGTTACATATGTCATCTTTAAGCTCCAGAATCGTTATTTTTAAAAGCGTGCGTCAGATTTTTTTCTTGAACTGTGGTTCTGTTTGAAGTTTATGAGCCGTAAATATCTTACCCAACGGTAGATGACTCTCTCTGCATCTCAGGAGAGCCAAAAGTCTCATAGGAGTCCAAGTGAATGTCATTTTATTGACATTTAAAGTGCTCCACGTTCCTCTCGTAGTGTCTCCAGCCAGAAAACGCTGGATTGCAGAAGTTAAAGCTGACCTGTTCGGGGTACCAACGATAAAGGGGCCCGAGTCACAGATGATCTGGGAGCGGACTTTAACTTGATTTAGATTTGACTGCACTGAATTTTAATTAGGACTGAATGAGATTATACAAATGGATCTGACTTTGAATATACAGTTAGATGGAATGAACCGGAAAGATCTGAATTGCATTTCGACCAAAGGAAATTGCACATAATTGGACCTGTTTGTCTTGTAAAGTGCTATAAAAACAAACTTAAATCAAATGATCTTGATGCGATGGCCATTGCTAACCACTGCAGATGAACTCTCTGATAATGTGGCAGGCAGGGCTGCAACTAACGATTATCCTATCGATTATTCTGAAAATTAATCAGATAAAAGATTTTTCATTTCACCATTTAAGCCTTTTTTATACATTTGAAATACAATAAAAGATCCAAAAATAACAAATAATTAATTTCCTTTTTTTAATTAGAAGCATTTTACTGCCTAAAATGGAATAACATGTTATTCCTCTAGAGAACCCCCGATCATTTGTAGTAAAGGATGCATCTGCAGCTAAATGAAATACTTTTTTAGCTGCCATCTCAGCCCTTCCTGCTTGACTTAACACCTGTACAGTGGAGGGACTAATTTTGGATTAACTGATTAATAATTGAACAGCAAAAGGTGCTTAATTTACAGAATCCGAACCAGCTGAAGCTAAAACTGTTCTGGGTAGAACAGATTTACTGATAAAGGTTTTCTCTTAAATGCAAAATGCATTTATTTTTTGTACAGTTTCGGTTTAATTACTGCTTGTTCTTTCAGCAAACTGTCTTTTTTAAGAGTCCGTATCCTCCAGTTAATGATTAATCGATTACTAAATTAGTTGACGATTATTTCAGTCACCGATTCACCGCGATTAATCGTTTCAGCCCGAGCGGCTGATGTTATTTCCCGCCACCAAAGGTTCATCGAGCTGAAGACGCTAAGCCAGTTGCCCGAGGAAGCTCCAGTCCCGGCTGGTATCCTGCCAGGTTCGGACGCGTCTTCGCTCCAACACAGCTGATTGAAACGCTCCAGCTGCCTCTGCAGCAGGTCCTAAAGCTCTGAGGAGGTTCTGCTGATGAACCATCATTTCATTCACACGTCAAACCAGGGAAAGAACTGACAGATGCTCACTTTGGACACAGAACTTAAAGGACATATGAACTATCCCTTTAAGAATTCCAAACTGGTTGAAGCTACCAAATAACAGGATATTAGAATAAAACAGCCCAGACCATGATACTTCCTATTTTATCTTTGCATGCTTCCCACTTTTCCTCCTGTACCGTGTTGCATCTCTTCAAATAAACAGTCAGCTTAATGGATAAAACCTCAGATTTCACCAACTCACTCCACATTCTGCTCTTTATCGTAAGGACTCCGAGGGCGTTCCTCACAAATACCCAACATCACGCTGTTGACAAGTTACCGGGCCTAACTGGACACTTCACTTCACCAGCTTCTAATGTTCACCTTCTGTTCTCGTATTCGGCAGTCAGACTTTAGCATCACAACTGATTCTGACACATCCTAAAATAGTTTGTGACCCACGAGATAAACTCTGCTCTGTGTTTTGTGCAACTCGCTTGCATCAGGTTCAGCCTCTGAAGCGGCCCAGGTTTGTTGAGTAAATCTAATTCTGGTCGACTACAAGTGTTTTTTTGTTTTTCCACTTAAGTGTAGCTGCTGCTCTTGCTGAGTTATTCCCACCGTCTTAAAGAAATAGGTGCATCCATTCTGGATTTCCCAACGTAGAAAAAGGATTCGATTTCCTTTAAAGAGCAAGCTGATATGAGGACTTCACTTCTAACTTACTCTTTGCTCACTTTCAAGTTACTCACTTGAATTTCTCACTTTCAAGCCAGTCCGTGAGGCCAACAGATTCTAGACATCCCACAGCAGACATGAAAGCCTGAGAACTGAACTGTATGTCAAGGTACAAAAAGGATTGTTCTGGGAACCAATCCGATATGCAGACACGTCAAAAATGAAGCAAAGCTGTGCGAGAGGAAAGCATTCGAAGGGTTCACACTTACAGGAATTCCTTTTCTTCCCGAACGCACATCCTTGCGCTGGGCTTAGAGCTCCGAGCAAAAGACTTCTTCTTCAGCGAAGGAGCGGACACGGCGGCGGACATGACTGGAGCCTCACGGAAAGATGAGCAACCATACTTCTAAAAAGACCCAGTCGAAGGACGCGAGGATGGACTGAGGGAGGGATAAAGTCTCCAGTTCCAGAGCAGATGATGAGTCGCTGGAGGTTGAAGATGAATAAATGTGTGGAGGATGGAGACGTCAATGAAAGAGGAGCTCACAGAGGACGGAGATGTGTCAGATCGGAAGTCTGTAGGTAAACTGAACCCTGCCGACACTCCAGCTGAGGTTTCCTGAAGGTGTTGAGGCCTCTGATTGGATAGCTGCGTTACTTCCTGCTTCCTCTGAGGAAGCATGTGATTGGCTGCCGGATGCAGCCCAAACAGCCGCTCACACACACACACACACACACACACACACACACACACACACACACACACACACACACACACACACACTTCCTTTTTACACACCAGGACAAGCAGGACCTGAAAAAAGACACCGGGGGAATTTCCATCCTCTCAGACTGGAACAATGTACAGGCCACGTATTTACAAATGTAACAAAGCATACATGAACCTGGCAAAAAAAAAAAAAAAAAAAAAAAAAAAAAAAAAAGACTTTTGTTTGAGATTGTTGACTCCAGTCAGGTTTATGTCCTAAAAGGCTGAATAATAAAAGACAAGGCTCTATATAAATAACAAAATGATGCAATGGTACGCACACGTTTTCAACAGAAAAACGGAAGAAGCTCAAAGCTATTTACATCAAACCAGGATTTGAGTACTGATTTTTAAAAATGAAAATTAAAGTGTAACTAAACCCCATTTTATTTTATTTTATTTTTTACAGATAAACTCTATAAATTGGTCCTTAAGAGTGCCATCTTTATGATTCTGTCCAAATTGTGACATTTTAGTGTAAATGTGTTTAATTCTGCAATATTTTGGCTAAAACCATCTCAGTGCTGCCCTCTTTGGGTTGAACGGCAGGTACTGCAGCTGAATTTTCCTGTCGGTTCTAACAGTCCAGCTTGGTTGGTGTCTACGTCACACAGCCCAGCGTTCTGTTATAAAACCATCTCAGTCAGACACACGCCCCCTGGTGGCGAGTCAGGAGTTGAAACGGTGAGCGTGGCGAGTATTTATCGATAGCATCTCTCAGCTTTGCACGTGTGTGATTCATTTGCAACGTGGACACGGACGGAGTGGAACGGGTCTCCTCTCTGCTCCGACTGCGGGAGGTTTGCTGCAGGACGACTGTGAGAGACTGACTGCTTAGGAAGTGGGAGGGGCTCACGGCAGCACTCGCTGCTCGCTCTGGACAGAGCAGAGCTGCAGTGTGGTTGGTGCTTTCACATGTCACCATAAAAGACTCCGGTAACACAGAAAAACGTTGCTAGATTGCCGCTAGTCGCTTTTTTGAAAAAAATTCGCGAGAGGGGTCTGAAAATTCGCAAAGTTGGCACTGGAAAATGTTTAGTTATGTCTTCATTTCAACCTAAAAGATGTCTGCAGCAGGCTGCAAGAGGGCCATCTCTCTTTACATCAGATATCACAAAATTACAAATTTATTTATTTATTTTTCCATGTATTTAGTGTTTGCAAGTGTAGGAATTTGGAATTTTATTAAATAAAATGCATCGGTTACATTCTAAAACTGCAGTATGATGATAACATTTTTCATTCCCCAACCTCTGAAGAAACTATAAGCATGAAGGAGTTAAAGAACAGTTTGAGGTGAATAATACAATCTGATAGATGTGACCTACTTCTGTTTGTACTGAGCTGAATGGCAGATATGTTTAGGTTGACTGTTTCTACTGAAAAAAAAAAAAAAAGAAGTGGGAAAACAATCTTCAGGAGGAAATTTAAAGCTATTTTTTTTATGTGCAGGGATCAAAACGGAGCGAGAGAAAACAGAGACAACCGTAACATTTCATATTCATATGAGTGAGAATTGCTGGTTCCTGTTGCTGCAGGTCACCCACAATTTAAACCACCATGCCTTTCAAAGCACGCAGCACGTCCAGAGTGACTCAGAGCAAGAACCTGCTTTCGACAAACTGACCCAGGAAGCAGAAGGCTGCGGCTTCTACTTTATCTGATCAAAGACAAATAACCCAGATCTGCAGGCAGCGTGATCATGTCAGAAGCTTTACTTTACTTGTGCTGCCGTCTCATCTCAAACCACAGCAACAAGCGTGTTTTATCATAGGTGTCCACCGTGGTTTTACAGGTCACACAGACTATTTCAGCTTTGTTCACCGCCTCACTGGCAGCACATGCTTGCATAAAATACCAGAAATTAGGCCAGAGTAGCGTGTGAATCTGCACACAGAAGGCAAGACGATGCGCTCCAAGTCTGAGCTTTCAGCAGCACTAGAAGTAATTGATGAAGAGCGGCAGCACAGCCAAATGACAAATTTATGAAAGTAGATCTTGATCGACTCAGGAAATGCTAAGACACTGGTTGCCATGGTGATTCCCGCCCATAGCGGGGGGGCACTCAAACAGGAATCAAAGCTTCAAAACATAGTCGCAAGCAAAAAAAAAAAAATAGAAGTTATCAAAGCAAATCTGAAACCAAAAGTGGTGGGTGCACATATCAGTCTTTATGCCTCTGCAGTGCTTTATGTTGCAGTTTACACAGAGCCTTGCATTCCAGTTTTCAACTTGTGGCTAACACTGTAAAAGGACTGCATTAAAGTGTGGATGTGCGCACTGTGGGGTGATTTGACAAAATAAAACCTCAATTGCGAAAGCAGTGTGAAAAAAAAAAAAAAAACACTGGCAGAAAGTAGATAAAAATGCCTGCTTTCATGTTTAAATCGTAAGTTTTGGTAATTCATCGAATTCATTGTTTTGATAAGCTAGCATGAATAAAGGTGGCAGAAAGAGAAGAAGAGTGGCAATGTGTTTCTGTGGCAGGTTTGCAGTCCTGCAGTAGACACCATCATTTGTCCCTGAAACAGACGTAGGACGACCGAACTGCAAAGGGACGGATGAGTGAAGAGGAGAGACGACCAGCACCGACAGTGACAGCAGCAGCGCTTAGCTAACATTAAAGATGGCCGCCCAAGGTTGCAGCATGATGGAGTAGCTCTGTTACTTTCCTTCTGATTTTTTCTTTTTAAAAACATTAATTTCTCAGTTTCTACTTTTTTTTTTTTTTTTTTTTTTGACAACTATTCTCTCTGGTTTTAGATGCTGTGATAGATTTTTGCTGACACTTATTTACTTTTGGGTATTTGTTATGATGCGTAACTATAGCAACAAGGTGGTTTACAACCGGGAGCAGCAACTGAAGCCATAAATCTCAGATGAGTTGAAAAAGAGCCGCCGTTGATCAAAAGCAGGAACAAAGAGGACAAAAAGAGAAGGAGGAAGTTCAAACTATGTCTCCCATCGGTCATATTGGGCAACAGGAAATCGTTGACGAGAAAGCTGGATGCTCTGGACCCTCTGGAGTCGGATAAAATGCAACATGACTCTTTTAAAACTATTATATGTAGTTAGTTTAACATGTGAAAGTGGCTCAAATCAGATTTTTTAATGGATGAAAGGATCAGAATTGGAGCCAGGAAAGTCGGATATTTGTCGCATATGGGCAAAAAAAAAACAAAAAACAAAAAGGACGTGTTGCCTGTAGGCGACGTAGGCTTATTGAATTTATTTGGTTTTGCTGCTTCAGGTTCTGTTCTCCTTTATTTGACAGGACGTATGTATTACACAAACCCAATTGTAAAGAAATTTGGGGTTTTTAAATAAAGAGCAATATGTCATCAGCATAAATCAAAACTTTACGTTGAGGATGGCCTTTCCAAGGATCCTGTTGCATGCTGTATTTAGAACTGAAATGTTTTAATGATGATGTTGGTCATTTTTTTCAAAATTAGCAACTTTTCTTAGGTTTCCTCTCCTACTGCAAAATTACCACCAGTTTTCAGCAGCGGGAGTTTTATTTACTTATTCATTTTTTAGACACTTTAAATAATCTCAAATGGTGCTGCTCTTTTAGATTCCATTTGCTCTGACTGAAATTTGCAGAAATATAAGAGGACTTTTGCCTAAATGCATACATGATTCCTCTAAACTGAAAGCAAACCGTGTTACCACTAAGGGATCCTCAGCTTGGTAAAGCAATTTTAGGAAGAATCTGCATCTTTTTTTCAAATTAGTTCAAGTTTCAACTTCAAGTTTATTTGTGTAGCACATTTCAGCAGCAAGGCTGTTCAAAGTGCTTCATATCATGAAAACATCAATCAGGTATACAGCAAAATCATCAAAACAATCAAGCAAATATCAATCCATCAAAATCAAGAGGACCATAAAGCAAATAGAGTTCGATTAAATTAGAAGCTAATTGTGTGCAACTGGAAAAGTTTCATATAGTATTCCCTGAGCATGTCATGACTTTTATTGTGGCCAGTAACAAGTCCTTCATCCAGTTTAATATTAGTTATACACTTTTTCGATTTTTAATCCCTTAATTTATTGGTTAAAATTAAACACTTTCATCGTGCAAATCTGATATTAAAAAACAATGTATTGGTTGCAATTTAGTGTTACACTGGTTAAAAACCAGACACTACAGCAGTGTTGACACAATCAACAGTTGTAAACCAGCAAGTGATGCTTCTAAAGCACAATAAAGAACTGATAAATCACATAAACAGCATTAAAACAAGCAGAAAACATGAGAGGCCGTCGTCTGAGAACACAAACCAGCAATCAGCCGGTGTAAATCGACAAAACTTGCAATAAACAAACAAAACGTGCAACTAATTTACTAAATGAAGCATGATTAAGTCTGAAAACCTGAATGTGAGTGATCCGTATGTCTCGAAGCTGTGCGGGTTATTTGATGTAACCTGAATCATTTTTCATCCCTCTTAGTTCATTCTCTCGGTTTTAAATACTCAGCAGTGACTGGATCAGAAATACATGCAGCTACACAATCATCTGGTCGGCTTGCAGCTTTTATTAGGACGTGGCTCCACATGAAGCGCGACTTCAGACGCTGTTACTAAAGAAAATCTACAAAGTTTTTATCCTCTTCACTACAAACAGGTCTTAAAACACTAAATAGCCTTAAAATGTTAAGTTCATTCAACGAAGCCTTAAAACCGAGTCTCACAAGAGAAAGCTGAATGTTGATTTTGGACGTTAGGATTTGATAAAACAGAGGAATACATGAAAAATTCAGAACAAATCCATGTTTGTTTGGAGCATCAAAGGCTAGAAGTTAAGAGGGCATCTTTTAAGCTGAATTTAACGTGAATAAGACACAAAAAACACTCATTTTGTGTAAATTTTTACATTTTAAGTGCAACAAAATAAAAGGAGCTGGTCTACTGAAGGATCTGAAACAGTGAATCAAGAGAAATGTTTTATTGCTGCTTTTTAAAACACTGCGGATGAATAAGAAGAACTCCTGAATGTGGACCCGGCCAGTGGAGCCTGCAGAGCTTTAGTTTAGTTTCCACATTCATAAGTGCAGCAGAGCCCTGCAACAAACTGCTAATAAAAAATACCATCTGTTAGGGTTAGGGTTGTTTACGTTTATCCTGTAACAAATATGGCAAGCACTGTGAATTTATTCGTCATGTTTGGGGCTGATTTGGCGCAGATAAGATGCTCTGGGGTTTCTGAAAGAGAAACTGGCCCACAGCATCACAGATTGTCTCCGTTCGTCAGCGCTCCAGTTGTTTTAAACTTTGTGCTTTGGTTGTAGATGTGGGCAAATTCAGCAGAGTGGTTGTCTTTCCCATTTTGAGGAGTGACTGTGTAACAAGAACAAGAATACAAGCCACAGCAGGAAGCGTGCATATGCCGTTTGTGTACAAATCTACAAATAAATTTTAAAAAAAGAAGCTTTTTTTCACCAAAAACTTTACAGAAGAGTCAAAAGGCCCTGAAACAAATCCACCCACAGGTCTTCCGTTAGATTTAGATCCGGACACGCAAGCAGACGCCGAGGAAGGTTGGATTTGTGTCTGTTTTGGGTCATTATCCCACCGAAAGAACCAAAATACGACCTGTTTTCTGTTTTCAGGGAGAAACAATGAGAGTTTTATTTAAAATCTGCTATTTCATAGAGTTTTTGTTGTGGATGAGAAACAGGCCCACAGCATCACAGGTCCAAAACACTGGGCATGAAGTGCTAACTCACGCCAGACAAACCTCGACTGTTTGTTGCTTCAGAGCTCAGTCTTACTCCTTCCCATTCTGAAGAGTGACGTAATATTTATACCCCAGGCAAACAGGAAGTCGATGGTTCCTAATTGAAAGTCTCTAGAAATGACAAAATGCTTCTCTAGCTCACGCATGAGCCTTTTTACTTTGACTATAAAAAGTCCCAGAAGTCCCAGCGTAAGAAGAGTCAAGTGCTCCTGCTACCTTAACGAGCTGATTGAGCCAACAAGCCTCGACCGACCTGCACAATGTCAATTATGTAACTAAAAAACATAAAAAAATGGAAAAAATATTTTAAAAAAAGCACAATTATTTCTTCCCCTGGGTTGTTTTTTCTCCATTGAAATTATTTTAGCATTATATTTCTGCTGCAGTAAGACGATACATTTATATGAACACATTTATAGTTATATTTATGTTTACTCGTCCTTACCTGGGCTGTTGATTGGAGCTGAATTTAAATGAACATGACATCTGCAGAAGGGAAATGTTTGGACTTTTCCTGGTAAGATGCAAAAGTCAAAGCCCACAAACGTTCATTCAGATATTCAGATTTTATCAAAAGTGAATCAGAAACGTCTACAGAAGCTCGGTTACTGCATGAAATGGCAAATTTAAACTTGAGCAAGTTTCATTTCTGTCGATATCTGATAAGACGAAACTTTGACTGGCAGATTTGAACTCAGATGTTGCGTTTATTCTTATCACCATCTTTAAAAGTTGTTTCCGTTTCTTGGATTCAATGCAAATATTCTTCTTTCTACATTTTTTTAATAAAAAAATTAACTTCATTCTACATTAAAAAAAGTTTCCATGACTGTTTTTGTTTTTTTTTTTTTTGTTTGTTTTTTTTTGTTATCAACAATCAGTCGAGATTTATACCTTTGCCCACATCCTGCTGATGTTTTATTTTCAAACCGTTTATAGAACGATTCATAAGACCTGACATCAGGAAGCTGAACATATGTCTTCACTTTTACACCGAATGCAGTGGCGTCCAAACTTTTTGGACAAAATTCAATAAATTAAAAATGCAAAAATATTTTCAGGTTTTGTTTTTTTTTTTTTTTTTTTAACCTGCTCAACATAAAAAAAAAATAGTTTTTTTTTGTTTTTTTGTTGTTTTTTTTTTAATTTGTATATCATTAAAGACCCAAAACATAAGAGGGGCTTTAAACTGTTACCTCATTAAAAAAAAAAAAAAAAAAAAAAAAAATTCTTAACTTGTGGTCAAGGGCCAAACAAAATCTTTTTGAGGAGCACAAATGGCCCCCACACCACACTTTGGACACCCCTGATCTAAGGTAAGAAGAACAGCAGATCTACAGTGCTGAGAGAAAGTATTTACCCCCTTATTACTAATCTGTTCTGGTTTCGTTGTTACATGTTTAAAATCTTAAAATAAATGTAAATATCCTGAGTAAAATCCAGAAAGTTATTTTCTGATAATTATTTCATTTATTAAGGTAAAAATCTAAACTGAAAAGGTCATTTCCCCCTTGGTAAACCAAATGTTCTTGAGGGAAAAGTAAGGAGCCAAAACCTGAGATTTCTGCCTGATGTTTAGAAATATAAGAACTCACTTAAATAGAACCTGCCTGGCAGCACGAAGTAGGCTGAAAGAGCTTAAAAAGTAACACACTGTGCCCTGATTTAAAAACAACAACAGAAGAACATGAAACAAAGGCGTTGACATCCGTCAGTCCAGAAAGGGCTGCAGGGACATTTCTCAGACATCTGGGCTCCAGAGGACCGCGAGCCACACATGGAGAACCTTCCCGGAGACGCCGACTCGTCCAGGAGGTCCAGAAGAACCCAGGACAACAATAAGAAAGAGCGACTGAGAGGGATCCAAGACCAGAACCACTGCTGACCCAAAAGAACACAAAGACCCGCCCAACGTTTGCTAAAAATAAAAATATGTCGATGATCCCCAGGGAAAACATGCATCCTGTTACATCTGCTGTAAAACTAACAGCACTTCGGAAACAGTCAAACACAGAGGTGGAAGTATGATGGCTCAAAACAGCCCCCAGGAAAATCAAGCCTTTGCAGAGGCCTAGTCAAAGTCTGGACCTACATTTGATTTCGATGCTTTTCGCGCTGGATTTCATCAGTTCTGCAACGATAAGTGAGACAAAACGCCTTCAGTGACTGGGCGCAACAATCGCTTATTAGTCTCAGGGTGCACTTAGTTTTGTTTTTTTTTTTGTTTTTTTTTTGTTTTTTTTTTGTTTTTTTTTTTTACAAACAACCAGGTTGGTTTGTAGTTTTTTTTTTTTTTTTTTTTTTTTTTTTTTTTTTTTTTTTTAATAAAATCTCCATTTGAAAACTGAAATTTTAAGTTAGTCAAGCAAATCTTGGCGCTGCTCTATTCATGCATGTAGATTTTCTGTTTGGAAGAAACGAGTCAACATGAGAAGCAAATCAGAAGGAAGCTCATAAAACCAGAAACAGCTCAGCTGAATGACTTGCAGATCTGAGGTGCAGCAGTGGGACGCCTGCTGCCACTGACACGCACAAAGCTGCGGGTTTGTCTGAAGAAGGAGCCGAATGTCCGCAGATGTTGCAGAAGTTGAAAACGGACGCGTTAAACGTACCCATGGATTGCTGCGTCAGCTGAGAGGCTCCTCTGTCCGTGTCATCGGCGGTCTGAGTCCTGCAGAGCTCTTCTTCGGACTTCCTGGCTTGGCGTTTTTTCAAGTGTCACGACGCCCTCCCTCCGACGGGCTGCGGCGTTCACTCAGGCTGGCGCAGGACGCACAGGAGCAGGCGGCGGCTTCCAGCGCAGAGACGCGGCTGGTTTCTGCTGCAGCCCCACTGCTGGTTTGACAGCAGCCAGAACTTCCCCTTCACGCACACCAGCAGCCACTCCTTCATTTAGTCACAGATGTGTCATGTTAATGTGCAACCTCAGGCCTTGTGCCGTGAGCTCACACCCTGTTATTTTATTTTCTGCTTTCGACTTTTTCTGTTTTCTTTGTTTTCCTGTTTTCTCTCTGTTTCTTGTTCTATTTTTTTTATGTATGTTTGTTTTTTAGTCTTTATTTTCCTTTTCCTGCTTTTTTATTTTTTCTTGTTTTTTCATTATTTTTATTTTCCTTCTTTTTTCAGTTTTTTCTTTCTACTTTTTCCGTTTTCTTTATTTTTTTTTACATTTCTTTTATTTTCATTTCTCCCTGTTTTTCTTTTTTCCTTTCTCTTTAATTCTATATTTCATATTCCTATTTTCTTTTTTCCTGATTTTTTTTAACACTTTTCCCCCCCATTTGTTCTTTATTATTTTTCTTGTTCCCTTCCTATTTTTTCTTTATATTTCATTTTTTGTTTTAGTTTTTTCTTGTCTTTTTCCTTATTTTCCAGTTTCTTCCTTTTTTCTTCATATTTTGTTTTTCTTTAATTTTCTAGATTTTATTAATTTTTTCTTTTTTTTCCATTGTTTTTCTTTATTCTTATTTTCCTTTTTTTAATCTTTGCTCCTGTTTAGGATTTTTTCCCCCTGTTGTTTTTATTCTTTATTTTCTTTTCTCCTAATTTTCTTCCTTAGTTTTTCTTTATTCTTTTCTTTTTATTTTGCTGTTTTTTTCCTTCTTCCTACTTTCTCTCTCTCTCTTTTTTTTTTTTTTTTTTACATGCCGTGGCACCAAAAGTTTAAAAAAGATTAGTGCAAAGTGAAGACATTGAAGCCAAACCCAGTTCAGGAGTGATTTTCAGCTTTTATTGCAGCTGAATGATGATAGTAGATGGGCTTTTTAAAACATCAGACCTTCATAGGAACATTTAACACCAGGTCTGCTTTCAACTGGAAGGAACCACAGCTTTAAAATGTTCAGCTTCTGGTCACTTTAGGAAAAATGTCCCAATTTTCCAGATTCCTGCTTCTAAAATAAAAAAAAAAAATAATAATTACTTAAATCTGTACACATACAGATTACATAAACATCCATCTCACGAAATTATAACAATATGAAAAGGCTAATTTAACTCACCAAGGACTCCTTCAGTGAACAAACAGCATGGTGAGGACCGAGAAACCCAGCACTTTCAACAATATATCAAACTGCAGCTGCAAACACACCAAGATAGCAGAAACGCAAAGAGACAATCCGCAAGTAGGGGAAGCCACAAAAGGTCATCTCAGCATATTAATGGAAAGTTTAGTGGAAGGAAGAAGGATTGTAAAGCAAAGCCCATTCAAATAATATACCCCTAGTGGCCATGATAGCAACTGCATATAAACAGTCAAAAGGGAGTTTTTGAAAGCAGTGGTTCTCATGTTTGGGGTTGGGGGCCCCTCTGTGGGCTGTGAAACACCAAGTAGGGGGTCTAGAGTTGGTTTCTAGAAATTATAGTTACTGTAAAAAAATAATAATAAAAAAAAACATTCTCCCTTATCGGTACAAGTGCTAAAAACGAAGAAGAAGATTGCTCCCCAACAATCTTTCTTTGAACCAGAGCTAGTTGGAGCTGTGGGGTTCTAACAGCTCTGGATCAGTTCACCAGTTCATCTCCTCATTTCAGACCCAAGAACAAACCGCTCTGAACCGACGCACCTCAGCTGAAGCTGCTTGGTTAACAGAAAGGCACAAACTCAATAAGACGTTTTGAACAGACAGTGGATTTATGGCGCAGAAACCCACTTTATTGGAAAGTCTGCAAACGGGGTTTTGGTTCATTTCCCCGTTCGATGGGACAGAGTTTGGTCTTGGCCGCGGTTCAGTTTGGACTCCGACCGTTTGAGGCTGTGGACAGGTGTGTTTTCTCCAGGTAACGAGGCCAAACAGATGCCATTAGTGCAGGACAGAAGAGCTTCTTCAGGAAGAGGTCACAGGGCTGTGAGAGCCAGAAATCCTGCTTGTTTTTGGGTGACCAAATACTTATTTTCCACCATAATTTACAAATAAATTCATGAAAAATCCAACAATGTGATTTCCTGGATTGTTTTTTCTTCTCATTTTGGCTCTCAGAGTTGAAGGGAATCTATGATGAGAATTACGGACCTCTCTCATCTTTCCAAGTAGGAGAACTTGCACAATAAGTGGCGGACTAAATGCTTTTTGCCCCACTGTCGGTGCGCCAGCTCTACTTTAGCGTAAAAGTTACTGAATGTTTGTGGCACAATGTACTATAAAATTAAAATGACTGTAAAAAATGTGGTTAATAAAAGATGAATAGTTAGTGTTGCTGCTCAAGTTTTCCATTTTAGCTTGTTATTATTAATTTTTTGATCTGTAAAAATGTCACTTTCATTTGTTTTCAGATCACCGTCAACAGCCGGGCGAGGTAAATCTGTGCTGTTCTTGAATTGCAACACTGTTTATTCAAGACTCACTCAGTCGCTGATTGTTTCTTTATGGACAAAACACTTCTACGTCTGTCTGCCCGGCTTTCTAACCACACAGAGACGTAAAGAGGAGCGGCAAAAGCAAAGGAGGTGGATTAGCAGAGCTAGCCGACAACTGACGGCGCCATCCAAGACATGTTACTGAGGAATGCCATCTCTGCTGCCCGGAAATTGAGCTGTTAGCATGTCATGACGGTCATACAGCAACAGTCTTCAGTCAGAGGCTTCTTTAGATTCGTTGTAAGCTTGACTGCTACTGGAGATCCTTCCTGCCCACATCATCCCCATCCACAACGACTCTTTGAAGATACCTGGATGAAATGAGTTACGTCAACGTTTAATTTCCCTTTGGGATTGATAAAGTGGTTTTGAACTGAATTTGCTGGATCCTGTGGATCTCCAAAGACCGGCTCATTCCAGACGCTGGATCTTCTGAAACTGACGATAAACACACACGACATCACCGAAAGTCTCATGTTACCCATCCAAGTCAATGGATTTAGGCATTCCAGTCACTTCCAACCACTTTGCATAGCTCTCCAACTTTCTGCAGAGTCAGTACCTTCATGTGGCCTTCAAATGATCTGAAGAACCTTGTGGAGAGAGCTTCATGGAATGAGTTTCCACGGCTGAGCAGCTGCATCCAAGCCTCACATCGCTGACAGCAATGGATACTGGTGTAAAGCTCGCTGCCGCCGGACTCTAGAGCTGTAGAGATGTGTTCTCTGGAGTGATGAATCATGGCTCTGCAAGTGGCCAACATCAGTGTCTGACCTCAGAAATGCTGACCAAAAGGAACGGTCAAAAACTGCCATAAACTGAGGCTGTTGTAGCAGCAACAAGTGGGCTACCAGTACAAAGTATGAAACACTGTGGGTGAAGGGTGGGATGTCTGAAGGCAGGTGGCTGTAGGTTAATGCAAAACAGTGATCACGCTCATGTTTTTAATTAGAAATCCTCAAACAGGAGGAAGTTTTCAGTTCAAGAGTGAAAATCAAACCCATAACAAAATCCTGTGTATGTGTCGATTTTGAGTCAACGTAGACGAATCTGTTCCATTATTAAATCAACAAAAATAGAAATAAATCACAAACCATATGCTGCTGTCTCTAAACAAAGAGCTTGATCCTAAAAATATCTGTCCACCCACCATTTTTCGAAAGGTAGCTAAAAAAAGCGTCAAAGTTTCAATACTACGTTCGGTGTCTCTCCCACCTCCCTTCCTGCCTACTTCGTGTTTTGTGTATACACCTACGCACTGCTTCCACTTTTCTTCCCTTCTTGTGAAGAAAACTGCAACATGCAAATAGCTGTTTTTGTTAATGCATTATCACTCCCACATAGGGATTTTTAACAAAATACCTTCAAGAAACAACAAGTGAGAACTCATAAATGCACAGCAGGAAGGAAGTGGTGTGAACTGTGCCCACGATGCTTGATTTGCAACCAATTAAACGCATCACGTTGAAACTGTCAGTGGGATCTGAATAATGGTTACTGTTTGTTACCAGACGACCTCAGAGGAGATACCAAACAATAAATAACTACGCAGTGAAACGCTACAAAATAGAATCATTAAGATCATTTTACCTACAAATGAGCTGTTTATACAACACGAAGGTGGTCACCGTGTCTGAAAACCAACGCAGGCAACTTTCATACGACAATTCAAAGTGTTCTTCGGAAAAGTTCAAAGAACTGGAGCTAAAAGATACATTAAAGATTTAATATTTAAATCTTACATGAAATATAATTTGAAAGAATGATCAAATGTTAAATTAAAGCTGAACTGATAAAAACCCAACTTTGGTCTTCATGGGAAAGCTGCAGTAACTGGTAATATTTGCAGCTCTGATTCATTTTTGCACATGCAAGGCTTCCAAAGTCAACAAATTGCTTGAAACCTTGGTTTATAGTCATAATTTCTCCACATCTCAGGTTTCCAGAGTGAAATGCCTGAAAACCTGATTTAAAGGAGCCGCCATTCCCGCACATCTTAGATTAGGTGCTTGAAAACCTGATGGTTCAAAGTTAGGGCTGAGCCACTGATTACACCAATGTTTTTCGCATGCTATGAAATATTTTTATGAGTGTCGCATTTTCAGGGAACAAAACAATTTCTGTTTGATTTGCACTAAACGGGAGAGAATTTGCTGTAATAATCTGAGCTAGACAGTAAAGCCAAGACAAACGTTGTTGATTAAATGATCAGAAATCTGACTGGAAAGCATCAAAGATATAGTTCTTTTCAACAAAAAGGAGTGCATTTGTCGATAGTCGGCCTCTTCGATCATCTTTGACAAAAATGTTACATCAGATATTATCTTAGGCTTTCTTGAAATTAGGTCGTGGTTTCCAGCGCCTGTGGAAAGTGACCTGTTCAAAGTATTTACCGTCAACACACAAAATTTCAAGTTGTAAAAAAAAATTCTTCCACAGATACACAATGTATGGAATTACAGAGGTGGAGTCACATGCTGATCTTATTCTCTGAATTTTGTTCATGAAAAAATCTGCAAAGTCATTGCAGGACTTGTTGGATAAGAGTTTCGGAGGGACTAGTTGGCCTGTCTACAATCGAGTCGCCTCGCTGTGTGTTTCCTGACTGCAGTTTTTATTAAGCTAGTGGATGAGGTCATTACTGCTGTGGTTTCCAACATGTGCTTTGACACAAAACATTGGTGAGTAGGCTTAAAACAGGCTGTCATGTCTTTAGGATTAATTATGAGGTCAGCTGTTTGTCTGTGTTGAACACTATTTAATTTGGTGGCATCTCATATTTATGCATTAGTCCAACGTTTGCTGACAACGTTCGCTAAACGTCAGAAAGAAACACCATTAAACGTACAATGAAAGTTGTCTGCAACTGTCCAACGAACGTCAAGCAAATGTCCAGCTGACGTTCGCTGAACGACCACAGACAACATTCGCTGGAACGTAGCTAACCCCTAACATCCGCTTGCTAGCTGGGACTAGCTATTGGGGGGTAGGGTGTCCTAACTTTTTCCTCAGCTAAAAAAACAAACAAAAAAAGAGAACATGCAAAACAAAACATGTTTTGTTGACATTTTTTGTTTACTGACTAAATTGTCTCTAACTTTTACCATTAGAACATGCTAAAGAAATGCACACCTCCAGGCCTACGTGATGCTAGGAGATACATCGGCCTCTAAGACCACACCATTCGCTCTTGTTATGTTGTGTTATGTTTTGCATATTCAAAAATAATATTAAAAAAAACATTGTCGGCAAGGAGTTTGTTAAAAAATAAAAGCTAATTTACTGGGATGAAGAGTCAGGAGGATCCAAGTGAGAGTCATGTTAGCCACATTCAAGCTTTTATCGTACCACACTTTGTCCCTTGAGCCAATTTTTTGTAAAGTGTTTTAAAAAATATATGTCAATATCTCAAATCCTTAAACTCAGAGAAAATGGCACAACTTGACCATTTCATTGAGCCTGAAAATCCTGATAATTAGCTTTGGAGGTTAGCATAAGCATTTTGAGGTTAGCACTAGCATGCTAAGGCTAGTATTAGCTTGCTGAGGTTCGCAGCAGCTCGCTGGCCAGCTCAGTTTTTTCTAATGTAGCTAAAAAATCTGTTCTACTGAAAAAAATCTGTTTTTAGGGAATGAAAATTTACATATAAAACTGTTGACTTCAGAAAATATATTTAAAACCCTTTTAACAATGACGTTTGCATGTGGATGGAAAGATGCACATATATAGTTTTTACTTTTTTCCTGCAAAATATCCAAGTTAGTGTAAAGAGTTGGAGGTTATGGGTAAATAAAACTCTGGACATGGGTTTAAATTCACATTCAGCAGTAATTACAGTGCACATGTTTAGTTGACGATGTAGCCTGTAGACTGCCATGTACTATGCTTCCTCACCGCTAAATATAAACTAGCTCATGTGTTCTAAATTAACAGACAAATCTAAATGAACAACTGAGCTCGTCGAGGTAAAGAAATAAATATTTTAAATGTCTTCGAACATCAGTTTTCAAAGTCTTGCCACAGGTGGATCTACATCCTGCTTTTTTTTTTTTTTTTTTTTAAAAAGTAAACCATCCCATAATAGCTCTAGTTGTATATTTAGGGTGGTTGTCCTGCTGGAAGGTGAACCTCCACCCAAAATCAAGTCTGTTGCAGCTTCTAACAGGTTTTCTTCAAGGAATATCCTGGATTATTATTATTATTATTAATAATTATTAATTATTATAATTTTTTACTTATTTTTTTATTTTTATTTTTTATAAATATAATCATCTCATTTAATTAATAAATAATAATAATAATAATAATAATAATAATAATAATAATAATAATAATAATAATAATAATAATAGCTTTTGTTCTAGGGCATCTCTGTAAGATCTCCTTACAGAGATGAAAAATAAATAAATAATAAATAAAACTCCGACTGGCTTCCCGGCCCACAGCATGATTCTAGCACCTCTGTGTTTTGCCAGAAAGATGCTGACCTTTACTTGGCATTTGGCTAACTGCAAATTGGACAGTTTATGGTGTGAATCTGAGGCCTTCACAAAACAGCTGGATTCCAACAACTGGTTGCACTGGATTTTATTTCAGGGGCTGCAGATTAAAGACAAACGCTCCCCCCACATTTCAGATTTTCCTGTATCAGTCTATCAGAAAAAAAAATCCAGAGGAATTTCAGGGCGCTCTGGGTTTGTTGAGTGAAAGGAATAAGAAAGTTAAACCTTGAGATTTTTTCTTACAACTTTCTGCTTCTCAGAACAAACATGAGAGTTGCAAGCAGCTGATCCTGAAACTGCAACCAAAACTAACGGCAAGGAAAGTACAGTAAGCATACGGCAGGGGCTGCAAAGTAGCAAAGAAAACAACGAAAACTGGAATCCACTGAGTGGCAAAGCGAGACCAAAAAATCCAAATGTTTTCAGAAAACCGAAAGTCACTGAGGCTGAAAGCAGCAGAAACAGGGAGAGCGAGGGAAGAGGAGCGCCGGCCGACCATCAGAGAGGAAGACGTGAGTCAGAGAAGAGATGCAGCGACAGTCGGCTGTGTTTGCTGCTGTGGTTCAGCCGGCTTCCTGTTAGCAACAATAATAGCTCCGTGTGTTCCTCTCTGCGAGAAGCGTGGGCGAAGCGGAGAGCTGACACGTGGGATGGCTGCCTGTTACTGACACTACGGGGGAAACAGCAACAACATCCCCTTTAAGAAATTCTCCCATACAGACCTTCAGACTGACAGTTCTGACTCACCAACAGCTTTTTATGCAACTAAATGCACAATTTACCCTAAAACCGTCTAAATTTAGTTTCAAATCATATGAAAACTGCAAATATGAGGAGTTGAGAGATCTCAGAATGATAAATAGTTGTTTTGGCACAATTACCAGTAATTATCTCCCACTTCTCCAGACACCACACTCACATACGCAAAGTCTTACATCCCCTGCAATCCCATCCAAGATGGCATGACTTCTGAGTCAGTGGTGTACAAACTTTTTGCCCCGCAGGCCAAAACTGTCAAGTCCAAAGTGGTTGGGGAGAAAAAAACGCAAGAAACTTTTGAAAACTAAAGAAATAATAAGACAAATTTTGTTGTGATTTCTTTTTTAATGTGCTCAAAAACAAACTTTGCGTACAATATGTTAACTAAAAGAAGAAAGTAGTTGAGATTTGGAGGAAATGGATGTGCAAATTACTGTAGAGCAAAACACAAATAAGATTTTGCATGTTTGAATTGTTAAAAGAAAATTTTCCAGACAATAGATATTTTGGAGGTCGACTGTTTTCTATTTTCTTGGCCTGGAAAAAAAATGTTTTGTCTGCTTTTAGTGACAGAAAAACAGGATTTGGATCACTTTCTTTAAAAATGCTTGACTAAAACTTGATAAAAAACATCTGGGTAAAAAGTTTGCCTTTAAGTAAAAGTCCAATTTATTGTCAAATTAAAAAATAAGATCAAGGTGTGGTTATTAAAAGGCAAAAACTTTTACCAAAGGATTTGAACTTGTCAGTAAACAAACTTTCTACCTGCATCAACCATCTGTAATGGTGGGTAAATTTCAGTTGGGGGCTGCACAAAAACAATCCAGGGGCCGCAAATGGCCTCCCAGCCACACTTTGGACATCCCTGGTCTAAATGACTAAATGCAATGAGTTGGTTACAAATGTCCAGCAGCACGTTTCACCTCCACGGAAAGACTTTCTGCAGCCGTCATCAACCTTCTGGCATAACTCTGGCTGATATCCGACCACAACTGGTAAAGTTCCCTTTAAATGGTTGATTTGGACTGGAGCCACAAACTGGACTCCAGGGAGACCGGATGAAGAAGGTTCAGTTCGTGGCTCCAAACCAACCACCTTAAGGTTGCAGTACGTCACTGTTACAAAAATACTGGTTAAAACTGTCTCCGTGTCATAACAGCTTGGTCTGAGACAGATGATCTGTGAAAAGATGGAGCTCCTCCACCTCCTCCCCGAGCTGCTACTATCGTCTTAAGAAATGCTCCGCCCCCGACCTGAAACAACCAATCAGAGCCAGGAGGAGGGGCTTAGCGCTGCCAATCACCCTTGTGTCACTAACACTCCCCCAGCTCTCTGCTACGCTACAGCTGGTTCGCCACAACATAGCCTGCTGCTAATGCTAATACTAGTTAGCATGGCCACCGATGACGGTGGATAAACAGTTTTCCTGCAACGGTGAGCTGTTTCTCCTCCATCAGCACATTTAGCAGCGCGAACACGAGGGTGACTGACACTAAGGCCTTCCTCCCTACCATTTGCATGAATTATGTTAATTCATATTTAGTAATTTTGTGGACTGATTGATGCTATTTTTCTAAATATCTGGATCAGAATAATTTGGATTCAGTAAGTAAAATAAGTTACATCACGTCACAAGTTTAAATTACCTTTGAATTGTTACCACATGCCTGAAAATCTGTTTAACAACCGAGAAACACCTGAAAGCTGCAGCTGGGGCTGAAATGAGCTCTGCAGAGTCCACTCTACTGGGATGAATAGTTATAATTCGATGTTATGACAACAAACGGCTGAAGGATTTTCACATGGTAACTTGAAGTCACTTCTGCGGTTCGTTCTTTTGTGAACATGGAAACACAGAGAACCACAAGCACATCCTTGTATGAACCTGTCCTCCCCCCACCCACAGAACTGACCTTCAGACGACCACGTCAGCCCCAAATATACCTCTTTAAAAACACATGAAACTCATTAAAGCGTCACTGCATCAACCCAGGCTGAACACTGACATCAGCTGCTATCATATTAACACCCCAGTCAGTTTTTCCTTTCCCTCCTGCCGCTTCACTGGGAGGTCAAGGCAGGGCCATTGCATTCGTGTAGGCATCACTAAAGCGCCCAACTTTTATTTCTGGCATCTGTTGCAGAACAATCTAAAGTATAACAGCTAAAATGTTCACAATATTTCATTAGCTTAAATGCACCACTCACCTGCAACAGCAGGAAGTCTGCACGCCTACCTTTGATTGTATCAAAAAAAAGAAAAACCATGTGAATATTGATAGAGATTAGTTCAAAGAGGCACCAGCGAGTTGCAGAACAGTAAACAGTGTTGAAAATCAGAATGAAGCGTGTTTGTCTTCATGCTCTTGAATATTTGTCTGTATGCTGAGCATGTTGTTTTGTTTTCAGCCGAGGGGTAAATAATTCAGCAGACGCTCCACGCTGCAAAAACACAAAATCTTACCAAGTATTTCTGCTCTAGTTTCCACTGCTAATATCTTGAAAACACTTCAAATGAGACAAAACTAACTCACAAGGAACTTTTCAGCAGATATAGGAGCTGGTTTTCAGTCAATAATTCCTTAATGTGGATGAAAACGTTCTTGTTATGAGTGGAATAATCTGCCAGTGGAACAAGACATTTTAATTTATAATCTTCCACTGGCAGATTATTTCACTTATAACTCAAACTTTTTCATTAATATTAAAGAATTATTGACTTAAAACCAGCTCCTCTATCTGCTGAAACGTTACTTGTAAGTTAGTTTTGTCTGATTTTAAGTGTTTTCAAGACATTTGCACTAAAACTGGAGCAGAAATACTTGGTGCGGTTTGATGTTTTTGCAGTGCAAAACTGGCAAAAGTTAAACGACTGGCTGGTCACAAAATTCATTAAATCAGAAATGTAAAAATGTGTTTACTGTGATTATTATTGTTTTTTTTAGCTTTACCTGCTGAACAATAAACAAAATTTTTATGAAATCTCTGTATCGTCACAGATCCAAAACATAAAAAGGGTTTTAGATTGTTGCCTTATTAAAAGAAAAACAAAATGGTTTTGTTGGCCAAGTTTTTAGCAATCTTGACTTGTGGCCAGGGGCCGAACAAAATCATTTCAAGGGCCAGAAATAGCCCCCGGGCCACACTTTGGATACCCCTCATATAAAGTATCACTGCAAAAATGTTTACAATATTTCATTAGCTTGAATGCACCATCCACCTGCAACAGCAGGAGGTCTGCACGCATAGCAAGGTGCAATAAAAAAACCGGATCAAACCCTTGGAGCTTTGGCAGCGAAGTGTTGCTGCGTTTCCCTTCGACTGAAAAATAAAAAATAGCCGATGAAGCTTTATAGAGATTATTTCAAAGATGGCATCTAAGAAAAAAAACCAACTAGTCGCAGGACAGTAAACGGAGCATTGCAAATGAGAATGAAGCGTGTTTGTTTTGTTTCCAGCTGAGGGGTAAATAATCCAGCAGACGCTCTGAATGCAAACTTTTTAAAGTACCAGAAAGTGCTCGTTTATGGGGAAGAACAGATTCTGGTTGTATTCAGACAAATCCTGGGGACAGAAGGGTTTTGCTATGAAAGGTAGCGGTTCAGACACAGAGGACATCTCAGGATGGCTTCTCGATGCATTGGACAGAGAGTGTCAGCTCTCTTTGTTTATCTCTCTTTTAGAAAGTACCCCTGGCACAAGGATCCTGTGTTCAACTGTGCTTCTTTCCTGGACAGAGACATTACCACTACAGCTGATGCCGTTAAATATGTCTGCTCATTTTGTTTATCACGTTTTTAGAAAGTACACCTGGTTCAAGGATTCTTCATCCGCTGTATCACTCTCCTGGACAGAGCCATTTACAATACATTTAATGCCAACATATTTGCTGTCTTTTCTCTTTCTCTCTCTCTCTCTTTTAGAAAGTACCCCTGGCTCAGTACCTCTGTATTTACTCAAATCTATTTCCTGAATAGAGCCATTAACACTACAGCTGATGCCAATTAATACAGTATGTTTGCTCCCTTCTCTTTTAGAAAGTATCCCAGGCTTAGTACTTCTTTATTTAAATAAATCTCTTTCCTGAACAGAGCTGTTAACATTGCAGTCGATGCACTTCAATACGTCTATTCATTTTATTTGTTGCCCTTTTAGAAAGTACCCCTGGCTCAAGGATTCTGTATTCAGCTGTATGTTCTTCCTGGGCAGAACCATTAACAGTACAGTTGATGCCAGCAAATATATTGACTCTATTTTCTTTTTCTCTCTCTGTTTTAGAAAGTACCCCTGGGTCAGTACTTATACCACTACCTCTACTTGTTGTCCAAAACTCCAGAACGTTACATTTACTTCCAAATGTGAGCAGAAAATAAAGAAAAGAGACAGAGAGAGAGAAAAAAAAATCCTTCCTGCTTTTTAATTTCTCATTTTTGATTGCATCATTTTACCCGTATGCTCCTATGATTGATGTCTTAAATCCGAACAGTAATTTCCCCTTTCTTTGTTTTTACTCAGCTCCAGGTGCTTCCTCAGCTCAGCGCACCTCTGATGACATAAAAACAGAAATTACTAAATAGACTAAGAAATGCAAAAGGAAAATACCTTCTTGTTTAAAAAAAAAAACAAAAAAAAAACAAAAAAAAAACTTCCCAGGGGAGAAGTCCCTTCATAACAAGGAACTTTATAAACATTTAAACTCTTGATGTGACTTAGTTAAAGACAGAATTCGTGCTTTTATCAAACTGATTGAAAATAATATTTATTCAATCTGTTTTTTGGTTATTTGGCCAAAATCCAAGATCCAATCTAACGATTCGGAAGGACCTATTTCCCCCTCGTGGAAAACAGAGGGAAAGGATCATTTGCAGGAACATTTAATTTCAAAGCTCAAAGTTGAACAACAGCTCCATCTAGTGGTGACACACGTGGACTGCAAACAAGTCCACAATTTTATCATTTCATTTCTTTAAGACCAGGCTGTGATAAATAAAAACAGTCTGGTGCTCACAACACAAACAGGACTGACGCGGTGTGTGAAAAATGATCTTATGGCTTCCTTCCCCCTGCATATAGAAGGTATCACCCAGGCGCACTGACTAACTGACCAGAATCAGAGTGTAAACACAGGAGTTTCAGCAGTTTGCTGCTCAGGAGCACACACACGAAAAGTTATCAACAATCATTTTAGGAAAATCACACAAAATAATTTTAAAAAATTTGAAAAGTGTGGTGTGCAGAACAACCTTTCAATACAGCGCCACCTGCAGGTCTTTTGGGGTTTGCCTCTAACAGCTTTGGAAAATGTCTGAAGCTCAGTCAGGTTGAGTGGAGATCGACAAACACCCATTTTCAAGTCTTGCCACAGATTATCAGCGGGATTTAGGTCTGGACTTTGACTGGGCCATTCTAATCCATGACTATGCCTTGATCTAAACCAGGGATGTCCAGACTTGTTGCACCGAGGGCCAAAATCCCCAAACTGAAAGTATTCATGGGCCAGAATGTTCTGGTTTTCCCCCCAATTAAAAACACAACTTTTTATTGTGAATTCTTTCTCTTTTACCTGCACAACAATAAATTAAACATGTAATATTTTACATTTAGGCTCATTATTTTCTATTTTGTAGGTCTAAAAAATATTTTTTGTTTATTCCTCGTGACAAAAATAAGAGTTTTCCTCTAAAAGCTTTGCTGTATATCACCAAATCTAATGGATTTGTCCATTTTTAAGTAAGAAGTCGCTGGATGTTTGTGGCCCGACTTATTATGAAACTCTTTGTCTTGTACTTAACAATTTCCATTTAGGAGGATATAAACTTGCCACAGAATATTTCATCCTAAAAAAAACTACAAAAAGTGTCGGAGGGCCAAATTGAAACCATTCTTGAATGCGGTCGTACTTTGGAGGCCCCTGCAGCCGAGGTCATTCCAATCCGTGGCGATCTAAACCAGGGGCGTCCAAACTTTTGGTCACACGGCACAAAATCGACTCGCAGGTCAAAATATCTTTAGTTTTTTTTCCTTCTCAACTATAAGCTGCAGTACTTTAATTATTGTAGATCCAAAACTTAAAAAAGGGTTTTGCACTTTTCCTTTATTAAAAGAAAAGTGTCCAGTTTTTTAATTTTTTATGTTTTTTTGGTCAATTTTGAGAAATAAAAACAGAATTTAGTTTTCTTTTGTTGTTTTTTGTCTTTACCTGGATTTTAGTCGTCTCAGTCATCATTCAAAAGTCATTAACAGAAAGGGATTCAACATGTTTCAGATCTCTACTGGTTCACACAAATCATGAATTTGTTTACATGTGACTATACAGTTTGTGTTTTTTAAATAAATATGAAGAAATGAAACAACACATTGGACCCTTGTTTGAAGAGAAAACGCACTGGATGAACAAAAAACTGAGAACTCAAACGGAGCGAAACTGCATGAAGAACAGCTTCCGTTAGCATGTTTAATTAAGAAAACTCAAAGCACTTTAGCATGAAACCGATGCACTATTGTCGCACTGAATGACAAATGAATGAGGAAAAGTTTGATCTGGAGAATAAATCCGTCCCCTGAACAACATTTATTGAGTTGGCAATAATTATTAGCAGGGATCAAACTGCGTGTTACTGCGGGACCTGCGTTTGCCACTCATAGCTGTGAAATCTAAAACTTATACTCAAGACGGCACAAAAACTGAAGAAACACTGAAAGGTTTAAGAAGAAAAGATAAAAAAAAGGAACTAAATGTTCCAGTTCAGGTCTTTGAAAACACTTCCTGTATTTAGCAAAGTTCAGTCAATTAATTAAAGCAGATTATTCTGACGATTAATCGATTAATCACATAAAAAAACTGGAACGTTCTGCAGATTTTTAATTTAACCTCTTAGGCTTTTTTTTTTATTCAATATTAAAAATACAATAAAAGAGGCAAATAAACAAATAAAAACATGCTATTGCCTAAAACGCATTAATATAGCTTTCCTTTAGTGAGTTAGATCCCGGTGAAGCCAAAACTGCCACTTGAGGAGTTTTGGGTCGAACAGATTTACAAAGGTTTGTTTTTATCTTAAATGCAAAATGTTTCTATATATTTTGTTCAGTTTTGGCTTCGTTACTGCTCTGGGTTTGTTGTTCTTTCAGCAAATGGCCTTTTTAAGAGTTTGTGTTCTCCAGTGAACGATTAATCGATTAATCGATTACTAAATTAATTCAGTTCAATCATCTTTATTATCCCCAAGGGGCAATTGTTGTGCAGCACAGTAGGAAAACAAACCAACATAGATAACCATGCATACATGAGACAGAAAGACATATCTAATCATTTAAAATCATTAAGGAACATTAAAACTTCAGGGACAAATGATTTTTTGAATCTGTTTGTCCGATACCTTGGGTAAAGACGTCTCCGTCCAGAAGCAACTGGAACGCTTCATGACGACGGTGATCCTCTTGCTCCAATATCTGATTTGCTTTCAGGATAAACCTGGTCTGGTACAGATGTCCCTCAAAGTAACTCTCGCGATCTTTGAACATAATTTGATCATATTCAAAAGTCTGTTCCTGTCTCCAACAGTTAAAACGCCGAACCAACGGAAAATATGAAAAGAACAGACTGAATAAAACAAGAATAAAACATACACATGAACGTAGAATCAACATTAAATCCTTGACGCTTACGATAAAAAGACATCCTCTGATGAGCCTTTTTGCATACAGAGTCCACATGGAGTTCAAAGGTCAGCCTATCGTCAATCACTGCCCCCAAGTACTTATAATTATTTGTGACTTCAACTTTTCTGTCTGAAATGACCTCAGGCTGTAGACGAGTACAGCTGTCTGACCGTTTCTTTAGGTTCTGTTCTGAGACATTAATCTGTAGAAAGGAGGCCTCACACCAGTCAGGGAACTTCCTGACCACTGCCCCGTGATCCGGGTCGTCACTACTGAGGCGGGATACAACAACTGTATCACCAGCAAACTTTAAAATGTGTCTCTGAGGATGTTGACTGCGACAATCATTTATATACATAATAAACAGGAGAGGTGACAAGACACAGCCCTGGGGAGTCCCCGTGGAGAAGAAGAGAACATCGGAAAGTACCCCATTTACTATCACTCTCTGAGACCGAACAGGGAGTCCATAAGCCAACTTATGAGACCAACATCAATATTAAAAAGTTACTTATTAGCTGACGGAACAAATTAGTTGACGATTATTTCAATAATCGACTCATCGCGATCAGTTCGACGAATCGTGCAGCCCTACTTCTGAGTAAAAGTCACAGGACAGATGTGGCGCCTGCAGGACACATCAAAAGTCTGGTTATTTAAAAGCGAATACTTCCTGTTGTAAGAAGATTTTAAACTGTCTGCGATCATTTAGCTCTAATTAAGAGTAAAAAGTCTTCAGCTGCATCAGCCACCTGTGCCGGGGGCCGAATTTGCGTCAAAACGATCCGTCCAAAGTGCTGCAGATGTAAAGCATTTCGTATCTTCTAACAATCATTTTCCCTCCAACAGTCTTTGTAAAACAGCAGAAACGTTGTCTGAGAAATGCCGCTTTGAAACATCAGATCATCTGAGGCTTTTGGAAAAGAGAATGAAACCATTAGATGAGACTAAAGCATCAGTTTAGGAGCTAAAAGGCTTCATCTGCTCTCCACCTCGTGTTTTAAATCATCTCCTCTCTCATGTGTCTCCTTCCAACCTTTTATTCACCCTTGCTTGTTTTTTTGCCATCAGCTTTTAACAACTTTTGCAAAACGTTTCAGGAAATGGAACCGAGCAGCAGCAGAAAGCCATGGGTGATTGAAATAGAAGCAGCGTGGAGCCGGCGTGGAGGCAAATAAAAGGAGGAAACCCAATAAAAGTCACCAAGAAAAGAGCGTTTCCGCTCATGAAACTTTTAACGGTTTATTCACAGCGTGGCCTCCGTCTGACACTCAGATATGGAGGACTGAAACTGACATTACTAAAAATAAAAGCAGAAATGTGTATGTTTTGTTTTTCCTTTTCCTCATACAAGCGTTTGTTCTTTTTCCATTTCCTCGTCTCCTCTTTTTACTTCACCGTCTGCATTTCTGCCTCATTATGCAAAAGAGGAGGGCGGCCATCTTGGTCCAGCTCCTCTACTATTGGTCAATAAACAGGAAGCAGCAGGATCCATACGCAGATCGATTGTTCATGCCTGCGCCTTTGGCTTCAGTTTAGCAACCGAAGTATCGTGATGGAGGGAGCGGAGAGACGGTCTGTTGGAGTCGTTAAGGGAAGCTGCAAACGGACTGACCAATAGCAGAGGAGCTGGACCAAGATGGCCGCCCTCCTCATCTGCATAACGAGGCAGAAAAGCAGAAAAGAGGAGACGAGGAAATGTAAAAAGAACAAACGCTTGTATAAGGAAAAGGAAAAACAAAATATATTTATTTCTGCTTTTATTTTCAATTATGTCCATTTTGGTCTTCCATACTCAGAGAGGCTCTGGTAACGGAACAACATGATAACTGTAAAGGTCTTAAATCCACATACACCTTTATATTAGTCTTCTTCTAATTCATCCTCTAAAATATGGTGATATTTCAATGCAAGTCACAAATTTACATGGGAATTTATAATTTTTGTGTCTGAATTTATAAACCCTGCTGGCTTTTATCCCTTTCATATACCTGTATGTGACCCCCCTCTCCCCCAGAATTGAATGTACTAATCCAAAATCCAGTATAGAAGCTTATATTTCAGTTTTGACCTTAGTTGATTAAAGCTTTTGATTGTGTTTTAATCAGTCCCACACAATTCAACAATATAGAAAGAAAAATAAAATAATATTGATTTTTAAAAAATATTTCTTTGACTAACCTGAGCGGTTCTATTCCAACTGTATTTTATGTATTTTTCTTCTTCTTCTTGGGATTATTGGCGGGTGGCATCAAACGTTAAGATGCATTATCGCCATCTGCTAGGCTGGAGTGCGAGCCAGAGTAATCAGCTTAATTTATATTCTTGCAAATAATCATGTTTCCCTTAAAAATCTTATAAAATCTTATAAATTCTTGCTTTAATTTCTCTCTTTTCATCCTATATTTTTCACACTGAATTACAATATGCTCTCCAGTTTCCAAATCCAGACCGCATTCACATCTACCCTGATGTTTACCAAAGATGTGTAAAGTTTGATTTAACCGTGTACGTCCGAAACGTAATCTTGTTATGACTCCTTGTTCTTTTCTGATTTTTTCCAGTTACTTCCATTTTCCCTACCATCGTTTGTATTTGAAATAGATGTCGACCTTTGACTCCCTCCTCCCAAAACCTCTGCTATTCTAATTTTATTTTACTCTTAATAACAGATTTTATTTCAGATTTATGCAGTTTCCATGATTCTGTTTTGAGACTGTTTGGCTCGGCGATCTGCAACTTCATTTCCTTCAAGCTCTTTACTAGCAGGAACCCACATGAACTTAACTATTAAATGGGATCGTGTAAGTCTAAATAAAATGTAATAAATGTCATATGCTAAATCTATACGGCTTTTAGACTTTTAGAGATATCAAGGATGATAGTGAATCTGAGCAGATAAGAACTCTTCCTATTCTATTTTGTATTTTTTCTGATTGTTTTCAGTCTTTTCAATGCGTAGAAGAAGAGAACCTGTCGCCTGTTGTGCCTATGGGGCTCAGCACTGCCCCCTATCAGTAAGGCACGGTACTTTCTGCCTCAACATGCGCATTTTCACTGCACATTTTACGGCCAATCACAAAGACTAAACATGTCGCGAACATTCATTAAATATATTAGACTGTGGAACGTCAGCATAAGTGTAATTAAACAAGTATATTGGCGATATAAAGAGAGGCAGTAATGGGCATCCCCCAACTGCCTGCTTTATTCACTGTGTGTGACACAGCGCCCCCCAAAGGTGAGGCATGTATTTCAACAGGCAATGTGTAAATTCAGCAATTTTAACCATAAAAATGTTAATACCAATAGAAAACGTATTAATAGAAAATTCAGGAGGAAAAACTGATTTTCTCTCATCATTGTTAGTGTCTATTTTACCTCTCATGTACCCATTTTACTTGTCAGGATTCCCCTGACTGCACGTCACTGATACATATTAACAAGAAACCGTCACATTTTCAGGGTCCATTCCCACCAGCCCAGTTTAGTCCGCTTTAATCTAACTCCAGTTTGTTTGTCTAGAAAGTCTGGTTCATTCGTGGAGGTGTGAATGTGTAATCGAACTCTGATGCTATCGCTAAACAGGAAAAATCCTGTTTCCCTTAAAAATCTTACAAATGCTTTGTTTATCATTTCATGTTTAATTAAAACTTTGTTTAAGCCATATTTTCTTAATTCTTGTTTTAATTTCTCTCTTTTCATCCTATATTTTTTAAACTGAATTACAATATGCTCTACAGTTTCCAAATTCAGATTCATTTTTGGTCAGTTTCATGAAGAAGGAAGTTGCGCTCAGTGTCTTCTTTAGAGGTTTCCATGTCGTTTCCTTCAGTGGTTCTTGGTGCAGCGCCCCCAGAGGTGAGGAGGGGAACAGGAAAAATCAGATTTTTCTCCTGAATTTTCTATTAATACGTTTTCTATTGATATTATCAACATTTTTATGGTTAAAATTGCTGAAATTACACATTGCCTGTTGAAATACATGCCTCACCTCTGGGGGGCGCTGTGTCACACACAGTGAATAAAGCAGGCCGTTCGGTTTGGCTGAAGTGAACTCTAGGGCGGTTTGAATGCATTTGTGAACGCCAAGGGGACCAGAGACCGTTCCAGAAGCAGGAAGTGGACTAAAGCGCAGGGCATTCTGGGTAAATACAACCAAAACAAACACGCAATGCTAGCACTACCAGGAGAAATGGCTCGTGGTCTTTTACCAACACAATAAAAACAATCCTACAACTGCGAAAATCTGACGCCACCTCATTTTTGGTCAGTTTCATGAAGAAGGAAGTTGGGCTCAGAGTCTTCTTTAGAGGTTTCCATGTCGTTTCCTTCAGTGGTTCTTGGTGCAGCGCCCCCACAGGTGAGGAGGGGAACAGGTTGCTGAAAGGGTTTCGTTGGTTTGACACAGTGAAGTGAAAGCGAAGCACAGCAGCCGAAAATGTAACAAATGTTGCAGTTTTGGTCCCCAATCGACCCGAGTCTACCAGACGATCAGGTGTGAAAACCCCCACAGAATATAATATTTTAACTGGGTCCAGATATTTTTTAAAAACATCATAAAATAGAAACAGTTCCTGCAGATGACACATTTTCTCAGCCACATTTCTGCACCGTCATCAACATCATAACGTTATGAAATACAATATGTTCAACCAAAGAAAGGCACCAAGCTTTAACATGAAAGCTTTATCGTTCAAACGGTGTAATTTTCATGTTTTTAATCACACTGGGTGGATGAACGGCTCCACCCGGATAAATCCCCACTGACAAATTCAACTGGAGAATTTCTGTGTTATTTTTAATATCAAATCTGAATAAATTGTGTGTTTTTTAAAACAAATTATGTAGTATAACAGACATACTAACATAAACAGCCACACCTGCTGTCATGAAGCTTCCTCTAAAGGCATATAAAGAGTGGATGGACCATATTATGGCCATATTGCCAGTATTTTTCCAGTTCCAGATGACTTGGCAGCATTGCCCTCTTCCTGCTGTGTCATCTGCCGTGTTTTTACATCCCATAAGCAGCACATTTAGAAACCTGGATCCATATAACAAGCTCAGACTCAGAGTGAGGTTACCACGGGTCAGCATGTCCAGTGATGCCCAGAGGCGTGCTTCAGGCGACATCCGCAGTGCCCATGTAAGGTCACTTCCTTCCTCAGAACCAGAGCTTCTTGGCAGGCTGGGTCAGCTCCTCTCCTCTGTAATTACTGTAGGTGGCCTCAAGAAGGGCTGGCGTTTATTTCAAAGGAGCCGTGCTGGTGTTGGTTCAGACACAGAAGAGTGTCCTGCTGCCATGTTCCAAATTAGAGTGAAAACACATATTTGAACATGTAATAACATGTTAGTGGGGGGGACCAGAGGCCCATGTTTAGACACAGGCTGCTTGAAAACGTCCTCTGGTGCCTTCATCTGTTCACTAAATGTCTGTCCGAAACAAAATGTTGGAGATAATTGGTTCACAGACACAAACAGTGATGGATGGATGGACGGACGGACGGATGGCTGGATGATGGATGGATGGATAGATGGATGGATGGCTGGATGGATGCATAAACAGATGGATGGATGGATGGCTGGTTGGATGATGGATGAATGGATGGATGGATGGATGGATGGATAGATGGATGGACAGACAGATGGCTGGATGGATAGATGGATGAAAGGATGGATGATGGATTGATGGCTGGATGGATGATAGATGGATGGACAGACAGATGGATGGCTGGATGATGGATGGATGGATGGACAGATGGATGATGGATGAATGGATGGAGAGACGGATGGATGGCTGGATGGATGGATGGACGGACGGCTGGATGGATGGTGGATGGATGTATGGACAGATGGATGGATGGATGGACGGACGGCTGGATGTATGGACAGATGGATGGATGGATGGACAGATGGATGATGGATGAATGGATGGAGAGACGGATGGATGGCTGGATGGATGGATGGATGGACAGACGGCTGGATGGACGGACGGCTGGATGTATGGACAGATGGATGGATGGATGGACGTTGTGGCTCCAGGAAGTTGGTTATTCTCCATCAGGAAGTCGGCCCAGCGGCTGAAAGCGGGCCGATGACGGAGCGCCTTCACCGACTGTGTGAGGCTCCTGACGGGCCGATGGGCGGTCCGGAGCCCAGCGGCTGAAAGCTGAGCCAGCCTCTAACCGCAGCTGTGGTTTCATGTACTTTCCCTGCTGCGGAGGTTCACTGAAACTGAAACATGCGGTGCGTTTGATCAGCAACAGAAGGTGCATTGCTGGGTTTTTTTTTCAAAAAGCAGATCTCACTGGAGCGATTGCCCTCTTCAAATCCACATATTGCATAAAACTGTCATGATGCCCAAAACACCCCAGAACTGTGACAGAAACACTACAAAACCTATTAAATATTCACCTCTTTTGAAAGAAATGTTCATATATCAGTGCTTTATTTTTTTATTTCTTATTTATCTAGAAAAATAAAGTGGTTTATGACGAACCCCCAGTATTTGTGCAGGTTCGGGACCACAACTGCCTGTGAACATTTAACATACACGAATACTTGAGACCCCCTCTAAAAACGCTTATAACTGCCCATTTCAATACCTAAATATGCGTTGCAGCTGCAGCATGCAACTTTTACAAAAATATTTTTACATATCTGTTAAAACCGTCTCCATGTTGTGACAGTTTGGTCTGAAGCAGATAATCTGTGAAAAGATGGAGCTCCTCCTCCTCCCTGAGCTGCTATTGCCGTCTAAAGAAATGCTCCACCCCCGACCTGAAACAACCAATCAGAGCCAGGAGGAGGGGCTTAGCGCTGCCAATCACCCTCATGTACGCGCTGCTAAATGTGCTGATGGTGGAGAAACAACTTAATGTTCCAGGAAAACTGTTTATCCGCCGTCATCGGTGGCCATGCTAACTAGCATTAGCATCAGGCTATGTTGTGGTGAACCAGCTGTAGCGTAGCAGAGAGCAGGGGGAGTGTGTGAGCAGCGCTAAGCCCCTCCTCCTGGCTCTGATTGGTTGTTTCTGACTGAGTGGTGGATTTCTGCAGTTAGTACTGGGAGCACTGGGAGGAGGCAGAGGAGCTGTCTTATATTATTCTGTCATGGCACAATAATTTTAACAAATATGTAAAAAAACATTTTTCATAAAAGTTACATACTGCAGCTTTAATACGCAGTGGAAATCGTTTTAGCGCTACTGCAGAAGCTAACATCTACAGTCTTCCTTCGTAGCTCTGCTCTTGGGGCAACAGCCAATCAGCACCAAGGAAAATAAATGCAGCTCTAGGATTGGCTGCTGTACAAATGCCAGCCAATAGCATGTCAAGTAGCGTTGTGCTGCCTTGATTTTTTTAGCTTCTTAAGCTGCATTTTCTTTGGAGTATTTTAGATATGCTCTAAGTGACTTTTCCTTGAAAAACAAAGAAAATCTGTGAATGCTGAACCACGAATAGGTGGGAGTCCACTGTAATTACATTTAAAAAACAAAAAATAACTTGTTTTATAAATAAGACTAAAGATATCAACAACAACGTGCTTTCTAACGGAGGAAAAAGTTACGACACCCTACCTTCTACTTGCTACTTGGCTCCACTCCTCACACTGAGCTGTAAGACGTTTGCAGAGTTTCTTGCAAGTTCAGCCTTGTTCAAGTCACCCCACAACATCTCAGAGAGATAAAGGTCTGGACTTTGACTAGGCCCAGGTCTCTTCATTTCGTAGTCCTCAGTGTTTTGGGTCATTGTGACGTTACAGGGTCCGTTTCTGCTTCAGTTTCAGTCCCACTGATCTCCTGATGATTCACAAAGCTACCCAGTAGCATAAACAGCTTCACGCATACTGGAAAACTCATCAGTCCGTTTGTTTCGCTGAGTTGTATTAAAACAAACAGTTGGTGTCAAAGACTGCAAAAAAACAAAAACAAAAAAGAACTCGCACATGTCCAAACAAAAATAGTCCAGCATCTGGGTGTTGAGGTCAATAAACGTCTCTCAAACTCACTCAAGTGTTGACATGCTTGTAAACGTAGCAACCGAAGCAGACTTTCACAGACGGTTTGACGTATGAAGATGGAAAAATGGAGAGAAAAACAGTTTTAAATAAGTTGGATGATCTTTTTAATACGTCTGAGTGAGAGTTTGTGTGGTTTAATACACTGAATATTTCTGTTCTTTCCTGCATTCATATTTCATTGGTTGTTGAATAAATACTGGCCTGGTTGGCCCCGTCTTTATGCCCCCATGCTTTATTTTAATTATTAGTTTAAAATAACTAGTCTATATAAAAATAACAGTTTTTCTCACTTGAATTAATCTAAGTTGATTGTAGTTGATTGTAGTGACATAAAAAACGTTGGAAAAAGCCATTTTTTTGTGCACTCATAGCTGCAATAAGGCTTTTGATAAATGTCATACTCTGTTTTAAAGGATTTCTGGTTAATGTAGATGAATGCAGTTCAGTTCTGACTAGTCTAAATACTTTATACTTGACACTATAGTCCAGATTTAATTAAAAAAAAAGAGTGACATAGCCCTTTAATTTAGCACTTAACAGGAGTCTACACCAACTCAAACACCAACTTCAGCCACGTTACCCTTCAAAGAGACATATTTTCTTAACCTGCTAACACTAAGCCAAACAGAAGGCTCTCTGAATTGACAGAATATGCAAACAAGCAACAGAAAACCTGTTTGTTTTGTTTTTCTTAAGCGCGCCTGTCGGTCCCAGATGAAATGGCGCCCTGGGCAAAGAGCCATATCAGGAGCTGCTCCTGCTGTGCTGTCTGCAGGAGTCCCTGTAGGCTTTGATGACAGAAGAAGCGACAGCATTCACACATCTCATCCTTTCAACCCCCAACCAAATGGCAGCGCTGCAGACGCTGGTCGCCTTCGACTCCACAGGCGGTTTAGAAAGTCGGTAGAGCGCGACTCTCCCAGGTGACGCGCTGAATTATCCGAGACACAGCTGTTTGTGATTTTCTACTGGACTGTAAACTGATCCCCATTTGAGAAAGGGAAGGACAAATAGAAATGCTGTAATACCTGCAAATAACGAGAATTGTTGTACTTTGCATGCACTCTGATGTGTAATTTCTCCCTGTATTTCTCTATAAAGCAGTCAAGGACTGTAAGGCAGCTAATTTGGATAAGCAATCTGGTTTTTGTGAGGTAGTGTGGAAGGAAGGTGAGAAGTAAACAACTGGAAACACACCTGCACTTCATTAGTCTGTACCATTAGAAAATAGGTCAAACCAAACAACAAAATCTAAAGTATAAAACAGGAATAAAATTATTAATCGAATTCACAAACTGATATACACAATTACATGATCTGCAAAATAAAACGTTCAACACAGGGCAACTCAAAAGTTTACCTTAAAGAGAACAAACAATACGACACACAAAAGAAAACCCTCCATTTGGTCATACCTGATGATGCAATCAGTGACATCACGAAATGCTGGGCCGGCCCCGCCCATACACCTGTTCTGGCTGCACCTTGCAAAACCTCAAACTCTTACCTAGTTTCTCGTGCAAATAATGCGCTTGAAATATGACAAACTAGTTTTTCAGCATGAAATAGGAACTTGTTTTAAGTCAATAATTTCTTCATATTAATAAAAAAGTGCCAGATCGACTGGCAGATTTTTTTCACTTATACCAAAACCTTTTTCCCATGTTACAAGTGAAAATATCTGCGAGTGGAACTTGTTGTTTTTTTTAAATCAATATTAAGGAATTATTGACTTAAAACCAGCTCCTATATCTGCTGAAAAGTTACTGTAAGTTAGTTTTGTCTTATTTCAAGTGTTTTAAGATATTTGCACTAAAACTGGAGCAGAAATACTTGGTAGATTTTGTTTTTGCAGTGCAGGTTATTCCGTGAACCAAAGTCACAAGAGCAACGTTCAAACTCAAGCATTATGGTCACCTATAAAAAGATGAAATAAATTAGAAATACGTTTAAGGGACAAGTGGTAAATAACTACGACTTGGGGCTGGAATGATCTGGTCTCGGACCAGCTTCTTGATTATCTTTAATATTGCAAGCCAGAGTGCTGATCATCATGAAGGTTTTCGTCCTCTCTCCACCTGAAAACAAACAATTTCCTGTAAAAGCAGCCTCAGCCCTTCTCCTCCCCTCTCTTCTTCGAGGAACCGCCTGGAAGACATAAACACAGCAGCAGCCCGGCCCACTCACTTTGGTTTCTGAGGGCTGGCTCGCAGCTGTTTCCACATTCTCCACCTTTCTGTTTGTGTTCTGCAGCAGCCACGGGCTGACTGCTGTCAGTCGCCGCTCTGATTCACCAGGGACGACGCTCTGCGTCTGTTTACACAGGAGCAGAAGTGGTGAAACGCACCACACGGGGTGTCAGAGCTCAGCCTGATGAAGTATTCCACCATCAGCTTGCTGTTTGTTTTCCAACCCACAACTTTACAGTTTGGGTTTAGTTTTAATTTTGAGCTTGTATACTTTTATGTAGCAGCCAGTTAAACAGCTTTAATAGTGTTGCTGTATAATAACAGACAAATTTAAACTGTTTTTCTTTTGGTTTCTGGATGAAGAGTTTAATTCTCAAGAAGTTTCTTATTCCTCTGGAACAGCTCATTGGATGGAAACAATTATCCCCCCAGTCACATAGTTGTGCACATGCCTGGTCTTTGCATGCTGCTTAAAGCTGCAGCATGTAACTTTTACAAAAATGTGCTTTTTGCATATTTGTTAAAACTGTCTCCATGTCGTGACAGTTTGGTCTGAGACAGATAATCTGTGAAAAGATGGAGCTCCTCCACCTCCTCCTTGAGCTGCTATCGCTGTCTAAAGAAATGCTCCGCCCCCAGACCTGAAACAACCAATCAGAGCCAGGAGGAGGGGCTTAGCGCTGCCAATCACCCTCGTGTTCGCGCTGCTAAACGTGCTAATGGTGGAGAAACAACTCACGTTCCAGGAAAACTGTTTACCTGCCGCCATGCTAACTAGCCTTAGCATTAGCAGCAGGCTATGTTGTGGTGAACCAGCTGTAGCGTAGCAGAGAGCAGGGGGGGGAGTGTGTGAGCAGCGCGAACATGAGGGTGATTGACAGCGTTAAGCCCCTCCTCCTGGCTCTGATTGGTTGTTTCTGACTGAGTGGTGGATTTCTGCAGTTAGTGCTGGGAGCACTGGGAGGAGCTTGATTTTTTTCATATACTTATACTGTCACAACATCATGATAATTTTAACAAATACGTAAAAAAAACCCCCATATATTATGCATTTTAACAGAACCTATCTGACAACATGAAGCAGGTTTACAGATCTTGAAGAGCGACATGCTATGTTCACACAGCTGGTTTTGACGCTAAAATCCAATTTTTTTGCATGGTTGTTCATACTAAATAAATGCGACTTCTGCGAACAGTTTACAACCCCAAAGTGAACCGCATGCGCAGAAGAAGAACGTAGACGTCGCACAGCAGCGCATTGTGAGCACGCTCGCTATGTGTGATGTTATTGCGTCCTCTAACTGCGCATGCAGGACACTTTCAGGTTTCTTGCAGTTCACACAGATCACATGCAAGTCGCAAATATTTGGAAATGTGTTCGACCACGTGAAAAAAATCGGATTTCACAAAAAAATTGGAACTGAGCATTAAGGCCTGCGGTGTGAACGTAGCCTAAGAGACACAAATAACCCATGCACACAAACGTACACACATTCCTGCACACAGCTCTGTATAGCATCTCAACTGGATTTAAGCCCAGACTTTGACTAGGCCACTCTAAAATCTTCATTTTGTGCTGTTCACTGATGGAGTTGGTGATGTGCACCATCACACTCCCACCGCCATCGTGTTCTTTTTATCTACTTTTCTTTTTTCTTTAAGACAAAAAACACAGCAAGACAACTATGAAGGTTCATTTGAGAATTAAATACCATGAAATAAAAGGAAACAGCATAGAAGAAACGTTGATGCGGTGAAACTTTAGCGACGGTGGTAGTTTGACATCAGAGCTAACGGCAGGAACACCTTTCCAGAAGTTGCATTTTTACCCAAAAGTCTTGAAAATCATCAATATATTTTTGGCAAAACTGAATTTCGTTAGGTCATGGGATGATGTTTTGCTCTTTGAGATCTTGTGACCCACTTTATGTTGTCAGACAGGTTCTGTTTGAGTGATTTTTTTAACTATAGGTCAGAGATAGTAAGTTAAGCCACAGATTGCTTAACCTTTTAACAAATTGTAAAGCCAGAAAAAAATAATTATATTTTGAAGACAGTTCAGTTACCCTTTGCTTTTGTTTGGTCCTTCCATGCAGGATAGCTTTGTTTATCATTCAAACGTCTTTACTATGGATGCTTTGTGTGCACTAACCAGTAAATTTTGTTTCATTAAATACATTTAGATTCATAATTTGATCTGCAATGGACTTTAAATTGGTGGCGAGGTAAAGAAATCAGCCTCACTGTTTAATGAATCAATGATCTCACCATGTTAGCTGTGCTGTTTTTGCCATTGTAGTCTTCAGCATAACATTGACCTCAGTAAAAAGCACATCTAAAACATCACAGCGGTCACTTTTTAGTGCAGATATTACAAATAAACCTGTTTTATTAGATATTAATGAATTAGAGGAGTTGGGGGATTCCCTTGTAAATGAGTTTAGGAGCAAAGCTGAATGGAAATGAGAGATGTGTGAGAGGTTTTTATTGGGGGTGAGTGCATGATTCAAGAGTCCATACATAGGTTTTAAATGAGGGGGAAAAATCTCCAGTTGTTTATCTTTCTGTGGTTTAGTGGTGTCGCGTGTCACCAACATACTGGGTCGTTAAAACAAACTGGACAAGCACCATTTCAGCATCAGGAAATCGGAGTTTTCCCATCATCTCTGCCAGGAGCACTGTGTCCTGAAACAACGAGCGTAAACATGTTTACTGACCACAAGGCTGAGAAATACACCTTTTTACCTGATTTATAATTTTATTTGGAAAGCATGATTTCCAAATAAGGAGTATTTTTGTGTTTAGGTGAGGTGGTGGATCAGTTTCTGGGAGCATCAGAGATCAGGCAGACAAGCTGGAAAAAGCTGCAGGTCATCTTCAGAAACGTATCAAACACAAAACGAGAAACACTGCAGAAATATGAGGAACTGACAGCTGACTGAGAAAAACAGGCAGTATGTAAGTACTCCAAAGAGTGATTACTTGCTGAGGACAGGGAGTTTACAGTTAATTCTAAAGTTCAGATGTTTACATAGACTCATCATGGACATGAATGTAATTAGTTTAACTTGGAAGGACTTAATTTAGTGGGGTGCTGTTTGTAAAGTTACACAGTCAAAAATTATCAGATATAATTTGGGTTATTAACCTCTCAGAGAGAAAAAATGGAGGTTTATGTTTCAAAGTCATATTTTCGCCATGTTAATCATTCATTTATAAATATCATAGTTTTAAACTACATGTTTGATAGCAAGCTAAATATTTAGTTAGCAAGCTAATTGTTTAGCTTCAAGCTAAATCTTTAGTTTGATAAAGTATTTAGCTCAGATCTAAGTATTTAGTGAGCAAACGAAATATTTAGCTCCAAACTTTAGTTAACTCCAAATATTTAGTTAGCAAGCTAGCTCAGAGCTAAATATTTAACTAACATGCAAATTTATTTGCCGATAACTGGAAGTGGACTACCAAAATAAAAGCTGGGTCTTGGAAACCTTTATAAAGATTCCAAACTAAATATTTAGGTCAAAGCTAAATATTGAGATTAGATATTTAGCATTTCGCTTGCTTAGAAACTAAATATTTTGCTCAGAGCTAAATATTTAGCAAACACGCAAATTCACTTGCCGATAACTGGAAGCTGGGTCTTTCGAACCTTTATAAACTCCTACTGGCGAGTCTGATTTGCTTCAGTCGTTGCTCATGTCACCTCTGAATCATTTTTTCTTCTCCTCTCTACAACCCTTTCAGCACCTCAGTGATGCACCGGCACCCCAAGGGCCTGCATGAGGGAGGTGGGATGGAGTGGGCGGAGGGAGGTGGCCAGAGAGGAAATGATCAAAACAGAACGACAAATGAAACTAAAGGCTTAAACACCTATGTATCATAACACACACACACACACACACACACACACACACACACACACACACACACACACACACACACACACACACACACCTTTGAACACAGGACCTTCTTGATGCAAGCTAACAATGCTACCAAGTCATTGACGTTGTATGTTGTGTTACCCTTCAACCATGGAAAAAGAACAATTCAAATAAATCAGTAATCCCTTCTAATGTGCAATAATATGAGATGTATGCCAACAATGAAAGGGATAATGGATGAAATTAAATGAAGCTATTCTCATAAATAGCAGTTCTGTTGCACATGCTAGCTCTCCCAGGGTGTCCCTGAATGAACATTAACACATGGGTAATAAAACATGATGCGGACTTCTTGAACGAGACACTTTGAAAGCAGAGCCAGGTTACGGTCACCGCAGACAGAAACTAACTGCAGCATCTTTGAAAAAGCAGCTCAACCTCAAGATACACAAAGACAATTGCCCTGTCAAATCACGGCCTCTCCATTGTCTTCACCCCACAGTTTGTTCATGACCTCCGAACCTGCTGATTGTACAAAGAAAGGGTTTTTCCTGACAATAGGGAATATAGTTTATGTTGCGGGGTCGGAGGACAATGGATGGGAACCTGTGGCTAGTGTAGAATATACCACAATGAGACTGTATAGCTCACCACAGTGAAACTGTGTCTGTTCTGCCAGGTTAATTTAAGCCACAGACCGGTTCCTACGCAGCCAAAGCAGAGAGGCTTGTTGATCTAATGTTTACCAGATGAGGTTTTGTATTGCACAGATGTCTTTACTGTAAGTAAAACCTGAGTTTGGTTTTGTTGGACCTACAAAAGATCAAAAAAGTTCTTTAAAAAATTTGAGAAACTACATGAACGCAAAGTTCTTGTTAGTTTCTCATTTGTGATACATAAGGTCCCAAAGTAATGCATGTTTTGACAAAGTTTTAAGGCCCATTTAAGGCAAGAAATGTTAATGCTCCACCTATTATTGCTTCTCATTGCCTTTTCATTTCCTTTCTCATTTGTTCTCATCTTTACACCTTCCTACCTCATCTCTGACGACAAACTGTCTGGTCTGATCAGAGTGTGACCACAACATGACCACAGGCATGGGCAAAAATAGCTCATGTGGCTCCACCCTTGGACAAATATAGTGTAGAGAACCCACAGGAAAAGGCAGGGAGGACTAGGTTAATTCCCCAATTTACTGCATTTCTACAGTCATGGTAAAAAAAAACAAGAGTACATCCTCTCTTAATTCTTGGTTTTTGGGAAACCAGATGAAAAACCATCAGAAGTAGTGACTTTTCCTTATAGAACAGGACTTCTTGGCAGTGAAGTCATGACTGTTTCTAGACCTCAACAGTCTGGTAAATGTGGCTAGAATCTAAGGACAATCGTGACTCCAACATTTGTTTGTCATCTTTACTTGCTCAACAGAAATTTGTTCACTTCACAGCTGTTTTGAAAAAGGTGATTGCTACTTTTTATTGATGAACAGAAACCAATAAAACATCTGCAAGAAAGTACCATTCATAACTTGAATACTGACCTTTTGAAGTGAATGATGTACCAACCCCTGACTGTGCAGGATGATGCATGACGGAAGTGGCTTTTGAACTGCCCACCACGGGGATCTGTGCTGAATTCTCAACCAAATCCATGTTTTCTACCAAGCAACCACAACACAAACCACCCTGCAGACACAGCCTGAACCCTGCTGTGAAAATATATACCCAGGGAGGGTAAAACTGGTTCCTATGAGAGCCAGTTAACCTGAACAAAGTCAGTTAAGGAAATATGGATGCAGGACACCAACCATCTTCATGATACACATAATTACATCTTGTTTCGAAAACTTTAATGTGAGAGGACGTACTTGCTCTGCTTAGGGTGGGTGACAACTTGTAACTCTTGGAAGACACTTGATGGCATAGTTGATACATAATTCCTTTTTAGGGTCGACCTTATGGCTACCAAAACTTACATTTCAGAACCCATTGGTTGGGTTGAGGTGCTCTGTGGAAAAGCAAAAATAAAGAGGTTATACTCAGCTTTCCCAAGTGTTTTTGTCTGCTCAAGTAATCCCAGACTCTAAATGACTAAATTTCCTCACCCTTAGACCCAGTGGTTGCCAATGTCTTGCATGTTTGAGGTGTTTCCCTGGTTCTGAACACTTGAACAAATTAACAATTCAGTACCAGACCTCTGCAGAACTTGATGAGACACTGAGATAATTTCGCCATTTGAATCAACTGTCTGGAGGGACACATGCAAAACATGCAGGACACTGAACCTTGAGAACTGAAGCCAGACACCTTTGTGTCTTCACAGTAGAGGTGTTGGGGCTTGGATGGTTATGTTGGAGTCACACTTAAATCCAAGCATGAGGAAGGTAATATCGATGATTTATTGATAAAATAAAGAAGCTCATAAGCTCAGGGTTGAAATACAAAGAAGATAAACATCAGGGCTTTCCGTCTTGCTGCTTGAAACTATGACTGGGTGAAATGCTCACACACTGTGGTGAACTGAAATGCCAGAGGCATCTCAAGAATGATGCTTCTCTCCTCAAGCGGTGGTATCCATTAACCTCACAGACTTTCTCTGGCTCCTTTCCCAACACTGAGGTGATATATCTCTAGAGTCAGTTTATTGTACCTGTAAGCCCCTTGGCCCCAAAAAAAAAAATTCCTAGAAGAGAAATAAAGAAAAACTTTGCCTTTCATCTAAAAAATGTGAAAATGTGACTCAAAAGTGAACAGTAAAAAAAAGTCTACCGATGTCTAAACATGGTGGAAAGGTGGTTGGAGTTGATGAATTTGGGTTTAGTAAAGTTAGACTTTCAGTACCTTTGTTTTGACTAAATTTGGATGGGATCTATTGACTAAAAACATTTTCACCATATCTTCCTTGATTAAAATTACAACAAGGACTAGAAATATTCATGAAAAAGATGTCCATGGATGTCCAGTGTTTGGGGGCAACTGACATACCAGCCCTTGTCCTTACACCCAGCAACTAAGGTCCACTGAATGAGGTTGGTTTCATAAGGTCAAGCTTGCCCCTCGGCTTGGCTCAAGGAAAGGTTTCATGTTTCTCTTTTCTCTTTCAAATATCCTGTTTTCTGTGCATCAACATTGAATTTATAGCCTAAATGTAGCCTTTAATGCTATCTTTGACTCAGTTGCCTTAACTAAAATAATCCACAGTCCTACCCACTCCTGTCATCATACTTTAGACCTTGTGCTGGCAAATGGCATTGAGTGTGAAGAAATACTAGCACTTCTCTATAACCTTGTCCTGTCTGACCTTTTTAAAATAACCTTGAGTTTATTTTAACTGAGAACTCCAAACCTGGGAGAAAAAAATTTCATTATAGTAGATCTTTATTAGACAAAGCTGTAACAAGGTTTAAAGAATTTGTTCCATGTTTAATTTCCTTAGTATCTTAGAAAAACATAACAGAGGCCAGCAATTTAATCTCTCACCTTTCTCAAATTAATATTTTTGTTCATTGTGTTACTTCCTCATTGTGTGTGGGATTAGACAATGGAGCCACCTTAAAATAGAAAGTTATTATCCATAGGTCGCCTCCCTGGTTTAATTCTGAGATGCATACCGTAAAACACAGTACTAGGAAGTTTGAGAGAAAATGATGCTCTACACATCTAGAGGAGTCCTACTTAACCTGGAAAAACAATCTGCTGCTATATAAAAAACCTTTCACCAAGCTAGAACAGCATATTTTTCATCATTAGTGGAGGAGAATAAGAATAATCCCAGGTTTCTCTGTAGTACAGCTGCCAAACTTACCTCTGTAGAGCCATCGATTCCTCCAGCTCTCAGAAGTAATGATTTTGAGATTCTTCATGAATAAAATTGATTCTTTTAGAAGTAAAGTTGTTGACATCCCCCTGAATGTGATTATTTCATCTTCAATATGTGAGGCAGCACTGAAAGTAGAACCTGATCTGTGTTTGGACTGTTTTTATTAAGCTGACCTTTTTGAGTTATCAAACATATTAGCTTCATCTAAAATTTCAACTTGACATCGTGATAGTTTCAACAAATATGTTGAAAAATATTTTTTTTTATAAAAGTTACATACTGCGGCTTTAACAAACCTTCTCTCAATCAAGATGACTTAGTGAATTACAGACCTGTATCTAATCTTCCTTTGCTATCTAAAATCCTTGAGAGAATAGTTGCTAATGACAGAAATTACCTGTTTGAAGAGCTTCAGTCAGGTTTTAGAGCTCATCAAAACACTGAAACAGCACTTGTGAAAATCACAAGTTACAGTGTTCTTAAAAAGGTAATAGTAATAATAAAATAAAAACTAAATATTCCCTACTTATTATATAAGCAGTCTATTGTACAATGAAAAATACTTGTTCTATGATGCAAAAAAGGCTAATGTGAAATCAGTGTCCTCACCCTGTTTTGTAGTTTCTTTCCTGCATAAACAGTGTCTGGTTGACCTAATATTTTAATCTAATATTGAAAACATGCGAGAAAAACAGCCACAATTTGATAGGAATGAAAAAAAATATCTGCAGTCCTCTCTGACTAAACAATCTTTAATATGACTAAAATGTATTAAAAATAATAATAAAGCTGGTTTGCTAATTGGTGACACACGTCCAAAAACCAGTAGCCACAGAAACCGCTCGCTGGTTTTATCGTTGCTAATGAGGAAAAATAAAAGAGATTTGACAATGGAAAGAAATCTTTGTGATAACAGTTAGAGGGAATAAAAACACTTTTAATGACTTGATAAGATTTAAACATTTCCACAACATTAAAAATACCACAGGGTTATTTTCTAGCCTGCTTTAAAATATAATTAACTGTTGTTAAGGAACATTTAGTGGTTGGTTCAGCTCCCTCATTCACCCAGATTCACCCCTATTTCAAACAACAAGCTTCCAGTTAGTTAATGTAAATGAACGAAGAGCTAGAATAACTGACTGATTAAAACAGTGAACCATAAGGACCTCTTGACCTATGCATTACAGTCAGGAACACTCCTCTGATAGACTGGTATACTGTAAGTAGTTGCAACTTCTCCAGACTTCTAGTTCAGAACAGGGATTTCTTTTTGTCAATAGGCAACTTCTCATCGGTGCGGACAGAAGTCACATATGGAGTACCCCAAGGGTCAATCCTGGGACCCCTCATATTTAATATCTATATGCTCCCACTAGCTCCAATTATAGCACGTAATAAGATTAGTTACCATGACTACGTAAATGATACAGAGCTCTACATCACAATGTCACCAGGTGACTCTGAACCCATCCATGCACTGAACAGATGCTTAGAACAAATCGATGCATGGAGGTGCCAAAACTTTCTCCAGCTGAACAGAAACAAAACTGAAGTTATTATCTTTGGACCCAAAGAGGAACGATCTAGAGTCAGCGTGCAGCTTCAGTTATTATAGCTAGAAACTAGGGATCAGGCCCGAAATCTGGGTGTAGTGATGGACTCAGACCTGAACCTTCAAGGACACATAAAGACAGTTACAAAGTCAGCCTTCTATCACCTGAAGAACATTTCCAGGACTAAAGGACCAATGTCTCAACAAGATCTAGAGAAACTCATCCATGCATTTATCTTTAGTTGCATTGATTACTGCAACAGTGTCTTCACAGGTCTGCCCAGAAAAAATCAACCAGACAGCTGTAGCTGATCCAGAACGCTGCTGCTGGTGTTCTCACTAAGACCAGGAAGATAGAGTGCATCTCCCCTGTTCTAAATTCCTTCCACTGGCTCCCTGTAGCTCAGAGAATAGACTTTAAAATACTTCTGTTAGTTTATAAATCACTGAACGGCTTAGCACCAAAATACATCAAAGACCTGTTGTCGTATCAACCCTCCAGATCACTCTGGTTCTAGTTTACTCTGCATCCCCAGAACCAGAACCAAACATAGAGAAGCAGCTTTCAGTTTTTATGCTCCTCTAATCTGGAACAAATGTCCTGAAAACTGCAAAACAGCTGACACACTGTGTTCTTTTAAATCAAGGTTAAAAACCCACCTGTTTAGAGCTGCCTTTGATGAATAGCAAGTGGAACATTAATCAGTATATTTGATGTGTATTTGCTTGATCATTCTGATGATGGCATTTGTCAAAATGTAATGTTCCTTGCTTGTTAACTGCTTGATGTTTTTATGATGTAAAGCACTTTGAACTGCCTTGCTGCTGAAATGTGCTATACAGATAAACTTCACATAAACTTGACATCATCCTAATACTCTAAAACCTCTCCAGCTTCTGCTTTCCACATGTTATATTGCATCATTTGCAATATCCTCTCCAGAGTTGATGGGTTTAACTTTTAGTGATGTGGTTCTGGTTCGTAAAACATTTTCCTTGCAAGAAGCCCCACAGACCTAAATATAGTTAAACATTAATGAACTTTATGTGGGATTACTGTGCAACTTTTCACTTTGTTTCACAACAGAGCACCTGGATACTGAGGCTCTAAGGAGTTCACTGTGTTCATCAGAGAGGCATCCTAGGGGAAGAAACTATCTCTGTGGTGGCTGGTGTTTGCAAATAGCACTCTGTATGGCTGACCAGAAGGTAAAAGTCTGAACAGTTTGTGTCCAGAATGTGTGGGGTCTGCAGGCATATTCATGGCCTTACCTTAGACTTGTACAAGTTCTGGATGGAGGGAATGTCAGTCCTGATGATCCTCTCTGATTGTTTGTTGCAGTCTGGACCTGTCCTGTTTAATGGATGAGCCAAACCACACTGATGGACAAACACAAGACAGACTGAAAAATGTCCAGATAAGGTAATAACAATAACAAGTATTATTATTACCATTATTATATTCACTAATTTATGCATGTATAAATGAATCAATACATAAATGATTAAATTATTTAATCTATACAAGCAAAAACGGATTAATGCATGAAGGAATACAGAAATATGTGGAGAAATGAATGAATGATTGAATGTAGAACTAATTTATGGGTGTGTTCACACCAGCCCAGTTTAGTCTGCTTTAATCGAACTCTAGTTTGTTTGCCAAGAAAGTCTGGTTTGTTTGTGACGGTGTGAACGCGTAATCGAACTCTGATGTGAACCAGAAAAGCAAACTCTGGTCCGCCTACAAACCTCGGTCTCAGTTCGGTTGAAATGAACTCTGGTGCGGTTCCAATGCAGATGTGAACGCCAAGTGGACCGGAGACCGCTCCAAATGCAGGAAGCGGACAAGGTATTCTGGGTAAATACAACCAAAACAAACGGATGAGTCCAGCGTTAGCAGGAGAAATGGCTCGTAGTCTTTTACCAAAGACAAAACAGAAATCCTCCAACCACTAAAATCTGACGTCACTCCATTTTTTTTTTAACATTACGTGAAGAAGGAAGGTATGCTCAGTGTCTTCTTCAGTGGTTTTTGTGTCGTTTCCTTCAGTGGTTCTTGGTGCAGCGCCCCCACAGACGAGGAGGGGAACAGGTTGCTCAAAGGGTTTGGTTGGTTTGACATAGAGCAGAGAGGAAGAGAACCGCAGCAGCTGAAAATGGAACAAATGCTGCAATTTTGTCCCATTTTCTTGGTATGACATTATGCAACTGCAGACTATTTCAGGGCTTTTAACACAAATATACCAGGGGGGCTCCATTCAAGGGGGAGGGGCCCTTGGTGAGTGATGCAGATTCTGTATTGGAATGCTGTGCAGTACAGTATAGTTATACAGTGAGGAAATAAATCTAGCTAATCATCTCTACAGATTTACTGTTGTGATAACTTTTAAAATCAGAGCAGACGGTATCATAGAGTACTATAAGTTGTACAATACCTCCCATCTGTGTATGTGGGTAGTTAATGTGAACCTAAATCCAGTTCCACCCCAGTTGTACCAAAAAATACTAAAATTACATCCTCAGACTAGAACATCAACAAAATACATGATTTCTTGTCTGAAATACAAGCCAACTCAAACACAGAGCTCAGTTATGGGGTGTAGTGATTGTAGACTATAATGCGTCAGTCACTGGGTGAAATACAGAGCTTCACAAGTGGGTAATGTTTAACTGTTTCACAATTCCTTCCCCCCCATGTCCCTTTCGCACCCATCCAACAACCAAGGAGGAATGTCTGAAAAAGGTTGTTAGGGAACCGCCCTGAGTTTTTGACAGACAGGATGCTCCACATGCAGCAGATTTTAGACCTGTAACTCTGACTGGGCTCCACTGCACTGGATGGTTCTGCAAGAAGGAGATGCAGATCCCTGCAGAAAGAAGTGAGAGGTTTATGTGTTTTTTAAAAATTTGTCCTATGCTATAAAAACACACTGAAACTTTTGGGGAAAAGAGAAATAAAGTCCCTTGCAAAAGCATTATGATGCCTTCAGACTAGTTCACATTTTGCTGTCTTACGACCAGACTTCAGTGTATTCTATTAGGATTTGATTTAAAACAAAAACAAAATGATGGGTGGTTTAAAGCTGCAGTATGTAACTTTTTTTAAAAACTATGTTTCTTTACATATTTATTAAAATTATCATCATTATTTATCTCGTGACAATTTGATATAAGACAGATAATCTTTGAAAAAATCCAGGTCCTCTACCTTCACATCCCCCCCCTGCTCTCTGCTGCGCTACAGCTGCTTCACCACAACGTAGCCTGATGCTAATGCTAATGCTAGTTAGCATGGCCACCGATGACGGCGGATAAACAGTTTTCCTGGAACGGTGAGTTGTTTCTCCACCATTAGCACATTTAGCAGCTCGAACAAGAGGGTGATTGGCAGCGCTAAGCCCCTCCTCCTGGCTCTGATTGGTTGTTTCAGGTCGGGAGCGGAGCATTTCTTTAGACGGCAACAGCAGCTCAGGGAGGAGGAGGAGGAGCTCCATCTTTTCACAAAGTATCTGTCTCAGACCAAACTATCACGACATGAAGACAGTTTTAACAAATATATGCAAAAAACATATTTTTGTAAAAGTTACATACTGCAGCTTTAAAGCGTTCTCTGCAGAGTGATGGATTCTGGGTGCAGATTAAACATAATTTGCTGCAGGGATGAGAACGTGAGGAAAGTAGATGGAACTGCTGCGTAAACAGTCATTACCCCCTTCAAAATAAGAGCTTGAATATAAACGTCTAACGACTTGAAGAGTTCTTAACAGCCGATAACCAAAACTTCAGCTCAGATGTAGAACTTCACTCAACTGAAAGTTTACAAAACAGCCAAGTGAACTCGCGCTTTCCAATTTATCTGGAAAGTTAATTTAGGGGAAGCTAAATGTGTTAAGTGAAAAATTAGCTGTGCTATTAGTGGATTACCAAATTAGCGGAAATGTGCCCACCACTGCTGGTTTTCAAAGGTGAATTTCATATACTTTACCTGTCAGTTTGAATGTAGGTGTTGATCTAACTATCTGTAAAAATTATTAATTTTGTGCTCCTGTCTTGGCCAGGACATTCCTGTAAAACAAATGTTGAATCTCAATGAAGCCTGGTTATTTTCTGGATAAATAAAGGTTTTATTACTATTATTATTATTATTATTATTATTTATTAATAATAATAAATCAAAAATACTATAAGGTTAATTATACACAAAAATTATACTAAAAACATGCCTCGGTATAGAATAAAAGACTGACAATACCATCGCTTTTAATTTTTGTACCGCCAGATTTTAATATACTTTTATTTAAAACTGCTCTCCTCTCCCGCTGTATCTCCCACTTCGTCTACCGTTGTTATAAGAACAGAAATGTCCCGTCGGCCTGCAGTGAATCTTGGGACAGTGAAAGAGACACTGAGCCTGTCCTTTAAATCACGGGCAACAGAACGACACATTTGGAGGAGCCTTTGCATTTAGACAGCCTTTGTTGCATCGCTGTGATATAATGGGCCTTCAAATGCGGCCTTGAAGGATGCAGCTCCTGAATTTGGACACACCTATAAGAAAACGGAAATGGAGAAGAAACAATGAAAAACCAAGAGCTTAAATACTGAGGCAGATGAACTAATCAGAGGAGATGTGGAACAGCTGCAGCAGAAGGAAGGCTGGGAAACTGAGGGAAAGAAATGAACAAGTATGGAAAAACCTTTATAAACATAAAAATTAACAGAATATGGCAAGACTTATTGCATATAAATAAACAACAACAAAAACCTCAAAACACCTGAGGATGATGACAAAATCCAGGAGAATCCTGGAGGAAAACCTGTTGGAGGCTGCAGAAGACTTGAGACCGGGGTGGAGGAGAATCGGCCCAAACATACAGATAGAGATATAATGTGATGATTTAGATCAAAGCATATTTATATGTTAAAATGACCTAGTCAAAGTCCAGACCCAAATCCGAGCAAGACTGTGTGGTAAGACCTGAAAAGTGATGTTCATCGTTGCTCTCGAGCCAACCTGATGAAGCTTGAACTGCTGTTTCCAGGAAGAATTAGGAAAGATTCAGCCTCCAGATGCGCAAAAATGGCTGCTGAAGGTTGCTACAATGTGACAAAAATCGAATTCAACTTAAAAAAATCTGACAAAAACGTCATTTTAGTGATTAGGTTCTCTGAAGAGCGTGAAGGTCCCAAAGGTTTGCAGCTGACTGTAACTCGCCTGTTTGAATACTTCTGTTTCAAAGAAACATTTCTGAGCATTTACATGATGTTTCCCTGAGCTGTTAGCTTGTTTTGCAGCACTGCTGTACTCTGATGCAGGGATCTGCTGTGCTGAGCTCCTCTCTCCCCAGCAGGTCAAAATGCTTCCACAACAAAGAGCACATTTAACACAAAAAGCTAAAGAGAAAACTTCAAGATGAAACTGTGAACAGACAATAACAAATAGAGGCGCGTCATTCCCTGTGAGCGTGCTGCTGTTTCCAGGTCGTGACACACTGCCGCCGGGCCAGATACAGGAAGCACATGGATGTCCAGTCATAGAGGAGGCTAAAAATACTGCAAGCGTGTTGGTGTGCATGCAGCGCCTCGTTTGTGACCCCACGGCTGGCACCGAAAAAGTCACAGCAGGAAAAGATAAAAACCGTGTAATAAACTGTTTTATTTTTCTGTTTTTAAAATCACGTTTGACTTTAAGCTGTTCCTCTTATTGGTTTCAGTGAATATTTTATATTCTGTTTGGAACATAAAAACAATGTCCTTTTCATGTGCAACAACAGAAATAAAAATACGTTTTTTTCCCCTTTTTTTTGCCTGTTTTTGTCTGTGTTCGGCTCGGTTTTGGAGCCTAAGGTCAAAGTCTGGTGTTATTTAGGAGTTCTCCAGCAGATTACTGTATTATTCTCTCTGAGCATTGTGTTTGTGTCTTAGAGAAGCAACAGCTTGTTGTTTTGGATGGTGTAGAGACCACATGATGCTCAAACCGTTTCACAGCGTATTTATTCCCCGTCCTCAACAACCGCGAATGATTCAAACTCTGTTTATCAAACATTTAAAGGTGCATAATTCAGACAGAAAAGCTCCAAACTGTGGCCAGTTTCATCATCCCGTCAGGTTTGTTAGCAAAACAATAACAGAAAGAGTTTACAGCACCTGCTGTTGTGTGATGAGCTGGGAAGGACATTTGCTAACATGATTTTGACTTAAAAAACACATTTGAGAACAAATGAACCGTTACTTTAAGAGCTGTGAGGTTGTTTAAAAACCATTTATTGATTTTTTTAAATGTGGATATTAGGTAAGAAATAAAAATAAGGCCAAGGAAACTAGAAGTTCACCTGTTGTCCAGATCAGGAATGTCCTCACCGCAGAACATGGTTGAAAATCAGGGATCCTGATGAAATCCCCAAGATGATTTTCACCTCATTAGATTCAATTTTACATAATATATAATAAATAATAGCATAGTACAGTCCAGCATAGCATAGTAAAGTACTGCAGAGCATTGCATACACGATATAGCAGAATATTTAGCTTACTTTAGCATAGAATAGCATAAGCTGGAATAGCATAGTAGGCATAGCAGATATACTAGGGTATATTAGCTTCAAGAAAGTACAACACAGTATTTGATGTTATACATACATACATGTTATATATATATATATATATATATATATATATATATATATATATATATATATATATATATATATATATATATATATATATATATATATATATATATATATATATATATATATATATAGTGAATGCTGTAAGTCAATGCTATCTGTTTGGTTTCCTTGGGTAGAAAGCTTTTTATACTGATTTGAATAATTAAGTGAACTGGATGCATTGTTTGATAATGAGGACTCATTGGAATGAACGTATGCTTGAACTGAAATTACTTTTTTTAGTAAAGTTTCTCCCGACTGAAATAAACCGAACTGAATCGAGTGGTAGAAAATATGATTTCCAGGGGGGGGTAATAAGTTTAGGGTGTGCTGTCTTGATTTTCTATCTAAGGGGTGCAAGAAAATCCTTCAGTTGGGAAGATTTTTACGTCTGTCGGTTCTCGTGAGGGGAAAGTTGTCTTCGTGGAAATCCATAAATACGTTAATGCACGACAGAAAGACACATGCAAGTCTGGAAAAGTCCTAATGAATGTGGGTTTCTCACTTTACTCATTTTATGTCATATTCCACTGTCTGCAAGTCAGCGTTCCAACACATTTATAGCCTGGAAAGGGTGTGTGTTCGCTGCTGTCTGTTTTCACACGAGTCCAACGTGTGTCTGTGACGGTGTGTGAAAGCGCGTCTCCGCCGGCGTCCAGACCACGTCTCCATCTCCCCCAGCACCCGAGGACAACTCTGACGGGGTTTTATGATAACCAAACTTGATGGACGAGCGTTCTATTAAAATTTTAGCTACACTTTTATGAACACGCAAAGATCCAGAGGCTGCTATTAAAAGCTGCAGTTCCACAACATCACGCAGTTCCACTGGTCCCTCACATGCAGAAAATAACGAATAACATCAGCTTTGCAGGACACGTGCGTCTTCATCTGCTACATTCTGAACATGGTAGATGCTTTTGATCGTTTTTAAAGTTTCTTTCTAGTTGACTAGCAGATTGAAGCATTACTGTATATCCTTAATATGTAATAATATTCATCACTTTGGTTTTTCTGCATTGCTCTCTTAAGGTCCCAAAACTGCTTATCAATCAATCAAGGTTGAGGTCTGGACTTGGACTAGACCAGGGGTCTGCAACCTGTGGCTCTGGAGCCACAAGTGGCTCTTTGACCCCCTCCACGACGGCTCTTAATAACTTTGGTTAAAAATGATGAAGAACTAACTGATGTTTTTAAATACAGATATAACAACAAATGCTGGTTTTAGCAGTTTTTTTAGTTTCATCATGGAATAACTGCATTGAATTTCCAGAAAGAATGATGCTAAATGTATTAATACCTTTTAGATTTGTTTTCATACTCATTAGGTGGGAAACTATGTTCATTGTTATTTTTCATAATTTTCCACAAATAAACATAGAAGAAAATGTATCCATCCTCTTTTTTTTTTTTTTGCAAAAGTCCTACATTTTACTTGATTTTAAAACCTAAAAACAGAAATAAAATGCTGGTTCTTCTAAAATGACAACAAATTTCATGTAGTAGATTTTTTTCAAAGATAAGTTGTTTTTTCTTAAAGGTCGGGTAACATTTGCGGCTCTAAGCGAGGGCAAAAATGGCTCTTTGGATTGTAAACGTTGCACTGGAACGCCTTGATTCTGTTCTTTTCCACTGATTCTGTCGTAGATCTGCTGCTGTTTTTTGGATCATTGTCCAGTTGATGATCCATCTTGCTTTAACTGTCAGTCAGATTTGACTTCAACAGACTCTGGTGCACAGAGAAGCTCATCGTTAACTCAGGCCCAGCCCACACGTCGGCGGATATCTGGGAAAACAAATACATTTTTATGCGTTTTGCCTTTCATCCACAACAAAACTCAGTTCAATATAACTAAAAACGATTTTTAAAAAAATAAAAACTCAGACCAAAGAGGAGAGTTGAGAAAACGCCATATTTGTGTTTGCGTGTGTTCATGGGAAAACAGAGATTTAGGGTCCCGTGGTTTACAGTCTGCGACAAACAATGCGCCAATTTATCGAGATATTTGCTTTGACAGATATTTGCTTTGACATGATTCCAAATCGACGTGGTCTTGTGGTTTATTAACTTTATATTCTAATATGCTATTTAAAAGTAGGTCAACCTACAAAAGAACCACCTGTTGTTTAATAACAAACAGGAAGTCGTGGTTGTTTTGAAGCAATCTGACGTTGCCCCCTATGCTTTTGGCATGTTTCAAACAACACTCAGGGACGTACTTGTGTGGACTTGTGTGGATGAAAACTGACCCTGCGTGTATCAAATCATTTTTTTTAAAACGATGTGGCAAAAATAATCGTTTTTAGAAAGACGTATGGACAAGACCTCAGTGACAAGGTATCCAGATCCTGGTGCCAGAAATCACTACCCCTCCACCGCTGCGCTTGGCTGTTGTATCAGGTGTTGCTTTTTGAGATCTTTTGGCCTTCTTCGTGTTGTCAGACAGGTTCTGCTTATGCCTGATTCACACGGCGAGATAATTACGCTGATATTCCCTTTCCAACAATCTTAAGGATGCCCCGGTTATCCTGATGGCTCTAAAGATGATCTTCAGAGGTATTCCTGCGGTGTGTGGTGTTAAGAGTGATCTGGTCCGCTCGGAAGGACGCCGGGACCGCTCCGATATGAAGTCGAGGACATTAAATATGTTGGATTGTCATGACCCGACGTCGCAGCGTGTGGGGTGTTCCCCGAAGACAGAACAATTGCCATGGCAGACCAGAAAGAACAGTGGATGTCAGAGACGTCTTTGTACTGCTTTTTTTCTCTGCTGAAAACAGTCCACGAACTATCGCCGTTGCGCCTCCCTCGACGGCCATGTTTGTTTACTCTGAACTCACGTTTGAGCTTGAGAGATTTTGCGAGATTTTCGGTTTGACGTGTGAATGTTGGTGAGTGAAATCTGTCCGTGTCGTCTCCTGGGAAGACTGTCTCAAAAGTTTTCCACCTGGGAATAAACTTTGAGCTCATTGCTGTCGTCTTTCCACCTTGGCATTGAGTTAACACACATCTCCATGGCTGTCGGTAGAGTTGTTAAAAATTTTGCCACCGTCATGTTGCACTATGGTGCCTTCAAGATGTCGGTTTCCTTATGAAACCCTCAAAAAAAGTAAAGAGACCAAATGCTGTGAATGGTTTGTTAATTTTATGGGTAAAAATCTGTCTGAGATGCATTTTAATTGGATTAAAATAGACTATATGCATGACTTTATGTAATCCTGTCGGGCTATATATATATATATATATATATATATATATATATATATATATATATATATATATATATATATATATATATATGGACTGTCACGTCTGCTTATAAAATCACAAGAGACACAGACGTTTTATTGTAATTGCAGGTCTGAATCTTTCACAAATCATATTTAATGATCCCGTCGCCTCACTGAGCGCAAAATAAAAATTATAAGAGAATGCAAAGAATGCTCGTCTGTCTGGATTCAACCATAAAGTCTTCCTATACTGTCAGTTTATTCCTGTATGATGTCAGGGACGTATGAGGTTATAAAGTGGTGTAATCAAGCAGGGAAAACGTATCTTAACATGGGTGTGCAGGAATAAAAAGATAAGAAAAAGTTTTATAAAGAGGAATTAAAGCATTTTTTGTGTTAAAATGCAACATTAAACGGTTAATAAGTCGAGGTTTTATGTAATTTCAGAGGAAAGCTTCTTCCAGCCATCCTTAACTGACAAACTGTCTCCTGTGATGGACTGAAGACCTGTCCAGGGAGTATCCTGCCTCTCCTACCTGTGGGTTTTTATTTTAAAAAGGAGAGCAGTTATGAGCAATCAGTATCTTACCTCGAGCAGGCAACAACAACAACAACAACAACAACAACAACAACAACAACAACAACAACAACAGCAGGCTAATCTTAACTTGGAATGGGGATGATTCAACCTGAGACAAGCCCTGCTCAGATATTTTCATGTAAATTCATGCAAGCGCTAAATTGTCACTATTTCGTCAACTGAACAATGTTGGTGTTACTATGTGTGGGCTGCAACTGCGAAGTATATCACCTGCAAATCCCAGTTCTGGTCCAATCCCACAACAACAGCTACAGACTGTGAAGTCAGTGATTAAGAAAAGCTCATAAATGGACATAAGGCTCATATCTAATAATACGGAGGATAAAGTGTTAATTAGAGACGTGGAGCACAGGGTTACTTTATATTTTCCAATCGTTTTCCAAACTTTGGATTGTTTTTCTGGACATTTGAGTACAAAATGCTTCTACAGTGGTTGGTTTTCTTTATGTATATACAGATTGAGAAAAAAACACAAGGAAGACATTTACTTTTCTGCACTTTTTAAACAATCAGGACTAAATACAGTTTTTTTTATCTTTGATTCTTTATTTTGTTTTTTAAAAAGACAAAAAAAAAAAAAAAAAAAAAAAAAAAATATATATATATATATATATATATATATATATATATATATATATATATATATATATATATATATATATATTTTTTTTTTTTTTTTACAACTTCAGCATCGAGATCAGACCTAGCTTCAGAACCACATTATTTATAATATTAAAAAAAAAATCTAATTATGACCCCATTAGCAGCCATAATTAGATGTTTTTAAATGAGTCTGCATTTATCTGTGGCATCTCAGTCAACAACATAAAAAGCCACATGCCGATAGCTGAAACGTTAAGCTCAGTTTGAGAGATGGTGCAAATCAATCACAAATTTTGATGTTTAAATATGAATGAACAAAAGCAAATCCCAACCCTGGGGGTTCCTTATCAAGGTAACTTTTGGTTTTCAGTATCACTATGTCCCCAGCTATGCAACTCCAGATGTTTTGTTAAATTTATATTTTTTTGTCCATTTTTGAGAACGTCTGTGTCTCCATAGGAACAGCCCTGTTAAACAAACGCTCCTATACCTATGCCATGCCGGCAGGTGGCAAGAGCTTCAACATTAACAACATTAAAGCTCAAAAGAAAAAGATTATGCACATGGCTAAAGCAGTGCTGGGCTAAAGATTCTCCTGAAACCGTTGTAGTTCATATTTTCTCTGACATTGTTAAGTCTTTTCTCTCAGTCATTAATTTCCACTTTGAAAAGTTTTTAAAAAATATAATCTTTTCTCTCACCAAAAACCCTGTTTGCACGTGCAAATGCAATGGAAAGTATCAGTTGCTATCAGTGGTGGGCACACTTCTGCTAAACCGCTAATAGAGGAGCTAATTTTTCATTTAGCACGTTAGCATTTTTGCTCACTTCAAAAATGTTTAGCGCACATAGTTTCCCTTAAATTAATGTTTCCAGATTCATTCTAAAGCGCTAATTTACTTGGCTGTTTCGTAAACTTTCAATTAAATACAGTTTACCTCAAAAAATAAACAAATTGAGTTGAAGACACAGTGGAGGGAAACTGAAAGACCGCTATTGTCTTACATGTCTTATTGTCTGTCATGGATGTGATTGGTCGACTCAGTGGTGGGAAGCTAAATATAGCGTTGTGTAACTCTACAGTCTTCCATTACTTTCAGCTTTAGCACATTAGCTTCTGCTAAATATCATGTAGATTTAGCACTTCAGCTTTAGCGGAACTAACGTTTATTAGTGCTTTAGCGTTAGCGCATCTAACTTTTTAGTTAGCGGTGCTCAACATCACAGATATTTAGCATCGGTTGTGCTAAATATCTGTAGCATAGACAGGCCTAAACTGGTTCGCCTCTTTCCAGGCTTTATCACCATGATGAGATTAGATTAGAGAATAATACTCCTGAAAGCACCACGTCTGAAGCTGCATTTCAAGATGCTAAATTTGGACAGCTGTATGTTCTTTTCCCTCACTTCTTCAGCTAAAACGCCATGAAAGGCAGATATGACAAATATTTCTTCATGTTTGTGTCCTGATATTGATTTCTAATAAACATGTTGTCACTCTCTAAAAGGGTTATGGGAATATTGATTATTTATTAAGTAATTATGCAGGGATATAGTTTAATACTAGAAAAGATAACACCATAAACATGCAGAGAAAAATAAAAAGCAATGTTTATATTTGAGACAAATTAGTCTGGTTTTGTAGACAAATTCCTAATTTTGTTGAAAGACCTCATAGAAATGTTGTTCTTCTGTCTGTGAGGAAGCTGAATCACTATCATGCCACCTACATCTATAAGCTGCTGTTTTTCCCCTCAGCTTGTCTGAACATGTGCTTAAATTAACTTCACACACAATCAGCATGAGTATGCGAAAGAGAGAAGGAAAAACAGGAGTGTATTCACATGCTTACGTCTGGGTTTTAGGTGTCTACATGTTGCTGTTTTCATTGCATCTTGTGCATGTATGTATGTGTGTGTCTGCCAGCACATCACCAACCACAGGAAGAGTGGGAGAAGAGAAGAGAGGTGGACCGAGGAGCGGTTAACCTCATGACATCACGAGCTCTGCTGTGATTGGCTGCTCCTGCGAGGTTCAAGGGTTTAAAAGCCAACCAGGGGCCTCGCTTTCAGCAGTAGCATCACCGGACAGCGAGTAGCACGAGAAAAGGCCAGGAGATAAAGTAAAGACTTACCTCATCTGCTGATATTCTGCAGCTTCTGTCAATTCCAACCAAGGTCAGACTGAATGCATGATGGATTGATTGTTATTTCATGATTATTGTCCTCTGTGAAAGTCTTTCTGCTAAGATACATGATTGCAAAGTGCTTTTACTTATAAGTTGAACTATAGTGAGGTTTGTTATCCAATCTTTCTTAGTACGACCATGAAAGATGCACACATAATAATATTGGTTATGCTTCTAATTTGAAAAACTGTATCATTAATACTTTACTTGCAACAGATTTAAAAAGAACTACCTGAATGTGGACTGCACAAATTAAAATGTGGTTTATTTTGTATATTACGCCACTTTCTTTCAGGGTAAACCGGAGTACCACGCTACAGAAAGGCAATCTATTGACAACCTTACTATTGCTTCTTCTTGTGCCAGAATAGGAGCCAGTTTCAAAGTACGAGTTCAAAAGTATGACAGAGAACCTCAAACCAGAAGGCTAGCATAACAGGAACGGTCTATTTATTTGCATTGAAAGGCTGTAAGATTTGATCTTGTAACCAAATTAAAAAATATCTTTTCAAAAGTTGAATGTAGTGCAAAACATTAAATGTAAAACAAAACATTTGATATATTTATTTCAGTTTTGCTGGAAAATCAGTACATTTTGTCTGGGTGTGAAGGCCATTTTTTCAGGAATAAATCAATACTCAAAGATTTACAATTATGTTCTTGCTTAAGGTCTGCAGTATCGGGTATAGTTAATTATATTTTTCATTGACGGTGTTTGATTCATGAACTTCTTTTACATTTGTGGACAGTTTTAAGAAGCTATCAAACATCATATGTATGTTAAAATAAGCACAAGCTGTCTTTTATATCATTAAATGACTGTTTGAAGCAACAAATTTTGTTTGGGCAAAATATTTTCAAAATTATCCACAGCTATTTTGCTCAGCTTATTCTGTAAAGTAAAAATATGTCTACCTGTTAGCGATGCAAACTGTTAGCTTTCTAATGTAGCAACATTTTCTTTTTTTTTAGGTTTTAGTATAACTTCATAACAAGACATAAGATAGATTTTTTTAGATAGCATGACTGAATAATTATAAAAAATGATCACATTTCCCTCAACTTCCTCTCTAAAGTAAAGCTAAGTCTAGCCATTAGCATTGAAAAGTATCTGTTAGCTCTTAGCTTCCATGATAGAAATGTTTTCTAACCTCAGGTTTTATTACAGCACAACTTACTTCATAACTAGGCATACGATAGCTTAGAAATCGACACTAAATAATTTTAAAAGATTGTTTCCACCAGCTTATCATTTAAAGTAAAGCTATGTCTATCCATTAGCGCTGAAAGTATCTGTTACCTGCCAGCTTCCAAGATAGAAATGTTTTCTTACCTCATAGGTTTATTACCGCACAACTGACATCATAACTAACTGACTTATGAATTTTGTGTTGATTTTTTTCCATTTAAGTCACCGGTATGCTAAAATAAGCTAATCCGCTAGCTTTAACATCAGCTAGCTTTAGCAAACCTTCCAAAATTGGCCTATTTTTTTCCTTTTCATCATCACAGTATCTCATTTTTAAAAGAATCAAACACGAAATCTGAACTCTAATATTAAAAAACGCTTTTGTCAATTGAATTTTAAAGGTGGATTAGAAATGCTTTGAACTCGAAACAACAGTTCAGTCAAACAGAAAATTCCTGAAGAAAACCGAACTTCACTTTTCAATCCGTTCAATTCCAAATGTCCTCATGCTCGAGGTCATACACTCGCACAGGACTAAGATAGATATTTTAAAATACTTACGCATGTAGTCCTATGGGCGTCTGTCAAGTTTCAGCTACGCTGTGGCTTTCCAGTTATAACCCAGTAAATACACGCTACATGAGGAGTCCATCATTAAAACATAGAAGCAGGCATTCAGACTGATCCTCCCACAAGGAAACTAGTTACAGTGATTGAATGTCAAAATCTTTGCCCAGTGTCCAACAGATTCACCACATACTCTGGCTGAGATAGAACTATGACCCTTGACTAAAAAAATGGTGCATCCTTTATTCTTCATTTTTAAGCCAAGTGTAGGATTATTGCTAAAAAGAACTCTGGAGGAGATTGATTTAAAGAAAAAAATTTAAAGGCGAATATAAGCATGACCTTGACTAGCTCTGAATGTTTTTACCCCTGTAATCTGCTTTACAACAGGACTATTTTCAGACATTCCTGTATCATACCTATTATTTGCTCACATCTTTTGGACTCGATTCAGCCTGTCTCATAGTTTACGAAACCACGCTCCAGAGTGATGTGATTTTCTGGCCCTGATGACAGAGAAAATCTTCAAGTGTTTCAATTCAGGGACTCTTAACTTCTCCTTTGGGTCTCTAATTAAGGCTTTAATGACTTCCTGTGACATACCAGGACTAGTTAACAGTCATGTGACCATGCAGCCTCCGTTTTTAGGAAGGAATCTCGAGTGAGCTGATGTTAAGTTTGACATGTCATTGTGTTTCCTGTGAAGTTATGGCTGTCAGACATGTATTTTGGTATCGTGATTATGTTTTATAGTTTTATTTTGTCATAGAATGGTGTTTGACTTCAACCTGTGTGCTTCTGGTTATATTCCCAGTTCTGGCACTAAACTGTGACACGATGAAAGTGGCTGTTGTTTTTGTTCTGCTTTTCGCCACAGTTCTCTGCCGGCCGGTGAGTTTTGTTCAGTTTACAAGGATAAAATTTATAAAAACTGGCAAGTGAACTACTTCTGTCGTTAGATTCAGTTGATGCTGACACTGATTGCTTATATTTCATTTTTTCTAGGCAAGAAAAATTTCTGACAGTGATTCCGACAGCTCTGAGGAGGTGGTAAGTACCCAGAGAGAGTTATGCAGAAAGTTTGTGGTTTATGCAAAACAAATAAAGACCTGGAAACCATTATTATGTTTGTGTTGTCAACAGGTGAGAAGACCAGCACCTCCGGCCATCAGAAGACAGCAACCTGTTCCTTCTAAGTCACAACCGGCACCAGTGCAGGTAAAATCAGTTTTGACTTTACTGTCACACCATGCCGCTGATTGGCCTGAAGTTCCACAACCATAGATTCATTATGTCCAGGGTTTTTAATGGTTGCATTAAGAGAAAATCTGTAATGCGAAGTTTTTCTGTCTGTTAAGGAACATATGTTGCCTTTTTTTTGTCCAAGCAGCTGGACTAAAGAAATGCTTTATTTAAGCAGCATAACCTTTGAATATTAAGAGGCGACCTTAACTAAACATACAATCGATGCTGTACACTTAACAGGCAACTTAGCCAAGACTATAAAGACTGGGTTGTGGTTATTTCATCCATTTGCCATTTTATGCTGGTTTGGTCATTTCGGATACTAAAACTAGGACATTTTGTACAGCCTCGATTCATACCCACCTTTGGGATGTTTCTGTCTTGTAAAGTTCTTTCATATAGTTAACCTTATCTTGACATAAGGACTAATAAAACATAGCCTTTTAAGTGTTTTTTTTTCTGTCTAAGTAGTTAGGATTTATTGTAATCTTTTGCTTTTGTCTTAAATAACAGTTCTCATTGGTTCTCAGGTGTTTTCTTTGGACTTGGCTGCTTCTTCAGCTCATTTTTTTCCCACTCATTGTACCCCCACCATTTTGAAAGAACATCAGCTTAGCATCTGAGTCATAAAAATATTATAAACTCAAGGGATGATTGGTATTGTCATAACATTATTGTCATAATGTTAGCAAGTAGCAGCAAATCTTGGCTATTGACAACATAGCCAAGATTTGCTGCCAGTTATTTGACTCTTTATGTTATTTGACACTTTAGGGGTTTAAGTTTTTTTGTACCCAGTTCCTGTGCCAGTTCCTACCCACTTCGGGAATGTTTCATACCACCTTTGATGATCGACGCTTTAAAACAATTTTCAGTGTGAACAGAGAGTAATATAGAACGTTGTCTCCCTTATTCACAGAGAATACTTGATTATGAAAAGTAATAAACCAATACGCTGTGGTTATATACCTGGTAGTTTGTTTACTTGTATGAAATAGAATGAATTGGAACCAAATGTCAATGCTTGGGGCACAAATTGACCTGGAGCTACCAAAACCACTTTAACGCCAGCAGTCCGTCAAAAACAAAACAACATTTTCTTTCACACTTGATTTTATAAAAATAATACCAGCCAGTTGATTTCCAAAGAGCAAGGGAAGCTAAGCTTTTCAGCATAGTGCCGTTTGTAGTGAGAAAACTGGATAAAGCCAAATAAGTGTCAGTTCTACAAAGTAAACTTGTTTGTCTTTTTCTTAAATGAAATGGCTAAAAACACAACAAAGATTTGACACAAAACCTGGGAGATTCATCATCCTCGGTCAATCAATGTTTTATCTGGAGCTCCTGGCAGAAGGAATGGCTACCAGCTATCAAAAGTTATAAAGCAACAGCCAACCTTCTGCTCTTAGAAATGTCAAAGTTTCTAATTAGTATAGAGAGACAGGAGTCGTCCACAAGACTTTAAATCCCAATCCAAACCTGATTAAAGTTTCTGACTCAACTGTCTCGGGCTCAGTGGGTAGGGAGTTTTATGTAAAGCATGGTGTCCATGGGTTCTTTTTGGAAAATTGTGTCATTTCCTTGCTCTTTTAGTATTTTGCTTCCATCTTCCCCCTTTCTATTGTGGTTCTGGACATTGAAATCCTGCTTTGGTTTGGTAATCTGCCTGATTTCAGTGCAGGAACATAACATCACATCCAGTTTAACAGTGTTTGGCTCCAGCCAGATTTTTCTTTTTCAACCTTGTTAGAGATAAACTAATGAAATTCCCTCCTCTGTCTGTGCAGAACGTTGTAGCACCAGCTAAGCCTGGGTCAGACGAGAGTGATGATGCTTCAGATGAAGTTGAGGTGAGAGGCTGGTGATCAGCAGGGAAGTCAGTCTTAAACTTTACACAAGACCTTTCAGCTTTGCATGTTTTCTGCTCATGCAGGAGGCACCGGCGGCTGAGGCTCCAGTAGAGGTCAAAGCTGCTGCTGCGCTTCCAACTGCAGATACTGGTTCCATCAACAGCGACAACAGTGATGACAGTGATGATGACCATGATGATGATGAACAGGAGGAAAGTGTGAGTAAGATGTTATGACAAGATTATTGCTTAAAATGCTGTATTTGCTTCTTAGATTACTGTAATTATATTCCTACTTTTTTGTATGACATCTAAGGACTTATTTGTAGCAGTTCCTCACAATCCTTATAAAAGTGTGGTGTGGTTGAAAATCTGACTAGAAACCACTCAGGACGTTGTTTTTAAATTAAAAAAAAAGTAAATCATAATCATAATCATAAGTAGTTCATAAGAAGCTTTTCCCCATAATCCTTGCCAACTAATTTTGACATGATCCTGTGATTACTTATTAAAGCATTTAAATATTGGAACACAAGAAAATCCTCCCTGATTCTTCAAATTGATATTCCCCTAACTGCTTCTGGTTGTTGATATTAATATTTTCTCCAGTGGGCTCACAATTTCCATATTTACAATGACAGGAAACAGAGGAGGAGGAAGAATCAGAGTCAGACTCAGAGTCGGGTGAGTCATCCACCCCCGCGCCTGTCACCGTCACCCCGACACCCGGCGTCGTCGAGCCGGATACCACTCAAGAATACATCGAGCCAACCATCGTCACCGACCCTGATGCTGGTCGCGGTGACAGTTACGGAGGATACCCCGACGACTACAAGTCCATCGTCTATGTGGAAGAGAAATCCTACCACAAGGCTCCCAACCCCTACAAATCTTATGAGATTGTTGGAAAGAAGGTGGCCTATGACATGACTGACGGCAACGAGGTGGAGAAGTCCCCAAAGGTTTACAAGGTACAGGGCAGTCTTTCTTAGAGGGGATGGTAGAAATGTTCCGTTCAGGATGCACCTCCTCCAAAAAGTCACGTCAGCCCAAAAGTCTTGGTTTTCCAGTGGTTTTCCTTTGGATTTCTTCCATTTTTGCCCAGCGAGGCAAGTGAGGCCTGCAGAGCTTTAGATCAATTTTTCTCAAACCTGGGCCCCTTCCCTGTATGTTTTAGGCGTTCCCCTGCAGTCCTACAACTGACCTAAATGAATGAGTGAATAACAGGCTGGCCTTGATGGCATGCAGGAGGTAATGCAATCTCTTGAATCAGGTGTGATGGAACAGAAGCACATTGAAGGGGGTTTTCACACCTGATAGTCCGGTAGACTCGGCTCTACTGGGGACCAAAATTGCGACATTTGTTACATTTTCAGCTGCTGCGGTTCACTGTCACACTGCACTGTGTCAAATGAACCAAACTCTTTCAGCAACTCGTGGTGGCGTTGCACCAAGAACCACTGAATAAAATGACATGAAGACCTCTGAAGAAGACACTGAGCGCAACTTCCTCCTTCACGAAATGTAAACAAAAATGGAGAGGCGTCAGATTTTAGCGGCTGGAGGATTTCTCTTTTGTCGTTGGTAAAAGACCACGAGTCGTTTCTCCCTCTAGTGCTTGACATGCATGTTTGTTTTGGTTGTATTTACCCAGAATGCCCTGCGCTGTAGTCCGCTTCCTGCTTTTGGAGTTTCCTCCGGTCCACTTGGTGTTCACATATGCATTCGAACCGAATCAGAGTTCACTTGAACTGAACCGAGAGCTAAGTTTCGAGGCGGACCAGAGTTCACTTTTTTGCATCAGAGTTCGTTTAGGCGTTCACACCTCCCCAAACGAACCGGACTTTCGAGGAACTCAAACTGGAGTTCTATTAAAGCAGCCTAAACAGGGCTGGTGGGAATGGACCCTAAAACATGAATGACAGTGGAACCCGAGGACCACGGTTAAAAAACACTTGCTTAGATGTTGTTCTGAGTTCTTTTGTGACCTCCTGGATGAGTCATTGATCCTCTCTTGGTGTAATCTTGGTAGGCTGGCCACTCCTGGAAAGGTTCACCACTGCTCCATGTTTTCTCCAGTTGTGGATAACAGCTCTCGTTGTAGTTCTCTGGAGTCCCAAACCTTAGAAATGGCTTTGTACCCTTTCCAAATTGATAGATGTCAATTGTCTCTCATTTGATACGTTGTTTTTTGAGATCTTTTTGCCTGCCTGACATTATCAGACAAGTTCTGTATTATCAAACAGGTTCTAATTGAATGATTTCTGAAATTTCAGGCTTTTCAGATCCACTCGGACATCGTGGGAGAGGACACCAGCACCCCAGAGGTGGAGACCCAGGGCCTGGATGCCTCTTCCGGAATCTCTCAGGACCAGGACGTCAGCGCCCGGCAGGCCGCCCTTCCTGCTGAGGAGGAGAGCACCAGCAGCGGTGCGTCCATCACCAATGAGAGCGAAAGCAGCAGCACTCCAGAGGAGGAAGAGGAGGGCGCCAGCTCCCCCAGCGACAGCGCCAGCGCAGAATCCGAGGATGAGACCCAGAGCAGCGAGGAGGCCACCGCTACGCCCGGAGCCGCCGACAGTGATTCAGACGAGGACGACAGCGTGGAAAGCGACTCCGATGAGGAAGCGACGGGCCCTGACACCACTGATGTGCCAGTCGTTGTCACTGCCAAGTAAGGCGTCCAGGAAGTGGGGTGGACGGTGGTGTAATCGTCACATTAAGAGCTGCATCCTGGAGAAAAGACCTCCCCTCTCTCCTCTCCTGAGGCCACTAAAACTGCAGGGTCAAACAGGGAAAACCACAGCTTGATTATTAATAGCTCTAATATCCTTCAGCATTATTTATCTGATTATTTCTGACCATCTGTATGGAAACAAACGTTCTGCTGTGGGTTTATTTAAACAAGGCAATACCTCCCGCGTTCTGTGGTGTGTCAGTTAATGTTCGGCCCCTGAGGGGAGAACAGAGGATGTTCAAAATGACGACTGCTACCTGCTACAGGAAGTTTCACCAACCTCACGGTTTTCTGTCCCCATTCACCCTCTTACTGCAGAGGTATAAAGTCAAAGTTGCAGCAGAGCACACATGGTTAAATCCTCTTGTCTGCACCAACACACACGGCAATCCACATTTAATAACTGCTATTTGCAAACTATTTTTTGTGCTTTAGAGTTAGAGGAAAAAGAACATTTTTTTTTAATTACTTGGAATATTTTGAGTGTAACTGAAAAGAAAACTTGATTTTTTTTTTTTTTTAAAACCACGCATTTGCAGCCAGTGTGGCTGATGCTTTATTGCTCATTGATATACATTTTTTCTGGTGTAGATAAAAGGATGCAGACAGATTAATTTGCATCGCAGTACAGGCTTCAGTCAGGTAAAAAAAAAAAAAAAATCTTTATTCATACACATGCAACACAGTCTTGTTCATTTGCACAGTTTCTACTTGCTCTACGTGTTTTTTCAATGTTGTTTACTGTAATGTATCATATTGTACCATTTCTAAAATAATAATAAAGTTCTTTTTCATATAAAAAGCTATGTTTCCTTTTTGTCTTTCAGTTAGAGGTGTGTGATACTGCATATTTTCTTATTGGTCTGATACCAAATAAGTACAGGGCCAGTATCGCCGATACCAATACTGATGCCAATACTTTTTATTATTTAAGTTTGATATGTCAAACGTCTGACATTTAGGTGTTTTGGTGATTTTCTTTTGAAATGTATTGTTAGAATTTGAACAAAGTTTATTGGTATTTACAAGATACTTTAATAACATATTAACAAGATAAACAGAAACAATAGAACAAAACAAATTTGTGTGCATTTTTTCCTAAATAAAGTGAAAAAAATATATATATATAATTAAAATCAAAACAAAATCTTTTTTGAGGTAGAGTTGAGAAACTACAGCAAAAAATTAAATAAGATTTCATAAGGGAATCTTAAACTAAAGTATCGATATTACCAATACTGACTTGGTATCAATATTATCGATATTTTGGATCGATCCGCCCACCTATACTTTCAGCTGACATTTTGTTTTCAATTGCATGAGCGGATCAGAAAAGTAAAAACATTTAAATCAGCTTTGACTGCATTATTTTTAATGAATTTTTTTAGAGCCCAATGCTTCAAATTCAGAGCCACTGTATGGCCAAAAAAGGCTTATGATTTATTTAAATATAATGTTATTTGATTTTATTTAAAGTGTTCATTATATCAAACAAAGAAAGCCTTTTTGTTGCTCTTTAGGGAGCATCGACCGTAGTTAAACTCAGTATAAACCACAACCAAACATTCTGCATAGTCAGCTTATTTGAACCACAACTCCTATTGAATCTAAAGAAATTAGTTTAAAAACAACACACTAAAGCAATTTAGGATATATTAAGTACAACTGTTTTCACTTTATTTAAATATTGATTTTCATTACTGCATTCTGTTCACAGTGGCTCGAATCTATTAAAACTAAAATGAGCAATTTATGCTAATAAATTAGCATACTAATACTATTAATATTATTGTAAGTAGAGGGCAATTAAAAAAAATGAACATTACTTTACATTTTTAGTCTCCACACACAAAAAACTCTTCAAAAACTGAACATTTGTTAATCACATGCTACTTGACCAGGGCATGCTAACACATTATTTTATCCTGATATGCTAAGAGCGATGTTTGTAATCAGAAACTGATCAAAAATTATACAACCAAAAAATGTAAAATGGGAATAGAAAAGCCTGCAGTATTGCAGTATTTTACCTCTTCGACTTGTTTTATGTGTTTGTTTTGGTGTCTATGTTTTACCAAGCTAATAGATATTAGCTAAGGGATTTTAGCATGTTACACGAAAATTAGCTAAACTTGATAAAATATATATGTCCAAAATTTACTGAAAACTTTGAAAGGAAAATTAAGAAGTTTGTACCATTATTTTATGTGTGCTTTTTTTTTTTGTTGTTGCTTGATATATGCATTAGCCTATTTGTTTTTCATTTTATGATGTTAAATTGATAATAACCATTGGATTTTGACACCTTACGTGAAAACGTTTCTTGTTGAATCGGCAGTTCTCTGACAGGCTATAAAAATAAAAAGCGGATAGGGAACTCATACCATCCTTTATTAAAATCCTCAACCATTCACCCACATTTCGAACAGCAATTTATAGCGACCAGTTAAACTTGCAGTCATGTTTTTGAGACTGTGGGAGGAGATAGGCGAACCCATGGAAATCTGTGCATCATTCGTTCTTTTGTCCTTATGAAGTATAATGGTATACTAAGCAATATTACTGCCAGACGGTCACGGAATTACACAATTAATAGGAATGATTGCCGTTAAATGTGTATAAGGACATATTTTGTATGTTGACCCAATCAAGATCAAATTCAGCGCTGTTGCCCATGTTTCCACTTCGTATTTTTGATCCGAAACTAAAATTGTAAACATGAAAAACAAGACGTGTTTTTGTTTTTACATCCGAAAACAAATGACAAAAAAACCCCCAAAAAAACAAACAAACAAAAAAAAACAATCACTTTTCATTTTTGGGATTTTTGGTCGTCAGTTGAAAATGGAAAGAACAAATGACGAGACCCAGATTCTGGGAGAACCCATGAATGCATGGGGGAACCTCCATGCAGAACCTCCCTGACTGAGATTTGAACCCAGGACATTTTTGCTGCAAGACAACAGAGCTACCAACCATGCATGGGTCAAAAATGTCTGCGTATTTTTCAACTTCAAAATTAAACTTTTCTGGGCCGTTTTGAACTCTTCTCTTATCAGAAGCAGGGCTATAATGTAACCATAGAAGAAGAACTGCCAAGGCAGCAGAGGAACGTTGTGTACTAAAATCAGTTACCCTTATAGAATAATAATAGTAAGATAGGGGAGCTTTTATACATTTTTCCTCAAACTTACACCCTTTTTCACAACTGAGCCAAGCTTAACTAAGGCCATGCTAATTAGAAATATATGAAGAAAGATATGAAAAGACTGGAGTAAGAGAAACCAGAAGAAAACTTAAAAAAACCCAGACAGCTCAGAGGTGTTTGTGTGGCTGCAAAGAATCCTGTACTGTTTAAAAATACAGCTTGTACTATATAATTTTAATCCCTTTTGTTGTCATAAATTTTTCAAAATAGTGTAATTTTAAAAGTTATTTTATGCTGTTTGTTCAGCTCGCTGAAATACTGCGAACAACCAGGACAGAAGGAGACACTGGCCTTTGTCTTGACTTTATCTCCCCATATTTTTATGTCCTTTCTTTCCTTCAACATTACGTAGACACATAAAAACTTCACATTGATTACAGGCTTCATTTTTCTGAGTGCCTTCAGACTGCGGCTGTGAAGCCCCTGGAGGAGGAAAGACGAGACAGACAAAAATGTCTCAAGAAAGAATCTCAGATAAGCAAGAAGATCTACGCGTGAGCTGAAATCAAGAAGGAAGTACGGTGTAGTCGTCTTATGGCATGTTTGCTTCACGTTGTTTTGGTCTATGAGCAAACAGGAACAGGACAAAAACTTAACCAAGCCATAGATACATGGCTCCATCACAGAGAGTATGACTGATGATAAAAAAAATTATAAAATTATTGAGATCAGAAAGTCTAGACTGGGAAGATGGAGGTGAGAAAGAAAGAAAGAAAAAAATAAAGTGAGGGTCTTTATCAAATACGTGTTTAGTTACAAGAATCTAAGATGATGACATAATTGTTTCCAAATATCAAACAAAAATAGTAAAAAAAAAACTCAAACTCTTGGAAGAGTCCTTTTTTAATTCATTCAGTCATTTTTGTGTATTTTCCGGTTTGAATCATAAGCTTTAACGTGGTTTTCCACGTGGTCTGCCTGGAGGAACGCGCTGCAGTACCGCTCCTCTCCACTAGATGGGGATGAATCACTAAAGGTTTTTCAGAAGCGCCTTGAATTCACAACTCAGGACAGTCAATAAAACTACAAAACATCTGGACAGTAGAAGACGTGTTCAGTTGTCATAAACTGATATTCTTGAAGATTTCTGAACTGAAACATGCACGTAGAAAGTATTCATACCCCTGAAAGATTTCCAGCCCTTAGCAAAAAGTAGTTTATTCAAGTGTACTATGAGTACACTTATTTTATACTAAAAATTACACTATCCTTGAAGTTTACTTTTTATAAACTACATTTGATATACTTAAGCATATTATAGTGAAGCATACTTATACTGAAAAATGTAAAGAGAAGAGTAAGACTAAGTACATTCATGGTAAAATTTAAACTTATACTCTAATACTAAAGCTTATACATTTCAAAAACACAAAATCTTACAATCTAGTTTCTAGGGAAAATATCTTGAATACACTTGAAACAACACAAAACTAACTTACAAATAACTTTTCAGCAGATATAGGAGCTTGTTTTAATTCAGTAATTCATTAATATTGATAAAAAAGTTCTAGTTATAAATGAAATAATCTGCCAGTGGAACAAGATATTTTTTCCCATATTATAAGTTAAAATGTTTTGTTCCACTTTTTTTTAGTTGAACTTTTTCATCAATATTAATGAATTATTGACTTAAAACAAGCTCCTATATCTGCTGAACAATTACTTGTAAGTTAGTTTTATTTTATTTCAAGTGTTTTCAAGATATTTGAATTAAAAACTAGACAAAAATACTTTGTAAGATTTTGTGTTTTTGCAGAATACTTTGGTATTGTCCACTTTTTACTTATTTCTGCCACAAAGAACTGAGACTTAGAATATCTTGATCTTTGATTCTGTCTTGTGATATTAACACATTACAGTGTAGTATTCAGTATGGGTTAACTTTGAGAATACTTTAAGAAGTTTATTTCAGCCTTTAAATAGTATGCTTCAGGTAATATGCTAAGCGAACTTACAAATATACTTATAACAACTAAAATAGCCAAAATTGTGTGTTAGTAATTCATAAAAGTGTACTTAAAGTATACTTAAATAAACTAAAATGTGGACTAGAAGTATATAACTAGTGCAATGGCAGTATAGAGAAAAGAATACTTGTGGTATACTTTAAATATACTTCAATAAACTAAACTAAACCACACGTACATACCTAGTACACTAACATATAGATGAGTGTGCTTGCTGCATACTTGAATGTATAATTCGGTAAACTTAAAAATATACCAATTTAGTCCGAATTATTAAATGAGTATACTTTCTGGTACTCTACAAGTACATGGTCCATAATATACTTGCTATACTTATACTCAAGTATACCTATTGAAATGAACTTCAAGTATGCTACTTTTTGCTAAGGGAACAGCCTTGTTTTGACTGGAAGCCCTGAATCCGATGGAAAATCAGTGGAGGAAGCAAAATATTAGGGTAATGGTGAGGAGGCCTTCCAACTTCAAAGACCTGGAGCTCATCACCAAACATAAATTAATACCAGAGAAGAAGGGTTGTGTTGCTGTAATGGCAATGAAGATTTTTCTGCTTTTTATTGAGGAGGGTGTAAATGATTGTTGACATGCCATTTTTTAAAAATGAGAGATTCTCGTCTCAGTTTCTATCGGAAACTTCTTCACTGAATGAAAATAATTTTACATCTAAATCCGTCAGGGGTATTGGATCATTTTGATCATAATTATAAATGTTGTTAAATTTCCCAATTTTGCATTTGTTTTTTTGCCTAACTAAAACTAATTTGCAGTATATAGCCAATCCTGTCCTAGGTCGTGCCAGTAAAGAGGACATACCAGCTGTCTTAGTTTAAAGTGAATCTGAATCACCAATTCAGTACAAATGGCTAATTTTTGAAGCTGACCAAAGGTAGGTACTGAAACAAAACAAAAGACCAAGTGGTGAAAAGTCTTTTTCAAGAATTCAATGCCACCTGGTTGCATCTTCAGCTCAACATTCCTAAAAATAACAAATCTGAGCTACATTTCATAAAATAACCAGAGCAAAGCTGTCTACAAGTCATCTGCTAAAATAGTTGAACCCCCAGAGGGCATGGTTTTCTTACTGTGTAACAAAGTGCATGCTGGGTAGAGGTTTACGTGCCAGTGGAACATTAGTATTTCCAAAAGTTTCTCGGCAGAATATTCTGTGCAAAGATATGATTGATGTTATTAACTGAACCCATCAGTGGTTGTTCATGCCGTGACTTGTGCAGTGTCAGTATTCTCAGACTCCTGTGTGGTCCCTCAGAAAAATAAGCTTCAGAAAAAGGTAGTAGAAGTTATTTTTATATAATTAGGTATTTTGCAACAAGAACAGTTTCACAGCAAAATCAATGGCCAAACTGGACGGACTTCGATCCAAATGGAGGCCAGAGGTTTTTGAGGTGAAAACCGCAAACTTCAGCTTATTTTATTGGGTCCTATGTGGCAGCCCAAAACAAAGTAGTACCCAACTATGATGGGGAAAGAAAATGATAAATGGTTTCCCTTTAATCCATTATTAAACCCAGTAATTGCCAGTAGTGGGCACACTTCCGCTAATAGCAAAGCTAATTTTTCATTTAGCGGTTTGGCTAACTTTGAAAACATTTAGTACACTTAGCTTCCCCCGTTATAAATTTTTATGGATATATTCTAACTTTACTTTTGTAAACTTTCAGTTGAATAAAGTTCAACATCTGCAGAGGTGGGCACACTTTCGCTAATCCACTAGTGTGGTAATAGTGGAGCTAATTGTTTTGTTTAACATTTTAGCTGTTTGTTAACTTTGAAAAATATTAGCGGACATTGCTTCCCCAAAATGTATTTTTCCATTTTTCCAGATACATTCTAAAGGGCTAATTTACTTGGCTGTTCTGTAAGCTTTCAGTTGAATAAAGATCGACATCTGTGTTGAAGTTTCTTATCAACCCAAATAGTTAGAAGTTTATATTCATGCTCTTATTTTAAAGGGCGCAAGGACTTTTTAAGCAGCATTTCTGTTTCCTCTTCTCATTTCTCTCTCCCTTATTTTCCCAACAACTTTATTTCATACAAGAAACATTGAGGAACAAAATAAAACCCAGTAGAGAGCAAGATATGAACATAAGGATGTTATAGAACATTTAAAATGTAATGTTGACATTAAATTGGTGCTCAAGGGTTGTAGTCTTTAGCATTAGCTTTCACTAAATACTGTGTTGGTGTAACACTTTAGGGTTAGCGCAACTTTTTTTAGTTAGTGCTAACTGCCTTCAAAAGTCACCAAATTCTATATAATTTAATCTCAGCATAGATGCAGCTGTTACCTGAACATACCATCCCCACTGTGAAATAAAGTGGTGATAATGAGAACATGGATCGAGCTAAATGCATGGCAATCCTTGGGAGGAGGTTCACCTTCCAGCTGGACAGCCAGAGCTACTCTTTATCATCAAAGCATACTCGTGTTGGAAGTTGCACACCGCTGCGTGTCCGTTCCAGGGCTGGGAACGCCTTGGGATTCCTCACGAGAAGCTGGGAGTACTGCTGAGTAGAGGAATGTGTGGGCTTCCCTCCTGGAGCGCAACACAATAGATTGCTCAGCATGTGGTGTGTGCAGATGTCCCAGTGGGCCCATGTTGGAACCAGTTACTGGAATGAGCTGGATTGGGCTGAGTTGAATTTGGGCTGACTGGATCTTAAATCGCACCAGTTTGTCCTGTACAGTTCTTCAAAGTTAGATTTGTTATATTTGAACTGCAACAGTCAGCATTTGTTTATATTTAAGTCCAAAGTGCACCGTTTCCTCTAGTGGGGGGAGGATCTAATTTTGTTTGTTTACAGTTATAATTCATATGTACGATTTAAGATCTGCTCACCAACACAAATCCTTCCAAGTAAATTTGATGCCAGTATTGTTTGAGGCGTCCATGTTGTGTTTAATCGAGGTAAAAGACAAATTTACAACCCATAATCAGCACTGTGGCAGGAACTCTACAAGTTAAAAACCTCGACACACCCGACACCATCTGTAATAAACATCCTTCTGCGGTTTACCGCAAAAGTTTGGGTTTTAGTTACATTTACATATTTATACAATAATCATAACTCAGCAAATCTTTAATGGAAAACTTTATTCACTTTTAACAGGGTTAGAAATTACAGTGCAGCAAACGTTGACATGCAAACACACAGATTTGTTTTTTCCTTTACATAAAAGTAGTTCAAATAATAAAAAGGCAACACTGCTGCTTGACGGAGAAAGCACCGCAAGTCTAAAGGACAGTACATTAAAAAGAGGGTCAGTAACACATGTAAACATTATACATATGTGTGTAAAAGAGTGATTTTCATACCATATAAGCACTTATTCAGTGGCAGGGATGGTTTGGACATACCCTCATATTCATTTTCAATGACTTGCATTATTTTATTGGGAGAAATTTTCTTCCCATTAAGCACAGTTTGACATTTCTTGAAAACTGCAACCAAAAAGCAACTTTTTCCAACACTTACCAAACAGCCTCTAGTGGGCTGGATGTTAACAGCCTTAAAGAGAGAAAACAACAAGTCTCAATAAGTAAACGTTTAACTGTGCTTTAGATGTCTCCCCTCATTTCTGTAGCTCGAACTGACGTCTGAATCACATCTGCTGTGGTGACGTCCACGGTCACGCCTGTCACCGCCGGCTCGGGGGTCGTCTCCCGCACCATGATCACCGGTCCGACCGTGTTCGCCGTGTCCGGTTCAGGGGCAAGCGTACTGCTGTCTCCTGAGGTGACGGTCGTGGAATCCGTGGTCACGACCAGCAAGGGGGGGACGGTGACGGCTTCGGTCACCTCGACAACTCCTTCTTCCTCCTCTTCCTCAGACTCCTCCTCGGAAGACTCCTCCTCGGAGGATTCCTCGGACCCTTCGGAAAGCTCTGCCAGGTATCTCTGTGGCTGGTGCTTGTCGGGAATGTCGGCGTCGTGCCTGTGGCGTATCTGTGGAGAAGAAGCCGAAATGAAGCAACTTTTCGTCAGCAATGAATGTGGTTTTTCCCTCAGATTTATGACTTTATCATTTTTAAATGACTTAGTCAAAATTTAGAGAAGAAGAAGGTCAGCATTGATTGAGGATTTTGTGAAAAATGGTGGTCAGCCACACTTTAAACATTTATTAAGCAAAGATGAAGCCAAGATACGAAAGAAGTTTGCAGCTCTGGATCATACAGGTGTGTTAGCATGATACCCAAGCAGAAAGACAACATTAATGACCTAACCAGCACAGGAAGTTTATCTTAAGTCCGTCATTATACAGAAAAGAGTAGAAAACCTTTCAGATCTTGCCAATCATCCAAGGAGTGGACGCTCCAGTAAATTCACCACAAGGTCAGAAAAATGTCAAAAACACAAGAGCTTCATTTCAGACTCTACTAATCTCAGTTAGCATGTCAAACATTAAAGCTCCTGAAAAGACAATTAGAAAAAGACAGCAATTATGGCCGTTTGGAGGGGATGAAGGAAAAAAGCCCCCAAAAACCATAGCACAATGATTTAAGTTTGACTTTTAGGACAATGTCCTTTAGACAGATGAGACCAAAGTAGCAAACACAGCATATGAGTCCAAACACCAGCTGTCAAGCATGGTGGTGGAGGTATGATGATGTGAGCTTGTTCAGGACCTGGACACCTTGCAGTCACTCAGTTGACCATGACTTGCTCTGTGTACCAAACAATGACCATCAACAAGCTGGAAAGCCTCCATTTTAGCAGTTTTAGCTGGTCTGTGCGTGTATGCTAAGGTTTAAGGTCAACAGCAATGAGCTCAGAGAAGCAACTGTTGCTGCCCATCAATGCGGGAAGGGTCTTAAGCCCATTTCTACACAGATTGGTGTACACCATTCAGCAAAGAGAAAGATTATTCTCAAACTGAACCATTAAACACCCCAATCCTGCTGACAAGCACAGTGGTGGAGGTATGATAGTCTGGGTTTGTTTTGTATCCACAGGACCTGAGCACTTCAGTACACCAACGCACTCTAGAGTCAAATTGTGTCACTGTTTGTCTCATGGTCTCGTCCAGTGATTTTCAAAGTGGGGGGCCACCAGGGGGCGCTAGAGGGGCCCTTGGAAAACTGGAGCGAAGATGAGAAAAAAAAAGCAAAAATAAAAAATTGAATCTAATAAAGTTTTATCAAACATTTTTAATTGTCTTTTTTTTTTCATAAAATCAAATCTGTTTTTCAAGTTTAAGAAAAATGACTAAAATGTTATTTGCCGTGTTCATCTTTCTGATTGGCTGCCAGTCGAGTTCATCAAGCTGCTCTGCTCCACAAGCTAGCACAGCAAGTGGGAAATGGAAAAGTTTCTGACAAGAAGAAGACCAACGGAACCCTCCAGCAGCCCTGATGTTGAGGACACTGCTGCAGAAAACCCCAAAAGAACTCATGGCAAACTAAAATCAGAAGGCATGAGGCAGCATTTATGCTAAACCAGTGTAATAATTGTTGAATAGTTAATAAAAGTGAGAAAAAAACATTCTAAAAGTTGATGTTTCTTCAAATGTTTTGTAGCATTGTCTGTGGGCTTGGAAAGGGGGTCTGTACCTAGACAGTAATGCTGTTTGGGGGGTCATGGCATTGAAAAATCTGGGCAGCTCTGGTCTAATCAAAGTCCAGGTGAATTGTTACGGGGGGGCTTTCAAGGGGGTTGCAAACCTCAATGAAGTAAAGCAAAATTGTGCAGAAGAAGGGCTCAAAATTCCTTCAAAGCAACAGGAAATGGTGCTAAAGGCTGTTGTAGGAGCTGTTTAGTCTTGGGGTGCACTTAATTTTCCAAACACAGATTTTCAATTTTGGTTTCCTGTTTGTTCCTTTAAGTAAGAACAGTGTGGAACCAGTTAGATTTACTTGTTTTGGTAACGTGCAAATTTTAAAATTTCCTCCCAAATTTGCATGTTACCAAAAGAAGAGATAAAAATGATTTAGAGTTAGAATAAAAAATGATCCTCGGTAGTAATTAAGTTTAAAAAAGCGCAGAAAAATGCTAATAATAATTCATTGAACTGCAGAGGTCGGAGTGTTGTTGTGGTCGTCTTACTGGTTTAGCGGCTGTTGTTGTGAGAAGAACAAGAACGAGGAGGGTGATGTTCAGCAGCCCCATCTCTGGTTGTTTCCCGTCTGTCTATGAAACATGAAACATCAACCAAAATGTTATGAAAGTCACATTTACTCTGATGAGCTGATAAAATACACACTGGTTATTTTAAGATTTGATTAAATTCTTTGACATGACTCCACAAACATATAAACAAAACCTTATTTGAGTCATTAAAACCAAACAGAAGAAAGAAAGCCCTGACCTGTTGTCTTGAGCGGTTAAATCCTGAGCATAAATCAGAAGGATTCTGTGTCTCGGCGCAGAAATGCCTCTGAGCTTCCTGAATGTGGCTGCTTCCTTTATGCCGCCTGGGCTCGGGGGGGGGGGCTGGTCTGGGCAGGGCTGTGATGGACAGCAGACCTGGGGCGACGGTTGTGTAAGATCGGTCTTCACTGGGCTGAGGTGCAGAGGAGGAGCAGAACGGGAGGTTTACCACACAATCCAGAATAACTACCAAGCTTATTTGTTATCGCTGATGTGTTGTGACTTATATTATGAAACGTAATGTAGAGCTATTCCTTCATTATTAGGAGCTATTCTTAAATTGGTCTTTTTTTTAATTCTGTTTTAAGTCATCACATTAAGTCATGTTGAATTCATTCAATTATTTTGAAATTTACACAAAATGTCAGTATTCTTTGTCTTTTATAGACACTGACAGAAAAAAAAATATTTTTAAAAATACCAAACATTAAAGCTGCAGTTTGTAACTTTTACAAAAATAGTTTTTTTGTTTTTTTTTTTTTTTTTTTTTTTTTCATATCTGTTAAAACTGTCTCCATGTCGTGGCAGTCTGGTCTGAGACAGATAATCTGTGTAACAGATGGAGCTCCTCCACCTCCTCCCTGAGCTGCTATTGCCGTCTAAAGAAATGCTCCGCTCCCGACCTGAAACAACCAATCAGAGCCAGGAGGAGGGGCTTAGCGCTGCCAATCACCCTCGTGTTCGCGCTGCTAAATGTGCTAATGGTGGAGAAACAACTCACCGTTCCAAGAAAACCGTTTATCCGCCGTCATCGGTGGCCATGCTAACTAGCATTAGCATTAGCAGCAGGCTATGTTGTGGTGAACCAGCTGTAGCGTAGCAGAGAGATGGAGGAGTGTGTGAGCGGCGCCTACATGAGGGGGATTGGCAGCGCTAAGCCCCGCCTCCTGGCTCTGATTGGTTGTTTCTGACTGACTGGTGGATTTCTGCAGTTAGTACTGGGAGCACTGGGAGAAGGCAGAGGAGCTGGATTTTTTTCACAGATTGTCTTTCTTATATTGTCACAAAATCATGATAATTTTAACAAATTATTAATTGTAAAGAAACATATTTCTCTTAAAAGTTTCATACCGCAGCTTTAATTTTAAAGTGTATAAAAATGTGCAGTCTCCCTACTTTTTCTTTTAATTGTCGCTGAATGTAAAAGACAAAATATAAACAGAATTACTAAACATCTAACAGGTGCAAACTATAGCTACTACATTATTATGTAAGCAGGAGCATAAGAAAATAAAAATATTATAAGATAAGATTTATTTCAGCCACAATAAGGTCCATCCTGTAAAGTTAAATTAACTGAAAACATACGAACAAAAAAAGACCCTAGTTGAATAGGAGATGGAATATTTAAACTATCTAAGCTAATTAAAGGTTCAGATTTTATCAAGGGTTTATCAGTCTCTCACAAGTTTAAAGAAAGAGCTGTGCTGCCTATTTCTAGGTTACAATACCCAATGTTATTTAGAAATCTAAACAGTTCTGAACCACCTGTGACTCACTTGCTACTCACACCGGAACTGGCACCATAAAACCATGAAAGAGAGTGCCGACTTTGTGGTCTGGAATCAGGCTATTAGCATGCTCACCGACTTCGGTTTATGCTGTTCTCACAGCCGTTTTGTGCATCAACATTCTTCATTTGTGTTCCTAGAATCTTAAACATATTAATGCAGTTCAAGGCTAAGCTAGGCTAGGTCATCAAGTGTCAACCAGACTGCCTCATATGGCCTAAACAAAAATATTGTGTCAGTGGTTTGATCCCCGTTTGTAAAAGTATCTGCAGCAAAAATGTCTGTATGTGCCTCTACTATTCTTAAGATATGATTATCCAAAGGTCACAGGTCATCATAGTGGCCATAAACAAAAGGAAGTTAACATTTTTTTCTTAATATTCTAATATCTGTAAAAGTTCATGTGGTATAAACAGAGCTTTTTGCATCACTAACCAGCTCTATAGTAGTACAAACACTTGACACTGGATCCACTTTGGATTCCTAAATAAATACAGAAAAGTGAAGGATGCAAACAAAAACATTCACTGCAGCTGAATCTGACAAGCAGATCAGGCTTGATTCCGACTTAAGGCTACGTTCACATAGTAGGTCTTAATTCCGATTTTTTGCTTAAATCTGATTTTTTTTTTTTTTTTTAAATAAATGCGACCGCAATCAGACTTCTGTGTGAACAATTTATGACCCCAAAGTGACCCGCATGCGCAGAAGAAGAGCGTTGACGTCACACCGTGGTGCGCTGTTTACTGAAGTAGTAACGCTGTCTGTGGATTGATTTTAAAGTTATTCAGCAATGCAAGCCGACCGTATCGTCACAAGATCAAAACAAGACGGAGGAAACTGATAAAAAGAAAGCAGAACGAACAGCAACGGTGCTTTTTGGCGCATCGACTGCAAATTCTGTAGAGGAGTCTGTTTGGATGCGTAGTCGGAACCAGGAGTGGTGGGATTGGGATATGATGCGCTTCGCTGACACAGTCTTCTTTCAAAATCTCATAACTATAACTTTCAGCCGTTGTTTACGTCCAGATTTACAGCGTCTGACTTCTTCTGGTGCCGACTTATGACGCACGTCTCACGTCGATGACATAAAAGTCGATTAAAGGTTATAAAAAAATTGTTGTTTTAAAGATTCAGGACACTTGCAAGAAGAAAGCCTTCTTCATAGTTGGAATGAGAACAAGCTTTCCATTCATCCAAAAACTGGATTCTCTTACAGTCTCTTTGCACACTGCAAAAACACATCTTACCAAGTAGTACTGGTCTATCTACAGCAAATATCTTGAAAACACTTGAAATAAGACAAAACGAACTTACAAGTAACGTTCCAGCAGATATTAGAGCTGGTTTTAAGCCAATAAATCTTTAATATTGATGAAAAAGTTCTAGTTATTAGTGAAATAATCTGCCAGTCGAACAAGATATTTTTCCCATATTATAAGTTAAAATGTCTTGTCCCACTGGCAGATTATTTCACCTATAACTAGAACTTTTTCATCAAAGATTTATTGGCTTAAAACCAGCTCCTATATCTGCTGGAAAGTTACTTGTAAGTTCGTTTTGTCTTATTTCAAGTGTTTTCAAGACATTTGCACTGGAAACTAGAGCAGAAATACTTGGTGTTTTTGCAGTGCAAAGTCAGTTGTAATTCTTTTTCTACAGAGAGAAAACACTTTAAAATCATAGTATTAGATGTTATGCTTGCGTTAATCGACTCTGCGTCACAAACTCAGCTGAAATCTTACATGACGACAGTGAAATGATGTGAAATTAGAAGCAGAAGTCTGACTGAAGTAATAATAGCAGGAGAGATTGCTGGAGTTTTATGCAGTCAGTGGAATTTTACATTTCAGACAGAGTGAAGCCACACTTTGATCAGACGTGTGACACCACCGTGTTACCTCACCATCTTGAATCTTTCCCCACCTCTCTTCCTCTCTGCTGCTTGGGAAATTCCTGCGTAGACCTCATCATGAATCATGAACAAGTCGGATGATGGTTTCACAGACATTTCAGGGTATAAACCAGCATAAAGAATGCAGAACCGAGGCCTCCAAAAGAACCATTTATAACACTGACAGAGTAAACTAACTTATAGTGACTGTTCAGCAGATATAGGAGCTTGTTTTGAGTCAATAATTCCTTAATATTGATGAAAAAGTTCTAGTTATGAGTGAAATAATCTGCCATTTTCCCCATATTATAAATTAAAATATCTTGTTCCACTGGCAGATTATTTCACTAATAACTAGAACTTTTTCATTAATATTAATCAATTATTGACTCAAAACCAGCTCCTATATCTGCTGAACAGTTACTTGTGAGTTAGTTTTGTCTTATTTTAAGTGTGCTAAGATATTTGCTCTGGAAACTAGACCAGAAATACTTGGTAAGATTTTGTGTTTTTGCAGTGAATGTTCACATTTAAAACTTAAACTTTCATCAGGAATGCTTTTCTTTACATTCGCTAAGATGAATGAGCTGGAAAGTTTAGGAAAAAAAGAGTTCAAGGTAAAACATTATTTAAATAATTACTTTCACCACACTGTCCTGATTAAGGGTAAGCCATAAAAACACCTCTTTATGATGTGGAGCTACTTGTTTAGATTAAGGGTTTGAAACTCGTTGAATCTACTTGTTTCGATGAAGATTCAAAAGCAGCTTTTTGGGTTTAGTCATTGAAGATACCTGCTTCGGTTGAGTCATTTGAAACTACTCATTACAAGCTGATTTTCTTATTTTCTGCTTTTATCTTTTTACCTGTATGTGTATCTGCATGTTTCCATCATCTTGTCACTTTCCTGCTTTTTTCTTTTTCTTTCTTGCCTTTTTTATGTGTTTTCACACGTTAGCTCCTGGTATCGATGCTAACTAACTAGCGGTACTTCAGAAAACACCAGGTCTTATTAACATGTTGCATAAACCTGCGTTGCCGAAACAATTAGCCTCCATATCTAAATCCACATTTGGCTCTCCAAGAAAAACACCTTATTTGGACTTGTGGTCGTGCAGATCATCATCACAATGCTGGAACACAGAACTGAAATAGAAATAAGTCATTCGTGTGTGATAACGTCCAGTGACAGCAGCACTATTTTAACCAATGAGCATTTTTACGTTTCTCTGATGACTACATTAGTATATGTTTATATGACTCTCTACTGCACAAACCAACTGATGATATACAAAAAAGGTCCTCCTCGTGGTGACTGCAAAAATGTTGCGTGCAGACGTTTTGGAGGAGACATATAGTGAACCGACTTCCTGATAATCCGGCCTCAATCGCACGGCGGCAGTCCATGAATAAACACATCCGAGTCAGAACAACAAATGACACAAGAAGCTGCTTCAACTGCATTATTTAGAAGCCCTTTGTGGGAAAATCCCAGTTCTGCTCAGCGATGAGCATCACCCGCCGTGTCTGTGGTCATGTTCAGGAAGTGCTCAAATTATATTTAGGCAAGTAAACAGTGACTTGCAATGTGGTTAAAATGAAAGGTTTGTACAAGGGTAAAGTCTGTTTGATGCCACTGACTATTAGGGCCAAAAGACAAAAAATAATCAGCCACTGAGGAGGAAATTTCTACCAAGTAACTTGGATTTCTTTGGATTAATTTCACATATTTACAAGAAAAAACTTGGATGTTCTCTGATATTGAAAAGCGGCAAATTAACAATAAATTTTCTTTTAAAAAATCCACGATTAAAGGCATAAATCAAATTTATTTCCTGACATTACACAGTCAAATATTTGTAAATGTAGGATATGCAACTTGATATTTTCCAAAGTGAAAGTGGTACATCTGGGCTGTTTTCCTGTGTCAGAATGACCACCTGCAGGGATCAGTAAAGTAATCTTGAGCTTGATTGATATCTCCTGGGTGCAGATTCACCATAAAATGGGATCCAGAACACACGCCTGAGACGGTGAGGGAGAAATTGCAACATGGCTGCACCCACGTTTCTAATCAACCCCTTGCTCAGTCTCCAGTAATCACCTCTCCTGCTTAAATATCTCTTAGCTGTCAGATCATCAACCTGATTCCTCTTATAATGTATTATTTTGTGTTCCAACCTTCATTTTATGTAAAATTGTTTGTTTTACCTTTCCTGCCCCCTCCCTGCATATTTGTGTCCTGCTCTTCACCATTAAATGACAAACTGTTTGGAACAACCACCTTAGAAAACCCAAAGTTATCTGTCAAATATAAAAATGGTACAGTAAAACATAAGCTTTTTAAGTTCAAAGTTCACATTAATGTTATGTTCACTCATGAACATTTTAATTTCAGTGAGAATGAACATCTTTCAGTCATATTTATCTTTTTTTAATGCCACGTTTCCACAACTGGAACGCTGTTAGGATTTAGTTTCAAACATGTTTTATTTTCCATCCATATGATGCAGTAAAGTCATTCTGCTTGCCCTTCCAGAACAATCAGTGACATATCTCTTTGGATTGGGCCTGAGGCTGGACTTGAAAACTACTGAGGGTAAATTTTCCCCAAGAAAACGTCCCAGTTTTGCTAAAACAGGAGAAGCATTCTGATTGGTCAGTTAAGACGTCTTGAGGCATGAAGTTCCACTTCTTTCTCTCGTTACTTGAATCTTCATGTTGAGAATTGTTCATAAAGTCATGTTCTTTAATCAGAATTGCTCAGAAAAAACATTTTTAAGTAACAATGAGTAGAAAGCTGCACTGATGCAAACCAAAGAACTGGATCTCAAGGAGCAGGAACTGAGTTTGGTGTTTTGAGAGGAGAACCAATTAAAAGTTGATGATCTGCAGCTGCAGCACCTGCAGATGGCTCTATTTAAGCCTCAGATGTTGGGGAGCACTTCTCTTGGGGAAGGAACCATGGGAGGTGTTTGGAGTCTGATCTTCTGTGCAGGAACTCTGTGGCTGCAAGGTTTGTGGTTTCATCCTTTGAAGCTGGAAGTGAAATGGGTCAATTTGCACTGCATTTGGAAACTTCTGAAACAGTTATGTTAACAGTTCATCTGGAGACCAATGAAGTGGACGTGTCAAGCGACGCCTCCCACAACAACATGTCAAGTGACGCCTCCCCCAACGACGTGTCAAGCGGCGCTGCCGCCCTCCCCGGCGCCGCCCTCAACGCCGCGTCAGGCGCCGCGTCAAGCAACGCAACCCTCCCCAACCCCGCGTCAGGCGCCGCGTCAAGCGACGCCACCCTCCCCAACGCCGCGTCAGGCGCCGCGTCATACGGCGCTGCCCTCAATGACGAGTCAGGCGCCACGTCAAGCGACGCCGCCCTCCCCAACGACGGATCAGGCGCCCTTCCCAACGCCACGTCAGGCGCCACGTCAAGCGACGCCGCCCTCCCCAACGCCGCGTCAGGCGACGCGTCAGGCGCCGCGTTAAGCGACGCCACCCTCCCCAACGACGTGTCAAGCGACTCAACCCTCCCTAACGATGCGTCAGGCACCCTCCCCAACGACGTGTCAGGCGCTGCCGACGCCGCCCTCCCCAACAACGTGTCAGGCGGCGCGTCAAGCGACGCCACCCTCCCCAACGACGCGTCAGGCGGCGCGTCAAGCGACGCCACCCTCCCCAACGACGCGTCAGGCGGCGCGTCAAGCGACGCCACCCTCCCCAACGACGCGTCAGGCGCCCTCCCCAACGACGAGTCAGGCGCCGCGTCATACAGCGCTGCCCTCAATGACGAGTCAGGCGCCACGTCAAGCGACGCCGCCCTCCCCAACGACGCATCAGGCGCCCTCCCCAACGCCGCATCAGGCGACGCGTCAGGCGCCGCGTCAAGCGACGCCACCCTCCCCAACGACGCGTCAGGCGCCGCGTCAAGCGACGCCACCCTCCCCAACGCCGCGTCATACGGCACCGCCCTCAACGACGAGTCAGGCGCCGCGTCATACGGCGCCGCCCTCAACGACGAGTCAGGCGCCACGTCAAGCGACGCCGCCCTCCCCAACGACGCATCAGGCGCTCTCCCCAACGACGCATCAGGCGCCCTTCCCAACGACGCGTCAGGCACCGCGTCATGCGGTGCCCTCCCCAACGACGTCTCAGCTGCCCTCCCCAGCGCCGTGTCAGGTGCCACGTCAAGCAACGCCGCCCTCCCCAACGACGTGTCAGGCGCTGCCGCCGCCGCCCTCCCCAACGACGCGTCAGGCAGCACGTCAGGCGGCGCGTCATGCGGCGCCGCCCTCAATGACGAGTCAGGCGGCGCGTCAAGCGACACCGCCCTCCCCAGCGACGCGTCAGGCGCCCTCCCCAGCAACGCGTCAGGCGCCCTCCCCAGCAACGCGTCAGGCGGCACCGCCCTCAATGAGGAGTCAGGCGGCGCGTCAAGCGACACCGCCCTCCCCAGCGACGCGTCAGGCGCCCTCCCCAGCGACGCGTCAGGCGCCCTCCCCAGCAACGCGTCAGGCGGCACCGCCCTCAATGAGGAGTCAGGCGGCGCGTCAAGCGACACCGCCCTCCCCAGCGACGCGTCAGGCGACCTCCCCAGCGACGCCGACCTCAACGACGCATCAGGCGGGGTGTCATCCTTTCCTTGAGAAATTTACAAATAAAATGGTAACCAAACTTTGGTCTCAAGAATGTCCCTTCCTAGCTTGGCTCATGTCCACTGTTTTTCAAGTAATGTAGCTGTAGACTGAGGAACTGGGTAGTGGGGTGTTTTTTTGTTTTTTTTAAAGGAATGTACCTGCTGAACCCTTCTGTTGGGACTTGCATATTAAAAACAAAGACAAGCACACATGCAATGTGGGTTATGGCGGAATGTTTTCATTAAATTTAATTAGTCTGGTTGGGCCTGATATCTTTACTTTGGTTACTTTAACTATGATAAACTGTTTCTCCAAATAAGGAATGGGTTTTTGGTCCAAACATCAGAATCCTCAGCAGGTCTGTGGCATTAACTTGGAAATGTTTTAACTGGGGGCTAGCAGAAGAAAACCTGGAAAAGATTAGATCTGTGGGATCATGAAAGATGCTTTGAAAGTACATAGAAAACTGCTGCAGTTGCTTTAACTGTGTAGAACATGAATGATCCTGTTTTAAAACCACAAACTGCATCAGTAAAGCTTGGCTTGAGATCTTATCTAATTCCAGTCACAGTAAAGTCTTTATAAAATGTATTTTAATTGATGATGCTGTTGCTAAGTTTAGCTGACTGATTCAGCTTGTCCTCACAAAAACTAACCCAGCTCTTCCAAAGAGATGTAAAAGATGATCTGCTGATCACCTCTCTTCCCTCTCATCTGCCAACTTAATTTTTTTTTGCTGCAGTATTGTGCAAAAGTTTTAGACCACATCTGGTTTGACTTCCTGATCACACTAAACTAACTTACAGTAACTTTTCAGCAGATATAGGAGCTTGTTTTAAGTTAATAACTCAATACTGATGAAAAAGTTCTGGTTATCAGTGAAATAATCTCCCAGTGGAACAAGATATTTGTCCTTATACATTAAATGTCTTGTCACCAATATTAAGGAATTATTTATTTAAAACAAGCTCCTATAGCTGCTGAAAAGTTACTTGTAAGTTAGTTTTGTCCCATTTCAAGTGTATTCAAGATATTTGCACCAGAAACTAGGCCAGAAATACTTGGTAAGACTTTGTGTTTTTGAAGTGCAGTGGCTCTCAGGGCTTCCTGAAAGTCGTTTCTTTGGACTTTGGCTGCTCTTCTTTAAGCCACTAACCTCTTACCCAGTGATTCAGACAAGAACAGCTTGGACTGTGGGAGGAAGCTGGAGTATCCAGAGAGAACCCACCCATGCATGGGAAGAACATGCAGCTAGATCCCAGGGCTGGATTTGAATCTGGGACCTTCTGGCAGCAAGGAAACAATCCTAACCGCTGCACCACTGTGCAAACCCATCGGTCAGTTTTCTCTCGATTTGCTCTGGTCTCCAGCAGATCAAATCAGGTTTTTAACCTTAAAACCTAAACCTTTCTTGTTTTCCCATCTACAGTCATTTGAAAAAGTTAGGACACCCTGGAACAGCCTCTGTGTGTTTTTCTAACATGTTTGGAAGTTAGGATGACAGATTTAAAACCACTGACAAATTCAAGTATATTAATAAACAATAAAAACCTAAGAAAAGACTTTTTAAAACATTAAGTTAAATATAATCATTGTTCTCTGGTGAGGAGGAAATGAGGATACACCCACCTTCATTTCATCTTAAAACAGTTAAAATGAAGTGTTGATGTTTACTGACACCTAGTGGTGACAAAAATTACAACTTGGTGTTATTGCTCTATTTTCAGACACAAAATATTACTCACTGTTACCTTTCAAAGTAAATATTTGAAAACATCTCTTTGCTTTTTTCCACATGTATAATTGTCTATAATGTGATTAAAAAAGACTAATCAGCCATGCATTTCTACAGCAGCAGAACTCGACCCGAATGGTCGTTGCAGTCTGGTCCTGTCCCGTTTTGTGGATGAGCTGAACCACACAGTGATGGACGAACTCAGAACGGGTGATGCTATTTTTACTTGAGCACAATTTTTGGCTACTGTCCTGATGGCCACCCTCACCTGTATTTCTCATCCTGGTTGCATAATGCAAACCAGCAGGTTGTTAATCATTCTGATGTGTCTAAAAACAAAACAAAAAAAAAGAGGTGAAGTGAGCCGGAGAGTTTCAGGCAGGCAGAAAGTGAAACCACTACTTTTTTCCCTTGAAATGAAACTTGGGTTCAGACAGCAGTTTCCGTTCTGTTTGCAAACCACACGGCAGTTAACATTTGCTGCCCTGCACCTGCTGACACGCTACCTTTCAGCTTTCATGTGTCCATATGTTGCTAACAGGTTGTGGTCTGCCTGTTTGGATAGCCTGTTTATTTCCGCACTTGTATGGAAATGGATGTGTGGGTTGAGCAGCAGAGTTGAGTATGTGACAAATCCTGTCCGGCAATGCCAAGAAGCTTTTGGTGGAGGCAGCATGATGGTTTGGAGCAGTATCTCCCTCGCAAGAAAAACAAGCGTTGTTATTGTTGGAGGCAATCTCAATGCAGAGAGATACAATTCTGCAACCAGTTGCAATCCCATGTCTTAAACTTTAAGGGACCAAAGCGACCCTTTCATGATGTTAAAGCTTGCCCCAACAGAACAAGCTGTACAAGAAGCTACCTCCAGAATTTGGGTGTGGAGAGGATTGAAATGGCTTGCCAGATCCTCTCTGCCAATACCAGGAAGCTTATTCTGCTGTTGAGTTTTGTTTGGTGCTGTTTATTTGACAGAATGACTTAAGTTTGCAGAAATGGTGATTTAACAGTGTTTGTCAAGTTACACAGTCAAAAATTGACAACAAACATTTGGGTTATTTGGCCTGTCATAACAGAAAAATATGTCATACTTTCACCATGTTATTTATTCATTTATAAATGTCACATTTTCAAACTAAATATTTCATAAGAAAGCTAAATATTTGGTTAAAAATTTAGCTTGCTAGCTAAATATTTAGTTTGCTAACTGAATATTTAGCTTGAAACTTAACATTTAGCTTGCTAATCAAATACTTAGCTTGCTAACTTAATATTTACTTTGAAGCTAAATATTTAACTCGCTAACTAAATATTTAGTTTGCTAACTAAATATTGAAGCTAAATATTTAGCATGCTAAATAAATATTTAGCATGCTAAATAGCTAAAGTGGAGATGTGGGATTCTCACTGACAGGATTTGGCAAGTTTTCCATGGTTCAACCACAAAGAAGAAATCCATGCAAATGTGCTGCCATTTAAAGATAAACGAAGAGGCTGTAAAGGTGTGAAATGAACATGAGTGGAAAAGCAGCCAATATCCAAAGAAAAGCCTTCAGAAAGGCTGGAGAAGTGTAGATCAGACATCTTTAGATTTGCATGCTGTGACTGTTATTACTATTGTAAATCTGAAAGTCTGCTTAGTGCTAAAATGATTTTTAAATCTTATTATCCGTATCTGGACAAAAATTTTGGACAGTTAACATCCCAAATCCCTCTGTCAATATATTTCTGACAACTCCAAGATGACAGCATAGAGCCTTTTCGTGTTTCTAGAAACCTGATAAAATTACTATCATTCAGAGCAACAGCATCAACAAGACTGCTACGTCTCTTATTACTAAACATGGCTGAGAGGTGTAACCTCATCAAAATCGCGGTTATTTCTTCACCAGCATAAAGATTCAGACCAGATGCAGATTCAGTCTTCATTAAGTTCAGTCATTCATGTCGAAAAAATTCACTTATTTAAATCCTTACATCATATTGGAATTTAGCCGGTCCAGATGTTACTACTGTACATATGTACATAATGGTACCGCCCTTCCCGGAGTGTAATTATAAAGGAGACCCATATGGACACACACTGAATAGACTATTTAGGGCCTGATAATGACAGCGTTGCATGAAACTCTGCTCCCTCTGTAATTACTGCTGCCCAGTAATGGCGACAAATTGAGTGGTGTATCAGTGGGTTGAATCAAAAAAGGCCACTTTCAAGCCTCTTTATCTGAAGTAACGCTGTAGCTCAGTTTAGTCACGCTGAGGCATCCTGGCAGTGGGTATGACCACCATACAGGCAAAACTTACATCTTTAAAATCTCATGAAGTCACGGGGAGGAGTGTTGAATTGATAGTTGTCCTGCAGACAGTCAAAGACACAAAACGTAATTGCTAAAGAAGCTGTCTGTGTTGTATCCAAGTTTATCGATGGAAAATTAGGTGGAAGGAAAAAGTGTGCACAAGGAGCAGGAATAAACACAGCCTAGAGAGAGTTGTGAAGCAAATCCTACTCAGGAGTTTGGGGTAGATTCACTTGGCATGGCTTGCAGCTGGAGTCAGAGCTTCAAGGGACACAATATACAGATGTAGGGAAAAAAAGGAGTGGTCTGTTGCCCAGTGGTCTATAGTCCTCTTTTCAGATTAAATTAAATTTTGCATTTCATTTGGAAATCAAGGTCCCACAGACTAATTAGAAAGCCATGCTGTTTTTTAAATACTAAAATGTATGAATCTGAACATTTTAAAGACCACTAATAGCTCAGTATTTGTCTACAAATTGACTAGTAAGGCAACAAGCTATTTAGCAACTAACTCACTGGCTTGTTACTGCACATTTTTTTCAATCAGACAAATTCCTATTGACTTACCTCTTAGATGCTAGCTAACTAGCTAAACACTAATTACTTGAAATCATGGCTAACTAGCTATTTAGCCTTTAAACTAGCTTGATTGTTAGCAAAAGTGAAAAGTGGTTATTCGTGCTGCTTTATCTGGCAAGCAGTAAACACATATCTTGAACTTAGATTTTTAATGTGTTAACTAAAAAATTGTAAAGTATCTTTGCCAGACAGATATTTAGCCTCTTTGTTGGCCAGTGAGGTAGCCACAAGCTTACCAGTTGGCTAATTTGCTACCTAGCTTGTGACTGGCTAGCCAGCTTGTTTGTTGCCATTTTTACTTGACAATAACTTACTGTCAGTAAGTTGCCATTCTCTGCTTACTTCTTCAGTTACTTGGTAAACAATAATCAATATTGCTGATTAAATTTTAAAATTACTAAATGGCAGTTTTTTTTCAATAAACACAATATCTAGAGTACTGTGAAAAAATATCTGATGCCTTACAGATTCTCTCTGTTTTTTCTCCTCTGTCACAATTAAACCTTTATCAGATTATCAAACATATCGAAGGTCAGAAACAGATAACCAGACTAAATATAAAAATCACTTTTAAAATGTCTTTATTAAGGAAAAAGTGATCCAAATAGACCTGGTCATATAATTTATTGTGCCAACCTTGATGGCATCAATTGTCATCAAATGTTAGTTGTGATCACTGAAAATGAGCGTTTCACATCCTTGTGGAGGACTTTTGTCTGCTCTTCTTTGCAGAACTGTTTTAGTGCAGCCACATTAGGGGATTTTCCAGCATGAACGGCCTATTTAAGGTCATGCCAAAGAATTTTAATCAGGTTTAAATCCAGACTTTTACAAGGCCATGATAACATTTTGTTGCTTGTTTTATAGAGTTATTCAAAGATAGACATGCTGGTGTGTTTTGGATCATTGTTCTGCTTTATCATCCAAGCCTCCTCATTTTAAGTTCATGACAAGATGGCGGGATTGTTTTCTGTAGGATTATCTTATTGAAAGAAAAATTCATGATTCCCTCAATTACAGCAACTTGTTCAGGTCCTGGAGCTCAAAGCGCAATCACTGCATCTGTCCAGTTAATTAGCCACATTGTTAGCAGGTAACTGACTTAGTGACAAGCTAATTTGGCAGCTAGATGACTAGCAAACTAATTAGCCAGCTAGCTTGCTTGTTGTTAGCTTTTTATTTATGATTTAGTGCTCTGTGATTATCAAATAGTATCCAAATATTTTATGAATTTTCATTAGGTAATTTTTTTTATGATAATGTAAAACAATAAAACAGTTGATTTATTAATCTACCCATGTAGTCTATTCTTTAATAACTTATTCAGCAAGCCAAACTGCATTCTGAAAAGACTATCAAAGCATAAGCATCCACTCATTTAAGACAGTAAAAAACAAAAGAAAAATAAAAACTTGTAAGAGACCGCTAAAAACGCTAAAATTACTCCCCAAAATGATCAACATAAATACCTCAAATTATTTTTTAATCACTATTTTTAGTTAGACAGTTTAATTCCACACATGAAAATACATCACAGAATCAAAACAGAGTTATTTTTCACACAATTTAAAACACACAGCAACGTTAGTTAAAATTACAATCCAAACTTCACCTTTACAATAAAGCAATGTAAAATCACTGGTGAAAAATCCTCACCTATCTGATAGCATTCAAAAAGGAAAAAAACTAAAAACAAACAAAAACGCAGAATTTAAATTAACTTAAACAGGAGCAAAGTAATTCATTGATTTATAGGTTTTTATGTCACATGAATGCAGATAATATGATATATTAGAAAATTCCTATTTTTACTTAAAAATATTCACCATTATTCAATTCCTAAGCTTTCTTTCTTTGGGTAAATAAACACAATTTATTTGTCAATAAATGCTTTCACAGACTTTAAATGCAAAATTCTGGTTTCTGGGCTTTCTTTTTAATTTTATGTCATCTTCCTACTAAACCTGTTTACATTTTCTGCTGATGCAATAGTATTATCTCACAGTTTTGCTTGAAGTAGCCCTAAATATATCATGTAGATGCAAGAATTGTGAGGAAAATTGACAATATTTATATAAAAACAATATAAATGCTCAGCTAAAAAAAATTTAATTATAGTTTTTTTATGTTTTTTATTGTTACTTTTTGGCCACCTTCATGCAGTCAATTTGTCCTGTGTATACAGATCATAATTTCTACTTCGACTTTCATTGTAGAATCTGTTTTATTTTGGGAAAAATATTAAGAACATTGTTCTTAATCATAAAACACCAAAAAACCAGTGTTCAAGACAGGTTCCATAACTGAGACATATATAATCTGACTTTAGTGACATCTTCAGTCACCTACTGCTACCCTTCTTAGTGCAAAATGGCTCAGTTTGCAGGACTTTTCATTCATCTGAGATCAGAGATCCAACACATCAAGGGTCGTACATTGGGTTGGTGAAGTTTCCTAAAACGCCGTGGTCATGGCTGTCCAACAGTGGGTTGTATGATACTCGTCTGCAAAGAATAATACGAGAAAGTAGTGCATATTTATGTATGTATTGTTATGATTTACTTGAGACTCACCTGAACTTGTGATAGTACAATCCTCCCAGGACCAGGAAGACCAGCAGGAGGAACAAACACACGATAATTACAACACTTCCTGAAGATGACAAAAGAAGTTTTAAATGTCTCAACTTGTAAAAGTGGAAAAAGTTTACATTTCTCAAATTGTCATTCATTATTAACACAGTTAGAGAAAGCCCACAGTCAAAAACAGGACCCATGTGTTGAGCTGGAATAAACATCAGCACCAGTGATTCTACCTGGATCCTGGTTTGTTAAAAGGTGCTCATGATCAGACTTAAAGAATTTTACAATTTCATTTCTCAAATACATTATGATCTACTGTGGTCAGTAGAAAAAAAATATGTTAAATAATAATAATAATAATAATAATAATAATAATAATAATAATAATAATAATAATAATAATAATATATATGGTGTTCTCTCTTTTATTTGTGAATAATTTCATTTGTGAAAAATTTATAATTCATATATAGGGTTTTCTCTTTCATATTCAATTAGAAATATTCCTCTTCTTTTAAATGACAAATGAACTATACAGTGCTCCTTCTTATTTAAATTTTTTATTATTCTTAAAAATAAGGTAGAAAATTACAAAAATGAAAGATGGTGTCCTCTCTTTCTTAAAGGGATTCATGATTACATGTAATAATAGACTTGATCTGAGTAACATTAAAAATGCTGTAGGCTGTTTAGTTTTTATAAATTTAAATAACATTGTCACATGGACGTCGCCATATTGTGTACGCTGCAATGCATTCTGGGTTCATGAGGTACGGTAGGACCTACAGCAGGAGCTCTGTCCAGCCGGAACAGTAATTGTGCATTAAGTAACATTCAGCCCTTTTAATTGGAACCGGAGCGTGTTGAAATAGAAGAAAATGAAGATGTAGAGAACCAACAAGAGAGATTTGGCTGAAAAAGCGGGGGGTTTGTGCTGCTGCTGCTGCTTGGAAATGTCAGTCCGACAGTTTGCTGCAAAGATCTCCACTTTCTAACTCAAGCTATTCATGGTAAGCATCGGGATCAAAACATTTTTCTCAAATATATTAGAATGCTGTGTTACAAAGACTTAAAGATGTTTCACTGTCACTTTAAACATCCAATCATTATCTTCCAAGTTTTGATTTCGCGTTAGCTCCTGCTAACGGTGTTAGCTCCTGCTAACGGTGTTAGCTCCTGCTAATATCGTGAGCAGTAGATTACAAGCCGATCAAGCCTGTTAGTTTAATCATATATCTTTTGTATAGCGGTAATTAACGGTAAATTTTGTGGGCTGCTCTAGTCAGCCTTCACCACCTCGACTTCTGGTTTGTTTATGGATTCCACTTCACTTTAACTACGTCATCGACCCAGCATGCATTGCGCAGATGACAAAATGGCGACCTCCGTAATAAAGATATACAATTTTTGAAGTCATGAGTTTTTACGTGTCACAAACAACATTTAGGTTTATAGAAAAACTACAACATATTTAATCCAACAAGTTGTGGATCCCATTGACATATTTAAATATTTTTAAAATGATTTTTAAATATCAGAAAAAAAGTTCAAAATGAAATATACAGTCTTCTTTCCTTTCTTAACTAAATCATTTTTTAAATTTTTTTGTTTTTAATCGCAAAATACTTGTCAATTATTTTATTATTTTTTATATAGGAAGATATTAAATAAAATATACAGTGTTCTCTATTTATTCCTTTTTTGTTTTTTTAAAATGAGAAAAATGAAGTATACGGTGTTCTCAATCTTTGTTTTACTCAACGATGTACCACAAGACGTTTTAAACCACATACTTACATGTGGATATAAAGACCTTGTTTATCTCAGTGATTGACACTAAATCAGCAAAGACAACCAGATTAAGATCTTAATTCACGAAAAAAGAGGAACTAAATCAAGGCTATTTCTGTTTATGGAAGGATAAGCAGAATTAAAAAGCTATATGGCTGTGAATACAAACAGTGGATTTTATAGAGTCTAATATTATAGCTGATGTTCTGTGATTATACAAAAATATAAATGTAGTTTTAGCTTTTCTAATTTCATGTTTAATTCTTTCCAAAACTTTTTGTTTATCTCCTGAATATAATGGTGACACACAAGATTCTACCCAAACTTACTCAGCTTCTCATAAGTGCAACCTTAGAAGAATACATAAAGGTTCTGAGTCATATTTATTACAGGACTACAACAGTCAGAGATGATAGGAAGGAACTAAATGCTCAGCGGCTGAGGCCAGTATCTGGATTTTTTATCTGTTCAAGGCCTCAATAACAAGCAGGATGAAGACTTGTGAAAGTCAGATTAATTTCTGTAACGTATTTACCAACCAAAGCGTAAGTATCGTTGCTTAAAAAAAAAAAAAAAAAAAAAAAAAAGGGTTTCTTTTTCACTTGTGCATTTATATATCTCATAAAGAACTCACTCTAAGGTAAACAAGGAAGTGTGAGAAGAAAACGGCTCACATATTAACCACAGCATGAACCTTTATCACCTTAATGAGGTCAGAGAAGTGGGACGGATGAAGTGTATTACACATCTCTGCGCGCAACATTCGGCCACTGTGATCAGTTACACTTTATATGACTTTATATGATTCTTACCATTTGAGAATGTTATTTAAAAGGTGTGTTTAGGATGGGATTGAGCTTGTAAATTTTGGAAAGTCCATTATTTTGAAGCATACCTCCTCGAATATGTTGTCCATCGTTTTAGAAAGCAATTAATTCCAGTGAGATCAAAGTAATAGCAATCAAAGAGCAATTTATCCATATTTCTTTTGCAAAAAGTATGATTAGATTTAATTTTTGCATAGATTTTCCACCTTGTCATTTTTTGGAACGACTCCAAGCAGACAAACCAAGATTTTTTTGAAGTTTTTACATGAACTTCGGTTAAACTGGTTGGATTTCCAACATGGATCTGGTTTTTAGGCTTAGTCTGAATATTTAGCGGGACTGAGATCAGGGTAGAGCTGGGCGATACGGCGTAAAAATAAAATCTCAGATTTTTTCATTCCGGATCCAATTTCCGATTTCTTTTAAAAAATGAAATTAAAAATGACATAATATTTTCAAAAAGTGGTTTTTATTTCAGTCAAACTTTCTATGAGTTGAAGAACAGAGTATTAGAGTTAGGCTACGAGAATGTTTGTTTAATTATGAGGATATAGTCATAATACCAGCAGAATAAAGATGCAATTTTACCAGATGAAAGTCTTAAAATTACAAGAAAAAAGTCATTTTCATGAAAAAAGCTTGGATAGGGTTATTAAGATCAGACATGAGCAGCTCAGTTTGTGGATCTTTCTTCCAAATAGACTCAGTCGTTTCCACAGTCATCTAAAATTCCTGCTACTGATAATAATTTGATTCTGATGTGTTAAAAGATTTAAGTATTTCCTAATTTGTAAAACCAATACCAAAATATAACCTTGCAAGATGCTGAACATTCCTCATTTTAGTTTTTATTTAGTTTAGTCTTTATTTTATTTAAGACGTTAGTTTTATTTATGACTTTATTCTGGTAATGTTGCTGGTAGGGTTGCTGGTGAAGGGCAACTGCAATCTGGAGAATATTTTTATGTTCAGATGAGACAAAAAGTTATAACTTGGTCACAAATCCAAAAAAAGCATGTTTGGAGGAATTCAAAGTGAGGCTTTCACTTTCAAACCTGAGAAAACTGTACCACCTGTCAAGCATAGTGGTGGCATCATCATTGATGCTGTGGCAGAATGTTATGGGGTTTGTTTCTATAACTTTGACATAATTGGAGTTTCCAACTGAAGTCCAAACTGGTTTTGAAACGAATAAAACAGGCACAAAATTCCCCAAATTCCAACCTCAACTCTGATAAATCCAAGATTAAAATAAAGGATCTGAGTCAGGAAACCAAGTAATTTAACTGAATTCTGCCAATAAAGAGCGGCCAAACATTCAGTCAGAATTAACCTATAGACCTCTGGCTGACACTGTACGTCACAGATGCTGCCTCGCGGCGACCTTCCTTAAGAATGAAAAGCAAAGCAGTGGATCTGCCTACCTGAGCTCAGTGCCTTTGATTTATCTTCCTCCTTTTCCGGCAGGGAACTCTTGGTGGGGGCTTTGGTTGATGTAGGTCTAGCAGTAGAGGTAGTATCAGGTATGGTGGTTGAGGCACCGGTTGAGCTTGCTGGTTGTGAGGCGATTTTACTGGTTGCAGGACCAGTTGTTGTGGGAGAGACATTGCTGGTGGTGTCGTTTACCTTGGTGTCGTTGACGGTTGTTGGTAGGTCAGTGGTGTTGGTTGTGGTGAAATTACTGTTTTGGGTGGTGGTGGCGTTTGCTTGAACAGTCACATGTGTGTTGTTCGTATCCCCCGTGGCCTGAGTCTCAGACGTAGCTGGGAAAGATGGTGATTGTGAAGAACGTGCAGAAGTGGCAACAGTACTGCTCTTGGCTTCAGCTGATGTGACAGTTTCTGTGACTGGGGTTGATTGGACAGATGGTTGACCACTGCTGGTTTGATTGGAGAGATGTTCACTGGATAATGTAGTTCCAGCAGATGTTGCCTGAGGTTTGATCGATGAGCTGACATCAGTTGACAAAGGTATAGATGTCGTTGTTGTTGGTGTTTTCGTTGTCTTTGTTGTTGTTGGTTTTGGTGTTGATTTCTCCATCGTTGTTGATGCTCTAGATAACAGCAGACCTGTAATTCCACACAAACAACACTTTGGTCATTGTCCACTCTGAGTATCACCACTTATGGTTTACAGTGTAGAAGTTACTGTGCAATATACTATATTTTGAAATGTAAAACCATCTAAAAACCAGTCAAGAAAAATACAATTCCCATTTGTGCACAGTACGGAAGTACTGAAATTAACCAGAGATTATGACTACTGTCCACGACAAGGGTTCCTTAAGCATGGGTTGGGTTGCGTTGTCATGACACCCGGTTTGAATTCCTGATACTAGTGGAAGAAGATGAATGGCTTGTGATGCTTGTATCATCACTCAATAGCTGAGTTCACGTGTCCTCAGAGGTATTTTCAGATTGAAGGCTGAAAAGTTTGGGAAAAACTGCCCTACTTGAGGCTGTCTGGTTACCTTAGGATCCCTGTTTGTTTCTTCACACTTGAGAATAATTGTGAGTTCATTGCAAATTTCCTAAGGATTTTTGTGGCTCCAGTGGCCTTCATTTGACGGTAGATTGACAGGAAAGTGGGTTGTGAGAGAGGAGGAAGACATTTAGCAAAGGACAACAGGCCGGGACTCAAACCTGTGACAGCCGCGTGGAGGACTGAGGCCTCCATAGATGGGTCGCACGCTCTAACCCTGTGCCGCCGCAGCACTCCGAGTTTATTGCAAATTTTACGCAACAATGGTCAAATATATGGGTTCAAGTGATGCTAGCTCACATCTGCAGGTGGCAGTATTTCTTACTTCTACTCCACAGATGCCTCAGCCTGACTTGATGTCAAGTTTAGTCTTGGATCGATGTGGCGAGCAACAAAAAGTCACATTTACAGTCATACATAAACACAAATATTGCAAAATTCCTTGCAAATATTTCTAAATTAGCTCCACAAAATCAGTGGCTCACAAAACAATCGCAATATCCTGGAGGGACTGATCAACGTGAAATGATGTTCAGTATTATTTAATTTTAAGAACTTATGGAATGCAGAGACAGATATTTATTAATATTTTAACAGCTTGTTAATGGGTTTTATCAATACATTCTTCCACAACCAGCCCTTTAGGGACATTTGTGATGTTGATGTGGCCCAAAATGAAAATGAGTTTGATGCCCCTTCTCTACTTGATACAAAATAAACATCCACTCCTGTTATTGGTGACTTTTACAAAGTGTGAGATGCACCCTGTGAGGATAGCATGGTGCGGTTACAGTGGGAAGTGTGGAACCCTTATAGCCTGGGAACATTTAGGATTCCCAAAAAAAAGAAGTCAGAGTGTCGATGGAGAGAGCGAGCAACCGGGTTTTCCTCCTAAACCTTTCCTCCCTGCATCCCTGCTTTCAGTAAGAGGAAGATATCACACGGATGTAAAGAGAGTTCAGTATAGAGAATAACATGTTGGTTTTTGTCCTTTTAAAGGGCGCTTTTAGGGAATTTCTGCAAGTTTTGCTTCCGGTCCCAGGAGCCTCTCAGGTCACAGGCTGTCAAGCGAAAACCAAGCTGATCTTGTCTTCAACGAATGGCGCGCTGGTGTGCAGGAAGTGGAAACCGAGATCCGGTGTGATGCTTTTGAGAGTTTCTCTTTCACGGTTTGGTCTCAATTTTTTTTAGTTTAGTTATTCAAGGACAACCTGCTTGATATCGATAAACCATTTTCAGCAGCTCTAAATCCGTTCCAACAGGTTTCTGAAAACACTTCCTGTCATTGAAAACCACAAACAAACGCTTCTCCCGGCCTCCACTGGCTCAGCTGAAGCAGTTGCTCCTTTATCAGTTAATCAATCATTGAAAAACCTTTGCACCGTGCAACTTCCCTCGAGTAAATCTAGGTTATTATTTCAACTTTCTTTAACTGCAAATTAACTCCAATCAGTCTTCTGAAAACAACTGAAAAGATCAGGTTGTATTACAGTCTTCAGCATCATTTTTCCATAATTTGACCTTTTTTTTTTTTTTTTTTTTTTTAATTAGGTTCAGCTCTACTCATAACTGATGCCATGCTGCAAAAGTTCAGTCTGACTTTGAAAACGTTTCCACAAACCAAACTGCAAATCAAACAAGCTCAATAGGAACCAGGTATTTGTGATTATAGGTCTGACTTACATGTTATCAGAGTTTGCAGACTGACCCTCATCATTGTTTCCCCGCTGGGTGTTTATCTTCCCCGAACGAACGCTGGAGCGGCTGAGCAGCTGTGATATTTGCTCCTTCTGGACGGCTCCCTGTGACTGGAGGTGGTTCTGATTATATATGGAGGGGGCGGGGGGGTGCTACACACTGACTGAGTCATGTTCAGACCTCAGAGGGCGGCTCGGTCAGGAGGTAGGAGCTTTGAGGAAGCTGCGTTAGAGGTGACAACGTGTATTTGGAGTATTTATAGGCTCCATGTTCTGCTAAAAAGCATTTGGAGTTGACTGAGTGTCGCTAAACTAATCCTAAATCTGCTTTTATTGTTTTGCTTAAATCTTCCCCGTTACAAAACAGAACACACTTTGTTTTTATTCCTATAATTCTTATAGAAAGACTACTTTTAAGAGTCAATGTTAAACAATTCTCATATAGATATTTACTTTAGTATTTTTTTTTTTTTTTTTTTCATTTTAAGTTTGGTTCCTATTTAGCTGAGAGATTAAATGTTAAGACAGCAACATCTGAGTTGTGATTACAAACACGCAGCAGCAGAGGGCAGCACAAACACTTCTGATAAATTCAAGAAAAGCAACAGGTGAGAGTTCAGAAGTTAAAGGAGCAGCACACCTTTTAAAACTAATCAGATAGATAGATGAGAAGGCCTGAATTAGGTTATTTCCTAATATATTCCCTCATTTATTTATTTTAAATTTTGATTTATTTTATTTTTAATTATTTATTTAAATTTTATTTTCTCATTTGTTTATTTATTTCGTTTTATTTATCATTGTGTATGTATTCATTTATTTTCTATTTCATTTCCTCTATTGTTTATTTATTCCGTCATACTTATTTTAATTTTATTTATGCATTTTAAGTTTTACTCATTTTATTTTCCATTTTATTTCCTTTATGTATGCATGTATGTATTTTTCAATTTCATTACCTTATTTGTTTGTTTTTGTATTTATTTATCTACAGTTTTGTTTCCTGTTTACTTACTGATTTATTTACTTAATTACTTACTTACTTATTTATGTATTGTAAATTTTGGCAGGATAAGTCCTCCATAGAGCTCGAGCAACTAGTTATCTCAAGAAAGCCATAAGTTAGTAAGTTTTTTCCTGATGACTTTTTGATAGCTACCTGATTGCCTTTATAAAACAGTCCAGCAGAGGGCAGCAGTTTCCTCTGCCTTCCAATTCATTTTAATAATAGAAAGAGTTCATTTTGAAAGCCAACCATCATACCATCAAGACACCATTTTAAAGACTGGAGGAGAAGGCCTGGCCTCCCGTCTAATTCTCAAATTTATCCTGAAGGTGTTCTATCAGGTTCAGGTCAGAACTCTGTCTCTCTGCGGACCCGTCTGGTTTCTTCACACCAGACTCGCACATTTATCTTTTTTCTGGACCTTGCTTTGGGCACCTGTGTGCAGCCATTTTGGAACAGGAAGGGTTCAGTTTTTCTGTTTTGAGCTTCATTTCCACTCCTCACTCCTGTGTTGGGCTTCATTTCCAAATTAAGTTTAAAAAAATGTATCATCTTAAATCTAAGTGAAACCTCAGAAGAAACCATAAAGGCAAAATAACATTATGGGGTTTGTTTCTATGACTTCGACTTAATTGGAGTCTCCAACTCAAGTCCAAACTGGTTTTGAAATGAATAAAACAGGCACAAAATTCCCCAAATTCCAACCTCAACTCTGATAAATCCAAGATTAAAATAAAGGATCTGAGTCAGGAAACCAAGTAATTTAACTGAATTCTGCCAATAAAGAGCGGCCAAACATTCAGTCAGAATTAACCTATAGACCTCTGGCTGACACTGTACGTCACAGATGCTGCCTCGCGGCGACCTTCCTTAAGAATGAAAAGCAAAGCAGTGGATCTGCCTACCTGAGCTCAGTGCCTTTGATTTATCTTCCTCCTTTTCCGGCAGGGAACTCTTGGTGGGGGCTTTGGTTGATGTAGGTCTAGCAGTAGAGGTAGTATCAGGTATGGTGGTTGAGGCACCGGCTGAGCTTGCTGGTTGTGAGGCGATTTTACTGGTTGCAGGACCAGTTGTTGTGGGAGAGACGTTGCTGGTGGTGTCGTTTACCTTGGTGTCGTTGACGGTTGTTGGTAGGTCAGTGGTGTTGGTTGTGGTGAAATTACTGTTTTGGGTGGTGGTGGCGTTTGCTTGAACAGTCACATGTGTGTTGTTCGTATCCCCCGTGGCCTGAGTCTCAGACGTAGCTGGGAAAGATGGTGATTGTGAAGAACGTGCAGAAGTGGCAACAGTACTGCTCTTGGCTTCAGCTGATGTGACAGTTTCTGTGACTGGGGTTGATTGGACAGATGGTTGACCACTGCTGGTTTGATTGGAGAGATGTTCACTGGATAATGTAGTTCCAGCAGATGTTGCCTGAGGTTTGATCGATGAGCTGACATCAGTTGACAAAGGTATAGATGTCGTTGTTGTTGGTGTTTTCGTTGTCTTTGTTGTTGTTGGTTTTGGTGTTGATTTCTCCATCGTTGTTGATGCTCTAGATAACAGCAGATCTGTAATTCCACACAAACAACACTTTGGTCATTGTCCACTCTGAGTATCACCACTTATGGTTTACAGTGTAGAAGTTACTGTGCAATATACTATATTTTGAAATGTAAAACCATCTAAAAACCAGTCAAGAAAAATACAATTCCCATTTGTGCACAGTACGGAAGTACTGAAATTAACCAGAGATTATGACTACTGTCCACGACAAGGGTTCCTTAAGCATGGGTTGGGTTGCGTTGTCATGACACCCGGTTTGAATTCCTGATACTAGTGGAAGAAGATGAATGGCTTGTGATGCTTGTATCATCACTCAATAGCTGAGTTCACGTGTCCTCAGAGGTATTTTCTGATTGAAGGCTGAAAAGTTTGGGAAAAACTGCCCTACTTGAGGCTGTCTGGTTACCTTAGGATCCCTGTTTGTTTCTTCACACTTGAGAATAATTGTGAGTTCATTGCAAATTTCCTAAGGATTTTTGTGGCTCCAGTGGCCTGGTGGAACTACGCATCTGCTGAGCTTCATTATATGAGCTACATCTCCGTGAAAGGCTGGTAAAAACGTTGTTAAAGGGTTAATAGAGGAGCGCTGTTGTGATGACTTCCTGAAGGCGGAGTTTCAGAAACAGCAGGGGTTTCTGAAGAGACAGAGGCCCAATTTCAAGGAAGTCAAATTTTTTTTAAGTCATGTTTGATATATGCAGCACTTTTATAACAACTGAAGCTAACATAATTAGCTTCAGTTGTTATAGCACGATCCAACATAGCGACTGGATCGTGCTATAAAATGATTCTATGTGGCTGGACAATACATAATACTGCCCCTTTAAATATCTTAGAAATGACCTTATGACCCTTCACAGCAACAGTTACTTCACTGAGGTCATTGCTGATACCTTTCAACATCTTGGCGCTGTGTTACACATTTGTATGCCATAGAGCAGCAGACTGATGAGGTGCTTGCACTGATAGTCATCAGTTTATCGTTGCGTCTGATCAGCAGCACCTGACTTCCATTTTCTATGTTACCTTAGGTGATCAAAGATGTGTTTTCACAATAGTTTTTTATTTATTATTTTTTTTTTTTTGGGAGGGTGGGGGTCTCATATATATAAAAGCTTAAGATGCTGGTGTTCATCTAAGAGTTTATTTGTGTAATTTTGGCAGGAACCAGATTATTTGTTGTTTCCTGATTTAAATATTTGAAACATTTAGTTTACTGTCGACATGAAGTTAAATATTATTCTGCCTTTCTTTACTTTTTGGTGGTGGTTTTTTTTTTTGTGAAGTAGAACTTTTTTGATAGCTACCTGATTGCCTTTATAAAACAGTCCAGCAGAGGGCAGCAGTTTCCTCTGCCTTCCAATTCATTTTAATAATAGAAAGAGTTCATTTTGAAAGCCAACCATCATACCATCAAGACACCATTTTAAAGACTGGAGGAGAAGGCCTGGCCTCCCGTCTAATTCTCAAATTTATCCTGAAGGTGTTCTATCAGGTTCAGGTCAGAACTCTGTCTCTCTGCGGACCCGTCTGGTTTCTTCACACCAGACTCGCACATTTATCTTTTTTCTGGACCTTGCTTTGGGCACCTGTGTGCAGCCATTTTGGAACAGGAAGGGTTCAGTTTTTTCTGTTTTGGGCTTCATTTCCACTCCTCACTCCTGTGTTGGGCTTCATTTCCAAATTAAGTTTAAAAAAATGTATCATCTTAAATCTAAGTGAAACCTAAGAAGAAACCATAAAGGCAAAATAACATTATGGGGTTTGTTTCTATGACTTCGACTTAATTGGAGTCTCCAACTGAAGTCCAAACTGGTTTTGAAACGAATAAAACAGGCACAAAATTCCCCAAATTCCAACCTCAACTCTGATAAATCCAAGATTAAAATAAAGGATCTGAGTCAGGAAACCAAGTAATTTAACTGAATTCTGCCAATAAAGAGCGGCCAAACATTCAGTCAGAATTAACCTATAGACCTCTGGCTGACACTGTACGTCACAGATGCTGCCTCGCGGCGACCTTCCTTAAGAATGAAAAGCAAAGCAGTGGATCTGCCTACCTGAGCTCAGTGCCTTTGATTTATCTTCAACCTTTTCCGGCAGGGAACTCTTGGTGGGGGCTTTGGTTGATGTAGGTCTAGCAGTAGAGGTAGTATCAGGTATGGTGGTTGAGGCACCGGTTGAGCTTGCTGGTTGTGAGGCGATTTTACTGGTTGCAGGACCAGTTGTTGTGGGAGAGACGTTGCTGGTGGTGTCGTTTACCTTGGTGTCGTTGACGGTTGTTGGTAGGTCAGTGGTGTTGGTTGTGGTGAAATTACTGTTTTGGGTGGTGGTGGCGTTTGCTTGAACAGTCACATGTGTGTTGTTCGTATCCCCCGTGGCCTGAGTCTCAGACGTAGCTGGGAAAGATGGTGATTGTGAAGAACGTGCAGAAGTGGCAACAGTACTGCTCTTGGCTTCAGCTGATGTGACAGTTTCTGTGACCGGGGTTGATTGGACAGATGGATGACCACTGCTGGTTTGATTGGAGAGATGTTCACTGGATAATGTAGTTCCAGCAGATGTTGCCTGAGGTTTGATCGATGAGCTGACATCAGTTGACAAAGGTATAGATGTCGTTGTTGTTGGTGTTTTCGTTGTCGTTGTCATTGTCGTTGTTGGTTTTGGTGTTGATTTCTCCATCGTTGTTGATGCTGTAGATAACAGCAGACCTGTAATTCCACACAAACAACACTTTGGTCATTGTCCACTCTGAGTATCACCACTTATGGTTTACAGTGTAGAAGTTACTGTGCAATATACTATATTTTGAAATGTAAAACCATCTAAAAACCAGTCAAGAAAAATACAATTCCCATTTGTGCACAGTACGGAAGTACTGAAATTAACCAGAGATTATGACTACTGTCATAATGACTAAGTTTAGAAAAACGTATCATCTTAACACTACAGCGTTATTGTAGCTTAATAAAAATGTACTCACATGGCAGCAGAACGAGCAGGTTGGCCCTCATCCCTGTTATCCAGTGAATGGACCTTTGCTACCAGCAGCACTTTGCCTTCTCCTCCTGGCTGGCAGGGTGTTTCTAACAGGCTGTAACTGCAGCTGACTGATTATCAGAGTCTGAGTTTGTGGCCAGATGATAAATTACTCGCTGTGTCATATTTCTGCAGAATTAAGGATGTGTTCTTTTGGCAGAGACCCGAAAAGTCATTTTACACACTTTCATTTTCAATCAATGCAATACAACAAACAAAAACAAAATTCAGAAGCTGTGCTTCAAAAAGTAGTAAGATACACTCCATGATTTAAACACTTCCAGAGCCGCTTCGAAACAGCAAATACTTTGAAGTACTTCCACGTAGTGTCTGTAGGATTTGTGGAGGATTTTTTGTCCCCAGCAGCACTTCTGTTTAATGAAGTTTCGGACATTTGTTTCTTAAGTTCCTGCAACAAAATTTCACTCATCTTGAGGTCTGGACTTTGACTACGCCTGATCAAAGATGTGTTTTCACAATAATTTTTTTTTTGGGGGGTGTCTCAAATATATGTAAAAGTTTAAAATGCTGGTGTTCATCTAAGAGTTTATTTGCATAATTTTGACAGGAGCCAGATTATTTGTTATTTCCTGATTTAAATATTTGTAATATTTAATTTAATGTCTACATAAAGTTAAATACTATTCTGCCTTTCTTTACTTTTTTCAAGAACTTTTTTGAAAATTCCTTGATTGCCTTTATAAAACAGTCCAGCAGAGGGCAGCAGTTACCTCTAAAATACATTTCGCCTTTCAGTCCATCTTAATAACAAGTCAACATGTTAAAAAAAAAAAAAAAAAAAAAAATCGATTAATAATAAATTTAAGTCCTTTTTTTTTTTTTTTTTTTTTAATCACAATTTAAAAAAAAGCACAGTTTTAAAGATTCCAGAAAGTTAAAGTTTATCAACAGAAATTTTGTTCTGGTATTACCATACGTCATCCTTCTCCATACAGGTTGGTTCCACTGCACTGCAACTGAAGGGATTCATCAATGGCCAGCTGCTCAGTATGTGAAGGACTGATGTATTTTGGTGCTGATGAAAACTTAAGGTGATAATTTGTGCTCAGTGTTGGGAGTTTCAACGTCTCTTTTCCTGTTGTTTCTTAATTTTTTCTGACAATCACAATAAAATAATGGATTTTTTTTTTTTTTTTGGACCAGCTGAATATTTGTCAGCATCTTTTAGTCTGAGGTCATGGTTCTCAACGCTGCTCCGGTCTATAGTGGTGAACAAAGATCTCCTCCTCTGGAAGGAGATCCGAACGCTTCCCAGATGCCTTTCCCTGCAGGTTGTCGAGAGGAGACCCCGGGGCATATCGAGAGCTTCTCGAAGGGACTACATGTCCCCTGTGATCTTGAGGTTCCCCATAAAGGGGCTACAGAGTGTTTCCCTCCTGAACCGATTACTCCATCTATCCAGAAAACACCAGGCTGATCTATGTTTGTTTGGACATAATGTCTGATTCAGGACACTGGATCCCAGATTGATGTCATTGCTGATGTGTTTCCATGTTGGTATTATGTTCTCTTCCTACATGACTTAGACCAGAAACTGCCAAAACATCCTTTTTACAGAAGTGAGTCCACTTGCTGATGATCATGCTTTGGTGCACAGGGGAGTTTGTGGTTGAATCAGTGAAGGTGTCCTGGTCACGTGGCCACAAAACGCGCCCAGATCTTCAGCTCTCTACCTCCGTTTGAGATGCTTTTGCTTTGCATCTGTTTAGATGTAAATTACCCAAACAGTTCTTTTTTAAGCCTTTTTCTGCGCAAAGGACATTGTTCCTGAGGTCTTGAGGTGGCCCATCAGATCTTTGGTACCACAGGTTCACTGATACAGCAGAAACATTGGCAGTTTGAGAAGCGCATTGACTCCTGGTGAACTCAACCAATCAGGAGTCGATAATATGTCCATGCTGCTTTGAGTAGGGGTCTGAAGCTCCAGTCCTTGAGCGTCACTGTCTCACAGCGTTTGGTTGCATTCCTGCTCAAACACACCAGGACTGAGGGTGCGTTCACTCCAGTCCTGTTTAGTCTGCCTTCCAGCTGCAGCTGGAAACTAGAAAGTCCGGTTCGTTTGGGGAGGTGTGAATAAATCGAACTCTGATGTGGACCAAAAAAGCAAACTCTGGTCCGCCTACAAACCTAGGTCTCGGTTCGGTTGAAGTGAACTGTGGTGCGATTCGAAAGCAGGAAGCGGACTACAGCGCAGGGCATTCTGGGTAAATAACAACCCAAACAAACGCGCGAGCGCTAGCAGGAGAAATGGCTCGTGGTCTTTTACCAAAGACAAAAGAGAAATCCTCCAACCGCTAAAATCTGAAAAATCTGATGCCGCTCCATTTTTGTTTACATTTTATGAAGAAGGAAGTTGCGCTCAGTGTCTTCTTCGGAGGTTTTCCTTCAGTGGTTCTTGGTGCAGCGCCCCCACAGGCGAGGAGGGGAACAGGTTGCTCAAAGGGTTTGGTTGGTTTGACAAATTTTGTGATTTTGGTCTCCAATCGAACCGAGTCTATCAGACTATCAGGAGTGAAAACACCCTGGATTAGCTGCTACCTGGACTGTTCTATGAGAACCTCGCCCTGATTCTTCAAACTGAGAACAACCTGACTGTTGTCTGCTGCAGGTCTGTCGGTCTAAGGTGTTGACACAGACTGCAGCAAACATATGCATAGATTTTCACTCTAACTGGGAGTAAATTAGAAGGCAGAAATCAGGGTTCCTGCCTGCAAGAGCGTGTTTTTTTTGTTTGTTTTTTTTTGTTTTGTTTTTTGTTTTTTTTTTTTACAGCCATGTCAAAACAATAAAAGGTTTGAAAACGTTGTCAAAATGTAAAGGATTTTCCTGCTAAAGGTCACAGAAAGAAGTTTATCTTTACCCCCGGAGGAGATGAGAATAACTGACCCCTCATGCAGTGACCTCTGATTTCACTGTGTGATTGCCTAATTGATGAATTCGTTTGCTAAACCTCTGCAGAGTTTGAGACTTTTCCAACATTTGTTCCATCATCAGGCAGGTCGTAAAGACTTTATTTATCAGGCTCAGAGGTGTAGCAGAATAAGCTGGATGCAGGTGGGTATCTGATTTCTCTGAAACCCATGCCCACACGGTCCTCAGGGCCCCCTTTTTTAAAAATAATCCTTCGCTTTTACGACACAAGAGCTTCATTGCTCCTGCTGAACACAAAGAGAGTAAAACATTAAAGGGATTTTCAGGTGCCACTTGATCAATAGAATAATGGGGGTAATTATCTCTCAAGTGGGGAAAGGTCTGCAATTTAAACAGACTGTTTGATTGAAGCTGAGGCTGAGCCTCCACTGGGTTTTGTCTGAACCAGACGGGTCCATTTGTACGTGAATTTAAAGACTCAGGAGTCAATTTTGCACCGCAAACAATACATTCAATATACATGTGGCTTTAAAGGGCAACACTTGTTAGGAGCACCTTACTTGGGCATTGGAGTCATCTTCATACTAGGACTAAACGAGAAAGTCTTCCTCAGTCTTTCTGTCCACTCATCATGGGTATGAAAATTAAGATGAGGCTTTTAAGACTTTTCTTTACTGGTCTGTTTTCAAGCAGTTTTAATTGTTTTAAAAACAACAATTTGCTGCACAAGTTCGAGTTTATTGTGGATGTTTGAAAATTCAAACATGGTTGAAATTATAGGTATTAATACCACTAATATTTGGGTGAATCTCTCTTAGAACGTTACATCTTGACCCTTTTTGCAGCAACAACACTGGCAATGAAACAACCCCACAGCATGATGCTTTCGCCACTATGCTTGACCATTGGCAAAGTGTTCTAAGGTTGTAAGCCTCACTTTTATGCAGTGCTATTTGTAAAGTAACACATTCAAAAATGAACAGCAATAGTTTGGGTTGTTTTAGCCTGTCAGAAGAGAAAACAATTGAAGTTTATTTTTCAAAGTCATATTTTTACCATCTTATTCATATGTTTCTAAATATCACAGTTCAAACCATATATTTAATTAGCAAACTAAATATTTAGCTCCAAACTAAATATTTAGTGATCAAGCAAAAAAATTTTTAGCTCTATTTTCAATATTTAGCTTTAAATTAAACATTTAGTTAGCAAGCTAGATATTTAGCTCCAAATTACATATTTAGTTGGCAAGCTAAATTGTTAGCTTTTTGCTCAATATTTAGCTTTAAACTAAATATTTAACTAGCAAGCTAAAGATTTCGCTCTAAGCTAAATATTTGGTTAGCTAGCTAAAAATTTAGCTTCAAAATCACCTTCAAAATATTTACTTAGCTTAATTCCAAAGATGAATGAACTTCTGACCAGGAAATGATGCCAAGCATGGCCTCAAGAGCTGGGAAAACTGAACACTATGTGGTGTCTTTTGCAATTTCCTTCCAATAAAAAGTAAAAGAGACGTCATTTAAAGGACTTGGGCACAACTGGTTGATCCAAAAGCAAACTGCATCTCTACAAACTTCACCAGATTTATGTCAGAAGCTGGTGAAGAAAAAAGTTGTGTTAAGAATGCAACCTGCTAAACTTGCTTTTAACAAAGGCTGTATGTACAATTTTGACCTTCATAATTCAAACTTGTGTACCCAGTTTTTATTTCTAAAATTCACTGATGTTTCTTGTAAAAATTAAAACAAACTGGAAAACAAACTGTTCAAATAAATCGTTAAAGTTCTCGTGTCTCAGATGGGTAAAAATGTCAAAAACAAACAAAAAAAAAGATCCTACGAAATGTTTGCACTTTAAAGTAAGACGGCGAAAGCGCCTCATTCCCTCTTGCTCTATATTTAGCACGTGGCAATCACCCAAACTTAATGAACCACTGACCTTTCATCATGTTTTCACAGACAGGCAACTGTCTGCAAGTCGTAATCCACACACTCCTCACCAGATTGTATGATTTGCATTTATATTGATGGGGTGAAAGTGAAGATTGATGCAGTGGCTGCAACCTGGACGGTCAGATAAGGTGACATATCGGATCAATCAGGCACGTTTCGGGTCTCCAGAACTCAGCCATTTTCATCCGGTGCTTTAAATTTTTGTTTCAGATACAGCTCCGGTGGCGTTCCCGAGGTCTCTGAGTAGATTGGGGTCGAGGATGGTGATCAGTGAACAGCTGCTGAGGAGAGATACGAAAAGAAAGACCAGGGATGGTCTGTTGAGGAAATTTGCTCAAATGTTTACGTTTGCAGAAATCTGGGTGGGACAAGAGCCATGAAGACCCAATAATTATCAACCTCTCTCCAGGTATTTTCTTTCATCTCAATAAATTAGGATATCATTGACAGGTAAGTTAACTTCAGTAGTTCAATTTGAAAGGTCACGCCTGTATATTATTTGCATTTATTACACACAGAGTGTTAATTTTGATGAACCAGCTTCAGTTTAATTATATAAAAAAAGGTTAGGCAGTCAGGTAATGAAAAGCTGTTGTGATAGAACACACCGTGAAAGTACGAGCAGAAGCAGAGCTGACTGGATCGAGATTTTAAAATCCAAGTTGACACAAAAATCCAGCCTTTTGCCCTTTTTTTCTTCAATAAAATTACATATTTTGTTGTTAAATAAAAACAGCTGAGTTTGGAGGCTGACAGTCAGGTAATTTCAACACATCACACTGATGTGAGGAAAATCAACAAGCCTGGGAGGAAAATCACAGACAGTAAAATCTGACCTCGACATTTCCTGAACACAAATATAAAGCTAAGTCATGCTGTGTGAAATATTAGGAACTATTTCAGAACCACGCTATATTAGCTGCGCTGGCTCCAGAGGTTGCATGATTGCATTTTGATGAGAAGAGAGAGGGACGAAGAAAAACATGTAACCTTGCTGGGATAAACTGAATATTTATGCAAAGCAGCTGTAACCTGGACCGACCAGGAATGATAAGCAGCATAGATCAGTATGACTTGGCCACAGAGCGTTTATAGAACAACATATATTTCCAGTTTGCAGAAGGTAAACTTGCTTGGACAGTCAGACATGAGCATGTTAGCAGTTGTTTACAATGTCTTCCACTTGTAGACAGTTTTCCGTGCGGTGAAATGACTGATTTGAAGGTTGTTTTTTTTTTAGACCCCTTTAAATCCCTTGCCAGGCTGATCCTGTTGTCACAGTTGGTGTTTTGTTGGACTCAAATGCAGGCAGCCCAGAGATAGAAAGGAAAAGTAAAAACAGAGGGACGTTCAGACAGGTTCCTCAGCCTCACTATTCAGACCATGGTGAAACATTTCCTCTTCTTCAAGTAATAACAAAACAAACAGTTGAATCATCTTTTAATTCAGAATGCAAAAACATCTGTTTTCTTAATACAATGTTCCCTCTGATTGTGTTGATCTGCTTTTAGCTGAAACTGTGAATTTATTTGAGATGTCCCATGTTGTTATATTGAAGTAAATCAATTACCTCCATTTAACCGATGAAACCGGCTGTTTGTTTTCCTCTCGCTAAGCTCTGAACCCTTCTCCAACACAGACTTGTTCCCTGCTGTCTTACCAGCAGGACTGTGTGCCGGTTGGCTGGGTTTCTCTCACTCTTTCCTGCAGGGTGGGACCGGCAGGTGCAGTGCCACAGTTGATGTCAGATGGTTTTGCTCACCTACCTGTCTGTTGTCAGATTGGATCTGCTCCGATGTTCAGGGTGTACCCTAAGCGAGAATACTGATCCAAAGTGCACGTCAAATATAAAAAAAAAGCCTCACCGCTTGCTCTGCTCGCACACGCTCAAATGCGAACATCTAAAAACGCAACTATAAAAGTTGAGGTTCAGATTGAGCGTGGAGTGAGAATGATGTGAGCGCATATATCTTTGTGAACAAAGGAAAAAGCAACCAGCCAGAGCCAAAAGGCAAAAAACTTTGCAGTTTTCTTCCAAACCATGTAAGCTGAGTAATGCTACTGCATGCAAATAATGTTAGCTAAATAATGATTAGTTAATTAGTTAATCCATGCCAGTATATCATATTAAGCTTGTTAACAAGAGTCACTAACTTTACACCCCTTGCTGGTTAGTTAATGCCAGGAATAAACCCAATCCTTTTTTTTTCTGTACAGAAGTTGTGCTCACTGTTGATTTCCACATATTTAAAATTAATTTTTATCGTCACAGTAGAAAGAACAAAAAGTCAGAGAGGAGACATTAGACCAGAGGCCAGCGGTGGAACAACGATGCAGGGTTTTCTCAGGTAAGGAGGGATTATAACTTGATGAGAAAAAGAGAAGGAAAGGGAAGATTGTGTGCAGCAATTTCAACTTTTTTGTAAGACCATGTTATGGAAAAAATAATTTTCACCGCAGCTTTTTGAAAAAGGTGCAGCAAAATCAGTCCTTTTAGGCCGCAACATTCACAAAATAACACCGCAACATCCTGGACGGACTGAGGTGTTTGTTTGCATCAAGTTTGTTTCGTCATGACTTGTTTAATTTTCTTCAGTGACTTTGGAGATCTTCCTCTCCTTTCATTTGCTTCTTTCTAAAACACGAAGTGTCCCGTGATCCGCTGGATGTGGCGAAGACCTGCCAACCCGCGGCGGCCCATTTTCAGACAGGCAGATGGTAGCTGTGGGTGTTGCCGTCTGTTTCCCACTGCAGAATGGACCAGATGTCACAAATGAGCAGAGATCTGTGAATGACAGGAACGCGGGCATGTTGGCATTTTTAACAGGTCAGGTTTTATTTACACTCAGCGTCTCCTGACAGATTTATGTTTTTAAAAAGCTTTTTCCACCTCTTTAAGTTAAACAGGTCCTGTTTCTGTCTCAGATTTTGATTCACTTCTCCTTCTAAATCATTTGATCTATAGCATATATATGTATATTATAATAAATCATAATAAAGAAATACATGAAAATCTCCCAACAGACTTTAGGTTAAGCTCTTTAGAAATTGAGGCCGGATTGGGGCTCCATAGTTCAGCCGTAGATTAAAGAAAAACCTTTTAAAACCTTTTAAAGCATAAATAAGTCATTAGCTGAACTAAATGGCTTTTTGATACCTTTTTTGATTTTATTTATTTTTTTTTTTTTATACAATCATAGCTTAAGTTATAAAAAAAATTTGGGGGGGCGGATTTTACCACAGGATGTACTTGTGTGATGATGACACACGAGGTTTTGATCCTGTGAAACTTTTTTTTAATCTGAGCTACTTTCACAGCTACAGCTTCATCGCCACATGTGCAGCTTTTCAGAGGTGGGTAAAACTCATTACGTCAGCTTGAATCATGTTTCAATCAGTAATTTTTTATTTATTATTTATGTATTTTTTTACTTATTACTACTTGCGCTAGATGCAAGCAGTGGGGGGACCGTTCCTTTTCTGTTGCTTGCCCAACAGCCTGGAATAGTCTTCCCGTTGAGCTGCGCATCATCTCTAACCTGGTCTTGTTCAAAGCCAAGCTTAAGACCCTTTTATTTAGAAGGGCTTTTGATATCTAATTTTTAGTATTCTTATATTCCTTTTATCTTTTTATTGTGGTTGTATTTTTAACTAGCACTGTTCTATTATGCTCTGTATCTGTTTGTTTTATTTTGTAAAGCACTTCGGTCAGTGCAAGGCATTGTTGGAAGGTGCTATATAAATTAAGTTTATGATTATAACTTTTTTAGTTTCAAGTTATTCCAGTGCCCTTTCTGGGTTTTTCAGTTATTAACAGAGGGGTACCAACAGTTTACACAAATGTACGTAATTATCTGACTGACACTCCTCAAAAGTATTCATGTCACCTGCAGACACAAAAACCGAAAGGTGGAGTAACTGTTCGGTAGACTTCTGACCAATCACACAACACTTCGCACAGAGCTCTGTGTGAAATAGCTTGAGAAGGGCGCCTCCCAATTTTTGTCACACGACTACATGAACGAGAGCCGATTTTGACACTTTGGATGGAGCATGGGAGATCCTTAAGGCTACGTTCACACAGGCGAATGCAACCCAGTCCGATTTTCTTTTTTTTGCCCATATGTGACCCATATCCGACTTCTCACAGCAGTCTGAACGGCTTAATTACTACAACGGAGTATTAGGGCCAGACAAGAATAAAGTCATAATGTTAGAAGAATAAAGGTGGAATATTACCAGAAGAAAGTCGTAAAATTATGAGAAAAAAAGTGATTTTAATGAGCTTTGATAGAGATCTGACGTGAGCAGCTCAGTTCGTGATCCTTTCTTGTAAATAGACTCAGTCGTTTGCACAAAGTCCTGCTGCTGATGATTTGATGCTGATGTGTTAAAAGATGAAATATTTCTTATTCGTAAATAACTTCACAAGATGCCTAACATTCCCCATTTAAATGTTTTTATTTTTCATGTAGGAGTTGTGATACAACTACGACTGGACTTCATTCTAATATTACTACCTTATTTTGGTAATTTTATGACTTTCTCCTATTCTTATGACTTTTTGTCGTACGACTTTGGGCTTTTTTCTTGTATCATTACGACTTTATTTTCATAATACTATGAGTTTAATCCTGTATTATTTCATTGTTGTACAACTTTATTCTTGTAATTTTGACTTAATTCTCGTACAACTATTTTCTCGTGATATTATGATTTTATTCTCGTAATATTATTACTTAATTCTCTTGATTTAAGTTTGGTTTTTTTTTTTTAGCCTGGCCCTAATAGTCGGTCGTATAATTCCAAAGTTTTCACCCCCAAAAAATCCGACTTGTGGAACTAAATCTGATCCGATAGTTCTCAAGGTGTTTGCAGTCTGAACGCTCATGTCGCGTTTTATCCGACTTTTATGTCATTGATGTCAGACATGCGTCGTAATTCTGCACCAGGTTAAGCCAGACGCTGGAAAACCCGACGTAAACAATAACTCCCATCGCTCAGCGCCTTTAAAATCGACCCACAGACAGCGGCGTCCATTATTACTCCAGTAAACAGAGCGCTGCTGTGTGACGTCGGCGTTCTTCTTCTACGCATGCGAGTCGCTTTCCGTTCACACACAAGTCTGACTGCGGTCGCGTTTTATTAGCACCAAGCAAAAACGATCGGATTTCAGCCAAAAATCGGAACTGAGCATCAAGACCTGCTGTGTGAACGTAGCCAAAGATGCTCCTGAGCTGAAATGGGCGGTTCATGCTGGAAAATGAGGATTAAAACTATTCAGCAAAGCAGAGCGAACTACATCCTGCATGATGTAAGACTTATTAGCAGGTGTCGGAAACACTTTATGGTAGATTTTACTGCCAACTGCGGAGGAATTTAGCTGGAAATTACTTTTTCACATAGAACCAGGTTGGTTTTGATCACTTTTGATAAATTCATGATTTGAAAATAGTTTTTTGTATTTCCTTAGGTTATCTTTGTCTGATATTGATAGGAAAAAAAGTAAAAGTGGAAGAAATTTGTCAGAGAACAAAAAATACATTTTTACAGGACTGTAGTTGCTTGTGGTGCTTTTGGCCTGTAGAAAGTAAAGTGTGTCATGTGAGAAAGGGTCACAGTTACAACGCTTTTTATCATTTAAATCCTGACGTTTATACTTTTATGAATATTTAAGGTATTTGTTTGAACAAAAGTCCTCCATCCTGATAGGACTTTTCATTTTTATGGCTTTAGAGATTTTCGTTGCCTGTTTCCAAACGCTCCAGTCCTTCTCTCCATATGGAGTCAGAGGAGGAGGCAGCTTTCAGCGACAAGTACAGGCTTTCCATGCTGCCCCCACAGCTTTACAATTCAAGACCAAAATGAGACCCAAATGAGCTACAGGCTTCTTCTTGTTTTTTCTTCTTCCACCCACAAGCGAGGCCCCGTGATCGGCAGATGGGTTCTGACTTAAAAGTGCGAGAAAATAGCTCAAACACATACGGAAACGAGGTCGGACTTCCACCCGTCTGAACTGTCCTTCTGGTGAAATCCCCCCTCAGTCTTGTGCTTTACCTTCTCCCGATTTACCCTGATTTAACTGAGACTGATTGAGTTAAGTGGCTTAACAAATTAAGACGTTTCTATGAAAATAATCATCAGGGTTAGACTGAAAATCAGCGTGAAAACAGCCTGAATCCAGATTAAAACTTTAAAGATCCTTCAGACAGTCTGAAGAGCTGTTGGTTAAGACCACTTCAAAGGATTACAGGGCAGTCTGCAGCATGGAAGTAAAATACATAAAAGTATGTCTGTATACTCTATGTGAAGACAAATACATATATGTTTGTTTAGAAGAAATGTTTTACACAATGTCTCGTTTTGGTTCCACTTCACATTTATGCGAAACCTGGTGCTGGTATATCAACTTTAAACATTAAAGTTTGTGGCTGTAACATCAACAAACGTAGGTAAACAACCTGCTGCACTGCTGAGGTGTTAACATTATCAACAACTGAACTTTGTTCTAACTCGATGTTTTTCTTCCACTAAACTTTCCACTACTATAATTAGACACAGCACTCTTGTTTAGCCATAACTTTTAGTGGCTTACCTTCTCTGTGACTGTCAACAACTGTCATGTCAGCAGTTTACCCTATGATTGTGAGGGTTTATATTTATAATTATTTATAATTCATTTTATTTCAATAACTATTCTGAACATTTTATAATAATATTAAGGAACTTTATGATTGTTATTACTACTACTACTATTACTGCTGCGACTTATATAATAAATTATTCCATAATGACTATATTTTAAAATTATATCTACTATAATAATAATTATAATTGTTTTATAATTATATTAAAGGGATATGAGAATTACCGTTGACGCGTGACGTCACTCGCGCAGGGTCCCGCCCCCAGCTCCCTGCTGGACGGCATAAAAGCTGCTCCCCGACGTTGACCGCCACCGGTTCTGGCTGTCAAGTTGTCAACATAACACGTTAAATCTTAAATGTACGCGTGATATATGCAAGAAAACGGGACGCAGGGTTTTGCTATTAATTGTCAACACGACAGGGTCATTTCACAGTTCAATAAAAAGTTTTAATTTAAAAAAAAAAAAAAAAAATAGCGAGGGAGAGGGAAGTAGGTCCGTTAAGCTAGCTTGTCTTCGACACCTTAACACAAACCTGGGCATTGTACGGCCCCCGGGCCGCATACGGCCCTTTGATTGGCTCTGACCGGCCCGTGTAACGTTAATTGGAAATTACAAAATAAACATATTTTCTTATTTTACCTGATGCATGGACTGAAGCTGCATTGCTTTTATTTTGAAGTTGTTTTTTATTTACGTACATGATGACGCAAAACGTATATTGAGGCATGGGCGCGATTTGATCGTTGTCACTAGCAAGTCACAAGACGACTTTAGCCCTCAGAAATGTCTGCTCATGCTAAAAAAAGAAAGGTAGATGCCGAATGCAGGGTTTTCAACAAAAATTGGACTGCTAAGTATTTATTTACTGAAGTGAGAGGTAAAGCCGTGTGTTTAGTTTGCGGGGAGCAGATCGCTGTGTTTAAGGACTACAATTTGAGTCGGCATTACGAGACGAAACACGGGGAGAAATACAAGAACGTGACTGATGCTGAAAGGGCGCGGACATCGGAAGCTTTGCTAGCTAAACTGCAAAAGCAGCAAGGCTTTTTTTTACCAAGCTTCACACATCCAGGGATGCAGCAACCAAGACCAGCTTTGTGATAGCTCACAAAATCGCTAAAACCAGTAAGCCATTCTCGGAGGGGGAGTTTATCAAAGAGTGCTTGGTGGACTCTGCAGCTTTAATATGCCCTGAAAAAAAAGAAGAATTTGAGAAAGTCCCGCTCTCCAGGCGAACCGTGATGAGAAGGGTCGAGGACATATCGTGCAATCTGGAGCTTCAGCTGCAACGTGAAGTGGCAAATTTTGACTTTTTGTAAGGACTCACTGGGAGGACCCGGAAATTCAACCACACACAGAAGTACGTAAAGGAAAAACAAGTTTATTTAGAATCAGGAACTGGTAGCAGCTCAGGAAGAATCAATGAAGGTCTCCACAAGGGAATCCAACGCAGCACCAGGGGCTAGACGATAATCAGGCAGAGGTTATACACGGAGAGGCAGAGAGAGCAAACTTAACTAGAGGGTCAGGCAATACTCGGTGGTCGTGAAGCGGAGCTTGAGTCAGGGTCCAGAAATCCAGAACCAAAGGAATCCGTAACGGGCTTGGCAGGAGGGGAAGATCCGTGGACGGAAATGGGTCGAAGAAACACAAGAAGGCAAGGCATGAAATGCTGGATTTCTACTGGCTCGTGGCTGTCGATAATCTGGCAGGGAGGCAGGGGCTGAGAGGAGTTAAGTAGAGCAGGGCCCAGGTGGCACAGATCAGCAATCAGGTGACACAGGTGAGTAGAATGAAAACTAATTACAGCATGGGCAGGACCAAACATGAATCATAACAGTACCCCCTCCTCAAGGTCCGGCTCCAGAAGGACCACCTGGCTGGTCAGGATTGGACCGATGAAACTCCCTGATAAGGGATTTGTCCAAAATGTGTCGGGCCGGCACCCAGGAGCGCTCTTCAGGCCCATATCCCTCCCAATCCACCAAGTAATGGATGGACCGGCCCCAACGTCTGGAGCGAAGGAGGCGGCGCACCGTGTGAGCGGGACCCCCATCAATGATCCGGGCGGGAGGAGGGGGCCTGGAGGAGGGAACCAACCGTGAAGAGAAGACAGGTTTAACACGTGACACATGAAAGGTGGGACAAACTCTGAGAGTCCTGGGGAGGCGGAGCCGGACAGCCACTGGGTTGATAACCTTGGAAATCGGGAAGGGTCCAATGAAACGAGGGGCTAACTTCCGGTTTTCAACCCGCAAGGGAAGGTCCTTGGTGGACAGCCAGACCTTTTGACCTTCGGTGTAAGTGGGTGCCGGAACTCTGCGACGATTTGCAAATCTAGAACATAAAGCAGAGGACTTTAGAAGGGCCCTGCGGGCCTGGCGCCATACCCGCTGGCACTTTAAAGCAGAGGCATGAGCAGAGGGAACTCTTGTGGGCTTCTCTTGAAGGGACAAGACTGGAGGCTGGTAGCCATAAACTGTGTAAAAGGGAGACAGACCTGTGGAGCTAGAAGGGAGTGAGTTGAGGGCATACTCCACCCATGGAAGGTTCTGTGACCAGGAAGAGGGATCATGTTCACAGAGCATGCGCAGCTTGGTCTCCACCTCCTGGTTGACCCTCTCCGTTTGCCCGTCAGACTGAGGGTGGAATCCTGACGAGAGACTTACTGTGATGCCCAGGAGACCACAAAATTCTTTCCAGAATTTAGAAATGAACTGGGGTCCTCGATCAGAAACAATGTCAGTAGGTAGACCATGCAAACGGAACACCTCACGGGCCAGAACCGCTCCCAGCTCCTTAGACGAAGGCAGTTTGCGAAGTGGTATCAGGTGGGACATCTTAGAAAATCGATCCACAACTGTGAGGAGGACAGAATGGTTATCGGAAGAGGGTAAACCAGTAACAAAATCCATGGATATGTGGGACCATGGGCGGTGAGGAACCGGGAGGGGCCGCAGAAGCCCAGAGGGTGGTCGACGGGATGGTTTAGCCTGACAGCACACTCTGCAAGCCTTGATAAACTCCTTTACATCTTGCAGCATAGTCTCCCACCAGAAACCCCTCCTGATCACAGCTAGGGTCTTAGTGACTCCTGGATGACAGAAAAATTTAGAGGCATGACAAAAGGATAGTACCTCAGGTATTAGCTGCTCAGGGACAAATAGTCGATTCTTAGGACAGCTCTCAGGGATGGGGCTTTGCAGATGGGCCTCTCTGATTCTCTGCTCTAACTCTAGCCTGGAAACTGCTAGCCGCGCAGATGAGGGGAGCACATAGTCCACCTGCTTAGCCTCTTGACTCTCCTCCATAGTCTCATGCAGCCTGGAGAGTGCGTCTGGCTTAGTGTTCTTACTCCCAGGTCTGTAAGATAGTGAAAAATTAAAGCGACTGAAGAATAGAGCCCACCTGGCTTGCCTGGGGTTAAGTCTCCTAGCAGACTTGAGGTACTGCAGATTCTTATGATCAGTCCAGACCACGAAGGGTTCCTTAGCTCCCTCGAGCCAGTGCCTCCACTCCTCGAGGGCCAGTTTGACTGCCAGCAGTTCCCGGTCACCGACATCATAGTTGGTCTCTGCAGAAGACAGTTTTCTAGAAAAGAAGGCACATGGGTGAATCTTCTCATCAGTGTTTCTCTGGCTGAGTACGGCTCCCACCCCAGAGTTAGAAGCATCCACTTCTACAATGAATTGGCGAGAAGGGTCCGGTGCGCGGAGGACAGGAGCGGAGGTGAAGGCCTTTTTAAGGTGGTCAAAGGACTCTGCAGCACTCTTACTCCAAACGAACTTGCACTTGGATGAAGTAAGAGAATGAAGTGGAGAAGCAACAGAACTGAAATTGCGGATGAACCGTCGATAGAAATTAGCAAACCCCAGAAACCTCTGAAGTTGTCTACGGTCTTGTGGGCAGGGCCAATTCTTGATGGCGTCCGTCTTGCTGGGGTCCATGGAAATCCTGTTAGGAGAGATGACGAAACCCAAGAATGAAGTGGACGATTTGTGAAACTCGCACTTTTCTGCCTTGACAAACAGGTTATTCTGCAGCAAGCGGAGAATAACAGAACGGACATGAGTCTGATGGGTAGTGAGATCCTTAGAGAAAATTAAGATGTCATCCAGATAAACATAAACAAAACGACCGACCATGTCCCTGAGGACATCATTGACTAGAGCTTGGAACACTGCGGGAGCGTTGGATAGGCCAAAGGGCATTACCAGGTATTCATAATGGCCGGTTGGAGTGTTAAAAGCCGTCTTCCACTCATCCCCCTCCTTGATACGGACTAGATGGTAGGCATTTCTGAGATCGAGCTTGGTAAAAACTGTGGATCCCTGAATCAGGTCGAAAGCAGTGTTCATTAGGGGAAGTGGGTAACGATTCTTGACTGTTATGTCATTCAATCCCCTGTAGTCAATACAGGGTCTCAAAGAACCATCCCTCTTGCCCACAAAGAAAAAACCTGCACCAGCTGGAGAGGATGAAGGGCGGATAATGCCTGCCTTGAGTGCGTCACAGATATAATCCCTCATGGCCTTATCCTCCGGGCCGGAGAGGGAGTATAGACGGCCTTTGGGAGGAAAGGTTCCAGGAAGCAAATCAATTGCACAATCATAGGGCCGATGGGGTGGAAGGGAAGTGGCGCGATGCTTATTAAAGACTTCCCGAAGGTCATGGTAAACAGTCGGTACCTTGGATAGGTCGGGATAGGTTTCCTGTCCCGAGATAGGGACAGAAAAAGGGACCGAAGCTGCTAAGAGGCAAGTGGAATGGCAAGATGGTGACCAACCCAACACCTCGCCCTTCACCCAGTCAATGTGGGGGTTGTGTTTTCTTAGCCAAGAAGCCCCCAAAATGACAGGGAGACCAGGGGACTCAATTATCAGGAAGGAGATAAGTTCATGGTGATTCCCAGAAATACTGAACTTAATGGGACCCGTTTCATGGGTGATCTGGTGAAGTACATGGCCATCAATAGCCAAAACTTCAAGACACTTAGAGGTAGGTAAAAGTTGGATGCCCAGAGATTCGGCAAGACCACGGTCCATGAACTCAGTATCTGCTCCTGAATCTATAAAGACTGGGAGACGCTTGGTTTGACAATCAGCTTGGAGAGTGGCTTGAACAGAGAATGAAGAGGATTGCCATCGCTTTTGACTCAGCAGGAGCCTCTTACCTCCTGCTGAGCCTGGCCTTTTACAGGACACCGACTAAGTAGGTGACCCTCTCCACCACAATAGAAACAAAGGCCTCTCTTAAATCTCCGCTCTCTCTCTTGTGGGGACAGGTGAGTTCGACCAATCTGCATAGGCTCCTCTCCCGGAGAGGTGGGTGAAGAACTCAAAGGTGGAGCCGTGACTGGTGGCTGTGATCTGGGAACAGATTCAACATGGTAAGTATGACTGAGGGAACTCCTCTCCAACCTTCTCTCATGGAGCCTAGCATCAATTCTGGCGGCCAGGGTCTCCAGTTCCTCCAGGTCCTTGGGAGCGTCTCGGGTAGACAGCTCATCCTTTATCTCCTCACTGAGACCCTGATAGAACGCATCACATAGTGCCTCATCGTTCCAGTCACTTCCTGAGGATAGAGCATGAAAATCGATAATGTACTCAGTTACTCGCTTCCTGCCTTGTTTGAGTCTGAGCAACCCACATGCAGCCTCCCTCTGAGGCAGAACAGGATCGAAGACCCTGATTAGCTCCTTGGAAAAGTCCTGGAACCGATAACAAATGAGGGAGTCCCTCCGCCATTCTGCAGTCCCCCATAATTTGGCTTTTCCCGAAAGGAGGGAAATAGCATAGGCTACTTTAGCGCGTTCAGAGGGAAAAGATGACGGCTGAAGTTCAAAGATTATTTCACACTGAGTAATGAAGGGACGACACTGACTCTGCTCACCTTTAAACACCTCCGGAGGAGACAGGCGGGGCTCAAAAATGGGCGAGACCTGGAAACCAGACGTAGCGGCTTTGAGGCTGGGAGAAGGGGCTCCTTTAGGGGAGGGAAGGGAGGACATCCTATCAAGCATGCTCATCATTTGTTGCATGTTTGACTCCAGGCGGGTAATAGCGTCTTCAACACTTGAACGCCACTCCTGTGTGGGTGACGGGTCCATAGTGGCCAGATTATTCTGTAAGGACTCACTGGGAGGACCCGGAAATTCAACCACACACAGAAGTACGTAAAGGAAAAACAAGTTTATTTAGAATCAGGAACTGGTAGCAGCTCAGGAAGAATCAATGAAGGTCTCCACAAGGGAATCCAACGCAGCACCAGGGGCTAGACGATAATCAGGCAGAGGTTATACACGGAGAGGCAGAGAGAGCAAACTTAACTAGAGGGTCAGGCAATACTCGGTGGTCGTGAAGCGGAGCTTGAGTCAGGGTCCAGAAATCCAGAACCAAAGGAATCCGTAACGGGCTTGGCAGGAGGGGAAGATCCGTGGACGGAAATGGGTCGAAGAAACACAAGAAGGCAAGGCATGAAATGCTGGATTTCTACTGGCTCGTGGCTGTCGATAATCTGGCAGGGAGGCAGGGGCTGAGAGGAGTTAAGTAGAGCAGGGCCCAGGTGGCACAGATCAGCAATCAGGTGACACAGGTGAGTAGAATGAAAACTAATTACAGCATGGGCAGGACCAAACATGAATCATAACACTTTTTCTGACTTTTTGACTTTTTTTTTAATATTATGCAGAATTGAGATCAGCCTTTTGGCCGGCCCTCCACAATATTTTCTGTTTCTCATGTGGCCCCATGGAAAAAAATAATTGCCCACCCCTGCCTTAACATGTAGATGTGTTTAGGTAGAATACATATTTTACGTGTAAAAGCATCTGGAATTCTGTCAGTTTTAATTTAATCCGTATTTTACAGAAATCGGATTAGAAATAAAGGCGCTACAAACATTTCTGGAACAGATTAATGCACATCCCGCATCGGAACAGTATGGTTTATTGACATAACTCAATGCTTAGTAATGGCGCCTGCAGGTGAGATAAACACAGCTAGCTTTGCTGTGTAGCTTTTGCGATCCTCCGCATAAAGATTATCTAAATTAATAAAACCTACAACTCCACGTTTCATTTTGCCAACGGAATTGTTGTTCGACCAGCGCGACGATGGATGACAAGTCATAGAGTCGTCTTTTTGCCCTCCAGCGTTGTGCGCATGCGTGAAATTCCCGAACGGAAACAATAACTTTCGACTGTCACAACAACAACTACAAATAGTAATAATATTAACAATTTATTTTTATTTCATAATGATTATATTTTATACAATTTAAAATAATAATATTACCATTTTATAATCATAATAGGGGATATTAGAATTATATTATTATTATTATTATTATTATTATTATTATTATTATTATTACCACTACAACAACTAATATTCCTAATAATAATAAAGAAATTGATTATTATTATTTCATAAGGATTATTTTTTATAATTATATGTATTTTATAATGATATTAAGGAATATTATAATTGTATATTATTAATTACTACTACTAATAGTAGTAATAATAATAATAATAATAATAATAATAATAATAATAATAATAGCAATAATTATTATTATTACCATTTGTAGTTATTTCATAATGATCATATTTTATAATTCTGTTTATTTTATAATAAATATGACCATTTTATAATCTTATTAAGGGATATTCTAATTTCATATAATAATAATAATGCCATGAAATAACTGCCTTGAGAAACCATGCAACATATTAGCTTCAGTTTTTGAACTAAATCACTGAAGCAAATTAAATTTTTAATGATATTCTAATTTATGTAGCTGTGCCTGTGTCAAGACTTTTGCACAGGAGAAGATTTGTCCTGCAGAGGGGAGTCCTGTTCAGGTCTGCAGAGCAAACCATCACTGCTTCATTCTGCGTATAGCATCAGTATAACCCTAGTATCAGTGGAAGCATGCAGGTAAAACACATTAGTGGAGTGAATCAGAGCTTTTTAACAGATATGCCCTCATTTCAAATGCAATCATAATGTGTCTGTTTTCGTTCTGCGTCCCCATTTTATCTGATGGGACATTAGATTTCTTGATGAACCTCATTGTATCAACATTTTTGGGCACTTGACTTGCACAAACACGCTCCCATCACTTGGCCGCGCTCTCCTGGACCCACACATGAATACAGAGCGGCAGCCGTCGTCAGACAGACGCTTACTGAGGTGACCACAATTACAGAGCATCTTCTGAGTATTCCGACTCAATCAGAGATGATACAAAAGGCCTTATCAGAGCTGACGAGCTACCCTCTCCAGTCCCCTTCTTCCTCCTTCTGCTGATTGCAGCCATCGGATTCTGTGTGGGTGATAATTCTCCTCCCGTTAACAACTCCATCTCACATGTTTACGTTTAAAAAGGTTATGTCCTCTCAGCGTGTCAGAGCAAATCACCAACTTATGTCATTAAATACTCTCACGTCAAGGCTGAAAGTTGAATCTTTTTTAAACAGGAGCAATGATCAGGTTCTTGCAGTGGCTGCTCTAAACTAATACAGATAAACCACTGTGTCACATTAAAACCACTAATTTAATGTGACAGAACACCGCTAAGCTGTGCATAAAATGGAAGGAAAATGAATCAAGGTTTTCAAGCTACACCAGCTCATCTGCCTTCTCCCAGTGCTCCCAGTACTAACTGCAGAAATCCACCAGTCAGTCAGAAACAACCAATCAGAGCCAGGAGGAGGGGCTTAGCGCTGTCAATCACCCTCATGTACACGCCACTCACACACTCCCCCCCTGCTCTCAGCTGGTTCACCACAACATAGCCTGCTGCTAATGCTAAGGCTAGTTAGCATGGCCACCGATGGCGGCGGATAAACAGTTTTCCTGGAGCGGTGAGTTGTTTCTCCTCCATTAGCACATTTAGCAGCGCGTACATGAGGGTGACTGGCAGCGCTAAGCCCCTCCCCCTGATTCTGATTGGTTGTTTCAGGTCGGGGGCGGAGCATTTCTTTAGACGGCAACAGCAGCTCAGGGAGGAGGAGGAGCTCCATCTTTTCACAGATTATCTGTCTCAGACCAAACTGTCACGACATGGAGACGGTTTTAACAAATATGCAAAAAACATATTTTTGTAAAAGTTACATACTGCAGCTTTAAGGGTATCGACGATTAATAGTAACTTTATTTGAGAAATATTTATTTCAGATGTAAAAACAATGTAGGCTGTTTAGTTTTTAGAAATTTAGATAAAATATTGTCAGACAGACATCTGACAACATAACGTTCAGGCCTTTCAGTTTGAACTGGAGCGTGTTGAAAGAGGAGGCAATGCAGAAATGAAGAGGGGAAGTGAAGACGAGGAAAACCAAACGGATGCAGAGGAGAGAGTCGGCCGAGAAGACTGGTGTCTGTGCTGCTGATGCTTCGAAATACCAACCCGTAAGGAGAGCGCAGCTGCAAAGAGCTCCAGTTTCTAATTCAAGCTTTTTAGAGTTAGCATCGGGATCAAAACATTTTCAGAAATATACTAGAATGTTGTTTTACAAAGACCTAAAGATGCTTCTTCGTCACTTTAAACATCCATTCATTATCTTCCAATTTTGTTTTGATGTGTTAGCACCTGCTAATAATGTTAGCTCCTCCTAATGGTGTTAGCTCTAGTTAATGGTGTTTGCTCCAACTAATCCTGTTAGTTTTAGCTAATTATGTTAGCTCCAACTAATGGTGTTCACTCTTACTAATTATGTTACCTCCTGCTCATAGTGTTAGCACTAGCTAATTATATTATGTTAACTCCCACTAATGATGTTAGCTCCTGCTAATGGCGTTAGTTCCTGCTAATTTGCTCTAGCTAATGATGTTATCCCTTGCTAATGGTGTTAGCTCCCACCAATGGTGTTTGTTCTCACTACTGGTGTTAGCTCTACCTAACATAGTCAACAGTAGATCACAAATTGATCTCATTTGTTTGTTTCAACCAATATCTTGTGTATAATGACACATGAAAGCTTTGAGGCAGTTTTCCTCAATCCAGATGTTTTATGGGCCGCCTTCATCAGCCTCCACCGCCTTCTTATGTTTTGTTTATGGGCTTTAGTCCACTTTAACCGACCTACGTTGTTGGCCCGGCATGAAAAAATGGTGACCTCTGTAGGCGAAACGTATGGTGCAATTTTTGAAGTAATTATGAGTTATTACAGCGATAACTTTTAGATTAATAAGAAAATTCCAACATATTTAGGCCAGCATGTTCAGCTAGTCGTGGATCCCTTTAAAATAGTTGAAAACCGTTTTTCATTTTCAGTCATCCCTAAAATATGAGACCTTATTCTGAAAGTTATTGGATGGAACTAGAGCTGGTTAATTTTGGAAGCAGTTTATATTTTTAGTTTTAATCAGCATGGAGTGAGGTTAGAGGTTGCTCTTGTGCACAAGTGGGGACTAAATCAGGTTTTATGAACGAAAAGTCACAATTACAACTGATTACAGGTCTATTTAAATCTGAAATTTGAATAGAATCATAAAACAGGATGTTTGCCTTTATTATTTGCAGATATAAACAACTAATAAATGGTTTTCCAGTTCATAGACCAGCATATATTACCTGCTTTCTTTTTTTGTCAACATTCCTCTTCTGTGCAGGATTTTCCAGGCTCTGCTTTCAGCTCTCTGAAAGCTCTGTAATAGATGCACCTAACATGTAATGTGCATTTCATCACACTGCCCTCACTGCTCAGACATGTTCTGCTCTCACCATTTGAAACTTACCACATGACCAATTTCCTCTAAATGTCTCTTTCCACGTTTTTCGTCGACTGATTCACACGAGCCGCTGTAACCATGGCCACTAAAAGCTTGTCACTTTATTTATTTTTTTTTTTTTGGTAGTTGTTGAACACATATCTGTCCATTTATTATTTCTCTTTAGGTAAAGTGCAAATTTTCAAGATCCTTTTTAAAGGATACTTGCAAAATGAGCCAGAAATGAAAGAGCAAGGTGCACAGCGAGCTGAGTCAGACTGCAAAGCGCTAGGTAGTCAATTATGCTGCAGTTTCACATTCTCTTTTTATCTTAATTATTACTGCCGGGCTGCTCAGGAGCCCTTTTTTTAATCGCTTTTATTCAACTCTTTTACCTGATTGTGTGAAAACCAGTGGAAAACAGTTTAAGAAGCCTGCTGTCTCGCTGAAAAGATCAGTACATTATAAAAACCACCAGTTGTTGCCGTAGAGATGACCCCAGGTCAGCTCTGGGTCCAGCGGTCGGCCACGGTTCTAACAGAGAGCCGACAAGAAGAGAAAGCGTCACTTTTTTTAGGTGACGCTGCAGAAGGGTCGACCTCACTGTCTTAAAATACTTAAAGCGTGACGTGAATTTCTATTCAGCCCCCTTTACTCTGATACCCCTAATTAAAATCCATTGGAACCACCTGCCTTCAATAGTCACCTGATTCATAACTAAATGTTCTGTCAAGGCCTTAGAGGTTTATGATGTTCCTTTCGCAGGCAAACGCGACCCACATCCGACTCTTTCATGGCAGTCTGAACGCCCAATTCCAACCTTTTCACCCAGAATAAATCCGATCTGCGCCTCCTCCATATGTGGTGCTTCATCCGATCCGATAGTTTCCAAAGCATCTGCAGTCAGATCGATCGAGTCGCATTTTATCCAACTTTGATTGACGTGAAACAAGCGTCATAATTCTGCAGCAGAAGAAGCCAGACGTGGTAAATCTGGACGTAAACAATGGCTGGAAATTATAATTGTAAAAATTATGAAATGATGAAAGAAGCCTGTGTCAGTGAAGCACATAACAATCCCACCACTCCGGGCTCTGACTATCCAAACAGGCGTCTTCACAGTCGTTGCAGTCAATGCGCCACAAAAGGCCGTTCCTGTTAGTTGTGATTGCTTTTTCTTCGTTTCCTTCATCTTGTTCTGATCTTTGGACGATGCTGTCGGCTCTGAATAACTTTAAAAATCCATCCACAGACGGCGGCGTCCGTTATTATTCCCAGAGCGCTGCCGTGTGACGTCAGCGTTCTTCTTCTGCGCATGCGGGTCGCTTTGGAGTCGTAAACCGTTCACACAGAAGTCTGATTGCGGTCGCATTATTTAATAGCATTAGCAGCCACGTAAAAAAAAGATCGGGTTTCAGCAAAAAATCGGAACTGGGCATCAAGACCTGCTGCGTGGAAACCAGGAAACCAGTCAGAGGCTGCAGAGGACCTGAGACTGGGATGGAGGTTCACCTTCCAGCAGGAAATCACCCTGAACCCTCTGCGAAGGGGACCACAATGGTGAAGTTAAAAGTAGTCGCGGGCCACAAAAATTTGATCTCTTTTGACATGAAAAATGCAAAAACGATTTCTAGTGTAAAAACAAATTAAATGCACAATTTTTAATTGAAACGCATTAGCCTGACTTCTATAAAGAAAGAATCTATGAACAATTTTAGATCTTTTTTAGGCTTCAAGAAAATGATCCAAGTCTCTTTTTGTTTTTTTATTTTAAATTCTCCTATTTAGCCTAGTTAAATAAATGGTTGCGCCCCAATTCGACTTATGTGTAAAAGTTATTGCAAGTTTCTGCTGCTATGTAGCATCAAATTAAAATGAGTGTAAGAGATGTGGTTAATAAGAGATGAATAGTTTGTGTTGCTTAAGTTTTCCATGATAATACTATTTTAATTTATTTGCATCAGTTTCATTTGTTTGAAGTGCATTACCACCAACAGCCTGGTGAAATAAATCTGTGCTCTACCTGGCCGCACTTTGGACCCCCCTGATTTAGATCAAATACAATCATGTGTTTGTCATGATCCGTAGATGTTTGGAATTTTGGTTTTATTAGACTTTCCAGGCAAACGGAGTAGAGCTGGATTAAAGCGGACCAAACGGGGCTGGTGTGAACGTGCTCTTCACCAGCACATCTGAAAAAACGACATCCGGTAACATTCCTGCTGATATTTGCATCGCAGGAGAAAATGTAGCGCTGCCTCCACTGATCAAGATGCTTCACTGCTGGCACCACCCCGGAGTCATGGTCACTGCAGGACACTTAATGGACAGCATGGACGTCCTAAAGTCGCCTCACCTGCAGCAGAACCTCTCAAGTAGAGGCTTGGGATCCCAAACACTGTTCTTTCAGCTTCCTGAACACAATGAGGGCTGCACGCTTTTCTCTGGGGGCTTCAAAAAGACACGCATGCAACAGTCAGTGTATTTTCATCTCCTATTAGATTGAAGTCTCAAAGCGAAAACTCTTGGCTTTAAGGATTGCTTTCTTCAAACAATCATTTCATCACACTTGTTTATTGTCTCTGAAGTGTCCAGATCTTGCAAAACACTTTAAAAGAATAGAAACGAAGAGCAGTTTGTTGAGGTAACTTGTCTCCATTTTATTGTCAGCTGGGCCAAAGGAAGCCTCTGAAAAGATCAGTGTTTGCTTTGCGGTTTTAACTTGAGAGGTGGCTGTTTGTCAATGAGGGAAGGTCTTTACCTGGATGACAGGAAATGTTTCAGTATATTTGTGTTTATAGCATCTTTAATTTGTGGAGTGTCCCTTTAGCATCATTTATCTAGTGTAAATAACTCTTCAACGTGTCTGGATCTGCACAGGGTCGGCTGCTGAAGAAATAATCCCCTTTCTGAAATCTACTCCAGGAAATAAGGATTTAAAGTTGCATTAATTCCTAATTTGCTCACCTTGTAAAACCGTCGCTGGAAGACGTCCCAAATCTCTTGCTTTAAGACTGAATCTCCTCATCTTAAAAGCCAACACGTCTCTGCAGACAGCAGAGATGCTGTCGGAGGGATTAGGGTGGACGTCTGCTGTGCAGTAGCATGCGGTGAAGCGATATGTTTGTTCGTCTTTGTGGCAATTAAAGCATCACTCCGATTAGTTCTCCACTACAAACATCACTGACTTAAACTCAGCGGAAGATTTGCTGGAATACTTTTGTTGTCACTTGTGCTTAAGCTTTTCTGCAGGCGACGGCGCGTTCACAGCTCCTCCTGTATTTACAGGACAAGCTTCATGACATCTGCTCAGTTCCGATCTAAGCAAAAAGAAACAGAGGAAGGACTAGCTGCGGTTCAGTGTCCGCCTGTTTGTTCGTGAAGCATATCTAAAATATTCCAAAGAACATCCATCTTGGGAAGCTGAAATACCTGTCGCATTTTATCTGACTTTTATGTCATCAACGTGAGACATGCGTCATAATTCTGCACCAAAGAAGTCAGACCCTGTAAATCTGGACGTAAACAATGGCTGAAAGTTATAATTATGAAATTATGAAAGAAGTCTGTGTCAGCGAAGCACATCACATCCCAATCCCACCACTCCTGGTCCGATTACGCATCCAAACAGACTCCTCTACAGAAGTTGGAGTCGATGCTCCACAAAAGGCCGTTGCTGTTCGTTGTTCTTTCTTTTTCTTAGCTTCCTTCGCCTGGTTCTGATCTGGTGACGATGCTGTCGGCTCTGAATAACTTTTAAATTGATCCATAAACGGCGACGTCCATTATTATTTCTGTAAACGATGCACTGCTGCATGACCTCAACGGTCTTCTTCTGCACATGCGGGTCGCTTTGGGGACGTAAACCGTTGACACAGAAGTCTGATTGCGGTCGGGTTTATTTAATGGTATCAACAACCGTGCAAAAAATAAAATAAAACAGATTTCAACAAAAAAGTCGAAATTAAGCATCATGTCGTCCTTTGTGAACATGGTTTCACGTCCAGAGACCCAGTCCAGTTTACAGGGAATAGACGCTAAAAGATCCAGACCACAGTAAGGCGTTCCGATTCTTCCAATATGGTGGTTTTCTGGTGCTGAGAAACTGGTGTGTCTGAAAATGTTGAATCCCTGTTGACTTTTTTTACTTTTCACAAATGTTTCCCCCTCCAAATTAATGTTAGATTTTAGAATTTAAAATAAGCCCTTACTTTAAACCTCAGAGAGAGACCAGGCAAAGCTTTAACAAAAGTTAAACCTCTAAAGACAAGAGACATACCATTTAAATAAGGCAGATAGGTGTTAATAAATGTGATTAGGGTTGCAAGAAAATACCTTCTAGTCTAGACTTACCCATGTCCACAGTCAGAACAATAATTAAGGAGCTTAAAGCAACCAGAACTGCAACAAACAAGTCAAGGCGAATTTATCATCTCACCACCTACAGTGAAGAGGATGGTAAGCATCTCCAGAGTCAGCGCACAGCTTCAATTATTACAGCTAGAAACTCGTGATCAGGCCCGAAATCTGGGTGTAGTGATGGACTCAGACCTGAACCTTCAGAAACACATAAAGACAGTTACAAAGTCAGCCTTCTATCACCTGAAGAACATTTCCAGGATCAAAGGACCAATGTCTCAACAAGATCTAGAGAAACTCATCAATGTGTTTATCTTTAGTCACATTGATTACTGCAACAGTGTCTTCACAGGTCTGCCTTAAAAAAAACAATCAGACAGCTGCAGCTGATCCAGAACACTGCTGCTCACATTCTCACTAAAACCAGGAAGATAGAGCACATCACCCCAATTCTGAAGTCCTTCCACTGGCTCCCTGGAGCTCAGAGAATAGACTTTAAAATACTTCTGTTAGTTTACAAATCACTGAAAATACAAAATACATTAAAGACCTGTTGTCACTGTATCAACCTTCCAGACCACTCAGGTCTTCTGGTTCTGGTCTGCTCTGCATCCCCAGAACCAGAATCAAACATGGAGAAGCAGCTTTCAGTTTTTATGGTTCACTAATCTGGAACAAACTCCCAGAAAACTGCAAAACAGCTGAAACACTGAGTTCCTTTAAATCAAGGCTAAAAACCCACCTGTTTAGAGCTGCCTTTGATTAGTAGTAAGTGGAACAATCAGTATTTTGAATTATATTTGCTTGATGATCCTCATGATTTTGATGCAATGATATTTGCTTGATGATTTTGAGGATTTTGATGCATACTTGATTGATGTTTTTATGATGTAAAGCACTTTAAACTGCCTTGCTGCTGAAATGTACTGTACGAATAAAACTGAACTTGAACTCCAGAGCTCATCTGTGTAGATCTGCAACACAGAGGGGCTTCTTGGGGTCACCAACCAGAAAACGTCCTCCAAGTGGTAGCAACTCAAGAGCTGAGCTTCAACTGTTACTGGGAGAGTGAAATACACAGGTCCAGAGACCTGGTCCAGTTTTAAAAGGAATTGGCAAAAGATCCGGACCACAGTAAGGCGTTCTGATTGTGCTAATAGGGTTGGTTTCTGGTGCTGAGAAACTGGCTACCCCCCCAACACACACACACACACACACACACACACACACACACAGAATTATGCTCATACAGAGTAATTTTCTCCAGTGAAGACATAAATTTAAAACCCAATTAATAAATACTAAATAAATAAGCAAAAATAAATTTAAAAAAAATTGCATTTTTTAATTAATTCATTCAGTTTTACCTGTGCTCCCCTAAAAAATTTTTCTGGCCTGTTTTGGCCACCCCTGTCTCCAACTCCAATCTTCTCGTATTTTGAATGTTTTGTTAGAAAGCTTTCCGCTGCAGTAGTGTTATTTTGTCTGTGCTTGTTTTGACTTCAGTAAGTCTTTAGCAGATGGATCTTAATGTAATTAATGATAAATATAATCTTTGAATTCTTATTTTTGATCAATATCCAGAAGCTCTTTGCTTCTTTAAATGTGTAGATTTGTTTGTTGTCTGGGAGAGGAAAGGATTCAGCGTTTACAACTGATTTCAGATCAGTTTGTGAGTAACTGAGGCTGATTATGTGCATGAAGTAGCCATCATATCTGCTACAGGTCGATCAGAAGTGATAAATGAGTCACACGTCCGAAAAATATGGTAGAAACTGAACCAGGAATATAAAACTTTCAAGAAATTTGAAGGACAAAAACAAAATGTAAACAGTTTTGTAGTTCCTATACTATGAGAGTCACGCCCTCGTGTAAATGTTCCTGTCCTGCTGTGCTTTGTTTGCCTCTCCTTCTGCTGTCCATGCTGAGCCGTGCGCCTTCATCTTCTGGCAGTGGACCCCTGCTTGGAGCACACCTGCAGAGGATCTTCAGCGACGGTTTAATTAAGTTTAGGCCGTGAAGCATGCTGCTGCAATTAATACATTTATATGCAGTTTAAATTGTGTTAAAGTTTCTGCAAGGGATGCACAACACGATTACATTACATCCATGTCAGATAAGGTCACGCTGACATCAAATGCTGCAGAATGGAAATCCAAAGTTGTTCATTTTGTAAAACAGTGTTTTTTAAAACTGGTTGAGCCTGTCAAGGCAAGCACTAACTCTAAATAACTTGTTGCTATGGTGATTTATTAAGCATACATGGAGGATTTTGCTGGAAAGGAGAGTATGTAAACTAAATCCAGCTCAGCGCCTGCAGTGGAGCAGCTTTAAACCCGAAATTCACTCGAAGAGAGGAAGCAAATGATCAGGTGCTTGCGAGAGAGGAGGTAAAGTCAAGAAAACATGAAGATGAGAAAACAGTTGTCCTGGAAATAAAGCTAAAGTTTGATACATGCAACGATACGCATCTGGGACTGAAGCCTCCGGCTCTTCTGGAAGATCTCTATGAGGAAAAGCCCTCAGGAAGTATCAGAATGAGCAACACCGGTGAGCAGAAATGTTCCTCATGAGTTGAGAAGATCAGAATAAAAATGCAGGATTGTTGTTTTCACCCAGGAAAACGCCTCAGTGTCTGGAGTCTTAGCTGCTGCTGGAGCAGCTCTCATTCCTGCATAGTGTTCCCAGTTAAATGACAAGAAACGACTTTTTAAAGGGGCAGTATTATGTCAAATCGACTTTTAGAGCTTTCCATCACGTTGTGATGTTATTCCCTCATCAAAGACTTACCTGGATTGCTGCCTTGATTCTTTCATGCATGTTTGACAAATCCTTGAATCTCCCATGGCAGATGGTGGGAAATCAGTAAGATAAAAAATGCTATATTCCCACCCACAACTCAAACGCCCATGTGGAATAATCCAGATTTTACTGCAAATAAATCACCCGTCTGGCAATAAATGGGAGGGAAAAGGCGTCGCATACCTCCACCACATCTTGGATCAGCAAAACCTCTGAACATTTCAGCAGCTTATCGACAAATACATTGATAGGAAACAGTTTGTTCAACATAATCCATGAAAACAATCCATCAAAACAAAAACAGACATCAATAATATTCACCTAGGACAACCATTACTGCTGGACGGCATCAAAAAAGTCGCCAAAAACGCTCAACACTGTGTAAGCTAATACCTTCAAACAACAATCCAGTTCAAATTCCCATCAGTAAATGGGAAAAAGACCTCGGCATCCGTACAGATACGCACTTTTGGAACAGTGCTGTAACATTTTCACCACGCCCATCAACACCAACATGCAGTTAATACAATATCAAATACGCCACAGAACACACCTCCCACAACACAATGGGACCAGCTGGATCTGACGCTGTGGACGCAACGCAGTTGATGACCACCCCCACGCGTCCCGGCTCTGTCCGCCGCTGCAGAGCTTCTGGAGGGGAATGACCACCAGACCTTCGGCCACCTCCGTCTGCTTCCAGCGCAGTCCGGAAGAATTAAACAGAAGCTTCATAAACAGCCCTGCTCGTGGCCCGACTGTCGCCAAGAAAACAGCGCTGCTCAACTGGAAAAACGGGGAAAAGACCAGTACATCCCAGCGGCTCGATCTTCTCACACAACAGTCAATGGAACAACAATCAGCAAAAGATAAAAATCAGTTTGAATGTTTTAATAAAACATATTCCATAATTCTTAACGCCGTCTCAATGCCGGAAACTAAACTCACAAGGTTTTATTTAATTTCTTTTTACCTGCTCAACAATAAACTTAGCACCAAGTGTTAAAAGCAGATTTCTTTCGTAGGAAAGGAATGTGTAAAACTTCAGAAGGGTTTTGCATATTTTCCTTGCTTTAAAAAATGGCAGCAACTTTAGCAATTTATTTTAGGCTTGACTGAAGAAATCTGAAAAAGACTGAGTCTATTCTTAGCAATAAAAACATCATTTAGGTCACACTTTGAAAGCACTTGCAGTATTCAGCCAAGTTTAAATAATGTAATTAAAGGCAGATTTGGGTTCACCAAGGTCTGCTTTACTGTGTAACTCCATGCACAGATGCGGTCCTATTTACCAGAATATTAAAGCGAAGCAGAAAGCTTGGTCATTAAAAGATCAATACTTTGTGTTGTATTTGACAGTTTTGTGAAAAGATTTTAACTTTTAGGTCATAGTTTTGTCCCAGTTGATTGAAAAGAGAAAAGGTTTCCATCTGCATCAACCATCTTCACTGGCGGGACAAAATCAGTCCAAGGGCCACAAATGGCCAAAGTTGGGCCCCCCTCTGAAATAAAGCCCGTCCACCCCCGAGATCTTTGCCCAGAGCGTCTCTGCAGGCACCTTCATTAAACATTTACATTTCAAAAGCTAACAGTAAGTTAATTACCCTTTAATCTGTGGGTGTGCATGGAGGCTTTGCAGCGGACAAAGGCGCTGACAGGTGTCCGCTCACCTGCCTGACTGAAAGTGCATTTAATGGCCGCTTTGCCGACAGGATGCCTGCGCCCTGCTGCTCTGTGGAGGTCCTGCTTCCCTCCAGCTGAGGGCGTTGGGTTCAGGGCTTTTGGATGAAAGACGTGTTAATTGGCTTGTAAAATTATACAGCGCAGGTTCTTTCTGTGCCGAAGGGAGAAGGTATGGAGCGCCTGGTGCCGGCTTCAAATGGCAAACAGACAACAGCTGAGAAGTTTCTGTGCTGATGTTTCTGAAACAACCTGCTTTAAAGCTGCTACGGATTCAGACTCGGTTGAAAACACATCTCGCTGTTTTACCGTCGCGTTTAAACAGGTTTCAGTTGCTTCTTCTGAGATGGGAGGGATGAGTTGACCTTTTGAACCTAGAGATGCATGACAGGCAAAACCTCCTCAACCCCCTAACACCTAGTGTTGTAATACTGCAACATCTTTACTTAGTTACTTATTTTTTAAGTAGAAATGTTGACTTTCCTTCTGGGTTTTCACCCAAACTTAGCGACTGAAGCCCGTTGTTCAGTCTGGGAATCGAACTGGAGATCTGCACGCTGCAAAAATACAACTTCTCAAGTATGTCTGCTCCAGTTTCACTGCAGATATCTTGGAAACGCTTGAAATGAGACAAAACTAACTTACAGGAACTTTTCAGCAGATATAGGAGCTGGTTTTAAGTCAATAATTCCTTAATATTGTTGAAAAAGTTCTAGTTATAGTGAAATAATCTGCCAGTGGAGCAAGACATTTTAACTTGGCAGATTATTTCACTATAACTAGAACTTTTTCAACAATATTAAGGAATTATTGACTTAAAACCAGCTGCTATATCTGCTGAAAAGTTCCTGTAAGTTAGTTTTGTCTCATTTCAAGTGTTTGCAAGATATTTGCAGTGGAAACTGGGGCAGAAACGGCTGGATTAGGAGATTAGGAGATTTTTCTGCGCATACAAGCAAGATCTCTGTGATTCACTGAACCAGATTATTCAAAGTAAAATGTCTTTTCACATTTTTTGGGTGATCATTTCAGTGTCTGCAACATGTACGTATGTGAGCAACACTTGTACAAAATGCAAAATAATTTTATATTTAATATTAAATTTTCATGAAACAAACAGAAAAGAATTGAAAACATCATATTTTCACTCCAACAAAACCATCTGCAAGGCTGAACTTCTTTTTTCGTCATGTTTTTCTGGGGTAAAGGAAAGTTGTGGGTAGGATATCAAGACAGCAGGAGGAGCTGAACTGATTCAGAAGGAAGTTTTCATGCGTGAGCTGCTGAAGTGCAGCCATTTTCTCATATTTAGGCGCGGCATTGGTGCTGGTGTTGGTGTGCAGATTAACCGTCTAATCTTGAATTTTCTCTGTAAACAAGCTGAAGGAATCTGAGGGATGAAAACTTTTTGGCAGCCCAGCGCTTTAGACCGGTTGAGATCCAGCAGAAAGCTTTTACTACCGCCCAGAGGGTCAGGAAGGAGCCTCCAACCTCCAACATGAACGCCACTCGGATGAATATGGAAATAAGCTCAGGAAATTATGCAGTGTGAAGCATTTATTAGCCATGTGTTTAGACACTAATGAAAGCCTTTTGACCCGCGCCTCATCCCACCGTCCGAGACAAATGGAGTCCGACGTTGACATCCGCTTTGAATCCGGAGGCGAGAAGAATCACACGTTCTTGTTTCTGAGGTCTGAGGCGTCTGAAAGCCAGAGAAAAACATCAGGAGGACTCTGGTTTGGGGAACAATAAAAGCTTTTAAAGTAACAACGCCTCCCATGAAGAAAATGAGGGGTATTTTCCTTCGCAGGCGCTCGTTTGGAAACGGAACAGTGTGATTGGCATCGCATGTATGGATCTGTTGCTGCAGATATGCATTTTCTTTCTTTCGCTGAGCACTTTAACAGCTCAAATGGCTGGATGCTTGATTGACAAAAAGAAAAATCCAATACACCTCTTTCTCCAGCTTTTTGCAAACTATTGTTTCTTTTTTCAGTGATTTCCAAGCAAGATTACTTTTCTCTGTTCAGTCACAAGCAAAGTGGTTTATGGATGTTTTATTTTTTAGTGATATTTTATCCAAGAAACCAACTAATAAAATAATGCATTTGTTCACCGTTCTGTTTAATTCTTTAATGTCAGGTGAAATGAAAAAAGTCGTAACTTTTATGAAAAATATGTCTTTACGTATTTGTTAAAATGATCATGTTGTGACAGGATAATATCAGATAGATAATCTGTGAAAAAAATCCAGCTCCCAGTGCTCCCAGTACTAACTGCAGAAATCCACCACTCAGTCAGAAACAACCAGTCAGAGCCAGGAGGAGGGGCTTAGCGCTGCCAATCACCCTCGTGTACACGCCGCTCACCCCCCCCTCCCCCGCTCTCTGCTGCGCTGCAGCTGGTTCACCGCAACATAGCCTGATGCTAATGCTAAGGCTAGTTAGCATGGCCACCGATGACGGCGGATAAACAGTTTTCCTGGAACTGTGAGTTGTTTCTCCACCATTAGCACATTTAGCAGCACGAACATGAGGGTGATTGGCAGCGCTAAGCCCCTCCTCCTGGCTCTGATTGGTTGTTTCAGGTCGGGGGAATTTAATTAGACGGCAGCAGCAGCTCAGGGAGGAGGAGGAGGAGCTCCATCTTTTCACAGATTATCTGTCTCAGACCAAACTGTCATGACATGGAGACGGTTTTAACAAATATGGATATTTTTGTAAAAGTTACATAAGATTTCACTTTATTGTCATTCTGGCTCCATTTAAGATCGCTGTCTTACCAACGTAGGTCAGAGAAGCAGAGAGATGAACAAAAACCAGATCAAACTGAAAAAAGCGGTGCTTTACCTGGAAAAAAAAAGGTCTTGTACATAATCAGTTATTTCTACTCCAGGTACAGATATTTAGCTGAATTAAAGGTAAGATGGATGGATGTGCTTTGCTCCTGAACTGCTTCCACACTGAAGCATCAACATAGATGTCAGTATCTCACCATCACTAAGACAGCGAGACGTCAAAATCTCCCCAAAAACGTCACGGGGCCATGCTTTAAGGACGGAGATACGGACCTGAGAGTTGATCTGGGAGTCTGAGAGCGGAGAGCCGCGCTCGGCTGCGGGGTGGTGCCACCTTGACGGCTGACGAGCGCAGGACAGCGGCTGACTTCAAATGAGTGTGGACAGCTGAACGACTTCAGGGCAGCCCTGGCTGAGGGTCGTCATCTCATGACCTTGTGCTGTCTCGCGTGGAAAGCTGATCTGACAGCGTGAGGCCCGAGGCCACAGACACACATGTCTGAGCACAGATAGCCACCAGGACTCTGACCGGCCGAGCAACTGATGGGGAACCAGGAGGAGATTCAGGGCCAGGAGGTGTTGAGGTGTTAATATCAGCTCTTTAAAAGCCAATTAACCAATTAGAGCTTCTTTTTTTTACAGAAACAGAGGGTCTGTTTACTGTGGGAGCGGAACTTACAAAATAAGACTAGATTTGACCACATTCACTTGTTTACATGGACGCAAAAAGAGATCAAAAATACCTATTTACTGTCACATTTGCTAAAACTACTTCTTTGAAATGTTCAGTTGGCTGCTCGAATCAGCTGTTGCTTAATTACCACCCAAGTGACCTGTTTAGTTCTTAATTTTGCTTCTACTTCCAACTTGAAATTCAAATTACTTTGAGAAATTAACACTATATATATATATATATATATATATATATATATATATATATATATATATATAGTGTTAATATATGGGATGTACCACCGACAAATAACTGAAGTGGCTGATATCAGGAAATCCTACCAATGGCTGGAAAAACCTGGACTCAAGGACAGCACAAAGGCACTCATCCTGGCTGCACAGGAACAGGCCCTAAACACCAGAACAATAGAGGCTCAGATCTACCACACCAGACAAGATCCAAGGTGTAGATTGTGCAAGGAGGCCCCTGAGACAGTCCAACACATAACAGCAGGGTGCAAGATGCTGGCAGGGAAAGCGTACATGGAACGTCATAACCAAGTAGCGGGCATAGTGTACAGAAACATCTGTGCAGGATATGGACTGGAAGCCCCGAGATCAAAGTGGGGCACACCCCCAAAGGTGGTGGAGAATGACCGAACTAAGATTCTGTGGGACTTCCAGATCCAGACAGACAAAATGGTAATGGCGAACCAACCGGACATCGTGGTGGTGGATAAACAACAGAGGAAAGCCGTTGTGGTGGATGTAGCAATACCAAGCGATTGCAACATCAGGAAAAAGGAAGACGAGAAACTGGAGAACTACCAGGGCCTCAGAGAGGAACTGGAGAAGGCCTGGAAGGTGAAGACCACAGTGGTGCCTGTGGTCATCGGGGCCCTCGGGGCAGTCACCCCCAAACTGGAGCAGTGGCTAAAACAGATCCCAGGAACAACATCAGACATCTCAGTCCAGAAATGCGCAGTTCTCGGCACAGCCAAGATACTACGCAGAACCCTCAAGCTCCCAGGCCTCTGGTAGAGGACCCAAGCTCAGAGGTTGAGAAAGACCACCCGTGGAGGGTGAGAAGGGAATTTATATATATATACATAAGTCAAGCTCCTGCCAACCAAGTGGTATCATGCTTAATTTTGGTTTTTTTTGGGGTTTTTTTTTTACGTATTTTGCTCTAACCTAACAGCCTTACTTAGCAGAGCCTGGCCCATCTTAACCTATTCTAGCTTAAGCCATACTAATTTAAACTAAACTAACCCATTCTAGGCTGGCCTAGACTAGTTTTACTTTGCGTGTTCTAACCTAATGTAGCCTAATTTAAAGTAAAGCTGTTGTAGCTAATACAAGGCTAGTCCATCATGCCTGTAAGCTAAACTAGTTTAGGTGTTTCCAGCCTACCCTGTTCAGGCCTACTTTAGGATGGATTGACCAATTCTATCTTATCCTAGGTTATTTAATCATACTTTAGCTTAGCCTAACCTTGACAAGTGTCACTGAACTTCCTATAACCTAGCCTAGCCTTAGTTATCCTAGCCTAGCCTATGCTAACTTAACCTAGAGCAATTTGTGACTAGCTTATCCTAAGCTAATTCATTATACTTTAGCATAGGCTAACCTAGACTACAGTCAGTACCCTTCCTATAACAACACCTAACTTTATTTATCCTAGCCTCGCCTATTCTAGCTTAACCTAGAGTAATTTACAAGAAATTAATCAACACCATCTTACCCTATGTTATTCCATGATACCTTAGCATGACCTAACCTAGACTACTGTCAATAACCTTGCTATAGCTGAAGCTAGCTTAAATTTTCTAGACAGAAGCTTACTTTGGAGAAATAAGCTCTCAGTTGTTTATAACTGAAGAATTATGCTTATAAGACACTAAGTTACGGTGAATTATTTATAACATATTAAATATCACATACAATCAATTTGTACATGTAAAAATCTATGTATTTGTGCAGTAGCCTGTTAATGAAATACACTGTAAGGAAAAGGGAAAAAGTGAAGAAAAAGAAAAAAATAGTTTAAATAAAGGAAAAAGAATGAAAAAAGAGATGAAAAAAGACAAAAACATGCACTTTGTACCATAAACATGTATGAATACCACAGATATCCAATTTTGCATGACCCTGAAATGTATGTGCAGTTTCCCTGCTTCCAGTTGGATTTTAAACTGGAAACTGCCCAGTTGATGAGCGTCTCATCACTGAAATGTCGCCCTACATTCCAGTTACATGTTTAACCACGTGTGGCAGCATCATTCTGCAAAATATGAAACATTTTAAAACAATGCGTAGCAAAAGATTTTAAAAAGTTGAGCATTTTTAGCAATAATTATGATAACAGAGCTGAAAACAGACAGAGAAGAAATAACGGGCTTCTGGAAGACGCTTTTAAAGCCCAGCCAGTGAGAGGTGCAGCGCTGGCTGATGATTCCCGGCTTCTCTCCGGTTTTCCTCGAATTAAACCGCAGGCTCGCTGCACAATGAACACCGGATCTCTGAATTTCATGTAAACACATTTAAGCCTAAACTAGGTGGAAATGTTTGCCATTTTCAGTGATGAATGTTTCATGTCAGCAGAAATTTTCCTAATTACCGACAAAAAGCAGAAGCATCAGTGTCACTCGGATGGTTTGAGCCCAAACTGGAGCACCTGTATTTAAAAATGAACCTCGGATGTTTTGCAAACTTTATTATATACGCTCCTAAATTTGAAATGAGATGTAACATATATTTAAATGCGTTATGTGATTATGTGAAACGACAAACTCCCACTCGCTCCATCATATGAAGACTCGGCGGCGACGGCTGTGGGCTCCGTCTGATTGGCACTCTTAGATTGAACGGTGTGGGTTAATGGTGGCCAGCTAAAGAGCACTTAACAGCTTTTTAGCAGTTCTTAGTCACACACAAAATGAGGACGGAAAAAAAGGCCCAATCACTGGCTCCTGCTTCAGCTCCGTCAGGCGTTGATCAGGAGCAGCTCCATGATCCCTGAAGCACACACGGGTCGTTTCCCAGATTCACATCTGCAGATGCAGCCATGGTATCACCGTCCTCACTCATTAATGTCACCTTCAGCAGGATTTTCATCGACATATTCTGACATAATAATCACACGTGGTCATTATCACAGCGCTCGTCCTCAGCTGAGGCTCAACCCCCCCCCCCCTCGTGATTACCGTGGTCTGCAGCGCCTTGTCGCGGCTCCAGCCGGGCAAGCTGCATCAGCACGGCTGCAGGCAGCTGTCCTCCTCGCTGCTGCACAGCAAAATGTCTTCGCTCAGCGCCAGTGGACAACGAGTTCATTTCAGGCACTTTACAGAGAAAGAAGCTGAGCTCTGAACTGTTAAAGCAATTTAATCCAATTCAAATTCAGAGGCGCTCGGGAAGGGGAGCAGGGGGGGGGGGGCTGCTGGGAAACTTCTTGGTTTCGCTTCCTGGGTAAGTATGGATGAACGGCAGGAAAATGACAGCAATCCCACAATAATATAGCATTTTTCATGCAGCAAAATAACATAAAAGGTCAAATTTGCTAAAAGTGAAATGTCTGTTCACAATTTGCAAAATATAAAGAATCTAATCATGAAATGATTAGATGCCCACAGCGAACCCTGAATCAGACTCAAAACTGCGAGCAACACAGAACCAGTGAGTGATGGCCTCGAAGTTTAACAGCAGGCTAAACTCCGTTCAAACTGGAGCGAATCAACGAACGACACCAAGCAGCAGAGGCCTAAACACACCGAACTAAAACACACCGGGCCAGGAAGGAATAAGCACGACCGGGAATGAGACGGACTTACCCGGGTCGCTTTCTTTCCCCCGAGCAACCACACCTGACTGGCCACTGAGCTTCACCGCCGGGGCGCCAGTCAGCAGCAGCTGGTGGAAATGTTGTGGAAATAATTCAGATGACATCTGGAAACACATTATTAAGGAAATCAGCCCATCCATCCATCCATGTGTTTAATCCAGTTCATTCTAATTAAAACAGATACAAATCAATTAACATAATCACAATCGAAATAAAATGAAGCCAATTCATGACAAACCAGTTTGAAAAATTACCATCCTCATTACTTTTCCAAATTGAAAACAGATTTAAATAGAAAAAAATAATGAATTAAAGCCAATGGAAGGCCATTGGACGCTGTTCCAGCTCAAATAAAACATTTTTTATTGCAACAGACTTCGAAGTGACTGAGTTCAATTTAAGCCAGTTTAAAACAGATCCATGTAACTTGGTCCAATTCCTCCGAGCCTGTTAAAGTGTCGATGATAGAATAAAAGGGATGTGATGGTAAATAAGTGTTTATTGTTTTTGCTTTCCCAGCCGAGCGTGTTGTATTATTTTCCAAACAGCAGCTGCATATGAAGAAACATCACAGAGTCTGCTTCTTCAAGGAGCCGCAGCGCATTGTTTCAGTGAGCAATATTTAAGACCGTCAACCAAACAGGATTGATCTCAATTATTTTTGGTTATCTTATTGACACTGGCTTAATTAAGTAATTACAGATATTCAAATGCAAGCACAGGATCTTCTTACAATCCTTGTGTTTTAAAGAATCCCTTTCCCGCCCGGTTTGTCTGGGCGGATCGCCTCGCTCCTGAACTACAATTTGGCGACTGATAACAGATCTTTTAATATTTCTCCTCTCTGCAATATCACAGGGGCTGTGGAGGTGCCAGGCAGAGATACTGGGTGAGAGTTAAGAGTTTCTCCTTTTTTCCAGCTTGGCCTGGCATCAAAGCTTATTAGACAGATAAATGAGAGCTGGACTTGTGTCGAACCGAGCCTCTTTCGGTTCCTGTGTGTGTCGTTTATTCGTCCTCTGAATGCCGGCTCCATCAGATAGCGGCCAGGCTTTCACGTCCTCCACCTCCATCTCTCTGCATCTGTTAACCCCTGCTGCACAGTCAGATTGGAGCTGTGATAAACACCCTGTATAAGTTGAAGGAATCTTTCCTTACCAGAGAAATATTTTTATTTACAGGCCTTGGAGACAGTATATCATTCTCCAGGCAAAAGTTTAAAAGGCTTGGTTTCTAATACCCCCAACTACAAATCAATGCAAACAAGCAAGTTCCTTCTGCAGCTTCCTAGTAGTTATATAAGGGAAAACCAAACATGTGGATGAACCTCAGATGACATGCAAGTCAAGTCAAGTTTATTCGTATAGAACATTTCAGCAACAGGGCAGTTCAAAGTACTTTACATCATAAGAACATCAAACAGTCACCAATTATGGAACGAGCAAGAAACATTACATTTTGACAAATGCCGTCATCAAAATCATCAATCAGATACACATCAGAGATATTTATCAATGTTCCACCTATTACTGATCAAAGGCAGCTCTAAACAGGTGGATTTTCAGCCTTGATTTAAAGGAACTCAGTGTTTCGGCTGTTCTGCAGTTTTCTGGAAGTTTGTTCCAGATTAGAGGAACATAAAAACTGAAAGATTTATAAACTAACAGAAGTATTTTAAAGTCTATTCTCTGAGCTACAGGGAGCCAGTGGAAGGACTTTAGAACTGGGGTGATGTGCTCCATCTTCCTGGTCTTCGTGAGAACATGAGCAGCAGCGTTCTGGATCAGCTGCAGCTGTCTGATTGACGTCTTAGGCAGACCTGTTTTGACACTGTTGCAGTAACCAATGCGACTAAAGATAAACGCATGGATGAGTTTCTTTAGATCTTGTTGGGATGTTAGTCCTTTAATCCTGGAAATGTTCTTCAGGTGATAGAAGGCTGACTTTGTAACTGTCTTTATGTGTTTCTGTAGGACAACAAAGGCTTCATTCACACAGCCAGCAAATGCGACCCAAATCGAATTTTTAGTGGCAGTCTGAACGGCATAATTCCAATCTTTTTACCTCAAATAATCTAATTTGTGCTACTTCCATATGTGGTACTAAATCGGATACGAATCCGAGTTTTTAAAGCATCTTCAGCCTGAATGGTAATTTCGCATTTTATCCGACTTTTACGTCATTGACATGAGACATGCATCATAATTCTGCACCAAAAGAAGCCGGATGCTGTAAATCTGGACGTAAACAATGGCTGAAGCGAGCACCGCCGACACGCGCTGGTCAGCCGTGTCACTTTGTCTCCCACTGCTCAAGCAGTCAATAAGTTTAAAACCATTCCATAGATGGTGGCGTCCATTATTACTTCATAAACAGAGCGCTGCCGTGTGATGTCTGCGTTCTTCTTCTACGCATATGGGCCGCTTTGGGGGTGTAAACCATTCACACAAAATTCTGATTGTGGTTGCATTTAATTAGTAGTATGAACGACCATGCAAAAAAAAAAAAAAAAAAAAAAAAAAAAAAAAAATCAAATTTCAGGAACATAGCCTAATATTGCACATTGGCCTGAACAAACCATCCCCACTGTGAAGCATGGTGGTGGCAGCAGCATCCTATGGGTTAATATCTTCAGCAGGTACAGGAAGCTGAATGGAGTTAAATCCAGGTCAATCCTGGAAGAAAACCTCTTAGAAAACCTCGGCCCCTTAAGACTGGGGCCGAGGTTGACTTTCCAGCAGGAAACATGCACATGCAGATGGAATAAGACAAATACATGTGCTAGAATGGCCTAGTCAAAGCTCAGACATAAATAGAATTACAAGTCTGCAGCAGGACTTCACAGATGCTGTGGGTTTAGTCTGACTGAGCTTGAGCTATTTTCTAAAGAGGAACGGACAAAAATCTCTGGATGCAAACCACATGAAGGCCCTGCAGAAAGCTGGTTCTGCAAAGTACGTCCTGAGGGGGACTTAATACAAATCAAAGCCACACTTTTCAGATATGGCTACATTTCCATGACACTGTCTATGATCAGTATTTTAATAAGCTTTTTCTGAAACTTATGTCAGTGGATGATTCACTGCAACATTTCCAGCTTGACCAAAATACCAGAAGAAAAAGCAGTAGTACTTTTCTCTAAGACTTCCTGCCTTATTGTGTGAGTGTTTTGGTCAATCTCCAACTGAGTCTATAAAAAAAGATATCCTTGACCAGTTTCCTGTAACCATGGTGATAGGAAGTGCCCTCCAATCACATTTCTTCCATTGTGTGTTAGGGAAGTGGCCGGTTTCCTGGTGTTTTCACCGGCTTCCTCCCCGTCAGCGTGCGCTCACGGCTCGGCGTCGGGTCCTGGAAAAGCCGCACAGACATTTTCGACCGCACAGACTTGTTTTTCTCATGAATTTCCACAACACTGCTACCACACATGACTGACGTAAGTTTGACATTTCTTGTAAAATTTAAGACAAACATGGAGGAGTGGCGGTTTAAGTGACAAGAATGGAAATCTTTTCGCCTCCTGCGTGCCGCATGTGTACCGTTTTGTTTCATATTTCTTTTTGGGCTCTGGGTTTACCTGAACACAAATCAGATAACCTATGGAAAAACTGTCATGCCTCGATTAAACTTTGACGATTGAAGATTTTTAATTCATGATTTTATGCCTTTAATGATTTTTTTATGCTGTTCCTTTTCAGGGTGGAATAATTATACAAGATGTAACTGGAAGCTTAAATCTGTTGTGGATTTTCTCTAATTTAGACAGCTGAGCCACAAGTATGCAAACCCCTGCTAGATTTAGTTTCCGATGGGAAGTGAAGCAGGCATCTCTATAACATCAATTTATAGTATCAGTTTAAAAAATAATTTGTTTTTGTTTACATATTGGTAAAAACAAAACAAGCAATGTTAAAAGTTTTAAATCCTTCTCAAAAATCAGACAAGTTTTTTCTCTTCTTTTTGCTTGTTTCCACTCATAATTTGATCATTTTTCTTTGTTGCTCCAAGTCTTTGAGGTTGGAAGGCCTCTGCGCCACCACCCTAATCTTTAGCTCCCTCCACACAGTCATCTCGGGGCCACTCCAAAGCATTAAAATTACTACCAGTCAGAAGAAACATGTTGGTTAAATTAAGTGATTACTTTAAATCTAAATCTGTAGAATATTAATAATTTGGGGCATAACCGCACAGATTCAAGCACAGTTAAAGCCAGAAGTTTAAATACAACAAATAAAAAGACATCCACATTTTTTTTTTCACAGTCTGGAGTTAAATCAGACTAAACTTCTCTTGTTTTAGGTCAGTCAAAATTACCAAAATTATTTCAAGTCATTAATGCCACAATAAACAGCAAAGAGATTTAATTTATAATGTCTTCAAATTCAGAAGTTTACATACAGAATGACAGCTACCTCTTTTAGCAATGAGGGAAAGCCCAGATGATGATGTCATGGCTTTGGAAGCCTCTGATAGGTTAGCTGCTACATATGCGCTAGCTGGAGGCTCACCTGTGGCTGTATTTCAAGGCCTCACCTGGAACTCACCGCTTCCTGGTTCGACACGATGGGAAAGTCAAAAAGAAATGAGCCAAGATATCAGGAAGAGAATCATAGAGCTGCTCCAGTCTGGTTCATCCTGGGGAACAACTTCCAGACGCTTGAAGGAGCCGCGTTCGTCGGTTCAAACACCGATACACAAGTATCGACATGACGGGAACGTCCAGCCATCGCGGCGCTCAGGAAGGAGACGGGTTCTGGTTCAAAATGTGCAAATTGACCCCAGAACTAAAGCCAAAGACCTTGTGAAGACGCTGCTGAAGATGGTCAGACAGAGACATTATCCACAGCAAAACAAGTCCTGTACTGACATGGGCTGAAAGGCCGCTCAGCAACGAAGAAGCCATTACTGTAAAAGAAGCATAAAAAGCCAGATTGCAAATGGAGACACGTCCTGTGGGACACTTGTACCATCTTAACTGTGGAGTATAGGGGTGGCAGCTTCATGCTGTGGGGCTGTTTTGCTGCAGGAGGAACTGATGCACTTCATGAAATAGATGTAATCATGAGGAAAGAATATTAAGTAGAAATATTAACGTATCATCTAAGGGTATCAGCCAGGAAGTTAAAGCTTGGGTGCAGATTGGTCTTCCAAATAGACAATAACCATAGAGTTTTATGATATTTAGCAAACAGAAATAATTTTGGTCAATCTAACTAAAATATAACAGGAGAAATTTCTGAGCTAAAGAGATCAAACTGAATATTTAGCTTCAAACTAAATATTGAGTTAGCAAGCTAAATATTAAGCTTCAAACTACATATTTAGCTTTTAGCCCAGAGCTATTTAGCTAACATGCAAATTCACTTGCTGATAACCGGAAGTGGACTACCAAAATAAAAGCTGGGTTCTGCGAACCTTTACATAAGCTCTTTTCCTCTTTTCTTGTACATTTCATCTTAAAACATGGGATGAGCCGTTGTAATGCTAATACAGACATTTACCAATGGATCTACAGCAGCAGTGAATGCTCAGCGACGAATAACCAGAATTACTGCTGTTAATTCTTCTATGTAACTTTACAAACAGTGGCCCATAGGAGAGTTGGGTTTGGTACCATCCGGTCGGATTAAGTCGCTGACGTTGCATTTTCTGAGCTGATAACCTGAGACCAGCAGGACTAAACTGATCTCTTCCTTGTGCAGATCTCTGAGAACCGATGGAGTTCAAGTCAAACCACATCACCTCCTCTCTGTGATCACACCTGGCTGCGATGCATCTCAGCCACCTGGTCACCAGCAGCTCCACTCTCCAGATTTCCCGGCCCGGCGCCATCGCAGGTCCTAACCAGGGGTTGGAGCCTCTGGAACCGCCGACGCCGCCGCCTCCAAGGAGCTGCAGCTCACCTGGGAGGTCCTGCTGGAGCTTGGATCTGAGGGTGGCGGTGCTGCTGGTGACTCTGGCTGGAGCCGTTATCCTGCTGCTGCTCTACAAACTCTTACAGCTGAGGCACAGGTGAGTACGTCATGTGTACTAAACCCGGGATTAACACACGTCTTCCATTTTAAAGGTTCATTAAGTATTTTCCAGCCACATGAAATCATTTTATAGCTCAATCCAGTAACTATGTTACCTTCAGTTGTTACAAAAACACTGCATATTTCAAATATGACTTAAAAGAAATTTGACTTTGTGATTTAACGCCTTGAAATTGGGCCTCTGTCTCTTTAAAAACTCCTGCTCTTTCTTCCGCCTTCAGGAAGTCACCACAACAGCGCTCCTCTATTAACCCTTTAACAACGTTTTTACCAGCATTGCACTGAGAAGTAACTCGTATAATGAGCTCAGCAGATGCGCAGTTCCCACCATGTTACATTATAACATGATGGAAACCTCAAAAATGTAAATTTTACTTAATGCTGCCCCTTTAAATACTTCTTCCAATCAGGAGACTAATTTTTGATATTTAACCATTGCAGCCCTAAAGCTCATTTTTTTTTTAGGATTTTATGTAATAGACCAACAGAAAGTAGAGTGTCAAAGCTGATTCAAATACACCAATGCAATGGACAGATTTCACCACGGGGAAGGGACTGGTTAATTTATCCATAATCCAAAGCTCAGTGGTTAAGGGAACAGTCCAGGTCAGCAACAATGAGGGTCGAAGATGGCAGAGAAAATCTCAGATCTCTGAAGCAACAAACAGGGTCCAGGTACATGAGACGAGGTTCAGAGCCAGAATCAGGCTATATCACAAGCAGTAATGGGGCAAGCAATAGATCAGGTATTGCGAGGTATCAGTGCCAAAATTAAGACTATTGCACACCCAGCAGCGGTTAGTTCCTTGACGCAGGAGGCCATAACCATTCCAAAGCTGGCTAATGATCTGATTTATGATAGGCCGGCACAGGTAACCGAGTGGCCACCAGAGATAACTGAGCGACTCATTTGCGTTAGCAACTAGTGACTAGCATGCTTTGCCTGGTCACCCACTGAATTGCCTTCTTCTTCTGCTGGCCATTGGCAAATAGCATGCCTAGACTGGTCACCCGTGACTCGCACCTTCATCGTTAAAGGAAACTTTATCAAGAAATCTGGTTGGCATACAGTATCTGTAAGCACCACGCATTAGATTCATTGACGTATGATACGGAGATGAAGTTGCCTTCCAATTCGGCAAAATATTGCGCAATAGTCTTAATTTTGACCCTGATAGCACGCCATAGTCAGGTACTTGGAATGCTGAAAAACTGTGCCAGTGGTTGACAACAGATGATCTTGCACTGAGTGCAGTGTGTTAGTTAATAAAGGCAGTGACGCAGGTGAAAGCATTCAGCAGTCAACAGGAGTGGGAGGGGCAGCGCAGTGGAGTATCATGAGACTAGAAATCGAATCACATTTTATCTGTTAACTCATGGAAAACATGCTCTAACCCCTTCGCATGATGCTGTTCTCCAGGCTCAGACTGGCAAGGGCGGGACATGCTTTGGAGTACGACAGTTTCTACCACAGCGCCACCTACAGACTGAAACAACCCACCACCTGTCAGGAAATACCCACCAAAAACGGGACGATCCCCGAAGATTCGACTCCGATCCAAACAATAACTGCGGCGGCTTCCGCTGTCATCAGCCCGCCCGCACCGCCTCCACCGACGCTCCCACTCCCAGCGACTCCTGTTCTACCACCTCCACCTGCGCACCGCCCGCCTTCTCTCCACCCGACCCCCCGCGTCCTGTCGCTCCCTCTCCCCCTGCCTCTGATCCACACCACTCCGCCCAGCCCTCACCTGTCATGGGGAGCGTGCTCAGATGCAGATGTTTATTCTCGGATTGGTGCTTTCAGGCCCTCCAGGCTCTCCAGCCTCTCCAGCCAGTCCACGGTCATCCTGTTCGAACACTCTGCACTATGAACCCTAACTGTTGATTCGAATGATGATCAAAAACACTGACTTTGAGAGAAATTTCGTCCTTCCTTTAACATAATGTGGGATCATCTACAGATGTCTGCATATTGCCTCAAATTTGTGGATAAAATGTTGATATATTTTATATTTCATGAAGAAGTTAAGGATGACTTTTCAAAGCTAAAATATCGTCTTTAGCTTCTTCAAAGACAGATTTTTTTTTTTTTTTTTGTTATATATGAGTGTTGTGAAGATAACTTTTGTTTCAGTAGGCAAATGCGACCCAAATCCGATTTTTTTTTTTTTTTGCCCATGTCCGACTTTTTCCCAGCAGTCTGAACTGCCCATTTCCGATCTTTTCACCCCAAAATAAATCTGATTTGTGACGCTTCCATATGTGGTACTAAATCCGATAAGTATCCAACGGATCATGTCGCATTTTATCCAACTTTTATTGATGTGAAACATGCGTCTTTAGAAGCCAGACGCAGTAAATACGGACATAAACAACGGCTGACGCAAACATCCATCATCTTGTTATGATCTTGTGACGATACTGTCGGCTCTGATTGCTCAACAACTTTAAAACAGATCCATAGACGTCGGCGTCCATTATTACTTCAATAAATTCATTTAAAAACTGTTAAGTTAGCCTTAATTACACGTCTCAATTTTTTCGTGGCAGGACTATTTATTTAGTATATTCTATGTAGTTTTTTTTTAATTCTTGCAGAACTTTAATGTCAGTCAAAAGTTTGAATTGCACACAGACATTTTTATTGGAATCTACCAGAAACTAGCTATTTTTTAAGCTATTTTTAAAAAATAGCTAGTTTCTATTTTTTACACAAAAAGCCTAGCTAGCTAGCTATTTTTTTAAGCTATTTTTTCGAAAAAACGCGTCTGTCATGGGTGAGTGCAAATTTCTCACCAGTTGGCTGGACAACGATTAGAGGCTAGGAGCATTCTGTGCAAAAAAGCTTGGCGCTGTGGGGATTAAAGCTGTAGAGTGCATCGCAAAATATGCGATTTTCTCCTGTAAATTTCTGTCTTGATACAGGTCTTACATTGAATTCAAAGTGGTTTTTAAAAGGTCTGGAAAAGTCTTAAATTTAAGTTGGTGAAACCTGCAGAAAGCCTGCGTTAGCACAGAAGTCTGATTGCAGTCTGAACTGAGCATCAAGACCTGCTGTGTGAACGGAGTCTAAATAAATGATTTAGCCGTCCACCGGTAAATCATGATGTGCGTAAGTGTGATTAACCACAATTTCATCAAGGCCTAATTCCTGCCAGGTCTGTAGAATCATAAAATCAATTAAACAGAACCTTTTTAGCAACATGACGCAGGATAAGGCAGCACAACAAGCCTTGAAGTAAAGAAATTCAAGAACAGATGAGAAACAAAGTCGTTTCTGAGGCTTTAGGACTCCAGAGATTCACGCAAGGAGGAAACACGGAGCAGTGGAGAACCTTCCCAGGAGAGGCTGACCTACCAAGATTACTCCAAGAGCTCATCAACGACTCATCCAGGACTCTCTGGATTTAAGGATTATATTCACTGGTAACATTTCAAAGCAACGATTTTCTGCTCTGAGGAAAATCTGAACCTCTGTGTTAATATTTTGTCTGAAATTATAACCATTTCTTGGAAATACTTTAATAGCAGCACATGTTTCTGCAATAAAATACATATTTTTGATGTTGGACTGTAACTTACATGATGTTTTGGTAGGTTAGTTCAATTTTACAAGTTACAGTTGTAGCGTCTGAAGAGGCTAAATAGTCAGAAACAAGTTAGATTTTTACATTTCAATTAACAATATGAGAAAAAAAGTTAAATATTTTTATTTTTATACCAGATTTTTATCCATCCATCACAGGACAACACAGGACAATCATACATGCACTCATTGTGGCTTCACTGGATTAAAAATCATGTTTTTTTGACTGTCGGAGGAAGCCAGAGTACCTGGAGAAAAGTCACATTTAGACACGGAGAACATACAAACTCCATGCAGAAAGAGCCCAGGCTGGGATTAAAGAATTTGTTTTTCAAATTCAAACTCTAAATAAATGACATCCACCCGATCGAACATGTGGAAACGTTAATGTGCATGTTTAAAAACAGCAAAACATTTTTCTTAATGTTTTAAGAAAAATGAAAGTTTTTTGAAAACACATGTGAAACAGTCTGGAGTGAAAAGGTTACGTTTCTTTGAATAGCTTCAGGTGTTTGCTTGATCATCTTGGAGGAAAACTATCTTGTTCGACCCAAGCTGAATGCTTTCCATTACCATAGAAACAACAGACACTTGTTCAAAAGTTTTATTTAGAGACATCGATCTATTCTTAGGATTGCAATGATATGTTGGCAACATATTATTCAGAAGATGCACTTAGTAAAATGAAGGAAAGGGATCAGCACTGAAATGTGCAAAACACATCAGATTTATTCAGGTTGCTCTTCAAATGTCTGGTTTTTGAGATTAAAAATTTATACCTCAGTAAGTCTTTTTTAAAATTTCAGCAGAAATTGTAACTTTTAATTTGAAACATATGTACAAATAGGCCTGTTATGATAAATTTTGCTGGATGATAAATTGTTCCAGAAATTATTGCGATAAGCAACCGTTGTTCTGAGACCGCTTTCAAGTAATATATTGATAATGCCATTGATAACGCAAGTTTGCACTCTTAAAGATTAATAAACTCTAATTTTGTAAGGAACACTCAACATTATCACTTTTATTTAATTTTCCATGTTATTTCCAATCTTATTGTTTTGTTAGCTGCCTTTAATTCATGATTTATTTTTTCCCGTTTTTTGTATCTATTTAGTAATTCTTTTCGTTTACCATCATTTTTTTTTCAATTTTTTCCTAATTCTGATTTTATTTAGTAATTTTTCAAAAGATATTTTAAATATCCAAAATAAAACACGACAACCAAAAACAATCAATAAAATGGAAACAAAAACCACACACAACCGAAACCATAAATAAAATGGATTATGATGTCGCTGTAAACAAAACTGCCCTGCAAAAAATATTCATAATAAGGTGGAGAGTAATTTCTCTGAGCATTGCACACTCTGATGCGAATCTGCAGGGAAGGAAATGTTTTCCTTTCTCTCTGAAGGTGGTGGACTTCATCTGGAAACGACCTGATGACCCTTCCCAGATTGATGGGCAGGAACAGTTGCTTCGCTAAGGTCACTGCTGAAGCCTTTCCATCCTGGCGCTGAGTTAACACAGACCTTTCTGCTCCAAAACAGCAAACTGATCAAGCTTCTGCTCACACCGATGATTATTAGTTCCTTTAGTTGGGATCAAACAGATGCTTTCTGGTAGCCTATAGAAGCAGTGAGGGTTTCTACATGCAGATTTTCCATTTTAGTTTTGTTTTCATCACTTATTTTCTATCAAAAAGCTTCTGTGGCATACAAATGTTTTGCAACCCGTGTTTGTACCTTAAATACCTTAGGTTGCGGTGTCAGTAAGGACATGTTTTTCCTATTACTCAGCCTCAGATTGCTCCTGTTTTCCTTTATGTTTTCCATTATTTCTGAGGAAGACCTTTTCTGTCCCCTGGTATGATTGAAAAATCAGGTTCGACTCTGCAGAAAAGACTCGTTCCAGAGTTTTGTGAGCATTTTTTATGCAGCTTAAATGAAAGCAGCAAAACATATATCACATCTGGATTCATTCTTCAGAAAACTTGCTGGTAGTAAACTATAAGACAGGCTGAAAGAAAAAAATCTGAGTTAATGGTTGAATCATTCAGTCAAAATCCTTTGAAAATTGGTATCTTCTCTGAATAATAAAACCAGACTTTCATCCATCAAATGTTAATGTGTCTGAAGACGTTCAGGGAGACAGATTCAGGAAGCAGATGGAAAATGTCATGGACTGATCCGTCCTTAATAACCGAATAAGAATGCATGGAAATGCTTTTCCCAAGTCACACGAGTTGTGCAGTTTTAGGAGGACTGTGGTTTTGTAGCTTTTTCTTGAATATATATATATATATATATAAATACTTTGTTTTCATGCATGCATTGGCACATAGCATACGCACTTAGCAAGCTAAATATTTAGCTTGCCAGCTAATCATTTAGCTTGTCAGCATTTAGCTATCAAGCTAAATATTTAGCTTGTAAACAATTAACTGACTAGCTAAATATTTAGCTTGTACACAATTAGCTAGCAAGCTAAACATTTAGCCTGTAAACAATTAGCGAGCAAGCTAAATATTTAGCTTGTAAACATTTAGCTAGCAAACTAAATATTTAGCTTGTAAGTAAGTAATAATTACTTATTTGGCTTTTAAATATTTATCTTGCTAATTAAATATGTAGTTTGGGACTGTGACAGTAATAAATGAATAACACGGCAAAAACATGACTTTTAATAAATAAGCTTCAATTTTTTTCTCTTCCGACAGGCTAAATAACCCAAACTATGGCTGTTAATTTTTGACTATGTAACTTTACAAAGGACACCTGATATGGATGTGGGCTGAATGAACTTAATCTAATATGGTCAACTTCAGTTATGTCAGTCAGTTGGTTCTCAGTTTACCACTTTTAAATTTCATATATGTAGCCATCAGTCTTGTTTCATTTTGATCTGTCTGCAGTAACTGAACTACATCGACACAAGAAACACAAACGAGACTTGAAACATTCCATTTGGTTTCCCTGAAATGTTTTACTGATTAAAAATATTAATTTGGCCAACTCAGTTAAAATAAAATAAACACAGCCTCGTTAAACAAAGATCATTAATTAATCAGTACTTTTTTGTATCTGGCAAAGATAAATTAATTCCGGCGGTGTGACTGCTTCAGTGAAAAAAGCAGTTATTTTTGAGTACATGTCAGCAACAAGGGTCTTTCAAATCTAGGCTGGTGCTCATCTTATCCCAGAAAAATGGAAACTTAATTTGATACATAAAATTATATGAACATTTTTTAAAAACCATTGTGTGACTCATATGAGGCAACGTTTAATTTTATAAGAGCAAAATGGGGCTGTAAAATGTTCTCAAAATGACACGAAACAGCATATCTCCTGGGGAAGGAACACCTGCAGATAGCATCAAACAGCAAAACAACGAAAAAAGCTATCTTCTGTTTGATGTCCCTCTTAAAGCGACTGAGCCCAAACAAAGACACCTGCAGCAGGTCCAGGGGTCAGGACGCCAGCCGTGGATAACAGTCTCACCAGCACTGAGTTACAGTCTGCAGAAAATACTTGAATTAAATGACTCTTTCGCAACTTTTTTCTCATTTTTGTTGCTTTAGACTAATCTATCTCACATCTTGCAGTGTATTGGAGCGTGCTGCATATTTAAAAGGAGTCTAGAGTCCTGAAACAATTTCTAAGATTTCTTGAATTACACGATTGGACAAATTACAAAAAAAACACGTTGTTCAGTGTCAGTTAAACACACGACAAGAACGGCAAATCAAAGTCTAGACAAACCTTAACGAGAGTTTGAATTAATGACTTCATTAGTGTTTGGAGGGGTCCCAGCGCTGCACACCGAGACGTCACGACCTGTCAGCGGAGGCTCCACTTGTTTGCTTTAAAGCTCCTGATGAGACACTCGTCCATGACCACGAATCCATGTTCTACATGTTCGGTCCTTTAGCAAACTCCCCCGATGATGCTCAGCTCATGCTCCTAAGATGCATCAATAAAGAGCAGATGTGGATCAGCAAAGGAGAGATAGTCATACTTAAATACATACAGATGAAACCAGATATTTACATATCTAAAAAGACAGATAATCATTTATTTCTCACTATCTGAAATTAACCTCTTCAAGTCGGGTTCATCTTTAGGTACAATTTCCAGATGCCTGAAGGTTCACGTCCATCTTTTCAAACCGTTATATGTGAGTATACACAGCATGGGAGCACAGCATGTCCACCCATCACAGCGTTCAGGAAGGAGACGGGTTCTGCGTCCCAGAAATCAACGTAATTTGGTGCTAAATATGCAAATCAACCCTCGAAGAAAAGCAGAAGACCTTCTGAAGATGTGTTATTATTAGTGGTGGGACTTGATTAACATTTTTAATCGAGTTAATTGCATGGTCTGAAATTAATTAATCGCAATTAATCACATTTTTAACATTTGCACAACATTTTCAATTCAAAAACCCTTTTTGCTGCTAAATTAATGAATAAATACACATATGAGCTCAACAACAAAGATATTTCTAGTTTTTAATCTGTTATTCAGGTTCTTCAACCATCAGATTGGAGCAAAATTCATCTTCCCAGTGTTTCAGGAACCCCTGATCATTCATGGAGCTTCTTTAGAAATGTGGACTGTGGACGCTGACATTAGCTCTGCTGCTACGTGTTTAGCATTGAGATGCTATTTTAGGCTAGCATAGCTTCTCTGATAGGCCGACTGCTTTCAGCACAACAACAGTCTTTTCCAGCGTCCCATCAGATCGTTTTATGAAGCAGAAATTAACCCCAAGTAGGCCGATAGAAGTGGCTTCGTTGTTCATCGCTGTTGTTAATGGATGTCGCTTGTGGGTCAGATTTACGGACGTACCAGAAACACAATTCCAAGGTTCTGGCTCGGTACTTTTGTATGTGAATAAAATAATCGATTAATTGCATTAAAATTTTAGCGTGATAAAATCTACATACTTTATTAATTGATTATCCACCATGAGTCTTGTACTGGGCTGAAAGGCCCACTGAGGAAGAAACCATTACAAAAAATAACATCAAAAGCCAGAATATAGTTTAGAAAGCACACAGAGACAAAGACTACATTTTTGAAGAAATGTCCTGTGATCTGATGAAACTAAAATTAAAGTGTTGTTACATCTGGGGGGAAAAGGGGACGCTTACAGGTCTGAGAACACCATCCTGACTGTGAAGTAGGTGTTGCTGCAAGAGGAACTGGTGCATTTCACAAATGAGGGAAGAACATTCTATGGAAATATTAAAGGAATATCTCAGGAAACCAGTCAGGAAGTTGAAGCTTGGGCACAAATGGGTCTTCCAAATGGACTGTGAACCTAAGCATACAGCTAAATTAGTTGTAAAGTGGCTTCAGGACAGCAAAGTCAATGTTATGGAGTGGCTATAACAAAGTCTTAGCTGAGAAGGTGTGTGAGAGCAAGGTGGACCCAGTTACACCAGTTCTGTCAGGAGGAATGGGCCAAAATTCCAGCAAACTATTGTGAAAAGCTTGTGGAAAAGAAATCCAAAACATCTGACCAATGTCATACAGCTTAAAAGGCAATTCTAGAAAATACTGTAAATTTTAAAAACATAAAAACAATAATTTTCTCTTACTATTTTGGCATTTAGCAATCCTGACTGACAAAAAAAAAAAAAAAAAAAAAAAAAAAAAAAAGAAAAAAGACATATATAGTCTGATTTAAAGTGTAACTTACCCCCCTGTGAAAGCATAATCCCACCCCCAAATTTTGAAGAATTCCACCAAAGTGGGCGGAGCAAGATACAATGGGGGCGTGGTCAACGTTTGGAGATGAGTGGAGGGGGTTAACTTGGGGTGTAGTCAGGACGAGGGCAGCACTGTTGCCAACTTATCCCCATTGTCGCTATATTTAGCAACTTTTCAGACCCTCTAGCAACTTTTTATCGTGTACTGTGTGTCCCCCCCCCCGAAACAAATTTACATGAAAATATCAAAATCAGCACAGAAACATAAAGATACAACACTAAATAACCTATTTTGACAGTTTGTCGGCATAAAAAAGTTGATTTGGGGGTTAGTTACACTTTTTCGAAAGTGAGAAAAGCAAACGTATTTTATACAGTGTATGTATTTAGCTCACAAGCTAAATATTTAGCTTGCTAGCTAAATGTTTACAAGCTAAATGTTTAGCTATAGGAAAACTGAACCCACGCATACCCAGGACAGACCCAGTATGTGTCCCTACTGGCCTGGGACCTCGTTAAAAACTTCCTGCGCACCTGGGCAGGGTCTCTGGCTGCAGGGATGTCTCTTTTTCTCTCTTGAACTTTTAATCCAGGAGGATTTGGATGAATGGATTATCATAACTGGTATTCAGACGTTCCAGCTCAGTGAGATTATGATGAATGCATAAAAACATCTATAGACTACACCACAGGGAACATGTAAATATGAATCATGTGAGTATTTCTTTTTCAGATATTTCCAGTTCCAGGACAAAATATTCTGTTGGGAATATTTATTTTCTTTATATTGTGTACATATATGTCTTTATAACTACCGTTAGAAGTGAAAGATCTGCTGTTTTCCTCTAAGATGATAAACAACAACCCAAAAAACACAGCAAGGTTTTCCTCCATGTTTTGGTCCTTGGAAGGTTGCGAAAAGCCAGAGCGTAATTCCTCTGACAGCAGAACGCCACCAGCAGCCCTGCAGGGTAAACATGACTGAACAGTTCAAGAGCATACGGATGAAATTTAATCCAAGCTCTCCTCTGCCTTCTCTGCAGGCTGATTTACAAGTAAGTGCACTCAGCTCCAGTCTCCAAGGAAGCTCGGAAAATGAACCTGGAGTGCTCGGAACGGCACATTCAAACAAGCGTTGTGGTTGTGTTGTTTTCCTGCGCATATTTCAAGCCGCTGCAGCGAAGTGATCATCATTTCAAATATCAGAAAGCCAATTTCTGACCAATTCTTCTGGTAAAACTGGAGAAAAATGCCACTGTGGGACTTCTGATGTGACTGTGGAATTGTTATTTTTTTAATCACGTGTTTAAAAAGTTGCACAAAGACCCAAAGCACTGATGATTCCCACGAGATGCAGTCCAGTCACAAATCTATCACCAAAGACCAAACCCAGAGATAACAAATAGCACACATGGTGATTTTGGCACAATGGCAGGAATGAACAGAAACAAAAGAAAATGCCAAGAAAGGCATAATTTCCGACATTATTCAGGCATACATCCATTCACCTTTTTAGGCACACCTGTTCAGTTGCTAGACAACACAGACAGCCAATCAGCCATGGCTGCAGCGGCTCAAAGCGAAAAATTTTGCCTGGTCTCGATTTCTGCTGCAACACCAGATGGTCAGGGAATTTGTCTGAAAGTGGATACGTCATGCTTTTAAATTCTTCCTTTTCATATTTAAATCATTCAGTTGTGGCCTACATAAAATGGAACTGCAATGATTTGGTCTGAATTCCTCGTTATTGTAGCTCCACAGGCTCCTCTTTTGCCCTTGTTCTTCACTCCAGGTTGCAGAGCGTTCCACCATTTTGGTAGTTTGATAACAGAGACATGATTATCTGGCGGCGCAGAAACTTTTTATGCCCAAATTGATTAAAAGATGTCAACAACAGAACACTTCTCCATCCCGCTTTACAGTACATGTTCAAATGTACTGCTGCCACAGTGAACAAACACGTCTTGAAAACAAGGCCTCTACATAGTTAGCGAGTTAGCTAACGCCAAGAATGTCACTTAATGCATTTGGATCATGTGTTCCTCAGGACAAAAATGTCAAAAACAATGGTGAACTGTTTATGTAACATTCTATTCGACAACTATTCAAGACACACAGTACAGTTATGTCCTCAAGGAGCAAACAGCTAACATATAGCGCTAACATAAGCAGAAGGTACGATGCTAGCTACTGCTAGCAAAACAATGGCCTGGATGTCATCAAAACCCAATAAATTCACGTCTAAAGTAAAGTTTGTTGTCATTTTAGCATATTTGGAGCTCACTGTTTTGCTGTGTCCATCTTTTCCATAGACAGAAGGAACTGACCCTCAATCAGACGAAGTCTCTTGGTGCTAAGCATTGCTAAGCATTCATCCTTGAATTGAAAGGAGACTTTCCCCACTGATGTGAGAACATTTCCAAGAAAAATCAAATTTAACCAGGGACTCCGAAGAGGGTCTGATGCTGGTGGGCGGTGTAATGAATTGTGGGTTAATACACCCAACAACTGAACATTTCGACTTATCCACTTGTAGCTTCAGCATCTTTAAACTTGGACTACAAAATCACCACAAGAAATCAAAATGGCAGATGTGCGAAATTGGTTAGTTGGAAGTCCACGACCTTGTTTAGCAGTTCCACAGCAAAAACTATTATGTAATTGTTCAAAAAAAAAAAAAAACATAATAGGGAACAGAGAAAACTGAAGGAATTGAAAAATATGAACCAAACAGAATAATGAACAGAACAGTAAGTACTCTCCTTCTCAGTTACCGGTGCCGGCCTGTCATTAATCAGATCAGTAGCAAGCTTCAGAATGGATATAGCCTCCTGCAGCAAGGAAGTAGCCACAGCTGGGTGCGAAATAGCCTTAATTTTGGCACTAATATCGCACCATACACCTTTATTATCACCTGAACTTATACAGAGACTAACAATGGTTAGTCTTGCTAAAAGACTAACTATTGGTCCAGGTGTATTGAAATGGGAGAACATGAAAGTTGCAGGATGCTGGAATTTAAGAAGCCTGGCCTACACCATCAATACTTGCCATAAAACTGGAAAGCACTACATTTCTCAAGAAATTATTCAACTTAACTGCAGTTTTTCACTCAGTTTCTTCGGGTTTTATTGTCTTTCCACACATGAAACCTTGAATAAAGATTGTGTTTCCATTTTCAAGGTGCACAGTGACTGTTAAAATTACAGATATCCAAAATAAAAAAGGGGCTTATTATGTCCAAACTTGGTGCTGCAGCCTTTGGCAGAGTTTTTTTTTTTTTGTTTGTTTGTTTGTTTTTTTTTTTTAAATTTAAACCAGAATTATTTTCATTTTCCCCAACAGCGTCCCACTGTGCAGGATCTAAAAATTCAGAACAAACCACAAATTTGATTTGGAAAGAAAAAAATGGCAGAAATTTGTCACTTTTTTATTCAGTATTCTCATTTGTATTTCAGTTCCGAACTGCAGGAAGAATATAGTATAAATAAGGAACCCTTTGTTGGATTCTTGATGACAGACAAAGTGATTTTCCTGTTCAGCAACAGTAAACAATGAAAAAATACACCTGCTTATTGTCCGCCAGCTGCGGGCTGCTCGTGCTCACCTCTATGTTCTCGTATCTCAGCAGGCCTTTGATCAGGTAATTGCTCCTCGGCCCCCGGAGTTTGCATCGCTCATATGTTTCTATGGCGACCACCTCTCCATCCTTCATCTGCGAGCCGCCTTTTTAAGACGGACTTGGACGTTACGAGGCCGGGCGTGCTGGAGGGAAAGGGCAGCGAGGGGAACCTCGTCCACTTTGACCTTTTTATGGTCGCTCATATACGGTGCCGGTGTGTCATTCTGCACGATTGTCCCTTTAACACAGCTGAGACGGTTTTTTTTACTGTGTTTGTGCGTTGATCAAATTAGTTTTATTCCTCTGACATCTTAGAGATTCTGTATGATTGAGCTTTAGAAACGGCAGATGCACATGGATGCATGTGGTAAGAGGATCAGGAGGTGTCCGAGAAATAATGAGGAAACGGAGAGGATATGAAGAGCAAAGGCGGTCTGTGACAGATTTCAACTCAGTTGCCTTTAACACAAAATATCCCCCTTAAATAACAGAAAATAAAGACTTTAATAAATGTTACTGTGCAGAAATCATTGGCAAGCTCCAGCAGCAGAAATCTTTCAGAAACTGCTTTAAAAATTTGAACAAGAAAATAAGAAGCTAAGTGTACAATTTCTTTGTCTCAAGGACAGTTTAAGTAACACTATTTCTTTAATGATCTTTTTTTATGTCTTTATTATTTGTTTTTAACTACTTATATCAGTTAAAACGGATCATGTTTTTTAGTGTATTGGCAAGGTATTTACATTTAGCCCTCTGTACTTATAAACATCTCTGAAAAATCACAACATTAGTTATTAAAACAGCGTGATTTATGTTGATGCTCTTATTTTGGAATGTAACAGGAAGTTCTGTGTTAAGAGAGGCGGGAGGAGAAGTTATGGAGAGGACGCTAATTTCAGACCACCTAACATAATATGGCTGCCGTTATTATATCTAAGTGCTTCATAAGTCTTCTGATACCGTCGGTTACAACAGCGAGCTCGTGAAACCAAATAAATAAATGGAAATCTGATGCCAGAGAAGCAAGCTAATGATATTTTAAAAAAGAAAAAGTTGAATGACAGATGTTAATTTCGTCCAATTAGGTGTGGTCCTTGAGAAATGCCTATGATAACAAGCTCGTCCGATCGTATTGCGCTTGATTTTGTTCAGCCAATCAGGTGTGGGTCTTGAGAAACGCCTTTCTTTGGAAACGCCTACTTCGTCTGCAGACATACTTACTTGGATATTTTCCTTCCAGAGCAAGAATCCTGTCCTAACTTTGCTGATCTTTGCTTAGTTAGGCTTGCTTAACTTATCTGCTCTTAGCTTAGTTTAGTAGTCGTAGCTGTATCCAAGCATTTTCATAGAAAGTTGAGTGGAAGGGGAAAGTGTGGTGGTAAAAGATGCACCAGCAACACGGAAAATTGCAGTCTTGAGAGGACTGACAATCAAAATCTGTGGATTGAGGCTGGAGTCAGACCTTCTAGAGCCACTGCACAGACGAATCTTACATATCGGCTACAGCTGTCTTATCTGGACTGAGGAGAACCAGAACTAGACTGTTGCTCAGTGGGTCAAAGTCCCCTTTTCGGATGAAAGTAAAGTCTGGAGGAAGAGTGGAGAGGCACAGAATCCACATTAATTGAAGTCCAGTGTGAAGTTTCCACAAGCAGTGATAATTTGGGGCGCCCTGTCATCTGTTGGTTCTGATCTGATCTCTTGGTACCAGTACAGAAATGAACAGAGTTCTACTTTTACAAGACACAGAATTGGGGGTTTTCATGATCTATAGGCGACATTCCACATCCCAAGACCCAACTTCTGTAGCCAAAGATCAGACCGCCAAGGTCCCCGCCTTCGGCCACCACCCATCCCACATTCCACCCAACCCATAGTGGGTGCAATGTGTACTTTATAGTGAGGATGGTGTGCTTTTGACCTCAACTCAGGATGTTGGGGGTCGATGAGCAGAATACTTCGAAGACCTCCTCAATCCCACCAGCATGTCTTCCACTGACGAAACGGAGTCTAGGGACCTTGGGTCGGGCTCTTCAATCTCTGGCCACTGAGGTGGTTAAAAAGCTCCTTGATGGTAAGGCCCCAGGGGTGGATGAGATTCGCCCAGAGTTCCTTAAGGCTGTGGATGTTGTGGGGTTGTGTTGGTTGACGCAACTCTGCAATATTGAGTGGACATCAGACGCAGTTCCCCTGGATTGGCAGACCAGGGTGTGGTACCCCTATTCAAAAAGGGGGGACCCCAGAGTGTGTTGCAACTACAGGGGGATCACAATTTCCCTGGTAAGGTCTATTCTGGGGTTCTGGAGAGGAGGGTCCGTCGGATAGTTGAACCTTGGATTCAGGAAGAGTAGTGTGGTTTTCGTTCTGACTGTGGAATGCTGGACCAGCTCTACACCCTCAGCAGCGCCCTGGAGGGTGCATGGGAGTTTGCCCAACCAGTCTAGATGTACTTAGTGGACTTGGAGAAGGGATTCGACCATGTCCCTCTGGGAATCCTGTGGGGGGTACTGAGGCATCATGAGGTACCAAGCCCTTTGATACAGACTGTTAGGTCCCTGTATGACCGGTGCCAGAGCTTGGTCTACATTGCCGGCAGTACGCTGGGTTTGTTTCAGGTGAGAGTTGAACTCCGCCAAAGTTGCCCTTTGTCACCGATTCTATTCATAACTTTTATGGACAGAATTTCTCAGTACAGACAAGGTGTTGAAGGGATGTGTTTTGGTGGCCTTCGGTTTGCACCTCTGCTTTTTGCAGATGATGTGATTTTGTTGGCTTCATCATGTCGTGACCTACAGCTTTCGCTGGAGCAGTTCGCAGCCTAGTGTGAAGCAGCCAGGATGAGGATCAGTGCCTCCAAATCCGAGGTCTTGAGTCGAAAAAGGATAGAGTGCCTTTTCTGGGTCGTTCAAGTGTAAGTATCTTGGGTTCTTGTTCATGAATGAGGGAAAATTGGAGCAGGACATCAATAGACGGATTGGTGCTGCATTGGCAGTGATAGAGTAGAAAGCTGAGCAAAAAGGAGAAGCTCTCGATTTACCGGTCGATCTACGTTCCTTCCCTTATCTACAGTCATGAGCCCTAGGTAGTGACCGAAAGAACGAGATCATGGATACAAGTGGGCCGAAATGATTGACCTTTCCTATTTTATCCACAATTTCCTCTCAAGCTGTTGTCCTCATTTTCTTCGTTCACTCCACACCATTGTTTATGTTTAAGCAGTTATGAGGTACAGTGGCAAAACCGAAAACTGCTGCTCCACAAGTTACTCAACAGGTAGTTGCTGGCTTACCAAAGAGTGAGTGAGTTAGCTGATGCCACAAACCTTGCTTAGCTGGGCTGTGAAAAGTTGAGCGGCTAAACCCTTTCCTCTGCCTACATCCCCCAGAATGCTGTTCGGTTCCAGATCGGAGTTTAATGAAATTATCAAAATTCTATCTGTCGTATTTTCTATTGATATTGATCACGTGTTTATTGTGATATACTCTCATATTCATTATTGTCTCCGTTTTATGTATGAATGCATTTTGTATCTCCACCTTTCATCTGAGAAAATTTTAAATGGCTCCATATTAACAAAGCTGAACTGAATTAAAAACATCTCCACTGAAATTAATCCTGAAGCTTTCCGCATATAAATGACACATTCAAGCAGGAGTTTGTAATAAGTGACCTGGCACTGGGGCCTCTACAGGGATGGAGATGTGAGTTCATCCTGGTTTCATAGACTTTATGGATGCTGCAGTCCCATCCTCCTCTGATGTCAGCTTCTGCAGCGCCTCATTACATTAATGCCTCTGGGCTGCTGCAGTCACAGAGGCCACATATTTAATGGCCTCATTTGCATTTAGTTCATAGATCCCCACCTGTGAATGTAACTGTTTTAATGTCCATGTGCTTCGTTGCCACTTATCAAACATTTAACTGTAAGTTAGGGGTTTTAAATTGCTTAGACAATTGTCCATAAATGCCCTTTTGATGGGTGGATCCTAACATTTATTAAGTGATTTAATTGCCCCACTCATACAAAACAGTACTGGTATTTAATTATTATATCTATTGTGAGATGTTGAAAACATTTAATTTGAGTAGATTCATAGAAATTATTTAAATTTAAGAGCATAAATGTAGGCTATTGCATCAGCTAAGTTAGCTAAGCTAGCTGAGCTAACACTAATAAAGATAATTTTACTTCTCCAGTTTCAAAAAGAAGCAAAAAAATAAAACTTTTTTCATTATTAATACAAAAAATGTTACTGAAATACTTAAACATTTTAAATCTAACAATGTGGTAGGTAAATCTAAAGTTCCTCAAAAACTGCCTCAGTTTTCACTTTAGCATTAGCGTTATTGTTAACCTAGCTTAGCCAGGAAACCGTTATAACAGAAACTTTCCCAGTATTTTTCTGCCCTTAATCCTCTTATAGACACCATAGACGACCGATCAGAATAGCTAATAGTCACCTTTTCGATTAAATGCTAATAAATCTTTTTATTCTTCAATACATGGCTGGTCCAAAGTTGTAGGGGGCCATAAGCAGAATTTGACGTGGGGCCCCTCTTCCTATTAACAGCATCACCACTGCAATCACAGATAATTAGTATTAAATGCTGCTGAGATGTATTTGTGAACAAACCAAGCTCAGATACAAAGAAAAGATTAAACTTTCAGATTGTAACTGTCAACACAACAATTAAACAATGATTATTATTTGCACTTTTACCAAGTGAACTTGCCAGTTCCTTTGAATCTTAAAACGTTAAATGGTTATACTTGAATCGTCAAATCAAATTTAATAGTATTCTCATTCTCAATACAGAAATGTAAAAAATTTAGATCTATGGTTTGTGTCCAAATTCACACATTAATAGGAGGAACCTGATAATTTTGAGCCCGAAGCAGTGGCTTAGTTCATTTTTGCCTTGGGCTGGCTCTTCCCCAGTAATAATAATAATAATAATAATAATAATAATAATAATAATAATAATAATAATAATAATAAGCTGATGAAGAAGAAATAATAATAATAATAAAAATAAATAATGAAAAAAACTTACAGAATTTTAATGACTAAAATTGAATTATGTCCAAAGCTCCTTTTTATAGTGTAGCATGTTTTCACTTAGGCTCTGGCTTTGGCACCAAACTAGTTAAAGTTGTAATAAGAGTTCTTAACTTTTTCTAAGCTGATATTTTCACTCATTCTGCAACAAATATAAACATATCGGCCATATTGTTCTTTGTTGGACACTGAGCACAACAAACTTACTTCTGACTGAACCAACATCTTCCAAGGAGTTCTAAACCAGATGTTAGGATTTAGGATTTGTTATGAAAATAATTTAATAATCTAATACCTCTAAATAAAATTAGGTGCAACCAATTGCCTTCAGAAGTAAATAGAGTTCGTAAATAGAGTTCATCTGTGAATGATTCAACTTGTTAAATCCAGCCCTGAGACGGTCTGGAGGGATTTAGCGAACAAGCAGCATCAAGAAGATAGGACAGATCAGGGAGGAGGTTGTGGAGAAGTTTAAAGCAGAGTTAGCTTCTAAAGCAAGCTTGGAACTTCTTGGAGGTTTGTTCAGTCCATCATCTGAACATGTCGACGGCCACGGTAACTGTGGAGGAGCTGCAGAGACCCACAGCTCAGGTGACAGAATCTGTTGTCTGGAAAACTAGACAGTCATAAATATGTTTTTTATGGAAAAGTGTGAAGAAGAAAGCCATGAGAAGGCAGTTTTAAGCTGGTCTATCACTTAAAATCCCAGTAAAATACACTGAAATGTTGTGGTTGTGGTGTGAAAGAAGGTTCATGGGGTGTGAATGCTTTAAAAAAAGAACTGTAATCCTGTCAGATTTTAACCACTGACGTCAACAAACTAATGGGATAATTGAATAAAACTGTAATAGTTTTAATGGCTTGAATTGAATGTCCTTTTTTACAGAGCACCTTTTCCAAACCTCTTAATTTCTGTCAGCTGCATTAAAGTAAGAAAAGCTTTAAATTTACACCCTTCTGTGATTAACACCTGAACCCAAATTTTTCCTTAATTAAAAAAAAAAAAAAAAAAAAAAAAAAAAAAAAAAAAAATCTAAATAAAAGCTGAGAACTTGTGAAAAAATGACCTTTTATTGGACATTACAGAACAAGAACATGAGCCTCAATCAAACGATCACAGCTTTATCTATGCATAGTCTACAGGCATGTCTGGAGATATTTAACGATGATTATCAACATGAATCAGTCAGCAGCCCTCTCTGAGTTCCTGTTCTGGACCAGTTCTGGTTTCTGGGGCGCGTCTCTGTGAACCTGGATGCCTTCCGATCCAGTTTTAGTCAAGAAAAATGGGGAAAGGAGGAATCCGTCAGGGTTTGCAGAAATGACACTTGATTATTTTCTTGAAGGCGCTCTGAAAGTCCTTGTTGAAGTACGCGTAGATGATGGGGTTCAGCAGGGAGTTGGAGTAACCCAGCCAGTTTATGACGGCCTCCAGCCAGCCGGGCATGTAGCAGGAGTCCTGGCAGAACGGCATCACCAGAGCCACGATGAAGAAGGGCAGCCAGCAGAGGATGAAGGTGCCCATGATGATGCCCAGGGTCTTCACCGTCTTGCGCTCCCGCGCCAGCGCGATCTTGCGCTTGGCTTCCGTCGCCTTTTCGTGGCGGCTCTCGAACAGCGGCGCGGGGCTCGGGGTGTTGGGGAGGGGCAGGTGGCCCTTGGAGCTGCTGTGCACCTCGATGATCTCCAGAGACTCGCCGTCCTCGGGGTGCTTCACCGCGCCGTTGACGCTGGGCAGCGGCCGCGGCTCCACGCTCCTCTTCCAGCTCTTGCCCTGCGCGTCTCCGTGCGGCTTCTTGTGGAAGAGCGCCGGGGACAGCGCCAGGCACGAGTCGGACACCTTCTTTTTCTCGGTTTTACGCACCGTCCTCCTGATCCGAAACCGCGCCGCTTTGAATATCCGCCCGTACAGAACCAGCATCAACGTCAGCGGGATGTAAAACGCTCCGAATGTGGAGTATATCGTGTACCAGGGGTCCTGTCTGATCTTGCACTCCATCTGGTTGGGCCGGTCCTCCGCCTCGCTGCTCGGCTGGGAGCGCATCACCAGCATCGGTGGCACGGAGATGGAGAACCCGACAAGCCAGGTGACGCTGATGAGAACCGCGGCTCTCCTCGGCGTCCTCTTCTTCATGTAATCGATGGGCTCGGTGATCGCCCAGTATCTGTCCAACGCGATGGCGCACAGGTGCAGGATGGATGAGGTGCAGCACACCATGTCCAGGGAGATGAAGATGTCGCACGGAACCGGCCCGAGCGTCCAGCGGTTCAGCACCTGGTAGAGAGCCGCCATGGGCAGCACCAGCACCGACACCATCAGGTCGGTGACGGCCAGAGAGCCGATCAGGTAGTTGGCCACATTCTGCAGGGAGCGCTCCAGCGCGATGGCCGCCACCACGCAGGCGTTCCCGAAGATTGCGCACAGGATGAGCGCCCCGAGCAGGAAGGAGGTGACCACCTGGTAACTCAGCTTCACCTCGTCGTCCCCAACCTTGGGGGGCTCCGTTGAGTTTTCTAAGTCATGCCAGGTTGTGGTGTTGTTGGCGCCATCCATGGTGGTGCGTTTGGAGAGACTGTGTATTAGGAGAGGCCGGTGCGCAGCCTTTCAGCGCGCATAGTGGACTGGTGCTCGGTGCTGCGGAGGAGCGCTGAACTGCAGGTCGCGGCTGCTGACGGAGAATGATGCCTGTTATTTATACCTGTGATGGAAAATGCGTCATTTCTCTGTGAGCACGTTGGGCTGGTTCTAGTTCTGCCTGCTCCATTCTGCAGATCGCATCTCAGGCAATGAACGCTTTATTTTACCCTGATGTCTTTGCCCTGGAAACAGAACATTTTCTTTCCTTCAAGGCTTCATCACTAAAAGTGTTTTTATCCCGCAGTTTTTGTTTTTCCTTCACTGCAGCGCCTCCGTTTCAGCACCATGGCCAGAGCGCCAAGACTGACCGAACAGCGCCAAGGCATTCAGAGCGCCACCTGCTGTTGGCACGCCGGGCTCAAATAACACAATACACACTTTAGATCTTCAAAGGAAATGGAATAATAATCTACATGGACTGTAAAAATAAAACTAAAATACCACAGAGCATAAGAACGTATGAATCTTTTAAATCATTTTACTTAAAAGTATGGCTCCCAGATCATCAAATATGCAGGCACTGATCATGTGATTTTATTTTTTTTATCTATATATTGTTGACATTGTGATGAATTTTTGTGCTATATAGCTTTTTATTCTTTTAAAATTTTAACTTGATATGTTCTTTTTAGATTTAAAAAAATTTATTCATCATTATTTATTGTTATTCTCTTTTTCGGAAGAAGCTTGTTAATTTGTCTGTGTTGTACTATAATATATTATATTTATATTGATTGTACCCCGAAGGACAACAGATGAAAACTAGCCATTTTTAGCTAACTGTGGCATATTGTGTGATGTGCCTTGTCCCTTTTGAAATAAATAAAATAAATTTAAAAACAACAACAACAAATAAGCTTTCCGAATCAACTTTAGAAGACGAAGAGTAAGTCAAGCTTAAAAGATGGCGGCCATAAGGGTGTACTTTTTATTTCATTTCATCCTTTTTCTGGACTTTTAATTTAATATTTATACGAAAAAAAAGCCCCAAATATTTTGTCTTAACAAGGGTTAAAATATATTTATAGTTTACCACGACTCAATGCCTTTTAAGTTCTGATTGGCTTGTCTAGATGAGCTTTACCTCTGAAAATAAAAATCCGACAAATAATTACTCATCCATCCAATCACTGTCTCTACCTGTTTATCTTTGCTAGGTGGTTGGGGGGCTAGCGCCTATCTCAAGCGGGTATTGGGGGAGAGGTGGGCTCCAGGTCCATCACAGAGCAACACAGAGACACAGAATGAACAACCACACACACACACACACACACACACACACACACACACACACACACACACACACACACATTCATATTAAGGACAATTTAAAGTAACCAATGACTTAATAGTCATTTTTTGGACTGTGGAGGAAGCTGAAGTACCCAGTGAGAACATGGACCTACTTGTTGCCAGGCAACAGTGCTCGAGCACGGTGCAACCCCAAATAATAACTTTAGTTTACATTTTATATATAACATCATCATATTTACGTACAGGGCCGTTTCTAGCTTTTTGGGGGCCTTAAACGAGATGCTGTTTGGGAGTCCCTAGTTTATCAAACATCAAACTACAATAAAGAGATTCCTAACCCTTTGGATGGACCACAAAAATGCCACAATCTAATACATTTTACAAGCAAAGCAGGCTACAGTTAAAATTACACATCTTGACGTAAATTGAACTGATAAAATATATATTTCATTGTCTAGTTATTGGGTGTCTTGCCCCTTTCTCCCCTTTCTTTCTTCCCTGGGCAAGTGCCCATATCAAAAACTGTAAACACAACCATTATAATTCTACAAACATGTTTTGATAAAACAGTTATATGTGGAAAAACAAACGCTTGACGCAGTTAAAGTTTGGTCTTTAGATCATCATGTTGTTTGATATTAATTTGTAAGATTGTTTTACTGAGTTTCTCATGGCTGGCTTCACACCCACCGTCAAAAACAGTTCGATATCGGGTAGGAATAGTACAAATTTGTCCATCAGGACAGCCTAGCTAACACTGTGTTCAAATATTTTGTCTGGTCACCTGCCATTTCTGAAATTAATCAGATCAATTAATTAATTAATCAATTTTAGTATAATGATTTTTGAACCCTTAGAAATTCCTTGGGTGTAGTTACAGAGAAGATCACCAGGGGCAGCACTGGTCACTAATATCACTGTAAGTGGTGTAAGTGGCAATAAGGTATTGTTTTTACCACTGGGAGCAGCTGATAAGCATCTCAAAATCTCAAATAATACCTGAACTATGACCCCAAATCCCAGAGGAGTTGAAAAGGAGGCTTCATGGATGCAGAGCAGGACCAAAAAGCAAAAAGTAGGAAGTTCAAACAATCTCTTTCTTCCAAGAGGCAAAAGCAAATGAGGTGGATTAGCAGTGCTTGCCAACAACTGATGGTGTCATCTAGGGCATGTTAATGTGCAGCATCATCTATTCTGCTTGGATACTAAGCTGTTACCCATAACAATCATTAGACTGTCATACAGCAACAATCTTCAGTCAGAGGCCTCTTAAGATTCGTTGTAAGACTGACTGCAATTGGATATCCTTTCTACCTACATCATCACCATCCTCTTTGAAGGTACTTGGATATTAGTTACAGTAACATTTACTTTCCCTTTGGGATAAATAAAATATTTCTGAATTGATTTTTTTTTTTATTAGAATAATGTACTGTGAACAAAATGGCAAAATAATTATATTTTTAACACTTTTTTTTTTTTTTTTTTTTTTTTGGGGTGGCGCATTCTCAGTGCAAACTGATTTTTGCCTTCCAGACATTATGCCTCTATTTTCTAAGTGTAATTACACAAAATAAACCAGCAGGGGGAACACTGGTCACTGTTGTTACTGTCGTTACCAATAAGATTTTTAAATCACTTAATATGTCTGAGATTAATGTGAATTTAATCAGCACAGAAAAGTGAAAACATTGTCTTCATTCGTTTTGGGAGAATGAGCGGTCTCGTAACTTTTGGCCCAACGGCCATCCCGTAGAGTTTCACTTTTCCCCGTTGCCAAAAACAGATTTAAACCCTCAGCGCCTCGACAGTTTAAACCTTTAAAAGTTGTTATTTACGGTAAGCTTAACCGTAAAATATAACACTGACACTTTTAAAGTTCGCTTGTTGCGGATGTTAAACCGTAAAGAGGGAAGTTGTTGTTGTTTATGGCGTTAATTTTAGCGAAGTTAGCAAGAGGTTAACCGTTGAAACGGTCTGGTTTTAGCGTCAAACTTTGAGAGGAAACGACGAGCCGTGTCGTAATATTGATATAAAGAACATTGAGGAAGAGGACGTTTAACAGTTTAATTGTTTTAATTTGACTCTGACAGCGTTTCTTCAGCCTCAGCAGCTGTATTTTAATAAGCCTCGCTGTGCAAAAGTCTTACATTATCCCTCATATTTCCAGATTTCAAGAAGCGGATCCTGTCTTGAAACCTTCTGAAGTGGTGTAAGGTCAGCAGCCCCGCAGCTGCTTGGAGGTTTCCCGCCTTTTTCCGGACTTTGGCTGCTTTTTAAAAGTCTGCTTCGGTTCAGAGTCGATGGGATGGGCTGGCCGTCAGCTGGTGATTCCTGAACAGGCTGGCCGTGCGGTGTCCAAGCTTCCATCTGAGATCACTTCCAGGAGGGAAAACCCAGACACCCGTCTCCACGGCAACACCCGACAGCTCTTTCTGGGAGGTCAGTGGAATGTTTAGTGGAGGGAAAAAGTGCCGTCCGAAGCTTTTTACCCAGGCTGAGCAGAAAAAGGACTGGACTCGGGTTCAGAGAGTGCATCTTCTGTACAGTACTTAGACCCATATCTCTTGTATTCAAAACCTTTTTAATTTTTTTGCTCTAATGTAATATTCTACTTTTCTGAGAAACTGAATTTTGGGGTTTGAGCTCGCTGTGAAGCAGAATCATCTAAATGAACGGAAATATCTCCCTTTTTGAGAACAGAATAACAGAAATAAAACCCATTTTTGAAGCTATTCTAATCTCCTGACCTCCAACATGTCCAGACCGAGCAGAAACCTTTTGTCCGTCCTGACGTCCTTTATGACCAACAGATGGGTTGAACTGCTCCTGCTGGACGGCTGGAAGATGAACGGAGAGAAGCTCCGCTGCAGAAGGTGCCGGAGGGCCGTCGGAGACGCCACATGTTTGCTAACGGTGGGTAACGTTTATCTGCACGTGGCTGAAACCGAATCCGCTGATGTTCGTGGCTCAGGGCGAGTCGATAAAAAGACATCGATGATGTCACTGAGCAGCTTCTGCAGCCGTGCGTCCTGGTTAACTCAGCTGTGTGTTAATCTCAGGTCAGCTCGATTCATAAAACGCGTTTCATGCAGCCGGGAAACGTTAAGGGTTACATAGAAGGACCGACGTGATGCAGCCGGAGACACAAATCCATCCGTCCGTATGTCCGTCCAACCATCCATCCATCCGTCTGTTTGTCCATCCATCCAACAAACCGTCCGTTCATCCTTCCATCTATCCATTTGTCCGTCCGTCCGTCCATCCAACCATCCATCCATCCATCTATCCATCCATCCGTCTATCCATCCAACCATCCGTCCATCCCTCCATCCATCAGTCCATCCTTCTGTCCATCCATCCATCCCTCCATCCGTCAATCCGTCTGTTTGTCCATCCAACCATCCATCCATCCGTCTGTTTGTCCATCCATCCAACAAACCGTCCGTTCATCCTTCCATCTATCCATTTGTCCGTCCGTCCGTCCATCCATCTGTCCGTCCATCCAACCATCCATCCATCCATCCATCCGTCTATCCATCCATCCATCCATCCAACCATCCGTCCATCCCTCCATCCATCAGTCCATCCCTCCGTCCGTCCATCCATCCGTCTGTCCCTCCGTCCATCCATCCGTCCATCTATCCATCCGTCCGTCTATCCATCCGTCCATCCATCCCTCCGTCCGTCCCTCCATCCATCCCTCTGTCCGTCTATCCATCCGTCCATCTATCCATCCGTCCGTCCCTCCGTCCATCCCTCCATCCATCCATCCGTCCATCCGTGTCGTCTCTCTCCCTCCAGGCAGCAGGTGAAGCTCTGGCCGGCTGCTGCAGTGTTTGGCACATAGATGCTGATAATCTTCCAGAGTGGATCTGGACTTCGGTTCAGCAGGTCAGTCGCTCCTCCTGCAGCTCATATTTCATCTTCTGAATCTTCCTGTTTGTTTTTCTGATAAATCATCATCCATCATAATCCTCACATTAGTTCTGTGAGTCTTTACTTTGGGACGGTGCCTCATTTTAGTCTTAATGTGGTATCTGACATGTGAGGTTCTTCTCCAGCCTTTTTCTCATGATTCTGGAAACCAGACACGTGCTGAGCTGTAGTCCAAGCATCTTCAGTCAGAAGTTACATTTAATCTAAAGACTCCTGTCTCCTGTTAGGCTGTCTGGACCTCAGGGAAGCTGAGCTGTCGTCACTGCGGGGCTCGTTTGGGCGGCTTCAGCTTCCTCAGTCGCTCCCGCTGTCCGTGCGGCCGCGACGCCACCGTCCATCTCAGCAAGAGCCGCGTCGATCTGGACCAAAAGCCCCACGTCCTCATCGTCCAGCCGAGGAGGACGAGCCCTGGGACGGGACGGGCCGATCTGTCGCACCGCCAACGTGAAGAGGAGACAGCTGTGGACCGCTTTCAGCTCGCCCGTCTTTCTGGTTTGTCCCCTATCGTTCCTGCAGAGGCTGTGGATCCAGTCCGTGCAGGTGAAACCCGCCAGCATGGAGCCGCAGGCCGCACAGATGCGCCAGAGGCGGCGTCCTCCGTTCGAAGGCTGGCAGAACTTCAGTCCGACTCAGATCATGAAGTCTGGAGTGACGCGCTCCCCTGGGTTGCTGAAGTTCCTGGAGGATCACGGTCGTCTCTGGAGCCTCATCAGACGGAGGAAGTTTATTTCACCTCTGAAGGAGAAGCTGAGCGGGAGGCGGAAACGGTTTGGGTTTTTTTTTTCCATTTACTGTCGTTAGCTTCCATCATTGCCATACATGACAAATATTTATATTATTTGGTTTAATTTTGCCCTCTTAAATGTCAGGTTTACGATCTGTGTTTATAAAAACCACACCGGCTGCAGGTGTGTTTTCACAAATATCTGAACCTCAGAATGTAAAAAAAAAAAAAAAAGTCACCAGCAACATTGATTCTGAGCAGTTTTTATTTTTTTCTGCAAAGCTGTTATAAAAAAACTTTTCACATATGGAAAAGAGAAAAGTTTGGCGTTTTCCTTTTCATATGTGCAAATTGTTACATGCAAAAAATATCTTCAACTTGTGGGAAACAACAAAACGTGACATTTTGAAGGAGTTTCATTTAAATAAGATGAAAATTAAGTTTAAAAAAGTGTAGTATCTAAAATTTGATTTGAAAATACTTTATTTACCCCAAAGGGAAATTAAACGTCATAAATCCACAGCAGACTGGACTTCTGGAGGAAGCTAAGATCCTTCAAGGTTTGCAGCAGATGTTGCAGATCTTCTATCAGTCTGTTGTTGAGAGCGTCGTCTCCTCTGCCATCATCTGTTGGGGCAGCAGCATCAGAGCCAGGGGCCTAAAAAGGCTCAACAACCCGATAAAGAACCTGGTTCTGTTCTGGTTCTGTTCTGGGGACGACTGTGGAGCCGCTGGAGACGATGATGCAAAGAAGGATTTACAGAAAATCAAGGACGACCCTGGACATCCTCTTCATGAGACTGTCATTGGAAAACAGAGTCTCTTCAGTCAGAGGCTTCTTCAGGTTGTAAAACGGACTGCTACAGGAGATCTTTCCTGCCCGCAGCCATCACCACCTATAATAACTCCTTGACTAAATGAGTTACAGCAACATCTAATTTCCCTCTGGGATAAATAAAGTGTTTTTGAAATGAATTGAATTGAATCCTGCAGGGGAACCGAGACGAGAAACCGTTCGAGGCTGAAAACAGCCTGGGCTCAAAAACCTGCCGAATCAGTGAGCCTGCTGTGGGTTTCTCCCGCCCAGGTGTCGTCCTCCCAGAGTCGAGCGGCGTCGAGCTCCTCGGCCCGCGCCAGACGGAGCAAAGCGGATCAGAACCGTCTGAAGAGTCTGAGGAGGAAGCAGAGGAGGAGGGAGAGATGGCTGCAGAGTCAGACGAAGGAGGAGCCGGTGAGGAAGCGCAGAGATCGTGTTCACAGGTGGAGCTCGGTGAATTAGATTATAATTAAAGAGGTCATTTATTTCAGTCTGTGTGTGATTATTAATCATCAGTTCCACCCAGACTGATGTTTTCAAGCCCTTATTTCTGTTGATTATGATGATGAAAACACGGCATTTAGGATTAGAACGTCACAACCGGACTGGTTAACACGGGAAGGCAGCTTTAATGAAGACTGGGGTTAAAACCTGCAGGGAGGTTGTTGGTTTTCATCTGATTTACTGAGATGTAGATGCTCACTCAGGGGCTCATGTTGACTGAAAACTCAGACGGAAAATGTAGGAAGCATGTTTTTTCAGTTCTAGGAAGGAGGGAGGGAAGGAAGGAAGGAAAGGGAAGGAGGAAGGTAGGGAGTAAAGGAAGGAAGAAGGGAAAGGAAGGAAGGAGAGGGAGGAGGGAAGGAAAGGGAGGGAGTGACGGGTTGAAGGAAGGAGAGGGAGGAAGTGAAGGAAGGGAGGAAAGAGAGGGGGATGGAAGGAAGGGAGGGAGTGAAGGCAGGATGCAAGGAAAAAAGGAAGTGTGGAAAAATAAAAAGGAAATAAGGAGAGAGAACAAGAAAGATAAAAAAGAAAAGAAAGGAAGGGGGAGAGAGAGCGAGGGAACGAAGCAAGTAAACAAAGAAGGTAGATAGTAAGCAAGGGAGGGAGTTGAGGGAATGAAGGAAAGGAATGATGGGAGGAAGGAAAGGGGAAGGAAACTACAGCTCGAAGGGAAGAGAGGGAGGAAAGAATGAATGAAAATGAAGGAAGACCAGAAAGATAATCGTAGAAATGTGTGTGTGGGGGGGGGGCTCTGACAGCAGGAAGTTACTGAGGTGGGCCGGTTAGTTTCCCCCCTCCACCCATGAATGACCTCTGAACCTTCGCTGTTCTCAGACCCAAGCCGCCACAGACTGCCCTCTGACCCCTGAGGACGTGGACAGAGACGGCCTGACCTGCGCCGTGTGCCTGGACGTCTTCTTCAGGCCTCGCAGCTGCCTCCCCTGCGCTCACGTCTTCTGCGAGCCGTGCCTCCGGAGGCTGGCCAGGAACCGGGCCGCCCGCACGCCTTGCCCGCTGTGCCGCCGCGCCATCTCCCACACCGGCTTCCACAGAGGTCGGCGACCCGAGCCCCAAACGCGGTTCCCCCGCTCCCTCCGGATCATAATCCGATGCTTTCTGAACGCCGCTCCTCTTGTTTCCCCTCAGAGCTCGACCGGACCGCCAGGACTCTGTTCCCGAAGGTCTGGGCCGCCCGCAAGCAGAACTTCCAGAACTCCCCGTGTGCTCGTTGGCCTCTGCCCAGCTCCCGGGAGCACCCACGCTTCTTCTGGGGTGATTATGTCATTATGAAACATTTAGTTTTCCACTTTTAGAGCTGCAGGATGTGACCTTTATGAAAAATGTGTTTTTTACGTATTTGTTAAAACCATCATGATGTCGTGACAGGATAAAAGATAATCTGTGAGAAAAATCCAGCTCCTCTGCCTTCTCCCAGTGCTCCCAGTACTAACTGCAGAATCCACCACTCAGTCAGAAACAACCAATCAGAGCCAGGAGGAGCTGGCTCACCACAACATAGCCTGATGCTAATGCTAAGGCTAGTTAGCATGGCGGCAGGTAAACAGTTTTCCTGGAACTGTGAGTTGTTTCTTCACCATTAGCACATTTAGCAGCGCGAACACGAGGGTGATTGGCAGCGCTAAGCCCCTCCTCCTGGCTCTGATTGGTTGTTTCAGGTCGGGGGCGGAGCATTTCTTTAGACGGCAATAGCAGCTCAGGGAGGAGCAAAAAACATATTTTTGTAAAAGTTACATACTGCAGCTTGAATGGATCAAATCGTTTCAGATTCTTCAGAGCGAAACATCGATGTAAAGATTTATTCATTTATAATTTTTCTGTTTTTATACCCATTTGGTCATGAGAATCCCTGATTTTGTTGGGCAGGACTGAAAAAACCCAGCTTGAGTTCAAGCCTGACCTGCCGATTCCGATTTTGGTCGGTACCGATTTTTTTTGTCTGAAAATTTGCTCAATATTGCGATCGCCTATCTCCCAAATTTAAGAAAATTGGAGCTGATTTATCGGTGCACCCCTAATTTGGGATGTTGTTATTATAGTCTTGACTCAGTCAAAAGTTAACAACCCTTGTTTTAGATGCATTTTCAGAAGCTTATGTTTTCCAAAATGGTCCCTCTATTACCGCCATAAATCTTCCTAACAATTTCAGACCCAATAAGAGATATAAAGTGGTTTTTTGTTTTGTATATTAATATTTTTTGCGCTCTATTGATCATAACATGTCATTACTTTTCTCTATGTTACCAGGCAAAATGTTGTTTTTTTTTTTTGTCCCAACGTTGGACGCCAGTTAGTCAGAAATTGATCAGTGGCAATAACAGAAAAATGAAATGAACACACAGGAGTTGGAATCTCTCATCATTCCGATATTTGTCTCCCTGAATTATCACATCTGGACTTTCTCAGAACAAGACTGCACAACTGTTTACAGCGACGTCGCAATTAATCTTCCGACATCTTGCAGAGTTCTGCGTTTTACCCGCCAGTCGCTCTCTGTTCTGTGTGTTCTGGTGAAAACACACACTGCTTTGACCAAAACATAATTATTCTTCTGCAACAGGCACCGAGGTCCGCTTCTGTGGTATTGAGATTTGTTTTCATTGAAACATAGTATGATGAAGCTCTGCTGCCCCTTGTGGTTAAAGGGGGTCATTACACTTAACACCTGTTTTCCTGAGAAGGTCCCAGCTGCAGAAATTGTTCAGGGTCGGTTAGTGGGCGGGGTCAAATGTCCAACTCCTCCCACTATTTCGCCCCACTATTTAAATATTGAGCTTAGTTTATTGTTGAGCATGTAAAAACGTGAATTACAGTTGAGATAAAAAGAATATCCCTCCCCCACCGCGCGACCCTGCATGAACAAGTCGTCATAGACGATTGATGGATGGAAAATAATACATATGACAGAAAGTTTGGGCACTGTATCCGGTATTCATGGAAAAAGCATCATAACACGAGGATTTTGGTATCTGGGAATAATGCGAGCCAACGGAACCAAACTCGCCTGCGGATCTTCACTTCTCTGCACTGTGCAATGGAGGGGAAGTCATAAAAAGTAAAAAAAAAAAAAAAATCCAGGCTGAGTTTCATATAGTTAGTCTTTACAGCAACTGAAATAAAAATGTTTGTCTGAGTTTGAACCCAGAGGAGCCTTGAGCATCAAAGCGACACTTTCTAATAATTCATAGAGCAGGGAATCGTTTCTGACCAAACGTTGGGCCAATCTGTGAAGATACTTCTTTACTGTATTCTGCAACGGTCAGTAGAAGGCAGCTGATTATCCGCCCCTGGCTGGGTTATAACGGCACGTCTGCAGTCTTTGTGCAGCTGTCGGTGTAACCCAGCAAACCAGAACATTTCAACTCATTTCAGCTGAATCTTGTGTCTGAAGTGACGGGGGACAGCTAACCTCTGCTGCGCTGTGCTGCAGGTCATCAGCGAAGCAGCGAGGCCGCGTGGGAACACTGGCGCTTGACCCCAGGAGTGTTTGACCTCAACGTGCAGGGGCCGCTCACCTTCGCCACTCTGATTATTCTGTTCATCATTACTTTTGCATTGCTCATTTACATTATCGGGTTTTTTTTCGCATTTTCCTCTTGAGTCTCTGCAGAGGAGCTGTTTTTTATTTGCATGTAATTTAATAAACGTAACTTGTTTTTTGAAGCCTGCTGTTCCAGAGGATGATGCTGCGCAAAATGGTTCCAAGTTCTTGTGAAATAAAGTTGTTCTGCGTTTCAAAGGCATGACTGAGACGACTATTGTGTCTTTTCCCCGTTTATTATATTCGCAGGGTCGTGGTTCCTGTGCTCCTCAGGATGGAGTTTGCTTTTGTCATTTTCCAAAGCTGGAAAGCAGCCTTTAGCTGCAGCAAGACTTCTGATGACAGCTAAAAAGAGAGATCATATTTCTCTGGTTTTAGCTTCCCTTCGCTGTCTTCCCTGTTAAATCCTGAGTAAAATCTAAAATTCTGGTCCAGATGTTCCCAACAGAGCCCTTCGCTGTCAGACTGCAGGTCTACTGCTGGTTCCTGGAGTTTCTAAAAGCAGACTGGGAGGCAGATCCTTGAGTTATCAGGCTCCTCTCCTGTGGAGCCAGCTCCCAGTTTTAGTCTGTGAGGCAGACACCCCGTCTACTACCTTGCTAACTAAATATTTAACTAAATATTTGTTGACTTAATATTGAGTTTCAAACTTGATATTTAACTTGCTAACTAAATATATAGTTGGTAGACTTAATATTTAGCTTCAAACTAAAACTTTAGCTTAACTAAATATTTAGCTTCAAACTAAATATTTAGATCCAAAATAAATGTTTAGCTTCAAACTAAATATTTAGTTGGTAGACTTAATATTTAGCTTCAAACTAAAAAATGTAGCTTGCTCACTAAATATTTAGCTTCAAACTAAATATTTAGTTTATATTATTTAAATATAAATAAGCTTGGTAATTAGATGTTTAGTTCGAAACTATGACAAATGAATGAATAACTAGGTGAAAATATGACTTTCAAAAATGAGCCCCCATTTTTTTCCTCTTACGACAGGCTACATAACCTAAATTATTGCTGTTACTTCACAAACTGCACCCCATGCGCGGTGCTGTAATACTGTTCCATTTAAATGAAAGCATTTTCACATATTTTGACAAATCAAACATGATTTGCTGGACGGTTTTCGTTGTTTTCCAAGTATTTCATCCCGTTGATGTTTCAATGTTCGACCCATAAACGGTTAATTTTATTCCGAGGGTGACGACTTGTTTTGCTGTTGGCTCCGTCACACGTGAGGCAGAGGCGGAAGACGGAGCAGCCTCCTTGTCGGCCTTCAGAGGCGGCTGAAGGTGACTCTCATCTCGGCTGGGATGCAGAAGCGGCTGCTGGGGCTGCCATCGGCCGGACACCAGCTGCTGTTTCCCCGGGAAATTTGCGCTTTCTGCCGGGGAGGGGAGGCCCGACCAGCCCGACTCGGAGCCGTCTGAGCTGAGTCATTTTGTTTTTGAGATATTTTGGGGCGCCTCTCTCTGGGTGGGCTCCGGTGGAGGGGGTGCATGCATGTGTTCTGCACCGTACGGGCGGAAAAAGCGCCCACGATCCGCAGGGAGCATCTTCCCCATCAGCAAAGGGGCGCAGGCGGAGCCGGAGCGGCGGGAGAGCACGGAGGCGGCCGTGGACGACAGCAGGATGGTGGGTAGACAGAAAAAAACGCGGTCTGTTAATGATGATAGCGCCGATTTATCCTTCAACCATCAAGACGAACTCTGTGCATTTCATTTCATTTATTTATTATTTTCATCATTTTTGCCCAGACTGTTCAGGAATTCAACACCCTGGTCGCTTTGTACCGGGAGCAGGTCATATCTGTCGGTGAGATCTCGGTAGACTGTCCGTCACTGCGGGCTCAGATGCACCAAACCCGGTCTAAAGGATGCTCCATGGCCCGGGCTGCGCACCAGGACCTGGCCATCATCTCTGGATCAGGGTAAACACACACAGCTGCAGCTTATAACAAACATTATTAATGCCATCATAATAAAATGGATATCCCTTGCCTATGGTTTTGTGTGGGTATCTCTGAGTATTCCCTGCTAACTGCATGAAATAAAACAGACACCTGCTTGTGTTTTATTATGAAATTATGAGGCAACAAGACAATAAAACAATGCAAACAAAATAAAACACATTTGGAGTTCCTCAGCCTACTCAGTTTTGCATTACTGCGATATGCAAAACCTGAATCAAGGGTACAGTGATGGTATCTGTGCTTGAAGAAATGCAGGGAAGCACTGGTGAGTGTAAATCTAGAGCTCCATGTTGTCTAACCGAATCTCCACCTCCATCCCCATCCGTCTCTCTTCAGGCCGGAGGACGGAGAGATACATCCTGAAATCTGCCGCCTCTTCATCCAGCTGCAGTGCTGCCTGGAGATGTTCATAACGGAGATGCTCAAGTCCATGTGTCTGCTGGGGGTGCTGCAGCTCCACAGAAAAAGTACATGTACAAGAAGAAATCAGATTTTCTTCCTAATTTTCATGTTTTTTCTTTTTCTTTTTGGAGCTTTGATGCTTTGCTTATAAACAGTGGTGGGCACTGCTAACATAAAAGTTAGCTGCACTACCCTAAAGAACTACTCATAAACATTAGCTCTGCTAGCGCTATACCAACATTTAGTGAATGCTAATGCTAAAGTGCTAAATTCAACCATATTGAGGCTTTGTAATGTAGTATATCACTCTTTACAGAGTCAGATTTATTATTAGACAGCTGCCTGCTTCAGGAATGATTCTTTGGAACACATCCTTTCACTCCTGGTTTCAGTTTTGTAGTTGTTGAGTTTTGCTAACTCTGTTGCCAATTTAGCCAAATTGACCGCGGTAGGGTTTCGGTCAGAAAGCACGTAGGGAATCAGTAAAGTTTACAAAACAGCCTTTAGAAAAATTAATTTAGTTAAAGCTAAGTGCACTAAACGTTTTCAAGGTTAGCAAAAGCGCTAAACGAAAAATTAGCGCCACTTTTAGCATGTTAGCGGAAACATGCCCACCTCTGCTCTTAGCTAACTACAACAAAAACATAATATTTTTAGCTCTTAATTCATAAAAGAAATTTATGCTTGATATATTTGGACACTATAACCGACCATTATGAGCGTTTGGGTATATACAGCTGTGGTGAAAAGAAAGTACACCCTCCAGAAACACATCAGTTTTCACGCCGTTATGATTTATTAAACCAAGATGAAAAACTTTATGATCCAGTGGAGCAACTTTCAGCAGCAAACCATCTCACCTCTGGTTTTCTGTTTGTCTTGATCAGTTCCCACGTTGTTTCAGTTCATTCTGGACTTTGACTAGACCATTGCAACTCCTTGATTCTTTTCGTTTGCAGTCATTCTGCTGTAGATCTGCTGCTGTGTTTGGGGTTGTTGTTCTGTTCATGACCCAGTTTGGACCAAGCTTCAGCTGTTCTATGTTTGACTCCAGAATATTTGATATGCAGAGGAGTTCTTGGTCCACATGGTGACTGTGCAAAACAAGCCTAAATCATCAGCTCTCCACTCCCGTGGAGTCGTTAGTGCTGATATGGTGTGTTTGGATTTATATAAACATGCTTCTTTGCATTTTGGCCAAATATTTCTACTTTGAGCTCATCATTTCCAAAGACTTGTGGTCCTGATGAAGACTGGCAACTGCCTTAAATACTTTCCAGATGTAAATAGAAGCTTCCTTAAGCTCATCGCTGATGTCTCTCTGCTTTGGATTTCAGTTAACACACAGAAACCTGCCCAAACTCCGGCCTTTACAGAGGCGCTCATACCTTTGCACAGCAAAAACACAACATCTTACCAAGTATTTCTGCTCCAGTTTCTGGTGCAGATATCTTGAAAACACTTGAAATAGAAGCTAGAGCAAAAATACTTGGTAAGATGTGTTTTTGCAGTGAGCTGATGGCTGAAACGTTCCAACATGAATGCGATGGAAGCAGCGAGGGTGTACTTACTTTTCCACATGGCAGCATTTCCATTTCTGCTCCATCTTTGTTTTAACAAATAATGACTGTGTGGAGTCCAGTTGTTTCTGAGTAATTCTATCAGTTTCAGCACCGATGATCTGGAAAGGCAACAAATTACATGTTAAATGTTAGAAATCCCAGAGGAGATCACATTCGCGCACCTTTGTAATGGAAACGCGGCTATGCATAAGAACAAATATCCCAACATGCCCTGCAAATATTTCTAAATTAGCTCCAGAAAATCAGTTTTTATTGCAAAAAAAAAAAAAAAAATCACAAAAAAGTCATGAAATCCTGGAGAGACTGTTTAGTGTGAAAAGATGTTCAATATTATTTAATTTTAAGAGCTTCTCAAATGCAGATGCAGCTATTTATTATTTTAACAGTTTGTTAATGAGTTTTATTAATACATTCTGGTACAACCGGCCCTTTAAGAACATTCATGATCTTGCTGAGGCTCAAAATGAAAATGAGTTTGACACCCCTGGTGTAGATGATACGGGATTTGGATTTTATCAAACCCACCGTTTGAGATCATCCATGGACCAGCAGGTGGCAGCAGAGAGTTGAATAAATTACAGAGACTCTTGGATTGTTTTTTTAATTGTTTTTCCAATCAAAAGGATGCAACAAATCTTCTTTCCTTTGCATTTCTGTCTAAAAAACTTAAATGTAAACTTTCTTAACCCCCTGAGATCCTAATGAAGCAGTAAGTCGGTGTGTGAGTTGCCTGAGTTGTTGTTGCTTTAGTGAAATGTGGGTTTTTCACCCAGCAGGGACAGACCCGGAGCCCAGAGTTGACTTCAGGATGGACGAGAGCTCGGACGTTCCCATCCTGGAGGACCGATCCTCGTCTCCCATTGATTACCCTCAGGAGACGTGGCTGGTGGGGACGGATATCGAGAACATAGAAAGGTGCTTTCTGCTTGTTCTTCGCCTGTTTCATGTGAAATCTGCGCCGTGTGACTCATCCTGTGGCGTCTTTATTGGCAGAGACATGAAGGAGATGCGAAACTTACTCAGCAAACTCAGGGAGACGATGCCGTTGCCACTGAAAAATCAAGGTATGTCGCGCAGGAGTCCAGTGCTGCAGTATGAAACACCAGCTGTAGCGTTTTAAAAAAGGCAAACAGACAATCAGCTGTAAATTCTGCAGCTTGGTGCCGCGTTTTGATTTGCAGGTTGTTGTTGGTTTTTATTTCGCAAAGTATTTGCAAGAAATACTTTGAATGAAAAAAGGCTTTCTGTGTCTGCAAGAGCACCTTCCGAATCATCCGGTTTGAGTAAAAAGGCGGCGCGCGCGATCTGCGCCGAGTCACAAGAACTCTGAGGTGCACGACCAGGCGCCGCGTCAGCGCTGGGGATCAACGCCAGGGGTGGGAATGGCGTCAGTTCAATGCGTCAACTATAAACATGGATTAACTCGTCTTTGCTATAACTGTTTCTGGTTTATTAAAAAAATCTGTGTACCATAAATAAACGTGACGCTTGGTGGGGGGCAAGTGAAGCCTGGTGGGCCTCCAGGCTGATAATACACTGGGGGAAACCCTGCACTCTCCTCCTTGACAGTCATCCCCATTAAAGCTGCCAAAGATAAAGTTTAAATTTGAAAAAATTAAATTCAAAAATCTAATTTCACCTTATATAATATTCTTTTCTTTTTTTTGCAGTTATATTGTACAGAATTGATTAAAGCATAATTAAGTGCTTTAAACAGTTATGGTCAAAACTGAAATAAGAGCTTCTGTAGCTGTTGGATGTTGGATTTTAGATGCGACTGTTGAGGGGGGGTCAGCGCCTCACCAGGCATGAACCTCACTGCACGCCGCTGACGCACTGTAACCGCTGTTATTAACCTGTTGCAGATGACAGCAGCTTGTTGAATCTGACCCCCCACCCGCTGGTCCAGCAGAGGAAGAGGCGGTTCCCCGGGCTCTGCTGCATGGTGTCGGGCTGAGAACCGGACCGTCGCGGCCAAACGCACACACGACAAGGACCTTTACTTCAGCTTTCAATAAGTGGATTTCACTCATATTTTTAGATCATTTCTTTATGTTTTATTTTTTCGAACATACTAAAATTGTAATCTTGGGTTTCATTTTCTTCTACCACTTCAGCCTCAAGAGCTTCAGAATGTTTGAACTCGGTATTTTATTTGGAAACGGGTCTTTGAGACGTCTGATCTGTTTAGCTTTACCAGAGCCACAGTTCGTGTTTTATCTCATTGTTAAAGTTTCGGTTTTTACCTAATAAAACCTAAAGCGTGTAAATGTCCAGGCTATGCAGCTGCCTCACTGTGCTTCTCCCATGCGTCCGCATCGTGTAGAAGTGTCATTCGTCTCTGCTGATCTGTGTGATGTGACAAAGCAAGTCCTCCACGTTATGGCGCGTATCTGCAAGCGGCTCCTATATGTACAGAGAGAAGAGAGGAAAAGAAGAAAAGCTGCTTCCAAATTTCGCTCATCTCGGTTTTCAGAGCATATTTTTATCGCTTTGATGTTGTCAGTGCTAAACTTTGTAGCGTTCACAGGAAAATCTGCTCTTTTTTTCTGCCTAAATAGCTGACCAGCTGCTCCTGGTTGGGCAGAGACTGAAACATGTGCATGATACCAGAACAACACACCCATCTGAAAAATGTCACAGAGAAAGTGTTGCGTTACAAAGTGTTTGATGCTAGCGGCGCTTTGGACGAGGATTCACATCCCTCACCCCAAACCACCGCAGATGATTCAGCTTTTATGTGATGGAACAACACAGTAGTGGTGCATACTTGTGAAATGGAAGCAAAATAATGCATGGCTTAACTGCTGCACGGTAGCACCGTCGGTAGCACCGTAGCCTTGCAGTAAGCAGTCCTGGTTTAAAGGGGCAGTATTACGTAAAATCAACCTTCTTGAGCTTTCCATCATGTTATAATGTTGTTCCCTCATCAGAAACATACTTGCAGTGTTGCTTTAAAGCCATTCAGCTGTGCAAAACACCTGAGTGACCACAGCTCCACATTCGGGGCGCAGCTCCTCCTCAGAGCTGCAGTTTCCGAGCTTCCGCCTCACATAGCGCGACTCCGCCACTCAGCTCCTTCAGACTGGCCAGCAGCAATTAGCAAACACCTGCTGGAACTGCACATCTGCTGAGCTCATTATACGAGCTACTTCTCAGTGCAGCGCTGGTAAAAACGTTGTTAAAGGGTTAATAGAGGAGCGATGTTGTGATGACTTCCTGAAGGCGGAGTTTCAGAAAGAGCAGGACTTTTTTTAAAGAGAGAGAGGCCCAACTTCAAGGCGTTAAAATATGAAGTCAAATTTCTTTTTAGTCATTCTTGATAAATACAGCATTTCTGGAACGACAGACAGAATCAGGTACTTGATTCTATGTGGCTGGAAAATAAATAATACTGCCCCTTTAAAACCTCGGCCTGGGATCGTTCTACATGCAGTCTGCGTGTTCTCGCCGTGCACGAGTGGGTTCTGCTCCCACTGTCCAAAAATATGACTGGCAGTTACCCGAAATTCACCTCGGGTGTAGATGTGTGCATGCACGGTTGTCTGTTACCCTGGCAACCTCCCCAGGGTGTCCCCCAGCCTCTTGGAAAATTACCAGACTTTAGGGCTTGTCCCGGATTCTCATTCGGATGCATGTCTGGACTTTGACTGGGCCACAGGAGGAGGAGCAGATGAATCAGCCTTAATCTAAGCCATCCTATAATATCTCAGGCTGCATTCAGGGTGGTGGTCCTGCTAGAAGGTGAACCTCCACCTCAGCCTCAAGCCTTCTGCAGCCTCTAACAGGTAACCAGCTTTCCTGACCCAGCTGAGGGACAAGCATCCCCACAGCATGATGCTGCCACCACCATGCTTCACCGTGGGGAAGGTGTGTTCAGGGCGATGTGCAGAAAGTGTGTTTTCCACACCTAGCATTTTTCAAGTTTAGGTTTCGTCCGACCAGAGCGGCTTCCTGCTCTCTCCTACTTCACTTGTGGTGAATCTTGACGGGACTTCTCCTGAGCTTCTTCCATCAGCGGCTTTCTTCTCGTCACCGCAGCTCCTCCAGAGTTAACATACACTCCAAGGGAAATAACTGGCCAGTGGAACAAGACATTTTTCCCAGAAGTTAATATATCTTGATCCACTGGCAGATTATTTCACTTATAACTCAAACTTTTTCACCAATATTAGGGAATTATTGACTTAAAAAGTTGCTGAAAAGTGACTTGTAAGTTAGTTTAGTCTTATTTCAAGTGTTTTCAAGGTATTTGCACTGGAAACTAGACTAGAAATGCTTGGTAAGATTTTGTGTTTTTGCAGTGCACAAATCATTTTCCTTCCATTTCGCAACTTCTGAACTGCCGTTCAGCTCTGTCCCATAAAACACAGTGAGGTTTGTCGCCGGAGCGCAACAATAAATGTAAGTTCGAAGGAAGTGAAGATCGCGAGAGCCTTGTTTCCAGGCAGGAGGCCCAGGAGCGGAGGGCTGTGGGCCGCTTGTACGGGCCGCTTCTGCAGTGGAAACAGACTAAACAGCGTAAAATGGCGATTGCCTTTTCATTTTAATGTTTCAAATTGGTGATTTTATTTCCTGCAGCAGTCTTCCCTAAAATAAACGAATGCTTCTTATTTTTCAGTTTTTGCGTTAGTTTGATAAAGCATCACTTTTAAAATGAAAACACTGTTTGCATCCTGCTGGGGCCATTTTACAATTGAATGTAATGTAACCTGTAAGCGATTGTTTGTGCTTCTTTTTACTTTTACTGTAATGTTGTGCTGATGTTTGAAATAGCTTCGGTCTGCCTTGTTTTGGCATGTGTGTGATTCAGATTACGCCTGTGTTGTTGTCTCCTGCAGAGTAGAAGGAAACTGCTGAACTGAATGTACAGCTTAGGACATTTTATAATAAAAATAAAGTTTTATATACAAGAAACATCACACTTTGGATATGATTTTGTTTAAGATGAGATAAGTTCAACAGATCATATTCTCACTGACATACTTTGATCGCATTTGTCATTATGCAGAAATTAGCATTAGTGTTAGCTAAACACTAAAATCACCAATTCAATTCAGAAATACGAATAAATTAAATGTTATTTTAACTCATATTATCCAAGTTTCCTCAAAAAGTTGTTTTAGATGCAGATGGCTGTAGCGGTCAGTATTACAGGGGCCTGAAGAAGCCTCTGACTGAAGGCATTCTCGGGGTACGTAATGTTTTTCATTTTCCAATCTCCAGAGGTTTCAGAGAAGTCCCCAGAACAGAACCGGCCTTCTGTATCAGAATCTGCACCACACTAAAAAAAAGTGAATTTAAAACAACAAATGTCTTATTTCGTACCCATAGTTTGAATTTTAACAAACTGCACACAGTAGTAACTAAACATTTCTCAAGATCTGCCTTGAACATTTCTGTTTTTGTCAGTATATGTCAGCTTTCTACAGCCAGCTCAAAGTCAGCCTGACTAGATGGAAAGTATCTTTAAAAACATCAGTTTTTAGATTCTCAGTTGAATCACAACCTCACTTAATAGCGACTTTGAAAGTGCCGCCATCTTGACATGTTTTAAAAACATGTCAAGACTTGGATTTTTTGAAATTATTTAATCATTTTAAATCAGAAGCAGAAACGTCCAAGTTTGAAAATGCAGAAACGCAATAACAAAAATCATTTTAAAAAGTTATTTTCGGCGTAAATTAGCTGCCTTACAGTCCTTGACTGTTGTATTTATGGCTTCTGCAGAGGGAGAAATCACACACCAAGGTGCATGCAAAACACAAAATTACAGCAATTACAACACATAGTGGCACAAACATCTGATCCCTCTCCTTTCTCAGTTGGAAGATGGTTTACAATCTAGAAGCAAATCACAAATAGTTGTGTCTGGTGAAATTCCAGCATCACATTCTGTTGACTTTCTAACAGTAAAAAGATCAAGCTGGCCATCAGTGCAACCAAAGACAATGAAACAAAACAATATTCTCCAAGACTACGGACCCGAAAATCCAACATGGCCGCTTCTTAGCTGTGGTTAAATAGGGGCTTATTTCCATCATCATGAAATCGTTCACACACACACACTCATACAGTCCTTTGTTCCTTCCTGGCTTTTAGCGTGTATTGCTAATAGCATTTAGCCTGGTCACAGAGCAGATCAGCTGGGAAAGCCCACTGGTTTCTGAACTCGGAACCGGAAGATGCTTTAGGTTTATTTTATTCCAAGTTTCATCTTTAGAAGTAAACAAAACACCACACACTGTAAAAAAGTTTGTTTGACTTACAAAAATTCCCTTTGAGTGTCATTAAAGGCAGCCCAGGTACCACCAGCGGTACCGGTGCCACAGATTTAGAACCATGCATCTAAACCAGGGGTCTGCAACATGCGGCTCCAGAGCCACAAGTGGCTCTTTTGATGTTCCACAATGGCTCTTAGTAACCTGGGTAAAAATAAATAAATAAAGCTAATATTCTTAAATATGGATATAATAACAAATGCAAGTTTTAGCAGTTTTTGACGTGGAATAATTGCATTGAATTTCCACACCAGAATGACACTAAAAAAAACTGCAACATGTTTTTAGATCTATTTTTGTTGTCATTTGGTTGGAAACTGTTTTTAATAATGTTTTCCTCAAAATATCCACATCGCATAAAAGAAAATGTTTTCATCTTCGTATTGCAAAAGTTTTATACGCTTTTCTTTATTCTACAATCCCAGAATGTGAATTTAATGGTTGTTTTATAAGAATGTGAACAGATTTCCTGTTGTAAATGATGATCAAAATTATAAGTTGTCTTTTTTCAACAGATCATGTGACATTATTGGCTGGAAACATGTTTTGTTTAGCTGGACTGAAGGCAAAACGAGCTCTTTGGGTGGTGAAGGTTGCAGATCCCTGACCCACAAATTAAAATCTTCTCACAAAAATGTCAGAAGCACAAAGTATTCATCTTTTAATAACCAAGCTTTCTGCTTTCGCTTTAATCTCATGGTGATGCAAACTTTGGTGCACCCAATTTTGCTTTTAATTACATTATTAAAATTTTTTCAAATAAAGAGTGACCTGAATCATGTTTTTATTATTGAGAACAGACTGAATTTTTTCAGTTTTCGTCAAATCGAGCCCAGAATAAATGAGGAAAGTGGTTGCCTTTCATTCAGTAAGGATAACATGTGAAACCCTTTTAAAGTTTTGGATCTACGGTTATTTAGACATTCTGTTCCTACAAAAAAAAAAAAGATTATATTGTTTATTTTAATTAAAACATTTCATGCTTAGTTTATTTTTGAGCAGGAAAAAAATTCTGAATAAATCTTTTTGTGATTTTAGTTTTTAAAAAATGTTTTGGTTTTTGGCCTGGGAGTGCTTTTGAGTTGATGATTTTGGCCAATGTAACAAAGAGTAAATAAAAAAAGAAGACATAAATGGAAGAATGGCTCCTACTCTGTCCTCTCAGATGGTTTTGTTTTGCAGAATGCTGAAAATATCCAAACTGGGCTGAGATGTTGTTTATACCAAACAAGGGGTCGATTGTGCAAAGCCTGGATTGTGAAAATGCTTGGACAACTTGAGGAAGAAACATCCCCCCATACCTCCCCCCCCGCTTCTGGAAGATAAGCTGTCAAGTGTGAAACAAAACATCTGGTTTGCATCTCAGCAGCCTGGAAACGCCGGAGGTCCTTCTCTTCCCGTAACACCGAGGAGCAAGGCAGGATTTTTAAAGCTATTTTTGATTTGCTTTCAGACACTGATTGGTGGACATGAACTCATAAACATGGGGATTCCCCAGAGGATCCCTGCGGGTTTATAACCAGCCCTGACAGAAAGCTCGGACTCAGACCTGCCTGCAGCGCAGACGCCCTCAGCTCTGCTTCTACGCCGGCCGACTGACATTCCTGCAGGTATCTGCTGAAATCCCTGCTGCAGAGGACCTCTGTCCATCCGGTGAGTTAGTTTGATCTTTTGTTTCGAGCAACACTTGCTGCAACACTTCCAGACACTTGCACTGCAAAAACACCAAATCTTTCCAAGTAGTTCTGGTCTAGTTCCTCGTCCAAATCTCTTAGCACACTTGAAGTAAAACAAAACTAATTACAAGTAACTCTTCAGCAGATGTAGGAGCTTGTTTTAAGTCAATAATTCCTCAATCTTTATGAAAAAGTTCTGGTTATGAGTGAAATAATCTGCCAGTGGAGCAAGACATTTATCCCATATTACAAGTTAAAATGTCTTGTTCCACTGGCAGATTATTTCACTCATAACTAGAACTTTTTCATAAAGATTGAGGAATTATTGACTTAAAACAAGCTCCTACATCTGCTGAAGAGTTACTTGTAATTAGTTTTGTCTTATTTCAAGTGTGCTAAGAGACTTGGACGAGGAACTAGACCAGAACTACTTGGCAAGATTTTGTGTTTTTGCTGTGTAATTAGTGACTCTATGAGAAAAATTCACTAAACTTTCATAAAAGTTCCAGATGGGTTGAAAGCAATTCCTCCAAAAGAAAGAAAGCAAATGAATCATCCTGGGTTATTTTATCTGGGATAAAAAACTAAAATAACTTTCAGAGGTGAGTCCCAGCGATGGCTCCTTCCAGCAGCTTGATGCCGCTGCTGCTGCTGCAGCTCCTGAGCTGCATGTCGGGCAGCCTGGCCTGTTACTGCGACCGGTACCCCTGGACCTCCTGGTCCTCCTGCACCAGAACCTGCAACTACGGCACTCAGACCAGGAGCAGGTGAGAAAGCAAAGACAACAGCACATTAGAAACTAGAAGCACAGAGTTAAAAACATGCACACACCATATGGTTGGTATTTTTGCAAATGATGTTGGAGAAAAACAGTTGTGCAACAACGAACCAAATGATTTGTTGTTGCAAAACCTAATCCAGAGGATGCCAGAAGTGCTTGTATTCAACAGAGATTTTTCCATCTTTCTTCTTCAGGATCATTCAGTATGATGATTATTATTGGAAGAACAGCTGCCAACAATTGTGTCCCAGCACTGATACCAGAGCATGTAACAAGCAGGCGTGTCCGATTAACTGCGTGCTGTCAGAGTTCAGCCAGTGGTCTGACTGCTCGCCCTGCGCCAGGAAGCAGGCAAGGAACAACAGGAACTTCACAAACTCTTGACAGGTTCCAAACAGGTTGTTAGTTTAACAAAATCTACAACAGAAAGTGAAGGAAAACTGTTTAAAAATCTTACAAGAACCTCCCAAAAATCCTGCATAGTAAAAACATGAATATTTCATGCAAATTTATTTGAAAGAAATAAATGCATAGGATTTAAAAAAAAAAAAAAACTGATGGTAAATGCAAGGATTACAGAGTTTGCAGTAAGCAGTCTAATTAGCAATGATGGTGAAGCTAATTTGTCCAAAATTTTAAAAATAAAATAAAATGACCAGAACATGAACAGCATGACCACATCTCGTATTGAGTGCATTGTATTAAGCTAATCGGAAGAGAAAATCATATATTTAAAAAACAACTTTCCAAATACAGTTTATTGGGTATTAATACTATTTAGCGACAATGCTAATGCTAGTTTGTCGCCAAATTTTTTAGATAAAATAAAGTGACCAGAGCATCTACAGTATGGCCATATCTCGTATCGAGTATCATGTATCAAGCTAATAGGAATATAAAAAAAAATTTAAAAAATTTAAAAAAATCATAAATAAAATAAAAAAACAACTTTCCAAACGCAAATTTTATTGCGTTTGTAGCATTGATGCTAATTTGTTCATATAGAAGGGAAAAAGTATTTTTCCCTTGGTTTTTGTGTTCTGGAACTCTACCACTTATTGTTGCTTTGTGTTTCTAAAATAATTTATTAAAACTCAGCGACGATAACCTACGTTTCTCCCTGTACTATGTTCTGTTTTAGTTTCGGACTCGGTCTGTTGTGAGACCTTCCCAGTTCGGTGGATCACAATGCAGCGTGGAGCTGACAGAGGAAAGGCCTTGCTATCCCTCCAAAGAGTGCCTGTTGCCATCTGTAGACTGTAGAGAGGACTTCAAGTGTGACAACGGTGAGTAGACCTAAAATATGATCTATTTTCTTAACAATAATTGTAAGATATGCTAAAAATAGCTCTTTATGCTGCAGGGCGCTGCATCAGCTCAACGCTGACATGCAACAGACAGAACGACTGTGGAGATAACTCAGATGAGAGGGACTGCGGTACCTTTAAAATTGTCTGTCCAGCTGAGAAGAGAGCTGCCCCTGGGGCTGATCTGGTTGGAAACGGGTATAACTGGTTGATTCTTACCCCAAACTGCTAATGACCTCAGCAGAAGTCTATAGTGGTGTGCTTTTATTGTCAGTGGTGGGCACACTTCCGCTAATGCGCGAATAGCAGAGCTAATTTTTCGTTTATCTGTTTAGTGTTTTTACTAACTTTAAAAACATTAAGCTCACTTAGCTTCTCCTAAATTACTTTTTTTTGGAATAAATTCTAACGCGCTAATTCATTTGGCTGTTTTGTAAACTTTCGGTTGAATAAAGTTCTACATCTGTGTTGAAGTTTTGGTTATCGGCTGTTAAGAACTCTTCAAGTAGTTAGACGTTTATATTCATGCTCTTATTTTGAAGGGGGTGAAAACTGTTTATGCAGCAGAGACACTATGTTGTACCACATGTGTCGTTGACACATGGTAGGTATCGATATGGTTGAATTTAGCGGTTTAGCATTAGCTTCTGCTAAATATCATGTTGGTTTAGTGCTTTATCATTAGGTAAGCTAATTTTTATGATTGGTGCAACTAAGTTTTTACTTAGTGGTGCCCACCACTGTTTATTATCATCTTCTACTTCAAACAAAGGGGTACCAGGGGTCTTCTATTCTACTTTACACCATTTTTCTTCTCCATATCCGATATAATCCAAAGTTAACTGATGATATTGCCATGAAATGAAAATAATTTCACAAAGAATTTTCTCTTTTTGGTTTGGGGCTGTAGTTTTGATGTACTGGCGGAGGAGCCAAGGGGAGAAGTGCTGGACAACATGTTTATGGGAGGAAGCTGCATCATCAGGCGGCCGGAAAGCACATTACTCTACCATCGAATTCCACACAACTTCAAGACCTTTGACATTAAGGTAGTCATTGATTATCTGGTCTTAAAGCTTATCCCACTAATTGAACATTGAGAGAACTTGAGAAACCGGTTCCTTCATCTCTGAGAAAGAGATACTTTCTGGAAATGTTCTTTGCTGTTATGTCAGTTGTTATGCAATTATGTCAGATTTACTAACAATGTTTCGGTTTAGGTTGGGGTGTTGGAAGACTTCAGCACCGACCCCCAGCCACTGGTCTCTGAGTCCATCAACATAAAGAGAACGGGTCAGAGTCAACAAGACATGCGAGGTCCAGACGGTTTTCTGTTTCTTCTCCTTTTTATCCATAGTTCTTCTAGGTCCAGTCTTACGTCTAACAAGGAAGCCTTTGAGGCTTCAAAGAAAAAGGTGATTTAATATGCTTGAGCTACACAACTCATTGCTAATGAAGTATTTGTAACATATACAAGGACAGGAACGTGTCTGTCTTATTCAATGCTATATAGATGTCTAAAATCAGTGTGTATCCCATCTTTTTCTAGGACTCCAAGTTTTTCCGAGTACATCAAGTTCTACCAATTTCCACGTTTACAGTAAAGGATCCACAGGACCTTGTACTTTCGCTGCCTTTCCTTCAGTTCCTTCATGCTCTCCCACTCGATTACAATTACGCCCTCTACAGGGAAATCTTCCAGCGCTTTGGCACACACTACTACAGCTCTGGAAAACTGGGAGGCCACTATGACCTGCTCTACCAGTACAGCCGAGAAGAGCTAAAAAGCTCAGGTTATGCATCACACTCTGGCGTCCAAAGTATAGAATCACAGTATGCACCAGTAGTATGACTAAAATGCCATGCACTTAAATGAACAGATATACCACAGTAAGTAGCATTCAAAAATCATAATTTATGGTGAAAATGTTTCGTATCTCCTCTGAATGATCATATATAAAGCAGCAGTCTCAGTCAAGGTGGATCAGAGCTGTAATTTGTTGATATACTACACAAACTCCATCACCCTTTGTCTTCCGGAGATCAGATCACGGGTCAATATAACTGTTCGAGGAGCAAAACCTAGGAAATACTCTCCAGCTCACTCTGGGTGACCTTAAGGCATTCTTCAGGCCACAAGGGATATTTATGGTCTCACACTTGGAGGGGGTAGGAAGCCCTCATCCCAGCTGTTTTGCACTCATCTGCCAATAAAGGCTATGACTAAAGGTGCCAACAGAACCTCATCATCTCCAAAAAGTCAAGATTAGACCCTGAGGTTCCAAAACCAGACATCGTCCTCTCCAGAAAGTCCAGGAGTGAAGGCCAGACATCTCTCTCCCCAGGAATACCATCCAGCTCATTCCGAGGGACCCCAAGGTGCTTCCAGTCTAGAAGGGATAGTAGTGGATTTTGGGTCTGTCCTGGGGTCTCCTCCCACCGGGACATGCCTTCCTGAACCACCTCAACTGACCTGGATGATGTAGCTCCTCACCGTATCTCTAAGGTGGAAGCTAATTCCAGATGTTTATTGCCAGGACCATTCTGTTGGTCCTGATCAACATCTCGTGGGCATAGGTGAGAGTTGGAATGTGCACAGATCAGTAAATCAAGTGTTTTGCTTATTGGTCATTTCTCTCTCTCAGACTGAAACAGTGCCTACAGTACTACAGACGGAGGACCAATCTATCTATTCACCTCTAGCTCCATCCTACCAATACTTGTGAAAAAGATACCAAGACAACTGAATTCCTCCTCTTGAAGCAACAACTGACTAGCCCACATTTTACTAGTTGAGATGTCAGCAGAACCAAATCAGCTTGAAAAAAGCAAAGCTAATATGAAATTTTCTCTCCATTGCTATGTCTTGAGATCTTGTTCATGAACACCACAAACAGGATCGGTAACAAGGATCAGCCCTAATGAAGTCTAACGCGCACTTAGAATAAGCTCGACTTTGTGCCGAGAATAATGACACAGCTCTTGTTTTTGGTATTCAAGGACCAAATAACCCATAAAAGCAACCCAGGTATTCCATACTCTTGTAGCACTCTCTGCAAAAGTTGTAAGCCATCTTCAGACCCACAAAACACATGTGGACCAGCCACCTAAACTCCAATGACCTCCTCTGTAGTTTTGTAGATACATTTCTGGCTCGTCTTTTATGTCCAAGTGGAGGAATTTAAGTATCTCAAGGTCTTGTTCACGATTGAGGGGAAAATGGACTGGGCGATCAGAAGCTGGACTGGTGTTGCATCTGCAGTGATACAGGCGCTGTACCAGTCTGTCTTGGTGAAGAGAGAGTTGAGCCGAAAAAGTTATAGTCATGAGCTTTGGGTAGTGACCAAAAGAACAAGATTGCAGATACAAGCAGCCGAAATGAGTTTTCTCCTTAGATAAGGTGAGAAGCTTGGCCATCCAAGATGGGCTCAGAGCAGAGCTGCTGCTTCTCCACATTGAGAGGAGCTAGTTCAGATGGTTCAGTCATCTGGTTAGGATGCCTCCTGGACGCCTCCCTGGTGAGATGTTCCAGACACATCCCACCGGGAAGAGACAAAGAGAAAGACTAAGGACACGCAGGGGGGACTGTTTTCCTCGGCTGGCCTGAGAGCACCTTTGAATTCCTCCGAAGTAGCTGGCCCAGGTGGCTGGCGGAAGTCTGGGTCTCTTTGCTTTGGCTGCTGCCTCGGCAACTTGACCCCAGATAGATGAATGCATGGATGCATGGATGGATGGATGGATGGATGGATGGATGGATGGATTTTGCGCCCTAAAAGCACCATGAGAACTCTTTCTTTAAAGCCTTGGTTCAAGATTTCATATTGGTCATCAAAGATCCTTTATCTTTTAACAAGAAAAGACAGAGAGTACCTTATGTAACCTGGTTGGACAACATTTTTACCTATGACCGACAGAATAAAGTAGTTTATAATAACATCTAACTTGATATTTCAATTTCATTACTGTTAAAGATAATTCTTTAAAGTAATCCTAATCTCAGTTTTTACCTGTACCTTTTTTCTGGCAGGTGAAACAGAAGAGCACATCAAAGGGTGCCTGAGCCGAGAGACCGCCTGGACTGTAATCCTCTACACTGAATACAGCAGTGTATCCAGATGCTCTAACAACCAGATGACTGAGAAATATCAAGGTAACTTCTGAAGTGTAGCAGAGAATGAGTTTCCCTTATTTCTAATGTTTTGGTTCTTCTTTTTGCTCATTTTCTTCTCTTTTCTCTTGTCCAGGCTCGTTCATCCAGGCCTCAGAGAAGTCCTTCTCCATGGTAAAAGGTGGTCGATCAAGGGAAGCAGGAGCTCTTGCCTGGGAAAGACAAGGCCCTGCTCCGGACAAGACCTCCTACAAGAACTGGGCCAAGTCTGTGCTTGACAACCCTGCTTTGGTGGATTACAAGGTAGATAGATCCACATAGAAACATCTTGTAAATCATAGATCCTTAAAGGTTGAGTTATTAGAGTAGATAATGGCCAGAGTGACCTGAAGGGTCATCTTACTTTAGGGACTTAGAGAGAAAGTATTAGAGTAGGTGGGCAGCATGGTGACATGGTTGGTAGCGCAAATCCCAACCTTGGGTCTTTCTGCATGGAGTTTGCAAAAATGGCTGTTGTTGCCAAGTGGTCTGTGTGGTCTTGTGACAAGATGGCTGCCGCGACTAGAACCAAGGATTGAGTCTTAATATTGCCAGTCAGGGACCACATTTTGCCAGTAAGACCAAGTGCTGTATACCCGTTGGAGTTTCAATACAGGTGGTACCATTGGCAATAGAGCTTTGGAAGAGGGGGATGTTCGAATCTCTTTTGTGATCTTTGTTCATAAGAAAGAAAATGTTGAATGGATGTGGCAGGTTAAACACAGGAGTGTTGGTTAGCATGCAAGACCCTATATCTGAAGCATAACTAGCACCCTGACAAAGAAAATCACTGTCATAAACAAACTCAAAGGAAAAACCTGTTTAGGATATGTTACAGTTTTAAGCTATCAACAGTTAGTATCCTTGCTAGCAGGATTCTGAGAAAGCATTTCTCTCCTTGTGGTAACTCGCTATGCTTGTGAATTAAGTTCTTGTGACCTTCCTTGTCCAGGTTCTGTCTACAGTTGGTCCTCTTTGTGAATAAGGAATCTTTTCCTTTTCGCTTTTTGTCCTTGGAGAGCTTACCTCCAGGCTGACATGGTCTGGTTGTTCTTAGCTTCTCAAGACCACTCATAGCTAGAGTAGTCTTGCTATTTTGGCAATATTTTAAAAGGCTTGTGCTGCTGGTTAAGTAGCTCTAAATAGCTGTTAGCTTAACTTTTAATTGAAAATTTTCACCCAATTCCCTAAACTGAGATCATTCTGACTACTCTCGGCTGCAGAACAGTTACTGACTATAATGAGTAATGATTTTAAAGACTCCATGTTTGTTTTTGTTCAGTTGCTTCCCATCATAGATCTTGTACGGGGAATTCCCTGTGCTGTCACAAAGAGGAGACACCTGAGAAAGGCTCTGTTACAATACCTGGAGGAGTTCGACACCTGCAAGTGCGCCCCCTGTCCCAATAATGCCAGGCCAGTTCTCTCTGGTACCGAGTGCAAGTGTGTTTGCCAGACAGGAACTTTCGGTACCAACTGTGAGAAACGGGCGCCTGACTACACATCAGGTATACAACATTTGTAGTACCAAGTAGTAGTACCAATCCATGTATGGCTAGATGGATGGATTTTAAATTGGGTTGTTTGGATTATCTAGGGGTCAGTATCTTATATCCTTTGAAGGTTGTGATGGAGGCTGGAAAAATGTAACAAGTCAATTTAAGTGAGTTCAGTGACTGCTTAAGTATTTCCAGACTTTACTTCCTGTCCATTTCTTTAAATCCCTCCATCCAGTCTTGTTTTTCACATATAGCCCAACCACTTTAGGCCACTGGTCATAGGCCAAATATTGGCACAAATGAATTGAGAATTTTGAGTTAGTATAAAGTATACAGTTGACCCCTACTGTCTACAGGTGTTCAGGACCACAGCCACCCACAAATAGCTGTAATCCGCAAATACTTGAGGTACCCTCAAAAAACTCTTATAACTTCTTATTTTAATAGTTCAAATAACAAATATACCCCAGTCTGCAATTATACCCACAGTGGAAACTATCTTGGCACTACCACAGAAGCTAAGAAAAACCATCTTCCTTATTTCCGTTCTTGGGGGTACAGCCAATCAGCGCTAAGGAAAATGAATGGTGCATTTCTGGATTAGCTGATTTGCAAAGACCAGTCAATAGCATGTCAAATAGCATTGCGGCTAGATATTTCAGATTCCCAAGCTGCATTTTCTTTCAGATATTTTAGATATGCTCTCAGAAGAAATTCACGAATGGGGGAATTTTCCGCAAATCATTTGGATTTTTCCAGTTCCACGGAAAAATCCAAGAATACTGCACCACAGATAGACGGGGTCTACGGTAGATATTTGACATGAAAATTCTCTAAATGCAGTCAGGGTGATCCCAGTTTGGAGAAACAGAGAGCAATTCATGAGGAAAAATCAAGCTAACAGATTAGAAATAGACCCATCTAGGAGTTAATTTCAACCTTCCAGACTGTTTAAGTTCATGCTATGTGAAATACTTTTACACATGTTTTGGCTATGTTACACGGCAGCCTCTAAAATAGCTTCTCCAACAGTTTTACATAATCCTGCTCACAGACCCTCTTATGTTTAGGAAAAAGACTAAACAACCTGGATGTTGGCAGAACTCATTCAGCATCTTCCAGGCAAAGCTAGGATAGCAATATGTTTGGTTGAAAAAAATAAAGACAATGAAGATCCATCTATTTCAAAAGATATGAGGTGTGAAAGTATTAATCAAGGTGTAATATTATGGCTGGAGAGACAGAACAACTTCTGGTGGATTCTGACAAGCAGTTAGCATAGCACAGATAGCTTAGAGAGTGGCAGGATTGTAAACTCTGATACAACAATTAATAAGACAGTTTTCTGTTGAAACTTTATTTATATGGTGGAAAAGAATGAATATAAAGTAAATATTTCTCTGGAATGGTTTCTACTCTGAATAGCCACTAGCTTAACTAGTGGATTAGCAACTAGCATTACTATTGGCTGTTTTTTTTATAATCTAAATCTATTAATTTATCTGACTTAAGGTCATATGTTGACTGCTCAACTACCTCATACAATTATAATTAAAAAAGAAAAAACAAACGTATCGATTTTAATCTTGATTTTTACTGCAGCTTGAAATATGTTAGCCTTTCAAGCTAATATGTTATGCTAATACGGGAGAAACATTTGGTCATGTTTACACTGGAAAGCTGTGTTTATTTTTCACAGAGGCAGTGGATGGTTACTGGAGCTGCTGGGGGCCATGGAGTAGCTGTGGAGGCTCCATGAGGAGACATCGAACGAGGAACTGCGACAATCCTGCTCCCCTCAGAGGGGGCCAGCCCTGCAACGGTCCAAACAAACAAGAAGAACCGTGTCACATCTCCCTTTTTGAGAAGTAGGACCCATGGGGACTTGAATAAAAAGTTTCATTTGAAGGAAGTATTGTTACTTTGATGTTTAGTTTTAGTAAAGAGTTGTAATAGGAACTCTGTGGTTTGGGTTTCTTTTGCAGACACGAGTCCTGCGATAATGATAATGACTTCACTGTGGGATGGAGGGATGAGCTGCCGCCTGGGGTACAGGGCTGTTTGAGGCCCCAGAGACCACCCAACAGCTTCCTTAGGGTAAAAATCACCTTAAATGGATGAGATACTCATGAGACAATGTTTGTACTCTGAATATGACAAATTCATTTAATTTTTAAGCTGACTGCATTTGGATCTTTTTAAGGTTAAATCATATTATTGTTTCATTCTTACAGAAAGCTAAACAGTATTACAGCTTTGGCGAGGATGAGGAGTTTCAGTGCTTCACCGGATTTGAACAGGAGGGGTTCCAGTTCATCAACTGTCTTCCTGATGGAACCTGGAGTCAACCAGCAGGAAGATGCATCAGTAAGTCTGTTTTCTCACCACAGCATTGGGCAAAAGCCAATAACAGTTTCAATGTAGAGTAATCGTAGCCTTTATTTACAACAATCCCAAACTTTTACCGCTAAATCTAGACATCCTGTAACCCTGATGAGCTTGCTAAATGTCCTAATGGTGGAGAAACAACTTGCCATTCCAGGAAAGCTGTTTCTCCGCCATCATCAGTGACCATGCTAACTAGCCTTAGCATTAGCAGCAGGCTATGTTGTGGTGAACCAGCTGTAGCGTAGCAGAGAGCAGGGGGAGTGTGTGAACGGTGTGTACATGAGGGTGATTGACAGCGATAAGCCCCTTCTCCTGGCTTTGATTGGTTGTTTCTGACTGAGTGGTGGATTTCTGCAGTTCATACTGGGAGCACTGGGAGAAGGCAGGGAAGCTTGATATTTTCACAGATTATCTGTCTTATATTAAACTGGCATGACATGATGATAATTTTAACAAATATGTAAAGAAACATATTTTTCATAAAAGCTACATACTGCAGCTGTAATATTGTTGTCCAAGTCAAATCTCAAGTCTTGTAGGGGCAAGTTCAAATCAAGTTGCAAGTTTTTTTAGGGAATAGTCCAAGTCATGTCTCGAGTCAATCAACCCAAGTTGAAGTCAAGTCTTTAAAGGGCAAGTCCAGATCCAGCCTCAAGTCTGTGTGGGACAGGTTCAAGTCAAGTTTCAAGTTTTTGAGAGGCAAGTCCAAGTCAAGTCTCAAGTCTTTGAGGTGCAAGTCCAAGTCTCAAATCTGAGCGTGCTAGTTCAAGTCAAGTTTCAAAGTTAAAGTTAAGTCTCAAGTCTCTGAAAGGATAGATCAAGCCTATTTACTGAGTGCTGGAATTTCAGGCACATCATCGATGCTTTTACATTTAATGATCAGCATCTCACATGTACTTCTTCACAGGAAATTCCTAAAAGCTGGCATCTTCTTATCTTTAGGGAGGCTTTGTGATGCTCCAGAGGTCCCAGAGAACATGGAGCTGTTTCCCGCCAAAGTGGCGTACAGAGTGGGCGAATCGGTTGGTTTTAACTGCAATGAGACTGGTCTGATGCCGATGCCACGAGGTATCTACAGGTGCAGCAGGAAACTCACCTGGGAGCCTCCGTTGCCTGCAGATCTCCGCTGCACAGACGGTTGGTTGAAAACAGTCGACAAGCTGCTTATGAAGACATTGTGGAGTCTTTTGAAATTTGAAAAACTTCTTCAGTAAAGTCTTCCTCAGTAATTTTATTTGCCTGATGTAAAACCATCAGCTAAAATACTAAATATGAACAACTTTTCTCTTTTTGACTGGGTTTAGAGGAACCATTTGTTCCTGATGGCCAGTGTAGTCCAGGGCAGAAGCGACAGGGATCTCGCTGTGTCTGCATCGAACGGGAAAGCTGTCTGTAGGTGATTTTTAGATCTTAATCTGTTGCATTTTTCATAATTTTAAGGTCTGTAATGCTCATTGGTAGTTCTTCAGGCAAAGCTGCGTGTTCGTCACCTTTTTTAGTTAAATCCACTGGTGGGCACCACTATCCTAAAAGTTAGCTGCACTAACGCTAACGCATTAATCATAAACATTAGTTTATGATTAATGCTGAACCAACATGGTATTTACCGGTAGCTAATGCTAAAGTGCTACACACTAAATTCAGCCATGTTGATACAAACCATGTATCAATGACACAACATTTACATAAACGTCTAGCTACTTGAGGAGTTCTTAACAGTCGATAAACAAAACTTCAGCACAGATATTGAACTCTATTCAACTAAAAGTTTACAGAACAGCCAAGTTTCGAATTTACCTGGAAAAATTAATTTAGGGGAAGCTTGGTACGCTTAACGTTTTCAAAGTTAGCTAAAACACTAAAGCACTACATCAAAAATTAGCTCAGCTATTAGCGGATTGGTGGAAGTGTCCCCACCACCGGTTAAATGCTCCAAAGACAGAAGGTTGCTTGGAAGGAAAATGTAATGAAACATAAGTAAGTTGCAGCACTGATCTGTGTGCATGCCCGTCTTTAGTTCACAGTCGGAGAGTCTCTGCATCTTAAACGTAAACCTGGATGTAGCTGTGTCGATGTCGCTCTGCTCCTTCCACGCCGGACGTTGCCACGGCGACCCACTCTTCTACATCAGTGAAGGTGCGTGTGACTCGGTTGAGCCAACCAAAGTGGAGTGGGCCAAGTTCAGAGCCAAGATGTCGCCTAGGAGTTCTTTGCACGTGCCCTGCGATCTGGACACCTGCTACGAATGGGAGACCTGCTCCGGTGAGTTTGTTTGACGTCTCACATGCACTGAAGCCAAATCTGGGACGGTTATGAGCAGAAGCAAGGTTTAGACAACATGTCTAACTTTAATTTATGTCTTCAAGCCTCTAAAAAGTGCCAGTGCAAAGCTGCTCGTGACTGCGCCAGAACTTCGGACCAAATGTTCTGCGTGAAGCTGAAAGCGACCCAGATGATCCGAAGCTTGAGCCTTTGCGCTTTGGCAGCTATCAGATGCATCGGTCATGAGTACGAAATTCTCAATGAGGGTGTTTGTGAGAGCAGATGACGGTCCAACTAAACTTCCCTGCGCTCTAAGTTACCTAAAAGTGATGTTCAAAAAATGGGATGAAAACTTTTTGAAGATAGCTATGCATGGTTGTTTGTTCTGTGTGTCTCTGTGCTGCAGGTAAAGTCAGTGCATGGTTGGGTGGATGAACATAGTTATCCTGGCTGGCACTAGTTTGTGGTTTGCTCTAGTTTCTGGTGTAGATATCTTTAATACACTTGAAATAAGACAAAACGAATTACAAGTAACTTTTCAGCAGATATAGGAGCTTGATTTGAGTCGATAATTCCTTAATTTTTGATGAAAAAGTTTGAGTTATGAGTGAAATAATCTGCCAGAGGAACAAGACATTTTAACTTGTAATATGGGAAAAATATCTGGTTCTCCTGGCAGATTATTTCACTATAACTAGAACTTTTTCATCAATATCAAGGAATAACTGACTTAAAACCAGCTCCTATATCTGCTGAAAAGTTACTTGTAAGTTAGTTTTGTGTTATTTCAAGTGTTTTCAAGATATTTGCACTGGAAACTAGACCAGAAATACTTGGTAAGATTTTATGTTTTTGAAGTGAATTTATATCTGTCTGTAAGTCCTTTTTTACTTTGTAATGCAATAAAACTTTATATTTAAAAACAATCTAGACATTTATTTTGTTGCCAAAGTGATACTAACATACAGTTCTAGTGAGAAGTTTCATTCCACTCATTATTTACAGGAATGTCATACTAAATCTGGACTTTTTAATCTATGTAAATGATTCTTTTTCTAATTATGTAGCATGCCTCATGTATTTTAACACTGAGGCTCTCTCTTGGTAATTCAGCTTCTTTTTATGGTTCAAAAACAAATCTTAGGTTTAAAAAGCATAGCAGACAACCCTGAGCACGGTAACTCAAAAACACAATGTCTTCAGTCAGAGGTTTCCGCAACACAGATAGCTACAGGAGATCCTTCCTGCTCACAATTATAACCATTTGTAATGATTATTTAAAAACACTTTACTTTTAGTTAATAAATAATGGGTCACCATGGGGTTCTATGGGAGGCTCAGAAAGTTGGAGGGAAGATGAGAAAAAAACGCAAAAATTAAAAAAACTGAATTGAACATTTTTTTATCATGTATTTTTCATTAGAATATTTTGGAATCTGTTTTTCAATGAGTATTCTAAATTTAAAAGATTTATTGAATGTTATTTGCCTTGCTTAACTCTCTGATTGGCTGCCAGTCAAATTTCTAAAGCTACTTTGCTCCTCAAGCTAGCTTAGCAAGCGCTAAATGGACAAGAAAAACAAAGAGCCGTTCGTTAGCCCTGCTGTCAATAAGAAGGCAAATTAGACATGCAATGAATGAATATAAAATACATCAAAAAGAGAGCTGATTCTGAAAAATTGTTTTATTCATTTTATAACAAAAACAATCTATGACAATGAAAATTATCTGAGGTGTCTTTAGTCAGTTCACAAAGAGTTTTAGGAACGATCTGTACTATTTACAGTTCAGCAGCTAAGAAAATAAGACATATTTACAGGCTAAAATGAAGAAACAACAGTCTGTTTACTGTGGACAAGCCTCTATGCTGATCAGACGGATGGTCTCGCCAGCACACCGCCTTGACCCCACCTCGCACTCCGTCATGGTCACAGTGGCGCCACCGTCGCCGGAGCTGACGCACAGAGGGGCGGAGTCCTCAGGGCACTCCGACAGACTCTGGCATACGCATTTTCGCTGTGATTCTACGATTAAAAAGCGGTCATTACAGTTATTATTTTTGACGTTTTTAGTTTTAGGAGGATGTTCAAGAATCGGTTCAGTGTTTCACCTTGACAGATTGTCCCCGGTTTGCAGTCGTCACAGGATCTAAACGTCTCCTCGGGTGTGTTACAGTCAGCATCCCCAACCAGCGAGAAGCTGCGCCCTAAACACCGCAAAGCCCCCAGCTGGCAAGCGCCCAACCAGCGATTTATCAGACCGATCCTGGTACAGAACTCCACAGAAGAGCTGAAACAAGAGCATTTTTCGGTTACAACACCTTCATTGGGTTTGGCTTCGCTTTTGCTTTTCTTTTCAGTTCTCAAACATGACACTCACAGGCACTCGGATGGCATTTTGCAGACACACCCGGTTTTTCCTATCTTCTCCCATGGTTTACACTTCAGACCAGCAGGTGGCGCAGGAGCAGGCGCAGGAGCTGTTAGCATTGCGGAGAAGCAAAGCAAATTCAGTGAATCTTGCCGCCAACTCCAAACTTCAATGTGTTTTATTCTCATTTACGTGACAGACCAACACTCGGTGATGGGTACTTGTGAAATAGAACGTTTTCCCCCAAAAAATCAAATCTGTAAATCATGGCATCCATTTTTATTTAACGCCTTTTACTCTGATAAGCCCAAATAAAATCAAATGCAAACAATTGCCTTTGGAAGCTGTGAGTTAATGTAGGAAAATGGATTACTGTATGACAGCAGTGCCCAAACTGTGGCCCTGGGGCCATTTGTGGCCCTTGGAATGATCTTGTGTGGCCTCCGAGCTCAATTCAAGAATGGTACTAATTTGGCCGTCCAGCATTTGATTCAGAAGGACACAATTTGTAATTCTTAAGAGGTCGAAAAGTTTTTAAAAAAAAATTTTTTTACCAGCCATGTTTTGTTCAGGGCTGATGGGAAAAAAAATCTCAATTTAATCACAAGACTTTTTTCCCTCAGAATTCTGACTTTTTTTCTCTGGAATTCCGATTTTAATCTCAAAATGCCGACTTTTTAACAGAATTTTGACGTTTTCCTCAGAATTCTAACTTTAATCTGAGAATTCTGAGTTTAATCTCAGAATTTGTACTTTTTTTCTCTGGAATTTCGACTTTAATCTCAAAATACTGACTTTTTCTCAAAATTTTAACCTTAATCTCAGAATTTTGACTTTGATCTCAGAATTCTGATTTTATACTCAGAATTGTGACTTTTTTTCAGAATTCCAACTTTAATCTCAAAATGCCAACTTTTTCCTCAGAATTCTGACTTTTTTCAAAATAACTTTAATCTTAAAATTTTGATTTTAATCTCAGAATTTTGACTATTTTCTCAGGAATTTCGATTTTAATCTCAAAATGACGACTTTTTCTCTGAATTTTGAGTTTTTTTCCATAATTCTGACTTTAATCTTAGAATTCTGATTTTAATCTCAGAATTCGAACCTTTTTCTCAGGAATTCTGACTTTTTCTCAAAATGTTGACTTTTTTCAAAATTCTGACTTTAATCTAAGAAATTCTTAATTCTGAGATCAAAAACAGAATTCAGTTTTATCTAGTGGCCCTAATACTCTTCCGTACGTTAAAGTTTGCAAAGTACAAGGACTTTTGTGGAAAAACAAGTCACTCCCTAATGCATTCCAGAGATCTTATGAGAATAGACAAAAAAATTTATTTTCAATTCTAAAATTAGGAAAATTCTGCTTTTCTAAAAAAAAAAAAAAAAAACAGAACAAAAAGGAAACATTTTTATTTTTCAGATCTTCAATGGTGTAGAGATCCTTATTTTACAAAAATATGAATCAGTTGTTTGTTTCAATAAAATGTTGCATGTTTAATTTATTACAAGTAGAAACAAAAAAAAATATGTAAAATCATGAAATTATTTTTGTGCTTTTAATTGAAAAATAAAGTGGCCTGCAAGTACTTTGAATGTGGTACATTTTGCCCACATGGCCAAATGTTTGGACACCACTGCTGTATGTTTTACACAAGTTCTGGAAATTTAATCACTTTTGGTGAAAATGAACTAATCCTCAGATGGAATAGTGCTGAATTCAGCCATTTTAAAGTATGCTGAATGTGAAGATCAGCATTTCTACCTGTTTTACACTGAATGTCAGCAGGAGACGGAGACCACTGCAGACTGGAACTGCACATGATCTCTGACACCTGGCCGTCCAGCACCGACCCCGCGGGACAGGACAGGGACACCGTGTCTCCAATCTGATAGACATTTCTGATGGGCGTGGCTTCAACTAAACTGTTGATTTGAGGAATTCCACATGTAGAACCTGGAGAAAAGAAAATTTGAACATGGATGGAGAGACATCAAGCAACTGAAATATATTCTTTTATGTGGTGTTTGTGTCTCTGCAATAAACCCCCCCGCCCCCCCGTCTAAGAGTAGAAACCACGTCATAACTGAAACATTAACAATAAGCGCAGGATAAGAAACACAGGGATGAGACAAATCCTAAATATCTCTAAAAATGTCCACATTTTCATCTGTTTGGCAACCAAAGTGATCTGGTTCATGCCTAGAAGCTTCCTGAAGAATAGCTCATAGTGTTTGACAGATTCAAATTTTGCTTGAGCTTAATACTTACTTTTACAAACCATTGCTGCTGTGCTCCATTGCTGGTTTTCACCACATGTGGACACTCCATTCCCCATGAGATAATACTCCTCTATGCAGGAGTACTGCACTCTGCTTCCAACTATGTAGAATTCTTGAGGATTCTGTAAAAAACATAAAAAACCATCAGAATACAAACCAATACTTTTTAACATGACATTATAACTAGCAAAACTGTGTGTGTCTATTAACAGAAAAGTGTGTTTCAACAGTGTTGCCATTCAGTAGTGGGGTTCCTCAGGGCACTATACTTGTCACCTTCTTCCTCTGATTATTCATGGTTCATTTTAAGAAGCCTATTATCACAATTTATTGTTTTCCTGATGACCTGTGGATTAAAATAGTAATTCATACTTTGAAGAGTTAGAAAGACCAAAATTAACACTGCATACAGTAATATATTTATAAAATAATGACTTCAATAACTGCAACAGCTACAGAAAAAAAAAAAAAAAACATTCAGGACATTTTTACTTCAGTAAATGTTGCATAGATATATTTTCATTTAGCTTCTACTTTTGCAAATATATTAATCAAGCAGTAGAGCATTATTAATTTTTTCTGTTAATTTTTCATTCATGAATTCAGCTGTAGCACCAATAGACACAGAAAGTTAAAAATGAAACAAATGAGTTTGGAAAAATAAAAGAGGAAAAGACTAATATTTAAATGTGACTGGAAGATAAACAGCAAGTCAAATAAATAGGGATAGTACCGCTGAGTTAATAATGTGAGCTTCTTTGCATTATTTTTAGTTGTTTCAAATTTTGGCAGCTTCTGTTCTCCATATTTTACATCTATTTTAATTTATTCTAATGATCAGAATATTAGTCTTGACTGCTTGTTCATACCGCAGCCTGAACTGATTAAAAAAATAAAAATTGCCCACAATTTGTTTTTATATCCATTACCAATTCATTATTTTTGCATTATATGTAAATCCAATAAGTACATTTTTCCATGTGCTATAAAAAAATCTTTGTCTTATCAAAAAAGAAAAAAAGCAGGTATTCTGTGAAAGCTTCACATTCAAAATCTCACCTCAGTGAATCCGTTCTTTAGGATTGGAGGAGGTCCACACCTTCTTGGTGGCGCTATAGAAAGCCCAAAGCACTGAGGCTCCATCATCCTGGGTGCAAAAAGAATAAAAAGCACAAAATGAGTGAAAACGGGGCTGGAAACCAAATTTATCGGTATTTATGTATCACAATTTAATACCATAAATTCAAGGGAGAAAACAGAATTATCTGTTGTCCAAGTTGATAAAAATAAAAACCTTACTGTAAGTATTGGAGATCTGGTTCCTCACAGGGTTTCTGTTCCCGTTCCTCCCCGATGCAGTGCTGTCCACCTCCTCTAGGGGCAGGGTTGTTGCATCCACGGGTTCTTGACCTTTGGCCTCCAGAGCAAGATGCCCAAGAGGACCAGCAGCTCCAGCTGCCATGGATCACCCCTGGGAAACGGAGGGAGAGATCATTTTTCTTGTCCTGTGTTCTGTATGAACTTTCTTTTTCAGTTTGCGTGCCTCTGACTTTAATCTCAGAATCCCGACTTCAAGCATCACCTTAAACAACCTGGAAAATGAAAATGTAGAAACTAATAATCTCAAAATGCCGACTTTTTGTCAGAATTTTGACTTTTTTCTCAGAATTCTGACTTTAATCTCAGAAATTCTGAATTCTGAGATTAAAATCAGAATTCATTTTTTTTCCACCGGCCCTAATCCCTAATCCTCTTCCATACATTAAAGTTGGAAAAGTACTGTAAATTTTTTGAATTAAAAGTCACTCCCTAATCCATCCTAGGGAATTTATGAGACTATACAAAATATTTATTTTTAATTCAAAAATTAGGAAAATCTATGCTTTTCTCAAGAAAAAAAACCCAAAAAGGAAACTGATGACACTGTTCTTATGTTTCAGATCTACAACGGTCTACAGATCCTGATTTTACAAAAATCTGATTCAGTTGTTTGTTTCATTAAAATGTTGTATGCTTAATTTATTGCGGAAAAGTAAAAACAAAAAACATATAAAATTATTAGATTATTTTTGTGTTTTTAATTGAAAAATAAAGTGTCCTGCAACTACTTTGAATTCGGCAGCTTTCCTTTGACTTTATATTAGTTTGAGCATCACTTTAAACAACCTGTAACTACCTGTCCTAACTTTCCCTCTGTTGTCGTTGTTGTTGTTTACCTGGTTGTTCTCCAATCACAGCTCCCCTCTCGCAGGCCGGTCCTGATGTTCCGGGTCTGCAGACGCAGCGACACTCCGTGCCCGTCAGCAGTGGCTGGCCGTTGTTCTGGCAGGGCCTGCAGTGGCAGGGATGCTCCTCCGCCAGGTACTCCTCCATCGCTCGCCTCAGGTTGAGCTTTTTCAACCCTGCGCACTGAACCTCTTTCACCAGTTCATACAGAGGACGAAGCTGGAAGACAGGTCCACAGATGTTAACAGTCAGGGGGAGTGATTAATGTTTGCTACGATTTAGAGCAGAAGTCGGATGATTTTTATTGGTTCACCAAAACATTTCTGCATAAGTTATCCTTCCATTTTCTTTGACTTATTCGAAACTGGGTCTCAGAGGGACATCTTGGAATGAAACCCTCTTCCCATTCTTAGGATCCCAAAGAGTTACGAGACCAGAACGGATGTATAATCCCTCCAAAGAGGCTAAAAGAGGTTCCCTGGAGGGATCCTGATCAGATGCCCCTACCACCTGTTTTCCCACCTGATAGTCTGGGAGACTCAGTTCGATTGGGGAGCAAAAATCGCAACATTTGTTACGTTTTCAGCTGCTGCGGTTCGCTAGTGCTAACTAGCAAGGTTTAGCACAAGCTAATTAAACTTGCTATCCAGTGCAATGATGTTTGTTATTTTTGTTATTTGGTAAATTACATTTCCAAAAAGAAATGTTCTGGTTATCAACAATGAAAAGCTTTAAAAATTAATGTACATTAAAGTAATTTCTGATGTAAATCTGTCACACGTCATCAGCCTTTGTGACTATAAAGCAATGCTATCAATTTTTGACAGAGGCATTTAAGGTTTTCACCAGACTTATTTTAGTGCTACACCCGGGCTGGTGCTAGATTTCAGGTTTTAACTGGAAACTATGGTGGCCCAGAAGGGTCAACAAAATGTAAAATCTACAACACAACAGCAAAAGCCACAACTGAAGTTATGATAAACCTGCTAGCATAACTTCTGTTGTAGCTTTTTGCTGTTGTGTTGTGGTTTTTGTTGTTCTGTTGTGGCTCTTGCTTTTTCTTGACCCTTCTGGGCCACCGTAGGAAACAAAATAGTCACAGATTTTCTGTGAGGCTGATGTTCTGATGTATTTTTGTACCAAACAGCAGTTTCAACCTAATAAATAGTGAAGGATGGTTTGGGTAAAGAAAGTCTTGCCTGTTCCCTCTGAAGAAATGTGGTCTGGACTCTTACTGATCCTATTTCCAGTCAGATTATGTTCTGATCCCTGATCCTAATGCTAAACATCAGAGTCTTACAATTTAGCCTTAACCCTTAATGACAGAAATTTAGAAATATAAAAAATGGTAAAGTTTACAGAATTGTTGAACATTTCAAATACTGAGCTCTAAAATAAATGTGATTTTCTGTCTTTTTACCTTCTGGTTTATGACATCAGGGAAATCTTTGACAGATGAAGCCCAGTTATTGTAGATTTCTCCGTTAGCTTCAGGATTCTGCAGATCCAGAACAGAAAGGGCACCTATGAAGCGGGGATCTCCTCCAAACACGTTGACCTTAATGGGCATCTTGTTTGACTGGCTTTCTGCAAATAATGGAAATAATGTCTGCATGTCTGCTCAGAGAGAACTTTGATTAAATTATTAGAATTTATGGGGTTAAATTGTGGTTTAAATCTGGTGATTACTTCAACTCACTAGCACTGGATTCCAGGTGTTTCTGCAGTCTTTCACAGGTGATTTTGGTTTTTTTGACGAAGAGGAAGCGCTTCACTTTTTTCCAACATCTTTGGTATTCAATATCTGTCACACCTTTCAAAAAAGATGACAGAAATATGACATGCAATTTCAAACACTTCAAATCTCTTTCTGTCTAAGTATAATCTTGAATAAGATGTGTTTAACTTCTAAATGAGTGAGTACATATGTAAAAAATTGAATTCACTTTATTTCACCCTATAGCACAAATTCATGATGCATTTACAGAAGAAACAACCCAATTTATTTTAAGAAACATTCAAAACAATCCCATAAGTATACCTTCCGATTAACCGGTGATCTTGATCTTGACGCTCCCTTTGGAGTATTTTATTTTTGAAAAGTAGGTCAAAACAACCTGACATTGTCTATGTTCTCCTTCAGATTTAATATCCTGTTTAACAGGAACAATATTCACTTATTAAGTCCTTACTGTTGGATGTGTGGGCCTGAGAGTCAAACTCCAGCAAGCCTTGGTATTCGCCTCCAAGTGAACCCTCGGACATGTAATGTGTGCCATAGGTCTTTAGCACCTGGCGGTAGGCTGAGTAGTCATAGGTAAGGGGCAGCGAGGACAAGGCCTTCCAGAAGTCTGCGGAGAGAGTCAGGTAATGGGGGGCAGAGTTTTGAAACTGGGCCAGCTCCACTCTGTTCTTCAGGATTAGAAGCCTGTAAGCCTGAAACACACACCAGAAAACATTAGAAAGGGATTTTATGGAACGCACAAACAACGCAAATGATGAAGCCCAGAGATGTCAGATTTCGTTCATCAGTTTGAGAAGTCTTTGATTCGAGGCTCCTTCACATGTTTCGATTCAAACAACCATACTCTTTCAGACTCAAGTCTGTGGAGTTCTCCGTTTTAGCCCATTATTACATTTTTATTTTACAAGCATGAATTCAAGGCTTCACTGTGAATTTTAATGCCGGTATTTCTGAAATTATAAGCTAAGGCCTTGTACACATGAAGCCGGGTCTTTATAGAAATGAATATCTCTGCCACATTGTTTTAAAAAATAATATCGTATACACACGATTGGTTTCCGAAAAGTTTCCATCTGCACGAACCTGCACAAGTACGCCACTGAGCGTTGTTTTAAACATGCCAAACACATAAGAGGCAGTGAAGCACAAAGCTAAAAACTATATCAACCCACCAGAATCCTTCAAAACAACCATGACTTCCTGTTAGGAATTGAACATGGCACCAGGAGGTTCATATGTGTGGACGGATAAATAAGTTGAACTACTTTTAAATAGCGTATTAGAATATAAAGGTATTAAAACACAAGACGATGTCAATTGGGAATCATGTCAAAGCAAGTATGTGGATACATTGGCGCATTATTTGTGTGCAGGACCCCAAAACGCCATTGTACCCATGTTCAAATGCAAATACAGAGTTTTCTCAAATCTCCGCTTTGGTCTGAAGTTTTAAAAATAACCGGCTATGTGTGGACTAGGCCTAAATAAGATGAATTAACAAACCCCACTATTGGATCACTGAAGTAGATCCGGTTATCAGTCACCTTATTGTCCGTGACTTCTTTGTGGAACGTCCGACGGTCATGTCCAAACCAGGCATTGGACTGGATGTGCTGAGCATAGGACCAGGAGCTCTCATAGGACTCGTCACTTTCCTCGTTGTCTACATGGACCTGCAAGACAAACATTTAATCTCAACTCCATTAAGGGTGTTTTCACACCTGATAGTCCAGTAGACTCAGTTTAACATTTGTTATATTTCCAGCTGGTGCAGTTCACTTTCACACTGCACTGTGTCACACAAACCAAACCCTTCGAGCAACCTGTTCCCCTCCTTGCTTCTGGGGGCGCTGCACCAAGAACCACTGAAGGAAACGACATGAAAACCTCTAAAGAAGACACTGAGTGCAACTTCCTTCTTCACAAAATGGAAACAAAAATGGAGCAGCGTCAGATTTTAGCAGTTGGAGGATTTCTCTTTTGTCTTTGGCAAAAGGCCGCGAGACATTTATCCCGCTAGTGCTGGACACACACATTTGTTTTGGTTGTATTTACCCAGAATGCCCTGCACTGCAGTCCACTTCCTGCTTTTGGAGCGGCCTCCGGTCCGCTTGTTGTTCACATATGCATTCGAACCGAACCAGAGTTCGCTTCAACCAAACCGAGACTGAGGTTTATAGGCGGACCAGAGTTCTCTCTTTTTGGTCAGATCAGAGTTCGATCGTGCGTTCACACCTCCCCAGACGAACTGGACTTTCTAGACAAACGAACTAGAGCTCAATTTAAAGCGGACTAAACAGGGTTGGTGTGAACGCCCCCACCTTTTAGCAGTGCTGTTGCTTCACCAGTTTGGACCAGATCAAACTATTCAACTGAAACCAATTCCTTGAACGACTCACCTCAAAGTTGAACCTGAGGATGTTCTGTGGCAGCCTGTACATCAATTTATGGTTCCCGCTGAAAACCTTCCTGCACTGTCCTCCGAAACTAAACGTGTTTATTACACCTGCTTTCAGCTTCCCTGTCAGCACGTCGTATCTGCGAAAGAAATGCTTTCATGGACCTTATCTGTGGTAACAGGCGACAGACTATCATCTCCAAACTTTCTTTCCTGATTCAGAAGCACACATGTACCCACCCTTTGCCTGTGAGGTCAGAGTTGGGAGGCGTTTTGACAAGATCACACGAGTACTGGCTGCTGTCTTGGCCACAATTTCGCTCATCCAGACCATCCTCGCAGTCTTGGTCTCCATTACAAACCAGAGATTGGCTAATACACTGCCCTGTATCAAAGTTAGATGAACGTTTTTACATTCATTAACGCATTTCATATCATTTTGCAATGTGTAATTTATAATATTTTTGCAGTGAGAGTAAATTCTCATAGGGATGCAGCCATACATTGTATATTTTACAGTGTATCTTGACATACCAGAGGTGCAACGAAACCTGCCGCCACACCCAGTTTCAAAGGGGCATATCTTCTGTGGGACACATGACTGTGTTTGAGCGGCTTCTCCTGAACATGGCGCCCCACCAAACTGAGCGTACACCTCCACATGACGAGTCCGCACCTGGAGAAAAAGAGTAAAAATATTAAATACATAAAACTGATAAATTAATGGTTACATGTTCCAGTTAACAAGGACCTACAGAAATAGTATCACGATCTGTTGCAATATCTTCTATTTACTCATAAAGGCAGCACTTGTAGCATTACATAGAAATGTCAGCGTAAAAATAACCTTATGAAACTGTTTTGAATTCAGTTCTCATTATGTGTAACTCACTGATATCTAAAAATAGTCAACCTTTCTCCTTCTTCTTCACTTTATTTCAAACTACTTAAATTACTTTCTAGCCCAGAAATTATTGCATTTTCAACAACAAATACCACAAAGTCACTCAGGAACTCGAAAAACCTACAAAAAGATGTTTTTATTATGTGTATTTAAAAAAAAACAAAAAAACAAAAAAAACACAGAAAACAAAAGTGAAACATCAGCAAGAAACAGATGAAGACCTTAGGATTGTCATGTCCTGGATGGCAGAATCTACACCCGAGAACATTTTCTGTTCAGTTAACAGAATACATGTCCTAGCTGACCTGACTTTAACTTGCTTGCACTTTTCTGTGCTGACAAATACCAAAGTTCCCTGCCAGCTCTGACCTATCTGACAGTAAAGACCTATATTGCTTCATTTGAACTCTGTCCTGTCTCTGTTTGGAGGGCTACCTGAAAACTGTGACAAAAGTCAGCAATGACGTAGCTCTCAGTTGCAAAGAGGCTGGTGACTCATGTTATAGCAACATTTAATTTCCCTCTGAATCTAAGTGAATAAAAATTAGAAAAACACCATGCCGTCTGCATTATAGCAGTCCTGTTTCAGCGATGCTAAAATAAACTAAGCAAAGCAAGATAAGATAAACCAAGTTAAGCTAGGCTAAGCTAAGTCTCAAAGATCCTTTATTGTCATTTACATTAAAAAGATCTTTGCTAAGCTAAAATGAATCAAAGTAAAATAAAGTGGTCTATGATAAAATAAGACATGCTAAGTTACTAAACTAAACTCTGATAAACTAAGCTAAGCAAAGCTAAGCTAAGATAAACTAAGTTAAGCTAGGTTAAACTAATTCTCAAAGATCCTTTATTGTCATTTATACGTGAATCGTTAAAGAACTTAGCTAAGCCAATGTGAATTAAAGTAAAATAAAGTTGGCTATGACAAAATAAGACAAGCTAAGTTACTAAAATAAAAGCCCTGATAAAATAAGCTAAGGTAAAATAAAGATAAGCTAAGATGAGTGAAAATAAAATTGGATAAGCTAGGGCAAGATAAAATAGCTTAGGATAAAATAAACTAGGCCAAGATAGCTTTAGATGAATTACTATACAATTAGATTAGGTATGCTAAACCAGTGTATGATAAAACAATCTGATATGATAAATTACACCAAACAAATGTAAGATAAATTAAGAGAGGTTGTAATAAGCTAAAGATAAATAAGTAAGATAAAATATGACAAGGTTTCCTATTGTGCTGCATAGCTATTGCCCCTTAGGGATAATAAAGATGATTGATTGATGGATTAATTGATTGATTGATTGAACAAAGGTAAGGTAAAAGAAAAAAACTGTGATGAACATAAAATTATATAAGCTAAAATAAATTAAGCTAAGGTGGCCTAAGCTAAGCTTATTTTTAAGAAAGCTTTAACATAAGCTATGGTAACAGATTTTGTAAACTAAGCTAAGAAATGCCAAAACAATCTCAAATAATTTAAAATAATCTAAGAAACACTAACTAAGTAAGTAAAATTGAATAGATTATGGTAAACTGGGCTAAAAAAAACTAACCTGTGCTAAATAAGGGCCAAATATTATCAAAGAATCTAAGGTAAGCTAAAATAAATAAAATATAATAAGACACAGTAAGATAAGGTAGAATGAAATAAACTAATATAGAACAAAAGTAAGGTAAACAAAGCTAAGGTAAGATCAAATAAAATCACTTTTGATAAAAAATAAAATTTCCTCCAGAAATTTTACTAAAATCCCCAAAATCCTGTGTAGTGTGGCTGGTTACCATTGTACGGGTGCAGGCATCGCACTCAGACCAGGCTCCGTAAGACCCCCATCTGCAGTTTACTTGCTGCTGACAACTGAGAAAAGAAGACATTATGCTTTTTTTTTTTTTTTTTTTTTTTTTTTTTTTTTTTTTTTTTTTTTTTTTAGAAATTACTGACTAAAATACAACCCCAAAGATAGAATGGTTAAAAAAAAAATGGCTTATTAACAAATGGAGTCATAGAAACATACAAACAACTTTGGGGTTAAATGTGGTGCATCCTTACCAAACTGGAGAAACCAGAGTAAGTGACAGTGCTAAAGCAGGAACCAAATAAAACTGTAAACGAAAAGCAGCAAGAAGGTTTATTTAAACTTACACTGCAAAAGCAAAACATCTCACCAAGTATTTCTGGTCTGGTTTTTGTGCAAATATCTTGAAAAAACTTGAAATAAGACAAAACTAACTTACAAGTAACTTGTCAGCAGATATAGGAGCTGGTTTTAAGTCAATAATTCCTTAATATTGATGAAAAAATTCTAGTTATAAGTGAAATAATCTGCAAGTGGAAAAAAACATTCTTCCTATATTATAAGTTATATTATGTCTTATATTATAAGACATTTTAACTACTTTTTTTCCCACTTTTTCATCAATATTAAGGAATTATTTACTTAAAACAAGCTCCTATATCGTGCTGAAAACTTCCTTGTACGTTAATTTTGTCTTATTTCAAGTGTACTAGGATGTTTGCACTAGAAACTAGACCAACATACTTGGTAAGATTTTGTGTTTTTGCAGTGTAAACATTGATTTTTTTTTATTTATTTATTTATTTATTTATTTTGTTTCCAGATCCAGACTGCAATAAATCAAATTTTAAAGGTACTGCAGATGCAGCTTGTGCTATAATCTGGTACAGCCCATCAAATGGTGACATTTATGTTTTAGCTGTACATTGTCCCTTTTTAAATAAAGATTAATTATTATTATTATTATTATTATTATTATTATTATTATTATTATTATTATTATTATTATTATTATTATTATTATATAAATACAAATTTGAGAGGTTTACCTTCATGCTGTGCTGTGCAGAGTTTCTCCTTGTTGTCTGGCTCAGGACTGCAACACACACCGTCATATAATCAGCAGCAGGAGGGGGGCTGGATTTCTCAACACACCCCAGAGTTCAGGAATTCCCTCAGTGAAGAAATGTTTGTGAAAAGTGAACAACCAGATCCACACTGACCTGCTTCTGGTAAGGAGTCATGCTCTGGGAGAACCTGGTGTTATTAACACCATTAGGGGTTTTATTTGTGAGCCGCCTGAGTCCAGTAAACATGTTTGCTCACTCTGTTTGCTTTGGATGCCCACTCTGACCCCAAATACACGAAGAGCTCTGCTGAGAGAAGACCCAGGGAGAAGGATGGGAGCTGTTGCATCACAGTCCAGGACAATGATGTCTCAAGCCCACTCTGCATAATCAAACTGGAGGTTACAAAGATTCCAGTTGGTGCCATCGTACTGGAAACCATTTGATTGAACTGCTTGTGCTTTTCGTTAATCCATGGCTAAAATCTGACAGAGAAAGCACAGACTAATGCTTCCCTTCGTAAATTCCCTTCAGCATTTTTATTGTTTCGTTTTATAATTAAAATTAAGTTTGTTTTACGACAAAAAACCCCCCTCCAAAAAGCTGTAATAAATAACGCTTGCTGAGCTCGCCATCTAGTGGCTGGATTGAGGCAAAGACTCTACCTTGAAAGCTGTGAAAAGTATTTGGTCCCCAAAAGATTTTTCAGTTTTTTCTAATTAAAATATCCTTTATTAAAGTACAAATCTGTTCAAGTCAAATGTGAAAAAAGTAATTAAACCCGTTGTTAAATCATGAACAAACTTCCAGAAAACTGCAAAACAGCCGAAACACTGAGTTCCTTTAAATCAAGGCTTTAAATCTAAACCCAGCTGTTTAGAGCTGCCTTTGATTGGACCATAAATCTGCAAACGAAGATAAGCTTGGTGGAAGTCTGAGTGTAAATCAGTAAAACAAATTAAGTGAATCACTGATTAATGTTTTTGCCGATGATTTTGATGATTTTCATGTGTATTTGCTGGATAATTTTGATGATTTTGCTCAGTGATCAATGCTGTATACTTGATTGGTGTTTGTATGATGTGAAGCACTTTGAACTGCCTTCTTGCTGAAACGTGTTGTACAAATAAACTTGACTTGACATTAATTAACTGCAATTAAGAAAGAGAAAAGTGAGACGCAGGAAATTACAAGAGGCCCTTCTCGTCTGAATATTGATATTAATTTGTTTTCTGTCATCAAGCTTATACAACAAACTAAAATTAGTAAGAGTCTGGGGCCAGATAATAACTTCGTGGCATTTTTAAAGCGATTTTTAACCGGTCTCTTCAGCTGCGGATTGTTCCCAAGGTGTGGAAACACGCTGTAATGGTTCCGATTGCAAAAAAATAAGAGCCCTAAAGTCCTCGGTGACGTCAGACCAGCTGCTCTCACCTCCTTGGTGATGAAGGTTTTCCAGAGGCAGGCAAGAGGGCAGCGGACGCAACTCTGTTCCTAATAAATCTCTTATTGAGCATGGTGCTGCAGCAGAGGGCTTTTAAAAGGGGTACAAGCACTTCTTCTGTTAATTAATGTAAACAAAAGACATGATCACTGACTTTGGTGAATCCCGACGCAGAAGAACTTCCTGCACAATCATCCATGACCTGGAAGTGGACAGAGTAATGGAACATGAATACCTGGGATCAGTTGTTGATAATAACTCGAGCTTTGAGCGAAACACAGATGCGGTTTGCACCAAGGTTCAGCAGCGCCTCTTCCTTTTAAGGAAACTGAGTTCTTTAAAAGTGTGTAATTTAGTCATGTTTTATCGAATCTGTTTTGGCTTGATTTGGTTTCCTTACTTCGTCTAAGGCTCACTCAGATGGCGAGTAAGATAAGTGGAGTGAATTAAGCCCAGCTCCGTCCTTTATAACTCTGTCGTTGATTGTCCTGAACATCCTCTTCACAGTGAGTTCGACCTTCTTCCATCCAGCTGCTGCTTTAGGATGCTGAAGATTAGAGCCCGGCGTGGCAGGGTTTCTTTTACTCCTGCTGCTGCTGTTGAGCTTATTCTCCCTGGTTCGGACTGCAATACCCAGAATTCACCATCTTTTCGGATTTTGAAATGAGGCGCACCTGTGGTTTGTGTTATTTTGGGGGTATAATGCGCTTTAATGATCTATGAGCAACGTCAAGGCTACTTTGTGATGTGATGCACCAATACTAGAGAACAGTAGGACGCTGTCGTGATGAATTATTGCGTCTGAAGTTGTGCTGAAAGTAACAGAATGAATGCAATGTAACATCACAAAAACAACAAAATAACATCACTGATGGGCAAAGTCCCACCCCATGCATGGAGCTGGTGCTGAGCTGGGGAGCTGCTTTGGTGACAGACTGCAGCATCCGAGGTGCACTAAGGAGCGTTAGAGGAGATCCTTCCTCCCAGCAGCTGTTAGACTCTATTACCATCACTGCTGCCATCAAACTCAATAAATCATCCCTGCTCGCCGAGATTTGCATATTTGTATTTTTAATGCTCAAAGAGACATGCACATCTTGTACATTAAGCAACTCAATTGAACATTCCTCTGGTCTTGATTGTTATTTTTATAACTACACATTATTTATGTTGAAATTTTGCCCTTACTGTACAGTGTATTTTTATTCTATATTCCGTTTTTATATATATTTTATAATATATCTTTGTGTGAGTCTGTTTGCTGTTATTGCCTATCACTGTCACTTTGCTTCTGTTGCACAGAAATTTCCCCACTGTGGACAATAAAGGATATTTCTATTCTATTCATTTATGATGCCTGCTGCAAACCAGTTTCCCTTTGGGATGTTAATAAACACTGAACTGAACTGCAGTTAATCATATTTTATGGTTCAAGGAGGGAAACTAAAGTCTGAGAAAGATCTGAATCTCAGGATCGAAATTTGACATTTAGTTTCAAAATTTATTTGTTCAGTTTTTACTCCTTTTTTCAAATGTATATTCAAATTCAAAAACACTTTATTTATCCCAAAGGGAAGTTAAATGTTGATGTAACTCATTTAGTCAAGGAGTTATTATAGATGGTGATGGCTGCAGGCAGGAAAGATCTCCTGTAGCAGTCTGTTTTACAACCAGTCTGAAGAAGCCTCTGACTGAAGAGACTCTGTTTTCCAATGACAGTCTCATGAAGAGGATGTCCAGGGTCGTCCTTGATTTTCTGTAAATCCTTCTTTGCATCATCATCTCCAGCGGCTCCACAGTCGTCCCCAGAACAGAACCAGAACAGAACCAGGTTCTTTATCGGGTTGTTGAGCCTTTTTAGGCCCCTGGCTCTGATGCTGCTGCCCCAACAGATGATGGCAGAGGAGACGACGCTCTCAACAACAGACTGATAGAAGATCTGCAACATCTTGCTGCAAACCTTGAAGGATCGTAGCTTCCTCCAGAAGTCCAGTCTGCTCTGTCCCTTCTTGTAGACGCTTCACTGCTGAGTCTCCAGTCCGGTCTGTTGTCCAGATGAACACCGAGGTATTTATGTTCCTCAACCACCTCCACTTCTTCTCCCATGATGGAAACAGGGTTTGATCTGACCCTGGTTCTCCTGAAATCTGCAATCATCTCCTTGGTTTTGTTCACATTCAAGATGAGATGATGTGTCCACACCATGACACAAAGCGGTCCACCAGCTCTCTGGACTCAGCTTCTTGTCCATCTCTGATCCTCCCGACAGCTGCAGATCATCTGAGTGTTTCTGGAGACGACAGGAGTCTGACTTGTGCTGGAAGTCTGAAGTGTGTGAACACACACACACACACACACACACACACACACACACACACACACACACACACACACACACACACACATAGATAGATAGATAGATAGATAGATAGATAGATAGATAGATAGAGAGAGACTTTCATGTGGGTTTTATTCTGTTGTAAATGCGGATTTCATTTTTTTTTATTTGCTTTAAATGACTTTTTATATTACTTTTTAAAAATTTCACACAGCAAATAAAATATGTGAAAAGTCATAAAGCTGACCTGGCGCCTCGGCGGTTTTCCTGCTGCACCAGACTCCGCCAGCAGATGGCGCCCTGCTGTGTGTATTTATCCCGGCTGCAGCCAGCCGACCGCCGCAGACCGACACCGAGTCCCTTTCAGGCGAGCAGCTCTGCCTCCTCCGTCCTTTCTCTCGCTGTGAATTTTGATTTTGGAGTTTAATTCCGTGTTTGGTCGCCGTTGTGTCGGTTTGTTTATCGAGGAAGCCCCCCGGCAGGATCTCCAGCGCTGGGAGCGGACCAGTGGAACCGCAGCGGCGGTGAATGAGGGGTTGGTTTCTCCGGGGTCAGACCTGTGGGTTTGTGCGAAAGGTAACCACCAAGATCCTCTTCTGTGCCCATTAAACCCAATCTTTTCGTGTCTTAAACGCGGTTTATTCCTGCTTTCCCGGAGCTTAATGCATCTTTATTGGCATATTTCCACTAAATCGGGCCCAGAAGGAGATAAACAGGGAAAAGTTAGGGCTTCAAATTGTGCAAACAGACTGAAACTGGACGGCTTAAAAGGCTAAAGGTTGGTTATTTTCTAAGAGAAACAGAATAATTTAGCTGTTGCTTATTGCGTTTTATTGCTTTCCTCCCACATTTAGATACTTTTCCCTTTAAATCGATGTTTAACAAGAAACTGACATTTCATCAAACATCGTTTTTCTTAATTTTTAAGTTATTTTACCTAATTTTTATAAAGGTATAAACATATCAAGTTCCATTCAAACGTTACCGTTCACTCATAATGGGCTTAAAAGATGTAAATAATGGATTAAACTTCTCATTTTGCAGGGTGAAATGAATTTTTAACAAACATGAATGAAATTAAAAACAAGAGCTTAGAGCACAAACTCACACTTATGTTTTTGTTTTGTTTTGTTTTTTGTTTTTTAAATCTAACTCGCATCTGATCAAAATCAAACATACAGGTTCAAATATTTACATACATTCACCTAAATCACTGGAAAATCTGGGATGTCTTCTAACTTGACAAAATTAAGGCATATTTAGCTCTGGTTGAGGGATTTTTAAAAATTTATTTGAGTGTTATTGAACCAGGAAAAGCCTTATTGAGATTTAAAAGTGTTTGGGCAACACAAAATTAAACATTTTACACACAGAGATATCAACACAGACATTCAAACTGACAGATATATGAAAATCAGTTCTGGAAATGAGTCAAAACATCAACAAACAGATGGTTTCTGACTCCAAGTCATCCAGCGTTTGTTTCAAAGCCTCCAATGAGACCAAGTCATGAAGTTTTTTTTTTTTCCCCATCTCAGTTTGTATCCTTGGCATCAAAAATAAAAAGTGGATCTCTGAAAGACCCTGGAGTCTTCAGATGTTGGAAGTTTGAGAGGAAAGGGGGAAGTAGACCTAGAAACAAGAATATGCCAACATCTTATTGTGTTATTGATAAGGAGGAGCATCTAGCAGGTTGATAAAAGGAACAGTGATGGGTCAAAGTCAAGTTTATTTGTTTAGCACATTTCAGCAGCAAGCCAGTTCAAAGTGCTTCACATTGTCAAAACATCAATCAAGTATACAGCAAAATCATCGAGCAAATATCTGTGCATCAAAATCATAAAGATCATCAAATATAATTTGAAAATATAGTTCAATGTTCCACTTTCTACTAATCAAAGGCAGCTCTAAACAGATGGATTTTTAGCCTTGATTTAAAGGAACTCAGTGTTTCGGCTGTTTTGCAGTTTTCTGGAAGTTTGTTCCAGATTAGCGGTGCATAGAAACTGAAAGCTGCTTCTCCATGTTTGGTTCTGGGGATGCAGAGAAGACCTGAGTGGTCTGGAAGGTTGATACAGCAGCAACAGGTCTTTAATGTATTTTGGTGCTAAGCCGTTCAGTGATTTATAAACTAACAGAAGTATTTTAAAGTCTATTCTCTGAGCTCCAGGGAGCCAGTGGAAGGAATTTAGAACTGGGGTGATGCGCTCTATCTTCCTGGTTTTAGTGAGAACGCCAGCAGCAGCGTTCTGGATCAGCTGCAGCTGTCTGGTTGACTCTTTAGGCAGACCTGTGAAGACACTGTTGCAGTAATCAATGCGACTAAAGATAAACACATGGATGAGTTTCTCTAGATCTCGTTGAGACATCAGTCCTTCAATCCTGGAAATGTTCTTCAGGTGATAGAAGGCTGACTTTGTAACTGTCTTTATGTGTTTCTGAAAGTTCAGGTCCGAGTCCATCACTACACCCAGATTTCAGGCCTGATCACGAGTTTCTAGCTGTAATAACTGAAGTTAGGTGATTGATGTAACTCTAGTAATGAACCTCAAGGCATGCAGACACTGAAACATGCATATACAGAGTTACTGAACTGTCTCATACTCAGAATACAGGGAGTAGCTCAGTAAAGATGGAAGAAAGAAAACTAGATGGACACTATTGCTCAAAAGTTTGAGGTCTTGCAACAAAAAAAAATCATGTTTTTCCAAGAAAAGTCACATTTTATTAATCAAATGAGTTGCAAAATGAATAGAAAATGTAGTCAAGACATTGACAAGGTTAGATATAATGATTTGTACTAAAACAGCGTTAGTAAAACATGCACATTCATCATGACCTAAGCCTATTGTAGCTTCATAAATGGTGCTATGTAATAATGAAGCCTAGCTTTAAAAGGACAAAAGATGACTTTAAGTTGACACCCTGAAATCAACGGGGCCTGGCCGGTATCCAGGATGAGATCATTCAGATCTTTGCCAGAAAACCAGAAGCGGCTCAGAAACTAGCGCTGATGGATTTCACAACCTCAGGGAAGCAGAGTGACCCTGAACCGTTGGACAAGGCCGTCCTGATCCCAAAACTCAGTTTTACAGCTGCGTCTTCCAGGAAGGACAGATAAATATGGGTTTCTAGGAATGAAAAAACAGTGAATAAGCCTGTCTGATAGACTTCTTTATAGAAAGATTAGATGATGTGATTTCTAAGAAAAGGAGTAAATTATGTTGACAGGCAAGTAGCCAAGAGGGTGATTCAGTGTTAGCTGTCACTTTTTATTAAGCTTCAAGAAGCTGTGACTGAACCGTAAAGCAGGGTATTCTCAATGAGCAGTGTGATTGTAATGGTTTTAACTTCAGGTACAAAAAAAGTTGCTGGAAAATAAATATTTAATCTGCCTAAAGCCGGGGGTGTCCAAACGGGGGGACTTGTTGACTGAAGTTGTGCGTCCCCCGACCACGGTTCAACAGTAGCTGCGTTTCCATTACAAAACCGCGCAAATCTTTGTCAATTTTCTTTTCTAATGTTGAAAAAACACAATTTCACGATTGCTGTGTTTCCGTTTAAATAAGAAATGAAATGAACCTCCCACGTGAATACGCTTGTTCACGCGATAAGTCATTAAAAACATGCCGTGCCATGATCCTCCAGCTACTTCCTGTTGCCGTCTTCATCGTGGCAACATCCGGTTGTTGATCATGTGACTCGTGTGTTTCCATTGGAGTTTTGCAAAATAAACCTATTTCGATACGGCCGAAAAACCACCTCATCCTCGCAGCAAAACTTTTTCTCGAAAATGAAGATTTTTTTCAAAAATGGTGCGTTTCTGTTCAGCAAATTTTGTTTTTGTAATTTCAGTTAGGTTCATGGAAACGCAGCTGTTGATACTGCAGCTTTCTATAAATCTTCCTTTATTGAAGATCGTTTCACTTACATCACAAGGTTTTTGTCTTTTAATAATCAAGCTTTTAGCATTTTCACTAATTTCCTAGTAAATAGAACTACATCTGTGCTCAAAAGCAGACTTTGCTGCACCCAAATCTGCTCTTAAAAGGAGCAGTATTGTGCATTTTCCAGGCACATGGTGCCGTTTTATAGTAAAATAAAGTAACTATGTTACCTTCGGTTATGAAAATGCTGTATAAATCAAATATTACTTAACAGAAACATGACATCACAATCTGACGTTCTGAAATTGGTTTCTGTCTCTTTAAGAAGCTCCTACTCTTTTCCGCTTTCAGCACGTCATCACAACAAGCTCCTCCATTATTCCGGATACAACCTTAGGAGCGCTGTAATTTGTGTTTGCTAATTGCTGCTGCCGCTAGTCTGGTGGAGCTGAGTGTGGGAGGCCTATTAAAAAAATCTGACAACTTTATTTTTGGGGTGCAACGATAATTCGACCCCGGTTTCCTTCATTTTTTTATGCGATCGGCCGATACTTGCATGCGGAAACGATCTTATCAACCTCCACAAAAAGGGCTGGACAAAAAAAAATGGGTTACGGCAAAAATCGGAATCTTTTTATAGATCGTGATCTGCCAGAAAACTGTGCTACTTTCTGTGCTTCATTAAAATATAGTGTGCTTGTTTTATTGTCGAGCAGGAAAAAATAATCTCAGTGTCATTTTTTTTTTTTTTTTTTTGTGTGATGTTTACGTACATCCAAGTCCGAGTTTCAAACTTGAGTCGCCGTCTTTACCAGCTGGTAATTGGTGGTAAACCTAAAGAATCTGCAGGTGTTCCTCCTCCTTTAGTGAAGCTGTCCCCCCAGCATGGCGCACCCACCACCGTACCTGATAGTTGGTACAGCGTCGTCAGGTCTGAAGGCCACGTAAACAAACCCGATGGCCTCCTGAACCTCCTGCACCGCTTTTTAAAGGCTGAATGTGTCGTGTTTATGGCAAAATCAACCAAACAATTCAAACCCATGGACCCAGTTGTTGTTTTTAAAAACAATCGCAGTTTTTTGTCGTGTCATCGCTCCACTCTGGAGACAGAACGTTGCAAATAAATCCTAAAATCCCTCGAAACATCTGAGAATCATCAAACTTGGGCTCACGAGAGGAATTTTAATTTTATTTACGTGCAGAAAACTCCTCCAGGATTGATGAGAGGCAGGAAAGAGGGAGGGTTGAGGATGCTTCATGGCGTTAGTGGGCTGGGCCTCTGTGGGGTTTTCTGGGTGGAAGACGTTGACAAACTAACATTCAGTTTATGTTTCCATCACAGCTCAACATGACGTCTGCGGCGCTCGCTCTGCTTCTCCTCTCCCTCCACGTCTGCGCCCCCCTGGCGCTCCAGCCAGAGCCTGAACCAGGTACGGCTTCAGCATCTGCATCATTCCTGTTTACTCCAGGTCAGCAGGGGCTTTCTTCCACTGGGAACCCTCTGACTCCTGCTGTTCTGTGTCGAAGCTGCTTTCTGTGTCCCTTGCTGTTGGTTTGGTGAGTTTTGCAGGATAAAACTGCTCTTTAAATCAGTGAAAGCTCTGCAGCCTTGGCCGTTAGCGCGGCACAGTATGTGTTGCTCAACATCAGTGCTCTCCACAGAGAGAGCCAGCGGGTTTCTGGTGAAGTGGCTTTCCAGGAATTCTGCCGAGCAGGCAAACAATGGGAAGCTGTTTAGTGCCGAGGCCCGGCTTTCGGTTCAGAGGCTGCAGAACGATGCTTCACACATGGGTTGCGTTTCAGCTGAGGTCTCGAATGAATGTTTGGGTCACGAGTCGACATCTGGAGCTGGGTTTGGTTGCATAACACTGTCGTGGTTTGTGTGAGGAGATCGTCTCCTGCTGTGGGTTTGGGTTTGTCTGTTATGGCCCTTTTTGTTGAGACTGAAAGAGACTGAAATGACTTTTCTTCGAGAGCAAAATAAGACTCAGCAGCTTGTTGGTTGGAGAAGCAAAGTAAGCTGTGGTTATTTAAAAAAGACAGACCTGTTTAAAAACGGAGTGTTGACTTGCTTGATGAAAGGCTGAGGAGGTAATTTAGTCATTTAATTCAGACATGTTGGAACATCTAGATGAGTAGAGTGGAGCTAATTTTTCATTGAGTGTTTTTGCCAGCTTTGAAAACATTTTGCACACTCAGCTTCCCCTAAATTCATTTTTCTGGATAAATTCTAAAGCGCTAATTTACTTGGTTGTTTTTATAAACGTTCAGTTGGATAAAATTTGACATCTGTGTTGAAGTTTTGGTTATTGACAGTGAAGAATTCTTCAAGTAGATAGACATTTAGCGCTTTAGCGTTTTTGCTAACTTTGAAAACATTTAGGACACTTAGCTTCCCTAAAATACATTTTCTGGTAAATTCTGAAGCACAAATTTACTTGGCTGTTTTATAAACTTTCATTTGGATAAAGTTTGACATCTGTTTTGAAGTTTTGGTTATTGACAGTTAAGAATTATTAAAGAAGTTAGACGTTTAGTGCTTTAGCATTTTTGCTAACTTCGAAAACGTTTAGCACACTTCCCTAAAATAAATTTTCATGTAAATTATAGCACTAATTTACTTGGCTGTTTTATTAACTTTTAGTTGGATAAAGTTCAACATCTGTGTTGAAGTTTTGATTATCGACTGTTGAGGATTATTAAAGTAGTTAGATGTTTAGCACCTTATTGTTTTGCTAACTTTGAAAAGATTTAGCGCACTTAGCTTCCCCTAAATTAATGTTTCCAGATAAATTCAAAAGCACTTATTTTCTTGGTTATTTTGTAAACTTTAAGTTTTGAAGTTTTGGTTATCGACTGTTAGGAAATATCACTAAGCAGTTCGACGTTTATATTCATGCTCTTAATCTGAAGTCTGTTTATGCCGCAGTTTGTTTCCTCTCCTCACCTTCTCTCTTTCGCACAATGACAATAACAATATACAACAAATGAACGAAGGAGGTATACAGAAGTGTGTTAATTTAAAAAAATACATGCAAAAATTCATATTTACGAATTTTTTTGAGAGCCTTCTCATGTTCTCCTCGTGACACATGATGGATATGAACATTGTTGAATTTTACGCTTTAGCATTAGCTTCAGCTCAGTACCGTGTTGGTAGAGCACTTTAGCGTTAGCGGAACTAATGATTAGTGCTTTAGGGTTAGTGCGTCTAACTTTTTAGTTAGTTTGGAAAAAAATGGGAAGCTGAAATACCTCGCAATACTACTTGACACACTATTAGCTGGCATTTGGAAACCACCACGCAATCCAGTAGCACCATTCATTTTCTTGGCACTGACTGGCTGAACCCCCAAGAGAGGAGATAAGGAAGACCATGGGTGTTAGCTTCAGTGGTTGTGCTAAAGGCCAAGACACACCGGATCCAACTTGGCATCCGATCCGACAGAAAATCATCAGCAATTATAACACGTTTAATGTGGCCTCGTAGATCGCTAACGATTCCCTAGCGACTGTCCGACCAAGACAGACCTGGGGCCTCTTTTGGTCGGAACTACGCAGCAGTTTGGGAATGTCATGAGTGAGACACGGTGGCAAAGAAAAACATCTGCTTTGGGGGAAAATACAAACTAAAATCTTTTACTTGCAGAAAAAGCAGTTAACTTAGTAGGATCTCAGAAGTACAGAAGAAAATGAAAGGGTGAAACAGCGATCTTGTCTGAACAGCTTTGAGTTCACTGGCGGACCAGCTTGTGTTTACGCTGCCGGGATTCACCGTGAATGCTCTATCTCACGAGTCTGGTGGTTTGTAAACGCTTTTAGCTGCCTATTTTAATAGTTCAAACACCAAATATACCTTAATATCCATTAATACGCACAGTGGAGACCATCTTAATGCTAACTCAGAAGCTAACTTCTGCTTTCTTCCTTATCTCCACTCTTGGGGGTTCAGCCAATCAGTGCCAAGGAAAATAAATGGCACTGCTGGATTGGCTGCTTTGCAAATGACGGCCAATAGCGTGTCAGTTGGCGCTGCGTCTAGATATTTCAGCTTCCCAGGCTTCATTTTCTTTCGAATATTTTTTGCTCTATGTAAAAAAAAAAAATAAAATAATAATAATAATAATAATAATAATAATTTGGAGTTACGTTCCACAGAAAAATCCTCAAATAAGTTGCAGTTGGTGCGAATTAAATGTTTTTCTTTCTATTTTATTGGGTTTTTTTTTTTTTTTGTTTTTTGTTTTTTTTTTGTTTTTTTTTTTATTCATGTACTAGTTTTTCATTATAATTTAAATATATATTCATTTTGTGAGTATTTTATTTTTTTATTTATTAAAAAGAATAACTTTCTTTTAAGTTTTGTCCTTTCCGTCACCCCAAAAAATAACAATAAAAATATAAAAGGAAACTAAAAACTCAGTTGCTTTTCTCCTAAAGATGAAAATATGCTGAAATGGAAAAGAAACAGACACAAAAACAACAAAATGAAATTAAAAACGGGAAAGAAATGAATAAAAACAGACTAAATAAAGAGTTTTTGAGGACACTCCAGCTGTCCCGGCTGCAGAGTTCACTGCAGGACATTCTAGAATAGCTCCTTTTTTCCAGCCGCGTTGAAGCCGTTGGAGGTTCTGCTTCTAGGAATCGACCGGGCCAAGTTTTCCCAGCCAGGCTCAACACTTCAGAGCGACCTTGTTTGGACCTGTGGGCCTGACCGGTCCTGCTGTTTTTATTTCCGCAGCCTGTTTTGTTAGTGTTCCCACATGGCTTCCTGCCGGACACTTTCACCTCATTAAAACCACGACTAAATGGGTTCGATTTAACTCGGTTTGGGGAAAACCATCAACAGGATTGATTGAAATGGAGGGGAAGGATGGGGGGGTGACAGCAAAGTCCAGCCTGTGCAGAAAATCAGAAATATTTCCAGATATTTATGAGGCTGAATCTGTGCGGAGACGATCCGGTGCAGGAAGCAGCTTCTCCAGCTGCTCAACGCTGGGTTTTCTTTCCCTGGAGCGCGAGCACTGAGTGACGCCTGAACATTGGCTTTAAATAACCTCCTGGCCCAGCAGAGACCGTAAAGACGGCTTCCCACGTCGGCCTGTCGCGATCAGCCGCGCGTCAGTTAATCGCATGACAAGTTCAAATGAGCTTGATCGTTTCTGTTCTGATGATTGATGTTTTTTGAAGGGCAGTTTTGTTTGCAGAGACATCATAATCCATTGTATTTATGGTTTTGGTTGTTTTATTTTGGATATTTAAAGTGTCTTAAAAAATAATTAAAATAAAGAATATGGAAAAAATTGAAGAAAAAAGTGACGATAAATAAAAAAATACTAAATACGTGAAAAAATAATTTAAAAAAACAATTAAAAAAAGTGATAAATAAAAAAAGTTACCAAATTAATACAGAATATGGGAAAAAAAATTGAAAAAAAAACAATGAAAAAAGTGATAAATAATAAAATTACTAAATAAATACAGAATATGGAAAAAGTAGAAAAAAAAACAACAATGGAAAAAGTGATGCATAAAAAAATACTAAATAAATACAGAATATGAAAAAAATACATGATGAAAAGTATGATAAATAAAAAAAAATGATGAAAAACAGAATATGGAAAAAATTGAAAAATAAAGAAAAAAGTCATGATAAATAAAAAATGACTAAATAAACGCAGAATATGGGAAAAAAAATGAAAAAAATTGATTAAAAAAAACTAAATGAATACAGATGTAATTTATCATATGTAATTTAAAAAAACAATGAAAAAAGTTATTAAAAATGACTAAATAAATGCATAAAAATTTGTGAAGAAATAAAAAAATTATGAAATAAAGGCTACTAATAAAACAATAAGATTGGAAATAAAATGGAAAATTACATAATAATGATAATGTTATGTGTTATTTACAAAATTAAAGTTCATTGGTCTTTAAAGGTCAGACTTGCATTATTATGCCATTAGCAATATGCTACTTTATAAATGGTCTCAAAACAACAATATTATCATTTATCACAATAATTTATCATCCAGCTAAATTTGTCATGGCGACAGGCCTGCTCCCACGGACCCACGGGCGAATTAGCTCGGAGAGGTGGGATAATTAATGGAGTGAGTGTTTCCTGCTTCCCAGCTGCCAGGAAGCTCATCTGGATTTCTGGAAATGCTTGCAGGATGCGGTGTCGCGCCCTGAAATAGCGCGCCGGGGGATCAGTCGGGGCGTAAACATGTTTACGGCGGATCGGGTGACGGGCCTGGTAATGGGAGCGCGGCGTGAGGCCACCTTCCCGGCGTTGGGAGCCTGCAGAGCAGAGGACGTGCCGCTCCCGCTGCTGGCTTTCAGCAGGAGGGGGGAGGGGTCGCCGCCTGATGGCCGCTGAGCAAACGCAGGCGCGCTCTGGGGGGGCTGGGGGTCAAGGTTCCTGGGAAGTCCGGAACAATCTGGAGCTTTCCTTGTTTGGAGATGAGAGAAAGAAAATACCTGGAATTCCAGAGTTTGTTCTTGATTTCATCTTTCAGTTCATCCATCCATCCATCCATCCAACCATTCATTCATTCATTCATTCATCCAACCATGCATCCATCCGTTTGTCCATCCATCCATCCAACCATCTATCCATCCAACCAACCAACCATCCATCCATCTGTCCATCCAACTGTTTATCCATCCAACCAACCATCCATTCATCCATCCAACCATCCATCCGTTTCTCCATCCATCCAACCAACCATCCATCCATCTGTCCCTCCAACTGTTTCTCCATCCATCCAACCATCCATCCATTTGTCCATCCATCCAACCATCCATCCGTTTGTCCAACCATCCATCCATCCATCCATCCATCCATCCATCCATCCATCCATCCATCCATCCATCCATCCATCCAGAACTAAAGATCTTTTGAAGGAGCTGCAAATCTTCACTCTTCTTCTAAGTTTCATGTATTTACTGATAAAATCCTTGATTTGTTTTATTTGTTCTCCACTAAAGTTGAAAACCTCAGATCTGAAGGTTTCCTCACTGCTGAAACCCTTGACCTTGGACCAGATGTGATCGCAGCCTGGTCGAAGGTTCTGACGGCGATCCCGTCCCTCAGGTTTCAGAAGCTGAACTGGGCCGGACGGAGGACACTGGTCCCCAGACTGGGTCAATGATTCATGGCGTTACGTGTCCTTCGTTTGGTTGATCAAACACCAGACAGCCCGCTGTGTTGTGGACCATCTGTGGGGGGGTTCAGTGAATGCAGTAACGAAGGAGAGAGACGACCATCAGCCAGAAATGACCAGATGATTTCATCTTTTACAAAGTAACGAACACCCAAGTTTCCGGAAACCTGCACTGCAGAAACAAGCGAAGAAGGGAAAAGATGCCCGTTGGATATTCTCTCTGTTGTTGTCAGTTTTTATGCTGCTCTTCCTCAGAACCAGCCAACCCACTCAGAGTATTTTCTGCTCATGGAGCCACAGAAACTCCCTACATAGCTGGGTGTCACATTTTTCTCCTAATCCTGACGAGGCTCAGCTCTGAACAGCAGGAGGAGGAGCCGGCGATCTGGTAAACAGGTTATTTTTAACCCCTAACTTGTTCTCTGAAGTGGACCAGAAGTGCAGCACCCATCATCATCATCCTCATCTGCTGTCGCTGCAACGCTGGGAAACGCAGCCGACTTGCTCTCAGCGCGCAACCAGTCTGGACTTGAGACGGGATCCAGCCAGAACTGTTCAGACGGACTACCAGCGTCAGTCTGACTGCCAGTTGCTGCAGCAACCACCCATACACCTAAATCTGGCTGCAGTTCTCACCATTTAGCCGCTGCACACTGCAAAAACTCAAATCTTACCGCGTATTTCTGCTCTAGTTTCCGGTGCAAATATCTTGAATCACTTGAAACAAGACAAAACTAACTTACAATTAACTTTTCAGCAGATATAGGAGCTTGTTTTGAGTCAATAATCCCTTAATATTGATAAAAAAAAAAAAAGTTCCAGTTATAAGTGAAATAATCAGTCAGTGGAAGAAGATGTTTTAACTTATAATATGGGAAAAATATCTTGCTCCCCTGGCAGATTATTTCACTTATAACTAGAACTTTTTCATTAATATTAAGGAATTATTGACTTAAACAAGCTCCTATATCTGCTGAAAACTACTTGTAAGTTTGTTTTGTCTCATTTCAAATGTGCAAGATATCTGCACCAGAAACTAGAGCAGAAGTACTCGGTAAGATGTTGAGTTTTTGCAGTGCGTGACTAGATTCAGGAATGCTGGAGTCATCGATCTAACGCTGCCAGCTTTGCTTCCAAGAAAAACTGTCAGAAAGCCATTTTAACTGAGATTAGCAGAAACTCTGGCTGCTTGGAAGGACAATTTAAAGAGATGATGACTGGTTTAATATTTCTGCACTTTCAGAGAACAACACATTCCTCCTCTAGGCGACCCGTCGGAGAGTCTTGCCCCTTCTTGTGGTTTCTTGCCAGATGCAAACATGAAAGATACACTTTGATCCACTATGACGACTAACCCACAAACTTTCATCTATTTTTTTTTTTTTTTTTTTTTTTTTGCAATAAACCAGCAAAATGTTGTGCAAAATCAAGAAGTCGTTGATTTTCCTATTTTTCTATTGCAAATAAATTCTGAAAAGTGTGGCATGCTTTTAGCTAATTTTGCATCCTCTAAACCAGGCGTGTCAAAATATTTTTTTTGCTTTCAGCGTGCAAAACATTTAATTGTAAACTCTTCCTTTTTTTACCTCCTCAGCTGTAAATTAAACATGTAAAATTTAAATGAAGCAAAGCGAAGAAGAGCAAATTATTAAAGGGTCTCAGACGTTTGCCTTAATAAAAGAAACGGTTGTTCAGTTTCCTGACTTTTTAGGGTAGAAGATTTACTGTTTTTGTTCCAGGAAATGTTTTTGGTCTATTCCCCCCAACAAAAACCAAAACTTTCTTTAGAAAGCCCTCATTAATTTGGCCAAGCTTAATGACAAATAAAACCTTCTTTAAAGCAAAATAATAATAAAAAGTTTGGTTCTCATTCATTAACCAGGTTTAATCCAAGAATCTGACTTTTTTTTTTTTTTTAGTTTCAGTGAAAGCTTTCATGCTTAGTTTATTTTTGAGCAAATAAAAATGTCACAAATGAGTGTTGTGATTTTATGATTTAGAATTGCATAAAGGCTCTAGTATCTCACATGTTAGAGTAACTCAAAGACAGAATTCGGAGAAAAAAGTCAGAATTCTGAGATTAAAGTCGGAATTCTAGGAAAAATAGTCGGAATTCTGAGAAGAAAAGTCGGAATTCTAGGAAAAATAGTCGGAATTCTGAGAAGGAAAGTCGGAATTCTAGGAAAAATAGTCGGAATTCTGAGATTAAAGTCGGAATTCTCCGTTTTTCAGTGGCCCTAATCCTCTTCTGTAGGGAAGACATTTAAGGAGGTCTCAGATGAAATTGAAATCAGAAGTTCCTCTTTAAGAAAAACGAAAAGTCCTGGTGTGAATTTTCTTGCCGGTTTATTCGGTAGCTGCTCAGAGCAGCGTTCACAGCCCGCTCCCTTGGAAGGAAAGCAACTCCACGCAAGGGTTGTTTCAGGATGCCTCACTGTTGGCACCAAACCGAACTCACGGGATCGCTCAGCTTTTCCTTGTTGGAGAAAATGATTTTCCAGATGTCCCCAACTATGAGACGACGGATCCATCAATGAAGAAATGTTTGCACCAGGCTTCTGCTATCCATCATTGTATTTCCTGCAGAGTTTCCGTCCATTCTTAACGGTTTTATGGGACAGGAGCGGCTTCTTTGCTGCTTTTACAGCCGAAGCTGTGCTCTCTCTCCATGCAGCTTGAAGTTCTAGATCAGGGGTCTTCAACGTTTTTACAATAATCTAGTCTTAGTACTGCATAAAACATGCCTCATTACTGTGCGGTCAACACAAATATTACCCAGCTTTATTTCATTTTTTACTTTAAACATAAATTTGGATACAAAAGTGATGCCCTACTGATGCCATGAACAAACTCAGGCTGGGCGATAAATCAATTTTATCGATTTTAATTTTTGGAAAATGTGGATTATTTATTTATTTATTTATTTATTTTCTCCCCTCCAATGTGCTCAATATCTAAGAGTGATGTCAGTTCTTCTGGGGCGGCCATCTTGTTTGACAAGCGTTTTACAGCTTCTGTTTATTTGGACACAAACGACTGAGTTTATTTTGAAGAAAGAACCACATGGACTGAGCTTCTCACGTTAGAGCTCAACTCTAGAAGCTTTTTTTTTATTACAACGACTTTTTTCTTGTAATTTTAAGACGTTCTTCTTGGAAAATTGTGTCCTTGTTCTGCTAATATTATGACTTTATTCTCGTAATTAAACAAAAGTTCTCGTAGCCTGACCCTGATACTCCATCATTCAGCTCCCAGAAGGGATGATTGAAATAAAAGCCACATTTTGAAAATATTTTCTGTGACTTGCAGTTTCTTTTTTAGAAAAGAAACGAGATGGATAAAATAAAAAATCGATTAAAAATGAAAAAATTGTGGGATTTTATTTTCAAGCCATATCGCCCAGCCCGAGAACAAAATGTTATTTTGCATAAAATGCAGAACTTTAACATAATCAACGGATTTTTGCTCACTCAGTGTCTGAATTGCATTGTTTTAAGCCTCCTTTTATCAATCTACATGTTGGATTCATGTTGATGTGTGTTTAAAGGCTTGACTTTGAATTTAAAAAAAAATATTAATCTAAATCTCATGACCCCACTGCAGTACCTCCATGACCTACTTAGGGCTTGCAACCCCCACATTGAAGACCTCAGATCTAGATCATAAAACTATTCTTTTACCTGCAGTTTCCTGTTTTTAAAACTGTTTTGATGCAAAGCAACTTGTTCTCTTTGGAGGCAACCATTGCTGATTCCAGCAGACGCTGATCTGAAACAGCTAGTCTGCTAATAAGGTTGACTTTTACTGGATTATTTTGTGCAAAAATACTAAATTGCATAACTTTTATGCAAACAAAGCTCTTTGCATAATATTCTAAAAACATTCTGCACTTTTTAGCTCAAATACTGAAGCTGCTCAGATGCAAAACACATCTGGACTTCGCAGAATTGTTTGGCAATGACTGTCTACTGTAAGTTAATACTTTACTTTGGGGGAGTCCAGTTGTTTATCAGGAAAAGACACCAGAAGGTGTTCGTTTCTAACCCTCAGTTTGCTGTGAGAACAAGTTTTCCCAGATGTGATGTTTACTGGGCCTGAAGCCTGCAACTGGACGCTCTTCATTGAAAGCTGCTCTGAGCACACATGGTCTCAGTTTGTGCAGGCAGTAAAAGCCAAGCTGCACGGCTGTTTCTGTGCAAGCGCATTTCTTAGTATAGAGAGAACAAACAGATTATTCCACGGCAGCGAACAGTGAACTCTCCTCCTGCAGCGAGCAGTAAAGGGACTTCCAGGAAAAAGCTGATGGCTGCCCTGTGGCTGGAGGGGAATTAGGTTTCAGTTACCAACCTGCAGCTTGGGCGGCTTCAATAAAAAAAAGAGGAAAAGAAGCGGATATTGTTTTAATGCAATGTACAAATATATATATTTTTTCCTTTACAGTCCGCCCTCACCTCACTGGCTGCGTCTCCCGCAACATGGAGACTTTCTGCTGCAAATGGAGCGTCGGCTCTTTCCAGAACCTCTCAGGACCAAGGGATTTGCGCTTATTCTTCTTCAACAGATTGTAAGGAAAAGCATACTCTTCACGAAGACATGCACCCATCTTTTCCTCCACTTTAACGTTCAACAAGGCTTTTTAAAAATGTGCAAACAAACAGTAGAGTGTGAAAATATGCTTCAGTTTGTGGTTTTAAACCTGAAACATGAACGTAGGGTTAATTATGATGAAACTGTAGCATATCTTATCCAAATGAAGCTCATTATTGTGTTGAGTCAATATTGTTGTTACACCTACACTGTGTACACATCCGTGTCCAAGCCTTATCTGACATATAGTGTACTCAGGCCCATCGGGAGAAACAGGCAAAGTCCACCTGAGGGTTCAAAGTGATGCTGCTCCATTGAAAAGCTTTAAATCCAAACAAATGAATGCAAGTTGAGTTAATGTTTAGTGTTTAATGATTTATTTCAACTGTAATAATTGTAAAGCAGCTTCAACTGGAAGCAGAAGCTCAAATATGGTGGGCTAATCCGCTAACAGCTGAGCTAATTTTTCATTTAGCACTTTAGCTAACTTTGAAGAGTTTAGCTAACTTAGCTTCTCCTAAATTAATTTTTCCAGATAAATTCTAAAGTGCTAATTTACTTGGTTGTTTTGTAAACATTTATAACTTTGTACAGACCAGATTAGTATATTATGCCCTAATAAGTAAAACCCTGGAACTGAAAGAGGGTGTACTAACTTTAGTCCCACCACAACAGGTCCATAACACCTGATATTCTCCACCCTGGCAATGTTTTGCAGCGGGTCAGGTCCTTCAGCCAGCAGAGACACATCCCCAGCATCATAACTTCACTTGTTATAAATCATGTATTTATGAGGTGGGCACACTACCGCTAATCTGCTAATATGCTAATAATGGAGCTAATTTTTCAGTTCTTGCTTTTGTGAGCTTTGAAAATGTTTAGCGCATGTATCCTCACCTAAAATAATTTTTCTGGATAAACTGAAGCACTAATTTAATTGGCTGTTTTATAAACTTGCAGTTAAATAAAGTTCAACATCTGAGTTGAAGTTTTGGTGATGGACTGTTAAGAATTCATCAAGTAGTTAGCCATTTATATCCATGTTCTTATTTTGAAGTGAGTGAAGACCGTTTATGAAGCAGTTCCTCACGTTCTCTCTTTTTTTTTTTTTCCCAATAACTTTATTACAAGAAACAAACATACAGGAACAAAATAAAACACTAACACAAGAGAACAAGATGTAAACATAAATACAATATCTAAGGGCATTATAGAACATTTAAATTATAATGTCAAAATTAAATCAGGACTCGAGGGTTGTAGTCTTTCAAGGGCTGATATAATTTGAATAGAAGTCAGCAGTTTAGTATTAGCTTCTACTAAATACTGTGTTGGTGTAGTGCTTTAGCATTAGCTTCTGCTAAATACCATGTTGGTGTAGTGGTTCAGCATTAGCTTCTGCTAAATACCATGTTGGTGTAGTGCTTTAGCACTAAATATTATGTTTGTGTTGCGTTTTAGCACCAACTTCCGCTAAATACCATGTTAGTGTTGCGATTTAGCATTAGCTTCTGCTAAATACCATGTTGGTGTAGCGCTTTGGGATTAGCCTACACTAAATACTGTGTTGGTGTTATGCTTTAGCATTAGCTTCTGCTAAATACCATGTTGGTGTAGCGCTTTGGGATTAGCCTACACTAAATACTGTGTTAGTGTTATGCTTTAGCATTAGCTTCTGCTAAATACCATGTTGGTGTAGCGCTTTAGCACTAAATACTATGTTGGTGTTGCACTTTAGCGTTAACTTCTGCTAAATGCCATGTTTAGTGTTGCATTTTAGCATTACCTTACACTAAATACTGTGTTGGTGTAGCGCTTTAGCGTTAGTGGAAATAATGTTTATGATTTGTGTTTTAGGGTTAGCGCAGTGCCCACCACTGCTAAGGTTAATCTTTTTATTAGGTGGGGCTGAAGGCTCTAAAATTGTCTCTTGGCTAAGCTAACCTCTCTACCCCCACTTCAAAATTAACACCTTCTAACTCAACTGAAATTTGCAGCTGCCCACATGGCCAAGACAAAAATTGAGGTTTTTATTTTAAAAAACTAAACAATTCTTAAGAAATCTCTTTTTTTATGGTGATTAAGCTAGAAATGCAGAATCAAAACCATCTTCTTCAGGTGCCCTTCAGCCAAAAGATCATCTTTGTTTCCGCCATATATCATAAACTAGTCATCATTGTACTTGTTTGTGTTCCCTTTCTCCCACTTAACAGGCCCCCCACCGCCTCAGAGAAAAACTGGAGTGAATGTCCCCACTACAGCACGGAGAGACCGGACGAGTGCTTCTTCAACGAGAACCACACCACCGTCTGGACGTCCTACACTGTGCAGCTGCGTTCCAGGGACAAAACGCCGTCCCTGTACGACGAGATCTCCTCTCCCTGGAAGACATTGGTGAGTTTACCAGATCCCCGGCGCTGGATTGTTTTCTTGATTCCACTGGAGTGAGATCTTCCACAAGGTGGTGGGCATTAAACAAGAGGGGGGTTAAAAGTCTCACTGTGCTGAGGCTGCATGAACAGGAACATGCTTTATATTTCTTGGACATGCTGTTCTTGCTGCAAGAACAGCATGTTGTTCTCTCAGCCCATGGACAAGCGAGGGCACATGTCTCTGGTGGGTGACAGGGGTGTCCAGCTGGGTTTAGTTATGATTCAAACGTCTGAATGAGCTCCTCAGCATGGCGTCCAGCTCTGCAGGAGTCGGCCGACGGCCCGTTCAGTCCATCCAGGAGTGTCGAAGAAAGGAAACATCTGAAGTGTGAAGATCTCCGACCCTCAAGGAGCGACTTGAGACTCGGCTGGCCTGAGCGTGAAAATCCAGGCCAGAGGCCGTCCGTCCATCCTTCCATCCATCTGTCCTTCCATCCAACAATCCATCCTTGCATCCTTCCATCCATCTGTCCTTCCATTCATCCATCCATCCGACTGTCAATCACTCCATCCATCCTTGCATCAGTCCATCCTCGTATCCCTCCATCCATCCATCTGTCCATCCATCCATCCGACTGTCCTTCTGTCCCTCCGTCTGTCCATCCATCCATCCCCACATATCCATCCATCCATCCAACCAACCATCCAATCATCCATCCCATCAGAAAGAACTAAAGAATTTTTAAAAACCTGGAAATCTTCTCTCTTCATGTAAATTCGATTAATTTACTGATAAAATCTTTGAAATCTTCTCAACTGTTTTATTTGTTCTTCAATAACTGGAAATCCTGAAATATCTAAAATCTAAAACCCACAAACATCCAAGTTTTCCCCACTGAAGGAAGTCTTGGATAATAAACCAAACTTGTCTGCATTGATTGATAAGTGGGATCAACTGGAGAGTCTGTATCTAGTTAAAATACTGCAGGATAGGCCTCGTTTAGGTTCAAGTTGTTTTCTTTTGTTGTCGAGTTGGAGCTTAGCTGTTTCTGCTCTGCAGTGCAACCGGATCCTCCCGTCGGACTGAACTGGACACTGATGAACGTGAGCCTGACCAGCACGCACTTCGACATAATGCTGAGCTGGAAGCCTCCGGAGTCCGCAGACGTGGAGATGGGGTGGATGGCGCTGCAGTACGACGTCCAGTACCGCGAAGTCGGCTCCAACCGCTGGGAAGGGGTGGGTGTCTGTGCGAGTTGCTCCTGTCATGCTTGGGTGGAGAAGCTTGTAATCCTACATCTGAAACCATCTCTGCACCTCAGACCAGCCTTGTGAAAAGCACGCATCGCTCCCTGTTTGGGCTTCAAACCAACGTCAACCATGAGGTCCGGGTTCGCTGCAAAATGCTCGGAGGGAAGGACTTCGGAAACTTTAGCGACTCTGTGTTTATTTACATCCCGTCTAAAGGTAAACTCTTACAAAGGTGTGTTAATTCTGTATCTTTAGAATATTTTCCATTTTGAATTCATTAATTTTGCTTTTTTTGTGTGTGTGTGTGTCCAACAGTTTCAAGATTCCCAGTTATGGCTTTGCTCATCTTTGGAGCTTTATTTTTAGTGGCCATCCTGCTGTTAGTCTTCATTTCACAGCAAGAAAGGTTAGTATGAGATCATCAGAATCAGAACATTTGTGTGTTGCAACATTTCTCTTGAGTACAAATCAAGAAAATGAAGAAAAGTTTGAGAGTTCTTGTTTTCTTTCCTGCTCCAGGTTGATGTTTATCCTCTTGCCTCCTGTTCCTGGGCCGAAAATACGAGGAATTGACCCGAATCTACTAAAGGCAAGTTTCTACATGCTGTGATGAAGCATTTTGTTCATGAAAGAACTGCTGCTGCAAGAGATCATTAGGAACATGTAGTTTCATTAAGTGTCCATAAAGCATTTTTTGGTGTTAGATATATTCTTTTTTCCATTTTCTCCATTACTGTCAAAGTTTTTGGTTTCAGTCCTCCTCCGATCATGTTAGGATCCCCCCCGCCTCCCATAAAAATACATCCAAATATGGGTCTCAATTGGATATGATATATTATAGCAACAAAACGTAGCAAAAAAAAAAAAAAAAAAAAAAAAAAAAAAGCATAAAATTTCCCCTTAGACAATAATTTATATGGCTGAGCCAATCTTTTATTTAAACTATTATTTAATTTTTTTTACGGGTTACAGACAGTTGGATTTTATTGGTCTAAGATTATATTTTCATACATTTTTCTGTGTTTCTGTAATCGCAGTTTTAGTGTGTTTTCACAGCTGATAGTCCGATAGACTCTGTTCACTGGGGACCAAAATTACATTTGTTACATTTTCAGCTTGCTGCGGTTCTCTTTCATGCTGCAGTGTATCAAACCCACCAAACCCTTTGACCAAGCAGTTCCCCTCCTCGCCTGTGGTGGCGCTGCAGTTAGAACCACTGAAGGAAACGACATGAAAACCTCCAAGACACTGAGCACAACTTTCTTCTTCAGGAAATGGAAACAACAATGGAGCGGAATCAGATTTTAGCGGTTGGAGGATTTCTGTTTTGTCGTTGGTAAAATACGGTCTATTTAGCATTCACATATGCATTCAGACCGAACCAGAGTTCACTTCAGCGAACCAAGACCGAGGTTTGGTTAAAGCGGGGTCTAAACAGGGCTGGTGTGAATCCACCCTGAGATTGTTGTCTTGCTGATTTTGATTACAGATGAGCTACATTTTCCTAGTAGAATTTGAACTGGATGAAGCTAAAACTGATACTAGAGGAGTTCTGGGTTGAACATCTTTACAGACAAAGAAGGTTTTTTTTTTTTCTACCTTAAATGCAAATCTATATATTTTTGTACACTTTGGCTTAATTGCTCCTCTGAGTATGTTGTTCTTTCAGTACATTGTCTTTTTTAGAGTCTGTATCCTCCAGTTAACGATTAATCAATCGCTAAATTAGTTGCCAATCATTTCAATAATCGATTCATCATGATTAATTCGATTAATCATTTCAGCCCTAATCCCATCTTTACTGAGGGTCTGGTCCCATGTGATTTGGTGATCAACTCCCCCTAGTGGTCTGGAGGACTTCCGTTTGTGGAGCGAGGTTTGCAGCGTTTTCCCAAAGCTTGGGGTTCTGGGAAATCATGGATCTCTGAACTGGGTTCGCTTTGTGTTCCAGAAAGGGAAGCTTCGAGAGCTCACAATCCATCCTCACTGGTCCCCCTGACCTGAGGCCGGAGCTGTACAACAACGACCCCTGGGTGGAGTTCATCGACCTGGACATCGAGGAGCACAGCGACAAACTGACGGACGTGGACACGGACTGTCTCGCGGACCGCTCCCTGTCCTCTCGCTGCTCTCCGCACTTGGAGGTCTTCAGAGACGATGACTCTGGTCGCTCCAGCTGCTGCGAGCCGGATCTGCTCAGCGAGTCGAGCCTGTCACCCGTTCATCCTCTCGCCGAAATGTTGTCCCAGACGACCGCCAGGGACCAAGATTCAAGGTTTGTAGTAGCAGACGGCAGAGAGGTGGCGTATACACAGGTCGGCGAGGTCGGCTCATCTGGGAATGTGCTGCTGTCGCCTGAGCAGCTCTCCGTGGTCGAGGTAAATACCAGCAAAGAGAGAGACATGGAGGAGGAGAAAGGAGAGAAACAAGATGGCCTGATGGTGGATAATGCAGATCAGAGAGACTGCACCTCTGAGCTGAAACAGTTAGCCACCACAGAGCTTCCTGATCATCCTGACTCCGTGGCCCAGCTGCCTTTAGCTCCTGTCTACACCGTAGTCGAAGGCGTCGACAGGCAGAACAGCCTCCTGCTGACACCAGACCCAACACCAGGCCCAGCCTGACCATCCCAAAAATCCCAGCTACGCCGGATGGCTACCTGACTCCCGATCTGCTGGGAAGCGTTACACCGTAAATTAGCTGAGCATCCAATCACCAGAACTTTTTCATCTTAAAGGGAGGACAGTTTCTGGAGGTGGACGGTCGAGGCTCCCTGGCTGGATTTCAGCTAGCTTAAAATAGCTTCAGTGGTGTGTGGAGGTCACTTTTACAACTTCAGAGAACCCTGATCAGGAGACTGAAACTTTCAGAGAAACCCGGGCGTTTATAAGCGCCCCAGTGATTTTACACTTTTACACTTTAAACAGCACAGCATAAATAAATAACTCTGCTAAAGCTGCTCGTATCAGTACATGTCTGCGCATAGCAAAGGCAAACAAGATGCTACAGGGATGCACTGGAGATCCCTGGATCTCCAGACCAGGAACTCACTTAAAAAGGGAACAAATACCAGTGGTGGGCACCGCTAACTACAAAGTTAGTTGCGTTAACCCTAAAGCGCTAATCATAAACATTAGTTCTGTTAATGCTAAAGCTAATGCTAAAGCGCTAACTTAAATTCAAATTATATCTGCCTTTGAAAGACTACAACCCTCAAGCACCAATTTAATTTTGACATGATAATTTACATGTTCTATAATGGCCTTAGATATTGTGTTTATTTTGTTTCTTATTTGAAATAAAGTTATTGGGGGGGGAAAGGGTGAACGTGAGGAGTGGAAACGGAACTCCTGCGTCAGTAGTCTTCACCCACGTCAGAATAAGAGCATGAATATAAAGGTCTAACCTCTTGGTGAATTCTTAACAGTCCATCACCAAAACTTCAACACAGATGTTGAACTTTATTAAACTGAAAGTTTACAAAACAGCCAATTAAATTAGTGCCTCAGAGTTTATCCAGAAAATGTAATTTAGGGGAAGATAAATGCGCTAAACATTTTCAAAGCTCACTAAAGCGCTAACTGAAAAATTAGCTCCACTATTAGCGATTAGCGGTAGTGTGCCCACCACTGACAAATACCAACATTTTTGCCTCATAAATACATGATTTATAACAAGTGAAGTTATGATGATGGAGATGTGTCTCTGCTGGCTGAAGGACCTGACCCGCTGCAAAACATTGCCAGGGTGGAGAATATCAGGTGTTATGGACCTGTTGTGGTGGGAATAAAGTTAGTACACCTCTTTCAGTTCCAGGGTTTTACTTATTAGGGCATAATATACTAATCTGGTCTGTACAAAAGTTTTAAATGTATTCAAATCTATTCTTACACTGGAAAAAAAGACTGGCACTAGAGATGTTTTTGAATAATGGGAAATATGACTCGCCACCCAGGACAGCATTTCCTGGGGGAGTTTCCTAACAAATTTCTTTTGCTTATACCCATGTCCTGTCAGAGTGGGACAGGAACTCAATGTGTTGAGCTGTTTTTGGTGTTTTGGACTCCTCTCTAGCTCCAAATCTAAAATACTTAGACTGGTCACACCTCAACTGGGTTCCCTGAGAGACTTTTATTTCTAGTTGTTCTAGAGGTTTTATAGCATTAGGACCACTTTGGATTAAAATGGAGTTTGGTAAAATCTGTAGCTTGGTGTTAATCTTTAGTTTCAAAAATGTGGCAGAAATCTCTTTATATCCAACCTTTCTTTACATATAAAACACAAAACCAAAGGTTTTTTATGTTTCTGATAAGTAATGTAATAAAACGTTGCTGCCGTTTATGCAACAATAATCACTGCCTCTCATGAGATTCCACACAGTTATTGTTTATTTAGCGAATATAAGTCAAAGTAGAAAAGCTGTGTGTGTAAAAGTAAGTACACACCCCTTGAACCAACAGTTTTGTTGAACCAACTACAGCAGCAATAACTCTAAACAGCAAAATTTTCTGACTTTATTGGGGTTTCACAAATTTTCGTCCACTCTTCTTTCCAACATTGCTTCAGTTCATATTTGTTTCTGAACAGCCCCTGAAGGTCCCACCCACAGCATTGTGATCAGGTTGCGGTCTGGACTTTGACTAAGCCATTGCATCAGCTTTATTCGTTCGTATACTCTGCTAAAATTCAAGCAGTTCAGAGTCTGTTGTGTTGCGTTTATTACTATAGAACTTAGTAATGAAACCTTTGAACTGAAGGAACTTGACTGGATGTTGGACATTTAGCTTTTTGTCCGTCGTGCTCACGTTATCGACTAAAAGAAGCTGAAGGTTAGAAATGATCATCGCTATCCAGTTTAACTGCTTTAAAAAGCTGGTTTGACGTCTCAGAAATAATCGAGATTATGAAGGAAACGAGTCAGAAAAGGTCGATGTTTTGACATTTTCTCAAAATCCAGCTGCTCTGTAATCGGCTGCCCAGGTTATAGTGACATAACTCAGCTCTCATGTCATAATTTTGTCTTTGTTCAGTATTAAAACACCAGTATTCGGTTATGCAACTGTTTCTTGCTTTTTCTTTTTCAAACATAATCTGTGAAAACAATAAACAAAGGGTCATGGATTTACTTTATGTATTTAATGTTTTCAGCTTTGTTTTAATTATTTCTATCATGTTTTAGGTCAATGTTTTAAATAAAATTTGCTTTCACTGCTACATAATTTGGTAATGTTGATGTTTACCGTGTTTCATATATGAACCCTTAAAGAGAAAGCAAATAAATTTGCATTTCTCTAATAAAGCATCAGCTGGACTGTAAATTATCCTTTTACTTTGATGCAATATTGCTCTTTTCATTTATTATCTGAAAACTGTGAAATATTTTTGAAGTTTTACATTTTTTCTGTGTATTTTTGCATTTATATGTGATCCTTTACATTCATTGATGCTTTCAGGGTTTTAAATAAGTGGTAATGAAGTTTCTTTTTTTTTAGTTTTCTTCTTCAGTGTCTGGCAATAAATCAGCCAAACGTTTCCTGTCTAACGTGGGAATCATTCCACCAGTGTCTCAAAATAGAGGTTGCTTCAATATTTCCACACAATGTTCTTCCCTGTTGATCTATCTTGTGGAGTGCACCAGTCCCTCCTGCAGCAGTACGTTCCCACAACATGATGCTGCTGCCTCCATACTTCACAATTCCCACTAGTCCAGCAGATAACTGAATATTTCCAAATATCTTGCACATGTGGATAAAAGACCCTCACTTGGCACAGAAGTTCCCAGGGGCTTGCTTTTTTTTTTTTTTTTTTTTTTTTTTTTTTTTTTTTTTTTTAAAAAAACCTTCAACCACTGAAACATTCAAGATGGCCACCATGGTAGTCAAGGGAAATTTATTTTTTGCACTAAATTTGCCAATATTTTTTTTTTACAGATGAATACTTTTGGTTTAAAATCATGCATAATTGGATCCATAGAAATCATATTTACTGATGATTTTTTTTTTCCAAGATGGCCATGATGGTTGTCATGGAAAATTTATTTTTGTACTAAAATAGCCAAATAGATTGTTTTTCGTATCAAATCACAACCTGCAAATTTTGAACCGTAGAAATGATATAACGTTATCTTAATCTTGTGTTTCCTTTTCTGGTGGACATTTTTCAAAATGGCCACCATGGGTGTAATGGAGAATATATGTTTGCAACTGAAACCAGCAGTAGTTATTGCTGATGATTGCTATAGTGGGTGAGCACAGTGAACCAAAAAGACATAAAAAAAACTTAGGGAAGCTAATGCTAAATTGCTAAACGCATGGAAAAAAAAAAAAAACCAAGTGGAAGCCAGCGCTAACCATAGTGTTACACGTCCTTATCTCCTTCCAGCTGATGACTGGTGTGAGACTCGCAAACACTAAAGTCCTCAGTTTCAGTTTTGGCATCTGATTTTGCTGCTTATCAGTTTAATGTTGCATGAATAGGATTAGCATAGCCAAAAACATATGATGTGACAATAAAGTTCATCCAAGTCATTAAAATGAGCAACATGCTATGGCAATAACTGGTTTGAAACCCTTAAAAAAAACGGCAGCCATCTTGAAAAATGGCCGTATCCTGAAATAGAATGGCTAATGGAAAAAATTAAAAATATATGACCTGAGGTCTGAGCATACACGTTTTTATGTTTATATCCACACTTGAAAGATTTTTACAGTAATACGCTGCACTACACCCTCCCAGCGTTTTTCCTCCAAATGTAACATTGTTCTTTATGACCAAACACTTCAGTGTTTGTTTCATTGAACCACAGAAAATGTCTCCAAAAGCTAAGCTCTTTGCCCCTGAGAGCATTTTACACAACTCTAATCTGACAGTTTTTTTTCTTCTCTTTAAGTAATGGCTTCTTCCTCACTGAGCGGCCTTTCAGGCCATCTGTAAATAACGATAATCTCTTACCAGCTTCAGCCAACATCCTCACAAGGTCTTGTAGCTTTTGTGTTCTGGGGTTGATATGCACATTTTGTACCAAAGCACATTCATCTCTGGGACACAGAACCACTAAAACAGGACATGTTTGGTCTCATTTGAATGTCATGCACTGAGAACAAAAGCTATACAGTTCTAAAGAATTGATTGAGCTCCCTGCAAGAAGTTACCTTCAGCCAACAATTCCTGAATGATGGGTAACGTTTTCTTGAAAACTCGAACATTTAGCAAATGTTCAAGGGAGCGGACTGAAAAAAAATGAAGTTGACTTGTGACGTTCCCTGCATGCCGCTTTTTTTCTTAAGCGAACATTTGGACATTTTCAACTTTAAAGAACGTTCACTGGAAACCACTGAAAAGCATTGATGGATCCGTCTTTTTGCCAGCTAGGTAAATGTCAGCGTCTGGAAAGGGAAGCAGCTTCTTTAAGCTCCAACAATAAGGGTCATATTAAATGTAAAAAAAGCATATACAATATACAAGTACAAATAAACAACTTTCCTACAACTGAAGTATTTGTCTTGTTTATTCTGACAGTTCTTTGAAGTGTCCCTGAAAAAGATCTCATTCTGACTGAGAACTGCAAATCTTTTGAAAGAATGTCTCTGGTTCTCATAACACTTCAAATATAATAGTCCAATAATTATTGTAGCCAAAAACAGTTCTTTGTGATACTGCGACATGATATTTCGATTACGATACCTTTGTGATATATTATGCCGCGCTAATTAATTGTTGTACTGTTGAACTGCACTTTATTTATGTCTTGAAAGGACTAATATGCAGTCAATAAATCTGAATATGTGTTCCAATGAGGCTCATTATTCAGATTAAAAGCACCTTTTAATACAACAACCTTTAGGGCAGATATTAAAAATACTTTTCATTAAACCCACATTTCTGTATTAAAATGCTTTTTTTTTTTTTTTTTTTTTTTTTTTTTGCGTTTGTGTTTTTTACACAAAAAGACCATATTGTATTTTCAGGTCGGGGTTAAAATTGCCACTTCTAAGGACCTTTCTATTAATTTTTTTTCAAAACTTTGAGCTTCTAAAGTTCAATCATGTAGTTTTTTTTTTTTTTTCTTTTTTTTTTTTTTTTTTTTTTTTTTTTTTTTTTTTCCACACAACGAACTAAAAAAGTCTTTATTGTACTGTTGTTTAAAAAGTATGTTGATGTGGCCAACTGCAAAACCTCGGATTAAAAATAAATTACAATAATTCAAATGTTTATTATTATTATTATTATTATTATTATTATTATTATTATTATTATTATTATTATTATTATTATTATTATTATTATTATATACTTTTGTTTTAAAGCTGGTTTCCAGGCTCGGTCGTTGAGAAGCTCGCGCTGTTAGCAAAATGGCGGCGGTTCGTTATTGTTATTAGCTGTTAGCTTAGCGTCAGCGACAGATAAGAAACCATAAAACGTATAATTCAAACATTTGTTTGGTGTTTTTTTATCTAGCGGGATGACGAAATTAAACTGTGTGAAACTGGAGGGATTCATGGCGGAATTTGGTCGATTGGAACAGGTAAGTACAGGTAAACTAGCTAAATTTGGACGAAGCCTCTTCATCTGAGTGATAACAGAAAAACGTTTTCTCGACACTTTTTTAATATCCATAACACATGTTAATGAGTCCATTTATATGAAAATAAATCTTTTTCGTTTTGATGTTGTTTGACTTCATGTCCTACTGTCTATTTCATGTTCTAGTTAGTTTGGACATAAAATTTCAAGTCCATTCCTCATATTGTACCTTTGACACGATGTTTAATGTACAACACCATTAAAACTGGGCGAACTTTAACTAAATATCACGACCTACAAGCGTCTTCGGTAAAGTTTTCTTTATTTCCTATGAAACCTGTTTGAATTTTTGTGGAAAAACAAAACATATATCCTATATTCTTTATTTTGGTTTCATGGGTTCCTTGACAGTTTGGGAATGTCTTGGATTTTAATTCCCACGTCTTGGATAACTCAGAAAAAAGAAAGCAGACGGTGGAAATAAATGTATTTTCTAACTTTATGACCTGTCCCATATCTTTCTAATCCATCCAGCCAAGTGCTTTACCATCCATCCATCTCTTTACAGTCGTGGCTTCTGCAACTCTGTGGAAATAAATGGAAAAAAAGTCAATTGTGATCCTCCATGTTTGTAGTTTATAAATTGGCTTAAAAGATTAGTTGGGAACTCTGAAAAGTCTGGAAAAGTACATGGAACATAAAATTGCATGAAAGTAAATGAAAACTATAGGAATCCTGCATCTTACAAATTATAGGATAACTAAGAAGTTAAGTAAAAGTTTACTCGCTGTTTAAAGAATCTGTATTCAGTGTAGAATAACTGAGTCCTTCTGAATATTTCTGTTTTTAAAACAAGGATCCCATCTGAGTGTCTAAATGAAAAGAAACATTACTGTTGCGTTTTTGTGTTTTCAAATTACAAAATGCATTTAAAGAAACTACAGGATTAGATTTGGAACTAGAACTCCTATTCAAATTTGTCAGGATTGCAATGTGCGTACAGGCAGACATTGAATTCAGCATTTTCTCTCTGCTGTCTCTGACAGAAGATTGCAGAGCTTAATAGTGCAAAAAGCTCGCTTGAGATCAGGCTGGAAGATTCCAACAGGCTGGTGAATTTTTATCTCAATAAGGAGGAGAGTCTAATAGATGGGTAGTACTTGTTATTTTAATCCTCAGGCTTTCTTTGTACATCTCCCTTAGTGATGTTTTTGCCAAACAACAGAAGAGTTCACTATTTTCATATCCAAGTGGAAAAGATTATTTTTCAGGAATAATACGACAGAGTATTAGGGACAGACTTAAGAGGGGTTTTTTAAATTACGAGAAGAAAGACACAATATTACCAGAAGAAAGTCGTAAAATTACTAAAAAAAAAAGTTTGTTTTAATGAGAGTTGTCAAGATCTGACACCATGAGCTCGTCTAGGTCCGAGGTTCTTTCCTCGAAACACACTCGGTCGTTTGCCTCGATTGTTGCAGAGTCCTGCTACTGATGATAATTTGATGCTGATGTGTTAAAAGATGAAGGATTTCCTGTTTGTAAAAGTGATACCAAAGTATACTTTACAAGATGCTCAACATTTCTCTTTTTTAATTTTTTCTTGTTTTTCATTTAGGAGTTTTATAATAAAATTGCTACTTCATTCTACCAATATTACGATTTATTCTGGTGATATGAGTTTATTCTTGTATTGTTAGAACTTATTCTCATATTATTACAACTCTATTCTTGTTTTATTATGACATTTGTTGTATTAATATGACTGTATCCTGGTAATATTAGGTCTATTCTCATAATATTATGACTTTTTTATTGTATGACTTTATTCGCGTATTAGAAGACTTTTTTTCTCTTCTTACACTTTATTCTGGTAATATTGTTTTATTCTCGTATTATTACGACTTTATTCTCGTAATATGACTTTGTTGTACGACTTTTATACTTGTATTAAGGCTTTTTTGTCTCTTATTATTCCAACTTTATTCTCATAATTGGCTTTTGTTGTACGAACTTTATTCTCGTAATATTATGACTTAAGTCTTGTAATTTATTTTGATTTTTTTCTTAGCCTGGCCCTAATTCTCCGTTGTAGGAATGACATCTGTGATTTACAGCATTTTAGGTTTTTATTTTCCCTTTTTTTTACTGTATTGTGTCCATTTGCAACTAACTGATTGGATTATAAAAAATCATGCAATAAAAAATTCTTTTATTGCATGATTTTACGGTCATGTTGACGCAGAGAAGGAGCGCCTCCTCGCCGCTGTGGACCTGCTGCATCAGACCCTGCAGGAGCAGAGCGACCTCAGAGGTAAACCGGCACACCTGGAGCTGGGAGGAAGTTCAGATTCCAGCGAGATCTAACCAGAGCTTGGGGAGATGGTGGAAGTTACAGCTAGTCATCACTGACATGGTTTGAATGATTTCTTTCAACAACTGCAGTTTGTGCACCAGTAAAACGAACAGAAATAGCCCTCAACATACGCTGCCACCACCGTGCTTGACCGTTGTACAGAAAGCTTGTGGCAGAGTTGCTGCTTCATAAGAGACATTTAACCAGTTTTTAATGGTAGGTTTTCTATCTATAGCTGTGTTTCCATCAGCGTTTATTGATGCACATTTTGAAGTGTCGCTTTAGAAACAGTTGGTTTGAAATAACTTCCTCAGTTTCAGTATTATTTTATTCTCGTATTATTACGACTTTATTCTCATAATATGACTTTGTTGTACGACTTTATACTTGTATTAGGGCTTTTTCTCGTATTATTACGACTTTTATTTTGTAATATTATGGCTTTATTCTCTTAAAAAGTCATAAAGTTTTTAAGAGAATAAAACTTTGAGGAGTTTTTTGCCTTTTCTCCAGGAGAGATGGAAAACACATTCGCCGAATAAGTTCAGACGCAGCGACGCTCCCATCCACTGGCGGTCCGTGCCTTACCAGAGGCACTGACCTGAAGCCCAGCGCCTCAGCTGGGAGGGGAGGACTCCATTTCTCTGAGATGCGTGGTCCTTGCTCGCTTGCAACCTCTACTTCCTGTTTATTGCATCCGTGCGTCGCGTCAGTGTCTGACAAACTCACGCTCTGCGTCGCCTGGTTGATTCGCTCCAAACCTGCAGATGGAAATGCGCCTAATTCGCTTTTTTTGTGTGTGAAATTTTAAATGTTCGCTCAAAAATTCACGTGATAATTGGATGGAAACATAGCCACTGTTCAAGCCTGTATGTTTAACCTGTGACCGGAGTGGATCAGAGGAAATCTGCTGTAAATTCAAATTTGTGCAACAATTTCTTGTTCCTAAAAATACTTTTTATCTTGGTTCCACCCTGGGAAAAGAACGTTTAACAACATTATTAAAAGCCTTAATCTGTATAAGACATTGATGGTAAGGAAATAGAAACTTCTGCCCGTGTATCCATTGCAGAAGGTGGGATGTTTGCTTTTATTAAAACAATCTGTGTGGATGGGCGAAGCTCCCAAACTACCAATATGAGCTACTAACTACTGGAGTGATTTCTAACAAGCCTGGTGCCGACAGGATTGAGGTTTAGGGGTGAAATATCCTGCTTCGCTGTCGTTTTCAGTGGAGACGAGGAGGCTGAGGAAGGAGATCGTGAATCTGAAGGAAGAGAATGAAAGAACAGCGGAGGTAAGGACAGAGACGGATCCGTCCTCAGGTGTTTGCGTCCAGACGGCTCGCCAGCTGGAAACCGGGCTTTGCTCGCCGAGTTCCCGAACTGCCACAGGGCATCAGAGCCAGAAGAGACTTTTTAAAATTACAGTCGTAGTGGTGGCAGAATAAAGACGCAATACTGCCAGAAGAAAGTCGTAAAATTAGGAGAAAAAAGTCGTTTTAATGAGAAAAGGCCTCGGTAGAGTGACCCAGATGTGACGTGAGCAGAGCAGACTGTGACTCTTTGTCTGAAACAGACTCGGTCGTTTGCTTCCAGGTCCTTCTGCTGGTGTCTGATGCTGATCTGGGAAAACATCAATTATTTACTTACAGCTTAAAACGGATACAGGATGCTCAACATTCCTGGTACCACTGCTTCTTCATGTCGGAGACTTCAAATTCTCACTTGTATTATTACAACTTTATTCTTTTATTACTGTTTTATGCTCATAATATTACGACTGTATTCTCTTATTAGGACTTTATTGTCATATTACAACTATTGTCATATTACGACTTTAGTCGCTTATGATTTTATTCTCTCATCATTACAACTTTACTCATTGTTATGACTTTATTCTCATAATATTACGACTTTATTGTCATATTACGATGTTCTCGTATTATTACGACTTTATTCTCATAATATTACAACTTTGTCACTATGACTTTATTCTTGTATTACGATTTTATGCTCATAATATTACAACTTCATACTTTTTTTGACGATTTTATTCTCTTATTACAACTTTATTCTCATAACATTGCGACTTTTTTCTTGTATCGGTACAACTTTATTTTTATATTATGACTTTATTGTCATTTTATTCTTTTTATTACAACTTTATTCTTGTATTACGACTTTTTTCTCGTAATATTACAACTTTATTGTCATATGACTTTATTCTCATATTACAATTTTATGCTCATAATATTACAACTTCATGCTTTTATTACGATTTTTTTTTCTCTTATTTTTACAACTTTATTTTCACAGTATTACAACTTTTTTCTTGGATTATTATGACTTTATTCTCTTAAGACTGACACATGTATGGAAAGAAACAAAAAAATGACTGAAATAAATGTCATTATTATTGTTTTTTTTGTTTGTTTGTTTTGGGTTTTTTTTGTCATTCTTATTAAATAAAATTTTTTTTCTCGTATTATTACGACTTTTTTCTCAGAATATTACAACTTTATTATCTTATCATGACTTTATTCTCTTATTATGATTTTATTCTCTTGTTATTATGAATTCTCATATTACGATTTTATTCTCGTAATATTACGACTTTATTTCCATATTATTACGACTTTATTCTCGTAATTTAAAAAAAGAACCCAGTCCTCTCTCAGATATGTTGTCATGTAAGAGAGCAGGGCCGGCCCCTCCAGCCTGTTCCTGCCAGGTGTTTGTTTCAGCTGCTTTGCTCCGTGTCAAGGCAGGGAGGGCAGATGTTCAGCAGCTGCTCAGTAAAATGACAGCAGATGAAGACAGACACCAGGGGGCGCTGGAGGCCATGAAACATCAGTGCAGCAGAGAGGTGGAGGAGGCCCACATGGAGGCTTCACAGGCACAGTAAGGCTTTCTCACAGTTTTTGATTCGTTTAATTCTGTTTGGTTTTGACTTCAGATGTTCAGTTCTAGTTAGTTTTCACATTAGTTTAACCATTGTTTAGTTTCAGGTATAGTTTTTTGGCTTTTTTTTGTAATACAAGTTACATACTTGGGGGCAGGACTGGAAAGCAAAAAGGATAGGAATAGCTCTGTGTAAGCAAAATCCCAGAAAACCATCACAGTTTTTTAGAAAATGTGTTCATTTAGGACCATACGTACCAGGCTAGTTTTAAATGCAGAGAAACCAGCCGCCTTCAAGCAGGCCGTGTGTTGAGCTTTTCAAGTTTACTTTTAAGGTCTGTGGGATTTTTTTTCCCTTTAATAAGCCCCCACATACTTTATCCTGTTCCACTGCAACTTGCTTTTATCTAAAACGCAGTTATATTCAAAGTAATCCAAATTTGCTGACCATTTTGAAGCGACTTGACTTGCGTAGCTGCCATCTGCCGCCATAATGCAGCACAGCAAGAAAAACGACAACAACCGGAAACTGGACTTCATACTAATGAGACACACAAATGAAAACTAAGTTCATTTTCTCCATTACTTCAGGTAATTTTAGTTAGTTTTGTGAACACTCATTACAGTTTCAGTCCCTTTTTCCTTTTTTTTTGCAAAGGTTTTTGTTGTTATTTCAGTTAACGAAAAATGTCTTTTTCACATCTAATTTTTCATTATTTGTTAGTTTTTGTGAATGATAATAACCTTACTCAGACATCAGCTTCCACATGTAGCATGACTGAAACTAGTGGCTGATTTGTTCATTTACAAACATTTCTGTACCTTATAACTCAGATAATAAATAAGCTGCAAGATATAAGAAGGGCTGGTCATGTTTTTACTCTCAGTTCGGTCCTGATGAGCTACCGGCTGATTGAAATTCAGTTTTTAGACCTGAATTAACGTCGCAAATAATAGTGTTCAGTGCTTTGCAGAAGTAGTTATACCCTTTGGATGTTTCCATATACTGTTATATCACTTCACAAACCTTAATTTATTTATTGGACTTTGATGTGATGTATCAACACAAAGTAGTTTTGAGTATAAATCTTAAAAGTGTGGTGTACATTTTCTTTTTTAGGCTGCAGAGGACCTGAAACTAGGGTTGAGGTTCTCCTTCCAGCAGGACAACCACCCTAAATATACAGCCTGAGATACAATCGGATGGCTTAATTCAAAGCATATTCATGTGTTAGAATGGCCTAGTCAAAGTCCAGACTGAAGTCTAGCTAAGAAGACTTGAACTTTTCTTTTTATGGACACTCTCCATCCAGTCTGTCTCAGCTGGAGCTGTTTTGTTAAGTAGATTGGGCCAAAATTTTAGATCCATTGTCTAAAAGACAAAAGTGTACTGGATAAAATGTCACACCGCACTTTCCAGATTTTATTTGTAGAAAAAATGTTCTTAGAATGTTATTTCCTTCCGTTTTATAGTCATGTACTATTTTATGTTCATGTATCGTATAAAAACCCAATAAGTTACATCAAAGTTTGCTTTTCTTGTCTGAAAAGGGTTCATGTAAAGTAGTTTTCTGTGAAAAGGCAGACGACCTGTGATTTGCATTTTGCGCTTTTGGCTCGTTGTTGCGTTTCAAGTGGAAACTAAAGATGCAGAGGGTGAGGAGGGCTACTGGAGGAAAAACATCTGGACCTGGAGGAGATGAAGAAGAGGCTGAAGGAGCAGGAGAGGGAGCGGCAGAGCGAGCTCCTCAAGTTACAGATTGGAAGGTCAGTAAAAACAGCTACTTTTGGAAATCATTATCTATAATTATGTTATAAACGGTTACTCTACTCTTGGTGCTGCTTTTGACTTTCATTTCTGGAGGAACACCTGTCAGAAATATTAAACCTTTGTGTTTACTCTATAGAAATGGGTTAAAATGAATAGATTAATCCTGAAATGTGAAACTTTATGACAAGAGAAATGTTTAGAAACATGATTTAGTTTGAAGTAGATTGTTAAATCTGCCTGAGATGATGTCTGAGTGGGAGCCTGGTGTTGATCCCACAGTAAGAAGACCTCCAGTTTGACCTGTTTGTTTGCGTTTTTCCTTGTGGTTTCTAACAGTTTGGTGCGAAGTTAGCGCGAGGTTCAGAGTTCAGCCCAGAGGAGCCAGCAGCAGCAGCTTCATGGATCCAGCCTTCTTCCTCAGAGTGTCTTCAAACGGGTGAGCCAGGAACATCAGCTTTAAGCATGCAGCAGCCGAGCACTCACGCCACAGTTAAAGAATTGAAAATAAATGTCAGAGATTGACCCAGATCTTTGCTGTGTGTGTGGTGTTGCATTAGAAGCTGCAGTTTTTCCAGGAGGAGAAGAATAAAGAGATTGCTGCTCTACGTCAGAGGAATCAAGGAGCTGGAGGAGAGCCAGCGTGCCGGGAGCCTCGGCGCAGCTTCCATGTGAGAGGAGGAAGTTCTAGTTTTGTCTGTCAGACATGTTCAGAAATGTTTGAATTCATCTCAGAGTGTCGTAACTGCATCATCCTCGTGTTGGTCTTCTTCTTCCCCTCTTTCCTCTCCGGGAGCACGTTTAAACCCACGGCTGCACGGTCCGTATGAGGCTCTAATCCAATTAGAGTCCAGCAGTGGAGGAGAGCACTGCTGATGAAACACTAATCCAGTTCTTGCAGTTACAGTTTGTATCGGTTTCCATTCAGAGAAATAAATCAGTTGATTGCTTTCCATAAATTTAACTTTAAAAATCTCTATGTTTGGTTGATGTTGGATGATGTTTTGAGAGCTTGAAAAGGTTTTCTTCACTGGACATATGTTAGAATAAGAAGTACACACTTCCCTGTCTGGCAAACTAAGTACATCCACCTTTAGCAGGAAATACTTTTTCAGTATATAGCGATATATTGGAGTTTTGGTCTAATCTTCTTGAGTTTTGCAGATATTTTTTTTCTGCAACTCTGAAGGTCCCATAGAGCTGGTCTGGACCTCTTCACATTTGGACCAGTTGCTAAGACATGTAACCGTAGCAACAAAGGTATTGTTTTTACAACCAGGAGCAGCTGATTAGCTTCTCAAAAGCTCAAATAATACCTGAACGACAACTCCCAAATCCCCAGAGGAGTTGAAATGAAGATGGATGCAGAGAGAGAAGGAGTAAGTTCAAACCATCTCTTACATCCATCATAACCCCCAACCCAGCATCTCTCCAACTGAGGAGCGTCAAAAGCAAAGGAGTTGGATTAGGCAGAGCCAGCTAACAGCTGATGGTGTCATCCAGGACATGTTTGCTGTGGAATATCGTCTTTGCTGCCCAGAAGTCGAGCTGCTATTCATGACACCCATGGGACTGTCATACAGCAACAGTCTTCAGTCAGAGGCTTCTTCAGATTCAAGACTGACTGCTACTGGACAATGACTCTTTGAAGATTGGGGCTGAAACGATCCGTCGGATTAATTGTGATGAATCAATTTTTGAAATAATTGTCAACTAATTTAGCAATCGATTAATCGCTAACTGGAGAATACAGAATCAAAAAAAGTCAATTTGCTGAAAGAACAACATATTCAAAGCAGTACTTTGGCCAAAACTGTACAAAAAAATTATATATTTTGCATTTAAGATGAAAAAATATCTTTGTCTGTAAATATGTTCAACCCAGAACTCCTTAAGTGGTAGTTGTAATTTCACGTGGTTCAAATTCTGTAAAAAAAAAAAGATTGTTAAGTACGGAAGGCAAGAGAGGTCTTACTCGCTTGTTTTTTTTTTCCCGGTGGTTTTTCTGTCAGTATAATGACTAACGAGTACAGTTTCTTCTCGAGACAAACGAGATAATTATTGCCGTTATCACGAATAACGATGATCAGTTTCTGGAGATAAACGAGGTAATTTCCTGATAGTTTGATCATACGACCCACGACGTGATGTTATTATGGCTTACCTATCACTTATTCACAGAATTAACACATGCATGCCATGACTTAGAAGTCCTCTGAATGATGGAATCAGGTTTCAACACACACCAATCATCTCGTGATCTCGAGAAGACCATCAGAAAAAAAATTTAATGCAACCACATTCGCTCTCAGTTTTTCTGTATAAAGCGCCTTTTGCTGTCCATTTATTAATCGGTTAATCCAAAAAACCAGATCAGCCTCAACTGTACTGAGGTTAAGCCGAAAGGGCTGAGCTTTTCACCTGCTCATGTTAAAAGTCAACTAAAGAAACGCTGTTTATTTCATTTTAGGCAAGAAAATGTTTTTTTTTTTTTGTTTTGTTTTTTTTATTATTTAAAAAGGAGTTGAATTATTTGTTTATTTGCATTTTATGTATTTCTGATATTGTATGAAATAAGCTTCAGTGGTTAAATGAAAATCTGCAAAATGTGCTGATTTTTATCCGATTAATCGTCAGAATGATCGATTACTAAAATAATCGTTAGTGGCAAGCCCTATTGAAGATACTTAGATGATATGAGTTACACAACATGTAATTGCCCTTTGACAGACATGAATGAAGCTCTTGGGGTTTTTTTTTTTTTTTTAGATGTCCATGAGCATTGAGCGCTCTGACCTCGACATCAACTCCTGGGAACAATGGCAGCTGTCTTACATCAGTCAGTTTGAACATGATTATTGCTGACAGATCTTTCTGTTTTTAATTATCAGCAGAACCAGGTTGAAGCGAGGGATTTACTTTTCGCTGCTCCTCACAGAGGGCGTACCCACCTGAATGGAGCTGCTCCACCAGCCGAGGTGCTGATCTCGTTCTCTCTAATCTGTTTATGTCTCTGCTCTGCAACCACCGGTCTAAACTGGACTCCTCCGTCTAATCCTGGACGAGAACATCAGGTAATACTGTTGCATAAACGTTTCATCTTCACCAACTCAGGAGCTCAGCACTTGCGGGAATAAAACGCCCATTTCCTCTCACACACCTGAGCTCAAACTGCATCATTATCCCAATGTTGTGTTGATTTTACCAAACACAGAAGCGGCTTGTTTTTATTCTGGTTCTGTCCATATGTTGTGTTTCTGTTTAAATGGAGCGGGTCAGACTTAAATTCAAACAGGATTAGAGACCATGGATACCATCTTGACCTTCGTCTTTTGCTGGAGGGAATGAAGAGTGTGGCTGTGACGTCAGATGTAGCCCTCCTCCTCCCTGTCTGCTGTGTGTTGGGTCAACAGTCTACAGTTCTGTTGGAAAGGAAAGAGGTGGAAGCGACGATGTTCTGACCTCAGCAATGTAAGAAAGTCCTGGTTTTCTGGGTCCGTCTGGGCCGGACTGTTTGGAGAGAGCTCCATCCACGGCCATGTTCTGAAGAAGAGGGACAGTTAGGACAGCTGGTGAGAACTTTACTTTTAATCTATCTGCAAAAACTTTAGGACTGCAGAGTCTGTGTCTTAATAGAGGCCTGTGTGTGATTATTAATGGATCTCATTGCAAAAGTAATCACACCATAACTTTAACCCTTATGGACTAGTGATGCTAATTAGCTTCATACCTCTTTTGATGTGAATACAGCCAACATGGTACATAAGGCTGTGTTCGAGTTATCCTCGGAAACTGAGAAATTCCAACTTCCCAGTTGTAAAAGTCAACTGGGGCCGCCCTCCAAAGTGGGATTTCTCGCTGGGAGCTACTCCGACTACCCCCAGTTACGGCTTGTATGGCCAATGTTGCGTTCAATATGACCACTTCCTCGCATCAACAGTAGTAATATGTGGTGGGAAATATGTTATTTACAAGGTACACGTAAGACTACGTCTAAAATCAATTTTACATGTAGCGCCTGCAACACTGAAGGGAAAAAATTAAAAGTGGCGTTTGCTTCTGGACAGTAAAGCTTAAAATGACGTTGGGTGTTAGAGGTACTGGAAACTATGTCCATGGGCGCCATGTTGAAAATTTTGACTTCTTAACAAAAACGTACGTTACCCTCAGGTCTGACATCCAAACCCCGTTCCGAGTTACAATTTCTCAGGTAAATCGAACGCAGCATAATACTTCCAATTATTGATTGATGCCACTCATACTATATAGAAGTGCTTTGACACCATCAGAGTGTGAACTGCACGCCCTGTTTATGGAGCTTTGCTGACAAACTCAGAAAATAATCTTAACCCCTGATCTTAATTGTCCAATAAAAAATATATATTTAGGCTTACCAATGTCTTCTACATACGATATATTAAAATAGACAATGTGTGACCGAAATTTATAAAAGTTATTTCTAATTTGAATATGAAGCTTTTAGCGACACTCAGCAACTAAGGGGTTGTAAATCAGCAATACCTGTATTAATTCAATTTATTTCTATAGCACTAATTCACAACAAATGTCAGTCTCGAGACACTTTACAAAAGTCATTCCATTTCTATCACACATACATTCCAACTGATCCTAGTTATCAAACAGTGCATTAAGTTCAGTTAATTATTCAGATTAGTTTAAAAGTTTTATATCTAATGGAAACCCAGCAAGCATCGAGTCATTGACTTGCAGCATGAACGTAGTACCAGCAATCTCTCACTCCAAGCATTGTAAAAGTCTCTTTTATCCTTTGCTTCGTTATATTTTTCTTCAAAGAAGCCTTGACTTCCTTTATTAGGACTTAAAGTGGCCTTAATCGACCGTTGTCCCGTCTTCCTTGAGGTCATTTAGACTTTCTGGCTGTTGGTAAGGAAAACACGAAGAAATGTTGGGTGGTTTAACCCTGAAAGACCCAGACTTAGAAAAACATGACAAAGTTCAACCTTGTAGATGGTTTTGTAGGAGTACTTTTTCACATTTTTTTGGGTTTTGTAAGGTTTTATGAAACTGTAATATAAAATATAATAGAAAATTATTTTTGCATTTTGGACAGGTGATGCACAAAAATCACATATGTACACATGTTCTCGTCATTGTAATTGTCACCAAAAAAATTTGAAGACATTTGACTTATTTTCTTTTTGATTAATCCGGTACAGTGAGTCACATATATTCACAGGGATCGTGTTCAGCCAAAAGTTTTCAAGTTGTGGTAGTTTGTGGCCCTGTGAGGGGAACTTAAATGCAAATTTCTCATCCAATAACAGGGTGCCTTCTCATCCTTGAAAAGTCTTAAATTCATGTGTCTAAAATTAATGCCTTAAAAAGTCTTAAATTTGTTTAAAAAACTTAATTCTTTTAATTTCATATTTCTATGTAGTTTTTTGGGGGTTGCGGAGCTTTTCTGTCAGGCAAAAGTTTGAGTCGCCCGCAGACATCTTCATTCTGTTTTGTGACTCGAGGCGGTTGAGGCTACTGCTAACTAGCTGCTAATACACCCTTGCTAGCTAGCTTTTTTGTGTCAGTCATTGATTAAGAGCAAATCTATTGGCAGTTGGCTGGACAACGTTTGTCTTCGCCACTGGTTCACTTCTGTTGCCAACCCAGATGATACTAGGTGCATTCTGGGTAAAACTGCTTAGCACTACTACATGAAATATGCGGTTTTATTATGTTAATTTTCTTTCGTGATACAGTTTCAGACTTAATGGTCTTAAAAAGCCTTAAATTTGAGTTGATGAAACCTGCAGAAACCCTGCAATAGCTTTCCAAGACTGAACAATAGGGTTCAATCTCTAAGTTTGGGTTAAAAAGTCAATATTTATACAATTTTTCTGTTTGAAATAGAGATGTTGTAATATTACAACACTGGGGCTTCCAAGGTTAAGACTTTCCCACAGCTGTAGAGGCGTAAGAAGTCCTCCTGTGTCTGTTGTGCAGAGATGCCTGGAAGCCAGTACCAGGTAACGCGCATGAGGCTCAGCCACAGCCTGTACAGCCTGACGGACAGCTCAGACGGCAGCCATGAGGAGGAGCAGGGCAACACCTCGCTGCGCCTCACGCCCCTGCAGAAGCTCACTGCGGCCATGTGCAAAAGACGAGAAACCATCAAGGAGCTGATCATCGGCCGCAGGGTGGGCTTCTACAAGGTCCCGAGGGGAGATCGGCTACGGGACCTTCTCCAGGGTCAAACTGGTCTTTCCACGCCCTGACCAAAGGTAGATGAGACTCCGTAGCTTCATCTGCTCATCTCATTCATACGTCTAGCTTTACCCTCTCCGTTTCTCTCCAGACAAAGTGGCTTTGAAGATCCTGGACCGGGCGAGGCTGGATGCCCATGCCAGCGGCTGCTCTCCAGGGAGATCAGCAGCATGGAGTCCCTGCAGACACCCCAACGTGATCCGGCTGTACGAGGTGGTGGAGACGCCGAGCCGCCTCTTCCTGGTGCTGGAGTACGCCGGAGGAGGGGATCTCCACAATCGGATCTGCAGCGAGGGGAAGCTGTGCGACAAACACCAGCAAGATCACCTTCCGCCCAGGTCCTCTCTGCTGTCAAATACATGGTTGGGTGATTTATGCCTGCATCTCATCAGTTCATCGGAAATCATACCTTTTAGATCCAACTGTTGTTTTCAGAAATATAAGAAACTGGCAGTGGTAGGCTCTGCTAATTAAAAAGTTAGTTACACTTACCCTAAATCGCTAATCATAAACATTAGTTCCCGCCAATGCTAAAATGCTATATTACACGGTATTTAGCAGATGCTAATGCTAAATTTGCTAAAGCTGAACAGGGTGTCCACGCTTCCTTAAAAGTTTTAAAATGTCTTAAATTCATTTAAAAAAATGTAATTGGGGCTTAAAGCTGCAGTATGTAACTTTTATGAAAAATATTTTTTTGCATATTTGTTAAAATCATCATGTCGTGACAGTATAAGACAGATAATCTGTGAGAAAAAATCCAGCTCCTCTCCTCTGCCTTCTCCAGTACTCCCAGTACTACCTGCAGAAATACACCACTCAGTCAGAAACAACCAATCAGAGCCAGGAGGAGGGTCTTAGTGCTGCCAATCACCCTTGTGTGCACGCGGCTCACACACTCCCCCTGCTCTCTGCTACGCTACAGCTGGTTCACTACAACATTGCCTGATGCTAATGCTAATGCTAGTTAGCATGGCCACCTATGATGGCGGATAAACAGTTTTCCTGGAACGGTGAGGTTGTTTTTCCACCATTAGCACATTTAGCAGCGCGAACACGAGGGTGGACTGGCAATGCTAAGCCCCTCCTCCTGGCTCTGATTGGTTGTTTCAGGTCGGGGCGGAGCATTTCTTTAGACGGCAACAGCAGCTCAGGGAGGAGGAAGGAGGAGCTCCTTCTTTACACAGATTATCTGCCTCAGACCAAACTGTCAGGACATGGAGACGGTTTTAACAAATGTATGCAAAAAAACAGATTTTTGTAAAAGTTACATACTGCGCTTTAAATATATTAATCACAAGTCTTAAATTTTGTTGTGACAAGGACTATTTAATCCAATATATGTTGTTTTTTTTCTTTGGACTTTTCTGTCTGGCAAAAGTTTGAGTCCCCCGCAGACATCTTTATTGTATTCTGTGACTCCAGGTGATTGAGGCTACTGGTAATGAGCTGCTAGCTGCTAATATACCATAGTTTAGCTAGCTAGCTTTTTTTGCATCTATAATGGGTGATGGGCTTAGCACGCCTATCATGACTCAGGGTGAACACACGGGACGCGACAGCAACAAAAATTGAACATTTTTTGAACAAAAAATGAACAAAATTGAACATTTGAACATTTTTCAACTTGTGAGCAAAAGCGCTAAAAGAAAAATTAGCTCCTCTGTTAGCACATTATTAGCTCCTCAGTTAGCACATTAGTAGCTCTTCTGTTAGCACATTATTACCTCTTCTGTTAGCACGTTATTGGCTCCTCTCTTAGCACAATATGTAGAGACAAATTTCTTTGTTGCACTTTAATATGTCACGCCATAATACGATGCCCCACCTACTGGTTAATCAGAGTAATTGCAGGGAAAATCCATCTGTTCTTTGCCCAGTCCAGTCTGCTCTGTCTTCTTGCTCCCTTCTCTCCAGTGATGCCTGGAGGCTGAGATGGGTTAATTTTATGTCTGAACTCTCCCGTGTTTTGGATCGCTATCCTGCGGAAATAACGTCCCCGCTTTCAGTCTGCAGGCATAGGCTAACCAGAGTTTAAGTCAAGCTGTCGTTGGGATTTGTTTCAGTGCAGCAAATCGTCTCCTTCCAGAACGGCGTGAAGGCTGCACATCAGCGGTTCTGGAGGTTCAGGCCCGTCTGACCCGTCTCTGTTTTGCTCTGCAGCACAACATGAACATCATCCACCGCGACCTGAAAAGCAGAGAATCGTCCTGTTCACCAGCGGGCGGCTGCGTGAAGGTTGCCGACTTTGGCTTCAGCAACCCGGGTGTCGGGTCGCGGCAGCCGCCCTGGACACCTTCTGCGGCTCGCCCCCCTACGCTGCTCCGGAGCTCTTCAAGGACGACTGCTACCTGGGGCCCCCCGTAGACGTGTGGGCCATGGGGGTTCTGCTCTTCTTCATGGTGACCGGCACCATGCCGTTCCGGGCGGACACCATGGGCAAGCTGCGGCGCTGCATCATCGGAGCCAACTACACGATCCCCCCGTGGGTGCCGGGCCCCTGCCAGAGGCTCATCAGGGGCATCCTGAAGCCCGTCCCCGCCGAGCGCTACGCCGTCGACCAGATGCTGGGCTGCGACTGGCTCCTGCCCGTGGAGTTTCCCTGGACGCTGGTGCCCTTCGAGCCGCCGAGCCCCCTGCAGGGCCTGCTGGAGTCGGAGCGCGGGACCCTGGAGGAGGAGGAGGAGGTGGAGGAGGAGGTGAGGAGCGCCCTGGAGGAGCTCGGGTTCACCGCCGAGCACCTCCAGAACCACCAGCTGACGGACAGCCGCAGCCCCGTCACCGGGGTTTACCGCATCCTGCTGCACCGAGCCCAGAAGAGGTGGGGCTGCGACTCCCCGCCGGTGGTCCGGGGGATGGTGAGGGACCCCAAGAGGGAGGGGCTCCGGGCCTATCGGGGCCTCAGGCACACCTCCAAGTTCTGTGTGCTCTCATGACAGACTGCTAACCACACTTTGTTTAGATCCGTGTTTTATACCGAGCTGAACGTTTTAGCGTTGCTTTCATGTCATCATTATTCATGTGAAAGTGCCTGAAAAGCGAAAAATAAAATGGAGGTCAAAGGCAAAACTTGAAATTTAAAGTTTTTATTTTTTTTATTTATTTTTCCAAAAGCCTTTTAAACATCTTCCAGCCATTTTGTTTGAACTTATGTGGCAGACCAACGAGAGGCAGCGCTTCGTTGTCATGCGAAAGGAACTCAGTTCAAACATACTTTATTTATCCCAGATTTAAATATCGTCGCAGCTCATATTGTCCAAGTATCTTCAAAGAGCCGTAGGTGACGATGCTGTGGGCAGGAAGGATCTCCAGTAGCAGTCAGTACCGCAGTGACTCTGGTGAGGCCTCTGACTGAAGACTGTTACGATACGCTTCAAAACCACCAAATGTTACCAAGTTTTTTTGGTCTAGTTTTAGTGCAAATGTCTTGAAAACACTTGAAATAAGACAAAACTAACTTACAAGTAACTTTTCAGCAGATACAGGAGCTGGTTTTAAGTCAGTAATTCCTTAATACTGATGAAAACATTCTAGTTAGAAGTGAAATAATCTGCCAGTGGGACGACACATTTTTCCCATTTTATAAGCTAAAATATCTTGTCCCACTGGCAGATTATTTCACTATAACTTTTTCATCAGTATTAAGGAATTATCGAGTCAAAACAAGCTTCTAAATCTGCTGAAAAGTTACTTGTAAGTTAGTTTTGTTTAATGTCAAGTTAATCAAGATATTTGCACTAGATACTAAACCAGAAATATTTGGTTAGACTTTGTGTTTTTAGAGTGCATGACAGTCTCGTGACCATCATGACACGCTAACAGCTCAGTATCCGGGTAGCAGAGACGATATTCCACAGTAACACATCCTGGACGACACCGTCAGTTGTTGGTAAACTCCGCTAATCCACCTCATTTGCTTTTGCCGCTCCTCTGTAAACCCCTGTCTGGTCGCATGGTTGCAGAGATGTTACAGTGGACGATATGATGGCTGGAAGAGATGGTTTGAACTTCCTCCTCTGGGGTTTGGGCTCGGAGTTCAGGATTTATTTGAGGTTTTAAGGTGCTAATCAGCTGTAAAAGTGTTTAAAAAAAACAAAAAACAAAACAATAACTTGTTGCCACGGTTACGCATCATAGCTGTCTTAAAGTTAAAAAAATAAGAGCAAAAATCCTCCATCTGAAGCCAGAGGGACTGATTGTCCAAAAAATGATGAACAAACATCTTGAAAGAGAACAAATCAGAACCAACGTAACAGAGCTGCTCCGACCTGCTGCCACCATCGCCTCCATCCAGTCTGACTGAGCTTGAGCTCTTTTGGTCCCTGCATGTCTGAAGCAGCCTGTTTCTACAGAGCACTGACTCAAGTGGGCTAAATACAAAGGTACGCAACACTTTACAGATTTAAAAACCCCTGTTTCACCTTCCTTTCAATTTATAGTCATGCATGACTTTGCGTTGCTCACATGAAATCCCAATAAAACAAAGGTTTGTGGGATTAAAGGGGCCGTATTATGCAACTTTCTGGAGCTTTCCATCATGTTATAATATTGTTCCCTCAAAAACATACCTGGAATGTTGCTGTGATTCTTTCATGCATGTTTTAGAAATCCTTTTATCTCCGTGGCAACCATTCATCTGTGCAAAACGCCTGGATGGACCCAGCTCCGCCTTCAGGACGCAGCTCCTCCTCGGAGCTGCAGTTTCCAAGCTTCCGCCTCATAGAGCCCCCCCTCCCCTGTGACTTCCCCACTCAGCTCCTTCAGACTAGCCAGCAGCAATTAGCAAACAGTTGGTGGAAGTGCGCATCTGCTGAGCTCATTATACCAGCCACTTCTCACTGCAATGCTGGTAAACATGTTGTTAAAGGGTTAATAGAGGAGCGCTGTTGTTATGACTTCCTGAAGGTGGAGTTTCAGAAAGAGCAGAAGTTTTTAAAGAGACAGACGCTGAATTTCAAGGCGTTAAATTACAAAGTAAAATTTGTTTAAAGTCATATTTGATATAAACACCATATTTTTAAATAACTGAAGGTATCATAGTTACTGGATTGTGCTGTAAAACGGCACCTTGTCGCTGGAAAATACGTGACACTGCCCCTTTAAGAGGACAAAATTTGAGGAAGTCCAAGGAATATCCAGGAAAAATCAAAGTTTCGTTCCTTTTTTCCTTTCAGAACTGCATCCATTCCCAGTTGAACCAGCTCCTCCTGTGTAGTTTGCTTTGGCTTCGCTTCATTGTTGCAGTGCAGCGCAGGTGGTTCCTGCAGCCCCCCCCCCCCCCAAACACATCTGATCTGATTGTCTCTGTTTACCCAAACTTTCACCAAGTGTCTGCGAGTAAATAACAGCAGCTGGCAGGACGGACCCCTCCCTTCATACCCCTTCTCTTTCTTCTCCCGGGGTCTGACTCCTCCCAGCTCCGCCCCGGCTGACCCCCCCCCCCCCCAGCCGCACCAAGCGGCAGATGGCGCGGCGTGGCACCGGGGACATCTGCGGCCGAGACAATGGGGCCCTGTGTGCGGCCCCGCTATTGTGAGGAGCCTCATAGAGATGCAGATGAAGGAGGAGGAGGCATTTCAGGGAGCAGATGACAGGATTCAGAGCCTGCGATCCAAACGTACTGATCCGCAACGCCCCCCCTCGTTCATCCGAACGCAACACAAAGTGGGAACAGAAGTCCAGAAATGAATCTCCAAGGGTTTTATTGAGTACTTTTCACTTAAATGTTTACAGAGCTCTTATTTCTAACAAAGCTAAAACACATCAGGACATTTTTTTTTTCCTCCAAAAATAACTTAATTTAGTCATTTCTCCGAAGTGGAGCCTGAAGAGTGAATCTTCAGACGACATATTCAAGAAAATAGAACAAAAATATACAAAAACTGAGCAAAAAAACGTTTTAAAAAGTTGATTTTATTCACACAATCAACTTGCAACAACAAAAAAAAAAAACATTTTTAAATAACTAAGTTTAGCATTTTAAAGGAATCAACTCAGCTAAAATGTCATTTTATTCTGGTTACATTGCTTTCAATTCATAGTTTCTAAATTTACATCATAATTGCAGGTAAAAAAAATATTTTTTCCATTTTTTTTCCCTTTTTTCACTCGATTTTTATTCAACATCAAAGTATGTTTTTAATACTTTTATCAATAATTTAATCTAGTCCTTTATCTAAAGTGAAACCTTTGGATAAAGGACTTTTAAAAATATATTTTAGAGTCATTTTTGTCGTTGTTAAATTTCTAAAGTGAAACCTTTAGAGAATTAAGACAATTCTGGAAAGTGGGAAACATTTGCGCTGACTGCAACTGCTGTCATGTTGCTCAGCTAAAGAGGAACATCTGTGAAAAGTCTCTTTCCAAGATGGCCTCTTCTTCCTCAGCACCGCTTCTTCTCCTGCTGCGCGTGCTTCTACGCGGCGACGTCTGCTCTGCGGGACCACAGGATACAGAACTCGCTTCTCCTTCCTCTCCAAACCTCATCCGCACAAAGAATGAGGGTCGACGACGTGCCGCCCCCCCGCCGCATGCCCGACCTCGTTCGCAGAAAGAACGAGGCTCATCTTGGCACGGACGGGTGCAGGGGGCGACGGGTTCCGCGGCGGGACCGGGGGGGGGGTGGGGCCGGCGCCGCGTCGCCTGGACGGGGAATCCTCCTCAGGAGCGTCCAGGGACGAGCCAGAAACAGGACCATCCTGGTCGTCAGGATGAGCATTTCCAGGTAGGACTCGAGCAGGTGAGGAGCAGAGTCCCGGATCAGCGCTCAGGGAGGCTGATCTCGGGAACCCAGTCGTTCAGGCGACGGCTCTCCTCGCAGAACAGGTGGAGCTTCTCCAGAGCCGGATCCTCCCAAGACCCGCCAGCTGGGTTCTGCTCAAACAACAGGAGGAGTTTAGAGGAACGTTGCATTAAACACCTGCTGAGCAGCAGCAGCTCCAGAAAGTTTGAAGAAGGGGGCGGCAGATTCAAAATGTGTGTGTGTGGGGGGGGGTTATTTTGCTGTTAGCGTTTATAGACGCTTAATATAAATAAAAATAACATGCAAATGTTGGAATTTCTTAGTTTCAAGTGGGGAAAAAAATGATCCGAAAGTGCAAAACTGCACTAAAAAAAATGACAATTAATAACTGAATAAATGTTAAGAACTTTAACTAAAAACTATTGATTTATTTATGTTTGTGTGGCACAGTTCCTGTGGCGGAAGTGTACGGCAAATAAAACCAAGGAGTTCCCACTGGGTAGAATTTGTTGATTATTCAATATTTTTGACTTTACTGATAAAAACTAATTAAATTCTGCTTAGTAATTTTGAACTGATAGTGTTTATACAGAAATAAATAAAATGAATAAATACAGTTTTATAAAGATCAACATAATATAAACCAAATTACAGTCATTTTTTATGAATAAGCTACTAATATTTATTTTGTCAATATTAATTTAGCATAAGGTGTAAAAATTAAACATCTTCTGTAATCTTAAGCTCATTGTCTGCTGTTTTAATTTGTATTTATTCGAGTATTTATGGAGGATCGTTGGGTCCCAGCCCCCCTGAGTCCAGCCCTCCGTTTCGCCCCTGAACATACCGTGATGAGGACGCAGTGCGCGTCTTCCTTGTCTCCGACGACGTCGGCCAGACGCTGCATGTCGCTGACTCTGACGATGCTGATGTCGTTGTCGAAGCAGAAGGACTGGATGAGGGTGAAGTGGATCTGCAGGGCGACGTCCCACTCGAACTGCTCGTCCGTGGCCAGGACGCAGAAGGACACGCTGTCCGGGTCTCTGTGGGAGAAACAACGGATCCCGTCAGATCTGATCTGAAACTGTCTGCAGATGAGAAGAAAATGCTGCTCCACACTTACAGGTTCATAACTTTTGCGCACTCGTAGACTCCCACGGTGAGAGCGTCGTTGTCTTTGGCCGACACCAGGACCTCCTCCAGGGCTGCGCCGGCGCACTGAGCGCGCTCGGCGGGCTTCTGGATCAGAACCTCCTCAAAAGTCATGATGCAAGCGGTGAAGTTATTCCAGCAGGAAGAGCGTCTGGAGCGGAGTGGCTTCAGAGCCGCGCAGCAGCTGCGTTTATACCCCGCAGCTCGTGCGGGGACGTGAAAGCGCCGCGCTCTGATTGGCTGGAGCTGAATGGTGCATTGGTATGATAATGCTATTGTCACACTTCGGCTCGTGGCAGATTGATGGGGGTCATGGAGACACGCACGCTCCCCTTTCTGCACGCACACAAAAGGGAAATTTGAGGTTTCTGCAGAATGGAAATTGTCCAAAGTTTTATTTTTTGCAGAAATCCACAACAGTTTCACGTCTCCACGTCATGCATTCATAAAATTCACAAAAATAAACGAATTTGTCATTTTTAAGCCCGAAAGACGACCAGAAGTGCGAAATTGTGTGCGCGCCTTTAAATGTAACCAAGCCAGCATGTTTCCAACTAAAAACCTCGAAGTTGGGAGGGGTATTCCTGCAAGATAAACGAGAAAGTGTGAAGCCCCCACCCCCACGCAGCAGGGCAGGTGGATCAAGCCATCTGTGGGCTAGAAGTGGACCATAAAACAGCCCCCATTGTGTGCACAGAAGCCCCACTTTTTATTATCATCACCCACCAACCCATCCCCACTCCCCACACCCCACTCCTTTATACAAATGCAAATGCACAGCGCGTGCCAGAACTGTGCATACTCCTGCTGGCCCACGCAGACCACGTGGCCATCAGCTGTCCACTTTTCTTTTTTAAATGTTTTTATTTACACCAGTGAAACTTTTACGCGCGACTCTGTAAAAGTCGCGCAGAGGGAGCGGCTCCTGCGCACACAGCGCCTTGCAGAAAGGTTAAACTCACCACAGATATTTTTGCAACGCGCTTTTCAAGAGTGTTTGCGTGCTTTTGTGTTTGCAGAACCACCTTTTGCGGCTGTGACAACGGTAACTCGTGTCTATATCAGCTTTACGCATCTAGAGGCCCAAACGTTCGCCCCAAATAGCTCAGACCACCTTGTCTGGATGGGAAGCGTCTGTAAAAAAAAAACTGTTTTGCAGTTATATTGAACCGGATTTCACAGGATTTTTAGTTCGTGGTATCAGAGTAAAGTGGACTGGATGGATATTTACCCCACATTTTCACTTGCTGCGTTTCCTTTAATTTTGAAATTGCGCAAATTGAAATATAGTAAATAAATTGGCTTAATGGAAACGCGCCATTTAAAAAAAAAAAAAAAAAAAAAAAATCTCCTTTTTGGAGAAAAAGTTTTGGCACCAGCATGAGGTGGTTTTTCGGCCGTATCGAAGTTGGTTTATTTCGCAAAACTGCAATGGAAACACTTTTTTCGCGTCACACGAGTCACATGATCAACAACCGGATGTTGCCACTGGCACAAACCAAGACAGGAAGTAGTTGGCGCGCCGTGGCGCGGCTTGTTTTTAATGACTTATCGCCTGAACAAGCGTATTCACGTGGGATTTTAATTTAATTTCTTATTTAATTGAAACACCGCAAGTACAAAGTTGTGTTTTTCGACATTAGCAGAACATCGACAGAGATTTGCGCACCTTTGTAATGGAAACGCAGCGACTGTTATGTGCTACTTTGCGTTGGTCTGTCACATCCCAATAAAATGAGACGAAATAAGCGGAATTTCAAGGGGTGTACTTACTTTTAAACTATCTTGGAAAACTCTAATTATTGCATGTGTTTTAAATCACCTTAATGTCCAAAAACGCCACCCGTGGATGCGTGATTTCATTTTTACGCACGCTTTTTTTTTTTTTTTGTCGCTGATAGCGTAAATTCGCCCCCATACTTGCGCTCCTTTTATCTGCATGCATTTCGTAAAACCCACATTTTGCGTGAGGCATGCCTGCTGCCGCTGCTGCTGCATGGGTAGCTGAAGTTGGCGCTGATTGATTCAGCGCCATTGTTCTGCGGCAGATGGAGAACTGTCGCTATGAAGGGGAGCGCGCCTCCTCCTGCAGGTCAAACCTCGACCCCCGGGGCTTCAGCCCAGCGTTTGTCTCCGATCCTCCAAATTCTCCAGCCTGTTGTCTGAGTTTTGATTAAATTTAAATGCCAAACAGGACAGATGTTTCCGAACTTCCTCGCTGGAAAGTTTTCACCCCCCTGAAGCCAGAGATCGCCTTCAGTTTTGGGTGCAAACACGTTTTATTTACCAGCAACGCGAACCTTATCTGCGCATATTTCAGTACTGCACCAACATGTTTGTTTGCACACTTTCAGTTTTGCATCTGCGCGCTGGATTCCGAAATGTTAGTCTCCAGGGACGACTCGGATCATCCCGACTGATCCGGACACGGATCTGCGGCAGGAAAGGATCAGCTTACATGGCAACAAGCCGGGCGCGTGCAAATCGATCCAGAGCTTTTGTTGCTTCTGCACATCTGCTCAATGTGGACCCCCCCCCCCCATCCCATCCCATCCCATCCCACCCCCCAACCACCACTACACCTCCTGCAGAGAGCGGCAGGTGTTAGGAGCAAACCCGCAGGTTTCCAGTGCACATCGTGACCTCCTCCCAGTTTGCGCATTTTATCTGATGGGGAGAAGTTGCGCAGCCGCATGTCTGCGTTTTGTTGGACTCCCGAGGCTCAGCAGGTGCTGCCTTTGTCCACCGCCACCCCTCGGGGACAGATGGTGTCCCTCCGCAGCTCTGATAAAGCGAGATAAAACCACGTGATCACCCACCCCCAGATGCCACGCGCCCGGAGTGAGCGAGCAAAAGCGCCGGCGCGTGGCACTTCCTAATCCTACAAAGAGAGAGAAAACACGCTGTGAAATTACCCACGGAGATGGTACTGTGGAAACTCGGCCTCTTCTCGTTTCCTTTGGACTTCGGCTTTTTTCCTCTCATTTGTTGAAACTTTAAAACACTCAGTACTTTGTAGAACCGCGACTTTTCTGAAAATCCTCTGGCGTATGTCTCAGGATGGCGTGCAGCTTGCAAAGTTACGCAGTCAAAAATTAACGGCAATAATTTGGGTTATTTGGCCTGTCAGAGAAAAACAAAATGGAGTCATATTTCAGTCATATTTTCATCATGTTATTCATTCAGTTATAAATGTCAGAGTTTGAAACTAAATATTTAATTATGCTAAATATTTAGTTTGAAGCTAAATATTTCGTTAGCTAGTGAAAAATGTAATTATCAAGCAAAACATTTAGTTAGAAGCTAAATAATTCTTTAGCAAGCTAAATATTTAACTTGAAACTAAATATTTCGTTAGTAGGCTAAATATTTAGTTTGAAGCAAAATATTTTTTGCTGATATTTAGTCTCAAAATTAAATATTTAGTTTGCAAGTTAAATATTTAGTTTGAAACTAAATATTACGTTGGTAGCTCAATATTTAGTTTGAAGCTAAATATTGTGTTAGCAAGCGAAATATTTAGTTTGTTTTAACTAAACATTTAGCACCAAGCTGAATATTTAGTTAAAACAAACTTAATATTTAACCCCAAACTAAATATTTACTAATCAAGCTAACTATTTAGCTGCAAACTATATAGCTAGCTCCTAGATAAATATTGAGCTAATATGCAAATTCACTTGACAATAAGCAAAGGTGAGCTATCAAACTAAAACCTGGGTCTGGTCTGGCAAGTGAATGTGCATATTACCTAAATGTTTAGCTCTGAATTAAATATTTAGCCTCAAACTAAATATGTTTGCTAGTTAAATATTTAGTTTGAAACCCAAAGGTTTTGACCCAAGTCATCCAGTTTAAACGGTGAAATCCTAGCAAGTCCCGAGGAAATGGATGCTATCTTCTGAAAAACATCAGCTGTTATAGCTCCATGTGTGTTTACAGCTGTTCTCAGGAGGAGCATCCCCACTGCATCATCCTGCCACCACCATGCTTAAAGTTCAGTTTTGGTCTCATCCGACCACAGCACCTTCTTCCAGATGTTTGCTGTGTGTCCTGTGGTTTTTTAGGACACTGCAAACAGGTGTTCCATATGTTTCTTTCAACATATGGGCCCCCGTATGTCAACATTGGAGGTTTTAGCCCCCCAGCTGCTAAAAACTCTTACTTTTGCGCCACATTTTTAATGTCAAGCTGCTGAGTTTGGACTTTTTCTGAATTGCTAACTCCAAAATGTTTACTGGGCTGCATCGTGGAACAGTTGGTATCACTGCTGCCTTGCAGCAAGAAGGTCCGGGGTTTCAGTCCTGGTCTTTCCGCATGAAGTTGGCATGTTCTCCCCGTGCATGTGTGGGTTCTCTCCAGGTACTCCAGCAGGTTAACTGGTAGTTTTAGCTCCAAGAAGAAACTGTCTGAGAGGGAGATTGTTTCCAAGGGGAGTTTATTAAAAAGAAAACTCGAGATAGATCCAATAGAAACGCTTTGCAACAATTAGATGCTATCCTGTTTGGGAGGCATCCCAGATAGAAGGCTTCCATGTCCTACCATCACAAACATAAACGTGGAGTTTTCTGAACTGTACTGGGACTAAAACTGGAACTGTGAGGTGGAAGATGTTAACACCAGAGGTACCACTAAGTGTGGAGGCTATACTTCTGTATTTTGTATTTTTGTTTCCATAAAAAGATCAAAATGTTCATTAAAAACATCCAAAGTCGTGTGGTTGGAGCCTCAGATGAAGTTCAGCTGAACTGATGACGTCTTCATGGTTTTCCTTGAGGTCAACACCGATTCCTACGAACCTCCAGCCTGAAATAAAAAGCAGTTATCCTGAAATATTACATTAATTCACTGCAGATATAGAATGTAGAATATAGAATCTAGGCCCACAGCATCACTGTTTCTCCACCGTACTTAACAGTGGTTTCAGAGATTTAAGAGAAAAATGCGCGCAGGACTCTGGAGATTCCCGTGTGGTTTTGGAAGAATAACTTCAAGGTGACAGTTTCTGCATCTAAACCCTTCGGACACGAGCTGCCCCGACTTTCAGAGTTTTCTGAAGGCACGCGTCCCTCAGGGCGCGGAGGGGGCAGCAGTCAGTTGCTGCTTTTGTCCCGAAGGGAACCAATCAGGGGCTGAACGTGTGCCAGCTCTGCAGTATAAAAGCCGGCCGACTCTTAGAGGAAGCACTCGTGTTCTGAGCTCAACTGGGCCGTACGAACCATGAAGGCTCCTGGAAAGTCCCTGAGGGAAGCTCTGGTCTGCGCTCAGAGCGAAGACCGGCTCACTGTTGGAGTCTACGAGAGCGCAAAGATCATGACAGAGTAGGTTGATCTTTTCCTTCTTTTCTTTCATTTTGCGTGAGTTTGTCTCTGCAGCAGCCAACAGAAAGAGCTTTTTCTGTGTCCACAGAGACCCGGACAGCGTGTCCTTCTGCGTCCTGGCCACGGACGAGCAGTTCGAGTGGGACGTCGCCCTGCAGATCCACTTCACCCTCATCCAGTCCTTCTGCTTCGACAACGACATCAGCATCGTCAGAGTCAGCGACATGCAGCGTCTGGCCGACGTCGTCGGAGACAAGGAAGACGCGCACTGTGTCCTCATCACGGTATGTTCAGGGGCGAAACGGAGGGCTGGACTCAGGGGGGCTGGGACCCAACGATCCTCCATAAATACTCGAATAAATACAAATTAAAACAGCAGACAATGAGCTTAAGATTACAGAAGATGTTTAATTTTTACACTTTATGCTAAATTAATATTGACAAAATAAATATTAGTAGCTTATTCATAAAACATGACTGTAATTTGGTTTATATTATGTTGATCTTTATAAAACTGTATTTATTCATTTTATTTATTTCTGTATAAACACTATCAGTTCAAAATTACTAAGCAGAATTTAATTATTTTTTATCAGTAAAGTCAAAAATATTGAATAATCAACAAATTCTACCCAGTGGGAACTCCTTGGTTTTATTTGCCGTACACTTCCGCCACAGGAACTGTGCCACACAAACATAAATAAATCAATAGTTTTTAGTTAAAGTTCTTAACATTTATTCAGTTATTAATTGTCATTTTTTTTAGTGCAGTTTTGCACTTTCGGATCATTTTTTTCCCCACTTGAAACTAAGAAATTCCAACATTTGCATGTTATTTTTATTTATATTAAGCGTCTATAAACGCTAACAGCAAAATAACCCCCCCCCCCCCACACACACACACACATTTTGAATCTGCCGCCCCCTTCTTCAAACTTTCTGGAGCTGCTGCTGCTCAGCAGGTGTTTAATGCAACGTTCCTCTAAACTCCTCCTGTTGTTTGAGCAGAACCCAGCTGGCGGGTCTTGGGAGGACCCGGCTCTGGAGAAGCTCCACCTGTTCTGCGAGGAGAGCCGTCGCCTGAACGACTGGGTTCCCGAGATCAGCCTCCCTGAGCGCTGATCCGGGACTCTGCTCCTCACCTGCTCGAGTCCTACCTGGAAATGCTCATCCTGACGACCAGGATGGTCCTGTTTCTGGCTCGTCCCTGGACGCTCCTGAGGAGGATTCCCCGTCCAGGCGACGCGGCGCCGGCCCCCCTCCCCCCCCGGTCCCGCCGCGGAACCCGTCGCCCCCTGCACCCGTCTGTGCCAAGATGAGCCTCGTTCTTTCTGCGAACGAGGTCGGGCATGCGGCGGGGGGCGGCACGTCGTCGACCCTCATTCTTTGTGCGGATGAGGTTTGGAGAGGAAGGAGAAGCGAGTTCTGTATCCTGTGGTCCCGCAGAGCAGACGTCGCCGCGTAGAAGCACGCGCAGCAGGAGAAGAAGCGGTGCTGAGGAAGAAGAGGCCATCTTGGAAAGAGACTTTTCACAGATGTTCCTCTTTAGCTGAGCAACATGACAGCAGTTGCAGTCAGCGCAAATGTTTCCCACTTTCCAGAATTGTCTTAATTCTCTAAAGGTTTCACTTTAGAAATTTAACAACGACAAAAATGACTCTAAAATATATTTTTAAAAGTCCTTTATCCAAAGGTTTCACTTTAGATAAAGGACTAGATTAAATTATTGATAAAAGTATTAAAAACATACTTTGATGTTGAATACAAATCTGGACCCAAAAGTAAATTGAAAAAAATAAGTTTTACCTGCAACTCTCATTTAAACTTTGCAAATAAACACATCAGTCTCTAAAATAATTTAAATTTAGACAGGATGAGCTGACATGTTTGAACCCCTCTGGTCTGATCCATTCTTAATTCTCTGAAGATTTCTGTATAGAAATTAGTCTGTGACAAAAAGTACTCATAGTCTATATATATATATATATATATATATATATATATATATATATATATATATATATATATATATATATATATATATAATTATAAGTTCAATAATTAATCATTAAGTTCAAATGCATTTTTTCAGTTTTTTTTCTGCAAAATTCAAAATTCAATTCATCACCAAATAATTTGCTGTTCCTTCATTATATATATATATATATATATATATATATATATATATATATATATATATATATATATATATATATATATAGAAAAAAAACTGAAAAAATGCATTTGAACTTTTTATCTCAAATTGATAATGAATTAATTTAATAAGACAATATAAATATGGAGAATTTAGCTCAGTTTTACTTTCAATTGCAAAATGTATGTTAAAAAAATATGAAAAAATTTCAAATATTGTTCACTTGTTTTTGTTACTTGATGTTTTTTGTGTGATTCAGTAAAGTTTTGCTTCAAGTTTTGCGCACTCATTTTTCTTTTGAGTTATTTCAGCTGTCAGGTTTTTTTTTATGATCACTGTATGCTTTGTAATTTTTTGGAAATTGTTAATATGTTACCTTTAGCGTAGCTAGACCCACAAAATGTAAGAAGAAGAAGGCTCACAGCTGTTTTCTTGGAATAAAAACAGTACAACCATCAAACAAGCTACTTTAAAAAGAAACTTATCAGTTTTCCTGTTTAAACAGTTTTAAAATTTGAATAGTTAAAAAAAACAAAAAACATATAGAAGTGTGGTTAAATGACAAGCTAGCACATTTAGCACACAGACACTGGTTGTAAATCTTAACCATTTGCTTGAATAGATTGATTAAACACAACTAATATGTAGCTATTTTGTACCCATGGTAATTCTGTGATTTATTAACATACCAGAAAAGCAAAAATATTCATAAACTGGAGCATATTTTAAAAATTCTTAAAAATATGTAGGACTAACAAGAATCTGCTGCTCAGCTAACAACCTACTAGCTAGCAATATTAGCACACAATCTCTGTCTGCAAATGTAATAAACAGCAGCTAAAATACATGAATGAAACGGCAATTTTTGAAAACATTCACGTGTGACAATTCTGTAAACAGACTTATTTAGCAGAGTTGATAAAAAAAAAAAAAAAAAAAAAAAAAAAAAAATCCAACTATAGCAAGTTTATGAGGCTAGCTTCTCAGCGAGTATAGTAGCTATCCCACTTGGTGTATAGGCATCAGGGTCATAAATATAAATGTAAAACAGTTACCTCAATAGATAAATAAAACAGTGTTTGGTTGACTTTGTAACAGATATCCAGAGACAATAGGAAACAAAAATTGCCATCCTGCTAACTGGCTAATTTATGGTGATATTTATTAGTATACAAGGCTTCTGGTTAGCAAAAACCCAATAAAACATTATTTCTATGTTTTAAAGCAATTTAAACAAATACTGTTGTGTTTACATTTGAACAGAAGCTCAACATATTCCAGCTTCTTTCCCTTACATTAAATGCAGGCAGGATTTTGCTCAGATTTCATGTTGCTGCTTAGCGCACCACCTACTAACTATCACAGTGATGTAGGAGAAAGAGCTGTTCATCTAAATATTCAATTTGTTCTTAAAAAGATGAATAAAACACTTCCTTAAGCTAAATTTAAATTCATATTTTCACCTTTTTTCTATCTCAAGTTTTGGATTTCTCTGCTAGCCACCAACAGCTCATATAGGCTAACGTGCACAAACATCACGGTTCTATCAGTAATTATTGAACAGTTTCTTCAAGAAACAGACAAAATAATGAGCTTCAAAAAAGTGTTTCTGTGGTTTGAAAGATTAGCCATGTATTCCTACATCCAAGTTGCTGAATTTAAATCTCAGAGGCTAGCAAGAGATTTTAGAAACTAGCAGAAGAGTAGGTGAAAGTTTGTTTCCAGGGGCCATATTTAGTTTGTTAAAGCAATCAACAGACCATGAAATAAACTCAGGACATACAAAAAAAATCTTTTCTTACTTGTACTATCTTGCTAACATAATGTTATGTTTTTAACAACTAATGTTATTATGTTAGCATAATATTAGCATGCTAGTTGAAAACATGTTTTTCTGACTTCAAAAACAACTCTTTAAAAACAAAAATACAATCAGGGACAGTTTTGATTTTTTTAAGATTACAGATTAAATTAAGTTATTTTACTCTATTTTTCATGTTTTTGTTGTTGTTGTTTTTTAAGCTCTTTGAGGATGATGTATGAAAATGGCCACCTACTTTCCGAGGACATTAGGCGCAAGCCCATGCAATCTGAGAATTTGCCTTATTTCAGTTATTTCCCAACCGTGTTGATATTTTCTACCCAATTATCTTCCAATACTTGACTTTGCAGTTCAACTCATATACTAAACCAACATCTTTAGCATAGAGATGCTTTAAAAATGAATGAAACTCTATGTTGAGTTGAATAAGAAATCAAGCTAACTCTTGCTAACTGATGTCCACCATCCAATAGGGTTTATGTAATCGTTTGTATGTTTTTAATTTAACATCCCTGGCTTTGTTTTCTTTGGTTTATTGAGGACACTGGTCATCCACCACTCCTTCAGATTACCCACTTTGACAACCAACAATTTGAAGTGGTTTTTTGACCAACTGCAGGAAGCCAATTAAATTTAATGTGGTTTTATCTGGGGTGACAATCTGTGATATTTCACAAGCATCAACCGACCCAAACAGGTATCAGAAGTGGGAATAGAGTGCAATACAAAATTTCATACAATTATATATAATTTAATTTAGTTAGATGTGATATTGGAGCATTTTTGTGACCATGTAACTACTTAATTTATGCAAACACAAAACTACAATGAAAGATAAACTCATCTGCCATGGTCCAACAACACAGATAAGCTGTCAAGGCAACAGCAGCGTTTTAGCTGCATGTTGGTCGACTCAGCTTAATGGATGTGATCTTTTGCTCCTGGCACACGTTGCTTTTTCCTTTCTTTTCTCCCCAATTTGAGGTTCGGAAGCTTCAAGAGTCCTTTGTGTGCTCGGATTGAAACTCTAGAGTCACTCTGACCTGCTTGTTGGCTGTCACTGACCGCTATTGTGGCGTCAACAGCTGCTGCAGCCTCCACGCCCCACTGGGACACCCACACATTTAAGTTCCAACTCCTCCAACCAGTTTAAACCTAACGTTTTCCACAGGATAGAGAAACCAAATCTGACATCTCTGCATTTTAAAAGGGAAAAAAGGCCTTTAAATGAGGCCTTTAAATCTCCACAGCAACCAGCACTGATTACATCTGCCATCCAATTTAATGATGCAAAGAAAACTGTTGGAGAGGAGGAGGAGGAGGAGGCCATGTGCCAGGCACAAGCCGGCTGCCATTCATGCATTCAGAGCCTAATCCTGACAAACAACAGGAGTCAGCAGAAACACATGAAGTCAGCGCGCAGCAGGATGCAGCAGCATCCACTTAGCGTTACATCACCACACTAAGCTGAGCTCTGCTGACTGCAGGCTGCAAAATCTGCCTTAAAGGAAGAGTTCCCCTTCATTTTCCCCTCTAATCTGATTGTATAATGAGAGGTCGACATCTGGGCTAAGGGTTGCTGATAGTCTCCGGAGGAACCAGCAGCTACAGGTCTCTGTGCAACCCTGAATTACAAGCGGCTCTTTCTGAACCCTGATCAACCTCAGCTGCCCTCCGTTTCAACCCCGAGCATTAAGAGCTCTGCTGCTGCAGCCACATGCTGCTTCTCAAGTGTCTTTTCAACATAAAAGCCTCCCTCTCCCTCTCCACCTCCTGAGGCCTTTTTCTTCCCTGCAGGAACAGCAGCAGATGGCAACGAGGAGCTGCAGGCTACCAGTGTCTGTGCTGGGTGTTAAATATCCAGTCCTTTTAGAGCCCAGACTCAAATCACACAGGATTTCACTTTTTACTGCCCCTTGCTATAGCATACACTGCCCGGCTGCTTTTTCAAATTTGTCTTGCAACAAAAAACAAACTGTATTATTTCTATTTTTATTTTTTATTTTGTCCTTTATGTCCAGCAGCAATTTTTGATATCAGCGATATCACTCTTTGAACGATGTGAAAGAGGGCAATATGAATATAAATATCTTTCAGTTGCACTACAAACAGGTTTTCCATTGCTTATTGCTGAAAGCAATAGAAACACTGTTGTGCACAGTGTAAACACTGCAATAAAGACATGGCTGTACAGTGCAGCTGGCTGATGATGTCTGTCATGAGTTGTTAATCTGATTATAGTTTACTAATTAGTGCTAAATTACAGGGCAATTTTTTTTCAAAGTCTCTGGATTGAATTTGATCATCCACAGTTCAAAATCGAAACCCCCCTGCTGGTGAAATGACAACACTACGACACACCGACAGGTCAAAGCTGGACGGAAGAACTGGACCGAAATTTAGTTTCTCAGTAAAAACAAGGTAAAGATTTGAAGTTATTATTTTTTTAAGATCTTGTGGCACTCTTGGCCAGGCATCACCCAGATTTTTATTTCTTATCAGATTCTCAGGTGCAGAACAGGGGGGAGTGGGGGGGTCACCATGAAGCATTTCCTCTGTGATGGATCAACACAGAGGAATCAGTCAAGTGAAGGGAAGTTTATTCGTACAGCACACTTCAGCAGCAAGGCAGTTCAAAGTGCTTTACATCGTAAAAATTTCAGACAGTCACAAGTTATGGAACGAGCAAGAAACATTAGGTTTAGTCAAATGCCATCATCAAAATCATCAAGCAAATATAATTCGAAAATGTTAATCAGTGTTCCACTTACTACTAATCAAAGGCAGCTCTAAACAGATGGGTTTTAGCCTTGATTTAAAGGAACTCAGTGTTTCAGCTGTTTTGCAGTTTTCTGGAAGTTTGTTTCAGGTTAGTGGAGCATAAAAACTGAAAGCTGCTTCTCCATGTTTGGTTCCAGGGATGCAGAGCAGACCAGAACCAGAAGAACTGAGTGGTCTGGAAGGTTGATACGACGACAACAGGTCTTTAATGTATTTTGGTGCTAAGCCGTTCAGTGATTTATAAACTAACAGAAGTATTTTAAAGTCTATTCTCTGAGCTCCAGGGAGCCAGTGGAAGGACTAGAACTGGGGTGATGCGCTCTGTCTTCCTGGTTTTAGTGAAAACACCAGCAGCAGCGTTCTGGATCAGCTGCAGCTGTCTGCTTGATATTTTAGGCAGACCTGTGAAGACACTGTTGCAGTAATCAATGCGACTAAAGATAAACACATCGGTGAGTTTCTGTAGATCTTGTTGAGACATTAGTCCTTTGATCCTGGAGATGTTCTTCAGGTGATAGAAGGCTGACTTTGTAACTGTCTTTATGTGTCTCTGAAGGTTCAGGTCTGAGTCCATCACTTCACCCAGATTTCGGGCCTGATCACTAGTTTCTAGCTGTAATAACTGAAGCTGTGCGCTGACTCTAGATCGTTCCTCTTTAGGTCCAAAGATAATAACTTCAATCTTGTTTCTGTTTAGCTGGAGAAAGTTTTGGCACCTCCACCCATTGATTTGTTCATCTGTTCAGTGATTGGATGGGTTCAGAGTCACCTGGTGATATCATAATGTAGAGCTGTGTATCATCTGCATAGTTATGGTAGCTAATCTCATTACTTGTTATAATCTGAGCTATTGGGAGCATGTAGATATTAAATACGAAGGGTCCCAGATTGAGCCTTGGGGTACTCCACATGTGACTTCTGTCGGTTCCGATGAGAAGTTGCCTATTGACACAAAGAAATCCCTGCTCTTTAGGTAGGATTTGAACCTTTTAAGTACCGTACCAGAGAGTCCGACCCAGCTCTCCAGCCTCTTTAATAACATATCATGGTCAACAGCGTCAAATGCTGCGCTGAGGTCCAACAGAACCAACACTGTGGTTCTTCCACAGTCTGCATTTGTGTGGATGTCATTGAACACTGAATGCACTGTTGTGAAGTGAAAGGAAAATGCTCTAAGTCAGACACAGCAAACATCACCCAGAGAAAAACATTTCCAAGGTTAAAGATGGTGGTGGCAGTATCATGCTGTGGGGAAATCCAAACCTAAAGTTAAATGAGAACAATTGCATGCCACGCTTTTCTTTGTTGGATACATAATAACATCTTTGTATAATTTTCCTTCCATTTCACATTGTGTACTACTTTATGCTTTAGAGGCTAGCATGAGTCGCTAAACTACCCTGAACGAGTGGCTGTGACGCTGCAGAAATCAGTAAAAGCTGAAGAGGTGTGAATACTTTTGCATGTCTCTGTGTTTCAGATGAATAAATGTGCAGAAAACATCTGTTTCAGATATCTGCTGTGTCTGATAGCTATGCTAATCTCCGTTTTAAGCATGCTAATATGTCCTGCTGTCATTACCAGACGCGTGTCTCATTAAAGTCTCGCTCCAGACACACAGTCGTCAGCTGCTGATGCTAATTCCTGCCTCTGATTTGTGATGGAGTCATAATGAATCTGATCATTAATTACGTTAACAAACCAGGCCGCACTTGGAGGAGGGGCTCGGTTTGGACCAACTGGGACTTGCAGCATTCCATAGATTTGTGCAAAAATTGTACTTTTTAATCAGAAATCAAACTTTTTGAGATTTTCTGCTGTATTTTCGTAGTTCCTTGTAGGTATTCTGCAAATTTTGTAAAGCAAACAAGGTGAGTACGCTACTCTGTTGTGTCTTGTTACAACAAAGCCGACTGAAATGTTGTCAAAACACCAATCTGGAGCCTTCAGATCAAATCTCAATGTGTTTTCCATGACAAAACACAAATTCAACATCTTTACTTTCATTTTTCTGTGAGGATTTAGAGAGAAAATCGTGTAATAACTCTAAACTGGAGGCCAGGTTTGAGGCAGTTTCATGATATTCATTGTATGTGCACCTCACCAAAAATAAAACTCACACAAAAAGCTGCAGCCAACACTTCTGCAGCCTCATGAATGGGCACAAAGAGCAGAAAAGCAAAGTGGGAGGGGGCCGTCCTCGCTGGTCCTTTGTGAGGAATAATGGCGAGGTCCAGGAGCAGCTGCTGCTGCTGCTGCTGCACGGGACATTTGAGACGCCTCCTTTCACCCAAAACAAAGTCTGGGGCTGAGAGTGTGCACGGTGTGTGCGAAACAAAAGGCACACTTTGGCATGACCGCATGGAGCTGACTCCCCATTCACCCCCCAGATCAGCAGCAGCAGCAGAGGGGGGGCTGAGGTGAAGCCTTTAAAGTTGACAGGAGTCACAAAGGTCTGCCATATGGATGCAGGGACATCATCTGCTCAGGAGCCACTCAAAGGAAGGCAAAATGAGCCAATCAGAGCTCCAGCTCTGCACATCTGCTCTGCTCGGCAACAACGACGGCCCTCCGATTGGCCGCTGCAGTGGGACACTTCCTCGTCAGCCTGATAGATGAAGAGGAAGACTTGGTTGGATGTGATGGAGAGGAAAAAAGGAATGCATGGTTACCATAAATACAGCTCAAAGCAGATATTTGCATACACTGTAAAAAACAAAACAAAATAAAAGACACAGAACCTTCCTTTCTCACTGTTTCCTGGATTATTTCTGTTTACTAAATGCCAAAGTAAAGAGAGAGAAAGAGAGAGGGTTTTAGAGACGTTTTGAAAACTCCAGAAGTTTACATACATTTTAGTCACTCACTGTAAAAACGCCAAATCTCACCAAGTATTTCTGCTCTAGTTTTATTGCAAATATCTTGCAAACACTTGAAATAAAACAAAACTAACTTACAAGTACATTTTCAGCAGATATAGGAGCTCGTTTTTAGTCAATAATTCCTTCATATTGATGAAAAAGTTCTAGTTAGTTAAGTTAAAACATCTTGTCCCACTGGCAGATTATGTCACTTATGACTAGAACTTTTTCATCAATATGAAGGAATTATTGACTAAAAACGAGCTCCTACATCTGCTGAAAAGTTACTTGGAAGTCAGTTTTGTCTTATTTCACGTTTTCAAGATATTTACAGCAGAAACTTGAGCAGAAATACTTGGTAAGATGTTTTGGGTTTGCTTCCACAGGCCTCTGACCGTAGCTAGCTGTAGCTTTGGCCCATTCCTGCTGACAGAACTGGTGGAACTGGGTCAGGTTCGTAGGCTGCGTTGCTCACACACTTCTATCCACACATTCTCTAAAGGACTGGGATCAGATCTTTGTGATGGTACCTCTATAGAACTTTGTTGTCCTTAAACCGCTTTGTCACCACTTTGGCCGTGTTTGGACGATCCATTTGAACCCACGCTTCAACTTCCTGGCTGATGACTTGAGACGTCGCTTTAATATTTCCAAATAATATTCTTTCTTCACGATAACGTCTATTTTGCGAAGTGCACCAGTCCCTCCTGGCGCAAAAAACCCACACAGCATGATGCTGCCACCCCCGTACTTCATCCGTGGGTTTCCAAGCGTTCATTATGGACGAACAGGTCAATTCAAACTAAGTCTGGGTTTCTGGAATGATGGCTTCTTCCTCTCTGAACGGCCTTTCAGTCTATGTCCAGACAGAACTCATTTCACTGTGGAAAACGCTCTTTTCAGTTTCAGACAGCACCTTTACAAGGTTGTTTGATTAATTCTGGAGATTATTTTCACATTTCACACCAAAACGTTCATCTCTGGTTGATTTGTTTAAAAAAAATTTATGATGTCACACAAGGAAGCAGCAAGTTTAAAAAGCTTCTTTAAAGAACACCCAGAGATGTGCCTGATTTAACTGAAGCATTGTGAATGTACCCAGCAGACACATCTAAAGCTATGTGTTTACAAACTTCTGAATCTGGAGGGGAAAAAATCTCTCTCTCATTATTTTTAACATTTTGACCCTAAAACAGGAAGATTTTAATCTGATTTACTGGCAGACAGGGAGAAAAAAGGTGAACGGTCTTCATAGAAAACCAAACACACTGAAGTTTTCACTTTCAGAAAACAAAATAAAATACAGAATTTAAAATAAACACATGTAAAGGAAATCCTACTTCTGGACTATTCTTCAGCGATTCAGTCAGAAAAGGAAGATCTTATAGAATATGTTTTTCTTTTCTAAACAGATTTTGTTTTTGTGCAAAAATCACAAATCTACTCTGAACTGTGAGCTACTCAGACAAGCCTGCAGCTCTCCAGCGCCCTCCAGGGGAAGAAGACGGAACAAAGAGCTGATTGACGCAAACTTTGCACTTTATATAAATTTCCCTTCAAACATTTTGAGCAGACATGAACATTTTTAAGAGTTTTTTTGACAGACACGTACAGAAGTGGGAGGTAAAGTGGTTTGTTTACATGGTGAGCAGCTCCAGCTTCACTTTATTACATAAGCTGTTAGTTCTTTTCAGGTGACTTTACCGGGTAAAAGTTTTCTATGTTTTATACATTTTTACACATAAAGATCAAAAACACCGTCTCACTGTTTAAAAACTCATTTTAAACAAAATATTTATTACAGTAAACAAAAATGAGAATCACAGTTCAGTAAATGTAAACCGTATTAAACCACGTAAAGTTTTCTCAAACAAAAACATCAGTGACCGGATGACACGTGAAACTGCACCACCTAGTGGAGATGTGTGGGAAGTACCAGCAGCTTCCTGGAGGCTCTTGAGCGCCTCCTGCTGGAATGTGAGGCTGGGTTGACCCCACTGGCTGACAGAAAGCAACATAGGGGTGAAGAGATACAACAAGAAGAAATATGAAAGAAGGACGAAGAAGAAAGAAAGAAGGAAGCAGCAGAAGAAGAAATAGGCAGCCCTGCAAAACGTCGCTGAGATCAGAAGCTTCTGAGCTCTGAGGGGGAAGCATGATTTGTTTCTATAATAAAAACTGAGTTTCATCCTTAATTTGGAGATGAAATGTTTCAGATGAAGTTTAAAATAAAGCTCCTCGGCAGTAATTAATCCCAGACGTTTGTTTGGATTTTTTTTCCTCCCTTAATAATAAACACCTTCACTTAAAAACTGCATTTTGTGTTCACTTGCGTTGTCTTTGACTAAATTTAAATCGGTCTGATGCTCTGAAACATTGAAGTGTGGCAAAAAAACAAAACAACAAAACATTAAGTCAGGAATTTTTCATACATAGATACATAATCTGTCCTGATTGCCTTTTTATCTGTTCAAAAATATAATAAAGGTTTGATAAATATCAAATAGTGTTTCAGAGAAGCCTTTCTGTGCAGAATTACACAGTGTATGTCTGAGCAGTCGACGTAATTTTGACGTAAAGCTGCTCAAAAAAACACCAGATATACCAGCTTCAGTGTCATCAGCCTATGGCATGCAGATGTCCTCTTCCTGTGCTTACACCCTGCACACCACCTGGTGGCGCCCTTTCTCCTTGACTGAACATGCAGCTGAGCAACCAAACACTCATTTGATGCACAGAGAAAGAAAGAAAAAACCTCGCTAATGCATAACTGTGAGTTTATTGTGAACTTTCTGCAAAAAACGGTCAAAAACGTAGAGTTCAAGTGATGCTACCTCCCACCTGCAGGTGGCAGTGTTTCTTCCTTCTACTCCTCTGCTGCCTCAGCCTTACTTGATGGCAAGTTATAGTCCGCGATCGATGTGGCGAATAAAAAAAAAGTCATATCTAACGTCATACATAAGTGCAAATATTGCTAAATACTTTGCAAATATTTTTAAATTAGCGCCACAAAATCAGTGAATTTAATTGCCAAAAAAAAAAAAAAAAAAAAAAAAAAAAAAAAAAAAAATATCACAAAAACAATCGCGAAACCCCGAAGGGACTGATCTGCGTTCAAAGATGTTCAATATGTACTTATCGATTGCAGACAGCTATTTATGAATATTCTAACAGTTTGCTTTCGGGTTTTATCAATAAATTCAGTCACAAACCGCCCTTGGGATCATTCATGATCTTGATACGTCCCAAAATGAAAGAGTTTGACGCCCTGCTCTGCAGAATCCCCTGACTGAGGCACTTTTTGCAAGAAAACCAGCCTGAAACCTTTCAGTGCGCTTCGAGAGCCACCAGTGGCAGCTTGTATTGCATATTTAGAAAAGTAAACATGTTCACAGTGATGTCATTAGTTCTTTATCAATTAAAAAAAAAACATTCATTCAGTAAATTTCATATTAATGACGCCGTGATTACCTCTTCCATACGTCAGACTCAGTTGTGTTCCCAAACAAAAACACCACCAACAACAATAATTGAGTCCCTGAACGCATCCTAGCACTGCGCCTCCTCCGGTATGGTCCGATAGCGCTGCGGCTGATTCTCCACCATCGGGGAGTCAGTTCTGCCGAACAGGGACGGACGCCTCTTCAGACGCAGGAATCTGCGGGAGGTCACCAGATCTCCGAAGCCCTGGGAGTGGGAGAAGGCGTAGCTGGAGCGCCGGGTGCTGATCCTCCTGGGGGGCGGCCGGTAGGGAGCCGGAGCTGGCTGCCCCTCCTCCCGCGCCTTGTACCTCACCTGGAGACGGACGAGACGGCCCACATTCAGTCTGTTGAGCAAATACTTCCCATAGCAGAAGGACATCAGTGGTGCGAGGAATATTATTGTTGTTTTTTTGCTTGTTTCTTTGTCATTAAACTGCAAACAAAACCGCTTTTTCCTCATGTTCCATAAATACTGCATGAAAGAAAACGTCTTTATTCTGTCATTATAAATGTTTCCCTTGTTTAAAAACCGAGAAAACAAAAAACAAAACAGAAATTAAATGTGATTCTTTAATTTCACTATTTTAAAAACAAGACGATCATCTCCGTTTTCGCGTGTGTTTGGGTTTGGCGGCTCTCCAACCAACTCTGTTTACAATGAAGTCTTTAGATTGTGACCCATGCTGGGTCAGATTATTGATCCTGTTCTTTGCTTTAAGGAAGCAGAGCAGATGTTTGGATAATTATCATCTCGTTCTGGCTGAATTAACACCAGCAACTCGGGCTGAAATGATTAATCGGATTAATCGTCATATCGTCAACTAATTTAGCAACCAATTAATCATAAACCGGAGCACACAGACTCAAAAAAAAGGCCATTTGCTGAAAGAACAACATAGTCAGAGCAGTAATTAAGTCAAAACTGTACAAAAATATAAACATTTTGCATTTAAGATATAAAAAAAAAAACCCTCTTTGTCTGTAAATCCAGTCCACCTAAAACTCTTCAAGTGGCAGTTTTAGCTTCACCTGGTTCAAATTCTGTTTTAAAAAAATCTCCTATTAAGCACCGTTTGCAACCAATTATTAATCAGTTCATCCAAAAAATAACCACCAGATCAGCCCTGCACCGTTATCCCCTTATGTTATTTCATTTTAGGCTATTAAATGTTTATTTTCTCATTTAAAAAATAATTGAATTATTTATTTGCATCCTTAAATGTATTTCTAATATTGTATATAAAAAAAAAAAGGCTTAAGTGGTTAAATAAAAAAATCTGCAGAATGTGTTGATCTTGTTTTCATCCGATTCATCATTAGAATAATTGATTATTTAAATAATCGTCAGTTGCAGCCCTACAAGCAACCCAGCTTTTAAGCACAGCTTAATCCATTGCAAAAGCAGTTTCGATGCATGTTTTGCATCTTTGATGCAGAAAGAAGAGAAAGAAGAAGAACGATGGTCCTACTGGATGCTGGATACCATCCCTTAAGGACTGACTTTGGTCACCCTTGGTTTAAGAGATGGTTCTGGGATGGCCCAGTCCAGGGGTCTGCAACTTTTACAACCCAAAGAGCCATTTTGTCCCTCAGTCCAGCTCAATAAAATGTGTTTAGAGCCACAAATGTTACATGACATTTGAAATAAAAAGACAATTTATGATTATAATTCTGGATAAATATCTAGGAAATTTGTCATTTTTAAAGAACCACTATTTTATTTCTATTTTGAGGTTTTAAAACAAAGAAAAACAAAACTTTTGCAAAAAGAGCATGAATACCTTTTCTACAGGATGTGGATATTTGGGGACAATTATGTTTAAAAAAAAGCACAAAGTTTCCAATCTAATGACACACACAAAAAAAGAGATCTAAAAATACTTCTGGTACTTTTAGTCTCATCATTTTGTGGAAATTTAATGCAATTATTCTTTGAAAAACAGCTGAAACAGCATTTGTTATTAGATTTATCTTTCAAAACATTAGTTGGCTCTTTATCACCTTTAGACAAAAGTTATTAACAGTCATTGTGAAAGCTCTAAAGAGCAACTTGTGGCTCTGGAGGTGCAGGTTGCAGACCCCTGGCCTAGTCAAAGTACTGATCTGAGTGTTTTTTTGTCAGAAAACAGAGCATTTTGAATGACCTGTCACAAAATGGTGCAAACTGAAAGACGACAAAAAGAATGTGGTCAAAGGACATTCAACCAAAATATTGGAGAGGGTGTATGTATATATTTCAACCTTTATATATAATTTTGACGGATTGGGAATTAGAGAAAATCTGCACATTGCAGGTCTCCTTTTATCAGATTACTGCACTTACTTGTGTAAAACAACTGTTCAAACATGTCTACTGAATTTAATATGAGACAGCACAGTGAAAAGGCTGCTGTGGTTCCTCACCTTATCAGTGATGGTGGGACGAAGCTGCGTGAGGAGGAAGCGATAGGCCACCACGGGCAGGACGCAGAGAAGACAAGTCAGGAACAACGTCAGCCACACGTTTGGTTGGCTCAGACTGTTCCTGGCTGTGCCTGAAATGCATTTCAAAAAGGTTTATTCGCACACAGGCAATTTAGACGATACAAAAAAAGAATTTCACTGTCAGCCATCCCTTTGACTGATTTATATTGCTTCTCCCTGTGACTGAAATCCAAACATTTATTGTTCCACATTGTAACCAAAGTCTCACAGATTTGAATCCAGTGCAGAGGTAATAGTGACATCTAGTGGTGAAAACCCCAAACTGTAAATGATCGGTTCTCCCTGGCTCTCTCATGCCTCATTGTAAGGGGTTAGAGGTTATCCTGACCTGCCTCTGTAGATATGCTGCTGTCAGCTTATAGCGAGTTCAGAATGAACGTGATTTGAGCATCAGGGGCGTCTGGTTTACAAGCGAAGTCTATGGTGGACGCGCGCCTAGGGAGGTTGAGAAGTCTGGCGGTGCGTCTCGCGGCAGAGCCTTCAGTGTTCCTGCTTCCCTCTGATAAGAACCAGCTGTTTTGTCCCAGAAAAATCTCTCGGTCCTTGGATTCTCCCAAGACATGTCAAGACGTCTAACATCTCTTCTCTTGTCCAAGGAAATGTCTTGGTCTGGGTTTTTCCAAGACATGTCAAGATGTCTAATGCTGCATTCAGACTGAAAGCGATTTGAGCGTCTGGTTGGTTTGCAAGTGAAGTCTATGGTGGACCTGCGTCTAGAAGTGTCGAGATGTTTTGTGGCGCTTTTTGCACGTCTAGTGCTGCACGTTTTCATATTTCGAACATTTGACAGCATGTCCAAAGTGTCCAGAGTTGGAAAATCTGAACTTTTGCAGCTGGACGGGGAGCGTCAACCAATCAGAGAGACCCCGCTATGTGATGTGGCGGTGCATTTTCCGACAGTATGGAAGGACCATGAGAAGTTGCATCACACAAAGACGACAATGGAGGACAAACTCATCATCGCTACTTGTGTCCGTCCTGGTATCTACGACCAGTTGAGCAGGTTGTCAGGCTGGGTTCAGGTGAGATGAAGATAACTCTGAAAGCGACCCTGGTCAGCGCGCAGCTCCTGGAGTCGGTGGTGAAACTCACCAAACTCAGAACTATGAATTATCTGGTAGATTCAGACACGGTAAAGCCAAGCCGCTCTCTCAGTTTCATCTGTCATTGTACAAAGAGACCGGCAGAGGAAAACAACCAGAAGTCAAGAAGCTCCTCCCAACGAGCGCCTTTCCACACTTGACGCTCAGCTGGGCGTCAAGAGCGATTTTGACGCTCGATATCAAGCGTCTGAATTGAAGTGTTGGATGCTGACCACATTCTTCTCCTACTACTCTCCAACTTGCATTATTTATTTTATTTCAACTGTTAACTTTATATTTTCTCTCAGTTTTTCTCTCACCATAGAAGCTACGCCTGACCTGGCGTTCCATTTAGCAGTGATACCTTCCCAGTGGGAGGTATCGACTGAGATAATGCTGCCAACAACTGCACGCTCTCCCTTTCCAGCAATTAACTTTTTACTTTTCATTAACATAGATAGTACTCCTGGATCAACTCTTCTGTTTCTTTTTTGAGTATCTGCTCAGTCTTCTCAAACCCCCAGTCAGTCGTAGCAGAGAAAGCTCGTACTGAGCCAGGTTCTGGTTCTTCTGGAGGTTTCTTCGTTTTAAAGGGGAGTTTTTCCTCTCCACTCTCGCTACATGCATGCTCGGTTTGAGGGATTGCTGCAAGTCAATGACTCAGTGCAATCTGCTGGGTTTCACTATAAACTTGATGCACCGTAATGTATGGAAGATTGAATTAAAATGACTTTTTTGTAAAGTCCCTTGAGATGACATCTGTTGTGAATTGTCACTATATAAATAAACTGAACACCTTCAATCTAACCCTAAGCATACCTGGTGCCAAAGCTACTAGGTCTGCTCTAGAGTTGTTTGGTTTTAGACATCTGCAATGATAAAATAACACAACATATAAGCTTTTTAATGTTTTTCTTAAGGTGTTATAATTTAAACAATGTTGTTCCACAAGGCTCAACTTTAAGTCCTGTATTTTTTTAATTGTTATATTCTACCATTGGGTGGTGTCATCAATGTCCAACAACACTTCAAGGACAAGCAGCTATAAAACAATGGATAGATGATAGTTTAGTTTTTTGGGGGGTTTTTTGGTTGTTAGGATGCTTGTTCTGTTGTGCGAACTGCTGTAAAAAAAGTTCTTATTTTATGAAAAGGGGTGTATAAAGTTACCTCATCTAAAATGGGTGAGGGTAAAAAAAATGATGCATTTTTTGTACATGAATACCAATTAAAAATATTACATTTAGGAAATTTAAATTGACTTACTAAAATGTAGCGTTTTTGGTGTTTTCTTATAAAAACATTCACTAATGAATGTGCTTGATTACATTTTATCATGGCAATAAGTACTGGACAAACATATGATACATTCGCACAATAAAAAGCCAAATCTACTCACCAATGAAGGGGAAACTGGAGGTGAACATGAAAAAAATGCCATTGCTGAAAAAAGTAAACGTGATGGCAATGTAGACAGCCACGCTGCCCCACACAAAGAAGTGGTTCATTGCTGTCCAGTAATCGGTGTCAAGAAACATCTGAAAAATTAAAAAAAATCAGTTTTTTACAAAATTTTCCTTGGTGATATGTTCAATATTTTAAGAATAATATCATTACGGTGAGTGGTCCCCAAAAATTTCAACCTCCTTTGGTTGCTTCCCTCTGATAAGAACCAGCTGTTTTGTCCCAGAAAAATCTCTTGGTCCTTTGATTCTTCCAAGACATGTCAAGATGGCTAATGCTGCTTTCAGACTGAAAGCGATTTGAGCGTCAGGGATGTCTGGTTTACATGCAAAGTCTATGGTGGACCCACGTCTAGGAGCGTCAAGAAATCTCAAGGCATGTTTCTCGGGTCTAGCGTTGTGCGTTTTATAGCATTTCGTGCATCTGGTGCTGGAAAATCTGAAGTTCTGTTGCTGGATGCAGAGTGTCAACCAATCAGAGAGACTCTGCTACGTGACATAGTGGTGCATTTTCCGACGGGACGGAAGGACCAAGAGCCCATCTACGACCAGTTGAGCTATAACTACAGAGACAGGAATGGAAAGGACCTTGCCTGGAAGAAGAGTCGAGATCTCGGGTCAAAACATTGTTACCACGGTAAACATTTCCCCCATTTGAGCTAGCCAAATCCGTCCAGCACAACGTTGAGCCGCTACTAGTTTTACAGTGAAGAATCAATGCATTTATTTAGAGGAAATGTGCGGTCGATTATGGAAGAGTCTATGTGAAGGATTCAAGTCAAGAGGCTCCTCTTAATGTGCGTCTTTCCACATTTTGCTCAGATGTGCGTCTTGAGCGATTTTGATGCTCAGTTCAAGCATCTGACTTTAAGGTGCTCAAGCATCCCACTTGAAACTTTGAACGCCTTTTTGATGCTCAAATCGTGTTTGGTCTAAACACAGCATAATATCTTGTCTCTTGTCTTAGGAAACCTCTTGGTCTTTGGAGTCTCCCATGACGTGTCAAACCTTCTACAATCTTGCCTCTTTGTCTCAGAAAACTTCTCGTCTATTGGATTTACCCAAGTAATGTACCTCAAGGCTCGCTGAGAAGTTCATCATCTCTGTAAGCCTTTCACCTCAGACCAATAATTTCCCCTTCAAACCATTGACTGTTATGCTAACTCCTTGAGCCAAGGTCAACTATTTTCATTGGTGGCTCTTAAGCTTAATTAAAACCTTCTTGTCGTTATCTCTGAATGTTACACAATGGCTCCACTTCATAATCCTTGATAAACAGACCAAAGTAGGTGCTGGGATCCACTTGGGGATGCAAATCAACAAATGAAGAGTCTTCAGGTTCACAAATCAAAAATAAATTAGAACTATAAAAGCAGATTTAGGATAGCAAGCAGCAGGCGTTACATTACATTGGTAGAATAGGCTGTTTGTTGTCTTTAAATTCCTGTTTAAATGTCTTCTGACTAATGCTTGTGTACTCAACAGATAGAGTCCCAAAATCCTGTTAGGACTATTTTAGGTGTTAGAAGCTGAAAAGTTTGGGAATCACTGTCTTATGACACATTTTTAGATTAAATTGGAGTTCTGAAGAAGTCTTCATGAATTCCACCAGAGGTTTTACTATTCACAGTTATCTATGCCAACATGCATAATTTGAAATATGCTAGAAATGTCTTTTTTTGCCATAACCAAGCACGATGAAATTCGAACAAGACTAACAAATATATAAAAAATGACATTAATAGTGGAGTACACTTCCTAAGAATTTAATCTGTGCCATCATTCTGTTCTACATCAGTGAAGACGAGAACGTCTTACCTGAGCGCTCACCACAATCAGCAGGCTAGTTTGCGTCAACAAAGCAAAGGACTGATAATTCGCTATGTCTTTGCCATCATTCCGGACTGTGTCATACATGGCTGCCCATGGGATAAAGAAGAGGACAAGGGAGGTGCAGCAGCTGGTCATTACACAGCGCACAAAAGTTTTCTTATTGAAAAACTTGTTGAGCTGGCCAGGAGAGTAGAGTTGAGGATATCGAAAACTCCAGCGGTCACTGACATCCTGCAAGAGGAAGTAAAAAGAAAGGTACAGCATGCCCAGGGTGAAAATTAAGGGACCAGAGGAGGATAAATCTCACCATTACACAGATTTTTAAATGAATTATTGGAGAAAAATAACAAGATTCCTCCTACCTGCTCAAAGAGGCCCAAGGCGAGAACTGGAGCAGCAGTGTAAACCATATTATACATGGTGATGAACCATTCATCATACACAGTCTATGGACAGCAACCACAACAAAAACTGTCAACATACATAGAAAATATAAATTTTCATCATGCGTGACAACTCCAGGACTTATCACTTACCTGTGCAGAGAAGCCGCAGAAGAAGGCATACCATACGTGAACAAGGGTGTAGGTAAAGTTCTTGTAGAAGAAATATCGTAGGAATTTGCACATGCGAATATAGGACCAGCGCCCGTGTACCAGCAGGAGGCGCTGGAGGTAACGGAACTGGGCGAAGGAGAAGTCGCTGGAGAGAACAGCTTGCATCCCTTCCTGCCCGCTGATGCCTACACCGATATGGGCAGCTAGACGGCAAAACAATGAGATCCTTTACTCATTTTTCAGTCTGCAGGATTCCCTGCAGCCTTTTAAGGCTCTCCCATACTTCACCCAAAGCCGAACAGTTGACGTGGTTGAATGACGTTCTTATTTGCATATACCTTTCATACATGGCGCAGAACACCTGAGAGATGTCTTTCCTGCTTCAGTATACATCACGCCTCTTCCCGCTGGGGTTCCGCCGCCCTCCCTGCATTCTCTTGCTTTTACAAAACGGTCACAGAGAGAGCGTCACACCTTTCTGCAGTCTCCTCTGTGAACAACGACTTTGCAATTTCCATCCCAGAGTTTTTAGCCCTTTGACAGTCTTCATAGGTATTTTGTGAAGAATCGTACAATCGTACGTAATTCCAAACCACGTCTGATAAACACTCCTTTTTTTAAATTGAGTTTTGTGGCTCTAGTGGCCTTTATTTGACAGTAGAGTGACAGAAAAGTGGGTTATGAGAGAGGAGGAAGACATTCGGCAAAAGTCAACAGGCCGGGACTCAAATCTATGACGGCTGGTATATGGGTCGCGTGCTCTGCCCCAGCGCCACCGCAGCGCCCCATAAACACTCCTCAAAAGTATTCATGTCACCGCGGATACACAAACCGTATCATAAAAGTGGACTAGTTGAAGTGAAATATCAACAATGTGGTCCGAGCGCATTTTCACATGAATCATGCCTACAAACTTCTGACCAGTCGCACAACACTTTGCACAGAGCTCTGTATGAAATAGTTACACCTGGGCCTGGTGTCGAGAAGAGGAAGAGGATGTCTCTCTGCAAACAAAATGACGCAATTTTCACCACTCAACTACATCAATGAGATCTGATTTTGACACTTTGGATGGAGTATGGGAGAGCCTTTAGTTGGATTGAAACTATTGATTTTACCCTTGATCATGCTGACATCATTGGCTCCATCTCCAATGGCGAGAGTTACAGACTGCTTGTATTTCTTGACCAGTTCAACAACCTGGGCTTTCTGCAGAGGGGTTACCCTGCAGCAAATAACCGTCTTGCACATGCATGCAGTCCTCAGCAGATCCAACTCCAAGTCCTTTTGCAGTGCGTAGGCCTAAAAATGAAGAGTTCACACAGTTGTACTGTCAGTATAATTCCAGCTGCCCCTAACCCAAGGATAGCATTTTCCTTGATTGATTGATTTAGCAAATAACTGAAACTGATGAGAGTCTAAAACAGCTTCTTACCAAGCTGTGTCCATTTATGATCAGGCCATATTCTCCGTCTACTTTCTCATCCTGTACAGTCTGGGTCTTCTGGAGCCAAAACAGTCCAGCTCGAGCTTTGATCACCTTTGACTTTTCTGCTGATCCAGGACACATTTTCCTTCTGGCATTCCTGAAAATGATAGAGATGGCAGAAAATCTATGACCAATGTTTTGGATCATTATCCTACTGAAAGACCCAGTGACGATTACATTTTAATGGTAGAACAGAAAGGACTTTATCCCAGGATGCAAACTTCCACTAATCCACTAATTTTTCATTTAGCGCTTTAGCGTTTTTGTGAACTTTGAAAATGTTTAGCACAATTAGATTCTTTTGTGCTTTCTGACTAAAACCCTAATGTGGTTAATTAGGCAAAATCATCAACAGAGTTAGCAACACGCAATAACTATAAAACTGAAATCATGAGTGAAGGATCTGTTCCAAAGAATCACTTCCTGAAGCACAATTATAGGTGTGCAATAACAAATTTCTCCCTTTGGAGGGTGATATAACACGTTGTGTCCTTGAGACATAGTGGTTGTTATGACATGGTAGAATTTAGTGCTTTAGCCTTAGCTTCTGCAAAATACTGTGTTGGTATAGCATTGTAGCATTAGCTTTTGCTAAATGCCATGTTAGTATGGCACCTTAGCATTAGCTTCTGCTAAATACTTTGTTGGTATGGCACTTTAATTTATGCTAAATAATGTGTTAATATAGTGCTTTAATATTAGCATCTGCCAAATACTGTGTTGGTATAGCATTTTAGCATTAGCTTCCACTAAATTCCATGCTGGTATTGCACTTTAACATTAGCTTCTGCTAAATACCATGTTGTTATAGTGCTTTAGCTTTAGCTTCCCTAAATACCAGGTTAGTATAATGTTTTAGCATTAGCTTCTGCTAAATACAGTGTTGGTATAGCGCTTTAGCATTAGCTTCCACTAAATACTGTGTTGGTATAGCACTTTAGCTTTAGCTTCCACTAAATACCATGTTGGTTTATTGCTTTAGTGTTAGTGGAACTAATGTTTATGGTTATTGTGTTGGGTTTAACGCAGCTAACATTTTAGTTAGCCATGCCCAACACTGCCAGGATGCTTACTCTGACTGAACATATGGCCATATTTAGGTGAATATCAACATGTCTGCCTAAGTCAAAATTAAAGGTTGTATTTTTCTTAATTTTCAGTGTAAATTAAGATAACGTATGAATTAATTTAATATCCATGTTTATAAAGGGTGCCAGTAATTGTGAAAGGCGCTGTGTCTTTATTTGATTTAGTGTCTAAAGCATGGTTTGTATTTACTGCTGGGTATATGTAGTAAAAATAATCAGAAGAGCCAACAATAAATAGTTACTGATTGACTTACTGCAGCTCCTCTTTGACCCTGTCAACTGTGTTGGCAGCCACAACAAAAATCTCCTTCATTTCTTCTTTCAGCATGTTGCAGGAATAGCCGATGTTTTCTGCTGTTTCTGTTAATGGAAATAAATCAATTACAAATTAAAAGGATGATTTAAATTATTTAAATCAAATGAACGAGGTTATTGAGTGTCATGTTGCATCTGCAGCTTTTAGTAACACCAACCTTGTTTATCTCCAGTCAGCACCCAGATTTTAATGTCAGCTTTGGCCAGCTGCTCAATGGTCTGAGGCACGCCGTCCTGCAACTTGTCCTCCACAGCTGTGGCTCCTAACAGCTGGAAACCAAAGACAGCAGTGAGCTTTAAAGTCCTGATGTTTTTTTTTTTACCATCCCCTGTTATCACACATGGATGATATCCAGATGAACTAACCATCAGGTCTGTTTCAATCTCTTCATAGAGCGCATCGAGTCCATCCTCTCGTCCCTCCATGGCCGTGCTGACCTCATGGTGGCGCTCCAGCCAGCGCTCCATGTTGCTCTCCTCCAAGTCCTTGTAGGCCAAAGCCAGAGTGCGTAGACCTTCGCCTGCATATTCCTAGTTTGAAAATTTCCAAGAGGTTATAAACCGTCCTCCATTCAGAGGTAAATAAAACGGTTGGTGGAAATCTCTCACATTAAGGTGTCTTGTGGTGACTTCCTTCAGTTTGGAACAGGAGGGGTGTAATCGGTCATAGATGATGGTGTCGGCACCTTTGCAGTAGAGCGTCATCTTGCCTTCAGGGTCACGGACTGGAAGTGAGAGTTAAAGAGACAACGTTTGATGAATCTGACATGAAGAATCCAGATCTGGATCTGGTGTTTTTCTGTAACTGGAGGACAGCAGCTGAAGGCTCAACAAGGACATCTGGGACGGAGACGACGGAGACAATGGAGAAATCAGGGATCATGATTACAGATGAAAAGTCTGGAACTGATTTACAGATTCAGCAGGTTTAAAGAAGCATCCGTCCATCTGTGCATCCATCCATCCATCCATCCATCCATCCATAAAGCCTAACCTCTGCAGAAATATCTGATGGTCGTATTTTTCCAGACTCTCAAAATCTGAATCTGAATTAACATGGGAACCCATAGGAACCCCCACAAACAACACACCCAAAAACCATGAGCTTAGAAAGTTAAACTGTTCCCATTGCTTCTGACAAGATGTTTGAAACACACACACACACACACACACACACACACACACACACTACACACCTATTACTGACATCCTCTTCCTCACGTTATTGAAGTCCAGAATAGCCAGAAGCTCATACATAACTTTCTTCCCCATCTCCATGACTGTAATGGTCTCCGGCGTACGGGAGCGGAAAACAAACCCAAAGTTCCTCGCCGCGGTCACCAGAGCGCCCTCATCAGGCGACTGAGCCTGATAGTTAAGCTCCCCTGGCAGACGACAAAGAGTACAAGACAGGGTGTTCATGGAGGAGTTAGGCAATGAATATTAAACGTATGTAAACATATGTAAAATGTACACATAATGATGTATTTTATTTTCAGCCATGTGGATTCTTCTCTCATGCTGCCCTGGGCAGTTGCCATACGCCCAATCCAAATATACCACAAGGCGTGCTGATAAGCTCCTCCCAAAATGCTCAAACTGAATCAAGAGATGCTTCAATAAAGTATTCGTTTAAAGGTTATACAACCAGCTCGATGCTGACTTTTTGTGTATTAACATCCCTTTGTTTTTTTAATGGATTTGCACAGAATATATTTAAAATATTTACTTTTTCAATATACTTCAAGCACATTTACACTGGGGATGTACAGTTTTGAGGTCCACTATATGTTCAGTCTGTGCTGAAAGTTGCTGTTTGTTATAAACAACAGATGACTGTAGGACGCTGACCCTCCTTCTTTTCCTCAGGCATGACGGTGTGGCACAGAGCCAGCAGGCGGAAGAAGGCCTGAGCCTTCGGGTTTCCCTGCTTCACAGTCTCCGACAGGCTGTAATCATGGAAGACGAACTTCGGATCTGCTAGCTTGTTCCAGGAGAAGTCCACTCTCTCCGTTTTCTGCAAAGGACATTTGGATGAACGGACGATGCATGTGTCTCAGAGTCCAAAATGTCGCCTGGTGTCCGTTACGCTGCTTTACCTCTGTTATCTCGATCCTTTGGCCAGAAAAGTCGTATAGCTCCCCTGAATAAAACAGAAATGTTTGTCAGAATCAAGTAATTTTCAACAGTCAACTCTAATTTTAATGTGGAGATCTAGAAAAAAAAACATTAAATTAAACTTAAACATGGGTTTGATGTATTTTATCTGCTACCAAAAAGCCAATATTCTGGTTCCCAAAGATTTGGTTACGTACCCATGTAGTGGACGGGTTAATAGTGACAACGTTTGGTCACTTCCTCTAGATATATTTACTGATGTCATCACATCACAGTTTTTAGACCCACGTAATGCCAGCTTCATCACAGAAAGCACCACTGCAATGTTCGACCAATGTTGAGCATCATTTGGGTCCGTGATACTCAAAAACATTTGTGTCTGGATCCTGAAAATGTGGTTTTCCTGCTTGGTTGTCTTCCATACCTAAGGTCAGTTGTCGAAAACTAACGATTGCCATTATTTTGGGGTTGGTGGAGACCCAAATGCAGAGGGAGAGGACAGCAGGAGCATATTCCAGAAGGATGGACCCAGAAAACCTCCAATGGGAGGTGCCCAGGGGGCCTTTCAGATGCCCAAACTGCCTGAACTGACTGAGAAGCAGCGACTCTACTTTGAGCTCCCGGGGTAACTGTCGTACTGACGTGAAATGCAAAGTCACACCAACAGAACATTTCCCTAGTGAATCACAGAGGACCTTTGGAGATGTGTTTCTGAGAAGCAGTGGTTTAAAAAGCAAGTATGCACTACATGTGACGCATAGGAGCGCCAGTCCAGAAGGGGGCGCTAAATAGAGGTGTGCGATCCTATTTTGTTATCGATCTGATACCAAATAAATACAGGGCCAGTATTGCCAATACCAATACCGATACTTTTTATTATTTAAGTCTGATATATCAAACATCTGACATTTAGGTGGTTTTGTGGTTTTTTTTCTTCCTTTGAATGATATTGTTAAAACCGTAGAAATTATTTGAACAAAGTTTATAGGTGTCTACAAAGTACTTAAATAACATTAACAAGATAAACAGAAACGATAGAAAAACAAATGTTTTTTCCCAAAATAAACAAGGTGCAAAAAATTATCATTTGAGAAAAAAAAAAAAATCAAAACAAACACTAAAATATCGATCTTGTTCTAGTATCGATCCGATAACAATACACACTTGGTATCGATATTACTGATATTTTGGATCGACCCGCCCACCTCTAGCGCTAAAGCGTTGGTGGAAAACTTATTTCTAGTCAACATTTTCGGCACTAAACTCATAGTCGCTCTTTGTGCTCATACTGTTATCTTCGACCAGTCGAGCGGGTTATCAAACTGGGCTCGGGTGAGACTAAAACAGCGCTGAAAGCGACTCGTCAGCGCGCAGCTCCTGGAGTCAGTGGTGAAACTCACTAAACTCACAACGCCTCTGAATTATCTGGTAGATCCAGACACGGCGCCGAGACGCTCGACCACCATGTTCTCTTGCTCTCAGTCAATAAAGCCAAGCTGTTCTCTCAGTTTCATCCGCCGTTGTACAAAGAGACCGACAGGAACCAAAAGTCCAGAGGCTCCTCCCAACGCGTGTCTTTTCACACTTGGCTCAGAGGTGCACTTTTTTGAAGCGCGCTTGGTCTGAACGCAGCATTACTTTGCCACATTGGGCAGCCAGAGGGTTGTGTACCTGAAAATCTCAACACTAAAGATGGGTCAAGGACTGGTTCTACTGCTTTGCTAGTCAACAAAAGTACTTAGCCCCCCAAAACTTCTCACTGAATGCAACAAACTACCACTAAAATGAGAAGCTGCTCACTAAGAAACTCAGAATCTATAAATTTTTATTCTTACCATAGTTTTTTCCATTGATGGAGCACTTGTTGAATGTCATGATGTTCTGTGTCAGAGTTCCAGTCTTGTCGCTGAAGATGTATTTAATCTGCCCCAGCTCCTCGTTGAGCGTGGTGGTCCTCGCCTGAGCAGGAGTGTCTTTCTTAGGATAGTACATCTTCCTGTCCCAGTCTATGAAGAAGCTGTTCCCAAGACGGATCATCTCCACACTGACACACAAGAAAAGCCAGGGATGGAGCTGAGTCTCCACATAGTACCGAAGCTGCTCCTGCTCATCTAATGTTATCATATTCCTACAAGTACCTGACGTAGAGAGAAATGGGTACCACCGTGTTGAGGACGATGACGTATGACCAGAAGGTGTAGAAGGATGACAGGGGAATGTTAACGCCTGATTGACGGGGAAGAAACGCCGTGAAGACCGAGCCCTCATTCACCTCCCAGATGACGTGGGCTACCGTCATAATGGCGCATATAGTTGCCAGGAAACCAAAGATCTAATGAAATGGAGGTATGTGTTTCTCATTACTCAAAGAAGAAAGCATCAGTCAGCTAAAAGATCTAACAATAGAAAATTAATATGCAGTGTTTTTATCAAGATAATTTGATCAAATCTTTCTTTTATTCTTTTATTTACTTTTATTCAGCACACTTCCACTAATCTGCTAATGCGCTAGTAGCAGAGCTAATTTTTCATTTATTGCTTTTGCTATCTTTGAAAACAATTAGCACACTTAGCTTCCTCTAAATTAATTTCTCTGGATAAATTCTAAAGCATTAATTTACTCTGCTGTTTCGTAAACTTTCAGCTGACATATGAGATGTATCAACATGGCTGAATTTAGCGCTTTAGTGCCTTAGCATGAGCTTCCGCTAAATACCATGTTAGTTTAGCTTTAACAAAACTAATGTTTAAATGTGGTTCTCCCACTGTTGTTTTTATCAACATAAGTTGATCAATGGTAAGTTTGTTAAACTGCAAATCTTTCTCTTACTTTATTTCCTTTTACTTTTATTTAGTGGTGGGCACACTTCTGCTGATCCACTAACGCACTAATAGCAGAGCTAATTTTTCACTTCGCGCTTTTGCTAACTTTGAAAATGTTTAGCGCACTTTGATGGTGGGTATCAACATGGCTGAATTTAATGCTTTAGTGCTTTAGCATTAGCTTCCACTAAATGCCATGTTTGTTTAGTGCTTTTAGTGTTAGCAGAGCTAATGTTTATGATTGGTGCTTTCGGGTTAGCGCAGCTAACTTTTTAGTTTGTGGTGCCCTCCACTGGTTTTATTATTAATATTTTTAAATTGTTCATGCATAAACTCACACACAACACCAGGATGTTCATCAGCTGATCGATGCTGGTCCGTTTAAATGTGGTTCTTCCACTGTTCTGCATGAGCTTAGTGTCAGGACCTGAAAAAACACAAAGACAATTAATTGTTCCAGTTGCAGAAAATTAAGAAAAGCTGTTGTGGACATATTGTCCTAGACATGTAGTTTAGGTAGATGAAGTTAGGATTTGCTAAAATGATTACCAAAACCACCTCTAAAATAGACATAATGCATCTTTCTATCAAAAATTTCATTAAACTGTTTTATTTTTAGTAGACATGTCATTTGAAAAGATAAATTTATTTATTTTTTTTATTTTTCTGAATCATTTATTACATTGACATTTTTTCTGTTGAGGGAATTACTCATAAAGACAATTTAAAACATATCCCTCCATAACAATGTGACCAGCTGTTGCTGCTCTGGCTGCAGGGCAGATTCCTACCTGCAAAGATGACCAAACCAAAGCACCACTCTGTGTTCCTCACAGTACATCCTCTGAGCAGTATCTTATCGTTGTCCAGCCCATATTGCTGTCCATCCACAGTCAGGGTCCCTTTGAACTTGTCTAAATGGTTGTTTGGAGGTTCACATTGAATTTCACCTGAAAAACACAGATAGCGACACTGAGACACAGTTGAAACCACATGTTTACACAGTCTGACATTAAATCAGACTAACCGTTTCCTGATTTAGAGATTTTTTTTTTTTAAGTTTTACATACATTTTTGTACTATTTGGTAGAATTGCTCTTTAAACCATAATCTTCTTTCCTCACGATGGCATGTATTTTTAGAAGTGCACTAGCTCCCCCCAAAAGACTGCCATTTGGCTGTGATCTGGCTTTTTATGTTGCTTTTGGAGTGATGGCTTCTTCCTCTCTGATCGGCTTTTCAGCCCATGTCCGTAGAGAACCCGTTTCGCTGTGGATAGTGAAAATAATCTTCCTGGAAATAATTTTGGCATTTCTAAGTGACCTAAAATGAAAATTTTAGTCTAATTTCCAGTCAGCTCGTGAACAAAACTGGTTAAATGTCTTTTTTCTTTTCTTTTTTTTTTTACAGTGTATGTAAGTATCTGGTTTCAACTGAAGATACCGGAGGTTGTGTCAAAGCCAAAGATCCAAGTTTATCAGAAATCCCAACTTGTTGAAGTGAACTCGTTACCTTTGAAGGCAGAAAGAGCGTCGATGTTGTCTCCCATCTCTCCAGTGACAGTCAGCGCCTGTTTCACCTTCAGATTGGTTTCCCTGAGGGACGCCAAGAGGATGTAAGAAGGATGCAGCTGATGGAAAGTCCAACCACATGTTCAGGCAAAGCAAGATCCAAACTCACCCGTCTAGCTCAGCTGTTTCCACATAGATCAGACTGAGAGGTTCACTGCTGGACAGTAGTAGGAGGTCCGCCTGAAAGGATTTAAGGTTCAGAGCTCGGAGGTTTGCTCAAGATGATGATCAGTTGCGGAAAAGTGACTTTGGTTTTCATACATTTTACATAAAAAGTAACAAAACTCCACTTTAAGAAGTCCAAACTTACTGTGACAAACTGATTGCTCTCCTGTTTGACTATATCTCCAACCTTAATGTTCATCCATTTTTCTTCTCTCAGCCTGTAAAGAGAAACATCTGAACATCTGGCTTGATGTTAAACACAGAGGTGGTCGTCATTCACTGGTTTTAGTTGTAAAATCTTAAATGCGGTGACTTACTCTCCGTCTACGAGGACTTTCACCATCCGGTTATTCACTTGCTTGTCTTGTTTGTGTCTGTTCTGCTCATTTCACATAAAAAAGAAGGAAGACATTGTTTTCTGATGTTTGATTTCTGTAGCTAATGCCGTTTCCTGTCTGAAAAGTTGATCCTTTAACCTTACTATGTCATCGTTAGCATCTTTGACTCCTGATACAGTAAGCACTATGAGCAGCGGGGCAGCCGTAGTGAACCAGGGAACCGCAGAGATTTGCGGGATTAGCTGTCAAATGAAGCAAACCACAATGTTTTTACTGCAGCGAGTCTTAAAATACACATTTTAAAATTAGGAACATATTTATTTATAAATTTAAAAATCACAGAAAAATATTAACAATTGGAAAAAAAAAAAAAAAGGTCTACCTGAAGGATAAGGAGGAAGAGGAAGTAGGCGTTGGCGAGCCTGCTGAATTGCTCGAAGAGGTTAAGAGGCAGGAAGGTAAAAAGGTTGTATTTGGAGGATTTGATGGCATTTTTCTGAGGAAGAGAACGGATAAAAAGTTCTTTCAAAATATTCAGTTTTCTTAACTAGATGTGGAGGAAAGTACTTTTAAAAAAATCAGCTCAAGTTGTTTATAAAGCATATCATGTATTTCATAACGCAAGTCTAAAATATCGTAAACAAACATAATGACAGTTAGCTTCAAAAAACCCTTTGAATTTCCTTCTCCTCTATATTAATTGCTGTTCTGACCATCTGTGCAATGAAGTGGACATCATGTATCACCGGTTATATTTTTACCCTTACTGGCACTATATTAAAATACTTCAACAGGAAGTAGTTTATTTTTGAAAAGCTGAAGGACAGGATGTTACTTAAAGAGCTACAGCTGCGTTAGAGAAGCTAAAATCGAACTGAAATGATTATGATTTGAGTAAGAATGTCTTGGATAGAACATACGACATATGTTCTATGACATATGTCATATGACAACTTAGGATATATCCAGAAATGTATTAAGTAATGTCCACATACCCATGTCTAATATTTTTTTTTATTTCTGTAAAACAAAAGTGATTTATTTGCAGGTAAAGACCAGAAAATTCTCCTTATTTTACTCGGAACATGGTCTAGCAGCCGTCCATCATCTCCAACATCAGTCTGAGGACCGTTTGCATCACTCCTCACATTCAGCTCTGACATGTTTGAGGGGTTTCGTTCATGTTCAGCCATTTCAAGTCACCTCACAGCATCTCAGTGAGATCGAGATCTGGGCTTTGACTAGGCCCTTTCCATTTCCTATTTATCAGCCAGTTCTTGATAGGTTTCCTGGAATGTTTTGGGTCATTGCCATGTTGCAGGTCCAATTCTGCTTCAGTTTTAATTTTTTTGAACATATTTTCCTCCAGCACCCTCTGCAGGTTAGGTCCTGTTGCAGCAAAGCATCCCCAAACCATGACACTTCCTCCTCTGTGTTTTATTTAGTTTATGCAAAACATGTCCTCTAGAATACAAATAACATTTTAGGTCCATCTTTTCAAAGAACAATTCTCCCAGACTAACTTATGATGACATTTTGACGTTTTGGCAACTTTTTTTTTTTTTAGCATCTTGTGGTCTGTTTTCAGGATGAACTTTCTTGGACAGCCACATGTTGGCAGGTGTTTTAAATCTTCTCCACTTCTGGACCATTTCTCTGACCGTCGCACGACTGATTTTAGCTTCTTCTGAGGCGTCTTTCGCTCCCTCACCAGACTCATCAGCTAACAATGTTCTCCTAATGTGACACACCTTGTGTGTGAGTTCACTCATTTTAACGTGAAAAAAAAAAAATGTTGGGGAAAAATATTACTTTTCAATTGCATTTTACAGGAAAAAAATACAGTAATTTCTTTTGGTTTTGTATTTTTAAGATTTTTTTTTTTCAACGTAATTATTATCTTAAACAGTGAAGCTAAAATGAGCCATGTTAATGTGCATAAATGTGCAAAATGCGCATCAGGATGCTGGTTCGAAATGTATTTATGTTTTCATTATTTATGGTTGTTGTTATCCGCTGCAAACAACATGCATTGGGTGATCCTGACAGGAAGTGGGTGCAACTCATGAGGGCTGTGGAGAAGCTGGCAGAGCACAACGTTTATGTCTGACCTTCCTGTTCATGTCATCACCATCAACATGACGTCAACTTTTATGGTTTTAGTATTTTATGTCACTAGTTATATGTTTGCATGTTTTAGCACAAGCAGGACAAAGTCCACAAACTCTTCGAACACACGCCCAAACATAAACACGCTTGCAGTCGCACACATGTGCACAAACATGAGCGCAAAACGCACTGACGTCACCAGGCAGGTCGGCGCTTCCCGGAGCTCGGGACGCTCGACGACGTTCCCGCCACACGAAGCTAACAGCGACAAAAATCCCAACAATACATAAATTATTAAACAATTATTGGAATCATTTGAATTATTATTATTATTATTATTATTATTATTATTATTATTGAATTTTGCATTGCATTTTCACATTTATTTCGGACATGAGAAAAATTGGAAATACATGTATCAATTAAATAAACAAACAAGGATTTACTGAGGTTTTGTATTCAATTTAACTCATCTGACTGAATATGGTGTCATTGCTCCGCTTCTTCTTATATATAAAATGTTGAGTGTAGGGTTTTTAAATACAGTTACCCCAAACATTGTCCAACTTGTCTGACTTCACTCTATTTATAAAAGCAAGAATACTCAAAAATACTACAAGAGTATTATGATATCGTATAATTTATAATATTAGTCAATCGCAGTAATAGAATCGAACATTATTAGTCTCTTTCCACCTCTGACAGCAACAAAAGCGACGAGTGCTGCAGCAGAAAGCGCCCCACGTCCGCGGGGACTTACAGCATACTGCTGGGAGAGGTTGAAGCCTCGGTCATTCGCTCGCAGGAGTCTCTCCTCCTCTGGGAAAACATGGAGAGGAAAAGTGAAAGCAGTGAGAGCGAACAGCTACCTAACATGTCATGGGAAGTTTTTCCTGCGTCAGATCTCACCTTTCTTCTTCTCCCCTCCACACAGCCTTCCAAAGAACGACACGACTGACCCCATCCTTAGCTCGGCTCTTCCATTACTCACACCTGCGTCATGAGCACCTGGGCAGACGTGAACCACAGAGAGAAACGTCCTGGTGTTTCAAATAGTTCATGATGGAAGGCCGGAGACACGAAAGAGAAACGGGCCCACAGCATCACAGGTCCTCCACAGTTCTCGTGGTTTTCCTCATCGTTTCACACCAGACCCAGCTGGAGTGTTTTGCTCCCAAAGTGAAAGCATCCAGATGGTTCACACCGCAAAAACACTAAATCTCCCCGAGTATTTCTGCTCTAGTCTCCGGTGCAAATATCTTGATACACTTGCAATAAGACAAAACTAACTTACAAGTAACTTTTCAGCAGATACAGGAGCTGGTTTTAAGTCAATTTCTTAATATTGTCGAAAAAGTTCTAGTTATGAATAAAATAAAAAAAATAAAAATAAAATCTTCCAAAGTATTTTTATCTAGTTTCAAGTGCAGACATCTTAGTTCACTTGAAATAACACAAAAGTAACTTAAAAGTGACTTTTCAGCAGATATAGAAGCTTGTTTTAGGTCAATATTCTTGAATATAGATTTTTAAAAAGTACCAGCTCCACTGGCTGATATTTTCACTTACAGCAGGACATTTTTCCTGTTTTAAGTAAAATAAATAAATAAATAAATAAATAAAATTAAAAAAAATCTACCAGTGGAACTAGCACTTTTTGTTTCTATATTCCAGAAATATTGACTTAAAACAAGCTATTAAAAATTTGTTGGTGAGATTTTGTGTTTTTGCAATGAATTTATAATATGGGAAAAATGTCTTGCTCCGCTGACAGATTATTTCACTGATAACGAGAACTTTTCCATCAATATTAAAGATTTATTGACTGAAAACCAGCTCCTATATCTGCTGAAACGCTACTGTAAGTTAGTTTTGTCTTGTTTCACATGTATTTCAGATATTCGCACCAGAAACTCGAGCAGAAATACTCGGGGAAACTTTGCATTTTTGCAGCGTGAGATGCCTCTCTCTGCTGCACCTCAGTGAGTTTTGAAGATTTTGTCCCTTCCCCTCCTCCGTACCGATGATGAGTCCAGGTTCTGCTCCATCTTTGTTTACACACCCATTTAATAAACTAGAATATTATTAAAAATCCTATTTATTTCACATCATATAGATTATTTACACACAGACTGGTGTTCTCCAGCCTTTATTTTCATTAATTATGATTATTTTCTGCTCACAGTGAACGAAAACATGTTTAAAGTTAGAACATCTGACTAGGGCTGCAACTATTAGTTTAGTGAGCAATTATTCTGGATTAAAAAATGGTCACATTCTGCAGATTTTTCATTTTACACCTTAAGGTTATTTTACACAATATTAGAAATACATTAAAAATACAAATAAATAACTAATTTCCTGTCATTTCCAGAAAATACACATTTTATTTCCTAAAATGCAACAACATAGCATTTTTTTTTTATGCTTAATGATTTGGAGCAATGGATGCATCTGCAGCGAAAAAATACGTCTAAACATCAATATGTGAACATCTCAGGCCTTTCTGCTGGCCTGAACATCGGACCAGTGTCGGGCTGATCCGGTGGATTAACTGATTAATAACTGCATAGAAACAGTTTCTTTTACTTTCATTTTCTTTTCCAGATTTTAAACCAAGTGAAGCTAAAACTTCCACCCGAGGAGTTCTGGGTTGAACATATTAACAGAAAAAGAAGGGATTCTATTTTTTGTACAGTTTTGGCTTCATTTCTGCTCTGAGTGTTGTTCTTTCAGCAAATGGCCTTTTTTTAGTCTGTTTACTCTCGTTAATGATGAATCGATTTCCAAATTAGTTGATTATTTTAATAATCGATTAATCGTTTAAGCCCTACATCAAACCAAAAAACCCAACCATTTAATAATACAGAAATATAGGTTTAATGAAAAATATGCTTAATCCAAGTTTAAAGGTACTTTCATTTTAATCTGGCAAATGAGACTCATCAGAGAAGCATATTTTTATGCACTGCAATAAAATACATGTTAAATTCATGACTGTCTGCGTGGGCGAGTTCAGGTTCGCAGATATTTTCTGACTTATGAAGATTTTCATAGAACTAACTCGCTTGAATGAGATGTTTTGCTGTTTTTCCAGTTTTGAAGAGCAACATTTATACCCCAAGGAACCAGAAAGTTGTGATTCACTCATTAAAAATCAACTTTAAAAAGTTAAGCATAGATGAAAAGAACACCTCAATTATATTCATTTGAAACTGATTATTTGCAATACCAATTATTTTCCCAATAATTCCTTCATAATGAACATTTTCTCATGACTCAAATTAAAGGTCAGATTTTTATAAATTTTTCCAGTTAGAAATTTTGCTTCTGCAATAAAACTTGAGTTTCTTTCAAGGCATTTCTTACAATACAATATCTAACGAATTTAGCAACATAATGTGCCCTCGTTTGTGTGACTGCTGTCATAAGAGGAAGAGAAATAGAGGACATAATGTTAAATTCTGTCATTTAAAGGGTGAAAATGTCGCCCACGTAATCGTATCAGGTCCTGGAAAGTCCTTCAGTTTAAATTTCCTCTGAAGCCGCTCCCTTCCCAACTCTCAGTGATAACCGGAGAGATAATCAACAGCCGAACCTGCAGACGGTCGTATCATCATTTTATCGTCCAGTTTGATCGGATATGAAGTTAAGAGCGATTCAAACAGTTAATTCTGTGTGGATTTTGTCATTTCTGAGGTTCTGAAACAGAACAGGTCGTGCAGGAAATCCCTGTAATAAAATCCATAACAGCTGAGTCACATACAATGAAGGAAGCAAAGTTCAGAACAAGAAAGCAGGCGACTCCGGCGTTTCAAAAACCTGTAATATTCACGCCTTGATGTGTTCCGAACAGGCTCCAAACGTGGTTCTGGTCTCTTAAATCAAAGGTTAATCAGGAATCTACCTGGAAACAACAGGAAGTTGTGGCTGAACGAAGAAAAGCAGGGAAATCTTCCAGGCTGAGGCGTCTTTCTGCTTCCTTATTGGTTGAAGGCGGTCCGACCGAGCAGCGCTCCGGATCCAGACCCAAGAAGGCCCAAGAGTTGAGCTGAGCTCCTGCAGGCGAGGCTTGTGGTCCGGACAGGAGGACCCGTGAAGGCCCAGAGCAAACACTGGAGCGATCTTTGGATCTGGACGGGGCGCCGCTGCAGGAGGACACGCTCAGGCTGTAAAGCAACAATAAAGGTGAGCGCAGCCAATCAGAGAGCAGCGCTGCCGCTGTTAGTCTGCACAGCCAGAGGTCTAACAAACACGCCCTGTTCAGCGGCGGTGGCGAGCAGAGCACACCAAACGGATGGATCATCTCAGCGTAAAAGCTGCCGTTCGTGTGACCAACAACAGATCGAGTTGAGCCCGAAGTGGTTCTGACAGCAGAGCGTTCGTCATCAAGCGCTGCAGCTCCGGAGCGGCAGGCGACCATGTTGTAAACGTTACCTGATACACAGCAGCTTTTATGTTGCGACCTCACTCCAGATGATATTAAACTCAGACTTTTACCCACAAACACCCCGTTATCACGGGGGGGGGGGATGTTCTTCGCGTCTCGTGCAAATTTATTAGAATTTAAAAAAAAAAAAACATTTGTATAAGTATTCACACCCTTTTCCATGAATATTGAAGCTGTTTCTGCAACCTAAATTTGGGAAGGCGCACACCTGTCTATATAAAGGCCCCACAGTTTACCGTGGAGGTCAGAGGTCAAACGGCGAGCGTGAAATCAAAGGGCTGGAGACAGGATGGTCTCGAGGCAGAAATCTGTGGAAGGATCCGGAAACATTCCTGCTGCTCTGAATGTCGCGATGAGCTCAGCGGCCTCCGTCATCTGGAACCAGCAGGACCGGTCCTAGAGGGGGGGGCGCTCAGTCAGGGAGGGGACCAAGAACCTGATGGGCACTCTGTCAGACCGCCGGCGTTCCTCTGTGGAGAGAGGAGACGAGCATCCCTGCAGCAATATTTCTCCAGTTTTAGCTCATCTGACTGGTCCAGATGTTCCGAACCGAGCGGCTCCCAGTTTTAGTCCGTGAGGCAGACACTCCGTCTACTTTCTAGACCAGGCTTAAAACTTTCCTTTTGATAAAGCTGATAGGCTGGCTGAGGTTATCCGGAGCTAATTCTGGAGCTATGCTGCCAGAGGCTGCTGGAGGACAAACTGACCACTTTTTTTTCTCTCACTTTCTTCTTCTCCGACTACATTTTTCAGTTTTTAAGATTTTTACATTACATAAAACTAATACAAGGTATTTGGGGAAAGTTTGGTGGAAGGAAAAACTGTGGCCAAAAAAAAAAACTACGATTATGGATTTCACTATTACTGAAACAAAAAACATTTACAGTGACATTCTAATTTATTGAGAAGCACTTTCATGGTTCACTCACACTGGAAAAAACGGGGCTGATTTCAACCGGATTCGGACAGAACCAGCGTTGGACATAAATCGCACTGATTTTTCTCAAAAAGTGCGATGAGATGATATTGGTAATGAATTTGCCCTATATAAAATACACTGAATTCAATGTGAAAATGACTTTTTTTTAGCTGTATGTGCACAGCAAGCTGTCCCTGTGGTGCAGGAAAGAAAGATATTTCCATATACGTCTTAAATACTTTATACAAAAATGTTGGAACTGGAAAGCGTACACGGTGAGACAAATGTAAAGAGAAGTGACATTCCAATGAAAACCCCAAAGAAATACAGCGATGCCACATACTTAATGAGTAACACAGTGATTTTATGGTTCGAAAGTTACAAAAATGTGCAATAATTAGAAAAACAAGACAAGTGGAGACTGAACTTGGCACGAGGAAAGTGTGTCTGGAAAACATTTGCTCCCACCAACAAAAACACTGAATTATTCAGGGATGGTGAGGTGTGATTTCTAACAGCTTTTATCCATTAAAAGGCTGCAGAAACAAAAAGTACTAAAAAAAAAAAAAAATCACTTTTGTCTACAGAAAATATAAAGAAACATTTGAGAATAAATAAAAAAAAAATATCAAAGGATTTGATACTCAACGTGACAGATTCCCACAAAAACCCAGCTTACATACAATTCCTATGATGAAAAACACAAAACAGTAAGGAAATTCAACAGTTTGACATCAATCTGGGGAAATAAGATGCAAATTATTATTTTACAAGATAAAGAAATTAAGAATAAACATCAACTAAAAAAATCAAATCAGCTCTTCTGAATTAAGGCCACTCATATGAAGAGCAGAAGGAAACAAGATAGGAAGGAAATGTAAACTTGTAAATTACCTCAAGTCCTGCTGTGCAACTCATTTTGTAACAAAAAAGGGTCAAAAAACAAACAAAAAAAAAGTCAAAAAATGCAAAAAATCTTTAAAAGGGAAATAAATATATTTATAAAACAATAAATAAAATGGCCGCATCGTTCAGGAAACCGATAGAGATAAATCAAAATGGCCGCCAAACAGAGGACTAAACGGCGCTTTGAGTGACATCTAAACGTTTGTGATTTGAAACTGAAGCTTAAAATCGTCTCTGCGTGGCAAGGCACACGTCCAGCTGCGGTCAGGATTCGTAGCTTCTCTCCGCTGAGCGACGCGACCGAGCTCCAGGCATTAAAAACGGGGATTCCTGTCTGAGAGGAACCTACAAGACTGCACACAAACATTCACAGCTTGCAGAGTGTAAGGCTTGAACCGCTCGGCCACACTGGGGGGGGGGGGTTATTGCACGAGAACGCTCGGGGCGGATGGGTTCTTCTCCGGCCCGTTGACGGGTCGCAGACGGGCCCGTCCCGTCGGGACAGCGGGACGGCAGTTCAAAAAGTGAAGCTGAAGAACACTGGAAGCAGCCAAGGCAGGTCAGAGGTCAGGGGAGAACCTCATCTTCCCTCCTCTGCCGAGCGAGTCTCCGACTTGAGCCGAACGAACTCCTTGGCCACGTCGTCGTTGGAGCGCTGGGAGAGGATGCGCATGGCCGTGAGGCCCGTGTCGTCCATGCAGACGCGCTGCCCCAGAGGGCACCAGCAGGCGCAGTTGCCCCGCTCCATGATGTCCCTCAGCTGCACCACGGCCAGGCCCACCACCGGGTCGGCGCGGCCGAAGCAGTAGTCCTTGACGCAGGCTTGCACCTCGTAGCACTCGAAGCCGTCCTGGTTGCCCAGAACGCTGCGGAGGGAGAAGAGAACGTGCCGTTATCGTCTCGTTTCCTGGTTGCATCATGAACGTTGAGGCTATTCTTGTATTTCCACGTTCATCCTTTGGGGACAATAAAGATTGTCTCCATCTCCTGGGTGGGAACTAAACTGCGCGGCAACCTGGCACTGTAAAATCCAGTAAAATCAATGTATTTCACTGGAAAGTACAGTGGAAGGAAAAAGTGTGGCAGCAAAAAATGGATACATTCACTTTTTGGACTTAATTATTGAAAGGAATAAAATATTGACAATAAAGATTATCTTTATGGGGCGCCGCGTGACGCAGTGGGTAGAGCAGACACTAGTCCTCGTCGAAGTTGTCTCGGGTTCGACTCCCAACTTCAGAACCTTTGTCTTCTCCCCCCCTTTCCTGTCAACTTATTGTCAAAAAAAAAAAAAAAAAAAAAAAAGGAAAAAAAGCCACTAACACCCAAAACAAACATTGAAAAAAAAGGATTATCTTTATCTCTTGGGTTGGAACTAAACCGTGTTGGCAACAGATTAATTACACACAGATGGATGTTTGAAAGAGTATTTCTGTTAATTGTGATGATTTTTATACTTACAGCTAATAAAAACATGACATTTAAAATTAGAATTTTACAACAGACCAATGAAAAATTATTTTTCTTATTTTGCAATTTTTCTGAGTAAATCTAATAGTCTTTAGTTTTTTCCAATAAAGTTGGAAAAAGTCATAATATGACTTATTGTGTGATAATTACCCATGCATTTTTTTCTGAGTTTAAAATCAGAAACTAAACAACTTTGAATGAAACTCCTAAATGTGTGAATGTTTTTGAACTTACAAGTGAAAAGTCTCGTTGTACTTGGGAGACCAGCTGTTGTTCTTGGATTTGGTCTGAAATCGGCGTTTTTTGTCGCTGAGGTGCGGCCCGATCATGGTGACTTCCACGAAGGGTCTGAACATCCCGGACGTCTGCCACTTCAAATCGCTCGCTCCTATGACTGCAGTAATAACAAGAGTGGAAACAGAAATCCGTCAGCGGATGCATTAAAAATGCTTCAGGTTTTATTTTGCGGGGAAGAAAATCCCAAACGGACCTTTCAGCGTGACTTTCCGCTCTCCGCTCTTCGGATGAGTGTACAGCTCAATCTGCAGGGACACCTCTCCTATGGGTTTGTCCACGCCGGAGCCTGGTTGAACAGAAACAGAGCATTTGGTCCCATGTGTGCAAATAAAAGCACTTTTTATACAGAGTCATGCGACAGAAACAGAGGTTTCACAAAACAACAGAGAAAATGATGAAGAGCAGGTGGGCTGACGGTGATTTCAAGGAGACCTACCCCTGCTGGGCTGTATTTTTTCATTAGGAGTTAACCTAATACCCTTTCCATTGTGCACTGGCACAGAGGCAGCACAAGAGATAAAAACAAGACAGCAACAGCATGTAAACAATCAAGTCCAGAAGATAAAAGCAGCAAGGAATCTGAGGCATGTCCATCAGGAAATACTGGCGTGTTTGGTGCCACCAGGACGTGTTGGGAGCTACCTTGGGAATGCTGCGTGGTCACAAAGGTCTTGATGAGCGTGTCGGTGGTCTGGGTGTAGAGAGACAGAGCGTGGCGGAGAGAGGAAAGCTCGGCGCTCTTCTCCAGGAAGGCCTTCTTCAACCCGTTCCCGCCCGCATGGAAGTATTGCTGCGAAGAAAACGAAAGGAGACGGTGGGAAAACGTCCCGAGGAACGACCAGAGGATTCAGTTTTTTAGAACCTGTACGACGCCTGAAGGATGAGATGGATTTATAGTCACATTAAAGCTGCAGGTTTTTACATATTTCCTAAAACCGTCTTCATGTCGTGACAGTTTGGTCTGAGGCAGATAATCTGTGTAAAGATGGAGCTCCTCCTCCTCCTCCCTGAGCTGCGATTGCCGTCTAATTAAATGCCCCGCCCCCGACCTGGAACAACCAATCAGAGCCAGGAGGAGGGGCTTAGCGCTGCCAATCACCCTCGTGTTCGCACTGCTAAATGTGCTGATGGTGGAGAAACAACTCACCGTTCCAGGAAAACTGTTTATCCGCCGTCATCGGTGGCCATGCTAACTAGCATTAGCATTAGCATCAGGCTATGTTGTGGTGCAGCGTAGCAGAGAGCGGGGGGAGGGTGTGAGCAGTGCGTACATGAGGGTGATTGGCAGCGCTAAGACCCTCCTCCTGGCTCTGATTGGTTGTTTCTGACTTTCATCTGCCAGTGGAACAAGACATTTTTCCCATATTATAAGTTAAAATATCTCATTCCACTGGCAGATTATTTCACTCATAACTGGAACTTTTTCATCAATATTAAACAATTATTGACTTAAAACCAGCTCCTATATCTGCTGAAAAGCTACTTGTAAGTTAGTTTTGTCTTATTTCAAGTGTTTTCAAGATATTTTCACTAGAAACTAGATCAAAAATACTGAGTTCTTGCAGGGAACGTTCTGGACTCACCTTGATGGTATCCAGAGCCACATCCATGACAGCACACTGCCTGGGAGTCAGGCTCTTAGCGTCTCCTGCCATGTGATCCTAAACAATCGAAATGAAGAGTTGGGCTGAATGAATTCACAGATGAGCAGCACTTCTTGGTGAAAATAAACTCAAATATAAAGAGGCATCCTGATACCTTGAGTTTGGAAAGGTGTCCCAGCTCTTTTGCAGCAGAAAGGATCTGTGCTCCCTTCAGGAAAAACAGAGAAAGTAGTTATTTTCTGACTTTCAGCGTCACTTTGCAGTGAAGGAAATAAACAGCAGGCTCACAAAGGTGTCGCTCCCCTGCGGCAGGACGATGGTCTTCTCCAGGCTGGTCATTACAAACCTCCACAGCTCCTTCAGAACACGCTTCAGTACGGTTTTCTCACACACGGTGGCGAACAGAGTTAACCTGGAAAAACAGGCGTTCACACACACTTACACACACCGACAGACGAGCCGTGTTCGGAGAGAATCCCACTAAACCCACTGTGCATCGAGGAAGTCCATGAGCGGCCGCAGCATGTTGTCCGAGTCGGCCTCCACCTGGTTCTTGGTGTTCTCGTTCAGCGGCCCTTTGATCTGGTACAGCAGCGACGCCATCTGCCGCATGCAGTCGTTGATGCGGCTCTGGAAGCTGGAGGAGGAGGAGGAGGAGAAAAATGACCAATCGAGTCCAAGTAGGTACGTCTGCAGACGAAGTAGGCGTTTCCAAAGAAAGGTGTTTCTCAACTCATTAGATGAGCAAAAAAAAAAAAAAAAAAAAAACCAAGGCATTTCTCAAGGACCACACCCGATTGGACGAATCGGACTTTCATTTATTTTTTTACATTTCCAGAGCTTGTTGTTGTAACCCAGGGTATCAGAAAACTTATGAAGCACTGAGATAGACACTGCTCAAAAAAACAAAACAAAAAACAAACAAAAAAAAAAAAATACAAAGGGAACGCCTAAACAAAACAATGTAACTCCAAATCAGTCACACCTTTGTGGAATCAATGTCACCAGTTAGGTAGCAACACTTACGGTGCATCAGTTTCACCTGCTGCTGTGCAAATGGAACATACAACAGGTGGAAATGAGAGGCAATTAGCAAGACAACCCCTATAAAAGAGTGACCACAGATCATTTCTCTGTTCTCGTCCTTTCTGGTTGAACTTTTAGTCACTTTTTCATTTTGTCAGTGCTGTCACGCATAGAGGCATCATGACGCGTTTTTTACAGCCCACTGAATTTGCTCAAGTAGTGCAGCTAATCCACGACGGAACATCAATGCGAGCGGTGGCAAGAAGATTTGCTGTGTCTCTCAGCACAGTGTCCAGAGCATGGAATAGGTACCAATGGATACCTTGCCATTACATTAAAAACAAAAGCCGTTTTGGTGACTGAAATGATGTGAAACTGACATAAGTTGTTAAAAATAATTCAAAAATTAATATTACGTAAACTGGTCCTGAGATAAAGAAATTGTACCATTAACTTCTTGTTTTCTTGTTCAACTCTTTAAAGCAGTCCCCACGCAGATTTCTGTAAGTTTCTAAAAGATTTCCGCTGCTGGAACTAGCTAATCGTATTTGCTCTTCAGAAACGCCCTCTTTGAGTCTGCAGAGAACCCCCTCTCACCGAGTCGGATGGAGAGCCAGAAACAGGTGATGGTGCGGGTGTAATGTTTGCGTACCTGTTCCCGAACGTACTGCTGAGGTCATCCAGAACGTTGTTGAGCCTCACCTGCAGATCGTTCAGCAAGTCGCTGGCCTCCGTGTCCATCTGTCAGATAGAAGATGACGTTCAAGTTCAAACCATGAGGTCAAAATGTGGTTTTAGAGAAAGAGAGAGGGAGGGGGATAAAACTGGAAAAGATGGAGAACCTGGAAGCTAAACTGCTTTAAATTACTTCTAAAGCAGAGTTATTATGACTTTATCATAAAGCAAAGAGATGAAAGTCAGATTTTGTTGTTTGAGGAACCCATTCATGAATTCACTCCACTACCTAACTCACAGATACACCAGCATCATCTCAACAAGCATAGCCTGGAGGACGCCCTGCTGTGGCTCATTAGCTCAGTGAATAGGATTTTGATTCATAGCCTGACAGAACTACAGAGCAGCATTAGCATGTAAAAATACTACAACTTTCAGCAGAGATGGAGAAAAGCCAACCAGTAATATGTTGCATTCAGTGGTGGGCACACTTTCGCTAATCCACCAATAGCGGAGCTAATTTTTAGCTTAGCGCTTTCACATTTTTGCTAACTTTGAAAATGTTTAGCGCACTTAGCTTCCCCAAAATCGATGTTTCCGGCTAATTTCTAAAGCGATAATTTACTTGGTTGTTTTATAAACTTTCAGTTGAATAAAGTTGAACATCTGTGTTGAAGTTTTGGTTATCGACTGTTAAGAATTATTCCTGTAATTAGATGTTTATATTCATGCTCTTATTTTGAAGGGGGTGCAGACTGTTTATGCAGAAGTTCTGTTTCCTCTCCTCACGTTCTCTCTCTTTTTTCCCCATGAACTTTACTTAAAACAAGAAACATACAGAAACAAAATGAAACACAGGCAGTAGAGAATATATAAAAATAATTAAAATATCTTAGGGCATGTCAAAATTATGATGTCAAAATTAAACTGGGGCTCAAGGGTTGTAGTCTTTCAAGGGCAGATATAATCAGAATTGAAGTTAGCACTTAATATTAGCGCTTCTGCTAAAAACCATCTTGGTATAGCGCTTTAGCATTAGCTTTTACAAAATATCGTCTTGGTATTTTGAACTCTGTAGCTGTCACATAACATTATTTGGAAACATAATTACTTCTACAAGCTGCTGTAAAGTAATATAATGTGCATGTCACAGTGGACTTCCTGTAACATGCAGAAACTCACCTTGTGATCCTCAAATGCATTTTCTCTCTATGGTGGCACAGAAAGTTGGGAGGTAAAACAAGACATTTGCGATAAAATGCCCCTATTTAACACATTAAGTGGGAAATTGAACAGATAAGGAGGTTTTTGATATCTGCTTGTGCCTACCTTCTCAAAGGGTTCATCCAGCTTTGTGTTAGAAAATTGTTAGGGATATATAAAAAAAAAACAAAGTGTCAAATTTCCCTGAAGAGGTGGAGAAGCTGCATAATACAAATGATTTCTAGACTTTTTGCTTAAAATTAAGATGATTTAATCCCAGATAACATGTTTAACCCACCTCATCCTTTTCAGTCTATCGCAAAATGATTTATTAAAGGAACAAAACAAAGTGTTAAAATGAAAAACTACAACAGTAACGACTGAAGGGGAAGTGAAAGTAGCACTTTTGCGGAAAACAAGGGAAGCTGCTAAACTCGAGGAAATCCTCACAGATGAGAATGAAACCAGAAACAATAAAAATCCACCATGTTGGATGTTGTAGTTTCAGTTTGGCTGTGAAGATGCTGGGTGATCAGGGGAAACGCTCCACAGAAATGACTTGGATTTGAAGAATGAAGGATGTTAAAAACTAGTTTGAAGTGCAACAAACCTCAGCCTCCATTTCCTCCCCTTCCTCCCTTACTTCCTCCTCTTCCTCACTTCCTTCAAACTAGGAGTTGCAGTGAAGAGGCAACACAACACAAAGTTTTTGTCTTGTTGCTTCTATTCAGATAACTAGTCAGTGTTTTTATTTATTTTTGCAGGTGTATATGCAGTCATGTTTTACACAACATGTTTGCATATAGAGTGGACTTGCCTGCCATGCTAGCTCGTTGTTGTTCAGCTAGAAAAGCAGAAAAAAGGTAAAGAAAGTCTTTCTCCACCTGTTTGTTTATAGCATTGGTAAATCAAAATGACTTCATACTGGGTCAAAACTTGGATATGATCAGAAAAAAATACTTTAAAAAAAAGAATTGCAGACTAGATTTTGAGTTTTTATTACAAGTCATCATTAATTACTGCACACCGTGCTTCTCAGATTAGCATCTAAGCCCTTCTTCCTTGCATCAGCAAACACTACTAATAATAATACTTGCACCAGTAATTTGAAGATAGTTTTTCAGCCAAGTACCAAAAGCAAGCCCAATCATAGAAGTAATTTACTGATCACCAAGTCAGTTTTTTCTCATTTCTTTCACTTTATTCATCAAACACAAAGGAGCTGCCTCATCCATCATCAACATCACACCAAAGCCTCAAAATAAAAGCTAGAAAAAAGCTGAAAAAAGATGCATTTAGATCATATTCCTAAATAAAAAAGTATAATAGATAAAGTAGACTAAAACAAGTACAGTTACATTAGATTTTAAATTAGAGGTAATTGTGAAATAACCCTTTAGGTTTAAGGCCAAACCAGATGATGCTAATCTGATACCAACTTTAGTTACATCTACCAGCCACGGTACCCACTGCTCCTTTTTGGCTACACAGCCAATAAGCAACAGAAAACAATCACCGTCCAAATCTTCCTTGAGCGCTCGGGCCGTCCCCCAATGGAATGGTGCCCTGGGAAGTGAGCCATATCAGCCCTTCTGGAGCAAAGGATCATAGATTTGGGTCTTTGTCACTTATAGACTTCAGCAATCCTCTCATCACACATATGTGCCGTGTTACAAAGGAGGAAGTATCAGAGCAGCATCCAGTTTTCCATCCAAACAGCGTTAGTTTCATGGTTTTAGTGATACTTTACCCGTTAGCGGACATGAAGCCACCAGACCAGAAACTGCAGCATAAAAACTGCTCTACAACTATATGTGCATCTCAAGAAATCATCACCATCTAAAAAAGTTATGTTTTCGCGACCCTGTTGACTATTTGCAACAAAACGTTTGGTGATTTCAAGAGTGCTGCATCCTTCTGAGACTCATTTTTGCCTTTTCAGGCAGTCAGTCCGTTTTGCCTCAAGAACAGAAGCTGCCGAATAATTATGCTCACCTTGATATACGGCGTTGACCTCCTTAGGCCACACCCTCCCTCATCACACAGATACACATCACCTGCTATGATTAAATCCACTGAGTATTCAAGTTTATCCAGCTTGGAGTTAGAAAAACGACCAGACAGATTTAAAGAGGAGCAGCAGAAGCAAATGAGGTGGATCAGCAGAGCTAGCCAACAACTGATGGTGTCATCCAGGACGTGTTGCAGTGGAATATCGTCTCTGCTGCCTGGAAATGAAGCAGTTAGCAGATTCACTGCAAGACGGACTGCTGGGGATGGGAACAGGTGAGAATTTATCGATACCGATTCCATTATTGATTTCACTTATCGATTCTCATGGAGTTATGAAATAAACTCTTTAATTCAAAACATGCACCATGTTGTATTCGATTCAAACTAAATGAAAGCTGGCTTAAACAATAAGAATCTCTGTCAAATGAACATTTTCACATGAAATGCAACTTTTCGTACATCAGCAGTTTTTGTGCAGACGGATCTGCATGTTTGCCTTTTCAGGAAGGATCTTTCAAGACTTAAAGGTTGTTTTCAAAAGATGCTTTTAATCTGAAAACGGGCCTCATCGGAACCCATAATCTGATTTATTGAACATGATGGAGATCCTTCATACAGCATGGCGCTAACATTAGTACAATAACCAGGACCTGGAGGAGTTTAACGTTACCTGGGACGTTCACAGCTGGAAGCTCCGCCCCCTCGAGAGTCACCGCAGTTGCTTAGCAACGTCTCAAACCCTTTACCTTCCTGCCAATCAGCTGTTTGAGGATGTTGGAGGTATTTCCTCCTTTTATTGTGATTAAAGCTCTGCACATGTAGCAACCGGTCCTGGCATCGTCTCTTTTTGGTGAAATGTAACCGGACTTTGGAGCGCTTCTGCCGCGACGCCATCTTGGATATTTTCTAAATCAAAACACGGAGCGTGTACGACACGTCATCACGCAAACACGTCACACGTTACTGGTAAGCAGGCAGGTTAACGATTCCAAGAACCTGAACTACTGAGAAGCGGTTCTCGATTCCCATCCCTACTGACTGCTACTGGAGATCCTTCCTGCCCAAAGCATCTCCATCTACAACAACTCTTTGAAGAGACTTGGATGATATGAGTTAAGACGACATTTAATTTCCCTTTAGAATAAATGAAGTATTTCTGAAACGAATTGAATTAAGCAATGATTATTTGTGGCTTGGCCCTCTTGTGGAGAGCGTCAGTGACTGTTGTACAACTGTCAAGTCGGCAGTCTTCCCCATGATTACGCAGGTCATAAAATGGTTTTAACACAACATTTTTGAAATAAATGTAGGCCAAAAACAGGAAACTGGATTTTAAGCTTTAAATAATTAGCTTCTACCGGAGCACCTAATGAGAGATGACAAACTGGTCCAGCAGACGAGGGAAGACACCCCAGTGATGCAGCAATGGTTCAGCATAAGAAGCTAAAAAAGGTAGCTCTACAGCATAGCTACAGGCTAACTGCTAACATCTAATCAACTGGTTCACCCACCGCAGGTTTGGGTTCCTCATCCTCTGCAACAACCTGCTGTTCCAGGCAGAGGCACACAGAAACAATCAATGCAGATGTGGTTTTATAAACTGAAATATCTGCCTTGAACAGACCGTGATTGAAACCTACCTCCTCTCCTGCTTCCTCTTCCTTGTCTTCCTCTGTGATTTCGTCTTGCTTTAATTGTAAAGTAAATACATGGGTTGATCCGTCAGATACGTCATCCCCAAAACCTACAATCCAACCATCAACCAGCCAGTGCTGAACCAAAATGCAACTAAAGACCTAAAAATAAGAAACCAGCGACTACCACCCAGCGCTAATCCAACAATTCTCTTCATCTACTCCAAACAACCCAATCTAGCGCTAGCGTACATACCCGTGCTTCCTCTGTTGCAGTCTGGCACATAGAAGGAGCAAATTCGAAAGCTGATGAACAACGTTTTGACCATTATTTTGCATTCCTAAACACTTTGTGCTACCAAGCGTACCTGTTTGCCATTCGTGTGCGCACTCACCTGTTTGGCACCCATTGATTCAAACATTTTCTCCAGCTGGATTCGCAGCTGCTGCACGTTATTCATGAGGACACAAGGCTATGGGAGAACATGAGGAGCTTCATTAGGGACACTCTCAATTTAAAATAAGAATAAATGATTACCAGCAGCTCTCTCTTGATTCAGCGACACAGATAAGCAGAGGCAGAATGCTGGAAATGAAAGACATGCAACAAAAAAACAGAACAACTTACAATCTTCTCCTTGTCAATGTATGAAGGAAAGCTCTTGGTCAGGATGGCACTGTACTGCAGGAGAACTTTGGCAATTGTCTGCAAGAAATGAGAAGCCACAAAGCGATTCAAACGAATCTGTCCGTTTCTGATGGGGCTATTCTGTGCATACTGCAGATAAAAGATGGTTCAACACTCTATAGGATTGTGGCCAGAGCATCTTTCCCCAAACAAACAAGACAATCCCCTGTTTTGTTGTTTTCACCTAGAAAACAACAAAGTACTGATGAAGTGAGGAATGACTTTGAAGCAATGGACCGGAAGATGGTTTTAAACAGTGTCTCCACTATTGTTGATATTTCCCCCTCCTTTCCAATCTTTCCAATATCCAAAGGTGTTCCTCAGGGCCGTGTGTTCGGATTCCAGCTCTTCACTTTCTACAGAAGTAATCTTATTGACAGTTTTTAAAATATTCTGTTTCCCTGCAGATGACAACTATCTGTTGCTCATCACCATCAATTGTTCAAACCCTAAAATTTCTTAATTCTTTGTCATAAATGCAGAAAAGTTCACTACATTCTCAAATTACAAAGAACTGTTCCTAAAATAAGAATTGTTCAAGAGGCTGAAATTTAAATGGTAAATTTTTATAAGTATTTAGGCCTCATTATTGTTAAGAGGCCATTATTTAAAACTCATTGTGAAAGACTTATCTCTAAGCTGAAAGTTTATTATTTTTAAGATTAAACCTTGCTTCTCATTTCAGGTGAGGAGACAGTCTTCAAGTTTTTTTTTCCTCTGTTGGATTATGGAGATCTGATCTTTATAGATACACCTGGTAAATATCCAAATATGTCAGATACTGTATATCACTGAGCTTAAGGTTTTTATTACCTGGTGTATAAAATATTGTTATACAGTGAAGGCAAAAATCTGATTGAGCTGTATTGTTTTATATCTTATTTGTTTTATGTTCAACTGGCCATGTCTCTCTGAAAAGAAGATTTCAACTGAATAAATAAAGGACATAATAATAATATAAAGTGTTACATTTCTTCTGTTTTTTAAATTCTTTAGGGCTGAAACAATTAATCGTATGAATCGATTATTAAAATAATCGTCAGCTAATTTAGTAATGGATTAATCGTCTCAGACAAAAGCCAATTTGCTGAAAAAACAACACACTCAGAGCAGTAATAAAGCCAAAAATGTAAACAAAAAAAATAAATAAATAAATTTGCATTTAAGATATATATAAAAAAAACAAACAAAAACTTTTTCTGTAAATATGTTTTACCCAAAACTCCAGTTCAAATTCTTAAAAAAAAAAAAAAATCTCTTACCAAGCACCTTTTACTAACCAATTATTTGTAGTATTTGAAGTATTTTTTTAACTGCAGATGCATCCATTGCTACAAATTATCAAGCGTTCACTAAAGAAATCCTATGTTATTACATTTTAGGCTATTAAATGTTTATTTTCTTAGTTAAAAAAGGAATTATTTGTTTATTTGCATCTTTTAATGTATTTCTAATCTTGTATAAATAAAAAGGCCTAAATGAAAAATCTGCAAAATGCGGCAATTATTTTTATCCGATTAATCGTCAGAATAACTGATAGATTCATCGATAACTAAAATAATCATAAGCTGCAGCCCTATTCTTTAGTAATTTTCTCATGCTGTGCAACAACAACCAACTCCTTTTAAAATTGCAAAAAAAAAAAAAAAACAAAAAAAAAACCATGAGTAACAAGAGTAAATGTATTACTTATAAGTAGAACATTAAGGAAATTATAAATATAGGTTTTCAAGCAGCTCAATGAACTTCATATACAAACCAGGGCTGCCTTAATGTTTAGCAATTTGATGCAGTTAGCGCTGGTTCCCAGTCCAAAGCACCGGTTACCTTGGAGAAGCGGCGGCTGTACTGAGCCATGACGCTGGGATCGGGGCATTCCAGTTTCTTGATGATCTCAAAGCTCTGGTTGAGCTGGGTGAAGATGTCCACCACGGAGCAGGAGAACAGAGCATGCTCAGAGGTCTGCTGGAACTAAGAGAAGAGCATGGCTAAAACTCTGAGCTGCGAAACAGCAGCTCCTAAATGAGGCTAAAGCTAAACTTTCTTACTCCGTCCTTCTTGTCTCTCTCCAGGGCTCCATGCATGAATTCCATCGACACGTCCTCATTTTCATCCAACCACTGCAGAACAAACTGCACAAACCAGCTAAAACAGAAAAACAAGAGTGAGCAGTAAAATATCCACACCTTGTCTGTGTTTCGAAAAAGTCCAAACACTTACGATGGATATTCAGGAACGACGTCCTTAAAGGCTGGAAGCTCCTTGACGTACTCATTGTAGAGCCACTTGACTTTAAAGTGAAGGTTCATGTAATCTGTGCTTTTACACAGTCGGTGCTTCTCATGCTCTGCACAGAAAACAGAAAACAAGAACGTTTAATAAACAGGCCTGACACCATAACAAATTTTGCTGGGCAATAAATTGTCCCAGAAATTATTGCGCTAAACAACAGTATTGTTGTTTCGAGACCATTTTCAAGTAATATCTTGATAATGGCATAATAACGCAAGCTCCCCCTCTCAAAGACCAATAAACTTTAATTTGTAAAGAACACTTAACATTATCACGATTGTTTAATTTTCCACTTTATTTCTAAATGTATTGTTTTATTTGTTGCATTTATTTCATTTTTTTCCTCATTTTTTTGCATTTATGTAATTTTTTTTATTTACCATCAGATTTTTCATTAAATATTTTTATTTATATTTTTTCCATATTCTGTATTTATTTAGTACTTTTTTATTTATTTATTTACATATTTTAAATATCCAAATTAAAAAACAACCAAAAACACTGAATAAAATGGAAATAAAAACCGCACACAACCAAAACCATGAATAAAATGGATTATGAAGTCTCTGTAAACAAAACTGCTCTGCAAAAAATATTCATCAACAGAATGGAAATTATTGAGCTCATTTTAATTTATCATGTGATTAACTGATTCACTTCTTATTGCGACAGGCCTATTTATAAACCAAACAAATCCTGCTGTTAATGTTTGGGGAAAAAAAAAACATTTAATGAATTAAAATGTAACTTGACACCCTAAATACCAAGCGGCATATCTGCTTACGAACATCAGGGTTCACCAGACTGATGTATGCTGGATTATGATGTTTCAAATGATCAGTAACTGTGCAGAAATTATAAAGACATTTATGTATTTTCCAGTTTAACAAAACTGATTTTACATAAATTATTTCAGAGAATATGTAAAGGTATAGCTGCTGTCATGTTTCTATCTTAAAAACATTTTTTGAGTGCAACTATATGTGAAAAAATGAAGTCATGTCACACAGATAAAGATTGTTTATCTTTTGAGAAATTGTCTGCTTTGGGATGAACGATGAAAAATCGTCATCTAATAATGTTATTGCTTCACCATTTTGGGCTTAAAGTTCAATGCTTTGAACACAGTGTTTGAACGAAGTGTTCAGATTGGTTTTATCACGAATCATCACAGAAATATGTCCAACTCCGCTGCTGCATCCCCCACTTCAAGCCTCCAGCATGTTGAGGTGAGGAAACTTCATCGGTGCAGACAGAGAGTCTGCATAGCGCAGCATGAGATTAAGTAGGGTTACTATTGAGTCACAGCCACATAATCTGTGCATCATTTACAATAGAAATTTTTGATGGAATGAAATAAATCCTACAGAATATAATTCATAGAAACAAAGCTTCCCTGTATGCATTAGGCTATTAGAATAGAATTAAAATGGCAGCTTTTATATTAACGGTCAGACTTTTGAAAGAATATTAAAAAATATTTAAACAAAACCCAAAAGGATTCACTAAGCTATTGAAAAGTAAAACCTAATTAAATCTAGCTCTCTGAAATTATTTTTGCATCTCTTAAGGAAAATGTCATTCAGTCTGAAAACATTTTATTCCTTTGTTTTAATAACAATTACTGAGAACTATATAGAGTGACAAATCACAGATTCGCCACAGGAAAGAGCAAAAACAAAAGTTGAATGCTTCTCAGACCAGTAAATTTGCACATAAAGCTGATTTTTTTTTTAAATTAATAAATACAAAAATAAGTTTTAAATCTCTGCTTCCCTTCAGTTCTCTTTCAGTATAGTTTCATAGTTTGTCTCATCATCTCCAATACCTCAAAAGTTGTTCATTTGGATGAACATTTTCTCCACAATTTAACTCAATTTGAGGATAATTTAACAAAAAGGCATCAAAGATACACCTAAAAGTGTTTAAGCAAGACCAACCTTCCAAAGCGTACTTCATGTCTTGAGCGAACAACGTCCACATGACTTCTGCTGAAACCTTTCCTACGTTCAGCTCCTGAGGAAACCTGCGGCAGAAGAGATGAAGTTTGGACAAAAACGTGCAGGAAACCAAGGCATAAGCAGGATTAAAAAGAAATTTAGAATAGATCACTGACTGATTGAGCACAGGTGTGTAGGAGTTCCTGTCTTCCTCTATGATGGAGACGATAAGCATGATGAGTTTGGGCCAGAAGTCCAGGTTCTTGATACTGGGGCCCTGCTCCTCCAGGGGAAGCTCCTCCTTGCTCTGCGTTAGAGAGATGAAACGGTAACTTTACCAAATGAAAACATAAACAGGAATAAATCTCACAAAGTCACCATAGTGCATGATACATCTGATGCCTTCGTGCATGACTCACTGCATCTGCAGGTTGGTACTGTCTGCTGTAGAGTTCGTAGCAGTTATTGAAGATGTAGTCATATGTAGAGTTGAGACAGGCTTTAACGCAGTCCCGCACAACCTGACTGGCTCTGGGTGGAGACTGCAACTCCTGAACCTGAACGTCAGACAGACAGAGGCAGCAACACCGTCAGCAAACATTGGCCGAGCACAGTTCCAGCACGTGCACCAATCAGGAACAGTTCATCAGCTTTATAGCGACGGAATCACATTATGTACAGCTAAAATGTTAAAACACAGAATAACTACAATCTTGTTTTTAAATCAAGCAAGTTAAGGTGATGTAAAGGATAAAAATAAATATTTCGTGTTGGTTACCTTCATCCTGAAGAAGGTAATGCTGGTCAGAAGGTCCACTGTTGATTTCAAATCCTGCAGGCGATCTTTGCTGCTGGCAGGAAAGTGGTTCTGCAGAAAAAACGTTCATTTAGGGATGTACCGATATGAAAATCTGGACCGCTCTCAATATCCGATATTAATATTGCTATTACAGCTGATACTGCATATATTTCACTACTCTTTTGACACCTCGGAAAAATACAAACACACAGCTGATTCTCTGCTTCGGTTAAACTCCCCACAATCCTGCGCCGCATGACCATCAGTAGCTGCGTGCGTCTCCGTTACAAATGTGGGCAAAACGTCGATTTTCTGCTAATGTCAAAAAAAAAAAAAAAAAAAACACAATTTCGCAATTGCGGTGCTTCCATTAAATAAGAAATGCAATTAAAATCACACGTGAATAAACCTGCTCACGTGATAATTCACTAAAAATCATGGCGGCAATGGATGTAAACAAGAGATATATTCATATTTCAGCTGCGGCACGAGCGCTCATCATCAGCCATCAGAGGAGACGTCAGGGTCTTATTCAGGCGTTGGAGTAACAAGCTCCTTGTTCTTGGGAGCGGCTACATATTGATGCGGCGGTTTGGGGAAATAGGAGTCAGCAGTTTTACAGATAATTCAGCACATTCGAATGACAAATTCAACTTTTGATGATGCCGTGAGACCTCTGGTGGAGTCAGCTGTGCAATGATGGCGTGATGCGAAAAACGTGTCTCCATTGCAGTTTTGCGAAATACACCAGTTTTGATACGGCCGAAAAACCACCTCATCCTAGCTTAGCGCAAGAACCTTTTATCGAAAATGTGAGTTTTTTTCGAAATCGCAGAGTTTCCGTTACGCAAATTTGTTTTCGTAATTCCAGTTTGCACAATTTTATGGTCGATGGAAACGCAGCGACTGTCAGATGACCAACCTCCTCTACTTTCCCTCCTGAAACAAACGGCAACAAAACTGAAACAAACACCAGCTGTTAATGTTGGCCCAGTTTTTCTTATCGAACCGATACCAATATGTTCAAAAAATGACTAACATCGGCTGATACCAATGTTAGTGCCGATATAGCGTGGATCCCTACATATTTACAAATGTACTCCATTTCCTAATGCAACATAATGACAGTTAGCATACCTGCATGACCGATTGCTGTTGATGGCTACGTAGCATGTGGTCCAGGTGCACTAAATGTTAGTGGAAATATGTGTTTGGTATATAATTTTCTTGTTGTAACAACAGTATGCTGCTGGAAAACCTGTTTATTTAAATTGAGCCCCATTTGTAAAAGTATTTGTGGGTTGAACAGCAAAGTCAGGTACATCAGTTACGCTCCTACGAATAACTTGCCAAACCTTCTCTTGCTATTTAAAGGTAAACTGTACTTTCTATGACAAGTTGAGGCAAGTCTGTGGTTCATTTAGGCTACAAACAGGCAGGAGAGAACAAGACTTTCAGTCGATAACAGGAAGGTTATGTTACTGCAGTACGTCTAAACCCTCACAAGAGTAAAAAGGAACTGATTCCCAGCAGAAAAGTGTGCATTAGTGTAATAATGCTGGTCAGAACAGGAGCAGAAATTATTATGTCTTAGGCAGTTGACGGTCCTTACAGAGTACTTTTAAAGCCCTGGGTGGCGTGCTGGTTTGACAGATATCCAAGCTGCTGTTCTCCAAAACATCCTCCTATATAAACCAGAATACAAATCTTTGCCTTATAAATTCACATTTGAGCTTGAGGCTTTACTACGACTGCTTTCTTCTTGTGCAACCAGGAGTTTGGTGTTTGGCATGTAAAATCACTCACTTCTCTTATATGTATACATATTTACCTTTCTGATAGAGAGCAAACCAACAGATGGGTGATACAAAGGAATACGATTTGTTTTAGAAGCGTTATAGAAGAAACTTACCCTATAAGTAGAGAGATCAATACGTAAGGAGTTGTGGAGCTGGTCTAAAAGCTTGACAAAGCGCTCTTTCTGCATTGTGAGGAAAGAGGAAATAACGTGAAATTATGCACAACATCCCTAATAATAAACTGCACAGAGAAGCAGAATGGCGTTTTTGTGCTTGCCACAGCTGTACAAACCCCAAAATTGGAAGCAGCGAAACGGTCAGAGGCGGACACATTGGTGGATGCAGTTGTGTGGGCGTAGAATGCATTGATATTAGCCAAAAGGCTGCTCATCACTGCAGGAACTCCAGGACACATGTACTTAGTAGACAAGCAGGCAAAATGTCTGGAAAGAGAGCCAGAATCAAATAGATTTTTTTGTGCATATAGTTAGTCTTCAGATTGGAGCCGTTTTTAAGTCTCTTGGGTTCACCTGACGATTGCTGTTCTATTGTCACCTGCCCTCCATTTAACTGCAGATGAGTTCAGGGTGCAGCTAAGCGTGCTTTCAATGAATTATGTTTCCGGTAAATAAAGATCTGTATGGATGATGCTTTGCCACAGAGATAAATCCAAGCTCTTCACCTAACTTCAAGTTAAATGAGGAAAAACGTTATTTAAGATGTAAGGTGGCCAAGAAGGGTCAACAAAATGCAGAAGCCACAACACCAGAGCAAAAAGCCACAATGAGAGTTATGCTAAAATGGATTTGAAGCCAAAAACTGAAGTTATGCCAAGTGAAAGTTATGCTAGCATGTCTTTTGTTTCAGCATAAGTTCAGTTTTTGTATAAATTTCATTTTAACATAATTCTGTTTTATGCTAAAATGGAATTTATGTTAAACTTGCTAGCATAACTTCTGTTTTAGCATAAATTCTGTCTTAGCCTTAATTCTGTTTTGGCATAATTTAGTTTATGCTAAAATGGAATTTATGATAAACCTGCTAGCATAACATCCATTTCATCATAAATTACATTTTCGTATAAATTGATTTTGTATAATTTCATTTTATGCTAACATGGAATTTATGATCCTTTTTAACAAAAATTCAGTTTTATCGTAAAACGCAAGCTATGATAACCTTGACAGCATAACTTCCGTTTGAGCATAAGTTCAGTTGTGGCTTTTGCATTTTGTTGACCCTCCTGAGCCCCCGTACAGATGCTACAGAACACTGAGGGAGCGATGAACCAGACCCAATGGTTAACAAAGAGAAAAGAGAAAATGCAGTCTCAGTTCAGAGTCTAGATTTTTTTACTGCAACAATTTTTTTTTCACCAATTAGTTTTCTTCCTGAAACAGAAGCAATTATGCTCTAAAACATGCAATCCAGAAAAATACAGCTGTAAAACCAAAATTTTGAACTTTAAACTGAATTTTAAAACAAGCTTTATAGGTTTGCCTTGTTTCTAAAATCAGTTTTATCATATTTGACATTTAGAATATCCTGAATATTTAATACTTAAATAATAAGATGTTCAATTTATTTTGTTTTGTCATGCTGGAGGTGGCGAGAAGGTAAATTAAAAGTATTTGTAATTTTTTTCTGCTGTATGCAATGATAAGCCAAGTTTATTTAAGAGGAAATACATTTTCTTTTAAATTTGGAGAATCAATCACAAAATTAGTTGTTCAAAATAATCAATAATTAAACATGAATTGTAAAGATTAATTTATAAATCTTTCATTTAGATCACAGTTCAGCAAAAAACTGTTGAGAGCCACAAAATTTACATGAAACAAATTAGCTTATTTTTAAAATATCAACTATAGGAAATTTGTTTTGATTTTAGATTAAAGAACAAAATTTTATTTAGTTTTTTAGTTTTTAAAATAAAGAAAATCCTCAAACTTACACATTAGGGGAACAAATACATTTTCTTCAATGGAACGTGACATTTTTTAACAGAAAATTATGTCAGAAAAGCACATAGTTTACAACTAAAAGACAAAAGAAAAAAATTACCTTATAAAGAGAATATTTCTTACATTTTAAGTTTCATTCTTTGCAAAATCATTTTGCAAGGGAAGGAGGGAACAATCCTATATATGCTGTATGCAAGAGAACGCAATAAATATGTTTGTATGTTTTATTAAATATAATTTGTGTGAAATAAACTAGCTAAAGAAGCTCGACCTGAGAGGAAAGTAAAGCTTATTTCCAGCCCCGACTGACAGGAAGTGAGAGCGCCTGAGACTCACGTCATGGCTTGGTAGATGGACTCAATCCCGTAGCGCATAGCAAACTCGTCAACTATTTCCTGCGCCACGTCGTCAAAGTAGAGCTTCCACGAATCGTCTCCACGAGCCTCGGGGATCCGAACCATGCCCTGACCGAGCACATCGGTGGAAAAGTGGAACAGGTTCTGCAGGGAACAGAAGGAATGCGATTTAAAAGGACTGGTAAAACCACAGGATCAGAACGAGTAAAGGAACAAAAACATGGAAGATGTGGGATTTTTATTCGTACGGTGAAGCTACGGAGGGGTTATAAGGTTTGGGATTTTCTGATTATGGGATTATTGGTTTTGTAATACTATAATAAGCTTATAACCAAATAAAAAAAAATCCTCTATTTGTTCCCACTGAAGAAAGGAAACAAGTTGCTGTTACAAAAGTATATTTTAATCTTTTCCAAATCAGTCAAATCTGATCACATTATGTGTGGGACAATACAAATATCCGGACCTGCTGGTACTTTAGTGACAGTTCAGCTGCATCTCAATAAATTAAAATATCATTAAGAAGTTACTTCTTTCCAGTCACTGAATTCACATTCCTAGGGATATATTTCAGCTATTTTAGTTTATTTTGAAAATAAGATTATTTCATAAACTAATTTTTAAAACAGAAACGTATGTTTTGGCTGAAGGAGCGTGCTGACCTGAAGGGTGTTTAGTAGACAGTCACTGACATCATCCACAAGGAGAGTTAGTCATTAAAGTTTGCTCGAAAAAAGATAGCTGTTCAAAGAGTGCGGTTTCCAAACATATTAATGGAAAGTTTAGTGGAAGGAAAAAGTTGCACATGCAGCAAGTGATAACCACAAGGTGGGGGCTGCATTAAATCAGCATCCAGTGATAAAGTAAAGAAACTTGGTATTATTTTAGGCCAAGATTTGTCATTCATATCCCATATTTCCATCTTTCACCTCTGGAATATTCCTAAAATTAGAAATATTCTGTCCAGGAATGACGCTGAAAAACTAGCCCATGCATTTGGAGTTTGTGGACAATCAGGAAGTCCACAAACTCCAGCTGAAAAGCCTTCAGATGATCCAAAACGCTGCAGCAAGAGCTCTGATGAAAATTAAAAAGAGAGATCATATTTCTCCCATTTTAGCTTCCAGATCCTTTAGCTATCAGGCTTCATCCTGTGGAACCAGCTACCAGTTTTTGTGCTGAGGCGCTATGCTAAAGATTTTCCAATTGGTAAAGCTTATATAATGGCTTTGATTATCCTGAGCTAACTCTGTAGTTATATTGCTCTAAGCTTCTTTCTCCTACTACTCTCCAATTACGGATTATCTGCTACTATTGCTGTTATAAACTTGCTTTTTCTCTGCTCAGAAGCTACACCTGCCCTGGTGTTTGTGTTGAGTTGTGGCACCTTCTACCTGCTGCTTCGCCTTCTCTCCAACAAAGCAACTAAAGGAGATGTTGGCACGTCTAGCTCTGTTATGTGCCAAATTTATTTGAATAGATACAAGCTAAACTGACTCAGAGCTCATCTTTTAAATCGTTTCTCTCCTAGATGAAGCCACTAAAGAAGCGACTACTTCCATTAACAACAATTTACTTTTTCCTTAACCTAGAAAGTACTCCTAGATCAGAGCTTCTGTGTATTTCGTGTCTATGATCTGTCTTTTGAAACCCCCAGTGGGGAGAACAGATGGAGCTCACCACTGAGTCAGGTTCTGGTTCTGCTGGAGGTTTTTTCCTGTTAAAGGGGAGTTCCTCTCTCCACTTAAAGCTGCAGTATGTAACTTTTATGAAAAATATGTTTTTTATACATTTGTTAAAAATATCATTATGTTCTGACAGTATAAGAAAAAATCCAATTAGCTTATGTGACATAATTATCCATAAGCAGATAATCCATAAGACAGCATGTGAAAAAAATCCAGCTCCTCTGCCTTCTCCCAGTGCTCCCAGTACTAACTGTAGAAATACTCCACTCAGTCAGAAACAACCAATCAGAGCCAGGAGGAGGGTCTTAACGCTGTCAATCACCCTCATGTATGCGCTGCTCACACCCCACCCCCCCGCTCTCTGCTACGCTGCAGCTGGTTCACCACAACATAGCCTGATGCTAATGCTAATGCTAGTTAGCATGGCCACCGATGACAGCAGATAAACAGTTTTCCTGGAACGGTGAGTTTTTTCTCCACCATCAGCACATTTAGCAGCGCGAACACGAGGGTGATTGGCAGCGATAAGCCCCTCCTCCTGGCTCTGATTGGCTGTTTCAGGTCGGGGGCGGAGCATTTCTTTAGACGACAATAGCAGCTCAGGGAGGAGGAGCTCCATCTTTTCACAGATTATCTGCCTCAGACCAAACTGTCATGACATGGAGACGGTTTTAACAAATATGCATATTTTTGTAAAAGTTACATAGTGCAGCTTTAAGATAATCGACTCTCCTCTGTCGCTACGTGCTCATCCAGGAGGACTGAACGCTGCAAAGTCAGCAGCTCGATGCAGGCTGTGAATAGATAGAAGCCTTTTTCCAGCTGATCCTGACAACTATAACCAAAAATCCAACCAAGTATTCAGTACACTTACTGTAGAATATTTCTTTATTGAAAAACCTTCTTTGTTAGTCTTACACCAATTTTTGTGATTCAAAATTAAAATTACCTGAAGAAAACCAACAAAAAAGATAAACAGCTTCAGTTTTTTAAATTTGCATTATGGAAATGAATTAACTTTTTGATTACATTCTAATTTGTTGAGATGCACCTGAGAGCTGAACGTTTCTCGTTATGATATACCTCATGCAGACAGGTGTACTGGACGTGGTACGGAGCCACTTTCTCCTCTCCTTTGATCTCCACGTTGATTTGGAGGCGAATGGCGCCCGACACGGCTGACTTGTCCGTCCTCTTCTCTGCAATCAAACACAAACACAGTCGGCCAGTCACTGGCACCGTCTTGATTCATAACACGGATCCAGCTCCGCGCCCCGGGCCAAGCATCAGACCAGATCTGTTAACAACTGTAATTACGGGTTATTAACATGGCAGCTCCACTGCAGGGAGTCTGTGTTTCTACAGCTCAATGGCAGCGCAGCAGCGGCCTCCAGCTGATGGCGAGCAGGACATCTGAAGCAGAGAGTCTCTGGAGGTGGGTTGCCTGGCAGCTCAGCCCTACTATTTGCCCTGACAGGGACGTTATTAAGGGTAATTTTCACATGTCAGCAGCAGGGCTGAATTCCAGCGTCTTGATTATCTTGTGTTGTGAAGGGAAAAAAGGGAAGGAGGCAGACTGGAGACAGAGGGTGAAATGTTTAAAATCAGGGCATCTGCAGGGTTTAGCAAGTCAGATCTGCGTGTACTTCTACGTACAACACACGATAGCACGGTCATCACCAGCGCGTCCCGTGTGTTTGGTTTCGGCCCAAGTGGCGATGTCTTTTTCGTGTCGCTGTCGTTCGTTGCTCCCAGTGTGTCGAGCCCATCAGCCATGATAGTCAAGTTTATTTGTATACATTTCAGCAGCAAGGCAGTTCAAAGTGCTTCACATCATAAAAACAACAATGAAGTACACAGCAAAATCATCAAAATCATCTGCAAATGATAGACAGAAATAGCTAGCTAGCTACCAAGTATATGTTAGCCGCTAGTTAGCGGTAGCCTCAACTGCCTCGAGCCACAGAAAGCAGTGAAGATGTCTGCGTGCGACTCAAATTTTTGCCTGACAGAAAAGTCCCACGAGAAAAAAAACTACATACATGAGACCTGGATTACAAGTAGATGGCTTCCATGTTTTGGTCAAAAGTCGCTTAAAGGTTGAGGGACAGAAGCGATTAGGCAGCTACATATGGAAAAAAAAAAAAGCAAATTACTTCTAAAACAGATTTTGAAGCAATATCTGCTCCTACGCTACATATTCTCTCTACCTGTGGAGAAGAAAACCCGAAATCTCTGATGCAAATCATGTGCATTCCAGTAAAAGGAACAGGACTGACAAAATATTACAAATCAACTCTCCTAGGAAATGTGAAATGTTTTTACAGGCAGGGCTGCATAATATATTGTAAGTTCGTAACCACTGCATTATCAGGATGTGCAGTTTCATCATGACAGGCACCCGTATTTGCATTATTCCACTCTGTACTGACCCAGGTTGTACCAGACGTCCATTTCTCCGCTCAGCGTTCGAACTTCGATGATACTCTGACCCAAGAAATCATCAGACTCCCTCTTCAGACGCTGCTTCACTCTGGACTTGATGTCATCATCTTCGTCCCAAACGCGAACTTTGATGCGGTCTGAAGAATTGTGGCACTCGCTAAAGAAAATGTTAGCAAATCAAAAATAAATCACACACTTGGCACAAAATGTAAGAAACTTTGTGTTTGGTCAATAATTTTCTGTTGTAACAATGCATTAACCAATTCACCTCCATCTCTCTGCATTGTGATCGCCTGCTGTAATGATTAGCCTTGTTTTTCCCCTGAGGGGGAGGCTACCCCACAGCATTCCACTGCCACCACCAAAAGCAGATTTGGCAAGTTTTTCTTGGCGCACATGATACTATTTAAAGGGAAATAAAATGCGTTCCAACAGCGTGCAATTTATTGCCAAGAAGTACGGTGGCTGACAGGTTCAAACGCGCAGCAAACGGCGAAACGCGCTGCAAACACATGGACGATGCAAACTCCAAAACACAAATGCAACAGAAAAACGTTGTAAACAAAAAACGTTGCAATCACAGAAAATAGAAGCAAAAACCTACAATTAACAAAACATATGCAAACGAAAAATGCTGCAACCACAAACAAAATGTTGCAACTGCAGGAAATAGTAGAAAAGAGAAAATGATGCAAATGGCAAAAACAACTGAAAATATGAAACACTACAAACTTTACAAAACAGAACTCCTCCAGACCACTAGGGGGAGTCTGGAGGAGGTAATATTACCTACGTAAATATTCTGATGTCCAGTAATATTGGAAAAGACTGTGTGATTGAAAAAGATATAAAGTATAACACACCTTTTCTTCCTTCCTTCATCTTTCTTCTGGACATCCCATTAAATCATGACATCCTGTCTTAGAGTCAGGTCCCATAAGATTTTCTTGTTGACGCCCCCTAGTGGTTTGGAGGACTTCTGTTTTGAGGAGCAAGTTTGCGGAGTTTCATACTTGCTGTTTTTACCAATTGCAGGGTTCCCCCTTGCTCATATTTCCTTTGGTTGCAGCATTTTACATTTGCATTTGTTTTATTTGTAGGTTTTCGCTTCTATTTTCTGTGATTGCAACATTTTTTGTTTGCAGCGTTTGTCTGTTGCATCTGTGTTTTTGTGTTTCGGAGTTTGCATCAGCCATGTGTTAGCAGTGCGTTTCACCGTTTACTGCACGTTTGCAGCGCGTTTAGCTGTTTGCTGTGCGTTTGCACCTCTCCGCCACTGTAATGAAGCATTGTTAAAACCGAAAAATTAAAGCTAATTTCATACTTTTTTGCGATAAGAATATAGCGGATCAAATAAAGAAAGACAAGTTTAGGAGATGACTGCATTTTTTTGTATAAGCAAAAGAAAAAAAAAAATAAACATACTTTTTTGTGTTTATATTTGCTAACCAGGATGGTTCTTACTTACAAGTGAAACTTTTCCTCCCAGACTGGGTTGAGGTTCCCATAAATGGTCTTGGTTCTCTTCTTGGTCTTCCCCACCTGAACCGTTACATACGGATCGCTGGAACCCGTCTTGTCTTTCGCCTGAAGTCCCTGCGCACAAACCACTGAAACGGAGACAAATACACTCATCCACAGCGACTAAACCATGGAAGCTGCATAGCTGGACTGACGAGGATGAAGTAACCTTATAGTAAATGTTTTGATCAGCGTGATACCCGTGATGGTGATCTTGGCCGACCACTTTGAGGTCCCGTCCAACACGCTCTGTTTGATGGTCTTCATTTGCTGAGCATGAATGGCTTTAGTGACAACGAACACCTCTCTGATCAGCTCAAAGATCTCTGGTTTGTTCCTTTCTCTAATCTTCATCCTGTCTTTCATGGCCATGATGATATTTTGGGTGCGGTCTTCGGCGCCATGCTTGGAGCTTTTCTCTGCCGCACCTAAAAGTTTAGCAAAATTAGAAGCAAAATTAAACACTGAAAACATCAGTTGTGTGCAATTTATTTATTTACACAGAGACAATGTACAACATTTCAGTAACCTTATAAAAGGAGAGACGTGTGATACTGGGTTACTGCAAAAAAATTTTAATTTCCACCTGCAGTCCTTGGACAGGTTGATGTAATTCATGATTTAACAGATTATGAATTTGTGAAAAGCCAGAATAATAAATAATTACATACATGTCAGATAATTGACAGAATGTGGCGCACCAACTACCAGTGGTAGGCTAATCCGCTAAAGTGCTAATAGAAGCAAATTTTTATTTAGCGCTTTAGCTAGCTTTGAAAATGCTTGCCGCACTTAGCTTCCTCTAAATTAACTTCGGATAAATTCTGAAGCGCTAATTTACTTGGCCATTTTGAAAACTTTCAGTTGAAAAAAGTTCGACATCTGTGTTGAAGTTTTGTTAAGAATTCATCAGCTAGCAAAACTCAACAACTATAAAACTGAAACAATGAGTGAAAGGTCTGTTCTAAAGAATCAATTCCTGAAGCACAACCGTAAAGACAGGTGCGTAATAACAAATTTGCTGCTATGTGTCACTGACTTGTATTTACCGCTTTAGCATTAGCTTTTGCTAAATACTGTGTTGGTGTAGCGCTTTAGCGCTAGCACAACTAATGTTTATGGTTAGTGCTTTAGCACAGCTAACTTTTTAGTTAGCAATGCTAAAGCACTACATTATCTACATTATTAGACAGCTAACTAAAATGACATTATAATTATTTTATTTCTGATTGTTTCATTCTTAAGCTGCACAAACTGCAATCTCTGTTGGATTTATGGTGATATTACTTAGCATAATGAGGAAGATTATTACAGCAGACAATTTAAATAAATGTATCTCGTCATTATAGCACCTGTAAGTGGATGGTAAGTAACAGGCAGCGAGTGGACATTTTGAGTTAGAAGCAGGAGAAATGGGCAAGCACAAGGTTTTCAGCGAGTTTGATTAGGGGCAAACTGTGATGGCTTGACGACTGGGTCAGAACATCTCCAGAACCGTGGCTCCTGTTGGATGTGTCAGTCTACAGTGGTTGGTGTCTGTAGAAAGAGATCCAAGGAAGGAGCTTTGGTCCGATCCAAGAGAGAAGCTGAAGGATCTGATGCTGGTTCTGATAGAAAGGTTTCATATTAGCTTCAGATCAGTTTCAAGTCAATATTTATTGATTTGGTTTTATTGAAATCTCTTTAAAATTCATGAACTTACTGTAATGCTGTATTTACCTAAATGTATCTGTTTTATTTGTGTACATTATTTGTAACTATTCTTGGCACTTATTCTGAAGCTTCCACAAATACTAACTACTGTTTAGCTTGTGCTATCGTAAATGTGGAACTGTAGTATATTTTTATTTGTGGAAAATTAATAAAGTTCAAGTCATAAAAATAATCTCGAACATTCAAGTTAAATCATCTGTCCATTGGTTGGAAAAATGCTACATGAAACAATTTGAAAATATGAGACAAAAAAACATTTTTTTGTGACTTTGCACAAAAAATAAAATTGTTGCCATTTTTTAAATAATTACTGGGTCCCAAAAAATAATAAATTCCAGTTTGCAAACATTTGATGGAAAAAAACCAAGAAACATTTTGTTTTATTTAGTGAAAAAATAATTTAAAAGGTTAAATTACAAAGTGGTGAATGTATGTCATGTATGGTGAGAACTGAAGCTCAGAATGGCCTTCATAAAAAAATTTAAAAATTATAATAATGCAGAAAATTTCTATTGGATTAAAAAGCACTTTTTGCATCTAAAGGGACACAGATGGAGCAACTGACAAACTGATTTGTACAAACAAATAAAGCTGATCAGAATTAACATCGCTGCCATTTTTCGAAACTAAATAAGCTAATAATTTATCTGGCATGTTTGCTTCAGTCAGGCCTTCCCTGAAAATGAGACTAAGACTAAATTGTGTCTTATTGGGTTTAAAACTATGAAAAAAAACCAAATAGTTTCCTAAAAGAAAGCTTTTTCTTTTGGAAAAATCCGAGTTTAACGACGTTTCACTAAGAGCATTGCATCTGTTCTATAGTACAACTAATAATTAAAATACACCTTGCACACATGCACGCGTGTACTCACGCTGTAAGCAATCAGCATTAAGCAGCTCTTGACACTTTTCATGGCACTTGACCCCACACTCGGAGCAGCGCATGCCTTGGCGCGCGATTCCCCACAGCAGCCCCTCACACTCATAGCAGTACGTGGGCGTGGTGGCCGTCCACACCTCAAAGTTATGCGGCGTAGTGCAGGAAATGGGGTAGATAAGAGCCTGCAAGGTCTTCTTGTACACATGGTTTTTCTAGGAATAGTTGGAGAACAGATAGGTGTAACTTTAAAATTATTATTCTTTCTAAAGACCCTTACTTTGCCCTGAAATCAAAGCAGATAAAAATAAAACGGCGAAGGTGTTGCACTTACCAGCTCCTCATCCTTGAATGAGGACCGTGCCGCCATGGCAGAGGCGATCCCGGCCTTCCTGGCTTGGATGAGGGACTGAACAGGACGCAGCAGGGAAAATTTGCCTAAGTTTGCATCCAGTAAGCAAATTCGTGCGCCACACACACAAAAAACAGTACAGCTCCATTTTTATTGCTCGAGCAGTTCAGAGTGATGGTGGTTAAAGGGGAGGTCAGTAGGGTTAGCACAGTTTGTTTTTCCTTTCTGTGAACTCCTTACAGGAGGGAAAAGCCCCGTGTGAGTGCTGTTAATTTTACGAAGCTAGAGAGTAACAGGAAATTTAGACCATCAATCCGAAACAGAATAACAGAACTGTGTTAGTGCCCTGGATTCACTCATTTAATCTAGCTTTTAACTAAGTGGGGAAAACCACAGGGTGAGGGAATGATTGGTGAACGATATTTAATTGATAACATCAAGCAGGAAGGAAAGCCACCCAGGACCAACAGGGTGCATGCATGTTTTTATTCGGACTAAACCAGTGCAGTTTAAGAGATCACCATGCTGCTATAGACGTTTTAGTTACCCTCTACTTTAGTTTTACCTCAGCAGGAAAAGGGAGGGGCATCTATGTCTATAACTTACCATAGCCTGACCAGGAAGTGAGAATGCATTCAAGAGAGTTGTGGGGGAATAGTTTCAGGTTTAAGAGAGGAGGGAGAGAAAAATTAGCATTCTGACTCAGCAAAAGTCCTCATGTGTTGACAATTTTAACCCAAATTCATCTTTATTCATACCCCTTTTAATTTTGTCATGTTACAGCTCAAGATCCAATGTATTATACAGAGGTTTTATGTGATAGAGCAACACAGAGTAGTGCATAACTGAATGGGGAGCATGACACTTGTTTTAAGTTGGAGATGGCGTACCCAAGGAGATGTTCAGTGTTCCAGCAAACATGGCTGTCTGCGTGGACTTTAAAGTTATATTTTGGTCCCATCTGACCAGAGAGCCTTCTCCCACAGGCTTCATGTTTAACTGAAACCAAGATTTCCTTCACCGACGGTTTTCTTCTTGCCACTTTTCCATAAAAACGAGTCTTTAGGGGGTTAATGGCGCTCTCTTTTTGGTGAGTGTGAAAGCTCACCCTGAACAAAAAGTAGTTTCTTCAAGTGTACTACAAGTAATCTTATTGTATGCTCAAAATGAGGCAGTATACTTAAAGTGTACTTTTAATAAGCTATAGCTTATATACAGTGGTGGCCACACTTCCGCTAATCCCCTAGTAGTCAGGCTCATTTTTCATTTTGCGCTTTTGCTAACTTTGAAAACATTTAGTGCACTTAGCTTACCCTAAATTTATTTTTCCACATAAATTCTAAAGCACTAATTTACTATTTAAAAGTGCTGCTTTGTAAACTTTCAGCTGAATAAACTTTGAAATCTGCGTTGAAGGTTTTGGTTTTTTAAGGATTCTTCGAGTAGTTAAGAGCATCAATATAAACCTGTATTTTGAAGTGGGGAAAGACTGTTTACGCAGCAATTCCTTTTCCTCACGTTCTCTCGCTTTTTTTCCCCCTAATAACTATTTCAAACAAGAAACATCCAGACACATAAATATTATATTTAAACATAAATATAATATCTAAGGGCATTATAGAACATGTAAATTATAATGTAAACTATAATGTAAAAAATTAAATTGATGCTTGACTTTCAAGGACAGATATGATTTGAAATGAAGCTAGTGCTTTAGCATTAGCTTCTGCTAAATACCGTGCTGGTGTAGTGTTTTAGCATTAGCGGAACTAATATTTATGATTAGCGCTTTAGGGTTAGCACAACTAACTTTTTAGTTAGCAATACCTACCACTGTTTTCATACTTAAGAGTATACTTGGCTTATACTATAAAGTATAAAAGAGAAGTCTAAGAGTTTACTCTTACAATTACTAAGACATATACATACTTTAATAGTAAAGCTTATTCTTGTTTGTATGCATGACTGAACTGAAATGATTTTGTTTTTGTAAAGTTCCTCAAGACATTTGTTGTGAATTGGTGCTATGTAAATAAAACAAAATTGAATTGAATTAAATACTTGTGCTTTGGATCTTTCTACCACAAAGTACTAGGACTTAGTGCATCTTGATCCAAGTCATTGACTCGTACTTACATTTAATACAGCACACACACGTTTGGTTTTAGGTATTACCCCTGTCATAAGCTTACATGTTTAAGATCATATAGTACACAGAAGTCATAAAAGTAGTGTTTTTGTTTCTATCGAGATATTTATGTCTGGTTCCAAAAATGTGCACTTTTCTTCGGACTTTATTTCTCAGTCAGAGACACTATTTTGTTTACATTTTTATAAGCAAATGCACATCTTTTCCTCAACCATTTCTGACAAAGAAGGACTTCCTGGAAAGATTATTGTGTTTACATTTTTACATGCAAATGTGCACTTTTTCCTTTCACTTTTTTAAACGAACAAGAGCTTGATTTCATAGAAGCTCTTTGTTACTGAAATGAACATCTTTAATCACTTTGATAGGTATTTGTAAATACACTGTATGGCATGTTTTTAAATGTTAAGTAAATATATCAAAGTTGTTCTCAACATTCTGTCTTGTGATTTTGTAAATACATTGCATTGTAGTGTAAATACAGCATGGGTTAATTTCAAGAATACTTTAAGAAGTATATTTTAGTAAATAAATAGCATGTCACAAGTAATATGCAAAGAAAATCTACAAATATACTTACAGTATTATAACAAACTACTCAAAGAGCAAAAAAATTGTATATTTCAGTTTTAGTAATTCATAAAAGTATACTTAAATACACTAAAATGTGGACTAGAAGTATATATCTAGTACACTAGTAGTATACAGATGAGTCTACTTGTTGGATACTTGAATGTATACTTTTGTAAAGTGTTCTAATTTAGTCTGAAGAAGTATTAAATTTGTATTTTTTCTAGTACACAACATGTACATGGTCTGTAGTATACTTGCTACACTTGTACGCAAGTATACTTTTTGCTCTGGTCCACCAAAGATGTGCATGAAACTTTGAACATCAGGCCATTTTCCCATCACTTTAACAGTTAAGAGCTACTTTTTGTCGTTCTATCACATAAAATTTCTAATAAAACACGCTGAAGTGAAAGTTCAAGACGTGTAAATGCGCACAGTAAATGCACAGCTGTAACATCTGTTTCACAATAAGAAAACATTCACCCCCAACGAACCAGAAACCTAAAGAAAATTTAAAATGAAAGTGAGAACTAAAGGAACGAGCGAACGGTACTGACCACGTCGCTGACCAAGGGGATGGGCTTCTTCTTACGCAAGTCTGGCATGCTGTCGATTCCATACAGACCAGAACCACCACTGTCAACAGAAGTGCAGAAATTCATGCAACACAGAAAACGTCCATGAGACCTGCCCTGGTACCAAACACTCCTGCACACACATATAATGCAAAGGATGCAGTTTATGATCAGTATTCTTGCACAACGATGTTCAACTCACCCTGGTTTAACCCAGGCCTGCCTGGTGTTGGGCTCCACATCTCTGACCTGACGGAGTATTTTAGAGATTTTAGGTTGAAGATGTTTAGGGAGGAAGTGAGAAACAGGTTTGGTTGAGCTTAACCTCTCTGATGTCATACATAAAAAACTCAGTTATTACAATCAACAACTGCGCAAATGGGAAGCTTGTGATGGCGAAAAGAAGATATGGAATAGAAATATCGTCTATTGTCCCTCAGTGGTGACAGACAAATGGTAGCATGCAAATTCACACTAAACTAAAAATATAAAAACAAAGAAGAAAGAAAGAGATATATAACGGTATGGAGGAGTATATATCAAGCTCATGAAAAGCTTCAGTTTGGACTGTCCTAGGAAATATTCGACAGGAAACGGATATAAGTGAATTGCTGCGTCCAGTTGAGGGTGGATAATTCCCCAGCTTCTATGAGTGGAGACTGCAGGTGTTTGAGAAGCAAGATCCTCTGCAGCTGTGACACTGTAGGACAACTACCCAAAACTAGAATTAACACATTCATTTCAATTAATTAATTAAATAGATTTCAAAGCGATAAAAAGTTTAATGCAATTAATCACATTGTTTTTAATATATTCACAGGTTCTGCCTGTGTATATATATCTATATAGCTTTCTATATCTCTACATCTCTCTCTATCATATATATATATATATATATATATATATATATATATATATATATATATATATATATATATATATATCATATATATATATATATATATATATATATATATATATATATATATATATATATAAATAAAATAAAATAAAATAAAACCAAAACAACTACATCGCTGATATTGCTTCAGTTAGATACCCCACAAACTTCGGTTAGTAATATCACCCCAGTTTACTTGTAGGACCGATCGTGATATGTTAAAGAATGGCCAATACCGACGTTCATGCTGATATTTTCCTACTTGTAACACAACTGGTGAAACTTGCAAACAAAAGGATGCTAAACTGTTGCGTTTCACACAAAACACACACACACACGCCATATTGTTTGCACTTGGTGTGATGTGTTTAAAGTCTACAGACATTCTCCTTGTCAAATAAGCAAGACAGATAACGAGTATAAAGAAAATAAAACAAGAAGCTCAAAAAGAACACATCAGAAAAGAAACAAAGGGGGCAGAGTTGAACACAGGGCTGATATTTTGTGTGTAACCTGATTTTCTTCTCTTCCAAACTCTGAAAAAAAAAAAGACAAAAAAAGATCATGGAGAATTTAAATTGCATGAAGGAGCTTTAAATGAGCTTTTTAAAATCAGTTGCTCTTGATGTTCAATTTAGATTTTTTGCTGAAATCTGATTTTCATGTTCATTTTGCTCATTAAATGCAACCGCAATCAGACAAGCACCCCGCATGTGTAGAAGAAGAACGTTGACATCTCACAACAGCGCGCTGTTTACGAAAGTAATAATGGAAAGTAATAAGTGTCCAAGCCTAAAAGATTTGAAATATAATCAGAAAGCTCATTTGTTCTCAATTAGAAAAGAAAGTGAAATTCATGATACAGATTTACACACGATTTATTTCACAGCTAATGAAAAAAAAAACAAATTTTAAACATCACGATTTAAACACTGATGTTTATAAAAGTCATATGTAATTTTTGAAGAGTTACTACTAAGCCTTTCGGTATCATAGTACAAGAGCTCTAAAATCTCCAGCAGATGACATCTCCCCAAATCATCAGTGAATGCTCTTTTTTTCTACATCGTATTTTCCTTCCACTCAACTTTCCATTGATATGTCTGGATACAGCTTAAAGGGGCAGCATCATTTGTTTTCCAGCCACATAGAATCATTTTATAGCACAATCAAATAACTATGTTACCTTCAGTTGTTAAAAAAAATGCTGTATGTATCAAATATGACTTAAAAGAAATTTGACTTCGTAATTTAATGCCTTGAAATTGGGCCTCTGTCTCTTTAAAAACTCCTGCTCTTTCTGAAACGCCACCTTCAGGAAGTCATCACAACAGCGCTCCTCTGTTAACCCTTTAACAATGTTTTTACCAGCATGTCACTGAGAAGTAGCTCGTACAATGAGCTCAGCAGACATGCAGTTCCACCAGGTGTTTGCTAATTGCTGCTGGTTAGTTTGAAGGAGCTGAGTGGGGAAGTCGCGGGGGAGGAGGGTTCTGTGAGGATGAAGCTCGGGAGCTTAGAAACTGCAGCTCCGAGGAGGAGTTATATCCACCCAAGCGTTTTGCACAGCTAAATGGTTGCCACGGGAGATTAAAGGATTTCTTAAACATGCATGAAAGAATCAAAGCAACGCTCCAGGTATGTTTTTGTTGAGGGAATAACATTATAACATGATGGAAAGCTCAAAAAAGTCAATTTTACATAATACTGCCCCTTTAAATGACTGCCTGGTCAGCAGTTTTTAATTGATCTTATGTAATATTTCCTGAGAAAATGAACTTTGGGCTTTTATGTTCTGTAAGCCATAATTATTAAAATCAGTTGAAATAAATGCTTGGAATATATCACTTTCTTATTTAAATAAATAAATTAACTTTTAGATTATATTCCATTGATGCACCTGCATGTATTTACATCACTGCAAACAGAGTTTACCAATATTTTGCTGAATTTCTGCTATTGTGACGAAAGTTAGAGAAGAAGAAGAATTTAAAGGTACCTGGGACAAACTCATCTTGAGATTGGGATCCCTGAGACCCTTGAGAGCCATAGGAGCCCTGGGAACCCTGAGTGGATCTGGACAGTCTGTGGTGTGTCCGTCTTTTTTCTCTCAATATGCGTTGAAAATTAGCTATACGCTCTCTATGACTGGCATCCGTCGACTTTCCTTGGTCCCCATCAGCAGGGACACCATTTTCGCTGATTGGCTCCAGAGGACATTTAGCCCGTACTGCAGGACTGTGGTTTGGGGTTAAGTCAACACCAGACAACTCTCCATTACTTGGTTTCTCTTCTGTTTGTGGGAACTCTGCTGAGTTATACTTGGTAGGAACGCAAACAGTGGGAAACTCTTGTGGAGAGATTGATGTATTCTCATATGTCTGACCAGTCCCACCATCCCCCATTGGAGAGGTAAACTGATGAACATCCTTTTCCATGAACTCAGCACGCATTTCACTGGGTTCACTGAATCGTGTAAGTGAGGATGGAGACAACTGAGAATCAGTATCAGCATCATCTTTAACTCCTTCATGGTTGGATCCTTCCAACTTCCTCATTGCCCCTTTCAAAGCAGACCGGAAAGTCACCACAGCCCCGCTAAAGATCGTTTCGTCAAACCCGTCATTGGGTGTTTTGGGTATGGTCTCTGAATCAATCTCAGAGGATGCTTGTGATAACGACTCCAGTACTTCCTCTCTGGAAATGCTCTGATCTGTCCATTCCCTGTCCAGACTCTCAGCGGACCCCAGATCAAGAGTGTCCCCAGACGACGCATATTCATCGCAGGGTGAATGCTGCACCGGGTAACCGTCGTCATAGTCAGTCAACAGAACAGTAGAGCAGCTCAAACTCCTGGATGGCTCACTATCAAGATCGTTCACGCAAGCGTCCGTTGTGTGGTAACCAGAGCTACGGGAAAATGGGCAGGTTGCAGCACAGTCGCACTCCAGGTTGTCTTCCTCAGTTTCATTGGTTTGCGTCCTCCACCCAACCATACTGGAAGAACTTGAGGAAGAGTTGTACTGTTGTCCAAACAACAGAGAGAGGTGTTCAGAACTGTTATTCGGGGAGGGGCCCACTGCACCACTTTGTGGCTCCTCCTTCCAAACGTCTTGACCATTCTCCAGCTCTTCATCGCTGTTTGCACGAGAGAAGAGGTCTTCTTCACTCAAACCTCCTTCTCTGCGATGCCAGATATCGAACTCCATATCAGCAGAAAGAAACCTTGCTTCCAGGTAGTTGGTGCTGTGACACAATGACAAAGAGCTGGTGCTTTGGTAGTTCTGGCCACAATGAAGCTCCAGGTTGCAGAGATCTGGGTTTGAACTATTGCCAAAGCTATTTTGATGGACACTATCAGTTTCACTGTCTTCTTGCCAAGATTTATTTGCTGTCTTAGAAGGTGTAGAGTCTGAATCTTTTCCATACTCTCCATTATCCAACGGTGGACTGGGATCTCTCTCGTGAAAACACATGATGGCGTTCTGTCTACCCAGACTTCCACGTCTGATGCGTGGCATTTGAGTAACTGGGCTTGGCTGAGGTGCAGCAGAAGCTCCGCAGTACAGCTCACCTATTTCACTGAGCACCGCATCGACACAACAGGATACTTCATCCACTGAGCCACGTACAGATGTTAGATACTGCCTCAGGTCAGATATTTCCTCCTGGATTTTGTTGATACCTTTCAACTCTTTTAGGATGTGTTCCACAATCTTACCAGAACCTTGCCCTGCTTCCTCAACTGACATCTTCTCCTGTGCATCATTTTTGGTATCATCCTCAGCTGCACTGCCGTCCTGGCACCGAGAACCTCTGTTTTCCCCAGCTGGGACAATGCTAGCTTTGTTGCTAGTAGAGTTGACCGATAAAACATCACAAGGGGGATTATCTTCTAGCCCCTGTGGCTTTCTGCACAAGCTTTCCCCCAAGTCTGGGCTCTTTGAGCTCTTCTTCTGCAGCTCTTGCCTTTTTGGGGAGACTTTAAGTGGATCTGATGTGTAGGCTTCATCTTGTTCATCAATGTGCCCTTTGGGAAACATTCCTGGGAGGTGGCACCCGTTGTCAACTGGGCCAACGCATGGAAAAACAGCTAGCTCTGCGACTGTAAGTACCTACAGTAAGTCTTTTGTTGTTGATGTTAGAAGGGAAAAAGAAACATGATTTCAGAAGTCTTTTTGTAAGCATGATCATACAACCAGAAAACTACTGCCTCTCCTGGCAATTTCATGTTTTAGGTCAATTAAGAACTAGAGAAATTACGTCACATAAATTGCCATTACAGTTAATGTGGTGGTGCCAAGATGGTTCCACTATGCATATTAAAGCATATTAAGGTATATTTCATTGTTTAATTATTAGAACAGGCAGTTATAAGCGTTTTAGAGGGGATCTCAAGGATTTGCAGATTCTGCGGTTGTGGTTCCTAACCCTAAGAATATAGGTAATGATGTTTGACCTGGTTCATTCTGTGTCTCCTTTCCAGAAACTTCCTACAATAGTTTGCTGAAATTTTGGCCCATTCCTCCTCACAGAACTGGTCAGTTTTGTAGGGCATCTTGGTCACACACAACTTTTCAGCAATGCCCACAAATTTTCTAGAGGACCAGGGTCAGGGCTTTGAGATGGTCACTCCAAAGCAGTGATTTTGTTATCCTTTAGTCTGGTAACTAATTTAGAGGTGTGGTCTGGGTCATTGTCCATTTGGAAGACCCATTTGTGCCCAAGGTTTAAGTTCCTGGCTTATGTCCTCAAATGTCAATATTTACACATAATATTCTTTCCTCATGATACCATATAATGTTTTTGGGTACCCACAGCTGGGTACATGAAGAACATGCTGCTAGTATTCTGACGATCTGTGCAACCTCGTCAGATTGTCCTACCGTAGCGCGTCTAGATAGCGATGTCTATCTGTTGGCGCTACCTTCCGAAACTGCTGGAACACCTGTTGAGGCTTGTGAATGGAGCAGTTACGTCTCCACGTTCTGGTAGTTGCCATGGAGATGAACATGAATGACTTTGTAGGTGGGCCTTCATGGTGTTACCGCTTCATGCAACGCAACCACCTCTTTATCACCCTGGATTTACTGCATGTGTCTCCGCTGCGCACTTCACTGGTTGAGACGTTCCTGACCACCCTGATTTAGAGCACAGACATCGGTGCGTCAGAAACTACCAGCAGACTCTTAAGCCAAAGTCGACCGTTTCTGTAAGTTTGTTGAAAAGCAACTTAACACATATTAACATGGACAAGGTCCCCCTCACCTTTAACAATTACTAAATAAATGCGACTTATACTCTGGAGCGACGTATAGTCGGGAAAATACGGTAGTTCGTGAAGTACACCAGTCCCTACTGCAGCATCAGGATCACAAGCTTCCAATTTTTTTTCTCCAAATGTAACGACATTTATTTGGTCCTTAGTTGTGGTTTTATTAGGTAAAAGGACATGCCTCTTAAATTGAAAGTCCTAGTCGAAGTGCATTTACAAACTAATCTGGCTTTTCATGTTGCTTTTGAGGAATGACACAGAAAATAGTTTTGGTAACCGACCTAAAAGATGAAAAATTTAGTTCTGATTTATTCTCAAGCAGTCAGAAAAAAGTTTGTGCCTTTTTATTCAGTCTACATAAATATCTGGTGTCAACTGTGTATTGATCATCTCCTCAGTAACAGAGCAGAGAACATAAAGATTTACCACAATACAATTCAACTTGTTGGGTAAACTGTAGTTTTAATGCATGTAGGTACAGATAATTTAAGGACTTATTTTAGTTTGAGAAGCAGCTATAATTGTTATAGTACAGAAATCAGACAAACGTCCCTGTTTTAACTGACTTCTCAGCAACAGAACCGTCTACATTTGTAGAAGGAGCAACATGCAGCTGCTTAGATGTGTGTAATTAGGAAGCTCTGGAGAGGCGGCACAGTAATTAGATGACAGGCCGATTCTGGCTCCTTAGGTCACGTCAATCATTCACACCCCGACCAGCTGCACAGACTGATCACTCTGGTGAACGGACGGTACTTTCTAGGGGCTGAAAAACGAAATAAAATGGGAAGGAAGGAAGGAAAGAAGGGTGGAAGGAAAGGAGGGAAGGAAGAGTGGAAAGAAGGAAGGGAGGAAGGAGGGAAGGGAGGAATGGAGGAAGGAAGGGAGGAAAGAAGGGGAAAAAAGGGAGGGAGGAAGGAAGGGAGGAAGGAATGGAGGAAAAAAAGGGATGGAGGGAGGGTGGAATGAAGGAAGGGCGGAATGAAAGAATGAAGGAAGGAAAGAAGGAAGGAATGGTGGAAGGAAGGGAGGAATGGAGCATGGAAGGGAGGAAGGAAGGAAAGGGGGGTGGAAAGATGGCTGGAAGGAAGGAAGGAGGGAAGGAAGGAACAGTAGAAGAGAGGAAGGAAGGGTAAAAGGGAGGAAGGAAGGAAGTGAGGAAGGAAGGCTGATGTTTGACTGGTTTCGTTCTTGTCATCGCCTCATAAATGTTCCTTCATGTGGACTTATGTTACTTTATAACTTTTGTATAATTTAATCCTTGAGATTAGACATTTAATCTCTATTTTTGTAAGATTTTCATCCCCGTTTTAGGATAATTTAAAAAAACGCCTTTAAAAATGTTAAGACAATGAAATCAACCCGAGCTTTAGTTATAGGAAAACACTTTCCAATTCAGTATAGAAGCTGCACCTTAATAGATGAGGATATCATCAAAAAGTTCATTTTATACAGATTCTTAACGCACACAGTGAAATGTTTAAATATGGCTTACAGCTAATAAAAACCCAAAATTCAGTTTCTCAGGAAATTCGAAAATCACCTAAGGTTGATTTACACAGAAATGTGGCTTTGTGGTCTACATAATCCTGGGAAAGACTGCTAACTTGACTGTTGGAGTCATTAACTCCCCTACAAAGAGGGTAAAACACATCAGGGCCATTACTACAGTGGCTGGCTGTTCATAGGCGCCGTATCCAAACACATTCACACCAAAATTTGGTGGAAGGAAAAAAGGTAGAAAAAGTTGTACAAGTATAGGTTTTGTACCTTTTTTCCTTCCACTTAACTTTCCATTAATACGCTTGGATACAGCCAGCTATGTCAGCATTGTCCTATTGTGACTTATCTTATAAAATAACATTTCTGTGCAAGTCATTTAAAAAAAAAAAAAAAAAAAATCAACCTAAAAAATATTCTAATTTTCTAAAAAACTGAATTTTGGGTCTTTATCAGCCAGAGTCATCAAAACTAACACTTGAAATATTTCACTTTGTAATGAATCTCCATATAAATTACAGTTTTTAACCGAATTGCCAAAGAAAAAAAAACTTTTTAATATTGTAATTGATTTAGATGCATCTGTATAACAGAAGTAAATAAAATTACCCCACCTCGTAGCACTTCACTTGAAAAATAAAGCTGAAGGGATCTGATAGCAGTTTAGTCAATTCAAGCTAATATGAAGAAAAAACACAGATCTGTGTTTTAAAATAAGAGGAAGGAAACATTTAAATGTAGAAACCCTATTTTAGATAAGGTGTGTTAAACTACTAATAAAAGGCAGGAAAAAATATGTCCTGCTTTTTCAAGTTTTCAAGTTTAAACAAATCAAAAGACAAATATTAACTGTGCCAAAAATAACTAAATGTGTTTTAACTCTGCAGACAGAAAGAAATCTGTGAATACAGACCTTACCTTGTTGGGGGAAAAATTAAACTGTAGGTGTCATTAAGCAAAGTGGTCAAATCCACATAACCAGCATCTTTGAAGCTTTTCCGTTGTTTTAAGCAAAGTGTTTCTAATATTTCAGCTGATTTAACTTCTAAAGCTGTAATTTCTGTCACTAAAAAGAGAAGAATGACAGGAGGAGCAGTCGCTCTCACTCAGAAAGCCATCCTGAACTCCCTCCCACCCTGTTCCAAGCGTCTCTGCTCCCTCTCTCTCCCCCGTTCAGGCACCGTATTTTCTGCCTGATTTCTAATCTGAGGCTGAAATGCAACCAATTCTTCCCCTCATTCATTATTTCCCGTTTCCACACGCTGACTGCAGAAATCACGACATTTCCTTTTTACTTATTAAATACACACAGTGTGTTGGACTTTAATGGCTGACCCATTAAGGTATGGATTCTACTAGACCAGGGGTCTCAACCTGAGGCTCAGGGGCCGCAAGTGGCTCTTTTGACTTTCTTCAATGGCTCTTAAAGCTGCAGTATGTAACTTCTATGAAGAATATGTTTTTTACATATTTGTTAAAATTATCATGTTGTGACAGGATAAGACAGATAATCTGTGAAAAAAAATATCCAGCTCCTCTGCCTCCTCCCAGTGCTCCCAGCACTAACTGCAGAAATCCACCACTTAGTCAGAAACAACCAATCAGAGCCAGGAGGAGAGGTTTAGCGCTGTCAATCACCCTGATGTACGCGCTGCTCACACACTCCCCTGCTCTCTGCTACGCTGGTTAACCACAACATAGCCTGCTGCTAATGCTAAGGCTAGTTAGCATGGCCACCGATGACGGCGGATAAACAGTTTTCCTGGAATAGTGAGCTGTTCTCCACCATTAGCACATTTAGCAGTGCGTACACAAGGTGATTGACAGCAATAAGCCCCGCCTCCTGGCTCTGATTGGTTGTTTTTGGTCAGGAGCAGCACATTTCTTTAGACGGCAAAACCCCTGCTACAGTCGAGTCGCCATTTCGGAGTTATTGTAAAAGAGGTGTATTTGACAGGAAAACTCTGGAGAAACTTCAAATATCCGCATGCACTTCAGCATGTTAAACACCAAGAGAGGTTAAACTCAACCAGTGTGTCAAAGTGTTGCAAGTGTAGTGAATGCATCTTTGTGCACTGTGTTGTTGGGAAGAGAAGTCAAAAAGTAGTGCCTGAAACAGAAGATGAGGAAGTGCTTACCTCCCGAAGCTGAACCCTCACTTTGTTGATGGCTTTCAACCAACGAACTCGAGATGGGGAGAAAGGCAACGGCGGGCCTCCATCATGGAATCTACAATGAAGAGTTAACATCACAGACCCCTTCTACCTTCAGTAAAACACATACAGAGAAGAAATCCAAGCCAGGACGTTACCTTGGGAATTTCGATGCTTCTTTTTCTGATGCGTCACCCTTTAATTCAGGGGACCGAACGTCTATGTCCTTCTCACTGCCAGTCGAGTGTCCGTTGGTAGGAAGTCCAGTGGGACGAGGCTGGCCGTTGGTGGAGGGGTGTAAGCCGGTACTGTGGTAGGAGTGGAAAGACTCTTCCAGTTCGGACCCGCCGGTGCTCTCATGGCCAATCTCACTTAGCTGTGAACTAGCCTGGCTCAGGTTCCCCGATGACCCGAAACGATTACTTTCCACTGGACTACAGTTGTGACAGAGGATTGAGGGAAATATTCAGAAAATGACAACTCTTTTTTTCCCTTATATGTTTTTGTCTTTTTTTTTTTTACCCTATAACTAATCAGATAAGTGGGGACTGTTAAATCATAGCAGTTGAAAGTGCAGTGGACCCCTGCCTATTCGCGGTTCAGTATTCTGGGATCTTTCTGTGGAATGTAACTCCAAATTATTCACAGAAAATACGCCTATTTGCAGTGTTGTTTTTTTTTTGTAAAGCATATCTAAAACATTTGAAAGAAAATGCAGCTTGAAAGCTGAAACGACTTCAGACGCTACTGGCTGGTGTTTCCCAAGCAGCCAATCCAGGAGCGCCATTCGTTTTCCTTCCTTCCTGCTGATAGGCTGAACCTAAAAGAGTGTAAAAAAGGAAAACTGCAGATGTTAGCCTCTGTGGCAGTGACGAGATGTTTTCCACTGTGTGTATTAATGCATATTAAGGTATATTTAGTCTTTGAACTACTAAAATAGGCAGTTATAAGTGTTTTTAGAGGGTGTCTCAGGTATATCTGGATGGTTGTGTACCCTAACCCTAACCAATAACAGGAGTCCACTGTAATACTCAAAATAATTTCTCTAATTTCATGAGAACACTAAATAAATCCCACTTACCTGCTAAAAGCCATGTGCACAAGGAGTGTAAATTTAACAACTATCTCTCTAAAGTAGCAGCTAGGTTAGCACACACACCACATCATTCCTTAAATTAGACACCCAACCTTGCTGCTGCATGTTGGAAATGGTGAAAAGTGCAAGAACTGCATAGATTTTGTATTATGGACCGTTCAGTTACTGTGGTGTGAGGAGAAGTTTCTTGCAAATTCTGAATAATACAAGGACAATTATTCGCACTATCACATCTGCATATTTTCTTGCCAATGTTTTCTTTTGGTATTTTGATTAATAACTTCCAGACAAAGGGTTGAACCACAGATGGGTGTAGACTACAAAATATGCAGATTTAATCTGTGTTTGACATCACATCTAGTAAATTTAAGAACAGACATCAATTGTTGGGATAAAACACAGATTAATCATAATGGTAACAGGAGCAGAACATGTAGCTGTAACCAGATACGCTGTATAAAAAAGACTGCCTGACATTAAATTAGACTAAACCTTTCCTGTATTAGGTCAGTTATGTCTACCCAATTTATTATGTACTAAATACCAGAATAAAGAGAGAACGATTTTTCTGTTTCTTTAGTCAAAGTCAAAACTTGCCTTTAAACAATTTAGAAAAACCCAGATGAAGATGGGTTTTTCGGCTTTTTAAGCTTCCAATGCATTTATTCCGAACATCTGTGTAAAATGAAGGAAAAACCTGTGGATGTGTTTCAGCACAACATCTCAAACATGCTGTTTTCTTGTGTGACATCATGGGAAAATCGAAACAAATCCACCAAGATATTTCGAGACATCAGCCAGGAAGTTAAAGCTTGGGACACAAATTTGTATTCCAAATGGATAATGACCCTGAGAGCGCCACCAAATGAGTTCTAAAGTGGCTTAAGTACAACAAAGTCAATGCTTTGGAGTAACTATCTCAAACTGCCGATCACCTAAAAACTTAAGGACGAAGCTAAAAAAAAAGTTGTGTTTCAGCAAGGAGGCCAACAGACCTGACCAAATTACACCAGTTTTGTCAGGAGGAATGGGCCAAAATTCCAGCAAACTATTGTGCGAACCCAAAACATTTGACCCAAGTCAAACACCTTAAAAAGGGATTCCTACCAAATACTAAACTAATACCAATACTAATGCCAAATGCTAAATGTATTTAAACTTCTGACTTTGAAGAAAGTAATAAGAAAAGTTCTGTCTTATTATTTATTCCTGGCATTTAGCAGCCAGTAATAACTTTCATAATCCTAACAGACCTAAACATGACATTTTTAGTCTAATTTATTCTCAGAAAGTAAGGGAGAAAGGTGTTATACATCTTTTTATACAGCGTAAGATGGTTTTTCAACAATGGGTTTGATCAAATCAGAACGCTATAGTCAGACAAAAGACATTGATAAAAAAAAATGATCAAATACAGGAAGAAATTGGTCGAGATAACTTCTCAGATGTCTTCCTTATTCTGCTTAAATAGAGGAGTAAATTAATCTGGAGTTCTGATTTGAAAGAATTTTTTAAAAAGTTGTGGAGTCAGACATGCCAACAAATTCACAACCACACTAAACTAGAGACAATGGACTGCAGAACTGGACAGAGAATACATTTTTAAAAGCTGTCAATGCAGCATAAATGGTGAAGGGGGTACCATTTATTATGCTTTTACTAGCCTTTTTTCAATCAATAGATCCTTCTTGGACTGGTTGTCCAGCTGCACTCCTGCGGTAGAACCTGCAGAGGGGTCTGTTTCTACAAGCCTTTCCTTCTCCATTAGGGTCTGGGATGCTGAAGGATCTACATCAGGAGCAGAGATGCAAATCTGGGGGTTTACTATTTCATCTGTAGAACCTACCGGTTCGCTTTTATGGGGGTCAGGTGTTGAAGCCTTTTGTGCACTATTTGTTTGACCACTTGTTGGCTTGTTGATAGACTGGGGTTGAGATGTTGTAACTTGAGAAGCTTGAGACTTGGGTGGCTCTGTCTGCCATGGAAAACTAATTTTTGCCCCAAACAATGATGATGTTGGCTCTTGTTTCCCTGTGACACTTTTTTCTTCTTGAAACAAGGTTCCAGAAAAGGATTTTAGTCCTGACAATAGACCACTGGTACCTTCAGGTTGAGGTAATGATGAAACGACTGATGGCATTGCAGGTGAAAATAATGATCCAAGGGATTTTCCTGCATCACTTTGTACAGATATAAAACCCAAGAAAGACTTAGCTTGAGGTTGTTCTGAACCACTGGGTGGTTGATCAGTTGGGGTAGCTTTACTAGTATCCAACTGAGGAGGAATTGAGTTGACATTTTCATTAATGTTGGGTTTTTCTTCAATGAGAATTGGTTTCTCATGTATCACATGTCCGTCTGCAGTTGTCATTTCTTGTTCACCGCTTTCTGCCTGACTAGTAAGGTCTTTTGAAATATCCATTGAGTCACTTACCTCAGGAACTTTGGGACAAGATGCTTCAGATGCCTGTCCACTACTGCTTGTTACTTGTGTTTGATCCATTTTATGAGTTGTACTCTCGCAAATAGGCGGAGTTACTTCTGGTGAGACATTTTCATTTTCAGACTGTGAACCTGGTTTTGTAGTCGCTGTGGTAGGAGTTGCAGGAGTGGTAGAGGTAGGAGCAATCCTTGCAGCACTACTGGCAGTAGTAGCAGTACTGTCAATTGCAGTAGATGCAACAGTTGCACAAGGAGTGGCAGTTGTAGCAGGAGTTGAAGTGGCAGCAGGAGTTACAGTAGTAGCAGCATTAGTGGGAGTTGCAGTGGTAGTGACAGTTGCAGCAGTAGTGGCAGTTGCAGCACCAGTTGCAGGAGTAATTGCAGTTGCAGGAGTAGGCGATTTCGGCTTAGCTGACACCGATTCAGGGGGTTTAGGAGGTTGTCTCAAACCACCAAACAGAGATCCACCTATGCCTCCCAATAATGACGCTCCAGCTTGAGATCCTGCAGCCTGCCCAGTGGGGCCACCAAACATTCCTCCAAGCAGAGAACCACCTGGCTGTGAAGTCGCTCCTGCCCCACCAAACATCCCACCCAGAAGTGATCCACCACCCAAGGCAGCTGTTGGTTTGGCAGTGGATCCTCCTCCAAACATGTCACCTAATATTGACCCCCCAGTGACAGGTGGTGTGGTCTGAGGACCAGACTGTGGAGTAGCCCCTTTGAATAAGCCTCCTAGTAAAGATCCCCCTGTTTGGGGAGTTGCTGATTGTGTATTAGACCCTCCAAAAATCCCCCCTAACAGTGATGCCCCAGTCTGGCCGGTAGTAGATGGTCCAAATGGCAGGTTCTTTTGCTCCTGCGTCTGCTGAGACCCTTCAGTAGGAACAGGTGCAGGTTTAAACAGAGAAGTCATAAAGCCAGTAACAGCATCTGCTGCTGAATCAATGGAGGACTTATCTGGTTCTGGAGGCTTCTGGTGTGTCTCGACTGCAGGGCTTACTGTCGAAGGGTCCACTGTTTCCTCTTCTACTTTATGAGTTGCCGGATCTTGAATTGCACCAATTTTAAGTACAGATTGTGGTGGTGTGCAGGATTCTAATTGTTTAGACTGATCATCTTCAGTTAAAGATGCTGACTTTTCACTACTTTGGCAAATTGATTCTTCTGTGAGATTGGCATCAGTTGTTGATACATTCATCTCAGGACACAGGACTGTATCTTCAGGTTGTTGTTGTGTTTCCCTATGCTTAGTGCCTTGGACATCAGTATCAATTACACCTGTTTCAACAACAGCAGACGTTTTGCTTTTAGAACTGATTTTATCCATTTCAGTGGGTGCTGTAACTTGAGCAGACCCACCAAATACTGAAAGCATACCTTTACTAGAACCATCATTAGCACCAACACTTGGTAAAATACCACCTAGAAAAGATGTACCAGTTTGTGCTGTAGCAGTTTGGGAAGACGATCCATCTAAAATCCCTCCCAGTAGGGAGCTTTTAGTTTGAGTTGTTGAACTGGCCCCACTTGTCTGAGGAACCGTAGGTGAGGGTGCTGAGCCTCCAAAAATCCCACCCAAAATAGATGTTTGAGATCCACCAACCTGAGTACCAGATCCACCAAACAGGCCACCAAGTAATGATGGCCCTGTCTGGGATCCTGCGGTTTGAGGAATAGACCCTCCTGTCTTTGTAGGACCAACCTGAGAAACAGGTTGAGATGCAGAGCCACCAAATAAACCACCAAGTAAAGATCCAGCAGTCTGGGAAGTAGCAGTTTGGGATGAGGATCCTCCAAACATTGCCCCGAACAATGAACCACCAGGCTGGGAGGAAGGCTCAGGAGCAGTACCTCCAAACATAGAGAATAAACCTTTGCCTGGTGGCTCCTTGGAGCCTGAAGATGCTGAGAAAGATCCTGGAGGTGAAGGTCCAGACTGGCTGCTGGCAGGTTCAGAGCTGGGTGTAGAAAATAAAGACAGCAAACCTTTTCCTGGACCTTCTGAACTAAATCCTCCAGAAGGTGGAGGATGTGGGCCTGATCCAGTGAGTACTGAAAACAGACCAGGAGCTGATGATTCTTTAGTAGTCCCAGTATCCTGAGGTGCACTTACTGGACTGGCTTCTTTAGGCATTCCAGTGCACTCTAATTTAGAATTCTCCGATGCAGGATCCATGTTTGTTATGGGCTCTTCCTTATCAGAACTTGTGGTAGTCAAGGTAATGTCACTTGGTATGCTAGAATGCAATTCACTTGAAATACCGGCAGATTCCGTCTCTGAATGAGCTATCTCTCGACACTGGCTACTAGAATCAGATATCTGTGATAATCTTTGTTGGTGGGGATCTTTGGAACCAATTGATGAGTTGGGAGTTTGTTGTGGTGACACAGTTGCTGGCATAGAGGAAACGTTTGCACCAAAACCTGGTGTTTGAGAATTTGTTGGGCCACTGAACATGGAAAACAAATTTTTTCTTGGACTTTCAGTCGAGCCAGATAAGCCACCTAACAGACCTCCGAGAACAGAAGTAGCAGTCTGCTCTTGTGGAGGAGTGTGTTCTTTTGGCTTAGACTGTGCCTGAGACTCCTGCTGTTGCTGTGTTTGTGATTGAGCAGCTGTTTGCTGAGATGGCATGGTTGATGGCTGAGGTTGTTGAGGGCTGGGATCACTGAACACTGAAAACAGTCCTTTCATTGTCCGTTCAGATGAACTTGATGACCCAGGTAAAATTCCCCCAAGAAAAGATTCTGTTTGAGTTTGAGATTGTTGGGTGCTTGCCCCACCAAACATTGAAAGAAATCCTGTAGATGGAGGATCTTTTGGAGGAACAGTAGTCTTTTGTGAGGATTCAGTGTTAGGCTTTGTGTGGTTTGGGGGCTGGGGGTTGGTTGATCCGCCAAACATTGACAACAAACTTTTGCCAAATGTTTCTTGTTGAGGAGGTTGTTGAGCTGCACTTGGTAGATTTGTTTGAGGTGTGGGTTCTGGTTTAGGAGCAGCCTGTTGAGGACTTGACCCAGTAAACATCGAAAAAATACTTTTACTAAATGATTCTTCCTGTGGAGCACTAGCTTGTGCAGAGGTCTGTGGTGTGGAGCTAGCATGAGAAGATGGTGTTGATCCTACCAGCATATCTCCGATGGACAATCCAAAAAGTCCACCAGATGGCTTATTTCCTGCCTCCTGTTTTGTTTGTCCTCCAAGTTCTGACTTGCTAGTTTCAATACTTTTGGGTAAATTAGAAGAGAAAACCTCAGACATACTTCTACCAGGTGTCTGGGTCTGCGTTGGCCGAGGTGTACCACTTTGGGCAACTGTTTGTTGTTTTTCTATACCTTTTTTAGATGTAGATGAAAGTGAACCCTCTGTAACACTAGACTTCATTTGCTGTTTTTGTGGTGGAGGTGGGGAAGACTCTGTACTAAACAAGCTGCCAATTGATCCAAAGAGATTTGACACACCTGTTGTCTCTTTATTTCCAGTGGCACTGCCTGTTAAGGAAGTAGTGCTCCCATTCCTGCTTTGAAGATTAGGAGATGACTGAGATGATGTCTGGATATCTGGTTTGATTTCATCCATGCCTACAGCAGACTTGAGAAAATTCACAAAGCCTCCCTGTGATTGTTCAGGTGGTTTTTCACTTTTTGCATCCACCGGCTTATCAGTTGCAAGTGCAGGTTGTGTTGGTTTATTAAGAGATTCTTTTGATGCAAAGGGTACAGTAACATTGGGTTTTGTTGGTGGGGATGCTTGCTGTTCCATCGTAGTCTGACGTGAAAGTCTTGGTTTATGTAAAGTCGTACTTGAGAGTGTTGAGGGCTGGATGACTTCAGTACCTGAGGGAACTGTTGGTAAAATTCTACCCTGTGAAGTGGTTTGTCGTTTGTTATTTTCGGCAGGGGTAACAGCAGCAGAAGAGTCTTCTTTGATAATCTTAGACTTAAGATTTTGGAAGCCTGAAGACAGAATGTTCTTAGTTTGTTTGCCACCAGCTTGATCAGAATACAACTCCCCAGGTTTTTTCAACTGCATTTGGGATGGTTTGGTAACAAAAGATGATATTAGGGAAGAAATCTTTTTGACCTTCCGATTGGGGAATTCTTCAGCTTGAGACACCCGTTTCCTCCATCCATCCTCTGAAACATCATCTACATGTTTCACTGTCACAGCAGTAGAAGAACGCCGCCGTTGGCTCGGCTGGTAGCATTTGTTAAGGAGCTGATGATTTGAATTCTCAACAGGAGTAGAGTTTAGAGAAACAGAAACTTTCTGAGCAAGTAATTTCTTAACTTCATGGTTGTTCCAGTGCAGGCTGGTGTGGCCTCTTTTATGGCATGAAAGATCAATAATATCTTGGTAGTAATCTTGATAGCCATAAGCAGGTTGTCTTGGATCCATCCTTACTTTGTTTAACCTGTAAGATGCAAAATCCATGCCTTGATGCCCTTGTGACAGAAAAGAATTTTCAAACATTTCAGAAAACTGCTCAAGATTTAAGTTCATGATCTGGTTTCCTTTTCTGTATGCAGCAGACAAATCCAGCGGAGCATTGAGAAGTTGAGGATGACTGTGATTTTCGCCAGGAAGCCAAAGAAGCTCATCCTCATTGTAAAGTGGAATTTTAAAACCACAGACCAAGACCATTTCATTGTGCAGCCAAGCAATGGGTAGACCATCTAAAATCTGTCCATTGTCCCATGACTCACCTTCGGGTGTACATGCATACACATATTCACCTGCTGCATCTGTAAGTAAGGCATAAATATACTCATGGTCTGTGTAAACAAAGTACCCACAGTCACCATCCTCTGCTGGCCACCACATTCCTTGCTCAAGAAGGGAAAGCCATTGCTGATACCATTCACCATCTTCAAGGTACAGAGAGTCTTCTGTATCAACATTGGTCCCTGCTGAACAATTTCTATTTGAGTTAAATTGACTATGTTGACTTAAGTAATTTGTGTGACCATTTTGCAGGTTTTCCCTTTCCACTGCATGTTGCCAGTTTGCTGAATAAGACAAGCTTGGTGCGTTCTCCTCATAATAACCTTCATGATACATGACCCCACTCAAGCTGTAAGAACTACCATCATTAAATGAATGCCATTTACCAAATTTTGCATTACTGTGGTTGGTTGTTAAGTTGAGAGCAGCTTCTTTATTAGACAAACATCCTAAGTCTTCATGACTGCTCCATAATTTTCTTTGGGGATATTGATATTCATTTCTTGGTCCTTCAAATGAATGTGATACTATTTGTTTTTCATAATGTGAAACATCTTGCCAAGGAGTGTCGTTCACTGGGTGATTAATATTTGAATAGCTGCAGTGAAATGTAGATGATGGTAATGGCATGCTTTCGCAGTTTTGCACATACCGTTGATCTTCCCCTTGAAAGTTATAGCTTAAGGACTCATTCTGAAACTGCTGCCAAAGAACACTTTCACGGATCCACTGGTTTTCATCATATGAAGGACTTATCCCATACTCCGAAAAGTTACCTTGGTAAAGGTTCTGATTTGTCACCCCAAACAAAGATGGAATGCTTCCACCTTTAAGTGACTCAAGAGTCATGACTGGAGAAGTGATACAGCTTTCCAAATGGGAGTGAATATTTTCTGTACTATAAGCCATTGGGTTATTTGATGGAAGTGAACAAGAGCAGTATAGCTGAGATAGATTGCCTGTGCTAAACGAGTAGTGCGCTGTCTGACTCTGAAGAGATCTTGCAAAAGCAGCTGACGTTCGCAGGTCCAAGCTCTCATTGTGAATTGCTACAGGTGTGCTAATTAAAGCATGTCTACTCTGTCCTGGATTCAGACAGATTGGGACAGATCTTTCCACCCTTTCATTTGTAAAGTCTGTGGTACTACTTTTTATCAAATCTGAAGTTAATCTTGTTGTCTTAGCTAACAGTGTTAGCTGCTCTGCATTCTGTCCTCCCATTTTTGCTTGGTTGAAACAAGATGTTTCAGTTGCATTTTTGCTAAACCCTGATGAAAAACCTTGCTGACCAGCACCTTGAATCATTTTATCTTTGTCCACATATCCTTGTGAGGAGTGTTGTTTTAAATTGGCAAAGGAATGAAGTGTCTGGTCTTGGTGTGACCTTGGCTTGGTGAGTGTAGACACAACGTCCCTTTCTTGTATTGTTTTTTCTGCTGATTTTTGACAGGTCAGGTCTGCGTTTTCCGAAGTTTTGGTTAACTTGCTGAGCAACCCAGAAAACACTCCCGATTGACTTGCCATCTCTGTCTGTGCTGGGCAAGGCTGGCTACAAGGCACATTGACTTGCTGATTTACTTGAGTCTCCTGGGTACTTCTGTGTGGCTGTTGCTGATTCATATTTTCTGAGGAGGATTTAAAAAGTCCAGAAAACAGTCCAGTTCCTTGAGCAGTTTGTGTTGTGTTACGTTGAGACTGATTTTGGTTAGGAACTGGGAAATTGTTTTGTCTTGGCTGCTCATGACTGGATTCACTGGAGGAAATTCCATGTTGGTCTCCTGATGGCTGGTTGTGTTTATTTATGCTGTCAGCTGAAGAAAATTTGAAAAAACCAGATAAAAGACCACCTTGTTGTGATGGTTGCTGAAGAGGAACGGTTTGTTGTCGAACAAAGCCTGGTTTGAAGGTTTCTTGTACTTCTTGGTGACTCATTGCTCTATTCCTCATACCTCCAGTAAGTCCTTGAGTTTTCTGTGCATTGCTGACTTGTTTATGTTGATCACTACTGGATTGAGGAACCGTTTGAGAATTTGAAATATTTTCAGTGGAGCCAAATTTAAGCAAGCCAGAAAGCAAACCCCTTTGTTGAGGTTGTGTTTGCTGAGTTTCGCCCGATGTCTGCTGCTGTCCCGGGCTACTGCTGCACATTTCCCTTTGCTTTTCAGCCTCAGGCGGGTGCTGCTGTATATTTTGTTGTATATTTTCTGTTGACGAAAACTTCAATAGTCCTGACAGAAGGCCACCTTTCTCAGGAGTGGTGAAATTTTGTTGAGGACTAGAGTGTGAGGGATTATTGCCTTTTGGTGGCGGATTGCCAAACAAGTCACTACCAGACCCAAAATTAAGAAGTCCAGATAGCAGTCCTTGTTTGGGTTGACCAGAGCCCACCTGAGAAATGTCTTCGGCTAAGCTGCCTCTCAAAGGGGTTGTGGTAAAATGCTGTGATCCAGACTGATCACTGTTTTGAGGAACTCTTGTTGGTTTCTGATTTGAGGTATATTGTTGGTCACTTGGCACTCTGCTGCTCTGAGAATGAAGATTAGACTTCTGGTTTGAACTAGCGGGACTGGAGGAGGGGTTAAACATGCTGGAAAACCATCCTTTTTCTGTGTTTTTCTGTTGCATGGCAGCTGTATCATGATATTCTTGTGGGCAGTTCTGTGTTGTCATAGAGACACCAGTGTCTTCAGGGGATGAAAACCTCAAAAAACCAGAGAGTACACCTCCATCTGGTTTTGGACCCTGCTGAGTAGGAACATTTTCTGAAGGGAGGAAAGGTAATCTAGGCTTACTACTTAGTGACTGGTTCCCCACTGGTTTCTGTGGTTGGGGATTTTTATTAGCTCGAAACACTGGATATACGGCCACAGGGGGACTGCTTTGAGGTGGAACAGGAATGGCTGGTGTAATCAGTGTACTCAACGATTTCTTGAAAGGGCTGAAGAATCCTGTGTTTGCAGTTTGGTTAGCAGACTTTTGAGGCTCTGGAGGATTTAAATTTTGTTTGTACATCTCTGAATTTTGATTCCAGTATAATTTCTCATCATGATTTTGCACCGAATAGTTATGAGATGAACTTCCTAATCTCACTGATTTCACAGCACCATCATCCATAATTGACTGTTTACCTTGATGAACAGCTTTAGCAACCCACTTTCCGTCTGACTGGACATGTTCTTGAGAATATTTAGACTCAAACTCTTGCCTGGATTCAGCAGAGTTTTGACCTTCAACTCCTGAAAAAAGCTTTAAAGGGTTCAACTTTTCCAAAACTGAGTTTCCCGCTGCACTCTGGGACTGACTCGGGACCTCAGGAGTATGTTCTCTTGTGCTTCGCATTTGACTCCTCAAAGCACTTCCTGTTTCCTGTGGATTCTGTGTTTTGTTCTGTGGCGGCTGATGAGGCAGAGAACTGAAGGACTTTTTGGGAGACGTTTCTACCGGAGATACGACTGCTACGGGAGTAGTGCTATTTGCCTTTGTAGGAATAAAGGATAGAAGCCGCGTTAAGCCAGACTGTACAGGTTGTGGAGCCGGAGCAGGCTGTTTGAGGCCTACTCCAACTTTGTCAGTGATGGAGCCAAATAATGAGCTCATTGCATTTTTTACACCTGAAATACCCTGATCAGGATCAGCTTCGGTTTGGGTTTCCCCTTTACAATCCTTTGAAATACTTTGATCTTCTCCAAATGAATCTGCTCTGTTGCTACCCTGAGATGATAGCCTTGACTTGCTTGATTTGGGAAGGGAACCATATTTGCTAATTTCCTCCTCTTTTTCAGCAAGATATTCAGAGACTGTATCAACAAGACACTGCAGCTCATCCATCGGGTCAACATATTCATCAATTGGCTCCTCTACTGGGGAAAGTATTGCCTCAGAAACCCATCCTCCAGTTCTGCCACATTTCTTTTCCCGAAGAGCCTGGGGATATTCCAGGTAGCCCTCATTGGAATGCCGCTCCTTGTAAAAGTCTCCAGCCACAAAGTTGATATCATTAGTATCTTTATCGGCCCCTGGAGGGTACGGAGGATCCACGCAGTCAAATTCGAAGTCAAACCGCGCTCTCGGTCTCGGATCATACCCTTTTTTATATGCTACATAATTCTCCAAAGTGTTATCCAGGTCATTTTTCGCCCACATCCTTGTTTTGTAGAGAAGTCCGTCCTTGTGCGGCCTGAGGCACGACGAGGTCATGAAGCGCTCCTCTTCCTCCTGCATCTCTGCTACCTGTCGCATAAACGGCTCCCCTCGTTTTTCCTGCAGTGGTGCAAGACGAGAGGGAGAGGTCTCTTCTCTCTGCTTATCGAGAAGCCCTCCAGCGTCTGTTATTCGTTTCTTTCTTCGCCGGTCAATAGTGTCATAGCTTTCGGGGTAAGTGGCAGCCCGAAAACTATGATTTTGACTGACTGTTGTTCTTGTTGGCTCGGGGTAAGGTCTTCCCATTCGAAAGATTACTGTGTCTTCCTCATCATCTAAGAAGTCGCTCAGCTGAGGCTTTGATCGTCCTTTGTATTTGTTTTCCCACTCTTCAAACCCCATGCCAGAATCTACAGGTATTATTCTAACTCTTCCCTTCTGGTTTAAAGATCTTATTAAGGAAAGGAACAGATGGGAACAGAAAGAAAGACGGAGGAGATGCAAATGGAAAAAAAGAAAAATTGCAGACAAAAACACAAAAGTTAGACAGTATGATTAGGAACAAGAAAGAGATTAAGACAAGAAAAACTGCATGCAAAGGTAAAGAAATAATAGTACTCTTGTGAAACAAGCAGAAAACATTTGATTTGAAGACACATTTACAAATTCACACCTCCTCATGCATTCTGCATGGGTAATAGTTCTGTTTTTGTGTTGTGAGAGATTGTGTGTTACCATGTTTTCTTAGCAGCTCTCTAAACCCTCCATTTCCTCTATTTCACTAGTGTCCGTGGCGGTGATTAAGCCAAATCACCAGCATATGGCATTAGCTCCAGAAGTTCATAATCCCCAAAGAGAGAAGCCTGCATTAGTCCCTGACCCACTCCCTCAGGGAGCGTCACAGTGAGGTTTTTCTCTTTCCAAGACAAGTTTGAAAGCTTTTCAAACTGCAGTGGAGTTTAAGCAACACAACAGATTCTTAGACAACATGAAACAAAGAACTGGAATCCCATTTTTACCCCCCTTTCTGAAGCAGAATTAGCAGGATCAGCTCGCTATCGGGGAGCACAGACAGATTTGTTGCGGTCTCACTGGTGCAATTGAATGTAAAGCACCAACAGCATTTCTCTCATGGTCTCCAAACTGCATAATCACAATTCCCCTTGCAAACTGTTGGGGTTTTTGATGATTTAATGTAAACAGATAATAATAACCACCTCATAATATTTCTAAAGTGGCAGTAACGAACATCCAGACTCATAAAGGACGATGCAAATTCCACTGTTATTTTGAATAAAATTCACACAGATATTCACTGTATGTCTGAATATCTCACTGCAATACATTATTTTATGCCTTGTTTATCATTTTGTTACATGTTAATGTGTATTTGAAGTTATAACTTTGAATTTTAAAAATATAAATACAAAAAAATATCTATTCAGAAATCTCACGACACTCTTGCAGCATCTCCACGACTCCATTAGGGGTTGCGACCCCCATGTTGAAGACCTCTGCTTTAAATATATCATTGTAAAGAATCAGTAAGTGAGGTTTACTTTTAACTTAGTTACTGAAATAAATATCTTTTTAGGTCTAATTTACTGAGATATGCACAAATTTAAAGTGTTCTAGGAATCGAAGGCTGAACATTTTTCTTAATTATTATCTGAGGTAGAAGATAAAACTAAATAAAATGAGCCCTGCAGTGTGTGAGCAAGTCCTTCAGGGACACCGTTTATGCTCTGCTCTACCTGCTTCCTCTCTGGTCCCTGTAGTCCAGGTCAAAGCTGTGAACCGAGTCAGCGCAGCAGTCTGGCTGCTGCTGTGGGCGGGGCCCCATGGGGAACTGGTGCACGGACGAGTTGGGCTGGGCCGTCGTGTGGTACCGAGGAGGCAAACTGTTGCTGGTTTCACTGCGGTAGTCGCTGTCCCTGTCATCTACGGCGCTGTCCTGGTCGTCCAACGCTGCAGCAGGAAGATACGCTCAATGACAAAGGAGGAGATTCAGAAAACCTCAATATGTGTCTGAGTAAATGGGCTTTAATTTAAAACTAATGCAAGTTTTTAGCAGATCTTAGAGGTACAAGGGTCCAGTTGTAACCATGCAGCAACAAAACACACAGCAGGATGGCAGGCGGCATCTGTGTGACCCTGTAAACACTAACTATAATCTGTTTGAATCTACAACAGTAAATATAAATAAGAAACTTTAATCCGGTCCAACCAACCAAACAAACAAAAAAAAGGATTTAAGAGCATCTCCTGAACAGCAATGCAGAATAAATGAGCAGCCGGATTGTGATGGAGCTGTAAAGGGTTACTAGGTAGCAGCCAAGTGTAATGTGCCAGTGATTCAAACAGGGTAAACAGAGAGAGACTTGAATCAATGCAGCACAATACGCCACCGCCCTCTTTTTAATTAGAGGCAGCTAATTTACTACAGATCCATCCTGCTGTCCTCAGATGACTGCAAGGAGGCGATAATCTGAAAGCAGAGGTTTTTCTGCACAAACACAACTAGAATCCCTCATATTTTAAATATTTAAATTATAGTTAAAGCGTAACTTAACCCCAAATCAACTTTTTCTGCTTATAAACTATTTAAATTAATCCTTAAAGGCGCTAACTTTATGTTTCTGTGAAAATGTTGACGTTTTTGTGTAGATTTGTTTAGTTCTCCAATATTTTACCTAAAACTGTCTCAATGCTGCCCTCTTTAGGTTGAAGCGTGGCTACTGCAGTTGAATTTTCTTATTGGTTCAAATGGTTTGTTAGTGTCTATATCACTCAGTCTGTCAGGATAACAAATTTTGCTGGGCAATAAATTGTCCCAGAAATTATTGTGATAAATGATAATGTTGTTTTGAGATCATTTTCCAGTAATATATTGATAATGGCATAATAATGCAAGTTTCCCCTCTCAAAGACCAATAAACTTTACTTTTGTAAAGAACACTTAACTCTGGAACTGGAAGATATTTTAAATATCCAAAATAAAACATGACAATCAAAAACAGTTAATAAAACGGAAATAAAAACCACTTACAACCAAAACCATAAATAAAATGGATTAAAATGTCTATAAACAAAATTGCCCTTCAAAAAATGTCATCAAAAAAGAAACTTATCAAGCTCATTTTAATTTATCATGCGATTAATTGCTAATTGCGACAGACTTATATGTCACTCAGCCCCATATTTGGGTATAAACCATCTCACTCAGACACACGCCCCCTGGTGGCAAGTCAGGAGTTCAAATAGGCAGAATTGATAGGCTTTACCAGATGAACGACAGAACTCTTCAGTGTGGACGTTGTTACCAAGGGAAGAATGTTATTTTAAAACAATTTAAACAATTTTTGCAGACAATGAAAAAAAGGATTTATATTGGCTTTTGAAGAATCTGTCTTGTATTTAATGACTGATATCACTACTGTTGGATATTAATTTTTTGTTTTCTTTACATTTTATTTTATTCAAAGTCTGACACTGATTAATCAATTAACCAACCAAGGAATAAATGTATTTATTTTCAGTACCAATGAGGTGCTTTAAAAAAAAGTAGTCAATAAGCAGCTAGAAAGGAAACCATGTCTGCTAATTTTTCAGTTCTTCAACAGGAAGTTCAACTTTAGCAAAAATCTGTCACAAAACATGCTGGATTAAAAACTATTGTCAGTTTACAAAAATTTATTCATAAATTAAGGGTCTACTTATTCAACAGGGCATACACACAGAGACCGTCTTTTAGTAATGCTAACCATGCTAATCGCTAATATAGCATGCTAAAGACATTCTGTCCTTGTTTTCTGTTGCTAATATAACTAATCAATGGCTTTACATTCTGTTTATATGAAGTCTTTTTTAAAATTAGGTTAGAATTGTCTAAAATTGATATCAGGAGATTGGAAATCGGCCAAATATCTTTGATTGGAACATTTCTAATTGTTTTCTTGTTGATGTGTCCCACCTGGAAAGCATTACCACCAAAAAGCAGAGCCAAAGACTCAGAGGTGGTGCTTTACATGAGTGGCATTCTGATTAGTTAAGCATCCTTAAAAAATGTAAATAAACAATATAAGCAATGCATAAACAAAAATAAACAAATAAACAATGTAAAGCCACTGATTATTTATATTAGGAGTAGAAAAAGACAAAATGTCTTTAGCATGCTATATTAGCGATTAGCATGGTTAGCATTACTACTAAACAGTCTCCATGTGTATTCCCTGTCGAATACGTAGACCTTTAATTTATAAATGAGAGTTTCAGTAAACTAACAATATTTTTTTTAATCCAGCATGTTTTGTGACAGATATTGGCTAAAGTTGAACTTTAAACTTTGAACTGAAAATTTTTAATTCTAACATTCAATGGAAACACAAAATAGCAGTTTATGAAAGAACAATCAATATTAAAGGGTGCATCAAATAGATTTTCCTGACTTTTTTTATACAGGATGAGAGCTAAACCACTGGTATAATAAAACCAGTTTTACATAATTATCCAGCAGCAAGAGCTTGGTGGGAAACGAAAGGGCCAATGGACATAGAGGAAAACAGCAGGGGGAAAAATGTGTTAGACTGCAGGAACATTAAGAGAATGTATGGAAACATTATAGACTACATTTAATTTAGGAATATTATGACATGCAAAAAAGGTGAGGGTTGGCCAGGGGATGAGGTCCATTAAGTTATGTTACATACTCAGTGGGTCAGCCCATCCGAAATAGTTGCCTGGTGAAAGTGCAAACATTACAAGTGAGAGGTAAGTCCAACGGGAGGCAGGGCTTGTGCACATCATAAAAGAAACTCACTAAAGTGTGAAAATATTGTTCTCCACATCAACTTCTACAGCTGTGAACAAAGGTTTGATTGGTGTTAAGAAAAAAGATGCAACAAACAGGACAAGAAAGCTTAAAGGAGAGCAGCTACGAGAACGATCTGGAGAGCAGCTACGAGAACGATCTGGTTCCATCTAGTGGCTAAAAGGAGAACAGCGAGAACTCACAACACTGGGAGGGGGCACACTGCAGCGGGGCCCTCTGATCATCCACGTCTTGAAGCGGGTACTACAAAGGAGAGCAGAGAGAAAAATCAAACATTATTTAGGGTTTCAGCAACTTATTTTTCTTTAATTAAAAATTTCCAAAGGTTTCCAGCATTTTAGGGTGGATTTCAAAAAATTGAATTTCATCAAAAAGTTCATTTATGTCAGAAATTCAGTTTAATAACAGTCACTGATACCCTCCACAAGGATGGTATGCCACAAAAGGTCATTGCTAAAGAAGCTGACTGTTCACAGCATTCAAGCAGATCACTGGAAAGTTGAGTGGAAGGAAAAACTGTTGTAGCCACTGACTGTGGCTGGATTCAGTGCTTCACGTTCCATGTATTAAACCACTTCTGAGCAGGAAACGAAGACATTTTCATGGACTTGGAAAAGGTGGTTGCAGCAAACAAACCCAGAATACAAATAAATTGGAGATGGTTCCCCATTCTGAGTGGGCTAAGAGTGGGTTGTGTAATTTTGAGACGGCAGTAGATACTGAAAGGTGGAAGTTTGTGTTTAGCTTGAAGAAACCACCTGTAATATTAGCTGCGTTGAGCCATTTAAAACTGTTCTTGCTTGATTTGTTCATTGCAAACAGCTGCTGGTTTCTATTAGGGATGCAAGTTATCGATTAATGAGTTAACCTAAAGTTGACTGAGCTTATTGATCGACTAACGATTAATTGATAACATTTTCTTAAAAACCTGAGTTTTTTCTTGTATCAAGAGGGTCGACCGTCTTTCCATAACATGAAGGGCTGTATTTTTTCTGGTGGAGAAGTTCATGCTGCTCCGCCTTGTAGCATGGCTGAATGAGCACTGGACTGTTTCTCTTTCGTGTTCTGGGAGGGCCCCGCCCTATTTTTAATTCTGTATCATCTGGCCCTCGTGTGGATGGCAGCCAAACTACAACGCTTAAAGAAGGTCTAAGCGGATGTTATTCATCTACTGGAAGTAATTTTCATCTAATAAACCATTAAGCAACAATTAATGCATCCCTAGTTTGTATATTTTGCCAAAAAAAAAAAAAAAAAAAACCCAACTAAATTTGAAGAGGGTGTTGAAGTAGGAACTGTATTTTGGGTTCAAACATTAACTTAGACACCAAAACCACTAAGTTCAGTTGGACAAAAACTAAAGTTGAAGCAACATTATTTTTTGGATTTCTATTTTTCTATGACAGTTGGGGACATCAACCACTGACTAGCTTCAGTTATTACAGCTAGAAACTTGTGATCAGGCCCAAAATCTGGGTGTAGTGATGGACTCAGACCTGAACCTTCAGAAACACAAAGACAGTTACAAAGTCAGCCTTCTATCACCTGAAGAAAATTTCCAGGACTAAATGACTAATGTCTCAACAAGATCTAGAGAAACTCATCCATGCGTTTATCTTTAGTCGCATTGATTACTGCAACAGTGTCTTCACAGGTCTGCCTAAAGAGTCAACCAGACAGCTGCAGCTGATCCAGAACGCTGCTGCTCGTATTCTCACTAAGACCAGGAAGATAGAGCACATCACCCCAGTTCTAAAGTCCTTCCACTGGCTCCCTGGAGCTCAGAGAATAGACTTTAAAATACTTCTGCTAGTTTATAAATCACTGAACAGCTTAAAGACATGTTGTCATTGTATCAACCTTCCAGACCACTCAGGTCTTCTGGTTCTGGTCTGCTCTGCATCCCTGGAACCAAACATGGAGAAGCAGCTTTCAGCTTCTATGCTCCTCTAATCTGGAACAAATTTCCAGAAAACTGCAAAACTGCCAGAATACCGAGTTCCTTTAAATCAAGGTTAAAAACCCACTTGTTTAGAGCTGCCTTTGATTAGTAGTCTGGACCATAAATCTGATAAATCTGCAAACATATCTGGGCAAGATAAGCTTGGTTTTCCAAAGGGTGGAAGTTTGAGTGTAAATCAGTTAAATAAAGTAAGAGGATCCTTGATGTTTTTGCTGACGCTTTTGGTGATTTTGATGTGTATTTGCTAGATAATTTTGATGATTTTTCTCAATGATTTTGATGTTTTCATGATTTTGCTGCATATTTGATTGATGTTTTTATGATGTGAAGCACTGAACTGCCTTGCTGCTGAAATGTGCCATACAAATAAATTTGACTTGACCATCTGTTCGCACAGAACACAATGGTTCTGGTTCGTTTTCATTGCAGCAGACTAAAGCTACATCGTACCTCATCGTGGATTCCCATGTTGATGCGCTCCAGCTTCCCCGTCCAATACTGAGCTTCATCTTCTGGAATATCTGGAGGTAAATAATTTACAAAAGATGTCAGAATGATAACATTATATATTCATGTTGGTTTAATTTCCCAGGAGCACCTGAGGAGCATGAATATGAAAACACCAACAGATCAGCTGTACCTGTATGTGAACTAAAGGGGAATCTATTGTTAGAGACAGGAAGTAGAGAACTTCTCCAGCCTGGGAGGTGGGTACTGGACTGTATCTCATCATAAAGTGGGTTTAAGCCGCTCAGCTGGCAGATGCACATTAAAGAGCATCAACACAAAGGCCAGGCCTTCAAAGAGACGCCGACCTGCACCTTTAATGAACGGCTTTGGAGGCACACGAGCTCCATGAAACACCTGCCCTCTCCCGAGCATCAACTTTGATGTGCTCACATCACGAGGCTGTGGTAGGGAAGAGACTGCCAGAAATCTGATGATCGGATGGATCCACGTGATCTTTTTCACAATAAACGGCTTTCTAATCATTTTTTATACCTGTAGAAATCTGCAAAATGTGACGTATATTTTGTATTCAGCCCACCTGAGTCAATATGTTGAGCAACCGTTTCCAGAAATGGACATTTTTGCCCATTTTTCTTGCAAAAACAGCTCAAACTCAGCTCGATTTGATTTAGACCCGTCTATAAATATCAATTTTCAAGTACTGCCGTAGATTTTTAACTGGATTTAGGTCTGGACTTTGACTAGATCATTTTAACACATGAACATGCTTTCATCTAGACCAGATGTTTGCAAACTTTGTTGTCACAGGGGCGAAAAACGTCAATTCATAGGCAAAGAAAATAAATACATTTAAACTAAAAACGCAAAAAAATATGATGGGACTTTTTTCTTACCTGCTCATCAAAAAACTAACTCTGCATGTTTTAATGAAAGAAATAAAGCAGGCACCTTTTTTGAAGGAAAGGGACGTGCAAATCACTGAAGAACCAAAACTTTGCCTCATTAAAAAAGGATTCCAGTTTATACATTTTTTTGAGCCAAATTCAAAAAAGATAATAAAATAAAAATTATTATTTTTAGCAAGAGAACAGGATTAAGAAAGCATCTGCTGTATTTAGCCATGTTTAACATAATTAATAATTAAATGCAGGTTTTGGTGCACTAATTCCTATTTTTTAATAAACTAAAGAGAATGTAAAATGCCTCCATATTAAAAGAGAAATAGTTTGTGTTGAAACTAACATTTCACTCTGTAAAATGATCATTTTTAGGTAATAATTTTGCCCTAATTAAAAATAAAAAGTTCATCAGCATCAACCACCTGCGCTGGCAGGACTAATTTGTGTCACTCCTGATTGAAGTCGGGGGGCCACAGAAAATCAGTGCAGGGCCTACAGGCCGCACTTTGAAGACCCCTGATTTGAACCATCTCATTGCATCTCTGGCTGGATGTTTAGGGTTGTTGTCCTGCTGGAAGGTGAAGCTCTACTCCAGTTTCAAGTGTTTTGAAGCCTCTGACTGGTTTCCTTCCCCTCTCCTTGCTCGACCTGTCCGTTCTGAAGACGGTTGGCTGGACTGGATTTTATTTAAGGGTATCAGAATAAAAAAAAATTAGACTGCAAATCCACACCAAGCTATTACAAAATGCAGTATTATATGTTTTCCAGCTACACAGAATCACTTTATAGCACAATCCAGGAACTATGTTACCTTTAGTTGTTATAAAAATGCTGTTTATATCAAATATGACTGAAAAAAAATTGACTTCGTCATTTAACAGCTTGAAATTGGGCCTCTGTCTCTTTAAAAACTCCTGCTCTTTCTGAAACTTCACCTTCAGGAAGTCATCACAACAGCGCTCCTCTGTTAACCCTTTAACAACGTGTTTACCAGCGTTTCACTGAGAAGTAGCTCATATAATGAGCTCATCAGATGCGCAGTTCCACCAGGTGGCTCCGAGGAGGAGCTGCGCCTTGAAGGTGGAGCTGTATTCACCCAGGCGTTTTGCTCAGCTGAATGGTTGCAAAGGATTTCTCAAACATGCATGAAAGAATCAAGACAACACTCCAGGTATGCTTTTGATGAGGGAATAACATTATAACGTGATGGAAAGCTCAAAAAAGGTGATTTTACATGATGCTGCCACTTTAAGATTGGAAAAGGATTTTCTTCCACTGAACAATTCAGGTAAAACTTTAATGAAACACATTGTAGTTTGTGGTTTCAATGAGGCAAAATGAGGAAAAGTTTGTTTGGCATCAACAGTTTGGTAAGAAACTGTACAAATATAGCTCTATTTGAAAATATTTGCACATGAGGCAGAAACTCACCAAACGGCAGCTCGAAGCGAGTATCCAGCAGCACTCGATGAGGCGTTGGGTTCTTGGTGCCGTAAATCTCGTCAGCCTTCATCAGAACCTCTGCGTCCAGGAAGATCCACTCACCTGAACCCTCCTGCGAGTCGATACATTAAACATTTTATACAAACCGGACTGATGTCCTCTGTCGCTGTGTAGGGCTCGGCAATATGGCTTAAAAATAAAATCTCCGATTTTTTTTCACACCAGATCCGATTTCTGGTTTTAATCGATTTCGTTTTTTCTTGCTTTATTTTCTAAAAAATAAATTACAGATGATAGAAAATATTTTCAAACAGTGGCTTTTATTTCAATCATCCCTTTTATGAGTTGCACAACAGAGTATCAGGGCCAGGCGACAAGAATTTTGGTTTAATTACGAGAATATCGTCATAATATTACCAGCAGCAAAAAGACACAATTTTACTGAATAATGTCTTAAAATTACAAGAAAAAAGTCATTTTAATGAAAAAAAAAGCTTGAATAATTATTTTTTCTCATGAAATTACTACTTCATTCTTTAAGTATCTGACTTTATTCTGGTAATATTAAGACTTTATTTTCATATTATTTCAACTGTATTCTTGTATCATAACTTCATTCTCACTGAAAAAACAAAACCTTAGCTTGACTCTTACATTTTGTCATAAAGTTGACCTGAATTCAAAGTCCAAGCAAACAGAAGCTGAAAAAAACAAAACAAAAAAAACGCTTGACGAGCAAGATGGCCGCCCTGAGCGTGATGACATCACTCTGAACTACAGAAACCCAAGGAGCGCATTGGTGAAAAAATAAATTAATTAAAAAAAAAAAAAAAAAAATCCAGATTTTCTAAAAATGAAATCTTCAAAATTCAAAAATTCAATTTATCCCTAAAATGGATTTATTGCCCAGTTATATTGTTGGGTGAGTTTGCGCTCTCACCTCCTCAGACTGCTGGATGTTCTGAAGAGGAATCCAGGCCGTCCCCACCATGGTGTCCCAGATGAGGCCTTTGTTCCACACCTCCACAATGAGACCGAGGTCCAGCCGGTTGATCTCACTGAGGAGCAAGAACATCAGTGTTATAGCAAGAAATGTTGATGTTATTCATGAAACACTGGGTGGAAAATGTCATGGATGAAAGAATGGGAAGCTTTTCTGTTTGGAAAAACATCAGAACACGTTTAATTCACACTTAATAGAGCTGAAATATGGACATAATTACTGTCAGGCTCGAAAACAGCCTGATTACAAAAGGTCCTTTTTGTTGTGTTTTAGCTGCCATAATCCACCCCTGCCTTGTTGCATTTAACATGCTACTCAAAAGAAGAGCTTGATGGCAGCATAAAAAAGGGGGGTCTCCATTTCGACTGGAACATTTGCATGTCCTCATGCGTGGAAGTTTAGAGCCATCGAGAGGGGCAACAAAAGGAAGATGCGAGAAAAGATCATCAAAGGCAGCAGATAATTGGGACGAGTGCAGAGGAGGAGGGAGCAGCCAGGTGCAGAGATAAAGGCTCACGAGCCACAATAAACACGTGCAACGAGGTCCCGGCATCAAACTGCGGCTAATAGGGAGACTTCTGCTGTTTGAGGTGTTGCTCAAATTAGTAATCCAGATATTCACCGTTTAATGCAACTCGAGAGCAGATTTTGAAACGTTTTTATTAAACTGCTGCTTTAAAAAGACTCACATGAGAATTTTGGAGAAATTACCAAAATAATACAAAACAAGTAATGGTTTGGGGATGCTTTGCTGCAGCAGGACCTGGTCAGCTCACCATCAGAGCATTTATCGTTTATCAGAAGGCGTGTGAAGAAAATCTTAAACACTGAACCTTGATGAAACACACCAGAAAGTCCAGCAAAGACTGGCTGAGAACTAAGAAATGGAAAGTCCAGGGCCTAGTCAAAGCCCAGATCACTGAGATGCTGTGGGGGGATAAAAGTAGCCATTAAAGCTGCAGGATGTAACTTCTATGAAAAATATGTTTTTACATATTTGTTAAAATTATCATTATGTCGTGACAGGATGATATAAGACAGATAATCTGTGAAAAAAAAATCCAGCTCCTCTGCCTTCTCCCAGTGCTCCCAGTACTAACTGCAGAAATCCAGCACTCAGTCAGAAACAACCAATCAGAGCCAGGAGGAGGGGCTTAGTGCTGTCAATCACCCTCATGTTACACCCTCACGCTACAGCTGGTTCACCACAACATAGCCTGATGCTAATGCTAATGCTAGTTAGCATGGCCACCGATGACGGCGGATAAACAGTTTTCCTGGAACGGTGAGTTGTTTCTCCACCATCAGCACATTTAGCAGCGCGAACACGAGGGTGATTGGCAGCGCTAAGCCCCTCCTCCTGGCTCTGATTGGTTGTTTCAGGTCGGGGGTGGAGCATTTCTTTAGACGGCAATAGCAGCTCAGGGAGGAAGAGGAGCTCCATCTGTTCACAGATTATGTGTCTCAGACCAAACTGTCACGACACGGAGACAGTTTTAACAAATATATGCGAAAAACATATTTTGTAAAAGTTACATCTGCAGCTTTAAGAGGTAGAAAAACAAATTTCTGTTATCTCATGTTTAATGAGCCAAACAAGGTTAATTGTGTTGTTTAAATGCAACAAATCTCCTCCCTTTTCCAGAGATAAAAAAAAACAAACTAGAAATGAACGTACTATCGTACTGTTTTTCACAAAAAAAAAAAAATCAAGAAAAATAACTAATAATCCCCGATCTGCTGCAACAGATGGTGCCGAGCCTTGGCTGGAAACTCAACATGTGCCTCTGATAGATGCTGAATCACTTCAGGGCGACACATCAGCAACGGACACAAGGAAAGATGAAGGTCTGGAAAAACAAACACCGCAGCAAAGACAAACAATGACACAAGCCGAAACATGGTGGCTGTGTCATCGCCATGGAAACATTTTGCGATTGGAAAATTCAGAAGTTAAACCAGTGGATCATGAGGAGGAAATGAGTGAGCTAGGACTTAGAAAACCGCTGCAGCTGAATCATGGATTACGCATAATTCTGTCAAAGTAGGTTAAAAAAAAAGATCCTGAAACCAGATTTGAGGGGCACCAGGTCCTACTTCCTGCAGACAGAACCAGAACTCTCTGAAAACAAACAATCACATGATGCAGAGTCCTGGCCGCTTGACTCTGCTGTTGTTCAGTCAGACCCACAGAGAGGTGCAAGGATTCAAACGAGTGAGCAGATGTTAATCACGAGGAGTGCAGAGTGTGTTTAATACTTACAACATGAAGTCCTGCTCCCAGCAGGGCTGGTCCCCACGCACGGTGATGGTTGTGCTTTTAACATTCTGGACCTTCAGCGTCACGTAGGTGTTGAACTTATCTGAAACAAAGGAGAACAGAACATTGGAGAATCCTGCTGTGTTTGGGGTTTGGAGAGTTGTAGGTTCGATGCCAGCTTCCTCCCCTGCCACATGTCTCAGTCCATCTGAGCAAGGCACCTAGCTGCTAACTGTCTACCAGTCTGATTATTGGTGTGTAATTGTGACTGAGACTGGTTGATGGTGCCTGATGTGCAAAATACACAATATAAATACGGTCCATTATTACCATTAAGACAAATGAATGAACAAAAAGATGGGCAGACGATAAATAGATCGACACATGGCCGGAAGCACAACGGACAAACGGAGGGACATCAGCGTGGATGGATGGATGGACAGACGGATACACTGAAGGTTGGATGGATGGATGGATGGATGGATGGATGGATGGATGGATGGATGGATGGATGGAATACACTGAAGGTTGGATGGATGGATGGATGGATGGAATACACTTAAGGATGGATGGATGGATGGATGGATGGATGGATGGATGGATGGAGGGATTACACTCTGGAAATCCAGACATTTTTCCACTCTTACACCTCTGGAAAATACTCAGTTCAAATCTCCCTTCCAGCTGCACAGGAGCCCTGAAGCACGGATGATCAGAATCGACTGATTTTCTGCTAGATATGGCTTGACTGGTGACCAACCAGTCAGAACTGGTGACCAACCAGTCAGAAACTCAAACATCCATTATTTTTCCAAACAGTAACGCACCACACCTGTACCAGATCAAACAGACAACACTTAGGTACCTTCATATCACAAAGTCTTTATAAATGAAGCCAACAAGTCAAGAGAGAGAGCAAGACTTTCAGGGGATAACAGGAAGGCCTTCACTTTCCACCGCCGCCTGGTTGGTCAAAACATTTCAAAAACCAGAGATCGGAAATTGGAAACAAATTCTGATTGGTGCTTCCTTAATCAGTTGTAATAAACAATCAGCCAAATACGGGGCATCGAGTCATGAGTTTAAATTACCCTTCAAGGTAGCTGTTGGCTGAACTGAAATGAGTGGGCTGCTGACTCTGCTGTGGATTTGTCTGGTGGCAAAGGATCGGTAGTTGCAGTGAGAGTGAAAGCAGTGTAAACACCTCATAGTTGTTAATGGAAATAATAAACACAGTTTGCGACCATATAGGCCTATTTTCTATTTTTCTGGTGATGCAATGAAGCAAGATTGACCCTTGACCTGTCAATGCTGCAGAAAAAGGTTGCCGTCAGTCCTAATACCAGTCAGTACTCCGAAAGGATAAAATTCACCTGAGTCAAAGGTGAAGGTGTCAGATCTGTTGTCTGAAAAGATCCAATTCAAAGTGTGTGATTCATAAAATATATTATCAGCCAATCAGAGACAAACTCAAAGAGTCGGTGTGTATTTTCACACCCAGAGAGGTTTGTCAGCCTCCTGTCAGCCGGCGGTGACGGACAGAGGAGCCGCAGCAGCTGCACGGTTGGGGGAGGGGTGAGTGGGATTAGGCAGCCTGTGTTGCCACCGCCGGCTTCTCATTTCCTGCAACAGGGCGAGGAGCGGCATCACGTGTCTGCTGGTGTGCTTCACAGAGCTTCCAGTCGTGCACCCACTGCTGGTGGTCATTTCCTACTACTCACCGCTCTGACAGTAAACAGATGGATCTAACAGGAGCAGGGTTTTAAAATAAGCTGTTGAACTTTACTGGCAGGAACTTCTGTGTGTTTTATTGGGATTTTATGAGAGAAGTAGAGCTGCAGCTCACGGTTATTTTAGTAATCTGGCGATTAATCGAGTTATCAGACAAAAAATATACGTCAGGTTCTACAGAAACTGCTTAAGGTGATTTTATGAGTATTACAAACACAAAAAATAACTTTCAAATAAACAACCCATTTATTTTGTTTTTTAAAATAAAAGTTTTATTTTACTCAATTTCAGTTTCAACTCTGATGTTTGACAGAGTAATTAAATCCAACTCAACTCTACTAACTCCTATAAATACTTTTAAACTTGTAATATTTCCTCTAAGTATCTCATTGAAGTAAAGATGGAAGCATAGCAACAAGTTAGCTAACTGTTAGCTAACACCCTGCCAGCTAGCCACTATGATTAGTCAGTACATGTAGCGTTAGCCAAAATATACCTCCTTATACATCTGTACCTTGACAGGTTATCACACATTTAGGTAAATGTACCTTGCAAAGCAAACATAAACAATGTCTGTCTGCAACTACGGATGAGTTCGATGTACACAGCGGGTGTTTTCTGTTCGGGTGCTGGAACGTTGAGGACGCGCTAATGTGGAAAGCTAATTCTGTTTTGCAGTGAGCTGTGATGTCTTTTTGGTTTGGTATTAAAATGTTTCCACACTTTTGACTGTTTCTGTTGTTTTCTGGGTGCTTCTTTTTGCTCCTCTACGTCTCCCTCCATAGCTAAAAATAACGCCTAGCCGAGCATACACAGCATTTATTACAGTATATTTAACCAAGCGTCGAAGCAGATAATTTACCTCGAGGACTTTTAGTAAATCAAGGTACCCAAATTATTCGAGGAATCATTTCAGCCTTAGTGAGAAACCAACACAAAGTAGTGTAAAAAGTGTTTATTCAACCCCCTTTACGCCAATACCACTAAATAAAACCGAGTACAACCTGTCTCTGCTTCCAGGTGTTCTCTGAAGGCCTCAGAGGTTGGTTGGATAACATTGGAGAACAGAATCATAAAGACCAAGGAACGCAACAGACAGGTCAGGAAGGAAGACTGAGGGAAGGTTAGGTTACAGAAATGGCCGTCCGCCTAAACTGAATGCTAAGCTAGGGGAGCGATAGCCAAAGAAGCAGAATGTCTGAGATAAAACATGGTATTGAGCTAATTTAAGGACATGCAATCCACCTTTAGGTTTTTGGGAAACAAAAGCCAGCAATCAGCTGTTCCTCTGATCCCATGATTGCACTAAACAAAGACTTTCCTGGTTGCCAGGGCAACATCCTAAAACATGTACCCTGCACCAGCCTCCAACACAGGAGCCAGATAAATAAACTGGAAATAGTCAAAGAAAGAGGATCCAGACAACACTTTGCTCAGAGGAAGGCAGGAAAAGATACTTGAAGCTCCAAAAGCTGTTCTGAAATTAACCAGACAGGCTTTAACCGCCCCCTAACAATGAGTGACAGAACACAAACCTAATTAGTGTCCGAAGCGGAGAGTAATAACAAAACGCAGGCATTGTTGCAAAGGAGCCTGGGGGGTGCTCAAGCCTTTCCCTAATTAGATAGATCATGCCTTGTGCCTCACTTGGGCCGACTCCAGATAAAGGAAGAGGATGTATGGATTAGATAACAGCCTTTTAATGGCTGTGGGCCTTTTTACGGCAGGTGCCGTCCACTATCCATCTGATGTAATCTGCTCCGTGAAAGAGGAAGCAGCAAAATCTGCCTGGAAAAATACTAAATGTCCGTCTGGACAGCGGTACCAGCAGCTGTAGCAGCAGAATGGAACTCCTTCAGGACTGTAGAGGCCAACAAAAGATTTACGAGCTGCTTTTTTCATGCGCGTTTTGAAGTATCACTAGGGGTGGGCATTTATTGTGTTGTTTATCATTTATCGTAATAAATTTCTTATCATAATAAGAATTTTGATTTATTGTTGTCATGATAAATTCCAAATAATGCCGTTAAAAACCCCACAAAACGGTCCGTATAGTTAGTTTTACTATTTTCTCCACCGTTTGTTCAATAAGAACATCAATAAATTTCAATAAATTTGAACATATGATGAATTGCAGTTCCTGTCTGCAGTTTATTGATACAAATCACACGTCTTTATGTAACTGGTGTCCTAAAGAAGCGTACTACAAATGGGTTTGTTTTTCAAGAGCAGTATTTGTGTTTGTGTGGCTATAATTGCTGTAACACACAGTCACAGCCATATAGTTACCGAAAAAAGTAGTCATAAATAGTTCTTGTCGTCACTTTTATCGTTATCACAATAGCACAACAAAATATCATAAATCTTTAGTCCATATCGCCCACCCCTAAGTATCGCATTAGAAAAGGTTGATGGAAACGGCAAAATTCAAAGTAATTTCCTCAGTTACGCAAAAATAAATAAATAAATTTAACGTTCGCTTGAGGTGGTTTATGGCTTTTCTTGGGCAAAATCAATAAAGTAGGTCTATTTTCCTTAAAAGTATGACATATACAAAGACGAACACCTCGAATCCAGGCCTCGTGGGTCGGCATCCTGCAACTTTTAGATGCGTCTCCGCTCCAACACACCTGGATCACATGACTGAATCACCTCCTCAGTCCCGCTAACGACCCCATTCTTAGACACAGGTGTGCTGAAGCACAGCCACATCGAAAAGCAAAGAGGAAGGATTTAATCATGGCGCTTTCAGATCTCCATATGATTACATCAGTTTTTGAATTAAATCACTGAAATAAATTAACTGTTTGATAACGTTCTAATTTTTTTTCATCTGCACCAGTCTGAAATACTAACAAACCAGCTGATTCCTAAAGATACAGGTTATTCTTTGAAAATATATTATGAGAACCACTTTAGTCGGTGTAGTTTTGGTGAAAGCAATCGAAAAAACTCACACTGAAGCGGTTTATTGTCTACGACATGATGAAAAGCACAACTTAATCCAAAGTGACAGATCTGTCGTGCAGGTTTACCGTCATGAAAATGAAAGACGTTGTTCACCGTGACTTAAACAAGATGTTAAAATCTATTTGTTTTTCTTTTTATTATTAAACGGAGCTGCTCTTGTGCAAGTACGCACGGAGGGATTACATGGGCAGAACCGCAGGATGGTGTTTTGAGAGAGGAGACATCGGTCATCAGATGAGCCACCCACACACCCCCGAGGCCTCCGTCAAATGTCTTCATTTATTATTGATCGATGGCGAGCCTTTTCCCAATAAATTACTGAGGGAAAACGCAGGCAGCCGGAAGACTGACATTTCCAGTTGGAACCGCTCATGAATGTTGCACGCAGCGGAAGTCAAACCTGCAGAATAACTTTCAGAGCTCATGCTTCCTTCGCCAAGGGGATCTAAGCTGTTTATATTCAGAAACACATCATCTGTGTCTGCATTATTCTGTTTCTGAATGACAAGCAGAGCTGCGACTAACGGATATTTTCATAAATCGATTATTCTGATGATTAATCGGATAAAAAAATTGGAACATTCAGCAGATTTTTAATTTAACCTCTTAGGCTTTTTTTAAAACAGGAAAATAAACATTTTATTGCCTAATATGCAGTAATATAGCTTTCCTTTAGGGAATTTGAGCCATGTGAAGCTAAAACTGCCACTTCAGGAGTTTTGGGTTGAACAGATTTACAGACAAAGGTTTTGTTTTGTTTTTTTATCTTAAATGTAAAATGTTTATATATTTTGTGCAGTTTTAGCTTAATTACTGCTCTGGGTGTGCTGCTTTTTCAGCAAATGGCCTTTTTAAGAGTCTGTTTCCTCCACTTAATGATTATTTCAGTCAATAAATTAGTTGATTATTTCAATAATCGATTAATCACGATTAATTCGACTAATCAGTGCAGCCCTAATGAGAAGCATGGTTTAATGAAAAGAAAAAAAAAAAGAAAAACACCTTTATAATTCCTGCAAAACAGCGTCCTTATCAAGGCCCAGTTTCCTGCAGCAGTCGGTGGAAAGAGAGACAGCTGGCCAGCAGCCCATGCAAGGTCACGCTCTGATCCAGAGCCTTCGGGAACTCCCTCATGTTCCACAATGAGGCAGAAAAGATCCCGCTGCAGGTGGGGCACAGGCACAGTGCAAACACACGTCTCCGGCCAACCTTGTGTAAACTTCAGGGCCTCCTCCAAAAGTCACACATTGTCTTAAGGAGAGCAAATAAGGATTAAGACGAGGAAATGGGGACTAATGAAAGGAGGAAGGCAGCACACGGACGGAGCCAGGAATAATAAGCACTGCTGAATTCTTCCACAGGATCTGTTAAAGCAAAACGCAGAGTCAGCGGATTCGGATGCGACAGGGACAACGTTTGCTCCCATGTTTGGAGACCTCAGACCTCCACAGATGTGGACAACATCTCACTTTGACTAAATCTGCAGCGCTGCAAGGTTCAAGCTGCAGAAAGGGATAAAGTTCACATCCAGGGTCTGCTTGCTCTTCATCAGGCTGATCCACTTAAAGCTGGAGCAGCTGAGAAGACTAAATGATAAGAATTAAAGATCGTCTCATTATTAAAACGACCTGTTAAAAGGCGTCTGCACGTCTCAGCGAGTCAAATTTAAAACCCTTTTAATGCCACCTTGAATGAAATTGAAAGCTGAAAACCTACAAATATAGGGGCTGTTTGGGGGATCCTGCTGTGTTCCAATAAAAACAGCGTTGACCCCCACAGTGCCAGGCTCAAAGGGGTTTTTTAACAGAATACACCGAGCATTTTCTGGGTTGGCAACAGCCAGCTGGAGACAAATTTGTGCTTAAAGTCGGCAACGTTGCTCCCTGTCCGTTTAGAAACTGGCAAGATGAGGCGGTAATCGCTTGTCCTCCTCCTGCCAAGCGACCAATGACAGTCATGCATGGGAAATTTTAAATTTTAAATAAATTAAAATCAGCTCCATAATTTCCATTCTGATGATTAATATTTTTTGCAGGGCAATTTTGCTTTCAGAGACGTCATAATCCTTTTTATTTACGGTTTCAGTTGTGTGAGGGTTTTTTTTTCAGGTTTTTGGTTGTTGTGTTTTATTTTGGATGTTTAAAATATCTTTAAAAATACTAAATAAATACAGAATATGGAAAAAAACAGAAATAATGCGTAATGGGAAAAAAGTGACTGTAAATTTAAAAAATTACAAAATAAATACAAATAAAATGAGAAAAAATAAATAATGAAATAAAGGCAACTAATAAAACAATAGGATTAGAAAGGAAACAGAAAATTAAATAATACTGATAACGTTAAGTGTTCTTTACAAAGTTAAAGTTCATCAGTCTTTGAGAGGGCGAACATCATCAGTGTATCACTTGAAAATGGTCTCAAAACAGCAATATTATCGTTTATCGCAGTCATTTCTGGGACAATTGATCGTCCAGCTACATGTGTTATGGTGACAGGGCTACCCGCTAGCTTGCAATAAGAAAGTTCAACTTTTGTTGCCGTCGTCACTGTCGCGTCCCGTGTGTCGGGTTTCACCCCGAGTGGAGATGACTTTCGCCTGTTGTCGTTGTTCCTCGTGTGCCGAGTCCTTCACCCATGATAGGCATAAAAAAGCTAGCTAGCTAGCAAGGGTATATTAGCAGCTAGTTAGCGGTAGCCTCAACAGCCACGAGTCTCAGAACACAGTGAAGATGTCTGCAGGTGACTCAAACTTTTGCCTGACAGAAAAAACCCGCAAGACTAAAAATGAAACTAAATTTTCTTCATTTTTTTAAAAACTATTCTTAATTCTTAAACTTAATAAAACTAAATATACAATATTAATTAGTCCTGTTACGACAAAATTTAAGACCTGTGATTAACGGATTTAAGCCCACCTTACACTTTTTATGAATTTAAGACATTTTAAGGCCTTAATTTTAGATGCATGAATTTACTACTTTTTAAGGATGTGCAGACACCCCGCGTTAATCTGTAGAGGTAAATTATTACTGAGTTATGTCCTCATTTACAAGTCATTTCGGATAAAAGCGTCGACCTAATGCAGAAAAAACCTCACATTTTTCTAAATCAGGTAGCCGTCTTATTGCATACTTTACAGAAAAGATTGGTATTTGTCTCGAGAATCACAATATTGACAGATTCATTTGAAATTCAACAGATGTGTTGGAGCTAGTCACCCAAAATTCAGTTTCTTAGAAAATCATATTAGATAAAACAGGATTTTTAATCCAGAAATGTCAGCTCGATAAAATTATTTCCATGCAAGCTGTTGAATGAATTTCTCTTCCCAATCTTCATAAGGATAAACTGCTTGTGCACCTTTTTCTTCACAGATTTTCCTTCCACTCAACTTTCTGTTAATATGCTTGAATACAGCAATCCCAGCTGTATGTAATAATCATCAAATTGACAGAAATAAACATTTTAAATGAGTCTCACTGTGCAGAATTAATCCATACAGTATACAAGTTTTATTTCTTGTATTTAATTTCAGAAATAATAAATAAAAATTGCATCCAAAAATGAAATTAAGTTGCACCTTCATGAATTTAGGACTGAGTATTTCTATAGAGCAGCAGACCAGAAAGCAAACATTTCATCATTTACCTATACATTAGCTCAGTTTGTTTCCTTGCATCATTGAACACTTCTAAAAAACATATCTAAACATTTTTGAATGCAAAACATTCAGCAACAAAGCTAATATTTACAATGTTTCCAGGCTTAAATGTCTTAAAGTGTCTTTCAAAAAAAAAGAGGTAGTTGTAATAACATGACACCTCAGGGAGACGGCTGGCTTAACGGCATTATCTGTGATGTGTGCTCTGGGACAGGCGCCACATGCTGCAGCCCACAGGAGGGAGGTGGCCAGTAAAAACACGGAGGTCCCTTCAGGTGCTGCCGTGTATCACAACTGAAGGAGAGGAAGCTTTAAACATGCAAAGACCTGCAGGATGATTAACTTTCCGATCAATACAGGTCAAACGTCATAACTTCCACTCAGGACTCCTGTCTGCTCTTCCCAGAAATGTCACAGGGCTTTAAGTCGGGCGCTTGGCTCAGATGGAGAGCGTGAGGATTTATCCGCAGGAGAAACGGAGCTAAGCTCACCTGGCTGCAGCTGAAGGACGCAGGATTACATAATCCATAATCAACGCTGTTTTCAGTGACTGCGCTCAACGTAACCGATTAACCTAAATGAGAAAACTGCATGTGGCCAAAATCCAACAACACCTGCTTTATGGTAATCAGCGCTAGGGCTGCAGCTAACGATTATGTTAGTAATCGATTAATCTATCAATTATTAATTGTATTAATTATAAAATATTAGAAATACATTAATAGATGCAAACAAACAATTTATTTCCTTTTTTGAATAAGAAGATAAATATTTTATTGCCTAAAATGCAATAACATAGCATTCCTTTGTGAATTTGAAATGGGTGAAAATTTAAAAAAAAATGCCATTTAAGAAGATTTGGGTAAAACATATTTGCAGACAAAGGTGTTTTTATCTTAAATAGAAAATGTAGCTTTATTTTGTACAGTTTGGGCTTAATTACTCCTCTGAAAATGATTTTTTCTGGGTTTTTTTTTTGGGGTTTTTTTTGTCTCTATACTCCAGTTAATGATTAATCGATTACTAAATTAGTTGACGATTAATCCAATTAATCGTTTCAGCCCTAATCAGCTCTAATTATGATCAAGTCCAGTCCTCGAGAGCTTCAATGCTGCAACTTCTACATGCATTCCTGGTTGGTTCAGGTGGGCTGGAGGAGGGATGCATGTAGAAGTTGCAAGATAGTAGCTCTGGACGACTGGACTTGAGTTCCCCTGGGCTAAGAGGTCAAATCTTACATAAAATATGCCGAAAAGATGCATTCTGGATTAACAATCCACAACACCTGCAGAATGAGCCTGCTTTGTTTTCCTGTGTAACATGTGAACCCTTTGGAGAGCAGAGGACATCGAACTCTCAGTAAAAGTCCTTACCTGGTGGTCCCTGAAGCTTGGCTTTTTTCACTAGAAAAAAGAAAAAACAGAAAGAAAAGATTAGGTTATTGTTCATTATATATTTATTTCAAATTTAGATTAAATAAATAAATGTTCAATCAATCAAATGTGGCTTCAACACTGAAAAACCAAAGGAACAGATCATATAAATTAACAATCAAGCCAAAACAAGTTTTTGATGCCTCATAAATTCATTAAAATATAGATGAATGAAGCCATGGCTTCACATGACTCAGATCAACTCATGACATCATCTTCAGCAGACATTTAGAGTTAGGGGTGTGCAAACTTTTTACCACATGAGCCAAAATGATCAAGCTGAAAATGGTACAAAAATATTATTATTTTTTTTCTTTTTAACCCATTCTAAGATTTTGTGAATCTGCATTTTACCAGCTCAGCAATAAATGACACAGGCAATATTTTAATGAAACCAATAAAGTTGTCAGTTTTATGAGAAAGGGATCTATACTTTTATTTTATTGCAGATAAAAAAAAATAGAATAAAAATGGTTTTGTAGGTTTGCCCTATTTAAAAGAAAAGTATACAGCTTCCAGATTTATTTATTTATTGCTGTTTTCTAACTAAGCGACTGGAGTGCTGGGTCGGACTCTCTGGTCCAGTACTTGACTTGTTTGAGTCTTTCACAAAGAACAGGGACTTCTTCGTGTCTTAGGTTACTTTTTATTGGAGCTGAGAAAAAAAAAAAAAAAAAAAAAAAAAAAAAAAAAAAATCACCTGTGGAGTACCCCAAGGTTCAATCCTGGGCCCCTCCTATTTAATATCTACATGCTCCCACTTGCTCAGGTTATAACAAGAAATAAGATTAGCTACCATAACTATGCAGATGATACACAGATCTATATTACGATGTCACCAGGTGACTCTGAACCCATTAAAGCACTGAGCAGATGGATATAACAAATCAATGCGTGGAGGTGCCAAAACTTTCTCCAGCTGAATAGAAATAAAACTGAAGTTATTATCTTTGGACCAAAAGAGAAATGATCTAGAGTCAGCACGCAGCTTCAGTTACTACAGCAAGAAACTTGTGATCAGGCCCGAAATCTGGGTGTAGTGATGGACTCAGACCTGAACCTTCAGAGACACATAAAGATAGTTACAAAGTCAGCCTTCTATCACCTGAAGAACATTTCCAGAATTAAAAAGGACTAATGTCTCAAGATCTAGAGAAACTCATCCATGCATTTGTCTTTAGTCGCATTGATTACTGCAACAGTGTCTTCAAAGGTCTGCCTAAAGAGTCAACCAGACAGCTGCAGCTGATCCAGAATGATGCTGTTGGCGTTCTCACTAAGACCGGGAAGATAGAGCACATCACTCTAGTTCTAAAGTCCTTCCACTGGCTCCCTGGAGCTCAGAGAATAGACTATAAAATACTTCTGTTAGTTTATAAATCACTGAACGGCTTAGCACCAAAATACATTAAAGACCTGCAGTCGTTGTATCAACCTTCCAGACCACTCAGGTCTTCTGGTTCTGGTCTGCTCTGCATCCCCAGAACCAAACATGGAGATGCAGCTTTCAGTTTTTATGCTCCACTAACCTGGAACAAACTCCCAGAAAGCTGCAAAACAGCCGAAACACTGAGTTTCTTTAAATCAAGGCTAAAAACCCACCTGTTTAGGGCTGCCTTTGATTAATAACTGGAACATCATAAACTGTAGTCTGTTTTCCAATATGTTATGAAGATGATGAAAATTTTAATGACGTTTGAGAAAACAGTTTGCTGTTTTATGTTTTCATCATGTAAAGCACCTTAAATTACCTTGTTGCTGAAATGTGTTGTACAAATAAATTTGCCAGTTTCAGTAAATCAAAGAAATGCAGGTTTGGGAGTGATTCATAGAGGATGAGACATCATTTCCACACATGGATCAGCCTCCACAGACTTCAGACCTTAACCTCATCAAGAATCTTGAACAAGTGCTCCAGAAGGCTTTGTGCACTGATCCGAATCCTCCATCATCAACACAGTAGCTTGGTGAAAAATGAATGTAACACAGGATGGAAATAAATCTTGTGACGTTGCAGGAGCTTAAACATCACAACGAATGCCGATGGCAGAAACCTGTCTGATGCAAAAAGCTCCTAAAGATTGAAGTAATTTTGTAGTTTATTCCGTGAACAGGGAGCAGCATAACTGAACATTGTTTTACCGAATCATTCAAAAGATCAGTAACCTTGGTGGATATAAAGTTCAGAATTAAAATTAAGCAATAAAAATACCGTCTTTTTCCTAAAACAGCCCACGATGGGCACACTTCCGCTAAACGGCTAATGTGCAAACAGCAAAGCTAATTTTCCGTTCAGCGCTTTAGGGTTTTTGCCATCTTTGAAAATGTTCAGTGCACTTAGCTGCCCCTAAATTAATCGCACACCTTTATAGGTGTGTAATAAGAAATATTACAATATAATATGGTAATATTGCCATGTGTCACTGACACATGGTGGGTATTGACATGGTTGAAGTTAGCACTTTAGCATTAGCTTCAGCTAAATATCATGTTGTTTTAGTGGTTTAGCATTAGCAGAACTAATGCTTGTGCTTTAGGGTTAGCGCAGCTAGCTTTTTTAGTTAGCGGTGCCCACCAATGAAAACAGCAAAAGTTTAAGTTGGATTTTTCATCAGACAGCAGGAAAAAAATTGGTCGTTATGAAGTCTGTATGTAAATATCTGGTTTCAACTGTATGCTGCACCATTTGCGTGAAAATTAAAAGAAAAAAAAAAAAACACAAGACGACAAACAGAAGACTGACTTTAGCTGAAATAAACAAGAAACCTGGTGTAGCTCCTCCACAGACATCAGTTGAACAGCTTTTCCACCCCAAACAAAAGCAGATGCAATATCATCAGCTGCTTCACAGATTTAAAAGCCTTTAAAAGAAAGTGATAGAAAGAAAAAAATGGCAGCTTTGAATAGCATTAATGCTGCCAAATGGAGTCCTACTAAGAACTGAAAATATCTGATTGCTTTTGCATCTTAAAATGTCAACAGAATTTGTCCTGTTTTTGCCATTTCATTCCTGGGAATTAAGGCCATCCTTTCATCACGTCCAAAACTTCAACATAATCATGAAACATAAGCTGAGACAGCTGCGTCACAAAACAACATCTGCTAAACAAACATGACAACAAAAAACAGGCAACAATAGAAAAAAAAGAAACACGTTATGCTTTATTTTGTTTATTTTTATCAGACCTGCCATCTTTACCCCCTGATGCATCCATACAATAGAATTTATGGGATTGTGAAGAGCTTTGGTGGGGATTAATGGTGATTGCTGTGGCAGGACAGAGAATGCTAAACCTCTGAAGCCTGACATGCCAGATGGGCATGGAGGGATCACAGCCACACTAAATGATGCTTTCATATTTTCATCCTCTGGCCGCTCTCCGTGTGCACGGTAAAACAGCTTTTTATGCTGCCTCGTAACTAAAGTATGGTGGCCGACAGGTGGAAACGCGCAGCAAGCGGCGAAACGCGCTGCAAACACGTCAGTGATGCAAACTCCAAAACACAAATGCAACAGAAAAATGCTGCAAACAAAAAATTTTGCAATTTATTTATTTATTTTGATCTCCACTAGCTGTAACAAGTACAGCTTCTCTTCCTGGAGCAATCACAGAAAATAGAACAAAAACATACAATAAACTAAACAAATGCAAATGAAAAATGCTGCAACCATAAACAAAAAGCTGCAACGACACAAAATAGAAGCAAAAGGGAAAATGCCACAAATGGCAAAAGCAACTACAAATATGAAAAACGGCAAACCCTACAAAACAAAAGTCCTCCAGACCACTAGGAGGAGTCTGGAGGAGATAATATTATCTACGTAAATATCCTGATGTTCAGTAATATTGGAAAAGCCTACGTGTTTCACAAAGACATGAAGTATAACACACCTTTTCTTCCTTCCTTCATCTTTCTTCTGGACATCCCATGAAATCATGACATCCCGTCTGAGAGTCTGGTCCCATAGGATTTGTTGGTCGACTCCCCCTAGTGGTGTGGAGGACTTCTATTTTGAGAAGCAAGCTTGCAGCGTTTCATACCTGCTGTTTTTACTAATTGCAGCGTTTTCCTGTTGCTCCCATTTTCTGTGGTTGCAGCGTTTCTCATTTGCATTCCTTTTGTTGATTGTATGTTTTGGTTTCTATTTTCTGTGATTGCAACATTTTTTGTTTGCAGCGTTTTTCGGTTGCATTTACTTTTTTATATTTGTGTGTTTTGAAGTTTGCATTTATCATTTATGTGTCTGCAGCTCGTTTCGCCGTTTGCTGCGTGTTTGCACCTCTTGGCCACCATACAAAAGGACTAAAATCTCCAATAATCTCCATCATTGTGCTGCAGGATGACAGCAGGTGAAAGGAGTTACTGATCAGAAAAGAGGAGACAGGGTAAAATGACTTCTTAGCTTCATGAAAGAGTGTAAATGCAGAGAAATCTGCGGCTCTGTCTTTCTTCCCACTGATGTAGCCTGATGTTCCTCCTGGCTGCGGTTCACTGAGTGCAATAAACCAAGAGCACCATTATGATGGAAACAGATCTTTATCACTATGTGTTTGTGACCTTAGAAGCAATTATTACTTTATTAAGCTAAAGTTTTATTTACATTGCTTTATTTCTGCAATATCTCCTCAGTTTACTTCTCTAAAATGATTACATGCATCATTTTTAGTGACAACAGATATAAAAAGTAACTTTAGGCAGTTCTTTGCTGCTCTTTTTCCAGCCCGGTTGCAGAAAATGCAGATTAACATGCTGAATTGTTAATGATTAGTCTACAAGAGCTTGTTTCCTGCAGCTTGGAGAATTAAACAGTGCTTCTCTACAAAGAAGAAATGTCACGTAGTTCTTGTATTTCGATGCATTTTCAGTGTAAAAGTCATGATTCTGACCCTAAAGATGTTAAGGATAGCCTGTGGAGCACTGAAGTAATCCCTGATCAAGCTGGAGCGCCACCAAGAAAAAGCTGCTTTAGTTGCTTTGCCCAGTTCAAGCTGGAATTACAGTTGACTGGAGTCCATAAAAGCAGTAAAATTACCTTTTTATTACTACTTTAAAGTTCAAATCAAAGATAAATCATTTAATTTCAAACTAAATCAAAGATACACCCACTGATTATGTTCAGCACTAGTCAACTTCTGTGCTTCAGTTTATGGGAGAAAGGAAACAAAGTCTGGAAAAATAAATTGAAATCCTTTTTTCCCTCATATGTTTCCCAACCTGGAAGGTTTTCAAGACTGCGTTGGACCCCTGAAGTAGTCTTGCAAATAAAGACGTGCAGTGAAAACATCTTTTTTAGTCCTGAAAAGTTGACGAAACGTCGATTAATGCAAGAAATGGGTTCAAGTCAATCCGGACCTTGCAGACCAGCACGAACAGAACCAGAACATCTGAACCTGATCTGCTGGGAAGCGATGGCGCCGTACACAGATGGGATTCGCATCGTCACATGTCCCAGAGAGCCATGCTCTGCTTCAGTGAGCCGTCCTGGTGGTTTTATGTTGGATGGGGCTGAGACAGAAGAGGTGTGGACCAGTCTAAGCTGGGACGGGCCTCTGCCATCAGGACCGGATCCAGTCTGAGGAGTGGACCCGGACTAAACCTCAGCTGGCAGGCTGCTGATGGGGGGGGAGAAAACAGAGAAAAAAAGGGACAAAAAGGGACAGAAAGGAAGAAAGAACAAAAGAAAGACAGCAAAAGAAAAAAGAAAGAAAAACAAAGTGAGAGAGACAGAGAGAAAGAGAAAGATAGTGAAAAGAGGGAAAGAAAGAGTGAAAGAAAGAAGAAAAAGAGAAAAAGAAAGAAAAGACAAGAAAGATAAAAACGGAGAGAAAGAAAGAGCAAAAGGAAGATCGTAAGAAAGAGAAAAAGAGTGAAAGAAAGAAAGCGCAAAGGACAGAGAGAAAGAAAGAAAGAAAGAGAAAGCACAAAAGAAGGTGAAAAAGTGAAAGAAAGTGCAAAAGAAAAAGAAAAAGAGCAAAAGAAAGAAAGGAAGCGCAAAAGAGAAAGTGCAAAAGAAAGAGAAAGTAAAAGAAAGAGAGCGAGCGAGCGAAAGAAAGAGCAAAAGAGAGAAAGACAGAGCAGAAGAGAAAGAAAGAGAGAGAAAAAGAAAGAAAAACTAAGGGAGAGAGAGCAGCAGATGGTGAGGGGATTACTCCTTCAATCTCTGAGCGATCCCTCCGTCTCTCTCTGCCTCTTTCATTCCTCCTCAGCTCTGCTGTTGGTTTCCCTCAACTCAGCCATCCTCTGCAGTAAAGCTGCACATCTATCGGCTGTGTGACCAACGCGACGCGTGTGCAGAATGTCATGTTTCCCGCACACGCTGCCATCGTAACTCACTGGCTGCATCCAGCGGATTTCTTTTTGTGCAGGATTATAGCTTTAGCATAATTGCCAAAGTAAAAAGCAAAGCATGAGGTCATCGTTTGGGCAACAAAGGCTGACTGAGAACCAAAAATGTCTATTTTTATGCTTTAAAGACCTTTTAATGATATGCAAGAGAAAGCCCTGGAGTTTTCTGCTGCCCCTCCCCCACCTGTTGCTACAACATCTCGTGTAACTGGATTCTGAGATGCTAACCGCCACGATATTTCAAAGTCAAGTCCGTCTGCCCGGCGGCATCCAGGCGCTGTCCTGCTTGTGACTTTGTCACATTTGTTTTCGTTTTTTTGATGAAAAAGTCGGTAAATATAGCGAGAAAGTTTATAAGAAAGCAACGGATCTTCGTTCTTCCTGACCCCAGCCCCGCTCACCCCCTGCTCTCATCCCCAGACTCGGTGTGCCTCTCGGCTCCGCCCACTTTAAAACACGCCCACAGGTGAGCCTCCAGTTATCGCTAACCTATCAGAGGTTTCTAAAACCATGACATCATCATCGTTTAAAGAGACAGTAATCATTCTGTATGTAAAACTATGAATTTGAAGACATTAATGAATAAATCTCTGACATATTTGTTCTCTCTTTATTGTGGCATTTAGTAAACAGAAATAATTGTGGTCTTTAACTTCAGACAGCGAGATAAATAAGGTCTTTTTATTCGGTGGATGTAAATTTCTGTGGCCACGCCTCGACTTGGAATCAGCTCCCACTAGATCTTGGATCTTTAACTGAACTTGTGCATTTTTAAATCAAAACTCAAGACATTTTTATTCAGGCAGGTGTTTAATACCTAAAAATGTTTTTAATGTTTTTTTTTTTTTTTTTTTTTATGTATTGATTTTGTTCGGCACTTTGGTCACCAATGTTGTGGAAGTGTAAAGGTTTTAAATAATTGAATGGTTGATTTATTTACAGGCCAACAACAACAGTAAACATCTATTATATTTATATATTGTAGCTATAATAAGAATTATTATTATACCAACATTTAGCAGCAGCACAGATTAAGGTAACACCTCTGTGTTTAAAAGAAGATGAAACCGGATGTTGTTTTATGCTTTTATAATAGCCTTTTACCTGTTTTTGCCTAAACTTACCTGCTGATGTTGTCATTGTTAATGTTTCTTGACTAAACTCACGATGTATGTTTTCCTGCGTTAAAAATTAATGCTATTTATCAAAGAAATTCAACATTATAGAAACAAATTTAGGTGCAACATGTAATAAATCTACCAGGTATTCAGCACAGCAAGGCTATGAAAGCTTCATTTTATTCAGCGTCAAATCAATAAAAGCTGCCGGAGACCAGCTAAATAAAAACACGTGTCCCCAACACGGCAGGATCATGGGTAACACGTGATGTGACCCGTGCGTCCGCTTCCCGAGCATCTCCTCCTTCAGGTCCACATGTAAGGGCAACCCACTTGTCTGTTGTGAAAAGGCATCGCCATGGAGACCAATCATCCCAACGAGCAATAAATAATCAACAATGTTAAGTCAAACCATGAGGATGTGAGTCATAACATGAGCTCTTATCTATCAGTTCCATAAAAGCTTTAATTTCACTAATCAATAGATAAACAGCCTGAAAAGGTCCAGATTGGGTTCAGTCGTCCCATTGAAATGAATCTGGAGGTTTATTTGTGCCTTATTGGTGCCTGGAGTTGACTCGTGCCCCGGTGTGGTGCATTGATGACCAAACCTGCTGTGTTTAAAGATTTCCTTTTCCTCTCTGAAACAGAAGCAAACAGGTCTGAACTGAGCTTCATCCAACGTGTTCAGTCCAAAACGACCTCTTTCTGTCCAGAAAGGCTGATAAAACAATGACTTTAAATGGCTAAAACTTAAAAAAAAAAATAGCAGGAGTTTGAATAAAATACCACACTTGATAATGTTTATCAGTTGTTTTTTTTTTTTTTTTTTTTTTTTTAGAGATTACCTTCATTGGGAGGGGATTTTTTTTTTTTTTTTTTTTTTTTTTTTTTTTTTTTTTTTTTTTTTTTTTTAAACAGGATTTGTCCGACAAAGCTTAAAACATTCATGGTCAGCAGGTTGTTTCTTAAATGGTTCTGTTTTCCACAGCCTGAAGCTACGTCACTGCGTCCAGGGTTGCCAGACTGACAGTTTCCAGCCCAAACGCCCAACTCCAAAAAAACAAAAACAAAAACAAAAAACAGCCCAACTCTCAATCTCTAATGAAACTCATGTAAATATCGCCAGATTTCTAATCTTATATGTCCTATAGGTCAGTGACTGCATTTGTAGAGAACGTTTTTGGTTCTCCTTTACTATATTCTGACCATAACTTGACTCTTTGAACTCAACAAAACTTCTGTTTTTTTGTGGTGCTATCCCCTTTTAAATCATGATGTTGGGCTGGAATTTCATTTTTTCCAATACTACTACATAGAAACACTTGATTAACCAATGACTTATCATTGATGAGGTCACTTCAGTTTTGATGTCACAAAACTGAAGTCATTATCTTTGGACCAAAAGAGGAACGATCTAGAGTCCAGCTTCAGTTATTACAGCTAGAAACTAGTGATCAGGCCCAAAATCTGGGTGTAGTGATGGACTCAGACCTGAACCTTCAAGGACACATAAAGACAGTTACAAAGTCAGCCTTCTATCACCTGAAGAACATTTCCAGGATTAAAGGACTAATGTCTCAACAAGATCTAGAGAAACTCATCAATGCGTTTATCTTTAGTTGCATTGATTACTGCAACAGTGTCTTCAAAGGTCAGCCTAAAAAGTCAACCAGACAGCTGCAGCTGATCCAGAATGATGCTGTTGGCGTTCTCACTAAGACCAGGAAGATAGAGCACATCACTCCAGTCCTAAAGTCCTTCCACTGGCTCCCTGGAGCTCAGAGAACAGACTTTAAAATACTTCTGTCAGTTTATAAATCACTGAACAGCTTAGCACCAAAATACATTAAAGACATGTTGTCGTTGTATCAACCTTCCAGACCACTCAGGTCTTCTGGTTCTGGCCTGCTCTGCATCCCCAGAACCAGAACCAAACATGGAGATGCAGCTTTCAGTTTTTATGCACCACAAATCTGGAACAAACTTCCAGAAAACTGTAAAACAGCCAAAACACTGAGTTCCTTTAAATCAAGGCTAAAACTCACCTGTTTAGAGCTGCCTTTGATTCATAACAACTGGAACATTGATTAATATTTTCAAATTATATTTGCTTGATGATCCTAATGATTTTGATGTGTTAATATTTGCTAGATGATTCTCTGAGCAGAGACTTCCTGCTTTACCAGACAAAAAAGATGACAGAAGAGCTGCGTGTTCAGCAGTGACGTGGAAACATGTGAAGCAGCATTAAAGGAGCTTCTGACTGTGACAGAGAGTGTTTGTTTGGTTGGTCAGTCACGCCGAAAGGATCTTATGCATCTTTGAACAGTGTTATATGAAGCATTTGCACAGACTTGATGCCAGAAGAACAGACAAAGAATGAGAATTCAAACAGGAAACTGAAACTCACTCAGCATGTCTGGCAAAAAAAAAAAAAAAAAAAAAAAAAAAAAAAAGAATTTTCACCAGTTATAATGTGCTTCATATATTCAAATGATTTTTGTTTATCGTTAATACGTTTATCGAAACGATGCAGAAAAAGTGACTCTTTTCAGTTCCAACTCTTCATGTCACTCTGTTCATGTCAAATTCAGACTTTAATTTCCAGAGTTTTCCAATCAAGGGCGCAACGATGTACTTTCTGAGTTGTATGCAGAAACATTATAGGCGCTTTCTCGAAGGGGCGCACACTGCAGCATCTTTAGTGTGTGTGGGAGGGAGTGACAGGAGGGGAGGTGAAGTGGAGGAGCTGTATTTAACAGCTGTTAAATACAGAAAATGCCGACTAAAAACATTTATCTGCCATAGATTTGGCGCCTCCTCCAGCGTGGCGCCCATATGCATCGCATATAGTGCATACCCACTTTTTCCGCCACTGCTTACAGTGAATGGATGGATGGATGGACTGAGGGTTGGTTGGATGAATAGATGGATGCACTGAGGGTTGGATGGATGGACGGACAGTTGGATGGATGGATGGCTAGACTGAGAGGTTGGATGGATGGATGGATGGATGGATGGATGGACGGTTGGTTGGATGGACAGCTAGACTGAGAGGTTGGATGGATGGATGGATGGATGGATGTATGGACGGTTAGTTGGATGGATGGACGTTGGATGGACAGTTAGTTGGATGGATGGACGTTGGATGGACAGCTAGACTGACAGGTTGGATGTATGGATGGACGGGCGGTTGGTGGGATGGATGGATGGACGGGCGGTTGGATGGATGGATGGATGGGCGATTGGTTGGATGGATGACTAGACTGAGAGGTTGGATGGATGGATGGCTAGACTGAGAGGTTGGATGGATGGATGGATGGATGGATGGATGGACGGTTGGTTGGATGGACAGCTAGACTGAGAGGTTGGATGGATGGATGGATGGATGGATGGATGGATGTATGGACGGTTAGTTGGATGGATGGACGTTGGATGGACAGTTAGTTGGATGGATGGACGTTGGATGGACAGCTAGACTGACAGGTTGGATGTATGGATGGACGGGCGGTTGGTGGGATGGATGGATGGACGGGCGGTTGGATGGATGGATGGATGGGCGATTGGTTGGATGGATGACTAGACTGAGAGGTTGGATGGATGGACGGCTAGACTGAGAGGTTGGATGGATAGATGGATGGATGGACGGTTGGTTGGATGGACGGCTAGACTGAGAGGTTGGATGGATGGATGGAGGGTTGGTTGGATGGATGGACGGTTAGTTGGATGGATGGACGTTGGATGGACAGTTAGTTGGATGGATGGACGTTGGATGGACAGCTAGACTGACAGGTTGGATGGATGGACGGACGGGCGGTTGGTTGGATGGATGGCTAGACTGAGAGGTTGGATGGATGGATGGATGGATGGACGGTTGGTTGGATGGACGGCTAGACTGAGAGGTTGGATGGATGGATGGAGGGTTGGTTGGATGGATGGATGGACGGTTAGTTGGATGGATGGACGGTTGGTTGGATGGATGGACGGGCGGTTGGTTGGATGGACGGCTAGACTGACAGGTTGGATGGATGGATGGTTGGTTAGATGGATGGACAGGCGGTTGGTTGGATGGATGGCTAGACTGACAGGTTGGATGGATGGATGGACGGTTGGTTGGATGGATGGACGGGCGGTTAGTTGGATGGACAGCTAGACTGACAGGTTGGATGGATGGACGGGCGGTTGGTTGGATGGACGGCTAGACTGACAGGTTGGATGGATGGATGGACGGTTGGTTGGATGGATGGACGGGCGGTTGGTTGGATGGACAGCTAGACTGACAGGTTGGATGGATGGACGGGCGGTTGGTTGGATGGACGGCTAGACTGACAGGTTGGATGGATGGATGGACGGTTGGTTGGATGGATGGACGGGCGGTTGGTTGGATGGACAGCTAGACTGACAGGTTGGATGGATGGACGGGCGGTTGGTTGGATGGACGGCTAGACTGACAGGTTGGATGGATGGATGGATGGATGGACGGGCGGTTGGTTGGCTTAGCAGAGCAAAAGCTCTCTGGTCTCCTTTCTGAACGCCCAGGACCACATTTAGGGGTCCGTTACTGACAGCTGTTGCTTCCTCCAGTCGACCACGTCCTCAGGTCAGGTCAGCAGCCCCCACCAACCAAACCTCCCTTTCCCTTTCTGAGGCGTCAAGCAATTTCCAGAACTTTCCCGTCTCTAAATTCCCCACATATCCCTTATTTTTCATTCTGCAAGCTTCTGTTTTATTTCTATTTAAATAAATCCATTAGTCCTTCTGCTAAATGCTTAAAGTCACACTATAACCCCTAAAAATATTTATCATCATACTCATAAGTTATCCAATCCGAGTTACCCTTCTTATACAAAAAAAAAAAAAAAAAAAAAAAAAAAGTCCTAAAGTGGAATCATTATCCACTGGTTTTAATCTCTCTAAAGGGTTTCCACTCATACGTTTGTGGTATCTCAATGTAAACAAACCATAAAATCATAATTAAGCTTTAAAGGGCTAGTGGTCCAGTAGGTTAAACTGGGTCAACAGTCTCTTCAGAGGCTTCATGTCTTAATTATTTTAACAGTTTGGTTTTTACTGATGACAAACAGCAAACGCCAAATGTGCCACAAATACCTCTATAAGTCATTAAATAAATATTTACATACATAATCATTTAAATTAAACTTAAGATATAAATTTTAAACAATACATTTATCAATAACTAGTTTAATAATTCATTAAATACATAATAAAGTTTCCTAAAATTTGTATTTTCATGTTAAAATAATTATTTGATGTCATTATTTCATAATCCTGTGTTGCAACATATTATGAATTTAGTGTATTTGTTTGCTTTAGACAATGTTAGGGGTGTATTTAAGAAGCCAAGTTGATGAACTGTCACTATGGAGATCTAAAAGTGCCATAATTAAATAAACATTTTCTGTTTGTTGGTTTCATTAAATCTACAATGAATCAAATATAACAATAATAAAAAATATTTAGCAATATATATATATATATATATATATATATATATATATATATATATATATATATATATATATATATATATATTCCTGGTCTTGAGCTGCAAGATATCATGAATGTACTTTTGTATGATGGGCTTTATCTATACTTTATCTATCAAAGCCAGTGGGCGGAGCCAACACGTCTCTGGTCATTATAACTGATCTAAAGTGGACTTGATTTGCAGATTAACCAATTTGATGCTAAAAGCGGCATGTACAAAGAGCAAGAGTGACAGTTTCAATTATTTCAAGGTGGACTGCAGCACAGGAACCATAAAATAAATACGTGAGCTCAACATAAAACTAAAAATTTTTAGTTGATTAATTTTATGTATAAATACTTTATTTTGTACCTAATAAATTATTTACACATATGAATACTTCGAGATATTTTTATAAAAGGCATTTATTTCACATTAAACCCAAATCATCAAATAATGATTTCTTAATTTATTATATTGTGGCAATTTTGGCATCCCATATAATATCACAGTACATATAAAATAACCACTCAAATTATATATATATATATATATATATATATATATATATATATATATATATATATATATATATATATATATATATTTATTTATTTATTTATTTATTTAAAAATTTATTATTACATACCTAAAAAAACATATGGTTTTTGTTAAATTGAGACACTTTTGGCACTCCGTACATCAAAGGAAATAAAAATTAATACTCAAATACTTATTTACCTAATTTTAATTTTTTCAGATACAATATTATTTGTATATTGCACTTATTAAAGCCGGAATTCAACAAATATTTACCAAATAAATCATAGATTTATTGGCTTGTGGCACTTTTTGTGCTTGAGACAAACGTAGGACTTATTTTTGAAGTCGCTCTACTGGGGGCCAATGTTTGTATCAGTCACGCGAAACTCTGCGACTCATTTAAAGTAAAGTAAAAAGCAAAAACCTACCTCTGACACAGAGTAACGACATGACAAAGCGCTTCCAGCGACAAGCAGCAGGTAGTTTCACAGTTTGAAGCGCTCAGCGGAGATTTATTCTCAGTGAGGTAACATAATAAGATCCGTTAAAATGCTCTCAAAGCTTCCATAAAGTCCTTTTTTCGATGCTCGCAGGTGTCTGGCTGATACAGGACAGGGCATAAAGTGCAGCTGCTCCCCACTGTGTCCACGCCATTATTAAAACTCTCATCCCAGCTTTCCACTCAGATGGACAGCCCGAGAGAGCGCCTGAAAGAAGGAGGAGACGACACCTGATACTGGCGTCTGAGCTGGCCAATCAGAGGGAGGCACTGTGCCTAATGGGCGGGGCGTTCTGTAGAACTTCCACCAATCGCTGAGGCGAGAGAGGGTGGAAGGAACAGGTGACGCATTCCTGACCCAACAATGAAAAAAGCCACATTAAAATTCATTTTTTGCTGTTTGTTTGCTTTTAGTCTAGTTGTATAAGGAATTTCTATATGTTATTTGTATATTTTTGTCATATATATTTGTATTTTTTTACACAGATATTTAAACATTACTTTTTTTCTCACAGTCAAACAAGAAATCAAAACTTTTTCTGGTGTAGGTAGGTCAATTAGGATTTCCAAAATTGTATTAATTCACTAAACACCAAGGTAATGAGAAACATTGCTTTCTTCAAATTGAAAAGTTTACATACAGTAAGAATGCTATGCCTTTAAACTATTTGGGAAACCTAGATGGTGATGTCATGGCTTCATTTGAGCTACATGGAGGTACACCTGGGGATGTATTTGATGGCACACTGCAAACGCACTGCTTCCTTGCGTGACATCATGGAAAAATTTAAACAAATTAGACTTTCTTCCTCATTAATGGCAGAAAAAGAGAAACAGGGTTTCTGCAGGTTTCACCAACTCAAATGTAAGACTTTTAAAGACCTTTTTAAGATAATTATTAATGAAATTTAAGAACCTGTATCATGACAGAAATGTACAAAAGAAAATTGCAAATCATTAAATTGTATGGGCTGGCAACAGAAGTGAACCAATGGCTAAGACGAACATTGTCCAGCCAGCTGGCAATAAATTTGCACTTACCCATGACGGACATAAAAAAGCTAGCTAGCTTTACCCTTGCTAGCTAGCTAGGTAGCAGGGTAGCTCGCTACCAAGGGTATATTAGCAAGTAGTTACCGGTAGCTGCAACCGCCTTGAGTCACAGAAGTATTGAAGATGTCTGCATGCGACTAAAGGTTTTACATAAAACTAAAGTCCTGCAATAAAAAAAAGAGACTAGATTGAATATAAAAGATTAAATAGTCCTGTCACAACAAAATTTAAGACCTGTGATTGACATATTTAAGGCCAACCTATTTTTCCCCCCTCAATAAATTTAAGACATTTTAAGGCCTTAACTTTAAAGACATGAATTCAAAACTTTTTAAGGATGCGCAGACACCCTGGGAAAAATGAGGAAGATGACTGTTACATTAGGAGAGAAGAGGAGTAAGCCACAGGTCTGAGAACGTCCCCTTTACTGTGAAGTACAGCAGTGGTAGCAGCATGGTGTGGGGCTGTTTTGCTGCAAGAAGTACTGGTGCACTTCACATGGGAAAAGAATATTATGTGGAAATATTGAAGCAGCATCTCAAGACATCAACCTGGAAGTTAAAGTTTGAGGACTAATGGGTCTTCTAAATTCTTAAGCATACTGTCTGATTAGTTACAGAGTGGCTTAAAGACAAGTAAGGCAGCTTCTGAGCAGCCATCACAAGGCCCTGATCTCAGACCCATAGAAAAGGTGAGGCCATAGAAGTAAACTCTTAAAGAAATGTATGCAAACTTCTGAATATGGAGAAAGAAATAAAAGATTTGTTAAAAAAACCTCTTGTTATTCTGGCATTTAGCAACAAGAAATAATGTTGACATCCCTAACTGACCTGAAACAGGAATTGTTTAGTTGGATATAGTATGAATCAGGGAAGGACAAAAAGGTTGTCTTTTCATAAAGTGAATATATACATTTGAGTTTAATGAATGAATTATTAATTAATAATTAATAAACAGCACCGCCTACTGAAATTATTCTACCATTAGATTTATACCAAAATAAAATGAGATGAAAATCTTTTTAAATCATAGTTTAAATGTACAAATGCATAGTGGTTTGTTTGATTTTTTTTCTCTACACAAAAGTATTGAAAGAGACAGACAAATAGCATTAACAATAAATCATTTTTTAATGCAACAATAATCAGACGATTTGTTTGAGCTGTGGCGTTATCATTATTACTTCACTGAGTTTATTTGATCTTACACAAAAGCTATGATTAAAAAAATAAATAAATAAATAAATAAATAATAATAATAATAATAATAATAATAATAATAATAATAATAATAATATATTTAACTGCACAATTCCCGTCTTTGGAGTAACACCATTCATGCTTAATTAATTCAAAATAGTGCTGTAAGATTTTATCCAGAACACCGGAACAAGCCACCTGTACGTATCATAATAGGCACCATTTTAATAAAACTTAATGGATGAAGTTGCTTATTTTTCTGCTTGTTTTATTTGTCAACATTCAAGACAGGTTTGCTTGGAATAAAAGAACATAACAATGTTCAACAGCAGAACAGAAGTAAATTCGACCTACTTCTGAAAACATGTTATGTGTTTTTAGCAGAGGTTTTACTTGTACATTAATTTAAAACAAATAAAAAGTGGTGGTTTCTAAAACGCACTTTCCCCGCAGTTCCATTATTTATTAACGCGGAACTATTGTTGTCCGACTTCTGTTTCCACCGTAGGCGGAATTTATCAGAACTGCACTACTGATGTAACTTTCATTTCCTCTCAAACGAGGGTCACTCACATGAGCGCTGAGTTCGTTTACTGGCCGGTTGTCCAAGCTGTAATTATCTGCGCAGTGAATTTGACAAAGAAAACGTAATGTTACGGACGCTGTGGCGGAGAGGCGGCGCCATTTTACAGGTTAGTGTCGCGGTTCTCTTCGCCTTGTTAGCTGGTGCCACCAGACGTCATTCAGCGTGTGGACGTCAGTTAAAATTACACCAAATGACGCATAACACCTCTGGGTCTGGAACAAGCTGGTGAAAAAATATATGGTATTGTTGTGGGGATTTTTTAAAACCCTACTTCAAAAAAAAAAAAAAAAAAAGTTTTTTTGAAGTATAACATTTTTTACATCAAAAATTGATATTTAAAGTGGTTTTAGTAATTTATTTTGTACTAATAGACCTTAAAATAGTATTTTATAATTTAGTTGTGTTTATATATATATATATAGTTGGGCTCTGTTTTTCAAATTTTGTAGTAAGTTTTCCTAACCTGCTGATTCTTTGACGTTCTCTGACCTAACTGCCTTAACCGTGACGCAAGAGCATCCATATACAGCTGAGACCAGATGTTTACATACACTGTATAAAATAAAATGTTCCTGTTTTGGGTCAGTTAGGATCACCAGAATAATTGACATTTTTCTTAAATGCCAGAATAATGAGAGGCGACTTACCTTAAACTCTGAAGTTTACACGCATTTCCTTAATATTTGTTAGGTTTGGATTTCAAACTTTATGACTCTTGACAGAAATGGGAGCCCTCAAGCCACTTTGTTGGTAATTTGATAGCATGCTTTGGGTCTTTGTTCATTTAAAAGACCCATTTGTACCCAAATTTTAACTTCCAGGCTGTTGTCTTGAGACGTTGCATCAAAATTTCCACAAAATGTCCTTTCATCATGATGCAATCTGCTTTGTGAAGTGCACCAGTCCCTCTTGCAGCAAAAACACCCAAAGAACATAGTGGTGCTAGCCCTATGTGTACCTGCTGGGATTTCAAGTTATTTTCAGTATTTTATAGGGATGCATGATATATCTGCATTAACACTGGTATGAGCCAGTTAGTCATTTTTACCGTATTGATCCCATGGATAAAACTGGGCCAATATTAACTACCAATGTTTATTTCCATATTGTTGCCATTTGTGTAAGTGGGGAGGGGGATGGTCATAGAGTAGAATAAAATAGAAATATCTTTTATTGTCCCGCAGTGGGGAAATTCAGGTGTACCAGCAGCAAGTTAAAGATAAATAGAAGCATTCAGATTAAAACTAAGGTTAGAATATATATATATATATATATATATATATATATATATATATATATATATATATATATATATAAAAACATATATTATTATTATTATTATAAAGTAAGATAAGAGACTCTCAAGTAAGAGGAAATTTACAGCATAGGGTTGTGGGGGATTTAAGTGAAGCAGAGAAGCAATGTCAGTGGGGTGGTCGTTTTTGCACGGTGACATAAAGGTAGGGTAATCTATGTAATATCTGTAAATATTGGTTATCGGCCATAACAGCAATATCATTATCGGGTGTCGATCAGTGCATCCCTAATATTTTACCACTGTAAGAAAATGTAGTTTTATGACTTAAGTAAACAATGTTTACGGTCAGAACCAAAATAAATGGAAAATGATGTCAAAGAAAGTTTTCAGGAAATAATCTAATTGAGTTATACATGAGATTTTATTATTTTTATGACTGTTTACCTCTGTAATTTATCAAAAATACTGAACTATAAACCAGAAAGTCTGATACACAATGGTGATGCACACGGGTATGATTTATTTATTTATGTTTTCATTGTTCACAAAATGCAAAATGACATTAGGAAGGGACGAACTGGCAAAGTGTGGGGCAGGAAAAAAGAGAGCGCGTATTGATTAAACGGACCTGTAGCCATGGCAACCAAAACAAAAGAGCAACAGTATGGCAATAATTTATTTAATTATTTATTTATTGTTTTTGTTTGTGTGTTATTTTGGATATTTAAAATATCTCAAATTACTCAATAAATACAGAATATGGAAAAAATAGAAAAAGATACATAATGAAAGAAAATGACAATAAATATAAAATATTACTAAATAAATACAGAATATTGAAAGAAATAGGAAAATACTGAACAAAAAAATGGTGATAACGTAAAAAAACTACTAAATAAGTACAGAATATGGAAAAAATAGAAAAAAATAAAGTGATGATAAATAAAGTAACTACTAAATAAATACAAAAAAATTAAATAAAGGCAACTAATAAAACAGTGAGATTGGAAATAAAAAGGATAATTAAATAATAGTAATGGTATGTATTGGTCTTTTAGAGGGCAAACTTGCATTATTATCCCAGTAAAATGGTCTCAAACAACAATGTTATCGTTTATAGCAATAATTTCTGAGACAATTTATCGTCTCGCTGGTTGTCGTGACAGGTCTGACAACAAAGAACGGAAAAAGGTTAAAAGAAAATACCAGATTATCCTGCTGTTCACAACAAAACGGCCAACTCTGATAAGCTGACTGATGATTGTTATAAAAGTTCTAATAATCTATTCTGATGTACTGGTATTTTTACTGGAATCTGGGTTTTGTGACTGGTTAAGTGTTAATGGGACGTGATGTGTGTGTGTGTGTGTGTGTGTGCAGCAGAGCCAGCGCTCGGCGCCGAGGCTTTGGGTCGCGCCGGCTCAGCAGCGCTGGGCCTCCAGTCTGCCCATGAACACCGTGGTTCTGTTCGTGCCCCAGCAGGAGGCCTGGGTGGTGGAGAGGATGGGGCGCTACCACCGCATCCTGGAGCCCGTAAGACTCAGCTGGAAAGGGTTCCTACGCTGACTCCTTCCTTCCTCCCTCCCTCCCTCGTAGCCTTCGTTCCTCTGTTTTTCCCCATTCTGTCTTTGCTCCTTGTGTCCTTCCCCTCCAGTTCCTTCCTCCCTTCCTGCTCCTTTCATTCCTTCGTTGTCCTACCTCGCTTCCTTATGTCCTTTCTTCTTAACTTCTTTCTTTTCTTCCTTGTGTCCTTCCTTCCTTCCTTCCTTGTTTTCTACCTTCCTTTCTTTCCTTCCTTCCGTCCTCCATTCCTTTCTTCCTTCCTTCCATGTGCCCTACCTGTTTACCTCCTTTCCTTTCTTCCTTCCTTCCTTCTTTGCTTCCTTCCTTGTGTCGCTCCACTCCTTTTTTGTCCTTTTGTTCCTTTCCGCCATCAATGTGTCCTTCATTGTGTGATTTCTGTCCTTTCAGTCTTCCTTGTGTCCTTCCTTCCATCCTTCCTTGTCTGTATCTTTTTCTTTCTTTGCTTCCTTCCTCATTTCCTTCCTCTCCTTCCTTCCTCCCTCCCTTCTCCCCTTCTTTTGTTCGTTTTATACTTCCTTGCCTCCTTTCTTCAGTTTCCATTCTCTCCTCCTCGTATCCTTCCTTCTGTCCTGCTTTTGCTCCTTGTCCCCTTCCATCCTTCCTTCTGACCTACATCCAGTCCTTCCTTATCTCCTACCCTCTCTTGATCCATCTGCCACACATTTAAGATGAGCTTGGAGGACGAAGGACCCTGGAAAGTTTAGACCATAGAACTCCAGAAGGTTTTACGGACTGAAACGTTTCCTTAAAGATCCCGACTCTGAAACCGCAACTCCCTCCTTGACCTCGTTTTATTTCCTTCTCTTTTGCTCCTTCAGGGTTTAAACTTCCTCATCCCTCTGCTTGACAAAGTCCGCTACGTTCAGAGTCTGAAGGAGATAGTGATCGACGTCCCGGAGCAGTCTGCTGTGTCTCTCGGTGGGGTGGCCGTTTATCTTTAAAAAGCACCACTCAGTCCTGCTCAGTCTGAGTGGCACAATTTAATTTCAGACTAAATTAATTTAATGATCTTTAAATTTCCTAGATAATGTAACGCTCCAGATTGACGGCGTGCTTTACTTAAGGATCCTGGACCCTTTTAAGGTATGCCAGCAGACCAGTAATGTCGTTTTTAATCAGATTTTTCCTGCTCTTAAAGTAACGCAGCGCTGCTTCAACCCCTCTCCCATCAGGCCAGCTACGGCGTGGAGGACCCGGAGTACGCCGTCACGCAGCTGGCCCAGACCACCATGCGTTCTGAGCTGGGAAAACTGACTCTGGACAAAGTTTTCCGGGTAAATCCCTACAGCATCTGCCTTCCCTCTGTGTGTCTTAATGTGAAGATTTTTATTCATTCATCCGTTTGATCCGAAGGAAAGAGAGTCACTGAATTCCAACATCGTCCACTCCATCAACCAGGCTTCGGACGAGTGGGGGATCCGCTGCCTCCGCTACGAAATCAAAGACATTCACGTCCCGCCTCGGGTCAAAGAGTCCATGCAGATGCAGGTGGGGGTTGGGAAACGGTTCTGGAGGTGGTTCTGCATGTCGCAGAAACTCGTTCTGTGCATGAATCGCATATTAATTTGGAGCCTTTAATGATGTATTTAAACCATTTTTGTTTCCGGGTGCAGCTGTAATGGATGTTAAAAACAAGAAGAGGTTGCACAGCTTTGAAATTATTGTGGATTTTTTTCACATCAAAATTATCCATACAGGCTCAAATAAATACATTCAATTCAAAAATACTTTATTTATCCCAAAGGGAAATTAAATGTTGATGTAACTCATTTACATTGGGCCCTGTCAGGATTAAACAAAGTACTAGAATCTTTTCAGACGGATCTTTAAAAGCCTCAAATTATTCTGGCATTCAAGCTGACGAGGGAATGAAAACTTCTGAGTAAAGCTTAAAGCCATTTATTATAATCAGAATTAACGATAAAAATCACGGAAACAGCCATTAATCGATGTTATTTCCCTGTTTAAGGTGGAAGCTGAGCGTAAAAAGAGAGCCACCGTTCTGGAGTCTGAAGGGACGAGAGAGGCTGCTATTAACGTCGCTGAGGGTCGGAAACAAGCGCAGATCCTGGCGTCAGAGGGAGAAAAGGCAGAACAGATCAATAAAGCAGCTGGTAGGTGGATGTGTAGTTTGTTTGTTAGATAAAATGTTAATATTATATGTAAACTGGTGTTTGTTTCCTTCAGGTGAAGCCCAGGCTGTGTTAGCCAAAGCTGAGGCTAAAGCTAAAGCTATCCGTATGCTGTCGGAGGCGCTGACTGAGCAAGTAAGTGTTTTCTTCATTTCAGGGACTCCTTTTTATTGTTATTTCCTAAAAATTCATAACTTTCCAACATTTCTTTAGTATTTGTCAGAATTGTCTTCAAACCGTCCAAACATTCAAGCTTCTCACAGTAGTTTACCGGAGTTTTGACCCATTCCTCCTGACAGAACTGGCTCAGTTTTGCAGATTGCGTTGCTTTCGCACATCTTCCCAGCTGTGACCACAAACCTTCTACTCCAAAACTTTAACTTTATTGTCCTTAAGACACTTTTGGACTCATTTGGTGGTATGCTGAAGGTACATGATGCTGCCACCCCCGTGCCTCACAGGTGGGATAGCAATCTGAGGCTTTCAGGCTTGTTTTCTTCTAGTTTTAACTCTGGTTATTGTGGTCAAACACTTCAATGCGTGTACAGACTCTAACCTGGCTTTTTAAGCTGCTTTTACAGTAGTGGCTTCTTCCTGGCTGAGCGGCCTTTCAGTCTGTGTCAGTCTCATTTCACTGTAGATATTGTGAATCTCTTACCAGTCGCTTTGCTTTTGTTCTGGGGTTGAGTCACACATTTCCCACTGTGGCGCTTTTCTTTAAGCCCTGTTTCGTCCATTTTAATCCAACTCTAGAGAGTCCGGTTCGTTTGGGGAGGTGTGAACGCATAATCAGACCAAAAAAGCAAACTCTGGTCCGCCTACAAGCCTCGTTTTCGGTTCGGCTGAAATAAACTCTGGTGCGGTTCGAATGCATATTTGAACACCAAGCTCCAAAAGCAAGAAGTGGACTGTAGCGCAGGGCATTCTGGGTAAATACAACCAAAACAAACGTGTGAGGCTAGCGCTAGCGGAGACATGACTCGTGGTTTTTTTCAAAAGACAAAAAATAAATCTTCCAACCGCTAAAATCTGATGCCGCTCCATTTTTGTTTACATTTCATGAAGAAGGAAGTTGCGCTCAGTATCTTCTTCTTTTCGTGTTGCTTCCTTCATTGCTTCTTGCTGCAGCGCCCCCACAGGCGAGGAGGGGAACAGGTTGCTCAAAGGGTTTGGTTGGTTTGACACAGAAAATGTAACAAATGTTCAATATTTGGTCCCGAATCGAACCGAGTCTACCGACCTATCAGGTGTGGGGGAAAAAACACGCTAACCGTATGATTCCTGGACGACCCCGCGGTGTTTACTGTATAGTTGCATATGATTCTTAAAACAGATGAAAGCAGCACCTGTAGGCTTCTGGAAATCATGGATGTCTCTTCCTGATATCTTGGCTGATTTGTTTTTATTTCTCCCTGATGTCTCCAGTTAACGCAATTAACTTGTGAATTAACCTATCACAGGCTTATAAAGTCATGACATCATCATCTGGACTTCCCCAAACTGTTTAAAGGCAAAGTAGTCTTACAGTGAAAGAAAATGATACAAAAATCTCATTATTTCGGAACTGAGCAAATAGAAATACATTTGGTAATCCTAATGGAGCTTAAACAGGGAAACATTCCCCTGATTTAATGTCAGACAGTGAAGATAAGAAGGTTACGTGTCTTTCAGGGTGTCCGCACATCCTTAAAAAGTCTTACATTTATGTATCTAAAATTAAGGCCTTAGCATATCTTAAATTCATTTTAAAAATGTAAGTTGTCCTTAAATATGTTAATCACAGGTTTTAATTTTGTTGTGGCAGGATTATTTAATCTTGCATGTTCCATGTAGTTTATTTTTCTTGCTGGACTTTTCTGTCAGGCAACCGTTTGAGTTGCACGCAGACATCTTCCTTTCATTCTATGCCTTGAAGTGATTGAGGCTACCGCTAACTAGCTGCTAATATACCCTTGATAGCTAGCTAGCTAGCTTTTTTTTTTGTGTCTATCATGGGTAAGTGTAAATTTATCACCAGTGGGGTGGATGATGTTCGTTTTCACCACTGACTCACTTCTGTTGCCAACCCGTACGATGCCACGTGCGTTCTGTGCAAATAAGCTTACCATACCATATAAAATATGCAGTTTTCTTTTATATATTTCTGTCGTGATACAGGTCTTAAATTTCATTCATAATGGTGTTAAAAAGGTCTTAAAGGAGCAGTGTTATGTATTTCCCAGCCGCATCCAGTACAATCCAGTAACTATGTTACCTTCAGTTGTTATAAAAATGCTGCAAATATTAAATATGACTTAAAAGAAATTTGACTTCATAATTTAACAGCTTGAAATTGGGCCTCTGTCTCTTTAAGAAAGTCCTGCTCTTTCTGAAACTCCACCTTCAGAAAGAAGTCATCACAACAGCGCTCCTCTATTAACCCTTTAACGACGGTTTTAATCAGCATTTCACTGAGAAGTAGCTCATATAATGAAGCTCAGCAGATGCGCAGTTCCACCAGGTGTTTGCTAATTGCTGCTGGCTAGTCTGAAGGAGCTGGATGGGGGAGTCATGCTCTGTGAGACGGAAGCTTAGAAACTGCAGCTCCAAGGAGGAGCTGCACCCTGAAGGTGGAGCTCAGTCCATCCAGGCGTTTTGCACAGCTGAATGGTTGCCACGGGAGATTAAAATATTTCTCAAACATGCATGAAAGAATCAAAGCAACACTCCAGGTTTGTTTTTGATGAGGGAATAACATTGTAACATGATGGAAAGCTTATAAAAGTTGATTTTTACATGATACTGTCCCTTTAAAAAGCCTTAAATGTGAGTTGGTGAAACCTGCAGAAACCCTGTTTTTCTATACAGCGTATGTAAATATGTGGTATATAAACCATATTTTCCCAGAACGGAAACGCTGCTGCTTCCCTGAGCGTGGCTGAACAGTACGTCTCTGCGTTCTCCAACCTGGCCAAACAGACCAACACCATCCTTCTGCCCTCCAACACCGGTGACATCACAGGGATGGTCACACAGGTTGGTATCCGCCCACGTCTGCAGCATCGTCGTCGATCTCTGGTCCGCTGACGCTTGCCGACCCGTTTCGTTTCCCGCATTCAGGCGATGACCATTTACAGCAAGCTGGCGAAGACCACTACTGCAGGATCGGAGGAGGCGGCGCTGGAGGAGAAGAAGGAGGAGCTTCCAGACTGTTTGGCGTCACCTGAAGAGCAGAGGACTCAGTGAACGAACTCGGGATGTTTGACACAGAAAACGATGAAGCAGATCAAGTCGAGGCTCTGCCGACCGAGCAGTTCACTCAAACCTTCTCCTGACGGGACGAAAAGGAAAACACACCGCATGAAGTCGTCTGCTGGGATTGTCTCGGAGTACCGGAGCAGATCTTCAGTTAGACGAACCTCACAGACTGATGTTTATGTTCTCTGGTTGTTTAAGTTAAAATTACTTCAGCCTGCAGGCGAGATTTCTTACGCCGCTGACAGAAACGGTGGCCCGTATGTAAATGTAACAATACTCATGTTGTCAGCTACTTTTACTATATACAGTGTCCTCCACAATTATTGGCACCCTTAATAAAGATGCATAAAAAGTCTTCAATTAAATAAACGTATCTTTATTGCAGTAACATCAAAGGGTGAACTTTAGAGATTTTTTTTTTTACCTTCCTTGTGGGAAAATAAACTTGGTTCCTCGTCCTGAAATGATTCTAACAGCTTTTTATTGCTCTGATGGTTGATAATGGGAAAGTTTTGGCCAGTAGGCATTTCTTGACATTTGGAGATCAACGTGAATCTGCCTTCCTTGAATGGCATGTTCTCCTGTCTTTCCCAGTTTGAAGGGTGGCTAAATAGAAAGGAGGTCCAAACTTTTTGCCATGAAGGCAAAAATCATCAAGTTGAAAGTTTTTGAAGGTCATAAAACGTACATTTTTCAAAATAAAAATGTTAAAAATACATTTTTTGTGCGTTTATTTTTTATTTTTATCAACTCAATAATAAACATGCATCATTTTCTTGAAAGGAACAAAAGGGTCAGAATTTTTTTTTTTTTGTGTGTGTGTGTGTATAAAAGTAATCTGTAATCTGTCTTTGTACATCCAAAGCATGAAAACGACTTCAGGATTGCGTTACAGGACAGGAAAACAGTTTCCCAGTGTTTTTGGATTGATTTCTTTTTGGGGCTCCAAGAATATTTTTGACGAAGATTAGCAACAAGAACGAGACATGAGTTACTCTTTCTTCTAAAAGGCTTTTTGTATTAATCAATGGAAGGGTGGTCCCATTCATTAACAAATGCCACAATTCAAAACTAAATATTTAGTTAATGGGCTAAATATTTAGCTCCAAAGTGAATATGTAGTTTTCATTTTAGTCTTTAAATACAAGAATTTGCATGTAACTGTATGTTTTACAGATTAGATGTCATGACTAGTTACTCAGTGCTTAAATAGTCTTTATACCAAATACTTTTTTACTGTTGAGTAATCTCTTGGACGTGTAGTTTAGTTTTTTAACTTAAGTAAAAATATGTTAAATTAGTGCTATTTTTACTTGAGTACAAATGTTGGGGTGCTATACCTACCTCTGGACATTTGTGTATAATTATGTTACCTTTTTATATGTATCGTAATTTATGCGGTTATTTGGAACAGCTCTTTTGTTCTATACATGCCCCAACATTTAAGTGAAGGCAACTCCTGTTGGCTAAGCTTTTATTTCATTTATTTGTTCGTAAATATATTTAATTTGTGTCGAACTACAAGTTTATTCTAATATTTATTTATCTGTTCTTTCTTTCTTTCTTTCTTTCTTTCTTTCTTTCTTTCAAGAGCCTCTGAGTTTTTGGTGAAATGGTGACAGCGTGATACATCCTGCTAGCCTAACGTTCAGAACCCGGGACGTTGTCTTTCAGGCATGATTAACTATTTAAGGCTTGTGTTATTAAAAAACAAATTTAGGTTTAAAAAGGAATTAATAGTTCTCTATTTTTTGATTGTACGTTTTTTGTTATTTATGTTCTACAACATAGAGCTGAATTATCCTGACAGCCTGAGTTCGGGGTTAAAAAAACCCATCTCCACAGTTGGTTACAGAAAAATTAGTCCGCCGTGAACTTCCGCCGGGTCCCCTGCCCGGAATGTGAATGTATTAGTCCCAATGAAGGTGAGGGAGCCTCCTGTCTGCGCTGTGGTTACCTGAGACACCTGGACCTCCGTGGTGTTTACACACACACACACACACACTTCACGGCCGCCCCCAGGCAGAGAGAGGAGAAATCCCAGCCGATACAAGGTCAGTGATGGAAACAGGGCGGTTTAGCCGGAGCTAACCGTGTCTGCTCGGTGAGGTTAGCTGGTTCTACCTGTTTACCTCAGTTTTTTTGTTTTTTCTCGGAACCGGTTTCAGCTTCTTCATATAGAAGTTATCACAACTTATTTAAGTCCTCTCTTGGTTCCGCTTCAGGATGAAGGGGCTCACGGTTCTCTCCCTGCTCCTCTGGCTGTGCGCGGCGTACTTCGTGGGCATCTACCTCTTCGTGGGCGGCTTCCTGCTGGTGCGGCTGGAGGTGAACCGGACCAGCGCCTGCGGGGACGTCCTGCAGCCCGGTGAGGAGCCGGCGGACTTCTGCCAGGGTCCCCCTCGGTTCCGCAGGGCTGTCGTCCTCATCGTCGACGCCCTGAAGATCGACTTCGCCCGGTTCGACCCCACCAAGACCACGCCGCGACCCTACGAGAACAAGCTGCCCGTCCTTGAGGAGACGGTGTCGTCCAGGCCTGCGCAAAGCCGCCTGTACCCCTTCAGAGCCGACCCCCCGACCACCACCATGCAGAGGATCAAGGGCTTCACCACGGGCTCCCTGCCGACCTTTGTGGACGTGGGAAATAACTTTGCCTCCAGCGCCATCTTGGAGGACAATCTTATCCACCAGCTGGGACAGATGGGTGAGTGAGCCTTCATAACCACAACCTTTGATGTATTTCATTAGGTATTTGAGTAATTGACCAACACAAAGTTGTGCTTAATTGTGATGTTATATTTTACTATTAAAAAAAATAATATAAAAAAAATAAAAATCTGAAAAGTGTGGTGTGTTTTTGACTTCAGTCCCTCCTGAGTTGATACCCTTAAAAAAACTGTTAAAATATTAATAACTGTCTGCATTCGATAAGTACTTCTTAAGATTAAATAATATTGAACATCTTTTCACATTGGCGCTATTTTAGATATATTTGCATGAAATTTTTCAATATTTGTGCTTATGTATGACCGTAAATGTGACGTTGTTACTCACCATATCGATAGTGGACTAAGGCTGAGTATGAAATATCGCCACCTGCAGGTGGGAGTTAACAGTCACTTAAACCCGATTTTTTTTATATATTTATTTTTAATTTTTTTACCATTCTTGCAGAAAAAATTGCAATGAACTTACAGTTACGCATTAGCGTGAAAAAATACGGGGGTCTGTTGATTTTGTGGGAACTTCAACGAGCGCCAAAAAAGTGGAGGGACTGATTAATTAATTAATTAAAAGCAGATAAAAACTGCTTTGATTTGATTGATAAAATAGTCTTTAAACATACAACTGTTCTCTTAAAGGTTCTATTTATGTGTCTCTCCAGAGTGTAGAGGGCCACTTAAAAAGCTTTGGCATGCCAGATTTGGCCCCCGGGCCTTGAGTTTGACACGTGTGTTCTAAACCCACCGTTTAATTCATGTCTTGTATGTTTGTATGAGTTCTGCACATCTAGAAACTTTAAGGTCTTTAGGACTGGACTTTGACTAGGTCATTCTAACACATGGATATGCTTTAATCTAAGCCAGGGGTGTCCAAAGTGCGGTGCAGGGGCCATTTGTGGCCCTTGGACTGATTTTGTGCAGCCCCCAATTGCAAATCAAGAATGATACAAATCTGGCCCACCCAGCAAAGGTGGTTGATGCAGATGGAGACTTTTTATTTTTAATCAGGGTAAAATTATTATAACTAAGCTTTACTAAGTAGAACCACATATATCCAGAGACTTTTACTGAAAATCTGCTGCAACCAAATCAGCTTTTATTAAACTTGACTAAATCCTCTTCTTATGACTGAGAATGAATTTGTTCAATCGAGCTCAAAAGAGTTTGAAAACTAAATGTCTTTCTTTTAATACCACAAGCAACAACAACAAAAAAATCGTACTACTTCATTTGCAAAATTAGTTTATCGTTGAGCAAGTAAAAAAGTTCAAAATCACAACAAAAGGTTGTTGGCCCAGGTGACAGAAAGTTTGGACACCCCTGATCTGAGCCGGTGTAGCTCTGGCTGGATGTTTAGAATGGTTCCTCTGCTGGAAGGTGAGCCTCCACCCCAGCCTGAGGAGTAGCATCCCCACAGCATGATGCTGCCACCCCCATGTTTTACCGTGTGTGTTTCGGGTTCGCTCTGGGAGATGTCCAAAGCTTTTGCTCTTGTTGTAGAACCGAACCCTGCTTTAAACTTCTCCACAGCTTCCTCCCTGGCCTGTTTCCTGTGTTCCTCTCATCGCCCCAGATATACCACCTCCTCTGTGAGACACAGTGGTGGCAGCATCATGCTGTGTGGCCGGGGAAGCTGCTCAGAGTAACGTCAGCGAATTGCGAACTGGTAACAGCGTTTGTCTGGCAGGTAAACGGGTCGTGTTCATGGGTGACGACACCTGGGAGAATCTCTTCCCAAGGAAGTTCTACCGCTCCCTGCCCTTCCCTTCCTTCAACGTCAAGGACCTGCACACCGTGGACAACGGCATCCTGCAGCACCTCTACACCACTAGTATGTATAAACCGCCGGAGCGTCCGTTTTTACTCCTTACTTATTTCAGTACCATACCACGAGGCTGAAGTTGGCCCCCGATCGCTAAAGGGCGATTCCAGCTAATTATTCACTACCTTGAGTCTTTAATCTGCTCTAGTTAAAAAAAAAAAACTACGATATTATGACTCTTCAGACCTGGACTAGACTATTGTGTTTGAATAGTGAATATTTAAAACCCAGTTTGTGGAGCTATTTCTCTAGTTAGTGAAATACAGGGTAATTTGAGCACTTTCCCACCTGGACCACATTAGAACTGGTCCAACTCCAAAACTTCAACACTGGACTAGCTTACTCTGGACGAGTAGCAGAAACATTCAAACCCAGTTTATGATTTGTGAAAATTCAATAAAGGACTATATTAGTGATCTTTTTTTCTTTTTTTTTAAAATTATTATTATTATTTTATTTTTTGCATTTGGACTGGATTAGAACTGCTACAGGTCCACAAGTATATTAGTTTTTAAAGGGGCAGTATTATGTATTTCCAGCCACAGAATCATTTTATAGCACAATCCAGGAACTATGTTACCTTCAGTTGTTATAAAAATGCTGTAAATATTAAATATAACTTAAAAGAAATTTGACTTCATAATTTAACAGCTTGAAATTGGGCCTCTGTCTCTTTAAGAAAGTCCTGCTCTTTCTGAAACTCCACCTTCAGAAAGAAGTCATCACAACAGCGCTCCTCTATTAACCCTTTAACAACATTTTTTACCAGCATTTCACTGAGAAATAGCTCATATAATGAGCTCAGCAGATGCGCAGTTCCACCAGGTGTTTGCTAATTGCTGCTGGCTAGTCTGAAGGAGCTGAGTGGGGAGGTTGCATGGGAGGTGGGCACTGTTTAGCAGAAGCTCAAGGCTTAGAAACTGCAGCTCCGAGGAGGAGCTGCGTCTCGAAGGTGGAGCTCGGTCTATCCAGACGTTTTGCACAGCTGAATTGTTGCTATGGGAGATTAAAGTATTTCTCAAACATGCATGAAAGAATCAAAGCAACACTCCAGGTATGTTTTTGATGAGGGAATAACATTATAGCATGATGGAAAGCTCAAAAAAGTTGATTTTACATAATACTGCCCCTTTAAACTAGAGCAGATTAAACACTCTTGTGAAAAATTAGCCTTTTCCAGAACGGGAAGCGACAATTTGCTGTGCTCCTGCCCCATTACTCTCCACGTTTCTGTTTCTGCTGGTTTGTGCAGTGGTGGGGGACGACTGGGACGTGCTGGTGGCCCATTTCCTCGGAGTGGACCACTGCGGGCACCGGTTTGGTCCCGACCACCCCGCCATGGCCGACAAGCTCACCCAGATGGACGGTGTGATCAGGTGGGACAGCGGCGCACCGATGCAGACTAAAGCAGACGGAAACGGCGAGCGCGTTTGACCGTGTTTGGCTCATCCTCCAGGTCTGTGATTGAACGGCTGCAGAACGACACGCTGCTGGTGGTGATGGGCGACCACGGCATGACGGACACAGGAGATCACGGTGGAGAAAGCCAGAAGGAGACGGACGCTGCGCTCTTCCTTTACAGTCCCTCCCCCATCTTCCCTGGACCGCCGTCTCAGGTGGGCATCACGCTTCCTTTCGATAAGCTGGAATACGGTTTGGACCGTCAAGGACATTTGGAGCCTCTCTGTTGTAATCTGGCTTCTGCTGCCACATGGAGGCTGTGTACGTCTCTGTCTCTTTAAAGGGCCAGTATTATGTAAAATAGACTTTTTTTGAGCTTTCCATCATGCTATAATGTTATTCCCTCATCAAAAACATACCTGGAGTGTTGCTTTGATTCGTTCATGCATGTTTGAGAAATACTTTAATCCTCTGTGGCAACCATTCAGCTGTACAGAACGCCTGGATGGACCGAGCTCCACCTTCAGGGTGCAGCTCCTCCTCAGAGCTGCAGTTTCTAAGCTTCCGCCTCACAGAGCATGACTCCCCCATCCAGCCCCTTCAGACTAGCCAGCAGCAATTAGCAAACACCTGGTGGAACTGCGCATCTGCTGAGCTTCATTATATGAGCTACTTCTCAGTGAAATGCTGATTAAAACCGTCGTTAAAGGGTTAATAGAGGAGCGCTGTTGTGATGACTTCTTTCTGAAGGTGGAGTTTCAGAAAGAGCAGGACTTTCTTAAAGAGACAGAGGCCCAATTTCAAGCTGTTAAATTATGAAGTCAAATTTCTTTTAAGTCATATTTAATATTTGCAGCATTTTTATAACAACTGAAGGTAACATAGTTACTGGATTGTACTGGATGCGGCTGGGAAATACATAACACTGCTCCTTTAAGACCTTTTTAACACCATTATGAATGAAATTTAAGACCTGTATCACGACAGAAATATATATATATATATATATATGTTGAAAAAAAAAATTAAGGACAATATACTGTATAGAAAGGTCATAAAATTGCAATAGTTGTCAGAAATGGCATAGTCCAATCCAAGAAATGTGAAACTGAGTGGGATCTTTTTTTTTTTTTTTTTTTTTTTTTAATGTGTAGTTATGAATTTAAAAACAACAAATTTAGCTTTGGTCTAATATTTAGGTTGTAGGGACTGTATTTTGTTCTGAAAGTAGTACATCTGGTGTGTTTCTGAACGTTATTTTTATGGAGATGAGAACATTTTCAGAGCCGAGCTTTAAATCATAGAAAGATGGAAAATTGTTCTTATTTCGCCTCTTCTTTTTTTTTGTTGTTGTTTTTTTTCTCCACAGGACGAGCCAGATGTTGTTCCTCAGACAGACCTGGTTCCCACTCTGGCCCTGTTGTTGGGAATCCCAATCCCATTCAGCAGCGTGGGGCAGGTCCTCTTGCCTTTATTCCCTCCACATGAACAGACAGAAGGCGCAGTTAGACGTCTCAGCCAGCTGGAGGCGCTGTGGATCAACACAAAGCAGGTGGCTTGTTAATGAAGAAACTTTTGTTGTCAGGATTTTAGGGCTGAAGCTAACGATTATTTTAATAATCAGATAAAACACGGCAAATTCTGCAGATTTTTTATTTAACCACTTAAGGCTTTTTTTTAATACAATATTAGAAATACAGTAAAATATTTAAATGAAAAAATAATTCAATTCCCCTTTTAAATAAGAAAATAAACATTTTATTGCTTAAAATTCAAAAACAGCATTCCTTTACGCGAAATACTTCTAACATCAAGACAGTGTTGGGCTGATCTGGTGCTTATTTTGTTAAATGGGGCAAGGAAAGGTGATGAATAGGAGATTTTGTTTTACAGAATCAGAACCAGGTGAAGCTAAAGCTGCCACTGGAGGAGTTCTGGGTAGAACAGATTTACAGATACTGGGGGTTTTTATCTTAAATGCAAAATGTTTATATATTTTGTACAGTTTTGGCTTAATTACAGCTTTGGGGGTGTTGTACTTTCAGCAAGTGGCCTTTTTTAGAGTGTTTCCTCCAGTTAACGATTAATCGATGACTAAATTAGTTGATGATTATTTCAGTTATCAATTAATCACAATTAATTTGATTAATCGGTGCAGCCCTATAGGCTTTCTCTCTTTTTCTTTCTGTCTTTCTTTCTGTTTCCATTTTATTTTTTATCCTTTATAGGTTATTTCTATTCTTTTCTATTATTATATTTTTTTATTTATTTCCATTATTTATCTCTTTTTTATTTCTTTGTTTTTTTATGTTTTTCTTTATTTTTTGTTTTTTATTTTTATTTTTTCTTTTTATTATAATTTTTTCTTTTTTTCTCATTTTCTTTCTTTTCTTCTTCTTATTATTTTTTTTATTTATATATTTATTTATTTTATTTTTATCTTTATTGTTTATTTGATTATGTTTATGTATTTGTAAGTTTCTGTTTATTTATATACTTTTTTCTCTTTTCTTTCTCTCTTTTCTTTCTCTTTCTCTCTTTTCTTTCTCGCTTTTCTTTCTCTTTCGCTTTTCTTTCTCTTTCTCTCTTTCTTTCTTTTCTTTTTCTCTTTCTTTGTTTCTTTTGTTCTGTTTCTGTCTTTTGTTCATTTTCTGTTTCTTTCTCTCTTTTTTTCTCTTTTCTTTCTCTCTTTTCTTTCTCTTTCTCTCTTTCTTTCTTTTCTTTTTCTCTTTCTTTGTTTCTTTTGTTCTGTTTCCGTCTTTCTTCCTTTCTCTCTTTCTTTCCTTTCTTTCTCTCTTTTCTCTCTCTTTTCTTGCTCTCTATTCTTTTTCTTTCTTTTGTTCTGTTTCCGTCTTTCTTTCTTTTCTTTCTCTCTTTCTTTCTCATATTAGTAGAAGAAATAAACAATGCTGCAGAGGAAAATGTTCCATAATCCATATTCATTGAAAAAGTAATTGTGCTGTTAAAATAAAACAGTCTTTCTCTGCTGTCCATCCGTCCACTGTTCTCTCGCTGCAGGTGAACCGGTTCCTGGAGACCTACTCTGCTCTGGCCCGCGACATCCCCCCAGAGGTCCTCTCTGAGCTGAGGGCCTCCTTCGCCCGGCTCTCCTCCGACTACCTCAGTGCGGCTCGAGAGGGCCGGCCGCCCCCGCCACGCCTGGCCTCCTCCCTGCAGGCCTACCTCACCTCCGTCAGGGACGCCTGTCGAGCAACGTGGGCCAGGTTCAACCCGGTGAAGATGGCGGCGGGTTTGGCCGTCCTCACGCTCGCCTGCGTGGCGTGTTTCCTGATGTCGGAGCTGTCCGCGGTGCTGACGGAGGAGAAGCGTGGGGGCCTGAAGGCTCCGGTCGCCGCGGCGCTCGCCGTCGGGGTTGGGGTCGCTGCTGCTCAGCTGGTCGCTCGGGGCTACGTGGAGGCGGCGTGGTGCCTGGCGGGGGGTACCTTCAGCTCCGAGGTGCTCTTCCTCTGGAGGGCGTGGCAACTCGGCCGCCCGGCTGTTTTAAAGAACGGAGCGAAGGCTCCGAGGCTCTCCGCCTGGCTCTCGCCGCGCCGCCTGCTCCTCCCGTCTGTGGCGGTGCCGCTCCTCCGCTGCGCCTCGCTGCTCTCCGACAGCTACGTCATCTACGAAGGCCGGGTCGTGACCTTTCTCCTGCTCTCTCTGGCTCTCTACGTTCCCGTCCGTCTCAACTGGACCGGCCTCCTTCTGCCTCCGACCCCCGACCCTCTGAAGTCTGCAGGGTTGCTGCCCTCCCCCGCTTTATCCCCAGCAGCCATCAGGAAGGAAAGCGGCACCCTGATTGGCTGCCTGGGAGGCCTTGTCATCTGTGCCTACGTCTCCCTGTCGTTTCACGGCTGCAGGGAGGAGCAGGGCTCCTGCCAGCCGTCGCCGTTCCTGTCGCCGCTCTCACGCCTGCAGGACAACCAGCTGAAGAACCTCTTCTACATCCTGTCCGTCATCTCTCTTGGCGTCTGCGCGTACCTGCTGAGGCTCTGGCTGTGCCACTACGGCAACCTCAACTCCTCCGGCGGGACTGCGTTCACCGCCCGCTGGATCCTGCCGCTGCTCTGCGTCTGCGCCGGCCTCCACTGGGCGGTGAGCGCCACGCCGGAGGACGGTTTCAGGAAGCTGGCTGAGCTGATCCGTGTGGCTCAGCTGGCCCTCCCCAGGGCCGCCTTCTGCCTGCTGGGGGCGGGGCTGACCCTGATCTGGGTGGACCCTCTCACCGTGTTCGCCAAGACCAGAGCCGCAGCTTCCGGCAGAAGCTCCGCCCTCTCTCCGCCGCGCTACAGAGCCAGCACCGGCATCAGCCCGCAAGCCGAGTTGCGACACCTGATCCCACAGATCTACCAGCGCATGCGTCGCTCCCTGGAGGACGGGGAGCTCAGCGGAGGCGGCGAGGAGGACCCCCGGCCCGCCGTGGAGGCCTACGGACTGGGAACGGTCCACTCTGCACCGGTGCTGCTGTTCTGTGGCCTGCTGGGAATCGGGCTGCTGCTGCTACACCCCGAGGGAATGGCTCTGTCCTTCCTCCTGCTGCTGCTGGAAATGGGAGCTCTGCTGCACATCCACGCGTCCTCCATGACCCTGCATGGCTCAACTGGAGCTAACCCAGGTAGCACCCCCCCATTGAACCGTAGGTGTTCCTTAGATGGATTCTGCTTCTCAACAATCTCTCTATATTAGGATGTCACCAGGTGACTTTGATTTGTTCATCTGTTCAGTGATTGGATGGGTTCAGTGCGTGGAGGTGCCAAAACTTTCTCCAGCTGAACAGAAATAAGACTGAAGTTATTGTCTTTGGACCTAAAGAGGAACAATCTAGAGTCAGCGCGCAGCTTCAGTTATTACAGCTAGAAACTAGTGATCAGGCCCGAAATCTGGGTGTAGTGATGGACTCAGACCTGAACCTTCAGGGACACATAAAGACAGTTACAAAGTCAGCCTTCTATCACCTGAAGAACATTTCCAGGATTAAAGGACTAATGTCTCAACAAGATCTAGAGAAACTCATCCATGCGTTTATCTTTAGTCGCATTGATTACTGCAACAGTGTCTTCATAGGTCTGCCTACAAAGTCAGACAGCTGCAGCTGATCCAGAATGTTGCTGCTCTTGTTCTCACTAAAACCAGGAAAATAGAGCACAATATCTTACGATATCTTCAGCTCAATAGAAAATATGTCAGTTGGCTTTAAATACGTTAATCGCAGGTCTTAAATTTTGTCATGGCAGGACTATTTAATCTCATATAGTCTATGTAATGTATTTTTCTCAAGGGACTTTTCTGTTGGGCAAAAGTTTGAGTTGCCTGCAGACATTAGGTTTTGTGATTCGAGGCGGTTAAAGCTATCGCTAACTAGCTGTTAAAAAAGCCCTGCAAGCTAGCTAGTTTTTTTTGCGTCTGTCATTGGCTGGACCGTGTTTGTCTTTTCCACTGGCTCACTTCTGTTGCCAACCTGTATAACACTACTATAAAAAACAGGTCTTAAATGTAATTTAAAAGTCTTAAATTTGATTTGGTGAAACCTGCAGAAGCCCTGATTAAAGACCTGTTGTCATTGTATCAATCAACCTTCCAGACCATTCAGATCTTCTGGATGGAGAAGCAGCTTTCAGTGTTTATGCTCCACAAATCTGGAACAAACTTCCAGAAAACTGCAAAACAGCTGAAACACTGAGTTCCTTTAAATCAAGGCTGAAAACCCGCCTGTTTTTACGTTTTCGTGGCGTAAAGCACTTTGAACTGCTGTGTTGCTGAAATGTGCTATACAAATAAACTCGACTCGTCTCTACGTTTCCCCTAAGGTGGTTTTAGCGTACCGTGGACTGCAGTGGTGCTGTGGTCGTTGGCTGCCTCCCAGTTCTTCCATGCCACCGGTCACCTGCCCACCTTCCCTTCTATCCAGTGGGGGGCTGCCTTTGTGGGGTTCCCCGATGGACACACAGGAACCATATTACCAGCCTTCCTGGTTACCCTCAACACGTTTGCCTCACACATCTTATTTGCAGGTGAATAAACAAGAAGCAAAATAAGCTTTTACAGAGCTTTGCACAACCATTCATACGTCTTAGACTTGTTCACATTTTGCCACATTATAACTATAAACGTCAATGTATTTTAGTGTGGTTTTATGAATGAGGCCATGTATGTTTCTTATATTTGTGTTTGAAAGATTGGTGTAATAGATCCTGCTCTTGAATTTTAAAATTCGAGAGCAGGATCCTCTCATTCACAAGTATTTCACTGCTCTCTCTCAAAACTCTGCTCTCACGCTGAAAATACCCCCAACTTGGTTACAGATCAAAACTCTCACATTGAAAATACTCATTCTCGCTTACAAATACCATCTGCTCTCTCTTAAAACTCTGCTGTCACATTCAAAAAATAAATACTCCAGCTTCCTTGCAAAAATTTTATTCCATCTCCCTCAAAACTCTGCTCTCATACTGAAAAACATTTGGTCACTTCCAAATATTATCTGCTCTCCCTTAGAACCGTGCTCTAACATTGAAAATACACCTGCTCACTTACAAATATCTGAGCTCTATTAAAATTTGTCTCTCAAACACTCCCGCTCCCTTATGAATATTATCTGATCTCGTTCAAAACACTGCTCTCACTCTGAAAATACTCCCTCATTTACAAATACTCTTCCTTAAAACTCTGCTCTCACATTCAAAAAATAAATACTCCAGCTTCCTTGCAAAAATTTTATACCATCTCCCTCGAAACTCTGCTCTCACACTGAAAATACTCCTTGTTTATAAATACTGTCTTGCCTCTCTTAAAACTCTGCTCTCACACTGAAAATACTCCTTGTTTATAAATACTGTCTTGCCTCTCTTAAAACTCTGCTCTCACACTGAAATACCCCTGCTGGCTTACAGAGATCTGATCTCTCAAAAAACTCTGCTCTCACATTCAAAAAAATACTCCAGCTTCCTTACAGAAAATGTTTATTCTCTCCCTCAAAACTCTGCTCTCACACTGAAAAAACATTTGGTCACTTACAAATATTATCTGCTCTCCCTTAGAACCGTGCTCTAACATTGAAAATACCCCCGCTCACTTACAAATATCTGATCTCTATTAAAACACTTCTCTCATCTCCCTCGAAACTCTGCTCTCACACTGAAAATGCTCCTGCTAAAATCCAAATATCTGCTCTCTCTCAGAACTATGTTTCTGCTCTCAGATTTAATTCTTCTTGCACATATTTTTCTCTTCTCCTGTTTGCACTCTTTTCCTTGTGCTTAAACTTGCACACTTTGGGTTTTTGCTCCTTCTAAAACTGCCCAGTAACAGTTCCAGCCAATAGAGTAGCAGCTCTATTTGTGACTTTGCCAAATTTGGCTGCAGTTGTTTTAGAGCTGGATTTAGTGAAAAACGAAAACAACAGACAAATACTTCTGCCTTTTTATCTGTAAAACTATGTATATGTGCAGATTTTTAAACAAATGAACTAATCAGAAATGTGTTTTAAATGAGGACAATGGGTAACAGTATAAAGTGTAGTTAAATCCAATTCATGGAGGGTAAATTGGATTTAAAACAAGCGCACCTAAAAGAAGGTCTAACCTGTCGTCCTATTGGCTGGAACTGGAACTGGGCGGGATTACCACTGTGGCGCAAGAAAACACCTGGTTTTGAGGGAGAGAAGTGCATATTTGTAATCAAGCATGGTGGTTTTGAGTGTGAACGAGTTTTGAGAGCGAGCCGCACAACATTTGAAACTGAAAATAAGGATTCCTGCTCTTCAGTTCTCTCTCTTTGCACCGATGGAGGTGAATAAGCCCAGAGAGCTAGCTAGCTAGCTTTGCAGAAGCTAAAGTGGAGAATGACCCTCTAACGGAAGTAAAATGAGTGAAATCCGGTTTTCCTTTTGGCTCCGTGTCGTCATCAGTGGGGTGTCCTCTGCTGCTGTTCTGGCCTCTGGTGCGGGAAGTCAGGGGGAGCAGAGGGGGAAGAGGTTGTGGGGAGGAAGGTGAGGACGGCGTGATGGAAATGAGACTGAGAGAGAACCCGCGTCAGTTCAGCGCCGCTCTGCTGCAGCTCTCGACGCGCTACCTCTTTATTCTTGGAGCACAGGTTGGTTCTGACAGTATCATCCTTTTCCTTCTGGGCCATTTGCTTATGTGCACTTTTGTTTTAAAATGGGAGTTTCGCCTTCCTTCTCAGGTGTTTTCTTCAGTCTGTGCTGCTGCTATTCTCAGGAGACACCTAATGGTTTGGAAGGTTTTTGCACCCAAGTAAGTTTTTGAATGGATTTTACATCGAAAAAAACTCAGTGAGCAGCACAAATTTGCAGGGTTTTCAGGTAATAAACATCTAAGGTCTGGTTTTGTTTCCCAGGCTGATGTTTGAGGCGTCTGGGTTCCTGGTGAGCAGCACGTTCCTGCTGATCGGAGTCACGTTGGTGCTCAGGATCGACGTGGCTGTGAGCCGCTGGTTTAAAAGACTCATCCCAGACGTCTCCAGGTAGCAACGGCGCCGCCGCCGCTACGTTGCACAAAAACATCTAAAACTGTGAAGGACATCTCCATAAACACCTCTGTCAAAAACTCCGAGGGCTTCATTGCGCATTTCTGGCACAAGGACTTCAGGACCAGATCCTTGGACTTTTCATCCAAGCTGCCTCACAAACAGTGAAGTCCTCCCAGTATGGGTGGACCGACCTTTAATGAATGTTTCTTCTGTTTCGGCTGAAACTACGGAGGTAAAAGTGCTTCACAACACATGGTGCCAGCTCTGGACTCACTCAGTTCTGGTTAGAGGTTCACACCCAACCCACCACGGCCACGAATGTCAGTCATTTGGACTTCTAATGATGGATTTCGACCATTTCTTTTAACGTTGACAGATAATTCAGCATCCACCTTCAGCTTTATGGAGGACTGATCCTGCCATATTTGGAAATACATACAGAAATAAATAAATGTGCTTGATAAGGTAATTAATACACCAAATATTGCCTTTTATTCTATTTTCACTTCTACATAGAGTTATATGGAGGACACATACTGCCAAAAGTGAAAATAAATATATTAATAAATAAATGTGCTTGACAGGGTAATTAAAGTGCCAAATATTGCCTCCAAAAAAAATTTAAACTTTCCCAACTTATAGTGTGACATAAATTCATATTTATAATTTTTTTTTTAACGTGATTATAATTTTTTCACATTTATCATTTTTTAACAGTATTAATTTAACATCACTATAATTTTCTATTTTCTTTCCAATCTCATTTTAATTAGTTTCCTTTTTTATGTCATTTTTTTTTCTCATTTTTTCATATTCTGTATTTATTTAATGTTTTTTTTAGCATTTACTGTCACTTTTTGTAATCATACATTGATTTATTTTCTCCTCTAATATTTTTTCCCTTTCTGTTTTCCCTTGTCCGATTATTCAGATTTGTTTGTGTTCTTTTGTTTTTTCTGTCTCATTTTTAGAAGAGGAAAATAAAACAAAATAAATCTGTAAATAAACAGACAAAGGAGACAGAATATGAAAAGTTAAGAAAAATAAACAGTGGAAAATTGGAAACCAATTAATAGAACAAAAAAATTGGAAATAAGATGGAAATTTAATTGTTATATTAATATTGTTTAAAATGATAAACAATTGTTAATTTATATTTCATTGTGCACTGAAATGAGTTGGGGAAGGTTCTTATTTATATTTTTATCCAATATTTGGCACTTTAATTACCCAGTCAAGCCATTTATTTCTTTCTACATTTATTGCCAATTTTGGCAGTATCTGTCCTCCATATTAGTCTGTGCAGAAGGGAAAATTAATGGTGGATTTTCTCTAATTTCTCTAAAAATGAAACAGAGACCCAAACATTTAGAGAACCTGACTGATAGCTGGTTAGGTGTTCCCTAGAGAGCTGCACTGACACTTTTAGTCGCCGTTAACGAGGTTTTAGGTTTATTTAGCGCGCACTTTTATTCCAGTATGTTGGTTTCATGGCACAGACCCAGCTTTTAAGCCTGCTCTGTCTCAAATGGGTCAGAGTTCATGGGCCCTGTTGGAGAACCCATTTATAAATCCTTAAAAACCGGACCTGTACATGGAAACCAACCAATCTGAACAAATTCTGCCAAGAATAGTGCCCAAATGTCCCGCCAGGATGATCCCGGAGGCTTGTTAACGTCTCCAAAAGCTGTGTTCAGGATGCAACATGCAAAGCAGCATTTAACCACTTAGTTGTGGTGTATGTATATATTTGAGCCTGTGTGAATTTTAGAAATTAAATTAACAATAAATTCAGTCTTTTGCACCTGTATTTCGTGCATCCATTTCTCCCCAGCAGGACCTTCATGCTGGTTACGTGTGAACCTGTAACCTGAACTGGGAATGAGTGCAAACCACCTGCCTCAGCCGTGTTTTTACCGTCTGTCACGTGTCTGCTGAAGGCTGGAGGGATTTCCTGTTTGTTTTCTACTATATTTTGTATTTTTCAGTATGAATAACCAGCCTGTCTGGAAACTGCCAATGCATGCAGCTGTGTAGCTCTTATTAAACACAGTTCCTAACTTGAATTCATGTAAATTAATGATTATTTTTTTACTCTGTTTAAAACTTATTCTTGATTCTTCTGTGATTTTGGCGGCAGGAAGCGTTCAGTTGGTGACATCAGCCCTGGTGAGGCTTCTGATTGGCTGTGGGACATTTTTGTTGTAATTTATAAAACTGATTGTGTTCAATATAAATATCTGGTTAATAGGTGATGATTTTACATACTGTGAAAACTAATAAAGCTTTTCTACATGTGTTGGCTTCAGTGTATTTTACCCTATATTACACACTGAACTCTATGGAGGACTGATCCTGCCAAAACTGGAAGTAAATATAGAAATAATGTAATGTGCCAAATATTGCACCAAAAACTAAAATTTAAAAACTTTGCAAAGTTATTTGATTATAATGTAACATAAATTAATGTTTATTTCAACAGTATTAATTTAACATTATCACTATTATTTATCATTTTCTTTAATCCTATTGTTTTATTAGTCTTTTTTATTTCATTATTTTTTTTTGCATTTTTATATTTTGTATTTCAGATTTTTTTCTGTCATGTTATTATTATTTTTTTTTTATTATCATAAATAGATTTATGTTCTCTAATATAATATAATATAATATAATATATATATATATATATATATATAATATATATATATATAATATATATAATATATAATTCCCCTCTTGTTCTCTTCTTTTTCCATTTATTTACAGATTTCTTTTTAAATTTCTTTTTATTTGGGGAAAATACATCAATGTATGGTTAAAAAAAGCGACCGTTAATAAAAAAAATAGCTAATATGAAAAAGTTTAAATAAAATTGTGACAGTAGGAAAAATTATTGAACAATACAGAATATGAAAAATTGAGGAAAAAGATAATGAAGTAAAGGAAACTAAAAAAACAGAAATAAAATGGAAGATGTTAGATTTATACTGTTAAAAATTATAAATGTTGATTTATGTCACACTGTAATCAAAAAAGTTGGAAAACTTATTTTTTATTTTTTCGATGAAATATTTGACACTTTAATTACTTTTTCAAGCCATTTATTTCTATATTTACAGCTAATTTTGGCAGGATCAGTCCTCCATTGCAGGGAGTTATTGCAGTTTTAAAATGCATTTTCTGTTCTTGTTGATCTAACCATCCCATAATATCTCTGGCTGAACATTTAGGGTGGTTCTCCAAGAGGTGAGCTCTGATATATTTTGAGAAGAGCACCTTCTTTTACATCAGTGGTGTCCAAAGTCAGTCCTCAAGGGCTGATATTCTGCGCGTTTCCTTGGAAACCACTATATTTAAAGTGACAAACACACTAAAGTTCAAGTACTTCAGCTGCAATATGACATTTCTGATCTTTACGCCTCTGCTGCCACCTGGTGGTATCTCTCTGCTACAACAAGCATCGCAGCGCTCCCTGCAACGCTGGACCGTAGCGCCATCTGGCGGACATCCATGGCTACTGCAGGTACTTTTTTGGCTCTGGATGAAATTCAGGAGTATAAAAACGCTATAAACTAGATGCATAAGGTTCATGTTGTTATTTTCTCATAGTTGTGTTGTTTTTGTTGAGTTTATTTTTTTTTGCTAAGGTTTATTTTGGTTTCTGTTTTTCCTCACGTGTGTTTTAGTGATTAGATTTTGCTTTTTTCCTCCATTTTATGTTTATCATAACTTTTCCAGTGGACAAACAATAACAAGGGAGTGGATAAAAATCTAATGACTGTGTACTGATTTATATTCTACACACCTTGTTCTGTGACGACGAGTTATTTGACTTGACTAGTGGATGTTTTCCTCCTTTTAGGATCCTTCTCTGTAAACCCAGGAGATGGTTGTGGGTTAAAATCCCTCTGGATCTGGATCAGCAGCTTCATAAATACCCAGACTAATGTGTCTGGCATCAACAACCACGACACGTTCAGGCATTTAAACTTCAGCAAGTTGTCTTCACCATGGGAACTGAGATGCATGGAGTAGCTGCCACGTGATTGGCTAATTTGTTATTTCTGTTAATCAGTTGAACGTCTGTACCTAATAAAGTGGCCGGTGAGTGTACATGTGTTCTGGGTGGGATGAGCAGCAGGTCATCGCTGAGCAGAACCAGGTCGAGCCTTTTGGACCTGTTAGCCCCACAGCGATGAATGGATGGATGAACAGATGAATGGATGAATAGATGGATGGACGATGGACGGATGTACGAATGGATGGATCCACAGATAGATGGATGGATGAATGATCAGATGGACGGATAGATGGATGGATGGGCAGATGAACAGATGGATGGACAGATGGATGAACAGATGGATGGATGAATGGGTGGATGTGTTAATTCTTCCTTTTTTCCTGTTTTCTATGTTTCTGTTACTTTCTATTCATTTTAGCCTCATGTTTCAGTTTCAACAAATTTTATTTGTTTTCAAAATAATTTTTCGGTTTTTTTTCAGTTTCAAAATTATTTTACAGTTTCAATTTTTTTTTTAGTTTAAAAAAAGTTTTCAGTTTCAATATTTTTCTATGTTAAAATAGAGTCTATGGAGCTAAACCAGAGCCATAAAGTTTGTTTTGTCATTATTAAAAAAAAAATTCAGTTTTTAAAAAAATTTATTTCAAAATTATTTTTCAGTTTCATGATTATTTTTTCAATTTCAGAATTATTTATAGTTTCAAAATTGTCAGTTTAAAAAAAATTCAAAATATTTTTTCAGTTTCAACAAATTGTATTAGTTTCAAAATAATTTTTCGGTTTTTTTCAGTTTCAAAATTGTTTTTCAATTTCAAAATAATTTTACAGTTTCAATTTTTTTTTAGTTTAAAAAGTTTTCAGTTTCAATATTTTTCTGTTTAAAAATAGAGCCTATGGAGCTAAATTGGGAGAATAAAGTTTGTTTTGTCGATATTAACATTTAAAAAAAAAATGTGATTTCAAAATTATTTTTTAGTTTCATGATTATTTTTTAATTTCAGAATTATTTTTAGTTTCAAAGTTATTTGTCAGTTTCAAAAAAAATTTTCAAAATAATTTTTCAGTTTCGACAAATTTTATTAGTTTCAAAATTATTTTACAGTTTCAAATTTTTTTTTGTTTAAAAAGTTTTCAGTTTCAATATTTTTCTATTTTAAAATAGAACCTATGGAGCTAAATTGGGGGCATAAAGTTTGTTTTGTGAACATTTTTTCCCAAAAAATGTAATTTCAAAATTATTTTTCAGTTTCATGATTATTTTTCAATTTCAGAATTATTTTTAGTTTCAAATCTTTTTTTTTTTTTTTTTTTTTTTTTTTTTTTTTTTTAGTATATGCAGCAGTTATTGGGTGGGGTACACCCTGGACAGGTCGCCAAGGCAACACAGAGACACACATTGACTCCTTGAGGCAGTTTATAGAGACCAGTTAACCTAACAGTCATTTTCCAGACGGTGGGAGGAAGCCGGAGTACCCAGAGAGATCTTGCCCCTCTTCAAATCCCTTGAACATATCCCAGATCCAGCAGTGCCTTTAAAGTGTGATGAGATGATCCTGAAGCCAGGTCCTTGTGTTCAGATGGTTTTTAAAGCATGAATGGTAGAGACAAGATTCACCAGGTTTTGTCAGCGTGTTGGCGATTTGCATCCATGATGGACACGTCTCCCCCAAAAGCTCCTTAATTACCCCCCCTCCCACCCCCCGCAGCCCATCTTTAAACCTGCCACACAGCCGTCATCATTTAGCCCCCAAATTCACACATAATCAAACAAATTAGCTTTTATGCTAATTCCTTATGACTCAATTATGTTAAAAGCTGGGCTTGAGTGACACTCATAATTTCAGCCGTAATGCCGGCAGAGATATTACTGCTGAATAACACGGTAATGGATATCAAAGCGTCTTCTGCTGAGTGGCTTCGCAGGAGTAAATAAACGCTGATGTGTTTCCACTGATGAGCTCATCTCTCTTTTCTTTTTTCAGTGCTGAGACTCCACAGAGGTCACAGCAGCCCTGAGGCGTTCAAAGACTGCAGGAATGCCTGTTCAGCTGCTTCGGCAAGCATCTGGAGTTAGTTTTACTCGCTTAAAAATGTAATAAAAACGCCTTTTACTGCATTTTATACTAATATGATCTGCTGACTTCATGCCACATCATGAATCACTGACTGCATGCATACTTCCTGTTGCTGCAGAAACTGCAGCGCTGAGCTTCTTCCTCATCGGGCTGGATCATCTTACCAACAGCAGCGCCGATGTTTTCCTCATTATTTACTGATCACTGCACATAAGTAAACTGCAAACTATCAATAAAAAACTGCTAAAATTGTGTTTTTTCTAAGGAAAAAGGAGAAATATGTATCTTTTTAAACCGTTTATAAAATCTCCTTCTGCAAATCTTATATATAAATAAACTGAATTCAATGAAACTTAATTAAATTATCTGCTTGTGACACCAGGCTGTGCAGGAAATGAACAAAGCAGACAAGTGGAGGACAAAGGAAGAAAGATGGAAAGCGGAAGACACTTGATTGAAAACTGAAATTATGCTGATCAAGCAGCAAACATATGAAACAAAACATATTTAGAGCTCAGTTATGTTCAAGTCTTTGGTTTAACATCAACATAAATACAATTATAACAACTTTATTTGCTTTTTTATTTAGTGCAAACTAAATATTTAGTTAGCAAGCTTAATATTTAATTTCAAACTAAACAGGTAGCAAGCTTGCTAACAGTTTAGTTTGGAGCTAAATATTTAGCTTACTATTACAATATTTAGTTCCAAACTAAATATCTAGTTAGGAAGCTAAATATTTAGCTTCAAACTAAACTGTTAGCAAGTTAAATATTTAGCTGCAAACTAAATTGTTAGCAAGCTAATTTTTTAGTTGCAATCTAAATATTTAGTTAATATTTAGCTGTGACATAAATATTTCGCTAATATAGCGCTGAGCTAAATATTTAGGTGGTGTACAAATTTACTTCCTGATAAGCAGAAGTGAACTACCAAAATGAAAGCTAAATATTTAGCTCCAAACTAAATAGCAAGCTAAATATTTTGTTATTATTTAGCTCTGAGCTAAATATTTAGGTAATGTGCGAATTTACTTCCTGATAAGCAGAAATGGACTACCAAAATAAAAGCTAAATATTACTAAATGCTCAGTTGGAAGATAAAATTAGTTTGGTTTGAAGCTATGACATTTATAAATGACTGAATAACTTGGTAAAAATATAAAGAGAATTTTATAAATTATTTTAAAAAAAATTTCTCTCATCGCTGTTAATGTTTTTGACTGTTTAACTTTACAAACGTCGTCATAAACTGGCGGCCTTACTGCGACTACTTGATCATTGCATCCGTTTTATGACTAAAGAAGGGAGGAACATAGAAGCTGAAGATGGGACACTGTGATAAGATCTAAAATCAAGGATTTTATTTATAAGGCACTGAGTTTAAGAGCAAAACTGAATGGTCAGAAATTCAGATTTGGATCATTTTCGAAAACAAATATCCCATCAAGTGGAAAAAAAAGTTTCCTTGTTCCTTTAAAAAATATATGACAACCAAGTAAAAAAGTTGCACATATTATTTACTTTATCCACATGAATGCATTATAAGATGTCCTGTAATATAATTTAATAGGAAACCGGTTAAAAATGACGGTGCTGTCGTATGAAAACACAGGCGAAGCTCCCAGTGTTCCAGGATCCTCACAACGCCTCTGACATGATTCATGATGCTCATTCTGCTCTTCACAGACTCTTATTTCATCTGAGATGAAACATCTCAATCAAAGAGCCGATTCCTGCAGAGGGGAGGAGGAGGTGATTCAGCTGCCTCACATGTTGATCATGTTAAAGCTTTGCTTATTATAGCACAATCCATAAGGCTTTGTTTTCCAATTTGCTCATCGAAGATCATCAAAACTTTGTTTCAGACGGAGATAAGTGCCATTTGAACCCACACACTGGACCCTGGAAAAACAGCAACCAGGCTGAATTAGATTATGGCGTTTTCAGAATGATTAACAGGGGCCAAGAGTTTGCAGGAAAAAAGAAACTTTTTCAGATCTGGGGAATAAATTAGTTTGCAGAAGTATTTCTCTGTCTTTATTCACTCCCAGGTTCCTTCATATCTGGTTCAGATTTTGAACTCAATATTTCACATTATTTTTGGATTATTTTCACTTTTTGTACAAATTAATCAACTAAAATCGCCATCACTCTAATTAGCAGACTGATGACTTCAACAGAGAGGAGCTAGCAAGCGTGCGGTCATCAGTTTGCATCAAAATGGCCTCAAACAAGAAGAAAATGACCCCACATGCATGCTGATCCTCAAGGTTAGACGTTGCGCTGCGGATTTGTGTTGCCACCAGTGCAGAGCTTGCAGAACAACGGCAGCAAGTAGTTGTGAATGCAGCTGCATGTGCGGAGAAATGAGACTCTAAGGACACCATTTTTATCCAGAAAAAAATAGATAAATAAATAAAGGACGCTCCAAAATTCTGCAGAAGTACAGTGTCTTGCAAAAATTAATGTGTTTTATTGGGATAGAGCATTAACTGATATAACATAATTGTGAAATAGATGAAAAACAGTGAATTTTTAATAAAATCTGAAACTCACGTGCATTTACTCTAACACCCCTGAATAAAAATCCAGTGCAATAAATTCAAATATTAATTATTCATGTGCTGGAATGGCCCAGTCAAAGTCCAGACCTAAATCCAAACGAGAACCTGTAGCAAGCCTTGAAAATCGATGTTCAGTGACGCGCTCCACTGGGGCTGACTGAGCTTCAGGTGGTCTGCAAAGAGAAATGTCCAAAAATGTCGGTCTGGATGTGAAATTCTGGTAGCGGACCGACAGCTTCTGCAACGCATCCACTCACTTTTCAGGCTTTTTGGAGAACAAGCTTGCCAGTGTTCACAATTTTACACATTGACAGAATTATTTTAACGCATTTTTACATCCATACTTCTGGGTTAAATTGCAAAAATTTTAAAGGGGCAGTATTATGTATTTTCCAGGCACATGGTGCCATTTTATTGCACAATCAGGTAACTATGTTACCTTCGTAATTTAACGCCTAGAAATTGGGCCTCTGTCTCTTTAAAAACTCCTGCTCTTTCCGAAACTCCGCCTTCAGGAAGTCATAACAACAGTGCTCCTCTATTAACCCTTTAACAACATGTTTACCAGCATTGCAGTGAGAAGTGGCTGGTATAATGAGCTCAGCAGATGCGCAGTTCCACCAACTGTTTGCTAATTGCTGCTGGCTAGTCTGAAGGAGCAGAGTGGGGAAGTCACAGGGGAGAGGGGCTCTATGAGGCAGAAGCTTAGAAACTGCAGCTCCGAGGAGGAGCTGCGTCTTGAAGGCAGAGCTAGGTCCATCCAGGCGTTTTGCACAGCTAAATGGTTGCTATAGGAGATTAAAGGATTTCTCAAACATGCATGAAAGAATCAAAGCAACACTCCAGGTGTGTTTTTGATGAGGGAATAACATTATAATATAATGTAAAGCTCAAAAAAGGAATCGATTTTACATAATACTGCCCCTTTAAGGGTTTAACTTTAAGAAGATGTAAAACAAACCAACATCTGGGTCACTGAGCAACCCTTTGGTCATGATTCGGCAACATGATGGTCTCCTCCCTCCATACTGCGAGTTTGATTTTTAAGACCAAGAAAACAGAACCAAACATCTACCTGTTTGTTCCTCGACTCTGGCGCGTCACGTTTCTGCGAGCGGATCATGGTGATAGATGGATCCAGAGCTCCTGCAGAGTAATTGCATATTTTAGAGCCCTCAGATGAATTATCCAGCGCCGATCTGTCATTATAGTACTGAAAGTCAGAGCTTTATTTGGAGTGAGGAATGTTGCTCAGCAGTGGTATTTGCACAGCTGCAGGGGGTCATGAATTATTGCAGCGGACATGAGAACATTAGATCAACTCTTTCATCACAGAACCAAAAGCAAGGTGACTTCCTTCCTCCCCTCAGGCTGCTGAAGACACTTTAGATCTTAGCCTCCTAACGACATTTTTGTTCTTGATGAAATATCAGATTTATAAATTAGATCAAGACAAACATATCAAAAGCAAAGTTTAACATGCTTTAAAATCGAAACCTTCAAACTGATGGTGGCAGCATCATGCTTTGGGGCTGTTTCAGTGGTAGTATATTCCCATGAGGGTCCTGAGCATGAAAGAAGTCACTGCCCTAAAATGAACAACTTCAAGTTTCATTTCATGATTAAAAATTCAAACTTACAAAAGTTGAGGAATCTGACCAACATTTACCTTGCAATCCAATATGGCCGCCGCATGTATGAAACACAGTTAAAGTTGTGGAAATAAGGTAAACGTTTGTGCTTCTGAATGCTCATACCTTGCAAAATTAGTCATGCATAAAGCTCTGTACAACATCAATATTTGAGCCAGGAATGCTCTCCATTTTAGAGAAAAACAAAGTTGTGCTGGACAGCACACAAACTTCAGTGTATGTCATTGGGATTTTTTCTGCAAGGAAAGGAAAGTGATCCTTGGTTTTGAACTTTTCTTACAGATTAAAATCTGAAATGTGTGGCTTGTGATGGCACACATTCACAGCTAAGGGAAATTTAGAGAGACCAATTCATCTAACAGTCGTGTTTTTGGACTGTGGGAGGAAGCCGGAGTACCTGGAGAGAACCCACGTATGCACAGGGAGAACATCCAAACTCCAAACTGCGCCTCTACTTTTGTGTAATTTAATGTCAGTAGAAATCTGGAGGGGCCACAGCTCTGTTGTTTTATTGACAGATCTGACCTTTAAAAAAGTAATTATGAAAAGAAAGTCAAATGAAGTCCTGTTTCCAATTTGAGATAAGATTAAAAACGTACCTTTTTAGCCAACATGCAAAAATAAATGTGCACCAAGTCAGGTTTATTTGTATAGCACAAGGCATTTCAAGGTGCTTTATATCATGAAAACAAAAACATCATAAACACATCAGTCACGGGTTGTGTAACCAGTAACAAACATTACATTTTGTCAAGTGCCATCATTAAAAACATCAATACACATCAAATATGTTGGTCAATGTTCCAGTTGTTATTAATCAAAGGCAGCTCTAAACAGGTGGGTTTTTAGTCTTGATTTAAAGGAACTCAGTGTTTCGGCAGTTTTGCAGTTTTCTGGAAGTTTGTTCCAGATTAGCGGAGCATAAAAACTGAAAGCTGCTTCTCCATGTTTGGTTCTGGTTCTGGGGAAGCAGAGCAGACCAGAACCAGAAGACCTGAGTGGTCTGGAAGGTTGATATGACGATAACAGGTCTTTAATGTATTTTGGTGCTAAACCGTTCAGTGATTTATAAACTAACAGAAGTATTTTCAAATCTATTTTCTGAGCTCCAGGGAGCCAGTGGAAGGACTTTAGAACTGGGGTGATGTGCTCTATCTTCCTGGTCTTCGTGAAAACACCAGCAGCATCGTTCTGGATCTGTCTGTCTGGTTGACTCTTTAGCCAGACCTGTGAAGACACTGTTGCAGTAATCAATACGACTGAAGATAAATACATTGATGAGTTTCTCTAGATCTTGCTGAGACATTGGTCCTTTAATCCTGGAAATGTTCTTCAGGTGATAGAAGGCTGACTTTGTAACTGTCTTTATGTGTCTCTGAAGGTTCAGGTCTGAGTCCATCACTACACCCAGATTTCAGGCCTGATCACTAGTTTCTAGCTGTAATAACTGAAGCTGCTCGCTGACTCTAGATTGTTCCTCTTTAGGTCCAAAGACATTAACTTCAGTTTTGCACCAGAAAGCTAACATGGCATATCATCATGAGCACACCATTCCCACTGTATAACATGGTGGTGGCAGCAGCATGCTGTGGAACTGGGACAGGGAAGCTGGTCAGAGACGATGAGAAGATGAATGGAGCTAAGTATGGACAATCCTGGAAGAGGCTGCAGAAGACTTGAGTCTGGAACGGAGGTTCACCTTGCAGCAGAACAATGACTCCAAACCAACAGCCAGATGCAGGTGCTAGGACTGTCCAAACCTAAATCTATTTAAGAATCTGTGGTAAAATTTTAAGAAGTTATGCTTACAGACACCCTCCAGCTTTGTTAAACTTGTTTTCTCATGGGGGGAGAGGAGCTCTACAAAAATGAAACAGTTCAGCATTTAGTTTCCGAGAAATAGCTTAAAAATCAACGAAGCAGAAAACCTCTGGGATCAGAACTGAAATATGTGCGAAAATCGATACTACATGTGTCAAAGGCCCAAAGTTCAGACAATAGCAGATCTTTGGTGAACAAAGCCATCATCCAGGCGAGAATTAACAATTTTTAACCCCAAGAGATGAAACTCTGTAGTCTGAACACAAGTTCACGGTGTTTTTCTTTACTCTCACCACTTTCCAAGGTTTCAATCCCCCAAACTATCAAACTCTTGTCCATTATGAGCTATTTTCATAATTCCTACAAATATATTGTGGGACATTATGGGTGTTGTTGAAAACTGAGCATCCACCACATGTAAAGACAGCAATCAGACACTAATCTGTAATTTCCTAAGGTAGTTTAATGTTCATTTCTCTGGTAAAGTTGGAGAACAAGTAATGTTTCATTCAGAAGTAAATTAAATCTCGCCACTTATATCAATACAAAGTACCTTCATATTTTCCAATTCCAACGTCAGCCGCCTCCGTCTCTCCCATATACCGTAATCACATTTCTGGGTTTTGTTGTCCTCATCACTGCCGCGGCGGCAGCGATGATTGCTGAGCGATTACCGTCACTGTCGTCATGATCATCAACACTTACACCTGATTTGATTTTAAACTCGTTAGCTGTCATCTTTAGCAGGATGTGATAAGGATCCACGATCTGCTCAAATTCATTTCTACTTGACGCAGATTTGTTTTTATTCCTTCTTCTGACCAGAAGGTAGGTTTTTTTTCAATTAGTTTGTCAAGTCATTAGGAAGTATTGGACGGGCAGGGTTACCTTAGTCAGGGCTGGAGGTATGGCGCTTTAACGGAAGTCTAAATCTATCTCTAAGTTCCTCAGTCTCTTGTTTTCTCAACCCGTTCGTTGGAAAGGCTGCAACGGATCCCAACTCCTACCAGATAAGAGTTGGTGTACCCCCTCTGGACATATCTTCAGTCTACCAGAAGGCCAGCATAAAGCCATAACACTGAAGAGAAGAGAAACAAAGAAGTTGTTGCCGCTCAAAGATCTGAGAAGGGTTGAAAATGCACCAGAAACTTTATTCCTAAGCGGAGAAAATTTAAGACAATTGTTAATCATCCCAAGAATTGACATACCAGGAAATTCACCCCAGCATTAAAGCATGCTTTGCTCTGAGAAACTGCAAGAAAAACAGAACAGTTGTGGCTGCAGCCTCAGACACCTGTCCTCTGGAAGGTAATTTCCCCCCTGGGGGACAAACAAAGGGATTCTGATTCTAATTCTTTTGGAAAGGGTTGTGTGAGAATGTCTCTTCTTTCTAAAAAGAATATGGCAGCAAGATTTAGGTTTACAAAGTTGCATCTGAACGAAGAACAAAACTTCTGGAACAATGACCTTGCATCAACCTGACCTGGAGACCTTTCAGTTATTGGATTCGCCTAAACTCCTCTAGAGTCAAACGTGAGGCTATCCTTCTGACAGTTGCAGCTTGCTCCAAACCGGGTGATCACCAGAACAACGATCCCAAATAGTGCAGCAAATCTACAACAAAATGTCTGAAAAATTAAACAATCTAGGTGTTCCAGTGGTCTAATCAAAGTCCAGACCTTGTCTTAACTGCAGCGTTGTTATGGAGCCTTAATAGAACTGAAATTGTTCCACAACACCTGACGAAGTCTACAGAAAGTGTTAAATCGTGGCCTGCAGTTCGTTTTTCTTATGTTGCCTTTAAATTTGTTAAATAATTACATTTGTGTGTTTTTGTACATTTAAGAACAGATCTGAATAATTTCGTAACCTATTCAAATCCATGGATTCAAAGTCAGTGCTAAAATATTAATTTATGATGCTCAAATTGTATTGTCTTTAATTAAAACAATTCGTGGTGTTTCTAAGAAGTATATTAACACCATGTATTTTCTGTCTTTTCCCCTTTTCTCTCTTTCTTTTTAAAGAAAAAAAGAGAAAAACACCATGCATTTGCAGGTAAATTTTTTTTCCACACACCTATTTGAACTAATGAATCTCGCTGTTGACCATGGTATATTATTGAAGTGACTGGAGAGGTTGGTCAGACTCGACTGGTTCTTAGCTCGAGCAAAGGGACTTCTTCATGTCAAAAGTTAACTTCTCATCATAGTTGACAGAAATCACATGCGGGATACCCCAAGGTTCAATCCTGGGACCCCTCTTATTTAATATCTACCTGCTACGCCACCATATTAGCTACCATAACATTGCAGATGATACACAGCTCGACATTACAGTGTCACCAGGTGACTATGAACCCATGACAAATACTTAGAACAAATCAATACATGGATGTGCCATTGTTCTGGATCCTTAAGAGTCATTGTTGTTTGTTCATTGTGACTATGTTGTTGTTGTTTTAATGTATTTTATGTTGTTTATTCAGTTTAAATCCGAAATTCGGGAGACCGGAAGTCTCAGAGTTAGCACTTCCTGTTTAGCGACGCGCTTCTTTGCAGTTTTTCTTTAGACGGAGCACAGCCTATAAATTCATAAAAAATGTTTATTTCACACATAGAAGCATACAGTTACAGTATAAAACAAATGTTACTGGAAGAAAACATTCACAATATATTTAGTTGATGGAAATGTTTACATGTCTCCGAGCTGTTAGCATAGTTAGTATTTAAGCTAGCACTAACAAGCATTAGCTTCACACGTCATTTCAATATCCTGATGTGATGTATTTTTCTTTTACAGTTTTACTCTGACCAGTGAATAAAGTTGAATAAAGCTCAGTAATGACAACTATTCATGCTCCAACATTGAGAAGAGTTATCTAGGTTTAGCACCAAAATACATTAAAGACCTGTTATCATCGTATCAACCTTCCAGACCACTCAAGTCTTCTGGTTCTGGTCTACTCTGATCCCCAGAACCAGAACAAAACATGGAGAAGCAGCTTTCAGTTTTTATGTTCCTCTAATCTGGAACAAACTACAGAGAAAACTACAAAACAACTGAAACACTGAGTTCCTTTAAATCAAGGCTGAAAACCCACCTGTTTAGAGCTGCCTTTGATTCATAACAACTGGAATAGCTTTAATTTTAGTCTACATTACAACTTTTCTCTTCTTCCTTTTATTATGTTGCTGCAATCTACTCCCTTTTTGTATTTTATATTATAAATTATAGGCCTTTCATCATTTTTATTATGACTAGCCTTAAGTGAAAACATGCTTTTCCATCAGCTGACACACTGGACTGGTATTCCTCTCAGGAATTCTCCCCTCCTGATGACCCGGGGAACCTCGACCAGACTGATGGGATACCCAATCCCACTCAGGACCCTCAGAGTCCTCTTCCCAGCCAAAACGATCACGCCCCTCTAACGAACAGATAACAGCTCCGCCCGGACCGCCAAACATGCTTTGAGTTAGTTCTCGGCAGGGAGAGGAGATACATACTGGTGGGGAAATACGATGAGAGCAGGAAAAGGGACATTTATGTGGAAAAGAACATCAGAGCGGGCTTCCTCGAGCTCTCGTTAACATCAAAACAAAAGTGAAGGGTGTGTATTTGATGTGGAGTCACACTGAGAGGACCAGATTGAGTTCAAATGGATATTAACAGTGCAGGAGGTGGTCACCGTGGGGAAACAGACTCGACGACGTTCCCACTGCACTCTGCTGCTTCACAAACAGGAAAAAAAAAACTCAATAACAGCCACAAATCTTCAGATTTAATGAAGGTTGAACTGTTTATTTACTCCTTTATTGCTTCTGTGTATTGAATTGGAGGAAAGAGACTGCAGTACCATCTGCACCCCCACTCCTGTTGGCCTGCACATCATCAGCTGCTGTTATCAGCCTTGTACTATCAGATCGCTGAGCTTCCAACAAAGGAAATTACTAATATAACAGGTTTTGTTAACTGAAGCTCTCGTGAAGCATCAGATGCTACAGGTTGTTTCCATGTGTAGGTGGCGAACACCCAGCTGAGCCGTCAAATGGACAAATCTGAGCCGCAGTAAAGTCAAAAATGCAGCTGCAGCCGCCCACTCTCCCCTTGCTGCTTTTCTATTGTTCAGATTGAAAACAGTGGAGCTGGAGGTGGAAGCTAACTGCTTGTTAATCTTCATAAAACTGCTGGAAACCCAGTGTGTACAGAAAAACCTCAAAGCTGTCGCCTTAAATGAAACAGAGATGCTAGAATGACGATCTGGAATAAAAGACTGTCACCACCATACCAGACTTCAGCTTTTATTTAATTAAGAAATTTGCTTATTTTTTTAAATCAAACCTGAAACTGCTTGTCATATTGCAGGGGTGTCCAAAGTGCGGCCCGGGGGCCATTTGTGGCCCTTTGGACTGATTTTGTGTGACCCACCAACTGCAATTAAAAAATTGTGCAGGATGCAGATTGAGACTTTTTATTTGTAATCAGAGTAAAATTATTACAGACATAACTTTCATACAATGGAAAATGTTAACACAAAGTTTTCATCTTTTTATAATAACTTTTTGTAATAAGTAGAACCACATCTATCCAGGGACTTTTACTGAAAATCCGACTTTTTCTGCACCAAATCAGCTTTTATGTAATTTGGTTAAACATAGCAAACATTTTGAAAGAAAGTGACCCACATCCTGTTCTTATAACTGAGAATAAATTTGTTAAAAAAAAAAAAAAAAAAAAGAAGTGAAAACCAGATGCCTTTCTTTTAATAAAACAAACGGGCAAAATTCTTTTTTAATTTTTGGATCTACAATGAATAACATCCCTTTCCTACAAAAACAAATAACTAATTTATTTGATTTTAGTTTGTTTTTTTTTTTTTGTGACAAAAAGTCTGGACACCCCTGTCGTAGTGAGATTGACTAATGAAACATTAAGACTTAAGATAGAGTCACAAAACTACATTTCCTTCAGCAGATCATAACAAAATCACTTTAAATCATTGGTTCTCAAAGTGAGTCCAAACCCCCCCTTATAGATATGAATTAATTAGGCCCAGGTCTTTAACGCATTAACTGATTACATAGATTTTAATGTGTTTAAAATTTTAACGTGATTAATCAGTTTTTTATATACAAAAGTTCCAAGCAAAATTCTTGTTAAAGCTGCAGTATGTAACTTTTACAAAATTATGTCTTTTGCATATTTGTTAAAACCGTCTCCATGTGGTGACAGTTTGGTCTGAGACAGATAATCTGTGAAAAAATGGAGCTCCTCCTCCTCCCTGAGCTGCTATTGCCGTCTGAAGAAATGCGCCGCTCCCGACCTGAAACAACCAATCAGAGCCTGGAGGAGGGGCTTAGCGCTGCCAATCACCCTCGTGTTCGCGCTGCTAAACTCACCGTTCCAGGAAAACTGTTTATCCGCCGTCATGGTGGCCATGCTAACTAGCATTAGCATTAGCAGCAGGCTATGTTGTGGTGAACCAGCTGCAGCGTAGCAGAGAGATGGAGGAGTGTGTGAGCAGCGCGTACATGAGGGGGATACATGACTGGTGGATTTCTGCAGTTAGTACTGGGAGCACTGGGAGAAGGCAGAGGAGCTGGATTTTTTTCACAGATTACCTGTCTTATATTATACTGTCACGACAGAATCATAATTTTAACAAATATGTAAAAACATTTTTTATAAAAGTTACATACTGAAGCTTTAAGTTTCAAATATATTTTTTTTTTCAGTTTAAAAATAATTTTTCAGTTTCAAATAGTTTTTTCAGTCTCAATTTTGTTTTTTTTAACAAACTTTATGGCACCAGTTCAGTTCCATAGAAAACGTCTTAAAACTGAAACAAAATCAATCCAGTGGGATGCATCATCTGCATTATATTCTGTATCATGATACTCTGCATCCCCAGAACCAGAACCAAACATGGAGAAGCAGCTTTCAGCTTCTATGCTCCGCTAATCTGGAGCAAACTTCCAGAAAACTGCAAAACAGCCGAAACACTGAGTTCCTTTAAATCAAGGCTGAACCATAAATCTGCAAACAAATCCGGGTGAGATCAGCTCGGTTTTCCAAAGGGTGGAAATTTGAGTGTAAATCAGTTAAATAAAGTAAGTGAATCACTGATCAATGTTTTTGATGATGATTTTGATGATATTCATGTGTATTTGCTGGATAATTTTGATGATTTTGTTCAATGATTTTGATGTTTTGATGATTCTGCTGCATACTTGATTGATGTTTTTATGATGTGATGCACTTCGAACTGCCTTGCTGCCGAAATGTGCTGTACAAATAAACTTGACTTGATTAATCAGCGCTCAGACTCCACAGCGATCAAAGAGCCGTGTTTTAACCCAGCAACACGTCTCCCAGTATGTCGCTGACGTCACGTCCCTCTGACGTCTCCTTTATTCAGGCCATCCTGCTGAAGTTTCTCCCAGTTTCTCCTTAAGCCTTAACGCCTGAAGTTTCCAGCATGCTGACTGACACGTTCAGATACCAGCATATTGGAGGCGCAGATGAAGCGTGTTTGTCTGGTTGATACAGAAGAAGCCCCCCCCCAGGGGTCGCCTCATTCATTTGGCCCTGCTCCTGATGTCGCGACCCCACCGTGACCCCTCATCACTTCTCACTCCCCACTCCGCGTTTTCCCACCGACATAATGACGCAGCGCCGATGGCCTTTCGGGTCCGCTCCGATCCGACCCGCTGCCACCGTTTTTAATCTAAACTCAGCGGAAGGTCAGAGGTCAGAGTCTTTTCATAGATGTGTTCCTGCTTGTTCCTTTCAAAATAAACCTCACCCCTGCTGTTTCAGAGATACCATGAAAGGACTAAAAGAGAGGCTTGTTCTCACACAAAAATAAAGTGTTAAAGCTCAGACTTTGTTTAAACTGCAGGCAGAGTGTGTTTATGGGTCGGTGAAAATGTGACAGACCTGTCAAATAAACAGCAGGCGAAGTGTTGCCGCTTATTTCTTCTTCTCCCCATAAAAGTCAAACATGTCCCAATCATATTTCGCGCTACCAGCATGGGTCACTGTTAGTCTAACATGTTTAACCTGCATCTTAATTGCCACTCACTGAACGTATTTCCTGGAAAAAATGAGCTTAGAGTGAATACACACAATATTCATCCCCCCTGGATGTTTTACTATTTTTACTGCTTTCATAAGTCAATCATGATTAGGGTTATTTTAGTAACTGATTATTCTATTCATCAATTAATCAGATATGAAACTTGGAACATTCTGCAGATTTTTAATTTAACCCCTTAGGCTTTTTTTAAATACAATATTAGAGATGCATTAAAACAGGCAAATAAACAATTAATTAAATTCCTTTTTTTTAAATAAGAAAATTGACTTTTTTTTTTTTTTTTTTGCCAGAAATGCAATAATATAACTTTCCTGTAGTGAATTTGAACCAGGTTAAGCTAAAGCTGCCACTAGAGGAGTTCTGAGTCGAACAGATTTACAGACAAAGGGTTTTTTTTTTTTTTTTTTATCTTAAAAGCAAAATGTTTATATACTTTGCACAGTTTTGGCTTAATTACTGCTCTGGGTGTGTTGTTTTTTAAGCAAATGGTCTTTTTTAGTCTGTATACCCCAGTTAATGATTAATTGATCACTAAATTAGTTGACAATTATTTCGTTGCAGCCCTAATCATGATAAACAAAATTTGGCTTTTTTGACAAAAAAAATTACAAAAAAAGACCCCTTTAATATCAAAGTAAAAACTGATTTTGACAAAATAATAACTGATAAAAAGTCAAGCTGCAGGGAGCCATTGTAAGGACTTTAGAACTGGGTGCTCTATCTTCCTGGTTTTAGTGAGAACGTGAGCAGCAATCGTTCTGGATCAGCTGCAGCTGTCTGATTTTTTTAAGCAGACCTGTGAAGACACCATTGCAGTAACCAATGCAACTAAAGATAAATGCATGGATGAGTTTCTCTAGATCTAGTTGAGACATTAGTCATTTGATCCTGGAAATGTTCTTCAGGTGATAGAAGGCTGACTTTGTAACTGTATTTATGTGTCTCTGAAGGTTCAGGTCTGAGTCCATCACTTCACCCAGATTTCGGGCCTGATCACTAGTTTCTAACTGTAAAAAATAAATTTATGTTAAAAATATTTAATATAAAATAAGTGACTGCATTAATATTCACCCTGTTCCAGTCAGTATTTAAAAGTTCAACTTTATTTTTTTTAAATGGAGCAATACGTCATAATAAACATTGACATGTAAATACATGAGATTATAGCCAGGTGGCTAATTTCCATCTCTCGTCCCACTGGCAGGTTGATGTTAAAGCACATAATAAATACAGAGATAAAAACCACAAAATAACACCACGGAACAAGGAATGCATAAAATAACCTTAAAATCCATACATCTTTGGACATTTTTGGCTTTCCAAGAGACAGTTTTAAAGATGTATTTAAAATAAAACAGCTTTGCACATGTGTAATTCATTTACACTGACTGACTGCAGTGCTTAGGAAGCGGGAGGGGGTCACAGCAGCACTCGCTGCTCGCTCAGTCAGAGCAGTTACTGCAGCGAGACTGGTGCTTTCACCTATCGTCATGAAAGCCTCCTAAAAAACATTTAAAAAAGTCATTAGAGGGTCTGAAAAGTTGCTAAATATTGCCACAAAGTGGTAAAGTGGGCAACAGCGCTTCTGTTGTCCTGACCACACCCCCGCTCATCCCAACACTTGGTCACGCCCCTCACCGCATCTTGGCTCCGCCCATTGTGGTGTTAGTTAGTTCAATCACTTTATGTTAAATATTTATTTATTTGTCATTATTTGCTATAAATCATTTTTCACTTTGACACTAAAGGGTTTTTTAAATCAATTTTTTGTCAAAAAAGACAAATTTTGTTGCTCATGACTGATTTGTAGAAGGAATAAAAAGAGTAAAACATCCAAGGGGTGAATACTTTTTACAGGGACTGCAAATTATAAGGCGATATTGGGGAAAAAGACATTTTTAAGAAATATCTAGAGAACATGCAAAGGTTTGATTTTATTGCTTTGGACAAGAAAAAAATTTTTTTGACTAATCAATTTAATGTGTGTTGGAAAATCAACACTGAATCACACCCTTGTGGTGGTGGCAGCAACATGCTGTGGGAATGCTTTTCTGCAGCAGAGACAGGGAAATTAATCAGAGTTGATGGGAAGATGGGTGGAGCTAAAAACGAGGAGAATCCTGAAGGAAAATCACCTTAAATGTTGGAAAAACATATTTATAAACAGGTTAGTGAGCTATAAATGTCGCTGGAAGAGATCTGGGACATAATAAATGATGTGGTTGCGAACTCGATGTCATCCTTCTGTGAGACGTTTGTTTTAATACGACACAAAGGTCAACGTAGCTTCTTCGAAAGCTCTTAGCTTCGTCTAACGAGCCGTAATCAAGCGTCGGAGACTGATTGCGTGATTGCCGGCGATGCTGATGTTGTTGTTGCTGGCACCGCCGCCGCCGCCACCTTCCTTTCTCCACTCCATCCAGAGCTGGATCTATATATAGAGGGAGCAGTCGGTGGTAATGGGATGATGAATGGACGCAGCGAGGCCTAATTTCATGGGGCAGGAAATCACCAGAGAAAAAAAAAAAGCTAAACTTTAGAGGCTGTAATTATCCCCGGGGGCAGATTGGTCCCAAACTACACCGCAGGAAATACGACTTGTGACAAAGTAACGTGTTGTACATGCAGAGGCTTGTGGGTATTTATGCACTTTAACCTCAGGGGATCTTTTCTATTCATAGGAGGTGTATGATTCGAGTGACTTCATCCCATTCGTCTTCTAAAAGGGCTGCGGACTTTTGGCCGCTAACAACTGCTTGCTTTATTACAGCTGCAGGGATTTATCCCATAGTGTTATATGTTAATAACAATGTTGAATGATTTACTGCAGCACAGAGAAAGCTGTTCCATAAATTTATCGGCTCTCGTACTAAAATATTTTCATTTCAGAGTCCTAGTTCAGAAGAGAATGTTAGCTTGTTGATGGTTTTGGCTCCGCAGGAAAACAGATGTTTTAGTTGTACTTTAAGGAGCTACAGAACGGCATCATTTCATCGGCAGAACCCATAGATAACGAAACACAGAGCTGGTTGATAACACAATGCCAGGACTGAAAGCAGCCAGCAATGATCGAAAAGGAGCAACTGTTGCTGTGCATCATGCAGGAATCGGAAGATTGGAAAATTCTCTGAGAAAATGCAAAAAAGAAAGGAAAGCTCCAAAAGACTCTCTGGACCAAACTTACCAGGTTAAACGTTAAATCAGGAGAAAGTCTAGCTTCTTATCATGCTTTTAAATCCTTCCTTTTAACATCTAAAGCATTCAGTTGTGGTTGATATAAAGTAGAACTACAATGCTTTGATCTGAATTCCTCGTCATTGTAGCTCCACAGGCTCCCCTTTGAACCCTGTTCCGAGCTGCGCCTACACTCCACCCCATTCTGCCATTTTTGTAGTTTGATAGCAGAGACACGATTATCTAGCGCTTCAGGAACTTTTTACCCCAAAATTGATTAAATGATGTCCACAACAGAAGACTTGTCCATCCGGCCTTACATGCTGGCGCGAGAAAACGCTGCCACAGTATGACTGAACACGTCAACATAGTTAGCGAGTTAGCTGATGCTAGCACCAGGAACGTCACTGAATGAATTTGGATCATGTGTTCCCCGAGACAAAAGCAGTAAAAACAATGCCAAACTGTTTATGTAATAAAACTATTCAAAACACACAGTACAGTTGCATCCTCAAGGAGCTAACAGCTAGCACGCAGCGCTAACATAAGCAGAAAGCATGATGCTAGCTACTGATAGCAAAACAACAGCCAGGACTTCTAAATCTTTAGATTGAAGGTAAATATTTAGTCTGCTAACTGACAAAGTAAATATTTAGCTCCAAACTAAATATTTGGTTGGTAAAACTAATTAAATATGTAGTTTGAAGCTAAATATTTAGTTCCCTAACTAAGTATTTAGGCTGAAGCTGAATATTTAGTTTACTAACTAAATATTTAGTTTAGAGTTAAATATTTACTTTGCTAACTAACTAAATATTTAGGTTGGAGCCAATTATTGACTTTGCTAACTAGGAAAGTAAATATTCAGCTACAAACTAAATATTTAGTTAGTTAAACTGACTAAATATTTAGTTTGAAGCTAAATATTTAGCCTATGACCCAAGCTAAATATTTAGATTGGAGCAAAATATTTAATTTGCTCATTAGCTCACTATTTAGTTTAGAGGTAAATATTTACTTTGCTAACTATTTAGTTTGAAGCTAAATATTTAGATTCCTAACTAAATATTTAAATTGAAGCTGAATATTTACCTTGCTAAAAAGCAAAGTAAATATTTAGCTCCATATTTAGCTTTGAAGCTAAATATTTAGTTAGCAAACTAAATATTTAGTTTACTAACTAAATACTCTTAGTAAATATTTAGCAAGAAACTGTGATATTAATAAATGAAAGAAAAACACGATGAAAAGACAACTTTGAAAAATAACCTCCCTTTTTTCCCTTTTATGACAGAAATAACCCAAATTATTGCTGCTAATTTTTGCCTGTGACAAACTGCACCCCATAAATTACTGCCTCATACTGACAGCTGGAGTTGTCTTTAAGAAATGTGATGCAGCACTCACTCATCACACATCGTTTTTATTTTTATTTTATTTTATTTTATTTTTAGCAATTTTACACCCATAAAATCCTCAATTATTTAACTGATTCCTGCACGATGCGCCTGCTCTGCCTGTTTTCACCAGCAGAGGGGGTAGTTGCGGCTTTTATCACAACTTGGAGGCTCATCTTCGCTGTCCTCCGGTCCTCGTTGGGCAGCAGGGATACGTCGCTTCCCCCGAGCAGGTCTGGGAATGCCGTTTGGCTCCTGGAGTAAATATGAAAATAAAGATGGACGCAGGAAAGCCCCTAATTCGTCTGTCACTCCAAACTAACGCTTCAGCCCCGGCATCAAATCCCATCCCAGCCCTCGGTATTTTCTCTTCCCCCCCCCACCCTGTCAGAGCTGGTCATGAGTGTCAGATTTAATCTGGTGCTGGGGTCGAGCGGTGCCCGGGGTGCTGGGAGAAACCCATCATTTTCAGTGTGTGTGTGTGTGTGTGTGTGTGTGTGTGTGTGTGTGTGTGTGTGTGTGTGTGTGTGTGATGGATTCAACAGATAGAGGAAAGGATTGGGCCTCTGAAAAGGAAACAGCCTGACAAATTCAATAAAACACATCTGAGGAGCGCCTGCTGAACGTTCTGCTTCACTTTGCCTCTCAGAATAAATATGAGTTGGTCTGAACGCGCTGCGCGGGGCGTTGCTGTTGTGTATAATTGTCTCATTTTTTTCTGGACGGGCCCTTTGCTTCCGTTGTTTGGCCGAGTGAATCCAATTACAGGTGTCGCCATCACTCATGGTGGTGGATGGAGCGGATGATGCGGGGATCGGGACGATTGATTGGCTCTTATGGAGGGCGATCGCATTGATTATCCATGAAATGTGCCAAGCTGCAGTTTCCATCGCTCAGCTCCAAATGAGAGGGAAGGTTGAGCCGAGCTGGGGGGGGGAGGATGAAGGAGGGAGGGGGGGATCAAAGATGGCCGTCTTTCCTGGAGGGAGAGAAAAACATTGTTTTATAGGGAATGAGAGAATTCATGTTGGCTTTAAGAGAGAAGTTTGATTGGTTCAGGTTGAGAGGCTGCATCCATCCGTTCATCCATCCATTCATCCATCTGTTCATCCATCCATCTGTTCATCCAACCATCCATCCATCCATTCATCCATTTATCCATCTGTTCATCCAACCATCCATTCATCCATCCATCCATCCATTCATCCATCTGTTCATCCATCCATCTGTTCATCCAACCATCCATCCATCCGTTCATTCAACCATCCATCCATCTGTTCATCCATCTATCTGTTCATCCAACCATCCATCCATCCGTTCATTCAACCATCCATCCAACCATCCATCTGTTCATCCATCCATCCATTCATCCATCTGTTCATCCATCCATCTGTTCATCCAACCATCCATCCATCTGTTCATCTAACCATCCATCCATCTGTTCGTCCATCTATTCAACCATTCATTTTAACTTCATATTATTCATTATAGTCATAATTTCAGTATTGATTTTAAAGCCTGCTATTAGCATGTTTCCATTGTACATGATGCTCTGATCAGCAATATTCACTGCACACCTACCTGGAAACTCGGCTGCCTTGCTGCCTCCTCTGACCGCTCCTTTCCGTTGTGTTCTTCTTATTTTCTTCCAGGGTATTTATGAAACTTTTGGGTTTTTTTGCTCAGTAGTTTTGCCTCTAAGTTAACTATGAGCAAAAAGATTATTAGAATATTAAAAGTATGATAAGCACCAGCCCAGGATGTGAAACTTAACAGATTAAAAACAATTAAACACAGAGGTTCTCGGAAAATATGTCATTTTTAAGCTGGATGACAGAAGAAAACACTAAAAACCTCAAACCGAAACCAGTAAACCGAACTGGAGGAACAATAAGCAAAGGACCATCTGTTGACAGAAGGTCAGAAGTGTGAACCGAGCAGAATCACAACAGTGTGAGGCCATTTTCCCGCTGCTGGAGGGTCGGCGTTAAGCGTCGGGGTTAGAGGTGAACAACACTCGTCTAATCAACGGGCAGAAACGCTCATAAACTCAATAAACAGAGCAAAACGATGCCTCACGGGGAGTTAATGCGATAATTACCAACTCATTTAATCTGTCCAACCGTTTTAAAACATTTACCTTCGCTCACTAATCAGTGTTTCCAACTATACTCACGTTTTACGTTCTAAGAAATTCATCGCTACGATGGTCCCGAGAGTTCGTAGATCACCAGGCCAATCCTCGTGTCATTTTCTGCACCAATGATTGGAAAAATGTGCAAAAAACACAAAAGCTCAGCACGCTAGCTTCAATATCGAGCTTTAGCAACTCAGTGAAACTCACAGTACAATCATTGTACCTGGTTTTAATATAGCACTTCTACTTTCATATCAACCTCCTGAAGTTCCCATGAAAACCTTCCAGGATGCTTGGAGACTTCTTTTAGCATCCTGCGGCCTGCTCTCGGGTAAGAGTTGACATGTTGTCGACATTTAAACCTCTGAGCCTCAGACACACAGCTGTCGCACCATCCTGTCAGGGCGCAGAGTCTTCAGACGTTACCGGCCTGGAAACGAGGCTCGGGGTGCTGACCTGACCTCTCCTCCATCCGAGCAGGTCTTCAAGAACTTTAAACTGACTCCTTTTCTTCTCCCCGCATCTAAATATATTCATTAACTTTTTAATTATTTGGTTCCTACAGATCATTTCATGTCCTTAAAGATTATTTCTCCCATGTTTCAGTGCATAAAAACCTCATTTCCAGGCAGAAAAGAAAAGCCCTTGTGGATTTAAAATTAATTAAAATAATACTTTTTACACCGTCTGGATAATACCAGAAGCTTCAATTTATTTCTCTTTCATATTTTTCATTCAAAGGTTTCATCTTCTCCACCTGCAAGCTCCCCGCCCCGTCCTAACACGCGTAAACCACCTTGAACTGTTGATAATCAATGTTCAGCCATAAAAACCCGTCTGAGCCGCCGGTGTCTTATTTATGAAACTCAATATGCGAGCGGGGCGAGTGGACGGCGCGCCTCCGGGGTATCAGTAATCGTCTGGAATAACTTCCAATTAATGAAGCAGATGGTATTTTCACAGCAACACCTGGGATGTCCAGGCACTCAGGAGGCAGGAATTAATTCCACTTAGAGTGAAATTTCAAAAAGCTGCATCACGGTCGCTTCTTCTCCCCCCACTGAGCTGTAATAAATCCCCTACTGGACCGAACAGAACCCCTTTCTCTTGTTTCCGAAAGCTTTTGGTTTCCCTGCAACCCCGCTCAAAGACGCGGCTGTCTGGGAGAGAAACAGGAAGAAACGTCCCGCTCCGTGTGTAGGTCCATTTATAACGTAACACGGACTCCTGCGGTGCAGAGCCGAGGCTCGGGTGAAACCTTGTTAGCAAGGAAAACACTGGAACATGACGGGATTAACCAGGAATGTGAGGAAGGCCTCAAACTGAGCTCCAGTTACTAAATTCTGACCTGAAAAACAATAAATAATTATGCCTAAAACGAGACCCGCTGATCGGTGCTCGGGTCGTAAAGTTGGACCTGTTGGGAAATGAGACGCGCGGAGTGAAACTCACCCTCCTCTGGGTCACGACTCGCCATCTGACGGACACTTTCGAGGTGAAGTGGGAAGTTTTTTCACACAAACACCAACCAAGGTTTCTGGGTTTCATTTCACCTGCTTGTCGGAAGCGGTGCAACGAAAGCGCGTCAGGCTGAGGAGCCGAAGGCGGCAGCAGCAGCAGTAAGGTGTTCCAGGTCACCGATGTCCCTGGAGGACCAACAACGAGCCGCAGGAGAGAGGAGAGAAGAAGACACGCTCTGCTGGATCCATCCGTTCATCCATCCGTCTGTCTGTTCATCCACCCATCCAACCAACCATCCGTCCATCCATCTGTCCCTCCGTCCATCCATCCATCCGTTCATCCATCCATCCGTTTGTCCATCCATCCATCCATCGGTTTATCCATCCATCTGTCCCTCCATCTGTCCGTCCGTCCATCCAACCGTCCATCCATCCATCCATTCGTCCACCCATCCAACCGTCCATCCATCCATCCATCGGTTTATCCATCCATCCCTCCATCTGTCCGTCCGTCCGTCCATCCAACCGTCCATCCATCCATTCATTCGTCCACCCATCCAACTGTCCATTCATCCATCCATCCGTTCATCCATCCATCCATCCGTTCATCCATCCATCCATCCGTTTGTCCATCCATCCACCCATCCGTCCATCCATCTGTCCGTCCGTCCATCCAACCGTTCATCCATCCATCTGTCTGTTCATCCATCCGTCCATCCATCAATCCATCCATCCATTCATTGGTTTATCCATCCATCCATCGGTTTATCCATCCATCTGTCCGTCCATCCAACCGTCCATCCATCCATCCGTCCCTCCATTCATCCATCCATCCGTCTGTTCATCCATCCGTCCATCCATCCAACCGTCCATCCATCCATCCGTTCATCGGTTTATCCATCCATCCATCCAACCGTCCATCCATCCATCCATTCATTGGTTTATCCATCCATCCATCCATCCATCCATCCATCCATCTGACCATCCATCCATCCATTCAATCGTGGTAAGAACTTCCTCCCTGCTTTCTCTGGACCAGCAGCTTCTCCCAGAGTCCAACATGGATTCTGGAGGGGTTCCCAGCGGTTCTGATGAACGTTTTTCTCCGTGAGCAGCAGAAAAAACCATGAAGAGCAGATGGGGGGAGCTCCAGCTGCTTGAGCCACAATATGACCCCAACAACCCACAAACCATGAGAGATGCTCCCATGGAGGCAACTGAAGACCAGGACGATGATCCTGTGAAACTGGTTTGTTTTGTTTTGCATAAACTGGTATAAAGTTTCCACTGAACTGGTCCAGCACATATACCAGGGCTCTCAGGGCGCCCGTTGGCTGCCAGCACAGCTCGCTAGGCTAATGACCAATGATGGCCCATTTTTAATGACTCAACCAACCGAGGTTCATGTCTGAACGCTGCGTTTCTGTCCAACATCACCTTGTTTAATATTTTCACGATAAGACTGCTTGAAGGCTCTGTTTTTACTGCAGTAACTGATTTAACAAAACTCATTCAGAATTGCACAAAACAAAGCCACGAGTGAAACAAAGAGAAAAGTGATTTGGACTCCCTTTGTGATAAACATTTCTCTTTAATAAAGTCATTCAACAAAATTAAATTATTTTCCTCCCAGAAGCCAAATAGATTACATTTTCAAAGATGCTAACAGCGTAATGTGAGATATTTTACATGCAAATCACAGCAGATATCTACAACAAACACCAACGCTGGAAATTGATCATGCTTCATCACAAAGAAAAATGAGAAAGTGATTTGAAATAATGGAACTTGGCATGTTTTGTCTGTTTGCAGTGACACAGGGTTTTTATTTTTGCAGCATGATGGGCACGCTGCGATGAGCTGTCTTTGATGATCAAAACGCAAATCAGGGCTCGTTATGCTCGCTGATGATCAGCCATCGCTTTCTGTTTCATGCTTGTGATGAGCAGGCAGCCGGAGAGCATCTCTCCGAGAACTTCCCGAAGTTTCCATATGGGAAGACCTCTCTGCCTTCACTCTCTGGTGTAATTAGTAGCTTCTCCTGTCAAGAATGAGGCTCCTGTTTATCTTTGTCGCAGCTTGGCCATTAAACCGTCGTTAGCCGGCGAAATGCTGCAGGAGTTTGCTCCCTTTGCTGAGTTACGACCGAACATCGGGCTCGTCTGACCGTCCTGTAATTGATGGCTCCGGATAAGCTCAGGCTGATCCATAAGGAACACTTCTGAGGTTAATGCAAACTAAAGAAATAGGAGCGGTGGCGAGTCACAGGAGGACTCTGAGAGTCTGTCCACATGAAAGCAAGAAGAAGCCATCCATAAATCCTCGCTGCTCATCTGCTCTGAATGTGGAGCGCTACTTTTTAGGATCTAATAAGAGCGAAACTATGAGGCAGCCGTCCTGGGGCCATTTTATGTTTGCCTCTTTTCATTATTCATCATTCGGCATCTAAGGCTCAGTCAGACTCTAGCGGGAGCGTAAATCTATAGATGGGCACGGAGGTTATTTGAGCCTAATGCTAACTTTGGTACGGTGACTTGCTCGCAATTTTAAGACTAACATGCTGAGGTTTACGGGGTGCTACTTGGAAAGTTACGCAGTCAAACATTAACAGCAATAATCCGTTATTTAACCTGTTCTAAGAGAAAAAAAAGTCATATTTTCACAATGTTATTAATTCATTTCTAAATTTTACAGTTCCAAACTAAAGATTTAGTTTAGAGCTAGAGAATTAGCTTGCTAGCTTCATTTAGCTTTCAAATAAAATATTCACTTTGGAACGAAATATTTCACTTGTAACTAAATACTTAGTTTGAAGCTAGCTTGCTAAGTAAATATTTAGTTTGAAGCTAGCTTGCTATCAAAATACTGAGCCTGGAGCTAAATTTTTAGCTTACTAAGTAAATAGCTTGTAGCTTGATTAGTAACTAAATATTTGGCTTAAAGTAAAATATTTAGCTTGTGGGGCGTCGCATGGCGTAGCGGGTAGAGCGGGCGCCCTGCATGCGGAGGCTATAGGCCTCATCATGGTTGTCCCAAGTTTGACTCCCAACCTTGGAACCTTTGCCACATATCATCTCCCCCTTCTCTGCACCTTTACTGTCTACATACGGTCACAAGAATTGAAAAAAATGGCCACTTCCGCCCAAAACAAACATTGAAAAAAAAAATAAATAAATAAAAAAAAATAAAATATATATATATATATATATATATATATATATATATATATATATATATATATATATATATATATATATACCTAGCAAGCTAGGTACTAGCTTGTACCTAGCTTGCTAACTAAATAGTGAATTTGAAGCTAGCTTGCTATCTACATACTGAGTCTGGAGCTAACTATTTTGCTTGCTAACTAAAAAGTTAGCTTGTAGCTAGCTTGCTAACGAAATATTTAGTTTGAAGTTAGCTTGTTAACTGAATATGGAGTTTGGAGCTCAATATTTTGCTTTGTAACTAAATATTTAGTTTGTAGCTAGCTTGCTAACAAAATATTTAGCTTAAAGCAAAAATATTTAGCTTGTAGCTTGATAACTAAATATTTACGTTGTAGCTGGCTAGCTACCTAAATATGAACCCCCATTTTTTTCTCTTCTGTTGACTGTGTAAGATTACAAATGGCACCCCCTCCCAGTGGTTTAGCAGTGCATACTGTTCAACATCTGATACAGCTGAGAAAAATCATAAAGTAGAAACTGATGGGAACATTTTTGTAACAGCAATAATAAAGAAATTGCTGCAGCTAAATAGCAGAAAACAACAGAATATTTTTTTATCTTACAAATAGAGCAATATACTTCAAGCAGAAAATTTGAATAATTCTTTAAAGAATTACTTTTAATACAGAATGTTAGGTTATGCTAGTAAGACATTGACACCCTCCGCAAGGAGGGGGACCCACTAAAGGTCACTTCTAAAGATGGTGGTTGTATACAGAGTGCTGTATCCAAGCATATTCATAGAAAGTTGAGTGGAGGGAAAACATTTGGCAGGGAAAGGTGGAGTAGCAACAGCAAAAAAGAGGATTGACAAGAAAATTCAGTCAAGAATTTTGGGGGAGCTTTCACCCGGAGTGAACCGAGGGTGGGGTCAGAACATCAAGAGCCATTACGCACAGATGGATCTGACTACGAGTATCTTACCAAGGCTGAGGAGACAAAGAACTGGACTGTGGTTTTGTGGTCCAAAGTCCTCATTTCAGATGAGAGTAAAGTCTGCATTTCCCCATGCTCCAAGCCCAGTGCCGTTCTGACTTTCTGTGTCTCCTTCCTGTTTTCTCAGCCCCCAGCAGACGGAGGCTCGCCCTGAGTCTGGTTCTTTTCGAGGTTTCTCCCTGGAGATAGGAAGTCGTTCCTCTCTATTGTTGCCAAATGCTCGCTAAGGGCTGCAACAAAGTTAACGACTCAAAGCAGACGGCTGGTTTGACTGGGTTGGCCTTTCACAGATAATTGATTGAGGTTCTGTTCTGTTACTTCTGTCTTCATGGGTGTACTTTCGGTTTATCTGACACTTAACGGCAGGAGTTGTCCACCTGTGTTCGGGCGTGGCCTTTAAGAGCCCGTGCGTCTCCCGCTGATCCTCTGAGATGGACCCTCAGCCAGAACCTGCTGGTGTTTCTCGTAAATACCTGGAAATGTGCATGAATCCTAAACGTCTTCCTGTTTTAATGTTTTACGATCCGTTTTACTGCCTCACTGCGCTGCAGCTCGGGTTGCTCTGCTGCGGCGAGCTTCCTGAACGGATGCATTACACCAACCAAACATACTGCAGCATGAGTTTGTGTAGCAGCAGCGTGTGTTAGCAACAGTTACATCCAAAGAAAAGCAAAGCAAGCATCAAAACATGCAAAGAAAAAAAAAACAAACAAAAAAAAAACAACGGCTGCTAAAGAGATGTTCAGAAGTGGAGAAGACATCAGGACATCCAGGAGTGTCCAGCAAGCTTCAGGGTGGTGTCTTGTTGCCACCTCTGAGCCTCTTCAACATGGCAGCAGGAGGGCAAAAAAGGATGTCTCTGCAGACCCCACACATCCTGGACATGAACTGTTTAGACTTTTACTTCCAGAGACTTCCCCCCCCGCCGTCTCTCTAATGAACACAACGTCTTACAGCCTGAGTAGTCGGGCACCATCACATCAAACCTTTCTTTGTCTATAAAAAGGGATAATTTGGCCGCAGATACATGTACATATTGTTCCCTTGTCCTTATTTTATCTCCTCTAAAGTTCATATATTTATGCTTGATGTCTGCCTGAAAACCGAAGCCAGATTCTTGGTTTGTGCACCACAATCTGGGCCAATAAAGCTGATTCTGGTTCTTTTCTCTGACGAATCCTTCCTTTCATTGATTGAGACGTGTGGAAAATCCCTAAAAGGAAAAGAATGTGGAGCGATCAGAACCAGAAGTTGGACTTTATTATCCCAGACAGAATTACAAAAGTAATGCAGAAAGCTAAACTGGGAAACATTTTCTGGTGTATTAGCTCTTCGGGACCCAATATCATGTCTTTGACGATTCTTCAGTTACTATAGAACAATGCAGGATGCACATTTAGCAATCATCAGCATGAAGAAACACCCAGATTTGAGTTTTTTGGCATGAATTCTCCTCGTACTGCTGGTTCACGCTTATAGGGGATAATTATCCATTTTTTCTGCAGACATAAATCAGTCCCAAGAGTCGTAATTTTCGTTCCACCAAGCAACAAAAGCAGTGAGGTTCATCCAAACACTCCTTCCTGCTCATTTTAGTGAATCAACTCGGTGTGATCTGGTGCTGCTCCTGGGTCAGAAATTTGATTTTAGTTGAAAGTGTGTGGGGGGGGAGGCATCAATATATTGACGTTCCCCACATTTAAAATGGGTCAAATAAAGGTTTTCATTGAGGTGGTTGGATGCACTAATGGTGACCTGACAAGGCAGTGATTAGCTGTGAAGTGAGCCCCAGAGAAGGCACCTTACTAGCTAAGTGTAAATTTAACCCTCGGTATGAATCCAGATGTTCTGTTTCTGGCCTCAAAATTTCTTTAAAGAACATTAGAGAAGAACCAGCATCATGAAGACCCAGGAACGCTGCACTCAGAGCTTATGGGAAGATGGATGGAGTTAAAATTCAGGGAAAGTCTGGAAGAAAACCTGTTAGAAGCTGCAGAAGAACCTGGTTTACGGCCTAGTCAAAGCCCTCACCAGAAACTGCTTGGGAATCTGTGGAAATACTTCAGAATTGAATTTACAGATGCTCTCCACTCAATCTGACTGAGACTGAGATATTTTGCAAAGAAGAATTGGCAGAAACATCCAGAGGATGACATTTAACCCAAAACGCCTGGAGCTGCAGAGCACTGACCCAAATGGGCTGAATCCAAAAACTCTTGAAAACCATGTCACATTTCCCTCCTCTACTGCATGGAGTCACAGGAAAATACAAAATGTAAACAAATTCAGTCTGATGAATACTTTTGCAAGGACTGTAGCTGATAGTTCGAGCTATTTTAGGCTGGTTTAGTCATTTCATTTTTTATTTTGTGGCATTTCACTGCAAAAACGCAGAATCTCACCAAGTATTTCTGGTTTAGTTTCTGGTGCAAATATCTTGAAAACACTTGAAATCAGACAAAACTAACTTACAAGTAACTTTTCAGCAGATATAACTAGAACTTTTTAATCAATATTTAGGAATTATTGACTTAAAACAAGCTCCTGTATCTGCTGAAAAGTTACTTGTAAGTTAGTTTTGTCTTATTTCACGTTTTCAAGATATTTGCTCCAGAAACTCGAGCTGAAAGACTTGGTGAGATTCTGCGTTTTTGAAGAGCTTAAGGTGAAAATGATCTTAAACTCCCCCTAATCTACGTCTTAACTGGGTTCTGAAGAGCCAGGCAAATGATCCAGCTAGCCAAATCATTGTTCACTGGTTCTTGAAAGCAGCTTGAGTCTGATAATTAAAAACCGGTGCCAACAGAGCAGGAGAAGGCCTAAAACGATTCTCAGGTAGCATTTTTCCCCTCGGTTAGTGACTCAATAAAGGAAAGACGATGAACCCAAACATTTGAGGTCAGTTTAGGGTCTGGAAGATAAAACTGTCTGCAGAAATGCTGGGAAGGCAAATAAAACCTCCTGTTTAACTGTAAAAACACCTGCAGGAAGATTCTGCGGCTGCACCTGTGCAAATATCAGCTTCACAGAAGAGCAACAAGAAGGAAGCGTTCCTTTTTGACCTCGCCAGCAGAATGAACTGACTGGGTGTTTGTCGATCTTCTCATTTGCAAACATTAAACCAAATCCCGCAGGACAAGCAAGCCCACAACACAGCGTCCTGCAGACTCTCAGCTTGTGTTCGGACATTCTTCTGCGTTGTGAGCTCGCTCTGCCCTTTCTGTCTGACATTCCTCGTCTTAATTACCGCCAGTGTTTTTATTGCTGGGCTAATTAGCATAGCTTTACAGTGACACCTGGGTCTGTTTCCCATGCTGTCCTACAGCACCAGGCAGTCTGCTGTGCTGCTCGACAGTATGGTTGCTGTCAGACGTTCACATGGTGGAATGGATGGGAAGCAGCGATCCATTTGTCAACTGGTACCATTAAGCAGCCGCTGTTCCCAGTGTCCCAGACTGCTCGATGCCCCACACTCATGAAAAAAGTTATGAAATCTCCTAAAATATTTGATTCTTTATTAATAAATGTTCACATTATTGATGTCTAATATTTTTCTTGCTTATTTCAGAGAAATAATGTGATTTAAATTGGACTAAAAACACAGAAATTAATTCAATTCAATTCAGTTTATTTATATGCCGGCAATTCACAACAAATGTCGTCTCGAGGCGCTTTGCAAAAATAAATCAATCATGCATACATTCCAATTGATCCAATTCAGTTGCCAGTTCAGCAGCTCAGTTAATCATTTAAAGTAGTTTAAAAAGTTTCTGAGGAAACCCAGCAGAGCATCGAGTCGTTGACTTGCAGCGTTCACTCCTCCTGACCAGCAGGGAGCGTTGTGTTGTTGACTTTACAGCAATCCCTCATACCGAGCATGCATGTGGTGACAGTGGAGAGGAAAACCTCCCCTTTAACAGGAAGAAACCTCCAGCAGAACCAGAACCTGGCTCAGTACAAGCGGCCATCTGCCACGACCGACTGGAGGTTTGAGAAGACGGAGCAGAACGCAGAAGAAGACACAGAAGAACTGATGTCGGATTATTTTCGATGTTCATGAAAGTAAAAAGTTAACAGCAGGAGAAGGAGAACGATTAGTTGATGGCAGCATCATCTCAGCTGAAGCGCTCCTCCAGGAAGGGAGGCCAAACAGAACGCCAGACCAGGTGTACCTTCTATGGAGAGGAAATAACTGAGAGAAATCAAAAGTTAACAGTTGAAATAACAGCAAATAATGCTAATTGGAGAGTAGCAGGAGAAGAAAGTGAAAAAACATGGTCAGTTTGTCCTCCAGTAGCCTATGGCAGCATAGCTACAGAGATAGCTCAGGATAACCTAAGGCAGTCTAACTACCAGCTTTACCAAAAGGAAAGTTTTAAGCCTGGTCTAGAAAGTAGACGGGGTGTCTGCCTCACGGACTAAAACTGGGAGCTGGTTCTGCAGGAGAGGAGCCTGATAACTAAAGGATCTGCCTCCCAGTCTACTTCTAGAACCTCCAGAAACCAGCAGTAAATCTGCAGTCTGAGAGCAATATAAACATTTCCAGTCATCAAGTACAAGAGATCAACAAAAATTTTGTTTGTTTAAACTGAGGAATAAGTTAGGACACGCTACCTTCTAGTGTTTAACACCTTTGGTTGCACCAGCTGAGCATCATTTAAACACCACATCCTACCAGAGTATTGTTTAATGTAAGTTAATTGAATTCAAAAATATTTATCCCAAAGGGAAATTAAATGTTATCGTAACTTGTATTGTGCACGTATCTTTAAAAGAGTTGTTATGGATGGAAGGATTTCCAGTAGAAGTCAGTTTTAAACGAATCTGAACAGGCCTCTGACTGAAGGCTGTTGCTATAGGACAGTCTCATGATGCTAACAGCTCAATATCTGGGCAGCAAAGATGATATTCCAAAGTAATATTCCTGGATGGCTTCATCAGTTCTTGGGAAGCACTGCTAATCCTCCTCCTTTGCTTTTGCTGCTGCTCTTTAAATCTCTGTCTGGTCATTTGGTTAGAAAGCCGGGCAGAAAGACGTTATGATGGATGGAAGAGATGGTTTGAACTTCCTCCTTCTCTCTCTCCTTTTAAACTCCTCTAGGATTTGGGATCATATCTAAGGTACTATTTGAGCTTTTGAAATCGAATCAGCTGCTCCCAATTGTAAAAACAACACCTTATCGCCATGGTTACGCATCATAGCTAGTGTCGGAAAGAGCAAAAGTGAAAGCCAAATCCTTCCAGCTGCACAGCATCCAAAACCAGAGGGAATAATTGTCCAGAACTGATGCTCCGTGGCGACAAATCTGCAGCAACTGCGTGGGACTGTGACGTTAACATAAAGTAAAATCTCTCGGAAGTGTTCCTGAATGTAAGATTTAGGGCAGTTCTGAAGGTAAAACGAGGGTCCAAGCCTCTATTTGCACATTTTATAGCAGCAACTATGTTCATGCCCAAGGCAGCCTTGTTGAATTTGAAAGTTGGTAACATCGTAATGGAGGTTCCTGTTGATTCTGGACTAGAAATTGCAATTTTTAACTTCAAATTTACCATATCGAAATGAGTCAACTGTGTTTTTTTTCGGTCTGCCAAACTTCTCCGACTCCAAATCTGAGGAGATCTGCTGTCATCAGGGGGAAAGCAAAGAGCTAGGAGTTTTATTTGTTGGAGCTGATACCCTCCTCTCTATGGAAATCTTTCAAAGACAACCAACCATGGACATAATCACTGAATACCAGTCATGAAAGAACAAGAAAGACCCCAGACTAGGATTTGAACCCAAGACCTTCTTCCTGCAAGGCAATAGTGCTACAAACTGCACCACCATGCATCATAGCAGTAGCTATGTTGGATTTTTCAGTCATAATGAGTCATAATGATATCATCTTAGGATGTTTTCTCACCTGATAGTCCGGTAGACTCGGTTCGATTGGGGACCAAAGTTGCAGCATTTGTTACATTTTCAGCTGCTGCGGTTCTCTTTCACGCTGCTCTGAGTCAAATAAACCAAACTCTTTGAGGAACCAGTTCCCCTCCTCGCCTGTGGGGGCGCTGCACCAAGAACCGCTGAAGGAAATGACATGAGAACCTCTGAAGAAGACGCTGAGCGCAACTTCCATCTTCACGAAATGTAAATAAAAATGAAGCGGCGTCAGATTTTAGCGGTTGGAGGATTTCTGTTTTATTGTTGGCAAAATACCACGAGCCATTTCTCCCGCTAGCGCTAGCCTCACACATTTGTTTTGGTTGTATTTACCCAGAATGCCCTGCGATATAGTCCACTTCCTGCTATTGGAGCGGTCTCCGGTTTGCTTGGCGTTCACTTTGACATTCAAACCAAACCAGAGTTCACTTCAACCGAACCGAGACCGAGGTTTGTCAACGGACCAGAGTTCGATTACGTGTTGACACCTCCCCAAACGAACCGGACTTTCTAGGCAGACGGACTGGAGTTGGATTAAAGCGGACTAAACGGGGCTGGTGGAAATGGACCCTTATAGTACAAACAGCCATGGCTGCTGATAATTGCAATAGCTTCACCCAGTCAGGACTATTAACTGAGCATGGCTGTTTATGATGAGGGACTCTGCTACTCCTTACATGGTGTTAAATTGTCATGTGAACTTCTGGTCTTTGGGAAAGGAAATGTTAAGAGTGCACGACATTAAATGGCATTAGGAATAATCTCTGCTTGGTCTGGACATTAAATCAGATGAGATGTTGGGTTTGCAGATGTTTTCAATAACTTTATCCTCAGACATCTGGAATGTTCTGGAAATGCTAAGATGTGCAGTCACTGTTGACTCATTTGACTGTCTGGGGACATGGACACTTTTAAAAAAATCTAATGAAAGTAGATTTAATAACCAAATAAAGCATTTTAGTCATCTATTTAATCTACAGATGAGTTGGAGTCTGCAGTGGTGGCAGAAAGTTTCCGGCTGCTGGTTCCTGCAGAGTGCTCAGCCGCTCCTGGTCAATAATAATTCAACCTCACAGTGGAGTGAAAGGGAATATTTGTTTTGGGTTTCAATGTGTGGAGAGAAAAGCAGTCGTGTGTTAAGAAAAACAGCAGAGAATGTCAAAAGCCTGCAGTAACACATGGACCCACTACACTTGATGAGAGGACCATGGTATGTTGGAAAGAACAGAGAGAAACCACGTGCTTTCAGGCCTCTGAAAGATTCCTAGCATGTAGCTAAAGTCAAAGTTCAAACTAGTGCTTCCCTGTGCTGAACAGACATGACAACCCTCTGTATTATTCAAGGTACTGTCATCCAGATGTCGCATGTACCAAGGTAAGGAAGGAAATTAAAACACAGGGGGTCCAAAACTTTCTCAGTAGATTCCAGTTCATTTAGTGCTTTAGCAGTTTTGCTAACTTTGAAAACATGTAGCGCACTTAGCTTCCCTTAAAACAATTTTTACTGGGTGTTTTGTAAACTTTCAGTAAAATAAAGTTTGACACCTGAGTTGAAGTTTTGGTTATTTACTGTTAAGAATTATTTAAGTAATTAAACATTGATATTCATGCTCTTATTTTGAAATGGGGGAAGACTGTTTTACGCAGCAGTTTCGTTTCCTTTCCTCATGTTTTCTCTCTTCCCCCCCAAATAACTATTTCAAACAAGAAACATACAGGAACAAAATAAAATGCGGATAGTTGAGAACAAGATATGAACATAAATACAATATCTAACAGCAGTATATAACATATAAATTATTGTCAAAATTGAATTGGTGCTCGAGGGTTGTAGTCTTTCAAAGGCAGATATAATTTGAATTGAAGTTAGCGCTTTAGCATTAGCTTCTCTTAAATAGCATGTTTGTGTAGAGCTTTAACGTTAGCGTAACTAATGTTTATGATTAGCGCTACTAACTCTTTAGTTAGCGGTGCCCACCAGTGCTCATTGTTTAAAGCCAGAGCTGAACTTCAAACAAGGATCTGACTAGAAATGCCATTAAACCAAGGATTTTGTATAACAGGAGTGCTAAAGACCTGCTACAGAGACGTGAGAGTAGAAACTAGAACTTGTAGTATGGGCAAAGCAAAACTAACATCTTCTAAACTCTTTTATATTGTTGTGTGGGAATTTTTTGCCCCATCTTCTTGCTGCTACATTTGAAAATATTGTCCTGAAGACCAAGTTTGGGTTAAGCTCCTGCCATGGGACTGATAGCTACAAATTAAACTCTAGAATACTTTATCTTCAGTAACATCTGAAAACAATTGCTTATGCAATCTCAGAGTCCCACGACAAGATTTCAGTTAGTTTGAGGTCTTAACTTTGACTATGTCATTGCGACAGTCATTTTGTTATCCGACTTGGTGAAGCTGGCGCTAATAGACCAGATGACCTTATCTAACACATAAGAGTTAATGGTTGACTCAATGGCTTCAAGATCTGTCCAGGGCATGTGACTGCAAAACAATCCCAAATCATCGGACATCTTTGGTCCCATCTGTCCGAACAATGTTGTCTCATTGAGGTTGAAGACATTTGTTTACGCACAGCTCTCTTAAGGTCCTGCAACAGAACCCAAGTCAGTTTGAGGTCTCAACTTTGACTGGGACATTGGAACGCCTCAATTCTTTTAAAGGGGCAGTAATATGTATTTTCCAGGCACATAGTGCCATTTTAAAGCATAATCCAATAAATATGTTACCTTCAGTTGTTACAAAAATGCTGCATATATCACATATGAATTAAAAGAAATTTGACTTTGTAATTTAACACCTTGAAATTGGTCCTCTGTCTCTTTAAGAAAGTTCTGCTCTTTCTGAAACTCCGCCTTAAAGAAGTAATCACAACATCTCTCCTATATTAATTCTTCAACAATGTTTTTATCAGTGTTGAACTGAGAAGTAGCTTGTATAATAAGCTCAGGAGATGCGCAGTTTCACCAGGTGTTTGCTAATTGCTGCCGCTAGTCTGAAGGAGCTGAGTGAGGAAGTTGCAGGGGAGGGGGACTCTGTGAGGTAGAATCTTAGAAACTGCAGCTCTGAGGAGGAGCTGTGCCTCGAAGGTGGAGCTGTATCCACCCAGGTGTTTTGCTCAGCTGAATGGTTGTCATGGGAGATTATGACAACCAAAGGATTTTTCAAGCATGCATGAAAGAATCAAGGCAACACTACAGGTATGTTTTTGATGAAGGAATAACATTATAACATGATGTAAAGCTCAAAAAAGTTGATTTTAGATCACACTACCCCTTTAATTTTCAGGCTTCTTGTGCAGAATTGCTGGAGTACTGGGGAACATTGTCATGTTTTATGATCCACTAGGTTTAGATGACAAAGCAGATCTTCCATTCAACTCTAGGATACTTTGGTGCAATAACTGAAAGGTACACAGGTTCTATGGGTGTAAAACAAGCCCAAATCATCACTCCTCCACCACTGTGCTGTGTACTAAAGATGTCAGTGTGTATTATGGTGAAACATCTCTACATTACTCTCATCTGACACTTCTTGGAAAGACGTTTTCTCCTTGGAAAACCTCCAAACAAGTCATACCCAGCAATTTCTTAACTTTCCTTTGATGAGCATTACTATTCAACATGCTAACTGAGGTAGATCCTAAGCTGAATCGCTATGCTTTTTGGCACAACTGTCTTACATATTGTCCCCCTGTTGCATGACAGACTTCAGAGAAGTTTAGTCAGGAAATGTCTTGAGAACCATTCCCAACAACAGTTACTACTCATATCATTTCTGTTGTCTTTTCTTCCAGACCGACATATTGCCAAGACTTTTATAGAGTTACTCACATCTGAAAGGCTAAAAGTAAGCAATCTTTGCTGTTTCATTGTTGATTTAAAAACTCACAAGCCAAAGTGATGATGACTAGATTATAAGTTCTTCCAGACACACATTACTGGTATTTCCAGTGAAGAAGGAAGGATATCAACATCATAACATCCAAATCTCACAGCGATAGATGGTTGAGTTTCATCCAACCAAGAAATAAATGCCAAAGATGGCGTTGGCGCTTTGTCAAGTCTAAGACACAACGAGATTTTAGCTGTTCTGAGTCAGCCGCTTAGAGTTTCCTCCACCAAATGTCCGGGGCCAGCCACAGGTCAAGCCTCTCTTTGTGATTTATGGTTTTCTTTATCAGGCATAAGGATCACTCTCACAATTAGCTGGAGACATGCTATCAGAGCCCAACTCTGTCTCAGGGCTGACCCTCACAGACACAGCTGCCTCTTAACAACAGCAAAATCAGGGTTTTTAGTTTTAATGGCCGGAAATCGAGGCTTCAAGCGCTCGTTTCGCCACCTCAGAAAAACGGCTTTACCTCGTCACTGCAGAGCAACGGCGGTGATTTCTGCAAGTGTCATGCTGCGCCCTTTGAGGTTTTTAGTGCCCCAGTAAATCGCCGTTCTTAGTACTTCCTTGCTGCTTTTAGGTTTCAGTGAAGGTGAATTTTTAAAGCTTGAGATAAATTATAGGTGCCATGAGTCAGGGTGAAATGTAAAGTGGCAATGTAGACAGGAAAAATGAGTGAAAATATGGCCTTACTTACTTTTAGAATTAAAATTCACCTCAAGGGAACGTTGCTAAAATTTCTCTTGAGGGTTAGACAGAACACCAACTTCAGAGAAAATTAAGGCAACCTTCTCTGAAGGTTGCAGATTTCATAACCTTTAGGTATTGTTTCTAAAGAAAAGAAAAAGCAATCACAAAGTGAGTGCTGCAAGAAACAGTCAGGTAACATTTCCCTAAAGATTGTTTAGGAAATGCAAACTTACTCTGATGCTGCTTATAGCTGAGTATTTCCTCCCTGGTGCTTTGTCATGGACCCATATGTGCACATTGGTTAAATAGCAGGGTTTTTTAATGAAAACTTACAGGAAACATTCACTGAAGGTTTACTGCAACACCAATGAATCATTTGCTAAACATTACAGGAAAGTTAGCTGAAAACTTAATGAAGAGTTTCCAAACACTTTGTTGACATAAAAACATAAAAGTTCGGTAAGTCTCTGGGGAATGTTGGCTAAAAATTACTGAAGTTAGCTCCAACCTGAACAACTTGACAAAATTCTGGAGGATGTAAAACACTGAGTGTTTGGTGAACACCCAGGAAACTTTCACTAAAGGTGACTAGAAAGCTATGTGCTTTCTTGTAGTAAGCGTTTTCAAAGCTCCAGGAAATGTGCTCTTAGCTGCTGCATTTAGCTAACGTTGTCCAAACACTTAGCAAAACAGTTTGGGTAAGTCCCCATGGTAATGTTTGCTAAAGGCTAGAAAATAGTTTTCAAAAGTGTTGACTTAAAACATATTTTAAAAAAGGTTAGGCAAGTGTCTGAGGAACGTTGGCTAAAGGTTACTGGAAAGTTAGTTGCTACCTTTAGCAAACATTGTCCAAACACTTAGCAAAACATTTTGGTTAAATACATGTCCAAGATTATGTTTGCTAAAAGCTACTGAAAAGCTAGCAAATCTTTAACAAGTGCTTAGTTGACCTAAAAAAAAAAAAAAAAAAAAAAGAAGAAGAAAGGGTAGGCGAGCTTCAAGGCAAAATTTTGCTACAGGCTACTGGAAAGTTAGCTAGAACATCAAGCAAACCATTTACGACAACTCAGTTGACATAAAAAAATGGTCAGGCAAACATCTCAAAAACTTGGCTAAAAGCTGCGAGACATTTACCTGCAATCTTGAGCCAACCTTTTCTAAATACTTAGTGGAGATAGAAAAGATGAAGATTTGGTAAAAATCCAGGAAGATGTTCAATAAAGTTTACTAGAAAGTTAGCACCTCCTTTAGCAAACCTTATACAAACACACTGTTGTCATAAAAAATTACAGTTCGGTGAGGTGAGCAGGGAACAGTGACAAAAAGTTACTGGAAAATTAATTATAACCTGTGGCGGACATTTTTTTAATTCTCATTGGATGTAAAAAAAATATTTTTTTAAAAATCATTGTTAGCTGAACAGAGGAAGACATTTATTAAGGTTACTACCAAGTTAGCTGCTACCTTTAGCTAACGTTGTCCAAACACCTTGGCTAAGGAGTGTAAAGTAACGTTTGCTAAAGGCTACTATAAGCTAGCTCAAATCATTAGAAAACATTTTATAAGCGCTTTGTTAACTTAAAAAATGAAGATTAGGCAAGCATCTCAGCAAACGTTTACTAAAAGCTAACAGAAAGTTAGCTAGGACATTTAGCAAACCTTTAACGAACTCTCTGTTGACATAAGAAATTAAAATCAGGTGAGTAGCTCGAAAATATTTGCAAAATCTTACTGAAAATGTAGTTATAACCTTTATGAAATGTTTCCTGGACACCTGCTAGATGTAAAAAGAAATGTAGGTAAATATAGGTCTAATTGCTAGTGGACATAAAAAAGATGAAGACCGGGTAAAAGTCCAGGAAAATGTTCACTACAAGTTACTGAAAAGTTAGCAGCTGCTACAGAAAACCTTGGATGAACACATGGTTGTTATGAAAAGAGAAGGTGAAAGTCTCAGTAAGAGTGGATAAAAGTTACTGGAAAGTTAGCTGCAAGATTTAATGAACATTTTCCAAAATGCTTAGTTTACATAAAGAATAAAAATCAGACAAATATTTGGGAAATGTTTGCTAAAAACTATTGACAATGTAGCAGCAAACTTTCGCAAAAACTTTCCTAACGCTTGGTGAACATTTTACAAAAAATAAAGTTGGTTAAATGTTCAGAAAATGTTCACTAAAAGTTACTAGAAAGTTATTTATGACCTTTAGCAAACCTTTTATAAAAGATGAGTTGAAATTAAAATATGAACGTTAACAAGAAAGTCTCCAAGAAGCATTGGCTAGCGGACATTAAAAAAGATAATTAAATAATCCTCATAAACATCTGGCTACTGTTTGCTAAGCGTTACTTGCTGCAACCTTATACAAAAGTAGAGCTAAAAATAAGTGTTACTTAAATGTCTTGTAAATGTTTGCTTAAAGTTACTAGAAAGCTAGCGCCAGCCTCAAGGGAATGCTTAGTTGATGCAAAAACAAGATGTTTGGGGAAATATCAGCTAAAACAAACCAGACAATTGGCTGCAACCTTCAGCAAACAGTCTCCGAAAACACGAGGTTTATTTCCAGGGATCTCTCCTCAGATTGTGCTTATTTTCAAATCAAATTGTTAGGAAACCCTCAAGAGAACTTCACAATGGACTCCAACTGGAGATCTCCAGCCACTGCTGAACAAACATTTAGTAAATGTTTATAGAAAGCTCCATGAAGAAGTTAACTAAAACAGTAAAGAAATGACTTGATTCAGAAGAACTGCAATAAATTCAAGCTGTTTCTGTTCATTTTTGCAGACAGAAGTTGAAAGATGTCTTGTGTGGGGTGGAATAGTTATTAGCTATAGGATGAGCACAGCCAGTCTCCATGCTGCATTTTTTACCTTCTGCTGCAGAAAACACTAATAACCCTCAGCACCAACCCTACTGAGTTTCGAAATAATTAACAATGATCATGTTGTTGCAGTGCAACGGCCTCCTGGAGTTCATGGAGCGCTTGCTTTGACATGACCCGAAAGATCCTGCAGCTACATGCCAGACAACATCGGATTATTTAGAGCAGTTTTTGCACAACAAGGGAAAGTAATTAGCATTACAAAGACGATTTTAATATTGTGGCAAATTCATGTCAATTATTTAATGAAAGGCAATCTCTCTTAGTCATAATTTAACAAAACGATGCCCTCATGTCAGACTGAATCCCCAACATCCAAGAAGAAAAGATTAATACAACAAAATAATGATTAAATACTAGAGTGCAGAAGCACTGCAGCTGAGACAAAGAGATGTTTCAATTCACAGTGCAAAGAATTTTAATCAGTGTTAAAAGCCTGATGGGAAAGCTAATGTTGAACAGCATCCCAGAGTCCTATAATAAGTTAGAAAACAGGTTTATAGCCTTCACTGTGAAGCATTTCATTGGCTTATCTGTGCAGAGATCGCCTTACAAAGATTCATTTCAGTTTCATCTTTCCTTTTAAATGCAACATGAGCTTGTTTTAATGTTCCTCGGTGAAAAATTGCAGTTGGCAGAGTTTATTTTCGATCCACAAAGAAAAATACACCGTCATGATGCGTTTAATTTAGTTAGAATGAAAACGAATCTGTTTAAAAGCCCTTTTTTTTTTTTTTTTTGTGCACTTCTCTCGATTAGCCAGTCATGTATTGTTTCGGCTGAGCTAATTAATATCCCCCCAGCCTCAGGGTCCCAGCATGCATCACAGCATGTTGCCCACACAGCCAGACGTCCTGGCAAATTGGGACTACACACTGCCACAAGTCGTGTCCACACAAACAAAAGCTTTTACTGGCGCACAGAGCCGCGGAGGACAGATGTTTACCCTGCGAGTCCTCTGCAGGTCTGCAGAAAACTGCAGACATCATCAAGCAGTGAAAGGCAGCTTGAAAACTTATTACTTAAAAGGTAATTTGTCAGATTCAGAGATCATGAATTCCAGGCATTTCTATGTGTTTTGTTGCCCTGTTTACCTTTTTAGCCTTCAGGAGCATGCTCATCCGCATGGCGTTGTGTTGTTGACTTTCCAGCAATCCCTCATACTGAGCATGCATGTAGAGACAGTGGAGAGAAAAAACTCCCCTTTAACAGGAAGAAACCTCCAGCAGAACCAGAACCTGGCTCAGTACAAGCGGCCATCTGCCACGACCGACTGGGGGTTTGAGAAGACGGAGCAGAACGCAGAAGAAGACACAGAAGAACTGATGTCGGATTATTTTCGATGTTCATGAAAGTAAAAAGTTAACAGCAGGAGAAGGAGAACGATTAGTTGATGGCAGCATCATCTCAGCTGAAGCGCTCCTCCAGGAAGGGAGGCCAAACAGAACGCCAGACCAGGTGTACCTTCTATGGAGAGAAAATAACTGAGAGAAAACAAAAAGTTAACAGTTGAAATAACAGCAAATAATGGAAATTGGAGAGTAGTAGGAGAAGAAAGTGAGAAAAAGTGGTCTGTTTGTCCTCCAGTAGCCTATGGCAGAATAGCTACAGAGAAAGATCAATAATAATATCGATATCGGACCAAATCTTCATATCGGTGCATCCCTTCTTACATGTTTTTATGGACAGATATTTGCAGTGGTGTAGTACTAACTAAAAAGTTAGTAACCCTAGAACATTAATCTTAAACATTAGTTCAACTAACACGCTATATCAACATGGCTTTTAGCAGAAGCTAATGCTAAAGTGCTAAATTCAGTCATATTAATACTAGGGCTGTCAACGTTAACACGTTAACGCGTTAATGTTACATAATGCACATTAATCGCATTACCTATTTTGACCTAAAACCCTCTCTCCTGCGGAGGGTTACTTCGTTCAAAGCAGTGCGTTACACGGTCTTGTGCTGCGTTCAACAATGCAGAGATGCAAACTCGAGTGAGGAGAGTCAGACTGGTGCACTCAGCAGCAAATCTTGCTTTAAAAAACACCGTGGTTGGAGCGGGCGCCCCGTATACAGAAGCTATAGGCCTCGATGCAGCTGCCCCGAGTTCAAATCCCGTCCTCGGTTCCTTTGCTGCATGTCTTCCTCCCTTCCTGTCAGATTCCTGTCAAATAAAGTCCACTGGTGGCAAAAAAATTCTTTGAAAAACAAAACAAAACACCGCAATGGACGTTTGGATAAAGCTAAGTTAGTATGTCGCGTACTCACTGCAGTGGTGAATTATCCTTCCGCCGAAGCACAACCAGTTTATAGCTAACATTTTTAAATTATGTTTGAAATAAAATGACTTCTTTTAAATCTGGAAAACTGAGATATTTGGTTTGAGACAATAAAACATTTACTTAAACTTTTTTTGAAAACATAAATTTCAGGCATAGTGATTAATCACAGCGCTGGAGCGTGATTAATCACGATTACTATTTTAAATTGATTAACAGCACTAATTATTACCCACCATGTGCCAATGACTCAACATGTGTTTCCACATGTATATCGCCCTCAGCAGGATCAAATTTGTTATTTCACACCGATCTGTACAGTTTGCGCGACAGAAAGTGATTCTTTGCTACTGCTGTTTATATTTTGGGTAGAGAATAAACGTCATTTGCTGCACTGCGTCACAGGTGGAGAACGTGAGGAGTATCTGTTTTGGGATTGTTGTTATACAAGAATATTCTGGAAGGATATGACAAAGTTTTTTCATCCTAAAAACTTGAAAATTACTTTAATAAATAAGTACGTTTTATTTGGAATGATAGAGTTTTGTCTTAGTGATACAGAATTTTTATATGTTAACGTTTCTATTATTTATGGTAAATATATTCACACCTCCAAACATCGGCAACAAAAAACTTAATTTCCAGATTTTATTATCTTCAATTATTTATAGGACTCTATATTGAGTCCTTACATTCAATTTTAAATACTAAAGCCATTGAAATTGTATTGGCCCTTGAAAGACCACAACCCTCGAACGCCAATTTAATTTTGACATTATAATTTACATGTTCTATAATGCCCCGAGATATTGTATTTATGTTTATATCTTGTTCTCTACTGTCCGTGTTTTATTTTGCTCCTGCATGTTTGTTGTTAAAAATAAAGTTATTAGGGGCAAAAAAGAAAGAAAGAACATGAGGAGAGGAAATGGAACTGTTGCATAAAACAGTCTTCCCCCACTTCAAAATAAGAGCATGAACATAAACGAGTAGCTACTTGATGAATTTTTAACAGTTGATCAATTTTACACAGATGTCAAACTTTATTCATCTGAAAGTTTACAAAACAGCCAAGTAAATTATCGCTTTAGAGTTTATCCTGAAAAATTAAGCTAGGGGAAGCTAAGATGCTAAATGTTTTCAAAGCTAGCTAAAGCGCTAAATGAAAAATTAGCTCCGCTATTAGTGGAAATGTGCCCACCACTGGATATTTGTGACATTTAAGCACACATTCTTTCATGCCATAGGACAAGGGGCTGAATTTATTAATTTTTGTCAAAAAAAAATGCTGCCAAATAGTTTAAAAGAATCAAAATTGGAGGAAAATATTATGATGAAATTGGGTGAGTGGGCTATCTCCATGTGCAACTTTAAAAGTAGCTTTTAACAGCCTTTCAGTGTTCTGCCAACAAAATGGATCGTTGGATTTTTAAATCTGCCAATGGTTGTACTTTAGTTTTGTTATTTTTCCCCAGAGCAATGCCTTCTGTTTAGAAGAGGAACTGCAGTGTCAGTGTTTACATTTAGCATTTTAAAGCCTATTGGAACGACTTAAAACTTTTGAGGTGCATCTAAATAATTAGAACATAAGAGTTAAGTTATTTCAGTAAGAAATTTGATAGTTCTGGTTCACAGTTGATAAAAACAACAAACTTCTGATTCTCTTTTAGTTGAGATTTAGGCCATGAAAGAACAATGACTGCGCCTTCAGGGAGGAAATGTGTCATTCAGACAGAAAAATAACCACTCCTTGTCATCATCTGGTCTTTCTCTTATTAGTCCTTTTTTCTTGATAGACCAGTTGAGCGGTTTACCATTTAACAAGCATTTTATTCTTTTCATCGCAGTAAAAATAAATGAAATAAAAATCCAAACAAATGTTAGTCTCAACACAAACAGAACAAACTCTGTGATCTAATGGTGGTTTAATGGCTGAGCTTGTAAAAACATGCAGACAGTGAGGTGGTTGGTGTTTGTTCTTTTTCATTAAATTTGCATTAGTTGGGACCTTCTAATTGCTAGCTATTGATTTCTAAAGACTAAACTGAACATACCTGGAGAAACATATTTCCTTGTGAGTCATGCATGCTTTGGGGTTGGTTGTCGACTTAAATATTATTGAAAATCTCTGCACAATGAATCATTGTGCAGAGATTTTCCACTTATAGTCCCGTTCTTTAGTGACATTCACAGACCCCCACCATTAGCCACTGGATATCTAAACAGCATGTAACTGAACTGCATTCACAAAAGGTTCAAATCCCCATGAAACCACACAGTCAATGTTTCCATTTAACATTAGCAGAAGATGTAATTCTATATGCTTGCCTGCAGAGTTTCATACCAGTAATATTAGCACAAGTTTGTTTATTTGTTCCCTGTGCAGATTGTGTTACCCAACAAAGCCGGAGCAAACTCTCCAGAAAGCATACAGAGCAACCAGAACACAGGAGAATAAACTAGGGCAGGGCGATATGGCTGAAAAACATATCAAGATATAAGGGTTCTTATCAGTCGGATTGATAATAATTGATTAGTTTTTGTTTTAAATATCTGAAATACTGCCAAACTGGTGACATGACCTTTCCTGTTTCATCCACAGTTTCATCTTGAGCTGTTCTACTCATTTTCTACTTTCACTTCACCCTGTTTTGTTTGATTTTTAAGCAGTTTTAAAGCACGGTGGCGAAACCTGAAACTGCTGCTGCGCTCGCAACTCAACAAGTTGTTGCTAGGTAACCAAAGAGTGAGTGAGTTATTCAGGGTTTCTGAAGTTTTCACCAACTAAAATTTAAGACGACTTTTTAAGACCACTATGAATGGAATTTAAGTCCTATATCTCCACAGAAATGTACTTACTTCATCCAGCAAACTGGCGATAAATTTGCACTTACCCATGACAGATGCTAAAAAGCTAGCTAACGAGCTAGTTAGCAAGGGTATGTTAGCGGTAGCCTCAACCACCTCGAGTCACAGAATGCGATGAAGATGTGAAGATGTCTGAGTGTGACTGAAACTTTTGCCTGACAGAAAAGTCCCGCGAGAAAAAACAAAACAAAACAGAATATACAAGAGGATGGAAGCATCACTACGGAAATTATTCGACAAATGTGTTTCCATCTTCCGTTTAGCACATTAACTCTTTTTCTGGAAAAGCCATAAACCATCTCAAGCGAGTGTAAAAAGTTTTTTTTTTTTTTTGCGAAATTGAGGAAGTTATATCAAATTTTGCCATTTCCATCAAGTCAAGTTTATTTGTATAGCACATTTCAGCAGCAAGGCAGTTCAAAGTGCTTCACATCATAAAAACATCAATCAAGTATACAGCAAATCATCAAACTCATCAAGCAAATACACATGAAAATTATCGCGCAAATATCAATGTATCAAAATCATTAGGATCATCAGGAAAATATCATCAAGTAAATATTAATCAGTGTTCCACTTACTACTAATCAAAGGCAGCTCCAAACAGGTGGGTTTTTAGCCTTGATTTAAAGGAACTCAGTGTTTCGGCAGTTTTGCAGTTTTCTGGGAGCTTGTTCCAGATTAGAGGAGCATAAAAACTGAAAGCTGCTTCTCCATGTTTGGTTCTGGTTCTGAGGATGCAGAGCAGACCAGAACCAGAAGACCTGAGTGGTCTGGAAGGTTGATACAACGACAACAGGTCTTAATGTATTTTGGTGCTAAGCTGTTCAGTGATTTATAAACTAACAGAAGTATTTTAAAGTCTATTCTCTGAGCTCCAGAGAGCCAGTGGAAGGACTTTAGAACTGGGGTGATGTGCTCTATCTTCCTGGTTTTAGTGAGAACACCAGCAGCAGCGTTCTGGATCAGCTGCAGCTGTCTGGTTGACTCTTTAGGCAGACCTGTAAAGAACCTGTTGCAGTAATCAATGCAACTAAAGATAAACTTATGGATGAGTTTCTCTAGATCTTGTTGGGACATTGGTCCTTTAATCCTGGAAACGTTCTTCAGATAGAAGGCTGATTTTGTAACTATCTTTATGTGTCTCTGAAGGTTCAGGTCTGAGTCCATCACTACACCCAGGTTTCAGGCCTGATCATTAGTTTCTAGCTGTAATAACTGAAGCTGAGCGCTGACTCTCGATTGTTTCCATTAATCTTTTCTTATGCGATATTTCAAAATCCACACAAAAAAAACATTCAGAGAAGGATTCAACATTACATTGTTCTGTGTAAATGTTGTAAGAGTGAGAGTGAAAAAGAAGGACATCCATGTGACTTCCTGTTGTAAGTGGGAGGGGCAAAGTAATGTCACCAAACGACCATGTAAATGTGTTGAGACACACAAACAGTTTGGTCCAGCTTTGACCTGTCTAACGCGCGTCTGCTACAGTTATTTGTACCAGTTTTGCCTTGTCGGAGGTCGTCTCGGCAGCGATGTGTTTGCGTTTACATGTTATTGTGAAGCTGCCCCGTCTGTGAGCTGGCCCCTGGGACTCCATGCTGTCACATTGCTGTGAAGTGTGTACTTCCACACAGAAACTGTTTGTGTTCCTGGGAGCCAGGTGGCCTCCAGGGGCCCCGGGCTGAGCGAACACCTGCCTGTGCAGCGCCTGCAGTCGCTGCTGTCCCATGTGCTTCAGCTTGTTGTTGTGTAACAGTTACTGTAACATGTCCACTGAGGGCTGCTTACTGCAGCTGCTGTGTTATTTCAGCTACGGACATTCATCAGCATGTGTTCATCATTTTGTTTTTAGGATTTTTATCTGACCAAATTCCATGTTTCATGATGAAGCTGCATTTTTTTTACTAGAAAAACATGAAAATAAGCAATTTATAATTTCTAAATACACAAACAAAACCAATCTACAGTTGTCGCTATGCTACAAATTAATGTCAACACTTTAATTAAAGCTCCAGTTTGTAACTTTTATGAAAAATATTGTTTTTACATATTTGTTAAAATCATCAATGTTGTGACAATATAATATAAGACGGATAATATGTGAAAAAAATCCAGCTCCTCTGCCTTCTCCCAGTGCTCCCAGTACTAACTGCAGAAATCCACCAGTCAGAAACAACCAATCAGAGCCAGGAGGCGGGTCTCAGCGCTGCCAATCACCCTCATGTACGCGCCGCTCACACACTCCTCCCCGCTCTCTGCTACTACAGCTGGTTCACCACAACGTAGCCTGCTGCTAATGCTAATGCTAGTTAGCATGGCCACCAGATAAACAGGTTTCCTGGAACGGTGAGTTGTTTCTCCACCATTAGCACATTTAGCTGCATGTACATGACGGTGATTGGCAGCGTTAAGCCCCTCCTCCTGGCTCTGATTGGTTGTTTTAGGTCGGGAGCGGCATATTTCTGTAGACGGCAACAGCAGCTCAGGGAGGAGGAGGAGGAGCTCCATCTTTTCACAGATTATCTGTCTCAGACCAAACTGTCACGACATGGAGACAGTTTTAACAAATATGGAAAAAACATAACACAGCTTTAAATCCAGCAACAACAATTTAACGACAGTCACTTTCTCCTAATTAAACACAAAATGCCCCTTTTAATGACTTTAATGAGTTCATGTCAGGCAACTATGATGGCCCTCCAGCATCTTCAAGGCATTTTTCTGAAACCAGGCCTTGGTGGACTTTAAGATTTTGAAGATCCAGTAACGCAACATCCTTCAGCTTCAGACAGCGAGACATTTTCTCCCAAGTTCTCCTGATTGAGTCCATCATTTCCTCCACATGCAGCGGGTTTCTTTTGAACAAAGGAAGCGAAGCTGTCCTGCAACATCACTGAGCCAATACCTTGTTCCACTGTTGGAATAACATGTCTTTATGATTAATTCTTTATCCTCCTGAGTTACTGCTGAGCAAAGTTTCAGCTTTTATTCATTGCTTCACAAAACAGAATCACAAAATGAATCAATCAGTCAGGATGGATGAACAGATGGATGGATGAACTGATGGATGGATGAACATATGGATGGATGGATACACTGAGAGGTTAGAAGGATGGATGGATGAATGGATGGATGAACAGATGGATGGACGGATGGATGAACAGATGGATGGACAGATGGATAAATGGATGGATGAATGGATGGATGAACAGATAGATGGATGGATGAACACATGGATGGATGGATGGATGGATGGATGGATGGATGAATGGATGGATGAACAGATGGATGGATGAACGGATGGATGAACAGATGGATGGATGAATGAACAGATGGATGGATGAATGAACAGATGGACGGATGGATGAACAGATGGATGTATGAACAGATGGATGGATGGACGGATGGATGAACAGATCAATGAAAAGATGGATGGACGGATGAACAGATGGATGAACAGATGGATGGACGGATGGACACACGGATGAACAGATGTTCTCTGCAGGAATCCTGTATGGAATCCGCTCCAGGTTTTCCCTCCCTCCAGGCCGTTCTCCAGCAGCCGGATGAAAACCCGGATTCACTGGACTCGGCTGCCTTTGGTCCGTCAGTAGATCCTCGCTCTATTTCAAGCCTCTCATTCAGCTCTGAGCCGTCCCTGAATATGTTCCATACTTCTAGCTCTGAGTAGACTCACAGATGGCCCACATAAAACTGAACAGGGCTCCATTATAGCAGCGGGCAGAGAATTGGCCGCCGTGCTATTGTGTGGTCTCTTTTATGGGAAAACGGGGGAGTTCAGTAATACAGCCTGTCCCTCGCCATCCACGCTCACGGCCAACAGGGTTTTCCCTGATGATTTCTGAAATGAGTTTGTCCTCGGGGTTTTCAAAGGTCGCCATTTCTACAGGAGGGTGGGGGTCCGAGTGTGATATTAACTCCCACAAACCAGAGGAAAAACGATCCATTTACCGCGGCCCATCGCTCCGTTCCAGCTGCTCGGGACCTCAGCTGAATTGGAGAGGACAGGAATGAAAGTTTGAGAAGGAAGATTTGGGAATTAAAGTGGAGATGTGTCTCCCCATGAGATCAAATTAACACAGGCCTCATGAGACGTTCTGAAGGCCAGAACGACAGGAAAATTAATCAGAAAAATGAGGAAGGATCGGGAATCAGAGGGTGTCAAATCTGGAAACTATTTAGCTGGGATTTTCGTCAGGGATATGCACTGCAAAAACACAAACTCTCCCCAAGTATTTCTGGGGTTTTTTTTGGTGCAAATATCTTGAAAACACTTGAAATAAGACAAAACTAACATACAGTAACTTTTCAGCAGATATAAGAGCTTGTTTTGAGTCAAATACTTAATATTGTTGAAAAAGTTCTAGTTATAAGTGAAATAATCTGCCAGTGGAGCAAGACATTTTCACTTATAATATGGGAAAAATGGCTTGCTCCACTGGCAGATTATTTCAAATATCTGAGCCCGTTTTAAACTTCACAGATTTTAAGCCAAATATTTAACTTGCTAAATAAATATTTAGTCTGGAGCTAAATATTTAGTTAGCAAGCTATACATTTAATTTACTAACTAAATATTTAGTTTGAAGCCAAATATTTAGCTTGCTAACTAAATATTTTGTTTGCTAACTAAATATTTAATTTGAAGCTAAATATTTAGCACGTTAACTAAACAGTTAGCTTGCTAGCTAACTATTTGGTTTGGAGCTAAATATTTCATTTGTAAACGAAATATTTAGTTAGACACTGTGACATTTATAAATTAAAATATGAATTTGAAAAATTAAACCTTTTCTTTCTCTTATTACAGCCTAAATAACCCAAATTACTGCTGTTAATTTCTGGTTGTGTAATTTTACTAACAGCACCTCAGATGTTATTCTGTGTTTTCGGGGGGAAAAATATCCTTGTTAGAAAATGGGGCGATTGTCTGAATAACATTAAATCAAACTGTGTTACAGTATCAATAGCAATGTAACAGTAAACAGCCCTGCCTTTGCAACTCATACGCCTCCCACTGAAAAAAATCTTCCTTTGAAACTGAAGCCTGTTGTCCAAAAACAGGATAATTTGTGTTCAGCTGCTTGAAAGCAACACAGCTGTAACCCTAAACCAAACAAACCTGTGGAAATATGCTTCCGTCACAGAGAACATCTTTCAGGATTTACACCCAGAAGAAGACCTTCGTCTTCATGACTGGTTGTAACGAGGAGATGGAGGTGTTTGGAAAAGAGGCAGACATATTTATTTCCTCAGACGGAGAACGCTGGCGATAACAAGGAGTCTGGTTATCAGTGGGAAGTCCAGGAGACATTCCCACAGTTTTGCACATGACAACATGGAATCTCCAGGAGCCAAAACAAAGGAATGGATGCATGTTCACTTTAAGTCTGTTTATTTGGGTTTTTATTGGAAAACCCCATCTAGGTCTGTAGAGAGCAGTGAAATTCATGTGGTTTTTGGCTCTTTTTACAGAAATTCAGGCAGTTCAGACAAAGAGGTTTCAACAAAATAAACCTTAAAGAAGGATCTTTTTCCTTTTTTTTTTTTTTGTTTGTCGATTCTTCATTTACATTTGCAGAGAAACTGTTGCAGATTCTGAGAATGCAAAGATGTTTTTAATCCAGGGAGAAGTTATTCATTTAACATAAAAAGTGAAAACTAAAATAATTTATATATTTATTCTACACAGAGTGATTTATTTAAAGTATTTATTTCTTCTAATTTTGATGGTTATGGCTTACAGCTAATGAGATTTCAATTCAACATGAGACCCAGAAAAAGATTTTTATTACAGAAATGTTATGGCTGACACAATCACGGGCAATAAACTCACAAGTATGCATTGGTGTGAAAAAATGCGTGGATCTATTGATTTTGCACAAACAAACCGGACTTTCCAGGTAAACGGACTAGAGTTCGATTAACTTAAACAGGGCTGATGTGAACGCAACATTAGAGGAGCTGACTCTCATACTGGTTGCTTCACATTTGACTGGGAAGCCCTGCAATATGGTCCGAAAGGCCACCGGCCCCTTAAAGGCTGAACGGTTCTTTAGGTAAAAGAGTGGAGATCCATCAACAACCAGGATGTTCCAGAGTACTTCCTGAAGATTTGTCATCATATTTGTGTTGATGCTTGTTAAACACAATCGCATCTTTAAGTACCTGCAGTAGGCTAGTGTGTGAGACAGAAAGCGCAGGTGAAAAATTGAAGCCGACAGCGGAGGAGGCAGACCGGAGCGAGGAGCAACAAGAACGCGTGAGACGGCGTTTTCTTGGCAGAGCTCCCCGAAGCCCTGCACATTCCCGCAAGATTAATTCAAGCCACTTCTGTTTTTGTTATTCCAGTCGGCGAATTACCCCCAGATTACAGGGGAACAGCTGTACAGCCACTTCTCCCCCCCCCCACCACCAGACCCAACCAAGACAAACATCACACTCTCTGTACGTTCTTTCCACTTCACAACCTGGCACTCAACGACGAGATTAATGAAACAGATCAGACACCGTAATTACAACCACAAAGAAGTATTTATTAAACCTTTTTTTTGTTTCTTTCAGTTAGTCATAGCTGCTCCAACACGTGTATTTACAAAGACATGGCCTTTTTGTAGAAAAGTCTGGTGAGAGACTGAACAGGGAAAAAAGACATTAGAAGAGTTTAGACGGGGCTCGTTTAGGCACAAGGTACAGTCACTACAATGTTAAAACAGGTGTGCGGTTCTGTGCCACATCCATGTCTTTCTGTGGGGAGAAATGAGTGGGAAAAATGTTCCCACCGACAAAAACACACATCAGATTATTAGATAAAGAAGAACAGATGCTGAAAAACAAGGGGGCGGTGGTAGGAGCTACAAGGTACCTAAATCAGGTGACAAAGAAGTCCATCTGAACACGTTATCCACCTTCCATGTTGAAGATTTTCAGAAAGAAGCCATGAAACATGAATATTTGATGCAGAAACCAATGCTATCCATCGCATCAGTTGGCTTAAAAAACAGCTGAAGGTAAAGATAAAACAGAAACACAGAACATCTTGAGCCTTCCAGATATTTCCAGCAGCACTACCCCCTAAAAAACAAACAGGGGGCTAGATCCACCTACTTTTCATTCAGCGTGCTGTGATTAATGATTGTAACGCGACCGTACTGCATGTCTGATACGTGCATCAGCTTATTTGGACAAACATATCTACAGGCTGTTCGTTTTTCTCGTTTTATATAAAAGACATATAAAATGAAAGTCGGCAGGTTCTGTATCAAACTTGTTCGTATTGGTAATGCGTCGACTGAATCGTCCTTAAAAAGAGGTGCTGAAAGGTACAGAGTGGGTTACAACAGACTAACCGTTGGGATACACAGTATCCAGGAAAAGATCCGACTGGTTTTTGTCAATGTGGTCCGACTGGAGGTGGTCGTTTAACTCATGATGTGTTTATAATGTTAAGTCTCAACAGGAAAAGTCTCTCAACTAGTTCACCTCCATGACTCCATTTTTGTTTTTGTTTTTTTAGCTATCATGACATCAGGTTATGAATTAAATGACTATATTTCATCTCCTCAAATTAATACCACAGTGGTCTAGTTTCACTCTTGGGTTTAACTTCAGTCCAAACAGGAACACAACTTTGCCAACTATGTGAGGAAGAAAAAAAAAAAACAATCCAGAATAAGGCTGCTGACGGATGAAGGCGATAATTCTACCCAGTTAAAACAAACAAAATCAGCTCCAAACGTCGTACGCTGAAGGGTATTAGTAAAGAGATCTTGAATTCCATGTTAAAGAGGAACTCCAGCGGTTTTACTCATCAGTTTCAGTTTACCAAACATTAAAAAGGTTTTGATTTACTTGTTTAAAAAAGGGAAGGATTTTATGAAAAACTGAGTTGCTCACTCCCCCCCCCTTTTGACCAACGCCTCGCTTAGCACTAATGTTGAGTATTAGGGCCACAATTAAAGATAAAGAAAATACATTTTAAATGTTTCTAAATTGTGTTTGTATTTAGCTGTTGTCTTCTTTGGACTGGAAAGCTGTCAAATGTTATCTCAGAAGAGAGAATCAGGGAGAAATTCTCATTGGGTAGTCAAGTTAAGACATACTCAGGCTCAAAGCTACTCAGAGTTGGGCTAATAGCCATTCAGAGCCAAGCTAAGAGCCTTAAAAGTCTAGCTAACAGCTACTTAAAGTTGAGCTAATAGCTACTCTTGATGGGTGCCAGCTAAAATAATGATTACGGCTACTTAAAATCAAGCTATTTGCTGCTCTAGCTAGTCAACATCAAGCTAATAGCAGATCAAAGTCAAGATAATGTGTACGTAGGCTACCATTACTCAGAGTATAGCTAATCACAACTCAAACTAAGTCACTCTATTGCAAACCAATTATTTTAAAGTCAAGTTGACAACTGCTCAGAGCTTAACTAAATCTACTCAAGTTAGCAACTAGCCAAGCATATACATACTCAAGATAACAGTGAGATTATAGCTAGTGACAGTCAACCTAACAAGTAATCAGTCAAGCTAATAGGTAGTAAGTACATAAATGGAGGCTCCTAATTTTATTGGAGCACAAATTTAGAGTGATTCGTGATTCCACTTTTTAAAAAAAATAAATAAATATCGATAGTAAGAGTGAGTGATTATGAAATTAAATATGAAAACCACCAATTAAATTGACAAAACAATCCCAGCAATGCCGCTATTGAACACTGTTTATTGCAGCGGTTTCTGTTAATCAGTTTACCGTAAGACCACGGATGTCATTTAAACTTTGTGTAAAAGTGACCGTCACCCGATAAAGTGCTCAAACAAAGTTGTTCAGTTGCTGTTAGCTTGACTCCTCAATGAGGATTTCTCTGATTCTCTGAACCGAAATCACTTTAATTCCTATAATCTGCAGTTAAAGAGCTATCATACAAAGACTGTGCTTTCACAAAGGATAGTTGTTAAAACTAGGACTTTTATAGAAATAATTTTCGCTTAAAATTATAATAAAAAAGTTTATTTTGCTATTATGTAAAAGGTTTGTAAGATTTCTTGGTTCAAAAATGTTCTGATTCTAACAAGATTTGTAATTATTACATATTTTACAGTTACATGGTACATAATTACATTCTTGTAAAAATTATTCTGACATCTTGATTTTCTTATTAAAGCTTCTCTTAATATTTTTACAAATTAATCCTGAAGACTTAAATTGTATCTTTCAATGCAAAGTTGAATAAATTCACACTATTAATTAAATAACTTCATTATTTCCTTAAAATGTGTTGATTAAAACATATACTAATCTGAAAGAATCAGTTATTATCAAACCATAATTGAATTTTATATTCTCTGGTGACTCATTACATTTCTGATTATCTGTTTTTCGATTTAAATCCTGATTTTTATTTTTACTTTAACAGTGCCCATAATACACCTCTGGAAAGAGCAGTTAACACAGACCTGTAAGCAGGAGGCTTTCTGCTATCCCAGCTGACTAAATATGAATGCAGTGTTGCATTGAAATTGTCTCCACAGATGTTTCTTACTCCCTCATTTTTCCCCTCTCAGGTCCAGCACGGGTAGAGGCTCGGATTGGGTCGACCACAGTCTGTGTTTTCCTTCTTCTCTGGGGGTCAATTTTTCATTCCAGAAATAACCGCTACGCGGGGGTACGCGGTGTATTTTCTGTTCAGACGACACCTTACCCAAGATCAAAGAGAGAAACTGAATCACTCGGTCAGCAACCCAACGTGCACCTCTGCTGCCTGCTTTGCAAACTGTTTTTGCTGTTTCACTGATAAATCTCACCCAATACGGAGTGCCGTTTGTGCCAGGTGTAAAAATAAAAAAATATTTTTGCAAGTTGTGGCTAAAATTTGTGGGAAGAACTGAATGTGTGGCAAATTTTGAAGATATTAACATATGAATAAATTTAATATCTGAACATTAAATGCAATTCCTTTATTGTTTATAAGAAAACAACAATATGGAACATCCATCAGTAAACCCATCCAAAGAGTTTTACGATATAGGAACTAATGTAGGATATAATTTACTCAACGAGGAGAATTTCCCTTAAGTTTAATTATTAAGGGTAGCAATAATTTTGGCTCCAGTGATTTAGATTTATTTATTTTTTTTTACAAATTAATTTCTAAAAAATACTTTTTTCCCCACTGAAGATTTGCGCTCCAATCTATTCATTTCAGTTTTATTCATTGTGAGATTATTATGCTGCAATAAATACAATGAGTTGAGGGGGTGCCAATCATTTCACAGTACTGAATGTGTTGTTTACGCATCTTTAAAGCTCGAATCTGTGAAACTTTTCAACTTTATTGAACATTAAATTCTGTTTAATGAAAAATAAAAGTGAAATAAGGTAAATGTGTCCAAACTGCTTAGCAAAACCATTACGCTTTAAGAACTGAACAGATTTCCCCCACCTTTAACTTCCCTTCAACACTTGGCACTAACTGAGCTTCGTATATTTAATTAATCTAAAATTGTTAGTTATTACAAAAACATTAACATGGATTATTTTCTCCACCACTCAGTAAATGCGCTTGAGGTTGCAGAAATGTTTAAGCTGGGGTTGTGCTTGTGCAAAAATAGATTTAAAAAAAACTTTTTTTCAACTCTTTACTGTTGTTGCTAATAATTGTGGAGAGAAGTGCATATGTGGTGTATTTTAAAGATATTAAACTTTTAAGTTAGAGTTTGTGAAACATTATTACTCTTCAAAAGAATGTATTCTTTGTTTGCATACAGAAAACTATAAATAGAAAATCCAAACAGCTTACTAGAAGCTTACTATGATTTTCATTTCTCCACCTGGCACTAACTAAGTACCGTATTCTTTTTTCAAGGGGAATGTTCCTCATATTCTGATTTACGAAAAAAACATTTATTCCTTAACGTTTATGTTTTTTCCACTGAAAAAATGCACCGAAATTAAAGGTTGGGATTTCAACATTTTTCATCACAAATTGTTTTATTTATTAGATTTTTTAAATGTATTTCCAGGAGTTTTGAGGAGGGTGTTCAACGTGGGGTTCATTTAAAAAATATTGAATCTTTAAAGCCCTCCATCTCCAGTCAATCTTGAATGCAATATCCTAAGTTTGCTGACAAAGAAGAAAATAAGCAGCTTACCAACATGTAAGAATTTTATGAAAAACTGTTTCCTCACCTTTATCTATTTTTTATTTTTTTTTGCAGTTGGCCCTAGCTGGGTTCCGTACTTTTGTATTAATCATGGGGAATTTCCCTCCAGATTGGCATAAAAAGCTGTTCTTTTTATTGATCTCACGTTCGGCACGGATACATCCCTGAATTTTAAATTTGCCTATATTTACAAGAGCAGTGTAAATAGTGATCCACAAAAACAATAGTGTAACAGCAAAACTACATTTGTGACATTCGTCAGTGGCAAATTCAAAACACAAATACTCGATTTCTACACCCTGATGCACACCAGTCTCTTCTTCTTCTCCTACGATTTTGTTAAAAACAACTAGAGCCATCAAATGTGATCATTCCAAAACAGACACAAACTTTTTTTTTTTTTTTTTTCCAAACAAAGGTGTAATACAACTAACATCCTGTGATGGGTATTTGATTTTATTGCCGTTCTAACTGTACTTACAGACTAAACCAGAACAGAAAAAAAAAAAAAAGCACAAGGACTTCACAATAAATAGGAAAATAACATTTTGCCAGGCAAAATTCCTTGTCCGCTTCTGCTCCCCGTTCAAATATTTTACTGTACACCCGTGTTGGCTGCTACAATTACATGGTATATTAAAAAAAAAACAAAAAAACAACAACAAAGAAATGCATTAATTGATCATTAAATCGATTCTGTCCAAACACTAAGAGATGAGTGCTTCCTTAATATTTTTTCTAACAGCTCCACAGTCCGCGACGATGCATCCTTTCTAACCTGAGAGGAAGGTTAAGTCATCACAGCAGCAGCCTCTCCCGAGCCTCCTCTTCCTCCGTCGCTCCTCCCGCACCGAGGTGAGACGTAGTCGTGCTCCATGTGGTGGCGTTCCCAAAACGAAAAGAAAAGTCTGTAAACTTTGTCAGGATCCTGCTGTGCTTCTTTGCTATTCGAGCTAATGAGTGTAGCGATTGTGTCGACGGTGTCCTGTGGGGGTACATTTTTCAAAAACAACGCCTGGTCAACACAAGGTGAAGCGTCTGCTTACTGTGAGTTACAGCGAGGCTCTTCCACCTCGACCACCAGCGCCGGGGCGAGTCGGCGCTTTCACCAACTCCACAAACAAACAAAGGCTTCGCTGCCGAAGTCTCTTCCCCTCTCCTTTCAAACAGAGAGATTCTCGTCAGTGTTTTGGGGATTTTTTTTTCTTTTTTTTTATTTTTTTATTTTAAAAAAGTGCTCCTTTAAGAGGGAGGTGTTGCAGGGTAGAGCGACCTGTGGTCCAATCAGGACGGTCCGTTCCCCGGGAAGAGGAGTCGTCTCATGGGACTGGCCGCTATAACGACAAAATGGCAGCCAGGAGCATGAGGGCAGAGCTGAGCAGCAGGATGGAAAACTGGTGCCGACCGGCAGCGTTCACGTCTCTCCTGGCTGGTTCCGGAGACTCGTGACTGATTCCATCTTGGAGGAGGAAAAAGAAAGTTTTCATGAAAACCTGACTTGCTTTCCCTGGTGGTTTGAATTTTAATACAGCTCCAATTAGCGATTATTTTAGTCGCTGATTCTTCTGTCGATTAACTGGATTTTAAAAACTGAGATTTTTTATTTAACCACTTAAGCTTTTTTTATTCGATGTTGCAAATACATTAAAAGATGCAAACAATTCAATTCCTTAATTCTTTTTTTTAGCTAAGAAAATAAACATCTTATTCCCTAAAATGCAATAAGAGCGTCCCTTCAGTGAACGCTTGACCATCAACGTGAAAAGCTCGGCTCTTTCTGCTTTGTTGAACATCAGTACCGTGTCGGGCTGATCTGTTGATTAGTTTTTGGATTTAATAATTAATAACTGGACAGAAAAAGGTGCTTAATATATATTTTTTTTTTTTTTTACAGAATTTGAACCGGCTGAAGCTAAATTACGCTACTTGAGGAGTTCTGGGTAGAAAACGAAGGTTTTCTTATCTTAAATGTAGATATTTTTTTGCACAGTTTTGGCTTAATCACAGCTCTGAGAATGTTGTTCTTTCAACAACCGAGCTTTTTTAGAGTCTGTGTCCTCCAGGTAACGATTAATTGATTACTGAATTATTTCAATAATCGATTCCTCACAATTATTACAATTAACTGTTTCAGCCTTAAGTTTTAAACATCAAAGTTCTCTTTTAAAAAGCTAACTATTATTTAAAAAAACAACTAATATGCATTCAACTAAAACAGACAATTACACAACAAAACTGAGATTTTGTCACCCTAGAAGCAGGTTTCTAGTCTTCCAGTGCTTTCCTAAAGTAAACGTCAACCTGTTTTAGTTGGGATTTTACCATCAGAGTAACACGGAAGATAATATCAGTCCTTCCGTGGTTTCAGGATTGTTTTTGTGATTTTTTTGCGATTGAAATCACTGACTTTGTGGTGCTATTTTAGAAATATTTGCAAGGAATTTCCAAAATCTACATATAGACGAAAAAGAGGAGAAAAAAAAAAACCAAGCAGACAGATTCTTGAAAGAACTTCATTAGCTTGATTTTTGTTACTCGCCATGTTGATCGCAGACTATAAAATGAGGCCGAGGCAGCAGTGTAGTAGAAGAAACACCGCCACCTGCAGGTGGGAGGTAGCATCACTTAAACCCAATTGCAATAAACTCGCAATTATGCACCAGCATGAAAAAAATGTGAGGATCTGTTGATTTTTGCGTTAATTTACAAGATCGTGGAATCGCAAAAAACTGGATGGAGCGTAATATGTTTTGAAAATCGAGTGCACAGACTGAGAATTTGTGGCTATGTTTCTGTCCAATCACCATGCGAATTTTGGACTCTTAAAATGTCGCAAAAAAGAAGAAGAAGAAAAAAGAAGAGATGAATCAGACGTGTTTCCAGCTTCTGGTTTGAAGCGAATCAACCAGGCTATGCTGACGCTACACTCGGCTGTAATAAACAGGAAGTAGAGGTCTTCCTCCGTGCTGGAGGTTTGGATAGTTTCATGCCTCTGGTAAGGCACAGATCCACAAGTTCTCTACATCAGAACTTGTTCGGCAAATGTGTTTCCATGTGAAACTGTGGAAGTTATTTTGAGTTTTGTCGTTTCCTTCAACCTTTTCTAATGCGATACTTCAAAATGCGCATGAAAAACTTTGACGGAAACACAGCTTGTGACTTGAAAACGGATTTTCACACTTGATATTCCTCCAATCTGATTAACCTTGAGATATTTGGGGAAAAAAAAACAACGCGTTGGAATTTTCCTGTCAAAATTCAGGCCAAAATCCTGCTGGGAATTTTGATTTTATTTTCAAATTAAAGTGAGATGAATGGAAATACATGAAAAATATTTATTACAAATGTTATTTGTATGAAATCCATACTGTATTGTTAGGAGGAATGGGCGTAATTTTAGTGTAGATGTGCAAAGCTGGTAGAAATAAACCCTAAATATCTTGCAGGCGTAACTGCAGAGGTTCGGAAAAGGATTATTGCATTTTGTTGGTATGTCACATAAATCCCAAAGAAATATATGGAAGTTTGAGGTTGGAATGTGCCAAACTGGTAAAAATTTTAAATTTAATTGTACTCTATTTTGACTTTCACGCACAAATCCAATCAGCATTGTCTGTAAACTCACTCACCTCTGGGTTCGAGCGAGTTGTGACTGTTGTCGTCAAATTCGACTCCTTCCTGCGAGCTACCAGAGTTTTTCACACAATTGTCTTCAGAAAACAAAGAGGAAAGAAGAGATTTGAAGATTAGACGCGTCAAACGTCACAGCTCTGCAGCCTGATCACAGGCTGCATAAAAGTAGAAAAACAGAAACAGAATGAAACAAACGTGCTGCTCACTTTGGGGCCTGACGAAGACCTTGAGCCGAAGGCAGCTCCTCCTTCCTCTGACGTCGGTGATGGAGGCTGCAGGAAACGTGACACAGTGTCAAACCAGAACACTTCAGACGCGTTACCGTCCGTTCTACATGTTAAAGTACCCCCTGTGAACTGAGCTGCAGCAGTGTGAGCACGGAAATGCCATTAAAATGTCAGTCTAAATGTCACCGTCATTACTGCACTTGAACCTAATTCGACAAAAGACATAATGAACAATGAGTAATATAATGCGATGAAGGTGTTTCAGGCTCCGAGGCATCAGGACTGTACTTTCAGAGTAATTTCCAGCTGAACCCATTATCCTGATTGCTGCACTTTGACTCCTTGAACCAGTTTAAATCTAAAACACTCATTTTTGAATTAAATGTATGTGCATTGTACTGCCGCTGCAGTTTGCAGCATGCGCCGGACTTATTGCCACTTCTCATAACGACGGGTGAAAACTCCCAAATTTTTCTACAGTAGCGTCACCTAACACACACATCTGGGAATATTTATTCAATGGAAACATGTGTTACGTGGGTTTAAATAAGAAGAAATGGACTGTTTGTAACAATACTTTTGATTTTCTCTAGTTCTGAATAGTGCGCGTATATTGGGATCAAGGCTGTGGACTTCACAGTGTTCTGCTGCATTAGAACAGGGCTTGTAACTTGCTCAACACAAAGTCATAATTTCGAGTTTTAAAGTCATAATTATGTGAATAAAAGTCATAATTACAAGTTTTAAAATCAGAATTACAAGAATAAAAGTCATAATTATGAGAACTAAAGTTAAGAATAAAGTCATAATTCTGAGTTTTATAGTCTTAGTTTGGAGTTTTAAAGATATTACAAATTTTTAAATCATAATTATGAGGATAAAAGTCATACTTATGAGTTTAAGCCATATTTACGAGAATAACAGTCAATTACAGTTTTTGAATTCATAATTACAGGAATAAAAGCCATAATTCCCAGTTTTAAAGTCATAAGTCACAGTTTTATTCTTGTAATTAGGACTTTAAAACTAGAAATTTTAACTTTAAAACTCAAAATTATGACTTTAAAACTCAGAATTATGACTTCCAATTGGACTATTTTTTTTTCATGGCAGAATTAAGCTTCCATAGAATCCACTACGCCAAGGTGAGTGAATCTTCACTATAGAGAAAATATACATGAGTGTAAATAGTATCATAATTGGGTAATTGAGTTAAAGTTGCTTAGTCTCTGTAGCAACAAGATCTACGCACATCTGTCTTGGTCGAATGCCATGTTCTCTTGTCTTCCCCATTTTGAAGAGTGGTTAAGAGCCATTGTCTCGTCATGATTGTAAGAAAAAAATCTGGAAAAAACAGAAAATGTCCTGGCAGAAAATTGCCAGGACATTTCCCATCAACTGTGCCTTAACAGTTAAATTTACTCACATTTTTTTCCTTTTTGAGTTCAGTGAAACAGTTCGTAGATACCGTGCCAACTTAAAAATTCAAAAATGGTGACATTTATTTAATAAGAGTTTTAAGCAGTGCATATCAGTTTGGCCCTGATTTTGTAAAATTAGGGATCTTCCTTTACTCACAAAATAAATCCACTCCCACAGTTGTGCTAAATCCACTTGCCTTTCTAAATTCAAGAGTGTAAGATTATGCTTCTGCAATAAAAGAATTATATTTACATCGCACAGGGAGTCGTATTTAAAACATAAAGTTTTTGAAAGTTTTCTCAACTCTTCCAGACACATAATGACATACAAGGACCAGAATACCAAAATAGATATGATAGTTTAATAAAGACCCAGATTAGAAGGGTTTAACTCTGGACACGATCTCCCCACTTTCATTCACTTCATCTAAGACCTCTTCACAAACTAAACCTACTTTTAGTGAAAAACAGGAGGAATGGACGATCCGACAAGGTCGATGGTTGCTCCATCAGAGGTATTCCACACTTATCTCTCTTTTTAAAAACCGACTGAAGAGCTTCATCCTGCTTTCTGAGCTTGGTGCTCGCCCTGATGTGAGAGTGTTTCAGCCTCCATATTTTATGTCAATGTCACCCTCATATTTCCAAGTCTAATTTGGCCAGGGGCAGTCATTTCAGCAGACGTGTGGCACGCCGTCATGCTCACCTGCAGAATCTCATTTCCTGTGTTTCCTGATTGTGAAAGGCAGAGATTAAAACCCTTTCTTCTGAATTAATTTTCAAGCAGAACTGCGGGGATCTAGCTATGACTCGCGCTTTTGTCAACAGCGTTTTCATTTTTAGTGGGAACCGTCTTCAGCCCCCAACAGATTCTGTCTGCTCTTCAATGCCTTTGCAGACGTGTTACAGTAACGTGACCTCTAACATTTTCTGCAAGTCAAGAGTCTCAAACACAACTGATCTGACCGCGCAGACACACAGACAACCTTTAAACGTGTCTGGGTATTTAAGCATATGTACGTGCATGTATGTAGGTTGTGGTTTCCCACGTATGTGCATCTGTGCAAAGACGTGTCGGCAGTTTGTCCGTCTCCCAGACCCTCCCTGTGACGGATCCTGGCCAGTGGTAAATTCCTGATAGAGGCAAACTGTGTCAGTGTTTCCACTGTCTCAGCTCTTGTTTCAAAAGACACTTTATGATCAGAAGCCATGCAGCAGTGAGGAAAGACAAAGATTCTCACTAAACGTAGGAATATTGGATAGGAATCAGCAGAGGGAGGAAATAAACGAGAGAAGCGCCGTCAGTCACACCATTTCTGTCTCTGTCAGCAGGTATCGAGTTACTTCACTGGATCAAAACCTGACAGAACTGACCTAACAAAACTGTCTCTTTCTTTTAAAGGCGTTCTCTCATCATTTCTTTTGTCCAGGTTTCCCTTTCTGACTTTGAGGGAATCTCCTGTAAAAAAGTACATTTCTCCATTTTTGCACGGAAGATCTGAAGCGGTCCATTCTAAGTTGAGGCCAGCATCCCGCTCCCAGTTGTAAAACACATAATGAGCTTCAGGGAGTTTATTCTGCTAAAAGCTAATCTTTCCTACAATTGTTATATTTATTATAACAATTTGAATAATAATTTATTTGTATAACCCTTAAACATCTCTGTCACTTTTATTTTTTAGGTTAAAAGCTAAAATGTTTTCGAACAATCAGCAAGACCAAAATCATCATAAAAATACCCCGATTCCAGTATTTTGTAGTAAAATTACCCCCCCGCCCTTTTTTAAATCATATTTGTGAGTATTTCTAATGTTCTGGTATTTTTTTCTCCTTCTGCTTCCCTGCAGAGTAATTTATTTTAAAATTTAAAAAGTTTTCTTTTCAAATTTCTAGCTGCAATTAGCTGCTAATATTGTTTTGTTAGCTAACATTAGCCACTTAAATGGTACAGTAGTGCACTATTAAGCTAAAGGAAAAAGCTAATAAAATAAATTAAAAAATAATAATTATTGAGTAATAAAGTAAATCTCTACTTTTATTTTTACATCTTTTTGTATTTCTAGCTACAAACTGCTAACACTGCTAACAATAGCTGTTGAAACTGGCCAGTAGTTCAGAATTAAACACAGGAAGATTGCAAATAAAAAAAATAAAAATCTAATCAAATAAATTAATTTTTAAAAATTAACATTGTTAACCTTTAGTTAGAATTACTTTCATGTCTGCTTCTCTGTGTCTCCATTTCTAGCTTCTACTGCTAGCTGTTATCTAGCAGTTCTAATAGCTAACACTAGCTAGAAGAACAAAATTAAAATAAATACATTTTTCTAAATGTTATGTGAAACTTTAATACATTTACAAACATTTATATTTATTTTTCATTTTGGCTATATCAGTCATTTTTAAGCTTGATTTTGGCAGTTCACATGGGACATATGTAGTCTGTTTTAATTTCAACACACTGAGGTTGCTATTAAGCTTAGAAATAAATGGTTTGCAAAATGAGATAATGAAACAAAAACTCAATTGCAGATTTAAATTCTGAAAAGGTTTTTATGTTCACAGTTAAAGCTTCATTAGCGGCTGCAGATCATTTTCTGCCTTCCTAATAATTGTTATTCCCGTGTTTCCCCTCCACCAGCATTTGCCACCCTCCCCTCACAGATTCCAACACTCTCACACAATTATCCGACCGTCTCTCCTCCTCTCTCTCTCTCTCATGTCTGCCACCGAGGTCAGAGTCTGGGTTTTCTGTCCTCGAGCGACGCGGCCTGTAACTCCAGCTCTGCCTGCAACTCTACACCGCGTCAGTCAGGTCGTTCGCGTTGCCGCCTCTCCTGGTCACGCACTCCTACATGTCCAGTCATGTGCCGTCGAGCTTGCGCCTTATCGCAGATCAGAAAACAGGATTTGGTATGACTCCGAGGTGAATTAGGATGGATCCGGATATAAACACTCCAGGATCAGATGGGTTTTTTTTTTGCCTTGTGATGATCAGGTTATCTCAGAGAACAAAGCCTTTTATGTGTGCTTCAGTCGTGGGCTTCTGAAAGGGGGGACTGACGGGGCACCGTGCTGCCGGGGTCCGCGTCATTATCGATGTAGATCTGCGCTGACTGTACAGAGTCGGCGTTTGAAGCACAAAGGCTTTACAGGGAGACAGTCATCGCTCTCACACAGGGAGAGCCAGACTCTCAACTGTCTCCTCTGAAAATTGGATTTCTATCCCCTGAGATTAGGATCAGGCTTCCCCTGCTCCACCGTGGCTCTCTTAGAAAAACATGAGTCCAGAAGGAGCTCATAGCTCACCGCTTGTTGTCATCCCACTGACCTTTGACCTGCAGGGATGGGCCGTAACACTGAATCCACAGACGTATTGTATGCTGCTGTAACATCTATTGTGTTTAAACAATGGTCGACGTGCAGTTTGACATTAACGCAGTGCCAAAAGGAATCCTAACTTCAGTTCAACTTCAAGAGAAACTGAATTTCGGGAAATGCTTACATTTCTTACATTTTCAGCTGCTGCGGTTCACTTTTATGCCGCACTGTGTCAAACGAACTAAACCCCTTGAGCAACCTGTTCCCCTCCTCACCTGTGGGGGCGCTGCACCAAGAACCACTGAAGGAAACGGCATGAAAACCTCGGAAGAAGACACTGAGTAGAACTTGATTCTTCACGAAATATAATGAAAAATGGAGCAGCGTCAGATTTTAGCGGTTGTAGGTTTTCTCTTTTATCTTTAGAAAAAGACCACGAGTCATTTCTCTCGCTAACGCTAGACTTGCACCTTTGTTTTGGTTGTATTTACCCAGAATACCCTGCGGTGTAGTCCACTTCCTGCTTTTGGAGTGGTTCCCAGTCCACTTGGCGTTCACAAATGCATTTGAACCGCACCAGAATTCACTTCAACCGAACTGAGACCGAGGTTTGTAGGCAGACCAGAGTTCGATTGCGTGTTCACACCTCCCCAACCGAACCGGACTTTCTAGGCAGACGAACTGGAGTTGGACTAAAGCGGACTAAACAGGACTGGTGGGAATTGACCCTAACAGGCCTTTTCCACCAACATGGTTCAGAGCCCGTTTCCTAACGTGTTTTCAAACTGGAGTTGTGTTTCCACAGAAAAAAAGAGGTCCAACAGAGCAAACTTTTGTTAAACTCAGACAATAGTTGGTTTTTCTGCATGAACCTTTGGGTCGGTCAACAAATGGAAAACTAGGCCGGTCAACTGAACAAAGAAACAACAAGCAGTGAAGAATGTGCAGTGGTCTGTCGAGGAAACCCACCTCCTGGATTTATTTTGGTCTCACTGGAGCGCTAGTTAACTTCTCTGTTGTTTTATGACATTAGTCTCTCTCTTATGTCCAGTAAGAGTAAACATCGTATTGGTGATCAGTTGAAAGATCTGTGGATCGTTAAATTGGACAGCCCCTCCAGGATTTCATAATCGTTTTTGTGATTTTTTTTTTTTGCCATCAAAATCACAGATTTTTGTGGTAATACTTTAGAAATATTTGTGAGGAATTTTGTGATATTTTTACAATAATTTTCCCCCACTCTCAAGGAGAACAGGCTGATACTGCTTTGCTCAGTCCTTTGCGCTTATGTACGAAGGTAAATGGGATTTTTCGTAACTTGCCATATTGATCACCGACTATAACTTGACATGAAGTAAGGCTGAGGCAGCGGCATAGTAGAAGGAAGAAACACTGCCACATGGAGGTGGGAGTTAGCTCTCCCTTAAACCCAATGTTTTTCAGAAAATTTACAATAAACTCACAACTATGCATTGGTGCAAAAAATGTGTGGATCTGTTGATTTTGCATGAATTTCCATGATCTCGAAAAACTGGAAACTGAATGAAGAGCCATATACAAAGAAGTAATGCGTAAAGCTCAGCCAGCACCGCCATCTTGCTACCACGCTCTCCTATCGCATTATGTTGACAACATATCCTTGGTTCCCCAAACTGGTGGAAACGGGTGTCAGCTCTCAGCAAGGCACCGAAGTTGGAAGGCACCCAAACCGAACCCGTTCAAGAACGCAAGTTATTCAGCTATTAGAGGAACTGACTTTCATCCCAGCCGCTTTAACCTCGGCAGCAAACCCCTTACAGTGTGCGCTGAAAGTCATGGCGAAAATGACACCTAATGGTTCCCAAACAAGACACAGTCATCTCTAAAACTATGCCTGGCAAGTTGCATTTCAAGCAGAATCCAATGGACACGAGGAATAAACTTGTCTTTGTGTCCAAAATGTGGACAGTCTTGCTTTAGGTATACAAGTTCCAGGAAACCTTTAAAACCAATCCAGATACCCCATACTCCTGCAAAATCCTCCCCAAAAAGTACCTTGAGAGAAACGGTCTTAAGTCCCATGACCAGATCCACAAAACACATATAGACCGGACAACCAACTTCTATTGAATTTCCTTAGCAACTCCTGCTTCAGACAGAGCCAGGACAAGGACAGAATCTGCACTGCTCCTCCTGAATCTGAGGTTTTGCAAGCATATGGAGCCTCCTTTCCAACATCCTACGCTTTCCCTTTGGGGGTGGGAAGTGTAATCCGTGGTTAGCTGGCGAACACTCTCCAATCCAGTTCTTCAAGTAACATAAAACAGGTGTGTCAATCACGACAAAGAATCGTTGATGTTCATAATGAGGAATTATATTTCAAAAGGGGGCACTCTTTAGGTCATGTTGTGTCCTCACCACTGATGAATAAAAGTCGCCAAAGTCTTTCAAAACACAACCGTCAAGAGGTTTCGTTGTTTCTGTGAAAAAGAAGAAAGAATACTTGGACATTACATGAACCCCTGATGGCAGGATTATATGTTTTGACTAAAGGGGCTTGGAATGTTCCCATAGGTGTTTTCTCCTCATTTGTCATCTCTTCCTGTGCTCGCAACAGATAAAACAAAGATCTTACAGATGAGTCAGGCATCTGAGTCAGCAAGAGGCAGCACAAATGGCCTTAAACCACCCAAAGGCACATGGACTGTCTCTGGATCTTTTTCTCCCTCTTCAGACGATCAATCATCATCAAAGTTGAAACGGGCCTCGCCTTGTCAGAGCTCAGAGCCAATTGGACAAATAAAGCTGAATTTGGAAAGCCATGAACTGACTTATTGACTTCCAAAGAATTACAGCAACATCAACAATTCCCTGGAATGACTATAATGAGACCACAGCCTCTCTAAACAATGCAGCCTTACTCTGTGATCAGGAGTCAAGAAGACTCACCAGGCGACTCTTGGGGATGTTTCAAGATTGGTCAAATGAGCTAAACGATTTCTGCAACACCTTCCCTGACTTTAGAGGGATGCTTACGAAGCTTCAACAGTGCAGGAGGGGCTGCATAGATAAAAAAAACCCCAAAACAATCTCCTCATTCTCAAAGTGTCCGTTTATCCCTGTTTTCCTCCATGCTCTGGTGCCAAAACATCACTGACTCACTTCACTTTATCACTGGTTCCTGTTAATACCCTTGAAGGCTCATGCTGACCTCAGATGTCAGCCAAATATCTTCAAACCCACCACGGTGTCTTATTTAGTCCACCTCTTCTCTCCCTGCGGGGTGCTGACTTCACTTATGAAAACACGACTTCCCGACTGCCTGTTTTGCCGAGTCTTCTCACGAGGAGCTGAAAGCTGAGCTCAGCCGGGCGGCAACAAGGGACACGCCAGGCGGGACTCCACCGGTTGATATGCTTTGCACCCACTGGGATCAAAACATCGGGATCAAAACATTTTCTCAAGTATATTGGAATGTTGTGTTACAAAGACTTAAAGATGCTTTATTGTCACTTTAAACATCCATTCCTATTTGTTTTGATTTGGCGTTAGCTCCTGTTAATGGTGTAAACGCTAGTTAATGGTGTTATCTTCTGCTAATGGTGTTAGCGCTAGCTAATGGCATCAGCACTAGCTAATATAGTAAACAGAAACAAACAGCGGATCACGTTTGTTTCAACAGATATCTCGCGTTTGATGAAAACTTAGCCTCAACTTCTTGTGTTTTGTTTTCAGGCTTTAGTCCACTATAACCTACCCACATTGTCAGAACGGCATCCATTGCACCACTGAAAAAACAGCGACCTCCGTAGGTGAAAAATATAAATATAAATATATACAATTTTTGAAATAATTTTGAGATTTTACGAATCACACACAACAACTTTAAGGTTAAAAGGAAAAATTACAAAAAATGTAGGACAGCATACTCAACTAATCCCTTTGTAGTCTAAAACTGCTCACATTCTGCTAGCAAATCTGTAAAATAGCACCATCCTTTCAGTTTTAAAAGCAGGGATCTCATTGCATACTCACATATATAATAATACTCTCTGCCGGGGCGAAACTCGAAGCCTAAGGAGAAGGGGGTGAAGAGCTGGAACTTCTCGGAGAACTTGAGCGGCCCATTAGGCGACAGAGGCCTGTTGCACTCCCAGCGCTTGAAGCCCTTGGCGGTGTGGTCGCAGGAGCTGTAGCCGTCATAGTTCACCATGTAGAGGACGTAGCGCTCGGCCCGATCGTCAGACACCGGGCTGACGTAGTGGGGACAGTAGACGTCAAGGTAGTCGTTGATGCAGACGTCGATGTGGTAATCACCCCGGTAAAATCTAGAAGGAAACAAACATTTTTTTGTGAGTATTTTATGTTGAAAATCAGCAGATTTAAAACTGGTACTTGGTTTTCAAGAGGTTTATGCGCCTTTCTGCAGTTTTCAGCTTAAAGAGAACAAACTTCAACTTAAATAATTGACAAAATCCAACCTCAGCACCCAGAAGAAATTGTGCACATGCAAATGGGTGATTGTTACAGTCATGATTCAATTTACAAACACTTAGGTCTCCACATCGTGGATGCGACAGGCAGCAGTGCTAATGATGGAGATTTATTGGGGTCTCATTGTTGGTATGCATGAGGCTTGGTCTTATTGCGCCAGTTGTTCAGTGTTTGGGGACCACACATGTCATGGTGGCCAGATGTTGGAACCAGTGGGCACATGAAGGCAGGTACACTCATATTCAAGTGTGGGCAATCAAATAGTTTGAGTTTTATCATTTCTACTTTGAGCAATTCAAAGTTCAGTTTGAATTTGCCTCGCTAACCTGTTTTTCAGTGGGAAATTTTGAATTTGGGTCTACAGCGGCACTCCCCAAGTACTGTCTTCAGTGGTCATTGTCCAGCATGTGTTTCAGCACACCACGATAAAATGACTTGGTAGTTTCCAGGCCTTTGCACAACCTAACTACACACTGGGGTGGCAGTTTTACTATTTAAATCTGGTATGTTGCAGCTCGCATGAATTTAAAAATTCCAAGGACTAGAGGTGTGGAGGATTTTTGTCTAAGGAGCAGGAGTAGAGGTAACACTGGAAAGATGTTACCTCAAATGTCAGAGGTAAATACTTTTATAAATTAAGGAAAATTAATTCATTTAATTTAAATTAAATGTAATCTCCAAAATATGATTTATATCAGATTTTAAGGCTGGTAAATAAAACATATTAGTGTTAGATATGCAACAAGAAATGGGCTGGAGACCGTGATTGGCCAATTTTTACCTTGATTGGCCACGACGGCTGACCAACTTGTTGAAAAATTAAAAATAAGATCTATTAACGATCAGTGAACACACCGTGCCTGAGCTCTACCTGGTCACAGTAACAACACTCTTCATCTTGGATACTGGTGCATCTGTGAGGTGTTCAAAAATCAAATCAAAAGAAAACACAAATATAAGAAGCTATTTTAGATAATATATTTTCAATGATTACAAGATAAGTCTGTGGCCTGTTCAGGCTGCGAAACAGCGAGAGAGAGCAAGACTTCAGCAGAAAGCTGAACGGAGTGCAGTGCTAAAAAAATACTGGATCCGGAAATGTTTGCTAATGTTAAAGTTAAGGTAAAAATTTACCTTATCTAGGAGTATAAGGTGAGACTGCTGTTTTAGCAATGCTAGCTATGCTAACAATGCAAATTGCTAGTATAGAACGCTAACTGAGTTGTCTTGGCTTTTAAAGAAGCCCTGTTTTACAGCGACTGCTCTCTAAAATAACAGATGACCACTGAAGGCATAAAGGCTAGAAAAAATTAATTTTAGTGCTGTTCTTATATCTTTCTATACTGTAGATCTTAAAAAGAAAGAAGAAGAATTGGCAGGTCAAGATTTACCAACACAAGAGATCAGAAATCAAACAAAATTCTAATCAGTGCATCTCCTGTAAACATCTTTCAGAAAATCCTTCAATTTTCTTTTGAGAAATACTTAAATTGATTGGTTTTGGAGATTTCTGTGCTATTATAAGAGTACTCCAGAACATAAAGACATCATAATGAAAGATGGGTAAAGAAGCACAACATCTCGTTATGTCAGTCTGAACCTGTAGCAATTACCTCCCAGCAGAAACCTTTGATGGTCTACAGTCGTCAGTCTTTAGACATTTATCAATGTTGGCGCTCAGCTGAGATGACTTATGCTGCAGCTGAAATTAAACTCCCCCAGCGTTACAGGGCTAATCCCCTGGTTAGGACAGGCCTTTAGCAGCTTTAGGAGGATCCCTCCGCAGAGTGACATTTTCATTAGCCACAAATGATGGCTCGATGTAAGAGCCCCCCACCCTTCCTGACATCTGTGAGAAACAGGTTTGTTCCCAAGCATTGCCTTCATACAGATTCCCTGCCTGCTGTTTACCGTAAACCGATCGGACAAGAGTCAGGAGAGAGAGTTGCAACCGCAAGACATGCCAGGTATTCATTCCTGAGGAGGAGTGATTGGAAACACATATTCCCACCAGCGCAGGGTGAGGTTGTGGCCTTTTTGGAGCATGAACTGCGTCTCTGTAGCTGCTAATGACCTGTGGTTCTGTATCACTGACATGCTGTGGATGTCTTCAATACTCCAACGGTGTCCATCGACACATTGAGGGCTGATGGGGAAGGCTGGGTGCATCCAATACACTGATGATGCGAGTGAACTCACTTCACTGGGAGGTGGTGGTGGGGTTGTAGCCTGACTTGTGACAGATGAGTTATGAGAGGCAATCAGTTTATCTTGTTCAGGTAAAGTTTCAGTCAAAAGTTTACACCCTGCATTATCTTTCTTATTTAATACAACACACTTCTGTATTGGTTTTGGTTCGCTAGTTTGACTTTAGTGTTAGATTTACATTCACCAAAATCTTCAGGTGGTCTTGAAAGTTCTTGAATGTTGTCTTACTTGACATTGCCAAGGCCTAAAAACTACTAGCCATTGGTTATGACAGAGTACAACTTAACGTTTATCTTTGCTGGTAGAAAAAGGATTTCCTTGACAGCATTTATTGAATTAACCAATACTTAAACCAATCAGTCCAAGGAACTCGGTAAAGATCCAAGGAAGACAACTGGAGATTTAAGGCTCTGCCATAATACACCCGAAGCCGAACAGTCGATGTTCAATTTCACGTCAAATCACCAGCTAGCTGGTTGAAAGCTGGACAAAGCTGGCTTTTCCATCAGGACAAAGATCCCAAACACACAAACTGACTTTAGATTGATAAGGGAGGGAAACATTATGCTTCTGGGAGGGCCTTCCAGATCCCCAACCTCAACCTTTTTAAAAATATGTGGATTTACTTAACAGTTGTTTCTGTCCTAGGAAGCCAACCGATTTCAATGAACTCTACCAATCCTGTCAAGAAGAATGGTCAAATGTCCAGAAGCTCATTGATGGCTACAAAAAACATTTTAACATTGTAGAAATTCCAGCTAATGGAGACTGGCATGGTTTATTTTATTTTTACAAATATGCATTTAAGCAGAGGTGGGCACCGCTATCTAATCCTAAAGCAACCCTAAAGCACTAAATGTTAGTCCCGCTAATGCAACACTAACACAGTATTTAGCAGAAGCTAACACTTCTTGTTTGAAAAAAAGTTAATGTGAAGAGAGGGAACAGAACTGCTGTGTACACAGTTTTCAAAATAATAGCATAAATATGAACATCTAACTACCTGAAGATTGCTTAACAGTCAATAAGCAAAACTTCAACACGGATGTCAAACTTTATTCAACTGAAAGTTTAAAAAATAGGAAAGAAAATTAGCGATTTAGAATTTATTAGGAAAATTAATTTAGGGGAAGCTAAGTGTGCTAAAAGCTTTCAAAGTTAGCAAAAGCGCTAAATGGATTAGAGGCAGATTAGCAGAAGTGTGCTCAACACTACATTTAACTAATATCAATGTTACCTGGTTATTAGGTTAAGCCAGACTAGTTAATGTCTTATTTGAGGTGTTTGATGAAATTGTCGAGCAGACGTGACATAAATTGAATAGTTTTTGATTTTTAGGATGAAATAAGAGCAACGATGGAGCCCAAAGCTGAAGTTGTGTTCATGTCTCACTGATTTGGTACTTCTGGGTCATTTAATCTTGTAACAAACCTTCGTGATAAGGAGGAACACTCAACCCAACGTCAGAAATGTGTGCAAGTTTTGTGCCGCTGTTTCTCAGCATCCTCAGTCTTTCTCTAGTCCACCCCACCTCTAATTATAGTTCAGTAAAATGTGAAACCAAAGCCCTTGTTTTCACTCCACCCCCAGCTGACTGCTTTGGCTCTGGACAGCCTTAGTTTCAGAGGATCTTGCTGATATTATGACTTGAAGCGGTCGACCGACTCCACAGTATCACCTCCTCTGTAAGGAGCTCTGTGGGATAGCCCGCTTTGCTGTCCGCTGTCTCCACTAAGACGTTAATGTCAGCCTCCACTTTGTTTGTGTCAACCGCTGTCAATCAAGACTGGCTGCAGACGTAACACCTGAGCTTAGTCAGGATTGGGAAGGTGTTTAACTAATCCCTTTGTGGGAGAAAGGTGTGAAATAGTTTGCAAAAGTCACCATGACCCTGCTTAGACAGAGATGTTTGGACCAGGATTCATCCATATTGTGTCTGCAGTGGAAGAAGTGTTAACAAGCGTTTCAAAGAGAGTCTCCAGCGACTCATTAGATTTCCACTCTGCACTTAAAGTGGAAATAAACCCGGGTGGTCAGCATTTTGTTTGTGTTTTCAGTGCAGAAAGATCAATTAAAGCTGCTCAGCTGAGGCAGATTTTTTATTTAAAAACCAGTTGGAAATAAAACTTCTCATCCCCTACTCTGTACCTCAATGGAGGCACAAACCTCTGTGACTCACATCTCAGAACCCGTGTATGAAAACAATACTTCCTGAAAGGCTGCATGTCAATGTAAGAATGTGGAATTTGCAAATGGAAAAATAAATATACCCTCGAGCAGCAAAAAAATACCACCATAGCACTTTTCTCAGCTGGATTCTAACTTAAGATCTCATTGGAAAGGCTGTCTGAATCCCATCCACCTCTAAAGCCACAACAGATCAATACAAATTACTGTAGGGTGCTGCAGAAATATCACAGGAGATCATCTGGGGTGTTTATAGCAAACAGACTGAAGATTTCACCTGGGAAAGACAGGAGAGGAGGGGTACAATGTGGCGAAATAAAAAAAATAAATACAACCAACCCAAAGCCATCTTTTCGTGAGGGTTTCTGCAGCCTCTTGGCGTGACATCCCCTCTGGACTTCAATCAATCAATAGAGGTCAGCAAGAAAGCTCACAATGCAAAGGATGTACCACTTCTTAATCAGTCTGAGCCTCATATTTTCAACTGATTCAACCTGGTAGGTGTGCACAAATGACCTCTCCCACACAGAATACACTTTGCAAACATTTTAATCAAAGGTGCACACTCTCGAGTACGCCTCAAACCTGGATCCAAATCATTTTGTAGATGCAAAATTAGAAAGCTCAAGCTGCTAACCACCATCTATCCACTTCTCGGATTTTTAAAGAACTGTGTCTGGTTCAATACGGTGTCCCTCAGGGTTGAGTGTTTAGTTTCATTCCTTTTTCACTAGTAAACATTTGGATAATTTTGTACAGAAGAGGATTAGGGCCATGAAAAAAAAAACCAAAAACACCATGACTTTTTTCTCAACATTCTGAGTTTAATCAGCCACATCGGAAATCGCTTAAATCAGACAGCTTCCTCCAGTAAGTAAGTTCTCCTCCTGCACAACTCACATCTGTCACTGAAGCTGGTTCTCCCAGGTGCCCATCTGCCCGAAAGTCGGAATTCTGAGATTAAATTCGGAATTCCGAGAAAAAAAGTTGGAAGTCTGAGAAAAAAGTCGGAATTCTGAAGTTCAAGTCAGATTTTTTTTTTCTTTTTAACAGTGGCCATTATCCTCTTCTGTAATTTTGTGTCAAGTTTGACTACAGATGATTTTAAATAGTTTATGGTTCAACAAAATGTGGTTGTATGTCTTCAGTCAGTACTGATTAGCACCGTAAGAGTTATTTTGGTTTAATTAGGGATCATAAAAAGCATATTTAAAAAGTCAACTGGCCCAAACTGGGATCAGAGGACCTGGAACTCACTAGAGTCCCTTCTGGCTTGGAACCATCTTGATCATTTTTGTTTTGCAGTGGGATGTTGGGGATCTCTACACCTCAAACTCAGATAAGCAGAAAACAATGACTGAATGGATCAACACGGTGAGGCTGCACAAATTAAACTTAGCGTCTCAATCTCCATGGTTATGAATGGGTCCTAAAACAATCTTTATCTTGAGTGTTTTTACTCCTTCATCTCTTTTTGTTTGAACCGTGGGACTTGGAGTTGGTTTGCATTGTCCAAACGGTTCGAATGGCCTCCAAAGACTAAAAAAGCGCCAGCAGATGAGCAGCTGTTTGCCAGATGGAGGCTATGGGGAGATTTTTGAGTGGCACAAGTGAAATATTGAAAAGAAACAGAGCCATAAACATCCAGACTGACTCAAGATGTAAAGCAGCAGAAGACATTTCTGCAATCCCAGCCTTCTGGTTCTGTCTTTTAATCCCTCAACTTTTCCCCGAGACGATGAGAACGCCCGTCACGTCTTCTCTAAAGCGTGAGAATTAATTCATTCTCCTCAGCCCTCGCTGAGGCTTTCTTTGTTTTTTTACAGGACAGATTTATTCCTCTATTTCTCTAAATGGCTTTGTTGTTTGAGGCATTTTAGAGAATCATTAAGGCTTATTGAGACAATTTCACCAGTTGGGTTTTTCTTTTGCTGCCGTTCTGAACAGCGGGAGGTGCAGAGAGCTGATCGAGAGTCTAAGCTTTTTATTAGAGGAGGCAGGAAGAAAGATGAGCAATAAAAAAGAAGCATGGTTTAACAGTTCAGAATCTGTGATGGATATGTCATAATGAGCAAAATGAAAGCCTCTACATCTTAAATCCATTTGTCTTGGTGTTTAATCATCCCTGATTGGATGAATTACTCACTTTAGAGGAGCTAATCGATGAATCAGTAACCAGAGCTCTTAACAAAACACACATCCAGGGTTAATCCCTCTTTTCAGGCAGCTGCCCCCCAGACTTGTTTGCTTTCTTTTACCCCCATCTGTTGTGTTTGTGGCCTGGAACAGGTAAGGAAGGGGAAGGGAAAGGAAATATTTATCCGGCTGTTCATATTTTACTTCTTCCATCAGCTGTTTTATTTGATTTTCTGCATGCTTCTTGTGCAAACCTACAACTCAGCCAGATGTCAAAGCTCTTTCAGGGAGATGCTGAAGGAAATTCTTGGAACTGCGGATAAAATGTTTTATTTCTCAACATGGAATACATGAAAATATTGTTTCAAGTTGTCTGAATGATGCCAGTAATTACATTCTTTATTGTGTCTGCTTTTAGCTTCCAGATGTACTTCTTTTATATTCATCAGATCACAAATCAAGATTATAACAAGGCTGGTGATCTCTTACACTTATTTCTATGTTGCAAATCTATCTTCTCAACTGATTTATTGTCTCAGCTGTTCCGTTTTCCCTTTATTTGACAGATCCCTCCCGTTGCATGTGGAAACGGAAAAGGAGCGGACCACAAACTTGTTTTTTTTACTGTTAAAAGTGACTTTATATTATAATTCACAAGTTAGATATGGGACTGTATCAGCAGCTAAAAGGTCCAAGCATGTGTTCGTTACATGTAAATATAGTAAAAAATAAAACGCTTAAAATCATGAAGTATATTTTACAACAGTGGGTGGTGACTGTAAACGATAAAATGAGATTAGCATAAAGCATGCTAATGCTGTCGACGCTGAATGCTAGCATTTTCACATCTTATTATTGAGGTTTTGACGATAACTAATGATTTTTTTTAAATATGACAAAACATTCTGAAAATATTTCAGAATTACTGTTTAATAAACAAAAAGCAGCCATTTACTATTTGAAACATCACAAACTCTGAATGCATACACTTCCAAATAAAGCATAAAATGCTTAATTTTAAATTTTTTACAAGAAAATGTAATTTTTTTGCACTCAAAATGCAGAATTTTCCATTTTAATGTTGTAAAGTTGAGTTGAAAATTGAAATTGGTTACACCGGGATAGCTGCAGCAGTAAACTATTTACCTGCTTTTCTGATGTTTTGGATATCATTGAAACAATCACACACATTAAACTAAACACATCTCTCTTACTAAACATGTTACAGTGATTAAATAAAGAAAATGCTGAAAATAAAGAAGAAAAATATTAATATAAATATATGGTTATTGGCTTATATCACTCAAAGTGGTTCAAGTAGTTGTAGTCTGAAACAAAAACAGTGCTGTACACAAACACGTTCAAATTAGCACGTTTGTAGGTGGTGATTCTTTAGAAAGCACAGAATTTAGCCTTTCTGTTTTAACCCTTATCCATCAAAACTGACAATGCTGCATTTTTTCCAACCCTTACTTTGCAGAACCTGCTGCAGGCAGGAAGACAGTCCAGGGTTACAGCCTAATGCATATTTACACTTCTAACTTTGTGTTCAGACCATCATACAGGTAAGGAGAGCTAACAGGTTTGAGCTAACGTGTCTCACAGTTCTTTTTAAAGTGGCCACAAATAAACTTATTTTGTTTTTAACAGTAAAAACAGGAAAATATGTGAATGTGAGCAGCTTTAGTGATATTCTGGCAGCTATTTTGAGATTATATGAGCAAAAAGAATAGGAGATAATTAAACATAAGTAATTAAGCTGGCAATGGTCAGGTTGGAAATGTTACACGACTGACAGATAATTGGTGCTTAAGTCATACCCTAAATTTTGTTAGCTTTGTTTCATAAGAAGTCGATGAATGACCGAGAACTAGAAATGTTTAGGTTGACTAGAGAGATGGCAATAAAGTTATGATAAATGAAAGAAAAATGAAAAACGACATAAGCAGGCGGTGAAGAGGAAGATGGGAAAACATAGAAAAGAGAAGGGGGCAGTGAAGGCACGAAAGATGTAACGGTGGAGACAGTCTAAATCAGGGGTCTATAACCTTAATAACCTAAAGAGCAATTTTGCTTTCAAAATTTAAAAAAAAAAAAAAAAAAAAACAAAAAAAAAAAAAAAAAAAAACCTCATTTAGAGCCACAAATGTCACATGACTTTTAAGACCATGACTTTTTGACTTTTTTAGATAAATATCCATTTTAGGAAATTTGTTGTAATTTTTAAAGAACCACCATTTTATTTCCATTTTTAGGATTTAAAAGAAAGATAATCATAAAATTTTGCAAAAAAGAGGATGAATATTTTTTTCTCTGTCAGATTGAAAACAAAGTACAATAAAAAAGCACATAAATTCTGACGTGGTGACAAGAAAAACGGATCTACTGGTTCCTGTAGTGTCATTCTTTGTGGAAATACAAAGCAAATATTGCAGGAAAAAAATGGAAAACTGTTGAAAAAACCTTCATTTGTTGTTATTATCTAGATTTCAAACATGAGCTGGTTCTTTTTATTTTTTAGCCAAAGTAATAAAGGGCCATTGTAGACGGTCCAAAGAGCCAGTTGCGGCTCCGGAGCTGCAGGTTGCGGGCCCCTGATCTAAAAGAAACGATAATTATGAAAAATGTTGACCAAAGAATGAAGGCCACATGCGAGGAGAGCTGAAAGAAATGAAAAGGAGAGCAAAAAATAATTTGTAAGAAGATGAATGTTGACAAAACAAGAGAGCAGAGGTAGGTAAGAGGGAGGCGGAGAGGAGCATAAAGCCCTCCTGTTGTTTCCTCCCGAACACGGCTGGGTCAGGAGAGGGGCAGCTTCTCGGGGTAATTCCACATAGAGGGAAAGAAGAGGAGACTTTTCCAGGTTGTGGCGACGCATGAAGCTGCCGTCTGCGCAAATAAACAGAGAACAAACCGCAGAGTTCAACTCTCCACAAACTACTCACTGCACTTCCACATCGCTGCCTCTAGGGGGAACCATGTAAAGCAAGACTGCTGACCATCTGAAGGGGGTCTGGTCAGGAGGTCTCCACCAGCCTAACTCCACCTGTCCCATCATTCACAACTCCGCACCAGCGGGAAGTTCAAGCCATTACAACTTAACTGGTTAATTACACACACACACACACACACACACACACACACACACACACACACACACACTCACAGAGCAAGTGCATTTGAACACAGTGCATCAGCCAGAGGGCTCGGTCTGACTGGGTGCTGACAGCGGAGGGTTGGAAAACCAGAGCATGTGAACTGCAGACAGTTGTCTGAGTTGTTCGCTGGGAACAAAACCAGAGGAGGTGAATAATTGGGCTCAGATTAAAAACACATTGCTGCTCGTGGGAAGGCATCTGAGATGGTTAAAAACACAACAAGAGGCGGGAAACCGAGCGAGGAAGGGAAAATGTTAGCATCCCGGTGGTCCTGACCGTCTAAAATCGCCAACAGCAACTTTAAAAGTTAAGAGACAATTTATATTCAATCAAAGCGTTTCAGAGCCTTGAATTAGAAATCCACCATCTCCTGTTTCCCTCGGTATGTCACAAACCCATTTCTATCCGCTGCTCTTCAAAGTAGGAAAGTCAAGAGACCATAACATTCGACTACAGCGGATCGCCAAGACGTGCCCATTTCTACAGTCTAATCAAATCCAAGTAGTGCCGGGATTTTAACGCGTTAATTTCGATAAATTAATTACATAGATCTTAATGCGTAAACATTTTTAACTCAATTAATCTAATGGGTTTTTTTTACATTCAAAAGTTCCTGTTGGAACCTTGGACTTTGCGTGTTTCTAGTATGCCTGTAAATCTGATGCACAAGAGACATCCACAAGCAACAGCGACGGATGACGAAGCTGCTTCTCTCGGCCCACCGGGGTTCATTTCTGCTTCAGAAAACGATCTGAAGGGACGCTGGGAAAGACTATAGTTGTGTTCAAGTCTAATCTGATGGTTTAATAACCTAAATAAGTTAAAAACAATAAATGTCTTTGTTGTTTAACTTGCATGTCTATTTATTCAATAAGTTGGCAGAATAAAGGGTTTTTCAATCGAAAATGTTGCTGTTGTTTTTGATTTAAATTCAATTAATTAATTACAGACCCTGAAATTAACTCATTAAAAATTTTAAATCGAGTCCCACCACTAAATCCAATACAAAGCACATCTAAAAACCAGTCGAAGATACAGGTACAAAGCAAAATCTCTACTACTAAAGTAACATGTCGAGTAAAAACTTCGACGAGAGAGGAGAGTGAAATCCTGCAGTCACCAAGTCTCCACAGCAAGCATTAGATGATGTGCGTCATGTCAGGAAAACCCTTTTTCTGTCCCACCATCACAAACGTAAACATGTAGGGTTTGCTAAACTCTACCGGGACTTTAATTGAAGCATGTGCTTTCGTCAGATGTGGATGTGTCATACGTTTGCTGCAAAAATACATATTACCGAGTATTTCTGCTCTAGTTTAAGACAAAACTAACTTCCAAGTAACTTTCCAGCAGATATAGGAGCTTGTTTTAAGTCAATAATTCCTTAATACTGATGAAAAAGTTCTAGTTATGAGTGAAATAATCTGCCAGTGGGACAAAACATTTTAACTTATAATATGGGGAAAATATCTTGTTCCTCTGGCAGATTATTTCACTATAACTAGAACTTTTTCATTAATATTAAGGAATTATTGACTTAAAACAAACTCCTACATCTGCTGAAAAGTTAATGTAAGTTAGTTTTGCCTTATTTCAAGTGTATTCAAGATATTTGCACTAAAACTAGACCAGGTGAGATTTTGTGTTTTTTCCCCACCACAGTGTAAGGCATCATGAAGGCTATAAAATACCAGAAAATCGTAAAGAAAACTCTGATTTGGTCTTTGGGGAGCATAGAAATGGTTCACCAGACAGAAAGTCAACCTTCTGCCATGGTCGTCTCCGGGGCCGGATTTACAAGGATGTGGGCCCCTGGGCTGGAGCCAGTTTTGGTGCCCTCTCCAGAAGGGAAAAATTATTTTACAAATGCAAATTATAGTACAATAATAGATAGTCCTATACATCAGCGGGTGTTAGTTAATGCATGGTAGGTTTAATATGGCCTGCAGCCAATAACTCCATGTTGTTCCCAAAGAAATCCACAATAACTTAATAATTTTCAAATACTTTAATATTGCTTGTATTCTTAAAAATCCGAAGATAATACAACTTACATTTCAGAAATTAAAAAAGAAAAAATCTTTGGGGTCCCCTCCGCCCCAAAAAAACCCCTAAATCCTGGTTGTGGGTTGAGCTGCAGAGAAGAAGACATCATGATCCTAAATGGTCAAAAACCAGAAATCCAAACCAACCGTGACCACAAATCAGCTGAGCTGAATCCCTCCAAGCTGCTGTTATCAGCTGATCTCAGAGAGCATTCCTCTCAGAAAAGACACACTTCATTCAGCTGACCTGACCCTTTTAGATGAATATTTCACAAAATGACTAAGACAAGTGATTCCCCTTCCTGTCCTCCATGAAACAGGCAGGTTAATTACTGACGGAGTCGTGGAGGTCAAAGGAGCAGCAGCAGAATGAAGTTTAGTGTCAGTCACCGGTTACACAAACAGCAGCGCTCCGTCAGTAAAATCCACAGGGGCCGACTGAACTGAAAACGGCTGTTTGGGTTGAATCTACAGCAGCAAAATAACAAAGGTGGTGATTTATTCATCAGAATTAATCTATGAACTAATTTATTACCAAATTCTGTTTAAAAATGGGCTGAAAAGAGAAACTAGAGGCTGCAACCCCCCCCCCACTAATGACAGCATGATGTGAGCCTGGACATCCAATTCAGGATGTGACTTTAAAGAGGGTTCCATAAGTTCTTACGTAACAAACCCAGACTTTTGCCGACTTTTCCTTGACACAAGCAGGGAAGGGCACACAAGTAAAAAAGAAGGATATGAGGAAAGAAATAAGGAAAAAGGAAGCAACAGAAGGGAGATAGGAAAGGAAAGATGCAAGTAAAAAAAAAGAAATACTGAGAAGGAACAAAAGCAGGAAGGACATAGGGAAGGGAAGGAGGTGGGATATAAGTAGGGAAGAAAGGTCAGACAGAAGGGAGGTAGGACACAAGGAAGGAAGGATGCATGGATAGATGAGTGGAAGGAAGGAGTTAAGAAATGGAAGCTCAAGAAATGTAGAAGTAAGGGCACAATCAAGGGAGGAAGGAGTTAAGTAGGGAAGAAAGGTCAGACAGAAAGTGAAACACAAGGAAGGAAGGAGGACAAACAAGAGGGAGGGAGGAAGGAAGGAGTTAAGAAATGAAAGTGTGAGAAGTATAGAAGTAAGAACACAAGGAAGGAAGGAAGGAAGGAAAAGCAGGAAGGAGATAAGTAGGGAAGAAAGGTCAGACAGAAAGCAGGTAGGATATAAGGATGGAAGGAAGGAAGAATGGGTTCAAGGAAGGTAGGAGTTAAGAAAAGAAAGAACGAGAAATACAGAAGGGCACAAGGAAGGAAGGAAGGACACAACATTCAGAGGATGGTTCTCATTAAGGTCGGATGCTGTCCTGCTGAAGCCCGTCTCCCATGGCAACAGAAATAAGTCCCGGCCTCCTGCCTTTCCCTCAGAGATGCCTTGCTCAAGCAAAGCTGTGCGGGATTGAACCAGCACGAAAACACGTTCTCAGCTTTACCACTTCGCGATTTCTGCTAATCTGAGTCAACATGGCGTCCAATCAGCTGGGGCGGCTCTGAACCTGAAGACATCATCGCTGCGGACGAGCTGATTATCCCCCAGGTTCCTCCTGCCCGGCTCGCCTCGTATCGATCCGGCACCTCAGACTCCGAGATGAGGTCGGAGGTCACTGACAGCCAATTATTCAGCCTGAGAGCCGGTATTTGGTCAGTGTCTGAGCCTGGGAGATGGCCTGACCTCGCCGCCATTCATCTTAGGAGCTGCCGAAGGATGGACGGCGGAGTTTAGTGAAGCTACGGAGAGAAAATCTAATCCCCATTAAATTAACGTCGACATCTGCGGGGATCACGCCGCCCCCCTTTTATGGGAAATTTGGTTTTTCATGAACCGTTTTGAATTTTGCCACGTTTTGGATCATTACCCTGTTAAAAACCCCAATAACAACCCATTTTCACTTTTAAAATCAAAGAGTTCATGGCACCATTCACTCTACCAAGATTCCCAGGGTTTTTGGAAGAGAAACAGGCCCACAGCATTACAGAGCCTCTACTGTACTTAACAGAAGGCATGAGCTGACTTCTGAAGACTCTTTAGGAGGGTTTGGATTGTAGGGAACCTATCCAGGTACAAGGCAGCTCTATTTCCACTGAATCTACCAGGGTAAAACCAGATTAGCAGCAAAGAAATTCATCTCAGAGAACATCCTGGTTATGTCTCCATGTATGGAGGACTGAAACTGACAAAATTAAAAATAAAAGCAGGAATGTGTACATTTTGTTTTGCTTTTTCCTCATACAAGCGTTTGTTCTTTTTACATTTCCTCATCTCCTCTTCTTACTTCACCGTCTGCGTTTCTGCCTCATTATGCAAATGCGGAGGGCGGCCATCTTGGTCCAGCTCCTCTACTATTGGTCAGATGAAAACTCACCTCCTTCCAGCTCGTCCAGTCTGTTTGCAGCTTCCCTTAACGACTCCAACAGACCGTCTCTCCGCTCCCTCCATCACGATACTTCAGTTGCTAAACTGAAGCCAAAGGCGCAGGCATGAACAATTGATCTGCACATGGATCCTGCTGCTTCCTGCTTATTGACCAATAGTAGAGGAGCTGGACCAAGATGGCTGCCCTCCTCGTTTGCATAATGAGGCAGAAATGCAGATGGTGAACTAAAAAGAGGAGACGAGGAAATGTAAAAAAGAACAAACGCTTGTATGAGGAAAAGGAAAAATATATATATTTCTGCTTTTATTTTGAATTATGTCCTTTTCTGTCCTCCATACTTATTTGCATAATGAGGCAGAAATGCAGACGGTAAAGTAAAAAGAGGAGACGAGGAAATGTACAAAGAACAAAACAAAATATATATTTCTGCTTTTATTTTTAATTATGTCAGTTTCGGTTCTCCATATCCATGTACCCTAAACTACTGGATAGTAAACTTGTCCAGAGCTCCCCTTTTAAGTCAACTTTAGCTGCATTACGGTTGAAATTCACTGACATTTTTATTTTTCTTGACAGAGGGAATAAATGATCCAGTCAATTTAATATTTAAGGGCTGAAAGGCATAATGTCAGAGTGTTCTTCAAGCAGTTAGGCGTTTAGCGCTTTAGCATTAGCTTCTACTAAATACTGTGTTGCCATGGTGCTTTAGCATTAGCAGAATTTATATTTATTATTAGCGCTTTAGGGTTAGCGCAACTAACTTTTTAGTTAGCGGTGCCCACCACTGAACAGATGTTTTGGGAAACGGACAAAAGTAACAAGCAGAGGAAAACAGAAGGTTAAAATGAAAGTACAGGACATTCTTGGGGGAAAGTTGCTGGCTGCATACTGCTGGAGTCCCAGTTGCATTCAAGAAACTGCAGATATTTACATTTGTGACATAGGACGTACTTTTTTTTCTAGCATCACTTCAAAAGAGCCGTTTGGCAAGGTAATGTTCTAGCAGCCGTGACCTTACCTATGGAGATCAACACACATCTCTGCTTGAAAGTCATGTTCTCTTGTCTTTCCCAGAGAAATGGGTTTCTGTGTCACATCATATTAACAGTCCAGGAAAACAGAAAGTCACGAACTGCAAATTTAAAGTTTCCACACAGTCTGATCAACTTAGAAAGTGAAGTATATGTTAAACCCACTGCTTCAGTTACGTTTCTGTCACAGGAAATAACTGCGACACCAGTGATTCTGCTGATTTAATCCAGATACAGAACCAGTTAATAAACCTCTGACATTTCTTTTTGCATCGTTCCATCAAGCGACTTCCTTACGTAAGAGCGCAGCAGAGTTGTTTCCACGCCACTGAGTCTTATTGTTCCTCTCGTCTGCAGGCAACCGCAGCTGATGACAAACCAGCACGCATGCTTCTGGTTCTGCCACCGAATTGTAAAGGAGCAAAAGCAAATGGACAGAGAAGTAAAGCGTGGACGCATTTAGGATGTCCAAATCACAGCAGATGTGTCCTGCAGTGTCTTTTTTCTTTAGCTGGTTTTCCTTTTTTTTTAAAGCTTTATTGTAAAATTAACTTGCATAAAAACCAAAGTGATAGCAACAGCCTCTCCCAGAGGGATGCAGAGAAACTCTGTGTCTGTTATCTTCACTTCTTATTCCCAGGATTTCGGGATAATAATCTGAGCATCATGTGGATAATCGCACAAATGTTTCAAATTAAAAGTTCTGCATTTTCATATTTTAGTAATTATAAATATAGGTTCCAGATTCCTGCAGAAAACACCGAACTGCTGCCTCTGAGCAGCCAGTTTTCCCTCCGTCGGCTCTGACTGATGATCGACGCGCCATAAACTGAAAAAAAATCTGCTTTTTCCACCAGTTCATTAAATGCACGAAAACTGAAAACTCCCACACTTCTCAGCCCGTAAATGCAACAACAAACAGCATGCAAATTATTGCTCTAATAAGTCACATTATTAAAAAATAAAGTTGAAACATTATGAGAACAAAGTCATAATACTACCATAATAAAGTCATAATATTTTAAGAATAAAGTAGTAAAAATATGAGAATAAAGTCATTCTAATCTGAAAATAAACGAGAATAAGTCCAAATATTACAAGAACAAAGTTATAATATGAGAAAAAAGTCATAATATTGCGATAGCTAAATCGTAATAAGCTGAAAATGAAGTCATAATACTACGGTACTAAAATCGCAATATTGAGAGAATAAAGTCGTAATGCTATGATAATAACGTCCTACTGTTACGAAAATAAAACTAATAAGAGAAAAAAAAATGTTGATTTTATAACATGAGAATAAAGTCATAATAATCTGAAAATTAAGAACAAAGTTGTAATAACACAAGAATAAATAATAAATGGATTATCTCATAATAAATGGAGATTAACTCCAACATGAAAAATAATCAACGAAAATGAGGAAAGCTGAGATCTGGTGAGGTTATGTTTTGGTTGAACGAATAAATATTTCATCTTTTAACTCATCAGCATCAAATTATTCTCAGCAGCAGGACTTTGAAACGATCGACTGCGTCCATTTAAAAAAAAAAAAAGAACCACGGACTGATCCGGTCACATCGGATCTTGACAACTATCAAAACTTTTTCTCTTTAAAACAACTTTTTTCTTTACGACTTTCTTCTGGTAATATTATGACTTCATCCTCATAATTTAAAAAAAAAGCTTCGCAGGAGCCGAATACTCAAAAATCAATGTTCCCTCTAAATAAAACGCATCGATGTTTGAGGTTGTAGTGTGATAAAGTTCAAGGAGTGTTGGCGTGTAAAAGCCTGATTGGTGCATCTCGAGTGCTTAGGTATGGAGGCCCGAAACGGACATAATTAAAAATCAAAGCAGAAATATGTACATTTTGTTTTGCTTTTTCCTTATACAAGCGTTTGTTCTTTTTACATTTCCTCGTCTCCTCTTTTTACTTCACCGTCTGCGTTTCTGCCTCATTATGCAGATGAGGAGGGCGGCCATCTTGGTCCAGCTCCTCTGCTATTGGTCGGCTGAAAACTCACCTCCTTCCAGCTCGTCCAGCTTGTTTGCAGCTTCCCTTAACGACTCCAACAGACCGTCTCTCCGCTCCCTCCGTCACGATACTTCGGTTGCTAAACCGAAGCCAAAGGCGCAGGCATGAACAATCGATCTGCACATGGATCCTGCTGCTTCCTGCTTATTGACCAATAGTAGAGGAGCTGGACCAAGATGGCTGCCCTTCTCGTTTGCATAATGAGGCAGAAATGCAGACGGTGAACTAAAAAGAGGAGACGAGGAAATGTAAAAAAGAACAAACGCTTGTATGAGGAAAAGGAAAAATATATATATTTCTGCTTTTATTTTGAATTATGTCCGTTTCGGTCCTCCATATTAGGAACATTTGTGTCAACATTAAACATTTACTGAAGCAAAAAGTAAAATAAATCTATTTGGAAATCAGTTTTTTTAAAAAAACCAATAATTGGTTTTGACTCTTCAACTTCGTTTTAAAAACATAAACTTTGGCTCCTACGAAGCGATCCGAGCACGAACACTCGCAGAGCCAGATGTTTAAGCAGCAGGAAGGCCCCACCTGAAGCATGTTTGACTAACATGGCCTCGCTCCTCGCCCCGCAGAGCCCAAACTCTGCCCTCTGACCTCCCTCCCCGGGGGCGAGCCGAGCCCCCCCCCCCCGCCCCTCCCAGCGCAGCCCTATCGCTTTACTGCACCCCGGGGAGCCACAGCCCCGCCCGCCTGGGGCCCGACGCACTCTGAACTCTAAAAAACCGGGGGCTGAGAGGAACCCACAACGTCTGGACTCAATCAGCCGCCTGTGACAGGCCAGAGAAGCTTTCTCACACACACACACACACACACACACACACACGTCGGTACGCCTGACACACACCGACACCAACACTTATCCACCAGTGAGGTCTCCCACACATCAAAGAACCGAGCGCCTGACTTGTCTGAGTAATGGGCGTTCTGCTCCAAAGCTGGGAAAACGGTTCCGTTCGAGGTTCTGGAACAAAAGGCCGAGAGCGGATCGCAGCCGAGCGCCGAGGGGAAGAAAACACACCCGAGCCCGAGCCAAAGAGGGGGAGGTGAAGCGATGTGAGGAGAAGCTGAGGGGAGGTGAAGCGGCTTGATTTAAAGCTCCCACAGGTCCAGCTCGCCAGCTCGGAGGTCTCCGCTCGAAGGCGGTTCTGCTCCCGGTTTATTTGCTTGGCCCAGTTTCTGCACGGGCCCGAAGCGCCTCCCGTTCCCATCCCCGAGCAGCAGAGAGACGCTTCTTTCTTTCTGGGGGTAAAACACCAGCTTCCTCCTGTTGCTTTTTCATCTTCTGCTGGATAAAAAAAAGGTGGAACCCAAAGAGAAAAGCTTTTATTTTCAGCCGTTCCGCTAATTTCCTCGAAAACTTTTCTTCTGATGTCTTCACAACTCTGCAAATTACAAGAAAACTCAGAGAAAATTCTGAATTAATGCTAATTAAAACGGCTAATGGAGAAAGAGTTTGTCGCAACATTAGGCTCCCAAATTTGATTAAGGCCACATAATTAAAAACCCTAATTCTTCATTAGATGTACTACACAGATCCGTATTTAACCGAACCATTTTTTTCTTCCATCTTGCTTCACGTTCGCCTTGGAAGTCCGAACTCTGATCCGGGAAAGTTTCTGTTCCAGATCGAAAAGCCGCATGGATCTGATAAATGCTATACCAAAAGTTAATTAGTTATTCCATCTTTCAGCAGGTTTTATCCGCAGGTTGGGCTTTCCGAGTCTAGATTCTCTTTTCAGGGGAATTAAAGGTGATTTTTCCTGAAATATCAACGTTGGATTTCAAATGAACACAGTTAATGCTACCCCTGACTGTCACATAAACACATGGTTACAAACATACATACTGTAACAACAAAATATTGTCACAAAATGTATATTTTGTAACAAGGAAACATATTGTTACACAAATATTGATACAAATATATTACATATAAAAAGAATAATCTAAAAAAAATATACTGTGTTACGAAAAACACTAACAATAATGCACACTGTAGCAATATGTTAGCATATAAGCTACAATATAAACTCAACTGAGTTTTTATTTTTGATGCATTTAATAAATGGAAGGGGGAAAAAAATCTGATTTTTTGGTATTTCTCAACTTTTTAACTGTCACTTGGTTGTAATTCCCAACTGGTACCACAAGGCGGCGGTAGTTTACAGAGCTGCTCCGAAGCAGCTGAAAAATGGGGGAAATTTATGAAAGTAATTATGCATTTTTTTTAAACCAAAGACTTGCTATAACGATTCTTTCTTCAAAATAGACTCGGTCGTTTCCACAATTGTTTCAAAGTCCTGCTACTGATAATCATTTGATGCTGATGAGTTGAAAGATGAAGTATGTCATATTTGTAAAATTGATAATAAAGTGTGACGTCACTTGACGCTCAACAGTCCTTATTTTTTGTGAAGGAGTCGTCATAAAATTACTGTTTCATTCTACTAATAGTATGACTTTATTCTGGTACTATTACAAGTTTATTCTCATGTTATTTTTACTTTATTATCGTATTATTATGACTTTGTATTCATAATATGACTTTTTGTCGTGTGACTTTTTTCATATTATTGCGACTTCAGTCTGGTAATATTATGACTTTACTCTCATATCATTACGACTTTTTTTCTCGTATTACTTTATTCTCATTTCAACTTTTTGTTGTATTATTACGACTTTATTCTCATAGTATTATGACTTTTTGTCATATGACTTTATTCTCGTACTATTGTGACTTTATTCTGGTATTACGTTTTTTTCTCGTATTATTTGGACTTACTATCGCACAACTTTATTCGCGTAATATGACTATTCTCTTAACACTGACTATTTTTGTAGAGTTATTACTTTATTCCGTTATTATTGTGACTTTTTTCTTGTATTACTGCATCTCTATTCTCATAATATTATTTTTTTTTGTCGTGCGACTAATCTTGTATTATTATGACTTTATTCTCGTATTACGACTTCATTTTCATATTATTTAGACTTACTATTGTACGACTTTATTATCGTAACACTATGACTTTATTCTTGGAGTGTTATGACTTTATTCCAGTATTACTGCAATCTTTTTCTCGTATTACAACTTCATTCTTGTAATATTTCAACTTAATATCGTACGACTTTATTCTCGTAATATTATGACTATTTTTTTTTCATGCACATCTATACAATTTATATAATCGAACTACAATTAGAAAAATCTCATCAAATCTTTTTATTATTCTTCAATTAGACCCAATAGCGCCCTCTACTGCGCTGGGCTGAAACTGCAGACGCAGTAAATATTCCAACCCTTTAAGGATGAATGCGGCCAAACACAGCGAGTAACTGTGCCAAAGTTGGATAAATAGTTTGAAACTTTCTAAATTGCTTTAATTTAGAAACTCTGTTATGAATTTCCGAATTTTTAATCAGTTGTAAATCAAAAACGGGAAGTTACATGAACTCCTGAGAGAAAACCGACTGGCTGAGGAGCTGAAGGGCGGTGGGGTGAGAGCTACTGAGGAAAAAACAGGCCCAGAAAAAACAGCACATGTAGCATCGCGTAAAGGAGCTAAACATAGACGCGGCCTGTGAGCGCCCCGCATGCCAGCGCCGAGCCCAACCACCTGGTCTGCTCAATCTGCCCCCGCGGGGGCCTCCCGCCCCCTTTTCCCTTGAAACAGGACGTCTGTCAGAGTCTCGTCCATCAGCCTGCAAACCAGAGGCCACCTCAGATCCGCCGCGCATGCCGCCTTCAGAGCGGCTCGGCTCGGATCCACACGTCTGGGGCCGGGTTTCGCAGTCGCACTCGCCGGACGGTCCCGGCGCCCGGACACTCGGCGCCCGCTCCGGGAGATATCAGCCCGCCGTTCGGGACCGCCGGGGGACGAATTTCAAGGCGCACCAAACGTTTCAAGCACCTGTGAATGTCTACCTGCTGACGCTGATGCAGACCGAGACGGCTGGAGCCGAGGACCACGGGGGCCGGATTCCCGTCGGGGACAGAGGGGGAAACAGAAACTTTTTAGTGACCACTGCCCCCCCTACCCCCACCCTGTCATTTTGTGGGGTTTTTAAATATTCCAAGTAATAAATGTAATGAATATTTTAGCTTTGAACAGCTGATTAAGTTTTAAAACATTCCTTTTAGTTGGAATTTCAGCAAAAGGAAATTTATCCAGACTTTTTCTGCAGTTTTTTGGAGAAAAAAAAGATCATTTAAATCTTTTAGGGGGATGTTTCTCCCAGTCTGGGGCTTCTACAGCCTGATCACTCCATTCAGAATGAAAGGGGAGCATCTCTGGACATATATTTTCAAGTCTTGTCTCGGCCCTGACTTTGACTAAGCCCTTTTAACACATGAATACACTTTGTTCTAACCCATACACTGTAGCTCTGGCTGTATGCTATTCCTTTTTCTCAGATTTTGCCGTTTTTTTGCTCCGTAGTTCCTGCCGGCAGATTCTTCCACCTGAGCTGTGGATCTCTGCAGCTCCTCCAGAGTTAGCATGGCCCTCTTGGCTGCTTCTCGAATAAATGATTTCCTGACCTGGTCTGTAGGTTTAGATGGATGGCCATGTGTTGGTAAGTTTGACAGACTTCTCCATAATTTTCAAAGGGGACAAATCATGAAAAATCCACTTTTTTAGCCCTTAAATACATTTTGTTGTGTACCTGGAGTTTCTAGGAGTGCAGAAAAGAGGTTTTCTCTATTCCCAATTACGTTTTTTTAACTATTACATCACAGTATTTGTCGCAGAAGGTCATGGGCTTCCTGCTGACCAGTTTCACATATCTGCCATTTTCATTTTGTAGTCCATGTTCAAAGATGACGGAGCTACAAGTGGACAAATCAAAACGTTCGGTTTTTGGGTCTATCAACCAGTATAAACCATTATATCGTTCCCCAGCATCAGAACTTCTTCAAAGTCCCTGGTTAAATCTGATTTTTCTTGGAAATGTTCCCACATGAGTGGGGAAAGTCTCCTTTCATGTCAAAAACTTAGCAGCCTCGGGCAGTATCAAGAAGGATTTGCTGAAAAACCTTTTGTGACTGAGGGTCAGTTCCTCCTGTTTGTGGAAACAACGGTCACAGCAAAGCGGTAACTGCTAACAAACGCTAAAATGACAACAAACTTTCTTTTAGACATGAATTTATTGTGTTTATATGACGTCCTGGCTGTTGTTTTGCTAGCAGTAGTTAGCATCGTGCCTTCCGCTTATGCTAACACTGCGTGCTAGCTTTTAGCTCCTTGAGAAAAGAACCGTACTGCATGTTTTGAAGTCACATAAACACTTTTCCATAATTTTTGACGTTTCTGTCTTGGGGATCACATGATCCAAATGCCTTCAGTGACGTTCCTGGCGCTAGCGTTAGCTAACTCGCTAACTATGTTGAGGCTTGGTTTACAAGCATTTTCTGGCTCGAACATGTTGTCTTCTGTTGTTGGCGTCATTTAATCAATTTGGGAATTAAAAGTTTCTGTGCTGCTAGATAATCGTGTCTCTGCTATCAAACTACAAATATGGCCAAACAGGGTCCGCAGGGAAAATAACAGCAAATACTGCTGTTGTAGTTCAGTTTTTCAGGCTGATTCAGGGTGTTGGAAATAACAAGGATACACCGTGGGGTGTATCTTTAACCCTGGTTAAAGAGTATTTTGAAGACAAATCTTCTGGTTTTCTGACCAAAAAGGCCACAAAGAGCAGCAGAAATGTGGCTCTGGATGAAACAACCTTTTTTTCCCGTCGCTGCTTTCCAACAGCTGATCAGCAATAAAACAAACCAAGACAAAAACATTCCTTCCATCTATGGAAATGACAAACGCAGCAAAACAATAAGCTGCTAATGACCCTAAAATGACAACAAGCTTTATTTTAGACGTGAATTTATTGTGTTGACATGACATCTTGGCCACTGTTTTGCTAGCAGCAGCATCGTGCCTTCTGCGTATGCTAGCATTGTGTGCTAGCTGTTAGCTCCTTGAGGACATAATCGTACTACATGTTTTGAATAAGAATTATTGCATAAACAGTTCTGCATCAGGTTTTTATGGGTTTTTTTTCTTGGGAACACAAGACCTGAATGCGTTCTGTGATGTTCTTGGCGCTAGCGTTAGCCAACTATGTTGAGGCCTTGTTTACAAGACGTTTCCCTTCATGTTGTGGCTCGAACATGTAAGGCTGGATGGACGAGTCTCCTGTTGACATCTTTTAATTTATTTGGGAATAAAAAGTTTAATATGGTATCAAACTACAAAAATGGCTGAATGAGGCCCACTTCAACCCATTTCACCACTTCCAAAATAAAAGCCTGGGAAAATAAGAGCAAATGCTGTTGTTTGCTGTTACAGTTCAATTTTTCAGGCTGATTCAGAGAAACATTTGGTCAAATAACAAGGATGCACCCCACCCTGGTTAAAGACTCAAACCTATCCATCTTTATGGACTTTGCAGACAAATCTTCTGGTTTTCTGACCAAAAAGGCCACAAAGAGCAGCAGAAATGTGGCTCTGGATGAAACAACCTTTTTTTTCCCGTCGCTGCTTTCCAACAGCTGATCAGCATTAAAACAAACCAAGACACAAACATTTCTTCCATCTGCGCAAAACTCCCATCATTCCCACATTAAAACGAAATGTGTTCCAATACCTGACGCACATCCAGTCTGACGTCGGCTCCCCAGTTAGCGCTACGGGGAGGACTACCTCGGCTGAACCCAGGAAAATCGCCAGATAAGAACCACATGTAAGCAGCTTCGTGTCGGTTTGACGAAGGATTTACTGCATGGATGTGATGATGGAGAGGGCCATAAAAGAGGAACAGACGCGGCGCTGATGGATCGCCTCACCGCCGGCCGGCTTCCATCTCTGAGGACACCTCCAGACCTCGCCGACGGGGTCCAGACAGATGTGTATCTCTTTTCCTGACAATCTCAGTGCTGAAAGTTCCCCTTTTGTTTCTTTTTCCAGGCTCACTACACCTCTCTGTGTGTTTCTACACGTGCATTATGCGTCTGGGTTAAATTACGGCTCCGGTCGCCGCCAAAGCGTGCCCTCCACCCGTCATTATCGCCGTATTTTAGGGTGCAGACCGCAGTGATTAGCCCCAGCCCCTGAACCGTGGACCCCCTCATTTAACACGCCACTTGATGTAACTGTTATTGGAATGGAGATACAAGCCTGCTGTTCAGGCTAACAACTCTTTCTTTCTCCTCTCTGGGTTCTGGCGGCTCCTCACCATCGCCTGCACTCAGAAAATAAGGCGAAGAAAATAAAAAGACAAGTTTTTTCCCCAACAAATGTCACGTTGAGCAAACAGATCCAAGTTCATTCCAGAACTCTATAAACAATTAAATACAACGGAATCCAATTTAACAGACAAATGCTATGAAATTCACTTTCTAATGCGTTTCTGTAGAAAGTTGCCGTCGACTGCATCAAGACACTGACTTTGCAGCAAGTATGTGGCAACAGTGGAAAGGAAACCTCCAGCAGAACCCGGTTAGGTACGACCGTCCACAGACGACCCAGGGTGTCTGAAAATTTTACATTTTCAGCTTTTAGACTCACTGTGGAAGATTTTTTCCATCACTATTCATGACATGGATATTAAGAGTTCAAAACATTCGCCTCGTTGAGGTTTATTATCTGTTTTTTTTGTTTTTTTTTTTTAGCAACATATCAAGAAACAACAGAGAACTGAAGCTTGATTCCGATCACCTAAAATCTACGATATCTGCAAAGGTCTGGATAGGGTTATCCAGATGTTTTCAAACACCACGTATCCGTGGCAACATGGTATCGTTTTTAACAACTCCGAGCAGCTGATTAGCATCGCAAAAGCTCAAATAATACATGAACTATGACCCCAAATCCCAGAGGAGTTGGGGGGCGGAAAAAAAAAACCGTGGATGCAGAAAGAGCAGGAGGAAGTCCAAACCTTCTCTTCCATCGCCCATACCCCCGACTCCAGCGTCTATTTAACCGTACGAGACGTAAAGAGGAGCGGCAAAAGCAAATGAGGTGGATTAGCAGCGCGAGCCGACAACGGATGGTGTCATCCAGGATATGTTGCTGAGGAATATCGTCTCTGCTGCCTGGAAATTCAGCTGTTAGCGTGTCATGATGGTCATGAGGCCTCTTGGAGTTTGATGTAAGACTGACTGCAACTGGAGATCCTTCCTACCCACAGCATCACCATCCACAACGACTCTTTGAAGATACTCGAATGATATGAGTTACAAGAAAATTTAATTTACCTTTGGGATAAATAAAGTATTTTTGACAAATCTCAACATCTACATATAAGTAGTTGTTAAAAGAGATATATTTTTCCTAAATTCAGATTTTTATTTATTTATTAATTTATTTTTAAACAGAAGAAGAAAGTCAGTTGCCATGAAAACGGCACTTTCTTGTCTGCACTGTGTCAAATATAGAGTTTGGTGGAGGGAGGATTATGGAGTTGGATTCGACTGCTTAGCTCCAGAGGAAGAAACTCAGCGCTGTTTTCACACCTCAGTCTGGTAGACTCGGTTCGATTGGGGACCAAAATGGCAACATTTCTTACATTTCCAGCTGCTGCGGTTCACTTTCATGCCACACCATGTCGACCGAACTAAAACCTTCGAGCAACCTGTTCCCCTCCTCGCCTGCGGGGGCGCTGCACCAAGACCCACTGAAAGAAACGACATGAAAACTTCTGAAGATGATGCTGAATGCAACTTCCTTCTTCACGAAATGGAAACAAAAATGGAGCGGCGTCAGATTTTAGCGGTTGTAGGATTGATCTTTTGTCTTTGGCAAAAGACCAGGAGCCATTTCTCCCGCTAGCGTTAGAGTTGCTCGTTTGTTTTGGTTTTATTTACCCAGAATGCCCTGGACCAGAGTTCGCTTTTTTCATCCACATCAGAGTCCTATTGCGCGTTCACACCTCCACAAACGAAACAGACTTTCAAGGCAAACGAACTGGAGTTCGATTAAAGCGGACTAAAAACGCCTGGTGTGAATGCACCGTAACAACATTCACATGTTGTTCCGACTTCGTGGGAACAATATCGGAATGGCCCTTTGATGTTAAAGGACACGGATGTGCGATCTCACTGAGGAAGAACGTAGCTGCCCTGACCTCCTAAGAGAACCTTTTGGCTGAATTAGAGCAAAAATAGTGAGCCAGTCCTTCTCAGTGTCCAACATCACTGTCTGACCTCAGCAATGGATTCTGGAAGGATGGTCAGAAAATACCATGAACACACTCGTAAAGTGTTCCCAAAAGAGTTAAAGGTCTTTTAGCTCCAAAGATTGTGATGTCAGTCTAATATCAGACCTTCATTTCAGAGGCTCCTGTGGTGGAACATGAGAGGTTTTACCAAAAAAAGTGAAAAAAAAAAAAAACAAAACAAATTTAAAAGGAAAAAGGAGCTTAAACACACATTAAATGGGAGTCCTGGGGTTGAGAGGCTAGACAAATATACTCCCCTCCATTGAATGATGGCCCTTCTCAGTTTTCATCCACCCCCTGGGGAGACGGAGAGCAGGCCCAAGCTGGACCTGGACCTGCCATCTCAACCCTTCCTCTGCGCTCGTGTTGCACCACCATCCTCGTCTTCATCTCTGCGACCGCTCGCCTTACACCACCTTGACCCTCTAATCATTTTAACGCCGCCTCAGACTCCCCATCTGCTCCGCCCTCTCTCTGCTACCGCTATTAGCAGCTCGCCCTCCGACGCCCTACATGCCGTGTGATCACCATTAGCGGAAAGAGCCCCGTCATCATGCGTGCCATCATTTTCATCCATAACCATTAGGATCGCTGTAAAAAGATACGAGCGCGTCTTCGAATAATGGGACTGTGGCCACGTAGCTGGACTGTTCAGCTGCTCTCCAGCTCCAGCAGACGTTGTCATTATTTTTTACGACTTTCTCTTCTTCGGCTCTTAATGTACCATCCTTCCTGTCCTTTAGCAGCTGAAGCCAGAGGATGAGGGAAGATTAGTGGTGGGAGAGACCATCCGGTTATCAAAACAGCCGAAGGTTTGCTTTCCTTCACAATTACCAGAGTTCTGAGTGGACTTTCTCAATCAAAGCCGCCGTTATCTGGCCAAGCAGGGGCTGGAGACGCAATAAATTTGTGTCCTGTTTCATCACAACCGAGCAGTAATGGTGCAGGGCTCACTTCCAGACCCAGAGGAAGTCACTGGTGTGCTCGAGCAGGTTGGGGTCGCAATGTAGCTAAATATCTAAACCAAGGGTGTTCAAAGTGGGGCCCGGGGGCCATTTGTGGCCCCTAGACTGGCTTTGGTCCTCATAAGGCACATCGTCAATGTACATATTTTGATAACAAGCTAAATATTTAGCTTCTTTAAAATAAATATGTTGGTGGAAGTTAAATATTTAGTTAGCAAGTTAAACATTTAGCTTTAGACTAAATATTTATTTAGTGAGCTAAACATTTAGCGTTGGAAGCTAAATATTTAGCTTTAAACTAAATATTTAGTTAATGAGTTAAATATTTAGCTATCAAGCTAAATATTTAACTTAAACTAAATACTTAGCTAGTAAGCTAAACATTTAGTTTGGAAGCTAAATATTTAGCTGGCTAATATTTAGTTATCAAGCTAACTATTTAATGTTGGAAGCTAAATATTTAGCTTTAAACTAAATAGTTAATAGTTAACTAAATATTTATTTAGTTTGGAAGCTAAATATTTAGCTAGCTACTTAAATATTTAGTTATCAACCTAACTATCTGGCTCCAATCAAAAATATTTAGCTATCAAGCTAACTATTTATCTTTAAACTAAATATTTAGTTAGTGAGCTAAACATTTGGTTTGGAAGCTAAATATTTAGCTTGCTAATTAAATATCTAGTTATCAAGCTAACTAATTAGCTCCAATCATATTATTTAGCTAGCAAACTAAATATTTAGTTGGAATCTAAATATTTAGCTTGCAAAATATTTAAACTAAATGCTTAATGAGCTAAATATTTAGTTAATTCTTACTGTGCAAGGAAAATTCCACTTTATGCAAATGATAAGCAAATATTAATTTAAACATGTTTTGTATTTTTTCTGAATTTTCAAACACTGTTGGAAATTGGGTTATTTCTGACTTTAATAAAAACGAAAACACCCTAAAAGAGATTCGTGCAATAACATTTTTATATTTTCAATATTTCAGTTCTACAAAGATTTGTGTTTATTTCCAGGTAGAAGTTATTTTGAGAGGAGAGATATGTTACTCTTTGCAGTTAAGATTATTTGTTTTTGCCACTAGTTGCTTTTATTAAACAGTAATTTGAGAGGAAAAAGTGTGCAGAGAGAAAAATGACCCAAGACCGGGAATCGAACCTCGAGGACCGCACATGGTGCCACCCAGCGCCCCAGGGTGAAGAGTTTTAATAATATTTACTTTTAAAGAGTAGTATCAAAATATTTTACCATGTTACATGTGGAAAATTTCTGGTGTTAGAATGATTGTATTGTGAAGAACGATCAAATACGAGTGTCCATCTTGGAAGGTTTAAAATCACCAGCACACACCCACAGCAGCCACCACTCAGGACGTGGACGCACACGGAGAGCACTTCACGCGCTCAACACTTCTCAGATACTGTTTACTCTCGGAACAACAGCCAATTACTTGGACAGGGCGGCTTTCAGCAGCTAACTCGGCGTCGCTACAACCTCAGAGACACAAACATTTGGACGTATTTCATGTTTTCCACACGACGCTGTTTGGTTTTAATTAAGCCGAATCAAAGCAGCGAACATTCCTCGCTGTGGAAATAAATACACAGTTGAAACCATTTCTCAACAGAGACCTTACTGTTAAACATGCACAAATCTTTCAGTGCCATCATTTCTCAAATGGACTATTTTCTCCTGTTTTCACAGAACTTGTTAAGCACTTTGATGAAAACTGTCATACAAACATAATTGGGAGCACGGCCATATTAACCCTGTGAGGGGCCCACGCCAGCTGTGGGCAGTTACTGCCCTCTTTGTTTCCCAGTCGCTGGGAAGAATATTCGTCTTATACCCCAAGCATGTGCTGAATATTCCCGAAAATAAATGCTCAGCTAAATGCTGCTGCTTTGGAGCTTTTTGTTCTCATGTTCACCTCTTAAACATCGTCTTCGGTTTTCCAGCAAATGCAGTCCTTACTGTGCGAGCAAAATTCAACTTTCAACTAGATCCAGATGACAGGCTAATATTTATTTATACATGATCTGTATTTTTTTCCGAATTTGTCAAAAATCGCGCCGTTATGAATTGGGTTATTTCTAACTTTCATAGAAATGAAAGTTTAAAACAGTAGTGTTTACTATTTTATGTTAAATGTGCAAACCAGCAGAAATAAATGGACTATTCAGTGACAGAGTGGAAGATATATCTGGAGATCAAAAGACTGATAAAACGAGGCCACAATTGTACGAATTTGTGAACTGATGTGGAGTTTTCTACACCCGTATGAAATATAAAACTTAGGATGTTTTCACACCTTATAGTCCGGTAGACTCGGTTCGATTGGGGACCAAAATTGCAACGTCAGTTACATTTTCAGCTGCTGCGGTTCACTTTCTCATTGCTCTGTGTCAAACGAATCAAACTCACTGAGCAACCCGTTCCCCTCCTCGCCTGTGGGGGCGCTGCACCAAGAACCACTTAAGGAAATAACATGAAAACCTCTGAAGAAGACAAGAAATATAAATAAAAATGGAGCGGCGTCAGATTTTAGTGGTTGGAGGATTTCTGTTTTGTCGTTGGTAAAAGACCACGAGCCATTTCTCCTGCTAGCGCTAGCCACAGGTGCTTGTTTTGGTTGTATTTACCCAGAACGCCCTGCGCCGTAGTCCGCTTCCTGCTTTTGGAGCGGCCTCTGGTCCACTTGGCGTTCACATCTGCGTTCGAACCGAGTTCACTTCAACCAAACTGAGACCGAGGTTTGTAGGCGGACAAGGGTTTGACCTCCCCAAACAAACCAGACTTTCCAGTCAAACGGACTGGAGTTGGATTAAAGCGGACTGGTGGGAACGCTCTTCATTTCTCAAGGTAACAAACAAATTTTGATAAAATAAGGCAGCCACGGAAATGCTGGAAATGTCCACACACTGTGGATTCTGCAGAATCAGTGATGCAAAAATGCAATAACATTTGCTCATCTCCTGCTACACAGCAAAACTGACATCATGACCTACTTTCTGTTACCGTTAGATCAATTTGGGGGCGATCATAAACCATTAAAATCTTATGCAAAGGTCAGTTGATCTTTAAATAACAAAAAAAATAAATAAATAAAAAAAAAAATCAAATAAAAGTGTGATATCACAAGAAGAAAGTAAAGAACCAAGTCAGGACCAAGCCGAATGCTGAATTACACAGCACTGATTCCAGTATGCATGTGCTATTCAGAATGGGAATGCCTCAAATGCCACTCACAAACCTAAAAACCGTGACCAGACTTGATGTTCCACAAAATCCCCTTCGATACCTCAGGTTCAGTATTTTTCAGTATTCAAGCATACATTGCAATATCGTTAAAACATATGTATGTATTTGTAGAGTGCCGTTTGTAAAGTTACACAGTAAAAAATAAACAGCGATATTTTGGTTTATTTAGCCTGTCCTAGAGGGAAAAAAATAGGTGTTCATTTTTAAAATCATATTTTCACCATGTTATTCATACATTTGTAAATGTCATAGTTTCAAACTAAATATTTAATTTACAAACTAAATATTAAGCTAAATAAATAAATATTTAGTTCAGAACCTAAATATTTCGCTTGGACCTAAACGTTTACCTTGCTAACTAAATATTTAGGTCCAAGCTAAATATTTAGATGATATGCAAATTAGCTTCCCGATAATATAAATAAACAAAAATATTGCTGTTTATTTTTAAAAAATTTTAAAAATTGATGTGGTTTGTGGTAGAAATTTGGCGAACTTTCAATTATTTCCACAAAAATATCCAAATGAAGTTTCTAAAATCTCTTATTTACCTTTTCTTTTAACAAGACAACTTAATTTTTTTACATTTCACAATAAGGTCAGAGATTAATTTACAATCCAAACAAACAAGTTGCTGAAACAACCAGGGTTTACGAGTAATCAACCGTTCTAATGCCCGATTAGTGAACTAATCGACCAAGTGGCAGCTGTCTCGTACTTCTGCTTCAACGAACAACGACCGTTTACTTTTCCCAGCTTGGAGTTCACATCAAGTGTTTCCAACTCAACCCCAATAAGATGTCATCTCTGGCGTTCAACCTGTCCAGTCGTAGAACCGGGTCGTCACAGCTGAGAGGAGGTCTCAGTTTAACGCCTGCAGGGCACAAAGCGCACCTTGCCTCTGTCATTAGACGCTGGCTGAGCCTCACCCAGGATGGTAACCCGAGCCTTGGCCTGCAGGCCCGCCTCGACAAAGCCTTTTTACTGCTCTGACAGCCCGGGCGACCATAATTCAGGCGATACAAACTGCTCTGACCTAAGCCGTGTTCACACAGGAGGCTTTACTGAGCGCTAGGTGTGTTTGAGGAGGTGTGCAGATGATAAACATTGTGTCTCTGTGGCTTTCTGTGTGAAATGTGTCCCGATTCAGCGCTATGGTAGGTGGAGGTACCAGCAGTGATGGAATGAACATAAGCACCTTTTCAACAGGTAAAGGCTCAAATCTCTGAGAAAATAGGGCTCAAAACAGAAGCTTATTACTAACACTTAACATCTTAGTGGTGTAAAAGGCTTTATTGTTGATGTTAATGAATCAAAGGTGGAGTTAATGTTGTAAAATCAAGTTTAACAGCGACTTTTATAGCTGCCTGTCTAAGTTTTTGATCTATTCCTGCAAATTAACAACAGAAATAACAATTTACTCAACTCTGCTTCATTTATAAAGCACGAGTGAACAAAAAAGCGCCACCGACAACAGAACAAAGACATCTAACCAATCTCTATGGGGTGAAAATTTAAAAAACACAAAAACACCAACACATAAGAATAAAAAATAGGTCAAAACAGGTAAAATACAGCCAAATTATGAAATTAAAATGTATCAGATGCTAAGTTTTAGGTTTAGTCACAAAAGTTATGTATATAACAATCTATTAAATGAGCCAAAACAAGCCTTGTGCTAACTTTGAAAACGTTTAGCGCACTTAGCTTCCCCTGAATGAATTTTTCCAGATAAATTATAAAGTGCGAATTTACTTGGCTGTTTCGTAAACCTTCAGCTGAATAAACATCTGAGTTGAAGTTTTTGTTATCAGCTGTTAGGAGTACTTTAAGTGGTTAGACGTTCATATTCATGCTCTTATTTTGAAGGGAGTGAAGACTGTTCTCATGTTCTCACCCAACAACAAAGATGAAGGAACAAAATAAAACACTGTCAGTAGAGAAGAAGATATAAACATTATTACAATATCTAAGGTCATTATAGAACATGTAAATTATATTGTCAAAATTAAATTGGTGCTCGAGGGTTGTGGTCTTAAGGGCAGATATGATTTGAACTGAAGTTAGCACTTTAGCATTAGCTTCCGTGTAGTGCTTTAGCGTTAGCGGAATTAATGTTTATGATTAGCGCTTTAGGGTTAGCGCAGCTAACTTTTTAGTTAGCGGTGTCCATCACTGGTATATATGTATACATATTATACTATATTATATTATTTTTATCGCTTATGGTTATATTTGTACTATTAATATTTAACACTTTGGATGGTAGCTTGTCAACTAATGAGCAATTTCCCCTTGGGGATCAATAAAGTATATTCTATTCTATTATAACCTGTTAAAAGTTCCTAAACATTGATTTATTTTAGTAACGTCCAACTGTCTCGGACTCGTTTAAACTTTAACCGACCTTCCTACAGTTTGTTGGCCTAGCTGTAGATCTCCAGTCCTGTGGGATGTGTGCAAACTAAAATCACGAGTTACTAAAGAATAAGAGGAAATGCACTAAATAGTAATATGTGAGCTCCCATGCTTTGGATTGGCATCAGGAATAAAAAAAACTGGATAAAAGATGCAAAAGGACATCTGGTATGCTGTTGAAAGAAAGCAGGTATAGGCTGAGAATGCTTCACAAAGCTGTCTGCAAACAAGAACTTCCTTTATTAAGCTGGATGAAGCAATTCTTGGCTCATACGTGAAGGGGAAAAAAAAAACAAAAAACACACACACACACACACACACACACACACACACACACACACACACACACACACACACACACACAGGGTTGCTGCAGCATTCCTGCATGCCTTCTGGCTCTCGTCCCACCACACTTGTCACCGGACAGCTCAGAGGGCCCTGCAGTGTGTGCCGGTCGGCCTGAAGAGGCTTTCACGGCCCTCTTAGCATGCAGATGGTGTCAGGTGACAAGACCCGGAGCTGCGGGACACAGATGGGGGGGGGGTCTGCTGGAGAGCTTGTTTCCAAAAATGAGACACCAGCCTCGGGGAAAACTCCTGCAGCCTGCTAAGAGCTGAGGAGCATCAGCTGGAATGTCTCTTCTCATGAAAATAAACACATACACACATGATTTCTACCATAATCAGGGTTATTTTCAAATAGTTTTGAAAAATTCATTTTACAGCCAACTGACATGGAGCGATAGACTCTTGGAAATCACATCAACACACAACTAAAGCACTTCCAAAATCTGAACCTAGATTAAAGCTGTGCATCTAAGCTTAAAGCTGCAATATGTAACTTTTACTAAAATATGTTTTTTTGCATATTTGTTAAAACCGTCTCCATGTCCTGACAGTTTGGTCTGAGACAGATAATCTGTGTAAAGATGGAGCTCCTCCTCCTCCTCCTCCCTGAGCTGCTATTTTTGTCTGAAGAAATGCCCCGCCCCTGACCTGAAACAACCAATCAGAGCCAGGAGGCGGGGCTTAGCGCTGCCAATCTCCCTCATCTACGCGCTGCTAAATGTGCTGATGGTGGAGAAACAACTCACCGTTCCAGGAAAACTGTTTATCCACTGTTGTCACCACTCCTGGAAGAGTATTTTTTATTTCTTTTTGTATTTCATTGTAATCATAAAAATAGTATATGATTTAAAGAAAATAAGAAATAAAGATAAAAACAGTTTAACCTCATTTTGCTGGACTGCTTTTACTATTTTCTGAAGAAAAAAACAAAATCAAGTTAATATACGTGCCCATGTACAATAATCAAACGTGAGGACAGATAGAGTAATAAATTAGTGTTTTCCATGAACACATGGGATATAGTGTTGTACAGTCTGATAACACCTATAGTTAATCTCATAAAAGATGCGATCATTATTAAAATAAATATTTTTTCCATGATGAATCCAACAGGGAGCGCATTGACAGCATAAATACCCTTCAGTCCTGTGAGTCCAACACACAATTTTTTGCTAAATTATAATCTTTGAACTAAATTATGACTGTTATTCATTAAGAGAGTTATAACATCATCTAGAAAATTAAGTCCTCTTATAACAAGTAGTATTTTAATTAATATAAATAAATATGTTACACTTTGTTGATGTACATTTTATAAACAATCTGGAAGAATTTCTTCAGCGCATGCGCAAGTTAGCTGATGGTACGAATTGTGAAGTGATAGCCGTCATTGGTGGCCATGCTAACTAGCCTTAGCATTAGCAGCAGGCTAGCAAGGGGGAGTGTTTGAGCCGCGCGTACATGAGAGTGATTGACAGCAAACTAAGCTAAGCCCCTCCTCCTGGCTCTGATTGTTTTTTTTCTGACTGGTGTATTTCTGCAGTTAGTACTGGGAGCACTGGGAGGAGGCAGAGGAGCTGGGCTTTTTCTTATATTTTACTGTCACGACATGATCATTTCAACAAACGCGTAAAAAACATATTTTCTTAACCGTTACATGCTGCAGCTTTAAATGTGTTTTGTGGAGGGTCATAAAAAAAATGCCCCGCAGTGCAAACAGAGACATCGTAGGACGGGTGTGGGGGGGGAACAAAGCCAAAAACGGGACAGACGGACTCTCGGCGGTTGATGTGTTTGTTTGAGGAGAGGAGGGCTCTTAATTAGAAGGAACAGCATTTGCTCTTTTCAGCCGCGCAGCAGATGTGAAGCAGGTTTCACACAGGCAGCACATGAGCAGAATGTAAATGGACTCGTTGACCTTTTTCACTTATCAGACGGTCCTGTCGGCCTTTCCCTTTTTTCCCTCAACGTGGCCCTGCTGAACAAAAGTGAGCCCCTTTCGCTTTGCTTACTCGTTCGCTTTGGTTAGCGGTTTTGCAACAGTTTGCAAAACAGGTTTCATTTTTATTTTTTTATTTATTTATTTTTTTTTTTTACATGTAACCGTATCATTCCAGTATAAGTTAGAACAAAGCTACGCTCTATTGAACAAAATTTAGTAAAGAAAATAACTTAAACTCAATTCAATCCAAAAATACTTTATTTAAGGATCTGCTGTGGAAGGTGATGCTTGGAGGAAGGTTTTCCTGTAGCAGTCAGTCTTGCAACGCTTCTGAAGAGGCCTCTGAGTGAAGACTGTTACTGTATCACAGTCTCATGCTCAACTTCCAGGCAGCGGAGACGATATTCCACAGCAACATGTCCTGGAAGACAATTATTTGGAAACACTGCTAATCCACCTCCTTTGCTTTTGCTAATCCTCTATAAGTCTCTGTCTGACTGTACGGTTTGAACTTCCTCCTCCTCTCTCTGCTCTTTGATTCTGCTCTGCATCCATGTCAGGTCGAGTAAAACTGTTTAATACAGGACAAGTTATTTGTAGGGATTCTTTCCCGCCGTTTTAAAATCACCCTCGTTTCTGCAGGACCGTTCAAACATTCTTCTGAAATAAATAAAACGTATTTCGGCGTCTTGACGGCGACCCGACTGTCAGCTATCCAGTTCTGATCACCAAGGAGATCACATCCCCACTCTGATGTTTGCTAATAATTGAAAACAAAGATTATCTCCATCTATTGTTGTCAATGTGAGAAGTTTCTTTGCGTGTTGGAGGAACTTTTCAAACTCTAGAAAAGTTACTTTTTTAATGCTAATCTAAAGTTAAAATGCTGAAGGGTAAATTTCATACTTCTCTATACTCCGTGGGATCGCTGTTAATAAGAAAATAACCAGGCGAGTCAGTTACAGTTAGAGAAAAGACACCTGGAACAAGCTTAAAGCTGGAAAGGTCCAACTCAGCCTCTAAATTGGCAGGACCGACCTCCTCCGCATCTTCTGGCAGAACACGTTGGTATTTTTTTCCTTCAATCTCCAGGTTCGTTATTCGATCTTGCATGGCCGCCCCGGCAGGATGCAGTACAATCAGACAAGGGCTTTAGGGGAAGACACGGACGCCACTGAAAGGTTGCAAACCAGTTGGACGAACTTGGCTTCAAACCAAACTTTACTGGGGGAATCTGGGCAAAGGAGGAGGGAAAGTTGACCTTTTGCTTGTTAATCTGCGCAAGCATGTGGCAACCTTTATTAACGACAACGTTCACAGTCGATAACGGGTACAGAACCCCCCTTGAAGAGCGTGTTGAATATCTAAATGTATAGCCAGCTGGAGATGAAAGCTACACCGTCCCAATCAGGAGCTAATCATTTTAGCTCTTTAATTGTGAAACTACTTCCTGCGTTTTCTCACCCCAGGTTTGTCTTCCTGAGGAGGAATTTCCCTCGTTTGGAATAAATATTCACCTTTGTGTTTTCTCTTTTTGACACCGGAGATGAGACTCCTACACAAACACACACCTCCGAGGCAGATCTGCTTCTCATTAACACTTTGCAGAGTAGCTGCAACACCCCCCATGCCAACACATTTGCATGTGAGCACATGTCGCAAGCTGCCAATGTGGATTCATTCAGCACAATCAGCCCCATTGTGTACACGCTAATATTTTGTACCGTTGTTCCGCTTCTGACACACAAATAGAGGGAATCTGAAGTCAATAATTTACTGACAAACACTTCGAAAACACTTGTAGGCTCTCCCTGCTCTGCTTCTGGAGCTATGATCCCTCCCTGACTAACTAAAAGGATGCCGGTAAATGTTCTCAAAACGTTTCCCAGGCATATTTTGTGTTTTTATCAGAAAGCCGCTGCAAACTGGTGGTGAGCGATGCAACGTGTGAAGCAGGGAAAAGGACGAAGTTAGTGAAAACGACTCGAGCAGAAGCGGATGCACTAAAACACATCCAAAAAAGGCCGCCATCTTTTACAGAGAAATTTCTTTAACGCCAACTTCAAGATGTGTTTGCTGAATTTAGATGTTTGGATTTACATGCGCTCTGTGGATCGATTTTAAAGTTGGTGAGCAGCGGGAGCCGACAGTGTCGACACAAGATCATAAGAAGACAAAGGAAGCTGAGAAAAAGAAAGCACAACTAGCAGGGACGGCGTTTTGCGGAGCACTGACTGCAGCTTCTGTAGAAAAGTCTGCTTGGATGTGTAGTCGCCATTGTTTACGTTCGATCTGGCTTCTTCTGGTGCAGAATTATGATGCATGTCTCACGTCATTAGGGATGGGAATCAAGAGTGCTCACAGGCGTTAGCATTAGAGAGGCTAGTGACTAGCATTCCTAGACTTGTCACCAACTGGACTGCCTTCTTCCTCTGCTGGCCATTAGCATAGATAGGCTAGCATTAGCATTGGAGAGGCTAGTGACTAGCATGCCTAGACTTGTCACCAACTGGATTGCCTTCTTCTTCAGCTTGCCGTTAGCATGGATAGGCTAGCGTTAGCATTGGATAGGCTGGTAACTAGCATGCTTAGGCTGGTCACTACTTTCTTCTTTAAAGGAAACTTTACCAAGAAAACTGGTTGGTGTAAGACATCTGTAAGCGCCATGCACTAGATCCACTGTCGTGTGTCCCTTTGATGGTTTATTGTAATCCAAAGTGATATCAAGCATAAACACACTGTAAAAAACAGAGATGAAGTCGGCTTTCAATTGATGCTTCCAATTCGGCAGGTGACTGAAGGGCAAGTCCATCTAATTTTTCACTATCTTCTGCGTCTTTAATTAGCTCTAGTAAAACTTCAATACTCAGACTCTTCAAACATAGACTAGATTATTCTACACTAAAAGCAGGACATTTATACCGAGTTTGTGAATTTGTGAATAGCTAGCCTATCCATGCTAATGGCCAGCCGAAGAAGAAGGCAATCCAGTGGGTGACATGCCTAGGCATGCTAGTTACTAGCCTCTCCAATGCTAATGCTAGCCTATCCATGCTAATGGCCAGCAGAGAAAGAAGGCAATCTAGTGGGGGCATGCTAGTTACCACCCTATCCAATGCTAATGCTAGCCTATCCATGCTAATGGCCAGCCGAAGAAGAAGGCAATCCAGTGGGTGACCAGCCTAGGCATGCTAGTCACTAGCTTCTCCAATGCTAACGCAAGTGAGTAGCCTTGTTCTCATTTGCCAGCGCAGTTACCTGTGCTGGCCAATCATTAATCAGATCAGTAGCCGGCTTCGGAACAGATATCGCCTCCTGCGTCAAGGACGTAGCCACCGCTGGGTGTGCAATAGTCTTAATTTTGCGCTGATTCCGCGCCATAAAACTGGGCCCTTAAGAACGCCAAAGGTAAGGACACCTTCCCCAAGGTAGTGGAAGTTTCCTCAGCTGGAGAGTTGATGGGAAGATGGATGGAGCTAAACAAAGGGTGATCCTGGGAGAAAACCTGGTAGAGATTCAGTCCAACTTCCTCCCTCTTAAAATCTGCTGAGTAAGAAACTGCAGAAAAGTGCCAACAATAAAAACTGAGAAGCAGGAGTTTAGAGTTTCTGTTGGGCTGAAACTTGACCGCCGTTATAAATCTTACTGTACGTCGAAGAACTTACAGCGGAGGTTGGAGGGAAGCAGGAACGGGCTGCGGTTGGGGAGGGGAGGGTTGGTGGAGAAGAACGATGGGAGGAGGGAATGGTGAGAGTCTTGACCGAGGCGCTAATCCTCCAGAGCTCAGGGGAAGGTGTCGGCGTAGAGGGGGAATCTGTCAGCGCCCAGAAACACCATCCTTTCCCCTTTTTATCCTTCACCTCCCTACATCCCGTTTTCACCCTTGGACTTGCAGTTTTCCCACATTCCTCAGATAAAAACACGGCAGCAGGAGGAGAAGAGGTTGGGGTTTGGATAAAGCCCACCACTGTCGCCATGATAGGCGTATCTCCTTCCCTCACGTGTGCTAGACAAAACCCATTTGTTCCTCATCTGTTCGCCCTGATTTGGGCCTGACAGCTCGAGGTGAGCTGTGGAGGACCATCGACAGACTGATGGACGAGACGATAAGGCACATAAAGGGACAGACGGGGAGCACAGCAATCCTTTCTTCACCAAACATCCACACATGCATGGATGAGAAGAGGTGCATGTGTCAGTTTTCACCAAACAAACCAGGTTGGAAACTCAACATTTTAATCCTTGAGTTTGGTCTTACACCTCATTTTACGCTTTCACTAATTTGCACTCGCTTCAGGGCTTGTTTATTTGCTCATGTAGTGTTCATTTAGACAGACTTCCTTCAAAGATGTGCAAAACACTTCCGTTTTACAACAAATGCCTTCAATTACTTGCCTTAAAATGCATAATTACCTGCATTTTTCCTTGGAAACTGAAGCTGAAATGTGCACAGCAAAGAAAACGCAACATTTTACCAAGTATTTCTGGTCTAGTTTTAGTGCAAACATCTTGAAAACACTTGAAATAAGAAAACTAACTTACAGAAACTTTTCAGCAGATATAGGAGCTGGTTTTAAGTCACTAATTCCTTAATAATGATGAAAAAGTTCTAGTTATAAGTGAAATAATCTGCCAGTGGGACAGGATATTTTAACTTGGCAGATTATGAAAACATATTTATGGTGGATAACAGCTTCAATCAATACACAATCGTGCAAAAAATGCTGAAGTTCTTTCAATTCTGTACTTTGCCATCACACGCGGTTAAAACCCACCAGGCAAGAACTTGCCCCAAAAACTGCATCGATCGTGAAGAATTGTTTCATTTCAGCCACACTGGCTTTATCTGTTCTGTTAAAGTTTATATCACAACGTCTAAATAAGAATAAGGCTACATGTGCGGCAGTCTGAACGGCCTATTTCCGATCGTTTCACCCCGAAAAAAAATCCGATTTGCGCCACTTCCGTATGTGCTACTAAATCGGATACGTATCCAATAGCTCTCAAAGCATTTGCAGTCAGAATGGTCACGTCGCGTTTTATCCGACTTTTACGTCGTTGACATGTGACACGCATCACGATTCTGCACCAGAAGAAGCCAAACATGATAAAACTGGGCATTAACAAGCGGCTGAAGCAAGCAGTGTCGACACTTTTGGTCATCCATACTAGTTTTGAGCCAATAATACTGTCGGGTCCCGTTGCTCAACAACTTTACAATCGCTGCATAGACAGATGCGTCCATTATTACGTCCATAAGTGCACTGCTCTGTAACGTCTACGTTCTTCTGCACAAGCAGGAACATAATTAGGGCTGCACCAATTAATCGAATTAAGCAATTATTGAAATAATCGTCAACTAATTTAGTAATCGATTAAGCATTAACTGGAGTATAGAGACTCTTAAAAAGGCCATTTGCTGAAAAAAAAAAAAAAAACAAGACACCCAGAGCAGCAATGAAACCAAAACTGCACAAAATATATAAACATTTTACATTTAAGATAAAAACAGCTTTTGTCTGTAAATCTGCTCAATCAAAAACTCCTCAAGTGGCAGTTTTAGCTTCACCTGGTTCAAATTCACTAAAGGAAAGCCATATTATTGCATTTAAGGCAATAAAATGTTTATTTTCCTATTTTAAAAAAAGGAATTTAATTATTTGCCTCTTTTAATGTATTTCTAATATTGTATAAAAAGCCTAAGAGGTTAAATTAAAAATCTGCAGAACGTTCCAATATTATTTTTATCGGATTTATCGATTAATCGTCAGAATAATAAAATAGTTGTTAGTAGTAGTAGCCCTACACAGAAGTCTGATTGCGGTCGCATTTAAGTCGTGGTACGAACGACCACGCAAAAACAATCGGATTTCAGCAAAAGATCGGAAAGTCTACGATTAGAACTGCTGTTACGCAAGACAGATCACTGTCCTGCCGCATAACCCAAATACGATTGAGCTCAAGATCGAAAAGTGATGAGTGGACTTTCTTCTTCAGGGTTTTTAGGCAGAGAGCAAAATTCGCAAACTACGGCAAGTCTTGCAGGTCCAGTAGCCAGAGCTTTAGATGTTCTGGGTTCTTTTTCCACCTCCTGGATGAGACGTCAGTGAGCTCTTGGAGTAATCTTGGTAGGTCGGCCACTACTGGGAAGGTTTCCCACTGTTTTCTCCACTTGTCAATCACAGTTTGTACTGCAATACTTAAAGTCTTAGGGTCCATTCCCCCCAGCCCTGTTTAGTCCGCTTTAATCCAACTCCAATTTGTTCATCTAGAAAGTCCGCTTCGTCTGGGGAGGTGTGAACGGCTAATCGAATTCTGATCTGACCAAAGAAGCGAACTCTGATCCGCCTACAAACCTCGGTCTCTGTTCGGTTGACGTGAACTCTGGTTCGGTTCGAATGCATTTGTGAACGCCAAGCGGACCGGAGACCGCTCCAGACGCAGGAAGCAGATGACAGCGCAGGGCATTCTGGGTAAGTTCAACCAAAACAAACGCCAGCTAGTCTGGCGCTAGCGGGAGAAATGGCTCCTGGTCTTTTACCAACGACAAAACCGTTAAAATCTGACATCGCTCCATTTTTGTTTACATTTCGTGAAGACGGAAGTTGCGTTCAGCGTCTTCTTCAGAGGTTTTCGTGTTGTTTCCTTCATTGGTTCTAGGTGCAGCGCCCCCAGAGGTGAGGAGGGGAACAGGTTGCTCAAATGGTTTGATTGATTTGACGCAGCAGCAGCTGAAAATGTCACAAATATTGCAGTTTTGGTCCCAGATTGAACCAAGTCTATCGGACTATCAGGTGGGAAAGCACCCTTAGAAACGGCTTTGAAGACGATCAAATACATATCCGATTTAGTTCCACATATGGTAGAGGCATGAATTGGATGTTCTGGGGGTGAAAAGATTGGAACTGGGCCATTCAGACTGCCATGAAAAAGTTCGATGTGGGTCTATATTTGCTTGCTGTGTGAATGTAGTCCAGAAAAGCAGGACTTGAGTCGGAGACAACAAAGTCTGGCTGAATCCATGAAGACATCAGGAATGACTCAAGACATTTGCACAGTACCTGAATTGGAAACAAGGTAATTTGACAGAGTAAAAAGCGGTGTTTGTTAGCAGTATGTCAAGCCTTTTTCCAGAATTTAGGATTTGTTTGGCGTGTTTCTCCTGAAGTCTTCTTCTGAGGGTAAACCTCCTGGGAAAAGCGAAGCAGCAGACATGTGGGGCAGCTGCGGCCGAAGCAGCTGTCGCCGCAGAGAGCGAGGTGGCATTCAAATAATCTTACAGAAGCTGCCGCAGAGTAACGAGGACTAACGAGGCGTGTGTGGTCCTGCCGAGTGTGGCACCACCGGGCAGGCACCGCTGAGCTCCCAGAGGAACCGCCGACGCTTTACGGCGCCGGGACGGTGAGGCACTTTGGATGAAAGCGCTAAAAATGACGCTGGAGAAGAAAGCGGAAGAGGAGAGAGGCGGGGAACCCATCGGCGGTTTGTAAATGAATGTAGGTCTCTTATCCCTCATAATCCCCTCCCCAAACGCTGATGAGTAACTCCTGACACACTCAGCCGTCCCCGCTGGGGATTTTCTGCCTAAATAAACACTCGCTCTCACACACACAGCCGTACGCACACAAATAAATAAACTGAAGCGAAACATCCACAGTCATCTGTTATTATATCTGGGAACCGATCGTTACTTTGCTGCGGATACCTGGGAAGCTGCTGCAGGATGATAGGTATTCTGATTTCCTGCACGGACGACTGTGAGATAATGAAATATTTTGGGAAATTGGATTCAATCACATCCCTCAACAACTTTTTAAAAACAGGATGCGTCCTTAAAACGTCTTAAATTCATGTATCTAAAATTAATGCCTTAAGAAAGTCTTAAATTCATTAACATACTTGAAATAAAACAAAAGCAACTTTTCAGCAGATATAGGAGCTTGTTTTAAGTCAATAATTACTTAATATTGATGAAAAAGTTCTAGTTATAAGGGAAATAATCTGCCAGAGGAACAAGACATTTTAACTTGGCAGATTATTTCACTTATAACGAACTTTTTCATCAATATTCAGGAATTATTGACTTAAAACCAGCTCCTCTATCTGCTGGAAAGTTCCTTGTAACTAGTTTTGTCTTAGTTCAAGTGTTTTCAAGACATTTACACCAGAAACAAGAGCAGAAATACTTGGAAAGCTGTTGTTTTCTTTGCTGTGCACATTTCAGCTTCAGTTTCTAAAGAAAGATGCATGCAATTATGCATTTTAAGGCAAGTAATTGAAGGCATTTGTTGTAAAACTGTAATGTTTTGCACATCTTTGAAGGAAGTCTTGAAACAAGACAAAACGAGCTTAGAGTAGCTTTTCAGCAGATACAGGAGCTGGTTTTCAGTCATTAATTCCTTAATATCGATGAAAAGGTTCTAGTTATGAGTGAAATAATCTGCCAGTGGGAGAAGATATTTTTCCCATATTATAAATTCACTGCAAAAACACAAAATCTCACCAAGAATTTTTGTCTGGATTTTAGTGCAAATATTTTAGTTCACTTGAATTATGACAAAATTAACCCAAAAGTGACTTTTGAGACAGATATATAAGATGGTTTTAGGTCAATATTTCTTGAAAATAGAATCAAAAAGTGCTAGTTCCATTTTTTTTACTTAAAACAGGAAAAATGTCCTGCTGTAAGTGAAAATATCTGCCAGTCGAACTGTTAGTTTTTAAAAATCTATCTATAAAATCTATATTCAAGAAATACTGACCTAAAACAAGCTCCTATATCTGCTGAAAAGTCACTTTTAAGTTACTTTTGTCTTATTTCAAGTGAACGAAGATGTTTGCACTTGGAATTAGATAGATAATTTAACTTATAATATGGGAAAAAAATGTCTTCTTCCACTGGCAGATTATTTCACTTATAACTAAAACTTTTCCATCAGTATTAAGAAATTATTTAATAAAAACAAGCTTCTATATCTGCTGAAAAGTTACCTGTAAGTTAGTTTTGTCTTGTTTCACGTGTTTTCAAGATATTTGCACTAGTAATCTTAAAAAAAAAACCTTTTTAAGATTTTGTGTTTTTGCTGTGAATCTTGACATAAAATGAAAGCTAAACTTAATTCGATCATCTTAAGGTTTAATGAAAGAATAAAAACAGGTTTCATATCCTTGAGAGGTTTTGCTGGAGTTGAAATAGCACCCATTATTCCTCGAGATGAAGTGTCTGTTGTCAGAATTCAGCAGGTGGTCCAGGCGATGCCTCGCTGGCTGCCAGATTGTAATAATCACCGGCCCCATTGGAGGTTCGTAGCGGCACATCCGCTCGGCGCTTCAGCATTAATTCTGAGGCCATACCCCGTTTAAAACAAAGTTAAAATCTCATCTAAGATCATATCAAGTTTTATGTCCCTGCTAATGTGATACACAGAGCTGGAGAGACAAACGGAGCCCGTGGGGGGGTTTAGGTTTCCCTCACTGCCCTGCTTCCATCTCTCTGCTCAGCATCTTCACTCTAACGACCAATCAGCTGCTGGCGCACGGCCCACAGCGATCCATAACCCCCCCACCCCCGTCTGTCCTCCTGTGTGTGTTTCATGCCTTTCCAACACACCTGCTCCACGTCCAGGCAGATCCACTCAGCGCCGCGCGTTGTGCAGTTAGCAAGCGCGGCGTTGCTAATCCTCTGCATTCAGGGCAGGGATGGGGTTGCTGCGCCGCAGGCAGTCAGCGAGCGTAAGAAGACACAGATGTTTTCCACTTCCTGATCTGCGTCACAGTGTCAAAGACTCAGAGGGGCCGAACTTTCCCACAATATCCACAGCATTTTATTGGGATTTCAGGTGACAGACCAACACAAAGTACCAAGTAGGATTTCAAGTGTGGTGCAGTTATTTTCACAACCTTTTACTCTGAAATCCCTTCCTGATGAAGACTATGGAGCTACCTTGGTGCCATAAAGTTTTTCTTCCAAATTTATTTTTTAAAGCTGCAGTATGTAACTTTCACAAAAATATGTTTTTTGCATATTTGTTAAAACCGTCTCCATGTCGTGACAGTTTGGGCTGAGGCAGATAATCTGTGAAAAGATGGAGCTCCTCCACCTCCCTGAGCTGCTATTGCCATCTAAAGAAAAGCATCGCTCCCGACCTAAAACAACCAATCAGAGCCAGGAGGAGGGGCTTAGCGCTGCCAATCACCCTCATGTTCACGCTGCTAAATGTGCTAATGGTGGAGAAACAACTCACCGTTCCAGGAAAACTGTTTATCCGCCGTCATCGGTGGCCATGCTAACTAGCATTAGCATTAGCAGCAGGCTATGTTGTGGTGAACCAGCTGTAGCGTAGCAGAGAGCAGGGGAAGTGTGTGAGCGGCACGTACATGAGGCTGATTGGCAGCGCTAAGCCCCGCCTCCTGGCTCTGATTGGTTGTTTCTGACTGAGTGGTGGATTTCTGCAGTTAGTACTGGGAGTACTGGGAGAAGGCAGGGGAGCTGGATTTTTTTCACAGATTATCTGTCTTATATTACACTGTCACAACATGATAATTTTAACAAATATATAAAAAAACATATTTTTCATAAAAGTTACATACTGCAGCTTTAAGTCACTTAAAAAAAGATGAAACTGAGAAAAACTTCAAAGCTACTTTCCATACCAGCTGTCATCTGGGGGCCGCCCCCACGCCAAACAGGGCCAGAAGTTAGTTTGAAACTAGAGAAAAACAAAAAACCTGAAACTGGAAAAAAAAAAAAAAAAACAACTTAAATCTTTTTTTTCAAATATTTTTGTTTTTAAAATAAATTAATTTAGTTTTAAAAATTTTTAAATATAATTTTTCAGTTGCAAAAAAATAAAATAAAATTGAACACATTTTATGGCCCCAATTTATCTCCGTAGAAATCCACTGCAACTGATTGTCTATAGAAGTCACCTAATTAGTAACAATTCTTCACCTGTGTGTATTTTAGGCCCCGTCCACACAGGAACATGTTTTCTAAAACGAGTTGACAGCTTCAAAAACACCATTTTAAGACATATTTTCATCGACTCGGAAACAGGGAATGACGAGCACAATTTTTACTCCTTTCGGCCTGTAAGTGGCGCTAAACACGGAGTATGGGACGTGTGCATGAAGTTTCCATATGACGTTAGCGGTACACACAACCAGAAAATAAGAATGGCGAACAAAAAAGAGTGAGAGTTTAGCGTGAAATGACGCTCCAAAAGCAGGAAGTGGACAGCAGCGCAGGGCATTCTGGGTAAATACAACCAAAACAAACGCACGACTAGCGCTAGCGGGAGAAATGGCTCGAAATCCTCCAACCGCTAAAATCTGACGTCGCTCCATTTTTGCGTAAAATTTCTTGAAGACATACGCTGCACTCAGTGTCTTCTTCAGAGGTTTTCGTGTCGTTTCCGTCAGTGGTTTTTGGCGCAGCGCCCCCACAGGCGAGGAGGGGAACAGGTTTTTCAAAGTCAAACCGAGTTCATAATTAGGTCTAAAAACACCCCGAGGCACTGACTGGTCCCGGTGGGGCTGCACGATGTTAAGAAAATATGCGTTAATGTTGCCAAATGTTGCGATAACGTAAAGACCTATGCTATAAATAAACAAATGCTCAGCTGAGGTCTCAATGTCTTTCTGGTTTGTGTTTATTGCCAACATAAACCTCAGATAATGGGGGCTCTGTGCAGCTACTGGAACTATGGGTCAAGACCACGTTGCAATCGCAGGGCTAACTTCTTTCTACGTCTCATTTAAGACGTAAAAACATTTATTCTGTCACGATTTATGCGTGTAAGCCTCCTGATCCGAGTGCAGCACATGGTGGAAACCATGGAGACGACTCTGGGAGATCGGAGGTTTTCCATGCGACCCCTTCTGCACCGGGGGGTTGACATGTGTCACGCGGATCTAGAAAAACAACACTCTCATCACATTTGGCGTTCCATCAGGTGGCATCGCTCTGCAGAGAGGCGGTGATGACTGGCGTGGGTTAAAGTACCGAACGATGGAAGGTTTCTTCCTTTTTGTCCCTTGAAAAATGCAAAATATTCAGTCATATTTTCTGGAAAAGTTCATTTATATTACTAACTCGCTAATGTTTCACTAAATGAAACATTATACAGATTAATTACACTCAGACTGATGTTTTCAAGCCTTCATTTCTGGTAATTATGATGGTAATGAAAACATGACATTTAAAATGAGAATATTACATCCAGCCAATAAAAAAAAAAATATATATATATATATATATTTTTAACACAGAAATGTAATTTTAGTAAAAGTATGTTTAATCCCTGTTTAAAGGTTACTATTTTTACTATTTTTTAATCTGAAATTGAGCCTCATTGGAACCCATATTCTAATTTACTGAATATGACTGTATTTTCTGTTAATATGGTGGCGGTAAAGGGGGTTTCTGACACGCGTGTATTTTAAAACCTGCGAATTACTCAAAATACAATAATGAAAAACACAACAAGAAGAAAGAAGAATTTCAGGTGCCTTTAATTACAGATTCCCAGTTGTGTTACTGTAGAAGATTTTCTTGAATCCTGGAGCTCAAAATGTCCATTTATCAGAAACGAGTGGGGGAGGGGAAGCGCTACACTGATCAGTGCTTTATGCAGCTGGGGAAAACTTTGAGGCAGGTTGCTGCTCAACTCATGGATATGTCTGAGTGTGGTGGAGCTGATTCCAGTCTTCAAAAGCCTATAATTATCCATCTTGGCTATGCAACTTCTTCCAACTACAGTTTTTCCTTCCACTTAACTTTTCAGTAGTTTGCTTAGAAATAAAACATGTAAAAATTATTCGTTTCATGTCATGCTCTAATTTTCCAGCTCCAAGTCACGTACATTAACAGAAACATTTAAATTATATAACTGAGTGTGATGATTTTATACGGGTTTTGCAGAAAAATCGACCCCAGTAAAGCACGTCCAAACCTGCAGCTCCTGCAGCTTTCCAAGACGAAACAGCAGCAGCTTCACTGCAAAAACACAAGATCTTACCAAGTACTTCTGGTCTAGTTTCTAGAGCTAATATCTTAATATACTTAAAATAAGACAAAACTAACTTAGAAGTAAAAAGAGCTTGTTTTAAGTCAATAATTCCCTAATATTGATGAAAAAGTTCTAGTTATGAGTAAAATAATCTGCCAGTGGGACGAGATATTTTAGCTTATAATGTAGGAAAAACATCTTGTCCCACTGGCAGATTATTTCACTCATAACTAGAACTTCTTCATCAATATTAAGCAATTATTGACTTAAACAAGCTCCTACATCTGCTGGAAAGTTCCTTGTAAGCTAGTTTTGTCTTATTTCACATGTATTTTAGATATTTGCACTGGAAACTAGACCAGAAATACTTGGAAAGATGTTGTTTTCTTTGCTGTGCAGATTTCAGCTTCAGTTTCTGAAGAAAAATGCATGTAATTATGCATTTTAAAGCAAGCAATTGAAGGCATTTGGTGTAAAACTGTAAAAAAAAGTCTTGAAATGAGACAAAACTAACTTACAAGTAACTTTCCAGCAGATATAGGAGCTTGTTTTAAGTCAGTAATTCCTTAATATTGATGAAAAGGTTCTAGTTATGAGTGAAATAATCTGCCAGTGGGACAAGATGTTTTTCCTACATTATAAGCTAAAATATCTCGTCCCACTGGCAGATTATTTCACTCATAACTAGAACTTTTTCATCAACATTAAGGAATTATTGACTTAAAACAAGCTCATATTGTGCTGAAAATCTACTTGGAAGTTAGTTTTGTCTTATTTCAAGTGTATTCCAGATATTAGCACCAGGAACCAGACCATAAACACTCGGTAGATCTTGTTTTTGCAGCGTTCAGCAGCAAGACAATGAGGCCATAACTCTCCCTCCCTGAAAGGACGGTCGTTACGACAGCAGGCCCATTAGCTAAATGGAGGACGAGCATGGAGCTCATGCGGCTCAGGCTGTATAAATCTGCATCTCTCACCCTGACCTCCAGCAGGCATCCCTTCAGAAGTCAACCTGGGATTTCTTCCCCACGGTGCCCGGCCGTCGGGTCGGGCCGCCGTAAATCCCCGCAACGATCCGGACCGAGTGACACCTGGGAACGCTCCTGTTCTTCGCCCTTCGCCACGCCGTCAGCAGATATGAAAATGTGAAGGACCCTGTTGTGGACAGAAACCGCTTAGCTTTGCAGCTGGTGGTCAGGAAGCGACCATCATCACATGTCTTTGCTTTTAGTTTCCCCCCCCAACCCAGTAAGCCTTCAGCGACGAGAAGGAAAAATTAAGCGTACCTAATAGCCGTGTGAGCTAACGAGTCACATGTGCTGAGGGGTTACTGAATGACTTCCCCTGCGCGCTTTGAAACAGATGACGGCTGTTGCCGCACAGCTAAACGCCGGGCATAAGTTACGGCCTCCTCTGGCGGAGGAGTGTTGGGCAAAAATCACAGTCTTAAGACCCGACGCTCCGGCGCTCTGCACCCACCTCTGGTGAACTAAACCTCAAAAATCCTCAAATAATGGCATCAAGACTCATACCAAAGACATGAGCTGGAAGTAGGCGGACAGCGCGTCCCACATCAGAGTGCTGACGTGATTCGGTTCTTCCAGATTTGTTAGCGACTCAGGGGGACGAAGGCACTTGTGACAGCTTGGGCTCTCATGTTTTTGATTTAATTTAGCACACATTGTCTTTGGGAGCTTTTTTTTTTTTTTTTTTTTTTTTTGACCTAACAGATGTTTGCTGTGGACTGAAAAACATCTTTTATTTGCTAAACTCACAGAGCCGTCATTGATTTTAGTTTTTCCACAGGGGCAAAGCCCAGGGGTGGCCGTGAGGTGGCCATGACCCCGGCGCCCGGCAGTAAATTAATGTGGATACCCCTGCGTGAAAATTTATTTGCACACGACTTTCAATTGGGACTGACTGGAGCACAAAATGCAGTGGCTTACAAAAGTATTCATACCCCCTGAACTTTTCCATATTTTGTCACATTACAACCACAAACATGAATATGTTTAATTGGAATTTAATGTGAAAGACCAACACAAAGTGGTATACAGTTGTGAAGTAGAAAGAAAATTATACATGATTTAAAACATTTTTTACAAATAAAAAACTGAAAAGTGCAGTGTTCAAAAGTATTCAGCCCCTCTGAGTCAATACTTTGTGGAACCACCTTTTGCTCCAGCTGCCGGTGTTTTCGGGTCTGTCTCTACCAGCTTTGCACATCCAGTGATGGGATATTTTGCCCGTTCGTTTTTGCAAAACAGCTCAAGCTCAGTCAGATTAGATGGAGAGCGTTTATGAACAGTACTTTTGCTGGACTTTGACTGGGCCACTCTAACACATTAATATATTAGTATGTTTTGTTTTAAGCCGTTCCATTGGAGCCCTGGCTTTATGTTTAGGCCGGTCGTCCTGCTGAAAGGTGAAGCTCCGCCCCAGTCTCAAGTCTTCTGCAGACTCCAGCAGTTTTTCTTCCCAGATTGCCCTGGATTTGGCTCCATCCATCTTCCCATCAACTCTGACCATCTTCCCTGTCCTTACCCCCAGAGCATGACGCTGCCACCACCATATCTGACACTGGGGATGGTGTGTTCAGAGTGACCCTGTCTCACCAAAGCACCTTCTTCCACATTTGCTGCGTCCCCAAGATGGCTTCTGGCAAACTGCAAACGGGACTTCTTCTGGTTCTCCTTTAACAATGGCTTTCTTCTCGTCATTCTTCCATAAAGAGCACATTTGTGCAGAGCAGGAACTCTTTCCATTTCCAGATGATGGACTGAACAGCGCTCCGTGAGACCTTCAAAGCTTGGGAAATCTTTTTATAGCCTAAGCCTGTTTTAAACTTCTCCACAACTTTTTCCCTGAGCCGTCTGCTGTGTTCCTACTTCATGACTAAATAGAGTCCACCTGAAGGCAATTGGTCGCACTGAGAGAAAAAGGGGCTGAATACTTTTGCGCACCGCACTTTTCAGTTTATTTGTAAAAAAAAAAAAAAAAGGTTTTGAATCATGTATAATTTTCTTTCTGCTTCACAATTTTACCCCACTTTGTGTTTGTCTTTCACATGAAATGAAATATATTCATGTTTGTGGTTGTAATGTGACAAAATATGGAAAAGTTCAAGGGGTATGAATACTTTTGCAAGCCACTGTACATTACAGAATAAAAATCTGCAATATTTTTTGTTTTAAAAGTAAACGCAAAACAAAAAAACCCCAGCCCCATCCAAAGCAAAGTAACTACCGGAAATTTAGATGGACTGACTAAATGATCGTGTTTGGTTGTTTTTGTTTGTTTGTTGAGAGAAGAGGAGAAACAAGCAAACAAACAAACAATCGAACTCTGAATCTTAATCCAGCCATCTGTTTGATGATTAACACGGTTAGCCATCAATCATTTACAAATAAAAAAAATATACAAAATAAAAATCTGTACGTTTTAAATATATATCGCTATAATGAGCAACTTTCACATTATGAGATATAAAACTCGTCAAAACGAGAAACCTTTTCTTGAAAACGAGAAGAGTTTCACGTCTTGTTATAACGTGAAAGTTTCTCATTATAACAAGATATAAAACTCGTCAAACCAAGAAAATTTATCATAAAAAGATACTTTTTTGTTTTCATTATCTGTTTTAATGTTACGAACTTTCTTATTTAAAAAAAGAAGATATTTTGGTCTTAATGAGATACAAATCTCATCATAATGAGTTTTTAAAAATCTCCAGAAAGTTTTCTTATTTTAACAAGATGAGTTTATTTCCACGTTCCACAACTTTTATGAAAAATATGTTTTTTTTTTTTTTACATATTTGTTAAATTTATCATTATGTTGTTAAAGTATAAAACAGATAATCAGAGAAAAACCCCAGCTCCCCTGCCTTCTCCCAGTGCTCCCAGTACTAACTGCAGAAATCCACCACTCAGTCAGAAACAACCAATCAGAGCCAGGAGGAGGAGCTTAGCGCTGCCAATCACCCTCATGTACGCGCTGCTCACACACTCCTCCTGCTCTCTGCTACGCTACAGCTGGTTCACCACAACATAGCCTGATGCTAATGCTAATGCTAGTTAGCATGGCCACCAGTGACGGCGGATAAACAGTTTTCCTGGAACGTTGAGTTGTTTCTCCACCATTAGCACGTTTAGCAGCGCGAACACGAGGGTGATTGGCAGCGCTAAGCCCCTCCTCCTGGCTCTGACTGGTTGTTTCAGGTCGGGGGTGGAGCATTTCTTTAGACCAATAGCAGCTCAGGGAGGAGGAGGAGGAGCTCCATCTGTTCACAGATTATCTGCCTCAGACCAAACTGTCCCGACATGGAGACGGTTTGAACAAATATGGAAAAAAAAACATCTTTTTCATAAAAAGTACTGCAGCTTTGAACGCTTCTGTATAAAACATCAGTTTTTTCACAGCTACAAGCAGATCCAATCAGAGTAAAGATCTTTTCGACCAGTTCGCCTTTTTAAAAACAAGTTCAGTATTACACACCCAGTCAGGAAGAGTCAGCAGTTTCCACAGAGATGCTCCTCATCCAGCGACTCAAACGCCGGCAGAGTCAATCAGCACGTCGACAACGCGAGCGCCATATCAGTACAGATCGCCTGGATTGTGTCACTTCAACACATTTTGGATCAATTAGATATGAATCCCGATGAGGAAAATCAAAGTGGGCTAACTCGCAGTGTTTTCCACGGGTTTCCATAAATCAAAGAAGAAGAAAATCCATGCCCACTGTGGGCTTCCCTCGTTCTAAGCGACCACATGTCGGCATGCCGCTGCCGTCCAGCGTTTCATCGACGTTGGCTTTCTGAACGCCGGCGGGAGTCCCGCCTTTTCAAAGCGCGTCGCCGGCCGCCGTATCGAGCTGTTTTGGAGGATTTCCTCTGATCCTCTTTGTTTGGGTTTGCGTGCGCGTTGATATCGACGCTCTGAGCAGCAGAGGGGAAGGACGGGGTGTGGGAGGAGGAAGAGGAGCTGTGATAAGGTCAGGGCCTCTCACATCTCTGCTGATGAAGCAGGACACACTCCGCCAGCCGTGCCAGGACATCAAAGACTGATAAAACGTCTCGCTGTTATCTTGTCTCAGGCGGGCCCGATCTGTCTGCGGCTGCTTGGACGGAACCAAACGCACGCTTTGTGTCGATGAAACGGCTTCCTGGAAATCGGGTTTTCATCAACTGAATGGACAACGCCGTCGAGAGATTCCCAGGTTTCCTTCAGTCTCGGCGTTCGAGCGTTCATGTTCCTTCGAAATGAGAAAATACTGAGGTTAGGCTGAAGGGAGGAAGGAAGGGAGGAAGGAAGGACACAGTGGAGTAAAAAAAGAAAGAAACGATGGACTAAATAAAAGGAAGTAAGATGCAACAAAGTGAGGGTACTAGGAAGGAAGGAAAAAGGGAGGGAAGGATGGACTGAAGGAAAAGAGATACAACAAAGTAAGGACACTAAGAAGGAAGGAAGGAAGAAAAGACAGTAAAGTAAAAAAAAGAAAAAGGATGGGATAAAGGAAAGGAAGTAGGATGCAACAAAGTGAAGACACTAGGAAGGAAGGATACAGTGAAGCAAAAAAGAAGGAAGGATGGACTAAAGGAAAGGAGGTAGGATGCAACAAAGTAAGGGTACTAGGAAGGAAAAGGGAGGGAAGGATGGACTAAAGGAAAACAGATACTACAAAGTAAGGACACTAGAAAGGAAGGAAGGAATGAAGGAAGGAAGGAAAGAAGGACAGTAAAGTAAAAAAAAGAAAAAGGATGGGATAAAGGAGAGGAAGTAGCATGCAACAAAGTGAAGACACTAGGAAGGAAGGAAAGAAGGAAGGAAGGACACAGTGGAGTAAAAAAAGAAGGAAGGATGAACTAAAGGAAAGGAGGTAGGATGCAACAAAGTAAGGGTGCTAGGAAGGAAGAAAAAAGGGAGGGAAGGATGGACTGAAGGAAAAGAGATACAACAAAGTAAGGACACTAGGAAGGAAGGACACAGTGAACTAAAAAAGAAGGAAGGATGAACTAAAGGAAAGGAGGTAGGATTCAACAAAGTAAGGTTACAAAGAAGAAAAGGAAGGACACAAGGAAGGAAGAAAAGAAGACAGTAGACGGAAAGAAGGACACAATGAAGAACAGAGAGAAGGACCCAACAAGGAAGAGAGGCAGGACACGAAGAAAGGAAGCAAAAAAGGAAGGATACATCACACAAGGAAGGATAGAGAAAAGGAAGGCAAGAAAGGAAGGACACAAGGATGAAAGGGAAGAAGAAAGGCAGTACTTGAGGTAGGAAGAAAAGAAGGAAGAATCAAAGGAAACAGAAAAGAAAGGAAGGAAAGGACACAACACGCCTCGGATGCGTAAACCGGCCGTAAATCAAGACGCACCCGAGGCGCTGAGCTCGCGGGCGGCGCGAAAACGAGACCGCAACCAGACAGCCGGGAACGCCGACGCGGCGCTGTGATATCACTCAGATCCACACCAGCGCTCCCGCTCGGCTCACAATGGAGCTCCACACGGCAGACGAACAAGGAGAGATCACAGGGCGGCTGACATAGTTGTGTACACACTAATTAGGCACACTGGCTGGGCCACAATGGGCTTCTTCATGGCCTAAATCATGCTCCCTTTCTCATGTCAGGGCCGGGATCGCTGCCATGTTTTCCGTGATGGCCTCTTTGATCCGGGGTGAGAAGTTCTCTGCCCCCGGCGGCAAAAACAAAACCGGCAGGGAGAGGCGTTGTTGAGGCGCTCTCGCCGGAGAGCCTGACAGTCGCAGTGTGAACGGAGGATGCCGCGTTTTGTTCCGGCTCTCTGTGAACGGCCGTTTTGTTTGCCCGATGACACGTCGACAATGGCTGCAGGACGGGGGGAGGCCGCCGTGCGACGCTTTTGTGGGCGTTTGAATAACGCGGGGTCAGCGGGTCGAGACCGGTCGATCTCTGGTGACACGAAGGCGACGGAATAACAGAGCGACAGGAACCAGTAAGGCCTCGATGTTGGTTTTTTTTCCACTTAAAAGCTGCGCGATTTGACATCAGCGCCACGTTGCCATCAGTCGGATTTCCCTGCCATCGCTGCGGCTCTTACCACCAGCAAGAAATGTAGATATTTTGTTTCTCCTTTCATTTACACGTGTTTTTGTCAAGAAATGTGTAAATATTTTGTTTTTCCTTTTCCTCATACAAGCGTTTGTTCTTTTTCCATTTCCTCGTCTCCTCTTTTTAGTTCACCGTCTGCATTTCTGCCTCATTAAGCAAAGGAGGAGGGCGGCCATCTTGGTCCAGCTCCTCTGCTATTGGTCAATAAACAGGAAGCAGCAGGATCCATGTGCAGATCGATTGTTCATGCCTGCGCCTTTGGCTTCAGTTTAGCAACCGAAGTATCGTGACGGAGGGAGCGGAGAGACGGTCTGTTGGAGTCGTTAAGGGAAGCTGCAAACGGACTGACCAATAGCAGAGGAGCTGGACCAAGATGGCCGCCCTCCTCCTTTGCATAATGAGGCAGAAACACAGAAATAAGAAGAGGAGACGAGGAAATGTAAAAAGAACAAACGTGTATTAGATTTTTATTAAATAAAAAGTAAAGGGCATTATACTCTTAGTTTCCTATGGCAGAGATTTAGGGCCAGGCTAAGAAAACATCACTAAAGTAATAATGACAATGAAGTCGAAATATTACGAGAATAAAGTCATAATATTACCACATTAAAGTCCTTAAATACGTGAATAAAGTCGTACGACAAAAAAAAAATGTGAATAAAGTCATATGACAATGAAGTCGAAATATTACGAGAATAAAATTCTAATATTATAAAAAATCAAGTCGTACTACAAAAACTCATAAAAATATGTGAATAAAGTCATACATCAATGAAACTGAAATATTACGAGAATAAAGTCATAGTATTACCAGAATAAAGTCCTAACATTACGAGAATAAAGTCGCACTCCAAAAAAAGTAATAAAAATACGTGAATAAAATCGTACAACAATGAAGTCGAAATATTACGAGAATAAAGTCATAATATTCCCACAATAAAGTCAGAAAATTACTTTAATAAAGTCATACGACAAAAAAGTCACATTACGAAAATAAAGTTGGAATAATGAGAAAAAAAGTCGTCGTAACGAGAATAAACTCATGAAATTACCAAAATTTAATCTTAATCTTAGGAGAATGAAGTAGTGAAAAATAATCAAGCTTCAATTGAACCGAGACCCAGGTTTGGAGGTGAACCAGAGTTCGTTTCTTTGGCCCACATCGGAGTTCGCTTACGCGTTCACACCTCGCCAAACGAACCGGAGTTGGATTCAAGCGGACTGAAGTCCTCCCTAGCGCCCTGACTTTGTGGACAGTCTGTGCCGTTTACATTAACAGTAAATATGAACACTTAAACTAATAATTGGACTAAAAATCTCCTGAAAATCTTAGATGGGAAAAGTCAGGAACCCTGGTTTAAAAAAAATATTTAAAACGAATCTGGAAACCTTTTTGCCGAGCAAACGAAGTAGACCGCCTTCCTTCATTGACTGATTCTGGACTGATTTTAAGTTTTCCGGCCACTAAACCAAACTATCGACATCCTCAAACCACAGCTCAAGACTGAGCTCTCTGGCTTTTTAAAAGTCGAACAAATCGTGTGTATTTTTGTTCAGTTTTCAGTTTATTATCACTCATAATTTTGCGTTTTATAGTTTTTACATAGTCATGTCTTGTTAAAACACCTTTTCATTGATCTTATGTGATATTCAAATTTTTTGAGACACAGACTTTTGGGTTTTCATTATCTGAAAGCCATAATAATCATCAAAATTACAAGAAATAACTGCAGAGAACTGGCATCAACTGACTATTTAAATTTAAATCAAAAGAAATTAACATCCATAGAGATCCAGTGGCGGTTGCAAAGTTCATTTGGTCTTTAATTAATTAAATATCCTACTCAAAGGATTATATTTGTAATTATTATTATTATTTTTTTTTTTTTTGCAAATTGGAGGTGGTAAAATAAATAAGCAATAAAATCTGTCAGCATCACTCACACCATCCTATGAAGTTGCTCACAGAGTAAAAGAACGAAAATGCCAACTTCAGCTGTCGTTTTCGGGCAGATTCAGCGTCGCTGTGTTTCTGACTGCGAAAAGACCCGCTCAAAACACGAGGAAGGAAATCGGTCTTAGTGAAAACTACTTGTAGCTTTTTCTTCTTTTTTTAGCACTGGAAACTCAAACATGGAGTCTTGATCCAGATTCCCATTAACCATTTATCTGCTGGCCACACTGGAGACCCAGAAATCTCTGGCGTCGCCTCCTGACGAACAGTTATTAGGACTGCAGCAGATGGGTTACCAGACTGTGCTAGGCTAAGCTAACAGAAGCTGCAGGGCTGTGAAGCTCATTTTCATTTTGGGCCGTATCAGGATCATAAATGTCCTCAAATGGCCAGTTTTGGCAGAATGTATCGATAAAACCCCATTAACACACCGTTAAAATATGAATAAAGAGCCTTCTCTGCACTCAGCGATTACTTCTTAAGTTAAATAACACTGAACATCTTTTCAGACTGATGTAATTTGGCAGTATTCAGATGAAAACTGCTGTGATTTGACTGATAAAATATTATTTACGCATACAGCTGTTATCTTGAAGGGTTATTTACGGTATGTGTCGCTCTAGAGCAGGGCTGACCAAACTTTTAGTCACGTGGGCCAAAATCGTCAGCTCAAAAGTATAAATATGGTTTATAAAAACTAAATTCACCAAAAACGGTGTGAATTTTTTTCACCTACCCGACAATAAACTGAGCATCAACTACTTTAATCAAACAAATAAAGTAATCAGGCTTAATTTTTTTTTTAAATTAACGGGATCATAGAGCCAAAACTTCAAATGGAGTTTCCTCGTTAAATGAAAGTTTGCTTATTATTCTGGGTTCGATTGAAGAAAATGTAGAAAATATTTTGTTTATTCTCAGCAAAAAAACAAACAAACAAACAAACAAAAAAAAAAAAAAAAAACCCAGGATCTGGGTCAGTCTTCATTTGAAAACACTTCCTGTATTCAACAGCAATTAAAAAGCAGATCTGGCTGCACCAAGGTGGACTTCAGAGTCCAAGTCAATGACTGGACGCGGTCCTGGTTACCATGACAACAGAAGGAAACCAGACAGCTTGGAGACGACGATTATTTTGTGTTGCGTCGTGCATTTTTGTTTGTAGATTTTAATTTAAAAGTTGTAGTTTTGTCCTAATTTATTTTATTTATTCAGGAATCGTGGTCGGGGGGGGGCGCAAGCTTTGAACACTCGGTCACATAAAAAAAAAACCGTGAAGGCGGGCCGGATCTGGCCCCCGTGCTGTAGGGAGTAAAGTAACTACGCAGGAATAAAGCCTCCGACATGACACCCAGCCAATTAATGCCTCCCCTTAATTAGTTTTGATTTTATTTCTTTCCTTTTTGTCCAGCAGTTTTCATCATGCAGCGACCCCCCTCCCCCCCCAGAATCAGAAACTACCCTGTGTCGCTTACAGCTAACTCCCGCAGCATCCTTCTCCCCGGAGACGCACACAGGGACGGTCGAAGCTGGGATCAGCATGTCGTGTGCTTCTGTGAAACAAAAGTTTTCTCCCCGTCGAACAGATTCGAGGATTAGACCACATCTGGTGCGCAGGCGAATGGAGTGGAGAGAAAAGAGGAATGTGTGCCTGTCTTCACTTATCCACATGCAGCGCTGAGGCCTCGCTGTGAAGAAATTCTTTGGATTTCTTGGGGAGGAACATTGCAGGACAGAAACAGCACGTTCAACCGGCTTGCTTTCAACAGGGAGACATGACGGCACTCCAAAACACCAACGCGAACGCGCCGCGAAGTGCCCCCGACCCCCTGCAGCGAAACCATCTCACCTGTTTCGCGTCCAAGTTGACAAATCCACAGCGACGATGGCGGTGCGACAGCTGCAAGAGAAAAAGCGCCAGGCGACACCTGCGGGGCGAAGTGACGTTCTCACGTTCACGAACGATGCAGTTCTTTTGAACGGCTCTTCGCCGTGAATGACGCGACTCAGTTAGCAAGAGCCGTTCTTTGTTTTTGTTTTACAACTTTCCTTGCTTACAAGTAGCTATTATTATTCTATCTAATTTAAAATAATATCTATTTAATCGGCGAAGAAATAAAGTACAAGACTGGGCTAGATGTATGAGCGCACACAAAATCTCACCAAGTATTTCTGGTGTAAATATCTTGAAAACACGTGAAAAAAGACAAAACTAGCTTACAAGTAGCTTTCAGCAGATATAGCAGCTGGTTTTAAGTCAGTAACTCCTTAATATTGAAGGAAAAGTTCAAGTTACAAGTGAAATAATCTGCCATTGGAGTAAGACATTTTAACACTGGAAAAACATAAAATCTTGCCAAGTATTTTTATCTAGTTTCAAGTGCAGACATCTTAGTTCACTTGAAATAACACAAAACTAACTTAAAAGTGACTTTTCAGCAGATATAGAAGCTTGTTTTAGGTCAATATTTCTTGAATATAGATTTTTAAAAAGTACCAGCTCCACTGGCTGATATTTTCACTTACAGCAGGACATTTTTCCTGTTTTAAATAAAAAAAAGAAAATCTATGAGTGGAACTAGCACTTTTTGTTTCTATATTCAAGAAATATTGACCTAAAACCATCTTATATATCTGTCTCAAAAGTCACTTTTGGGTTAATTTTGTCATAGTTCAAGTGAACTAAAATATTTGCACTAAAATCCAGACAAAAATTCAAATATTTTGTGTTTTTGCAGTGAATTTATAATATGGGAAAAATATCTTGTCCCACTGGCAGATTATTTCACTCATAACTAGAACCTTTTCATCGATACGAAGGAATTAATGACTGAAAACCAGCTCCTGTATCTGCTGAAAAGTTCCTGTAAGTTAGTTTTGTCTTGTTTCAAGTGTATTTAAGAGATAGAATACTTGGTAAGATTTTGTGTTTTTGCTGTGTTGCCACTAAATTCACGTTTTGAAGTCCCGCGGAACTACAGAAATAATGGAAACATTATCTTCAGCAAAACAACTTCAGTTATTGATGTGCAAAAACTAAGATTTTCTAAGATTTTGTTGTTTTTGCAGTGAACGAGTCAAGCGGCGGACAACGTGAGAGTTGGTCGCGATCCGGCAGGACTTCGGGTTGTCGCCGATATTTGTGACGTTAAAGGAAACTGCTGCTTTGTCAACTGATTTAGTAATCAAATAATCATTAACCAGAGCATACAGAGTCTAAAACAGGCTATAAAGAGCAACTCATTCGGAGCAGCAATTAAGCTAAAACTGTGCAAAAAATATATAAATTTTGCATTTAAAATTAAAAACCATCTTTTTCTTGAAATATGTTCTTCCCAAAATTCCTCTTGTAGCATAGTTTCAGCTTCACCTGGTTCAAACGCGATACAGAAATTATGTTTATTTGCATTTTCTTATGTATTTCTAATATTGTATAGAATAAGATTAAGTGGTCAAATGAGAAATCAGCAGAATGTGCCAGTTTTTTTATCCAATTAATCGGCAAAATCAGTATGATAAAGCATGGTGGTGGCAGCATTATGCTGTGGGGATGGAGGATTTCAAGACTGGGGTGGAGGTTCACCTTCCAGCAGGACAACAACCCTAAACATACAGTCAAAGACATTATGAGGTGGTTTAGATCAAACCATAATTATGTGTTAAAATGGCCTAGTCAAAGTCCAAACGTAAATTCCACTGATAATCAATGGGAAGACTTGGAAAAAGTATTTTCCCCATCCAAATTGACCAAGCTTGAAATATTTTGCAAAGAACAACAGGCAAAAATAAAAACCCACAATTTCCCCACAGCATGATGCTGCCAAAACTGTGTATAAATTTCCTTGTTCTTCACAATTACACACTACTTTGTGTTGGTCTATCATATAAAGTCCAGATAAAATTAATAGGGGCGCACCGATAAATTGGCCCCGATTTCCTTAAGTTTGGGAGATCGGCGATCGGCCGATACCTACGTGTGAAACTGATCTCATCTACTTCTGCAACACCACCGCTCTGTTGCCAACTTAGCGACATTTCAGAGCAAAAAAATAAATCAATAAAAAAAATTTTTTAAAAAATCGGTATCTGCCAAAATCAGGTCAAGTTATTAAAGTGGCAGTACTGTGTTTTCCAGCCACATAGAATCATTTTATAGCAACGCTCCAGTTACTATGATACCTTCCGTTGTTACAAAAATGCTGTTTATATCAAATATGACTTCAAAGACATTTGACTTTGTAATTTAACGAGTTGAAATTGAAATTGGGCCTCTGTCTCTTTAAAAACTCCTGCTCTTTCTGAAACTCCGCCTTCAGGAAGTCATCACAACAGCGCTCCTCCATTAACCCTTTAACAACCTTTTTTTTTTTTTTTTTTACCAGCGTTTCACTGAGAAGCAGCCGGTATAATGAGCTCAGCAGATGCGCAGCTCCACCATGCGTTTGCTCGTTGCTGCTGGCTCGTCTGGAGCTGCGATTCGAAGGCGGAGCTAGGTCCACCCAGGCGTTTTGCTCAAATGAACGGTTGCCACGGGAGATTAAAGGATCTCTCAAACGTTCATGAAAGAATCGAAGCAACACTCCAGGTATGTTTTTGACGAGGGAACAACGTTATAACACGATGTTAAGCTCAAAACAGTCGATTTTACATGATACTGCCCCTTTAAATACCAGCGATCGGCCAGAAAACTACAACTGGTGCCCCTCTGAACATTAAAGCTGGACAAAGAGCTTTGCTCTGATCGTACTCTCTTATTCCTATCACATATCCCCGAATCAAACCCATCTGGATCACAGGGCATCAGATTTATCTCCCTGGTTTAAACACCTCATCAAGCCGGCCTTAAACGTCTCCTTAAAATAGCCCCCTTCCCCCTAGATAGCAAATGAAATAAACTGATGTCTGCGCAGAGAGCTTTCTGGCCCATCAGCTGTTTGAGGGCCGTGGTAAAGGGGACTCACATGTTTGGCTTGACATGAGAAAGCTCTGTCAGATGAGAGAAGAGGGAGAACTGCAGAAATAAGTGTAAGAGAAGTGGAGCGACTGGTTTCACTGGTCGGCTTCCAGCCCGGCTCTTAACTCCCAGCTCTGACCAGCCCCGGGAGGTAAAGAGAAACAGATTTTTATGGGAGCTTTTACAGGGTGTAAAATATTGGGTGTTGATAAGGTGCTGCGAGGCTGCAAACAGAACAGAGCCCTGGTTTTTTTTTTTTTTTTTTTTAAGTGTCTGGGGGTGAGCTTCACCATCAGAGACTTTAAAAAGTCCATTAAGGCGAGTCGAGGAGACATCCGTCACCTCCGGTCCTCCACAGCCCGGCAACGCGCACCCAAAAAGAAAGCTCGTGAAAGGAAAACGAGGGTGAAAGCGCCCTCTTTTGTCTCCAATCCTATCAGTGTCACAAAGGTTACGCTCCTTCAAGATAACCCGGGGCGATCGCTCTGAGCGCCGGACCGCTTTTCCCCTCCTCTCCACTCTTTTTTGTGATTAGGTGTCAGCAGAATTTCCTTGGTGCGCAGACGACGCCTTTCAAGTCGCGGGTTTCTCATGGTCTTGTGGCCTATCGGGCCGCCAATTCAGACGGGGGTTGTGTGTGTGTGTGTGTGTGTGTGTGGGGGTTCCAAAGCAAGGTTCACATTGTCTGTTTGTAGTCTGGACGCACAAGCAAGGGTCCATATTTATCTTTGCAAATTCAATGCATCACTTTCCAACGTTGGCTGGCAGCATGAAACTGACCCTTTCTATTCTGTTTAAATGGCGCCGAGTCTGGAGCCCAACAGGTGTAAGAAGGTCAGGAAGCCCGAAGGAGTTCTGCCTGCTTGCAGAAAGCTTTTCTCTAAAAAAAAAAAAAAAAAAGCACGAAAAGAAAGAAAGAAAAAAAAATAATAATCATCAGGCCTTCAAAAAGTCTGAACGCAGGAAACATATCGGCAGATTTCTGCTGCGAGGAATGCGGCAGCAAAGCCTTGAGTAGGCACAGATGTGGCAGCGGAGAGCTGAAGCTCTCGCTGTGATTTCTCTTTCTTCTGTAACCACTTAGATGGACTGTGGTTTGGTTGGTTTATGTTTTTTTTTTTTTTTTGTTTTGTTTTTTTTTTTTTTACATAAAATTGTCACTTATTATATGAAATATCCAGAAAGTGCCCCTGGTACGCCTGGGCACATTGTGTTGTTTGAAAGGCATTTCCTCCATCTCACCCTCTGCCTTTTTGTACCAACTTAAGCAAAAGCATGAAAACCTCTGCAGGTTCTTGTCCCTCTAATGAAATATCAGTTTTAATGTGTGATTTTAACACATACATTTTTTTTAACACAATTACCTGCATTTTTTTAAATTTTATTACATACAAAAGTCCAGAGCGGAACCTTTGTATTCGCATGTTTCTGGTTACACCCATAAATCTGATGCACAAGCTACATCCGCGTACAACAGCGATGGACGACGAAGCTGCTTCTCTTGGCCCACTGTGGGTTCGTTTTTACTTCAAAAATGTCTTTTAGTCAATGTAATGTTTTCGTTAAAAATGCGTTTAATTACAGAACCTGGAATTAAATTGCTTAAAAATTTTAATCCAATCCCGCCGCTGTTTTACAGATTGAGATATTAATGCAAAAATACATTTTAAGTGCAGACTTTATTGTTTAAAGTGTTCTCACAATTAGAGCTGTCAGTCGTGTTTTTACAGTTATACGACCTTACTAACAACAACGTCCAGTTTCATCAAAACACCAGTGCACATTAAATTAAACATTTTTTTAAAATACGCCAATTTCCATATATGGAATTGGGAAAAATAAACTTTCTGACAGTAAAAATCTAATTTCTATTATTATTATTTAAACAAAACAGACTTGATCGCTATGACTGGAATTTAAGGGGTGAACAACCATAACGTTGTTGTGACAAACTTTCACATAACCACACTGATTTCTGTAGAATACGGCTTTAATTAAGGAGATACGTAAAATATGTATTCCACCGAGATATAAATCTATAAACAGGATTTCTCTTTTTTTATTGGACAGTTAATCACAGAGATAACGCTCAAGCGTCTCCGGATTCAGCACCACAAACACGCAGACATTTCCCCCACAACGAGCAGAACATCCAGTCTGTTACAGTTTCACGTTTTCAGGCTTGATGTTTGTGTTGTGATTATTAATAAGTGGTCGTCTGATTAGCTCGTTTAAACAGCCGCTCTGCTGATGATCCGTCGGAGAGACGTGTGTGTGTCGCCTTCTTTTAGCGTTAACTCACCCGAAACACAACGAACTGCGCACACGTTAAGGTGTCGAAGTCACGCTAGCATAACGGACCTACTTCCCTCTCCCTCGCTAATTTTTTTTTTTAATTAAAACTTTTTATTGAACTGTGAAACGTGATACCCTTTGACCCTGTCGTGTTGACAATTAATAGCAAAACCCTGCGTCCCTTTCTCTTGCATATATCACGCGTACATTTAAGATTTAACGTGTTATGTTGACAACTTGACAGCCAGAACCGGTGGCGGTCAACGTCGGGGAGCAGCTTTTATGCCGTCCAGCAGGGAGCTGGGGGCGGGACCCTGCGCGAGTGACGTCACGCTCTTCAGAAAGCGGCCCACTCCGCCATGACGGACGTCAAAACAACCTATCCTGTAAAGCTTGTCAAAAACCAGACAGGTTGCCTAATGTCGCTTTTGATGAGTTGATTTCGCTTTAAAAACGGTCCCAGGCTGATGCATGGTCGGCTGCACAAACAGACAAGGCTAAAAACCAAACTTGTCATTGTACTGTTTAACTTTTATTGAGGAAAGATGAAAGATGTATAGCAGCCGTCCATCAGTCATTAGAACTCGCAGCCCTCGGTGTATTCGACGATTTGCAGTGAACACTTTTGACAAGGTAAAAAAATAAAGTTCATACACTTTAATAAGTAAGTAAGTTTAGTAGGATGCAATTAAATATTACATTATGGAGGAGGTAAGCGTCTAATCGTTAGTAACCATGGAGAAAATGCCCCACTATTCTGTAGCTTAGCATACATGGGAAAAACTGGTTAGCATCCAGACCTTTGTATGCTTTTCAGTCTGCTCTGGTGTCAGGGGAGATGCCGTGTATGACATACTGGAGTAAATGACGTGGTGTGAACTCAGGCAAAGTCGCCGAGTTGCTCAAACAGACACCAGGAGGGAGAAGCTATGGGTCGGTTTCTAAGCTAGCTACTTCTAGCTCCTAGCTGTGATAGGAGTGAACAAGTAGAAGCCATGGCTATGCTGGCGAAAACAACTTGGGAAAACAATCGCATTCGCTCCGTTCAGTACTTCCATCACGGCGCCTCGTGTGATCAAGTGTTGCAAAGCGTCAATAGTTGGCTAGTTTAGCGAACTTCACCTAATTTAGCAATTGTAAATAAACTTTCCAAACAAATATCCTGCCCCTGTGCATTACAAACATTTGGAAAGTATATTTTGCGTACTTTCTAGTTGGTTTTAAACCCTCCGGTACCGACAGCAACATCAGAGAAGACCATAATGGTTTTTTAATGGAGTCCCGTGTTGGGGGCCAGAACCCAAACTGTCCCGTAACGTTTGAAACATTCAGGCCGGGCACGGCGTATGTAAATGCGAATGTGATTTACCATGGGAACTTTGCTGCATTCCTCCTGTTTTGTATGGCTGTGAAAAGAGCCGGACTGGAGCCAGCTGAGAGGAACAGAGAGGTCCAGCAGCCAACAATCGGCTGCACTCAACCTAAATTGAGAACAACATATAAATCTTTGGGTTTTTAGAGACACGCAATCACTCACACATGTGTGAATACGCACATGCTCTGCAGCGGTAATAGTGGAAGAAGTTCATCCCAAGCCTGCTAAGTAGCGTCTGAAAAGCTGGAGCACTAATGATGGTTCGTTCTCCAAAAAAAACAAAAAACTACTTGGCAAACGAGGACAATGGTGAAACACTAAAAAGGTGTCCTGTAGCTACACACCAGCATGCTAGGCAGTCCGTGTGAAAGAGGGAAGAGGGACAGTTGGTGGTAGGAAGCAGGAGAAAATCAAAGGGAGAGAGCAGCAAAAAGTGACAAATCCACACCGCCATCCAGGCGCTAACGCTCGCCACAGGAAGACATGTCAGGAGGAAAACTGGGAGGAAGGAGTGAGATATGTGGGAGAGCGGCAGGAACAGTGGAAGTGGACTGTAGTGAGGTGTATGGACATCACTGGTAGTGGCAGGGAAGAGCAGCTTGCTCTGCCGCTGGAGGAGAGAGAAGTTGGTCCATGAGGGATATCAGACATGCACGGACAATCCCGGTCAAAACGACGCATTTATAGAGAACGATATGAGAACACTTCGGAGAACGGGTTTATTGTGGTGATATAAAGCAGTTTTCTACATAATACTGGTAATAAAAACGATGCTTTTTATGTTCAGGGTTCCTGCGCAGTCATGAATTTTAAATAAGAGGCCAGTTTCTGCGCCTGAATGTGGTTTATTATATACATTATATGCAAAAGTCGCAGTGCTGATAAGGTTTTATTTCACCTTCCTAAGTTATTAAAGCTGCATGATAACACTTTTATGAAAAATAGTTTTTTTTTAAAATATTTATTAAAATCATCATCATGTCGTGACAGTATAATATAAGACAGATAAGCTGTGAAAAAAAAATCAAGCTCTTCTCCCAGTGCTCCCAGTACGAACTGCAGAAATCCAGTCAGAAACAACCAATCAGAGCCAGGAGGCGGGGCTTAGCGCTGCCAATCACCCTGATGAACGCGCCGCTCACACCCCCCTGCTCTCTGCTACGCTACAGCTGCTTCACCACAACATAGCCTGCTGCTAATGCTAATGCTAGTTAGCATGGCCACCGATGACGGCGGATAAACAGTTTTCCTGGAACGGTGAGTTGTTTCTCCGCCATTGGCACATTTAGCAGCGCGAACACGAGGGTGATTGGCAGCGCTAAGCCCCTCCTCCTGGCTCTGATTGGTTGTTTCAGGTCGGGGGCGGAGCATTTCTTTTGATGGCACAGATTATTTGTCTCAGACCAAACTGTCACGACAGAGATAGCTTTAACAAATATGGAAAAAACATATTTTATAAAAGTTACACACTGCAGCTTTAAGTGAATTTAACATATTTGATAACGTTGAGTCAATTCATGTAAGTCTAAAACTGAACTTGCAATAAAACTGAGAAATCTTGGGTTATTTTTTTCACAACTTCCAGAAAAAAGAAAAAAAAAAAAAAAACAAGAGCTGAAAATCGTGAAAACCAACAAGCTCAACTGAAAATACTGACTAATTTCCCATTTATTTTTAATTTCCAGACTAAATAACAGCACCTTATCCACAATTAAAATAAATGAATATTACATTTGTACTATGTTCTCTTCAAAAACAACAACAAAAAATCTGTAAATGTTAAATGGCTTCTCTATAGTTCTGTTTATAGGAGAAATCAATCGGTGCTCCAACAAACCTTTAACAAGACAAATAATGAATAATAATAATAATAATAATAAATAATGAAAAATCCCCAAAAGGAAAAATTCATGTCTTTACAATGTTTTTTCGCTTTTATTAAGGAAGAATAAGGATTCCTCTAAACAGTATTTAAATAAGTCTTGTCAACGAAAACCATACAGTGAGAGTTCAAACGAGACAAAACTACTAAAGGTACATTCTGTTATTTATATACTGTTAAAATAATAATCTTGATGCAAATTCCCAATCTGCACTTCTATCTGGAGCTTTGGAAGTCCAAAAAGGTACTCCGACATCCTTTCACAAGATAAATAACAGAACAGATTCCTCTGAAGCCCTCCAAGATACCCTTTATTTTTTCCAATTTGCTTTGGCCATCATGAAATCATTAATAGTTTTCCCCTTTCATCACTCCTGACACTATTCTAAAAGAACCTGTCTGGGGAGAAATATTAGGATAAATACAATATAAACCACATTTCCAAATTAAACTATAAAAGTATGACGTTACCAGGATGAAAGAAGGAGAACTTTCATTCTGGTTCATATATTCTACAAATTATTTATTGTAAAAAGTGACTCTGGTTGTGAAATTCCTCATCAGCAGGTCAGTTTATCACAGTGGGAGTCAACGAAGACGGTCCAACAAAATGCCACAATATGATGAAGGGAACACAGAAACTTCTAAAGGACCACTTTAATTTCTTCCAATTTTTCCCCCCTTTTGAAATTTTTTCCAAGAAAATGTATCAGAAACCACACTTCCACTGATGTTTCGACCAAATATGACCACAGGGTAAATTTTCCACAAGTGGTCATTTGTACAGATCCTGAAGATCGAAGAGTTTCTACACCACAGCATATCAGCTTACAGAAACCAGCTCTTCACCATCTATTTATTCTCCAGTACCAATAAAAAGAAAATAAATGAAGGAATTGGAGAATCATTAGCAGGCATCCGTTAAAGCAGGGGTGTCCAAAGTGTGTCCAGGGGGCCATTTGTGGCCCTTGAAATGATTTTGTTCGGCCCCTGACCACAAGTCATGATCTGTGAAAGTTTGGCCAACAAAAGAGAAAAACTGATGACCCAAAACATTTGGAAACTGTCTGTTTTTCTTTTAATCAGGCAACAGTCTGATACAGATTTCAAAAAAATTTTTTTGTTTATTGTTGAGCAGGTAAAACAAACAAAAAAAAAACAAAAAAAAAAAAAAAAAAAAAAAATCACAAGAAACAAATATTTACATTTTTAATTTAATGAATTTTGTGGCCCACCAGTAGGTTAAGTTTGCCCGTTTTGGGTTAGTTAAAAAGTTTGGACACCACTGCATGACAGCATATGGCCCTAACCTTAAATTTTGTCCTAAATTAAACAAAGTGCTTAAGGACCTATTTCAAAACAGTCGCCATCGCCGGTATCTTTCCTCAGTTATCCATCCAAATGGTTGCCCACTCTAATTTATAAACAATGTTTTAAAGTGTAACTAACCCCCAAATCAACTTTTTTTTTTTTTTTTTTTTTTTTTTTTTTTTTTTTTTTTTTCAGATAAACTGTCCGGATAGGTCATTTAGGGTTCTATCTTTATGTTTCAGTGCAAATTTTAACACTTTCATGTAAATTTGATTAATCCTACAATATTTTGCCTAAAACCATCTCAATGCTGACCTCGGAGACTTTGCCGCATGTCTTCTCCCCCCTTCTCTACACCTTTCCTGTCGACCTGCGATCAAAAACCGGAAAAAAGGCCACTAGCACCCAAAACAAACAGAAATTTCTGAACCAATTTATAAACACCAGTAGAATTTATAAACACCACCAAGAGTTATACACCGAAAAAATTAATAAACACAAGTAGGATTTATGAGGTTCCATTGTATTTATAAATACCAGCTGGATTTCACAATGGCAGCTGAATTTATAAACACCAGCTGGACTTAGAAGCCCCAAATGGATTTATAAAAACCCAGTGGATTTATAAATGGCACAAAATGTACACACACCAACTGGATTTCTAAATATAAGCAGGATTTATAAACACTAGCGGGATTTATCACTATAACCTAGATTTATAAACATAAGCTTGATTTAAAAACACTGGCTGGATTTATAAACGCCACAAAATGTACATGCAACAGCTGGATTTCTAAATATAAGCAGGATTTATAAACACTAGATGCATTTATAAATATAACCTAGATTTATAAACACAAGCTGGATTTTAAACCACTGGCTGGATTTATAAACACCACAAAATGTACTTACACCAGTTGGATTTATAAATATAAGTTGTATTTTTAAACACAACCAGATTTATCAAATTCAACTGGATTAAAAAATATCAGATGGGTTTATAAACACCACCAAATTTATACCCACCAGCTGGATTTATAAATATAAGCAGGATTCATAAACACCACTAGATTTATCAAGAACAACTAGCTTTAACAACACCAGCTGAACTTAAAAGCATAAACATGAGCTATCAATTTATTATTGATAGTCACAATGTTTATATATTCAAGATGATGGATTTACAGACCGAAGAAAGTGAGAGTTTAAAGTTTCAAAACATTTCATGAACGGAAAAGATATTTTCTCGTTTTTGACCTCCTGAACTCCGGTCAGAATCACTCAAGGGAAAATTAATATGCTGAATGGTGAATTGCAAAGAAAGACTTTCTAAATTTCTGGATTATTTAGAGTGGAGTCGCAGAATCTAAAGTCACTAAATGATTCATAGGATAAAATTATCTACTTTTCAGATTCTCTCCCACTTATCCGTCATAAAATTACCATTTTCCCTATTCTTCACTCTAAACTATCAACAACAATGCTCTTGAAAGGAAAAATCATCCAGGGTTGCTTTTTCTTCTTGGGAATTTCAAGGTAGTGACAGAAAACAAACTTGTAAAACTCTGCTCCAACTTGTTTGCTTATTTCCTGCTGTGGGTTTTCCCTTCCTTCTCCATCAGCACATGCAAACTGCAGGCCAAGGCCAAACACCCGCAGGGATTCACCCGCCATCCTACGACACTTCCTCCGAACACGGGACGCGGCCTGCCACTCCGCCCTCGCCGCATGCAGGAATACGCTTCCTGCTACCCAAATCCACAAAGCAGACCAAATAAACAAGCAGATCTGAGGAGGAACTGTGGCTAAATTGTGCGACACAGAGTTTAAAAAAAAAAAAAAAAAAAAAAAAAAAAAAAAAAAAAAAAAACACTCGTAAGGACACTGAAGCCAAGCAGACTGAAGCAACGCTGGCGAAACACCAACACACACACACATTCTGGGGTATGCAGCGAAGCGAGGTGTCAGAGCCCGTCACAGGCCGCTGGCTGGACGCAGCCCCAGAACAAGCCGGACAAAAGCGCTGCCTGTCTCCCCTCATTAAGTGATTTAAGATCCCATGTTCCCCTTAGTCCTTTCATCGCCGTCCAAAGTGAACACACTTAAAAAGCCCAAAAAGAATGCCAGAGCCTGCTGACTGAATGGGGTAAAGAAAGCCAAGTTCATGGCAGAGGACGAGGGTCTGAAGCTGAGCTACACTAGCCATGCCCATTAGCCTTTCGGCAGATGGAGAAGGGGTGAGCTGGAGGGGGGGGTGAAGTCCAGCCTGAATGCACGAAGGTACGATCCCCGGGTGGGAAACAGCAGACACTTAATCCATTAACAACTCTTCCTCCACGGAAGAAGCAACGCTTTTCCCATGAAGTTTAGCAGAAATGGGCTGTTTCCACATTCCTGGCTAACGAGGCAGCGCTGTCCAGCGGGGAGGAGGTTGGAGGGGCTGGACGGAAGATCCGCGGCGAGTCCAAAATCAACCTGATGAGAGCGGCGCTGTGGTTGAACACTGGGGACGGTTAAACTATGTTTTATGATGTAAACCCGAACCGAGTTTGGGCCTGGATTTGTCTCGATGTAGCAAAGATGCTAAAGAAGCAACTTAGCAGCTGAACGGATACATTTAAAAAGCCACAAATCTGATTTTGTTACAGGGGCAGTATCATGTAAAATCAACTTTTTTGAGCTTTACATCATGTTCTAACGCTATTCCCTCATCAAAAACATACCTGGAGTTTTGCTTTGATTCTTTCATGCATGTTTAAGAAATCCTTTTAATCTCCCGTAGCAACCATTCAGCTGTGCAAAACGCCTGGGTTGATACAGCTCCGCCTTCGAGCCGCAGCTCCTCCTCGGAGCTGCAGTTTCTAAGCTTCCAAGCTTTGCCACACAGACTAGCCAGCAGCAATTAGCAAACACCTGGTGGAGCTCATTTTACGAGGTACTTCTCAGTGAAACGCTGGTAAAGCGTTGTTGAAGGGTTAATAGAGGAGCGCTGTTGTAGTGATTTCCTGAAGGCGGAGTTTCAGAAAGAGCAGGACTTTCTTAAAGAGACAGAGGCCCAATTTCAAGGCGTTAAATTACAAAATCAAATTTCTTTTAAGTCATATTTGATATTTGCAGCATTTTTATAACAACTGAAGGTAACATAGTTACTTGATTGTGCTATAAAATGATTCTATGTGGCTGGAAAACACAAAATACTGCCCCTTTAAGATAAGAGATAACATAAATAGTAATGGCTGAAATGTTTGCACAACTTTTAGTCCATTCATGGGAAATCTAAGGATTTAACTGGGAATATAGCAGCCAGGTGAAACTAACTCATCAGTGTGAATATCTCTACAAAAGCAGGAGTTTGCTTCTCTGGAGGACACAGATGTATGGTCACATAATGCCAAGACGGATAAACCCTAGAGAAGCTACTAACTTGCTGACCAACTTTCTGAGACAATTACGCAATTATATATTTCTTAATTGACGGAACTTCCTCATGTGTAAGTATAGTCAAGTTTCTTTGTATAGCACATTTCAGCAACAAGGTAGTTTAAAGTGCTTTACATCATAAAAACAAAGCACAGTAACCAGTTATGAAATAAGTAAGAAACATTACATTTTATCAAACGCCATGATCAAAATCATCAAGAATAATAATAATCAAATATACATCAAATATGCTGATCAATGTTCCAGTTATTATGGGTCAAAGGCAGCCCTAAACAGGTGGGTTTTTAGCCTTGATTTAAAGGAACTCAGTGTTTTGGCTGTTTTGCAGTTTTCTGGAAGTTTGTTACAGATTAGCTGTGCATAAAAACTGAAAGCTGCTTCTCCATGTTTGGTTCTGGTTCTGAGGATGCAGAGCAGACCAGAACCAGAAGACCTGAGTGGTCTGGAAGGTTGATACGACAACATGTCTTTAATGTATTTTGGTGCTAAGCCGTTCAGTGATTTATAAACTAACAGAAGTATTTTAAAGTCTATTCTCTGAGCTACAGGGAGCCAGTGGAAGGACTGATGTGATGTGCTCTATCTTCCTGGTCTTAGTGAGAACATGAGGAGCAGCAGCGTTCTGGATCAGCTGCAGCTGTCTGACTTTTTAGGCAGACCTTTGAAGACACTGTTGCAGCAATCAATGCGACTAAAGATAAACTCTTGTTGAGACATCAGTCCTTTAATCCTGGAAATGTTCTTCAGGTGATAGAAGGCTGACTTTGTAACTGTCTTTTTGTGTCTTTGAAGGTTCAGGTCTGAGTCCATCACTACACCCAGATTTCAGGCCTGGTTACTAAGACATAGTGAGCATTGTTTGGATGCCGTGTGAAAAACCCAAGAGCTTCATCTAGGACTTTACAAGCAGGTGTAGAAGCAGACTTCTAGGGTGTTGTCTTATATTCTCTCTATCCTTCTTTCACTCCTCTTTCCCTTTAAGGAATAGAAGTAGTCCACAGAATGTAGTTAAATGTTTTCAGCTGATCCAAAATGATGCAGCAAGAGTTCTGATGAAAATTAAAATGAGCTCATATTTCTCCTATTTTAGCTTCCCTTCATCGGCTCCCTGTTAAATCCAGAATATAATCTCAGATTCTCCTTCTCGCATATAAAGCCCTTAATAATCAGCTCCATCATCCATCAGATATCTGACTGGTCCAGATGTTCCTAACAGAGCACTTCGCTCTCAGACTGCAGGTTTACTGGTGGTTCCTGGAGTTTCTAGAAGTAGACTGGGAGGCAGATCCTTTAGTTATCAGGCTCCTCTCCTGTGGAACCAGCTCCCAGTTTTAGTCCGTGAGGCAGACACCCCGTCTACTTTCTAGACTATACTTAAAGTGGCTTAGGTTATCCTGAGCTATCTCTGTAGCTATGCTGCCATAGGCTGCTGGAGGACAAACTAACCATGTTTTCTCACTTTATTCTCCTACTACTCTCCAATTAGCATTATTTGCTGTTATTTCAACTGTTAAGTTTTTGTTTTCTCGCAGTTATTTTCCCTCCATAGAAGGTACACCTGGTCTGGCGTTCTGTTTGGCCTCCTTCCTGGAGGAGCGCTTCAGCTGAGATGATGCTGCCATCAACTAATCGTTCTCCTTCTCCTGCTGTTAACTTTTTACTTTCATGAACATCGAAAATAATCCTACATCAGTTCTTCTGTGTCTTCTTCTGCGTTCTGCTCGGTCTTCTCAAACCTCCAGTCGGTCGCGGCAGATGGCCGCTTGCACTGAGCCAGGTTCTGGTTCTGCTGGAGGTTTCTTCTTGTTAAAGGGGAGGTTTTCCTCTCCACTGTCGCTACATGCATGCTGGGGATGAGGGACTGCTGTAACGTCAACGACAACGCCATGCGGTCGCTACGTGCTCGTCCAGGAGGAGTGAACGCTGCAGGTCAACGACTCGATGCTCTGCTGGGTTTCCTCAGAAACTTTTTAAACTACTTTGAATAATTAATTTAGCTGCTGAACTGTTTGATAACTAGGATCAACTGGAATGTATGCATGATTGATTTATTTTTGTAAAGTGCCTCGAGACGACATTTGTTGTGAATTGACGCTGTAGAAATAAACTGAATTGAGTTGAACTTTTTCAAGTCTTTTATATATATATAATAAATATCAAGTGGAGCATCACTGTGAAAGCTGTAATACTCCACTTGTGAAAGTAAATCTGTTGGGCTTCACCTTGGCACTCAGACAACAATTCTTAGTGCAACACTGCCGGACAGGATATGTTAACAAAAAAAACAAACAAACTGTAACTTATGTTAAAAAGCAAACAAAAACAAAAATTCAGTTCAGTTTATTTAGACAGTGCCAATTCACAACACGTCATCTCGAGGTAGTTAACAAAAAAAAATTTCACTCCAATCATACATACAAATTTTCTATTTAAGGACATCCAGCAGATTGTATCAGCTCATTGACTTGCAGCATTTACTCAAACCAAGCATGCGTGTCGCGACAGTGGAGAGGAAAACCGCCCCTTTAACAGGAAGAAACCTCCAGCAGAACCAGAACCTGGCTCAGCACAAGCGGCCATCTGCCACGACCAACTGGGGGTTTAAGGAGACAGATTAGATACACGAAAAAGAAACAGAAGCTAACACAACATATCAACACAAATGCCTCATACAAACTATCAAGCACGGTGATGGAGGTGTGATGCTTTGGGGTGTAGAAACAGTATTTCTGCCCCTTCAAATCACCAAGTTGACCAGGACCTCATCTGTATACTAAAGCATTCTTGAGTTAAATATGAGCTCATCCGTCAGCCAGTTGAAGTTTGGGCCAAACTGGATGTTGTACCGGCCCGGTCAAAGTTCAGGGGTCACCTACAGGGACTGACATAAAGCTGATCAAATCTGGGCCAAAACTCTTCTTTAATGGCAACAAGTAAAATGCAAAATGGGTAAAGGTAAATTGTTTCCAAACTGCTTAGATCTGAAATGTATGGCATATGTTTTCAGCCCCCTTTACTCTTACACCCCTGAGCACACTGGAAAACATGGTAGTGGTAGCATCATGCTATGGGTATGCTTTTATTCAACAGAGAAGATGCGCAGAGTGGGACTGGAGTTGAGATTCAACATTCAGCCAGGGGCACAAGGGAGCGCTTTAGGCTTTAGGTGAAAGGATAGTCAAGTGGTAGAACGGCCTAGTCAAAGTACTGACCTAAATGCAATTTAGAAGCTATGGCAAGATTTGAAAATTTATTTTCTCAGTCTAATCTGACTGATCTTGAGCTGCTCTGCAAAAAATGGGGACGAGACCCTGTAGCAGAGAAATCTCCAGTTTTTTATGATTTGTCATAAAGTTCTGAATTTTACGAATGTTTTTGCCAGATTGAGAGAGTTTCTTTTTAAAATTACGAGAATAAAATCATACTATGACAATAAAGTTATAATTTTAGCAGAATAAAGAATTGTAATATCACTTTATAATCATGTTATTGCGACTTTATTCTCATATTACAACTTTTTCTGGTAGTATTATAACTTTATTCTCACATTATTACGTTGTTCTCGTTTTATCACGACTTTAATCAGGTAATAATTTATTCTCGTATTATTGCGACTTAATTCTGGTAGTATTAGTTTATTCTCGTATTATTGCGACTTTGTTCTTGTTTTATTATGACTTTATTCTTGCAATCTAATTTTATTTTGGTAGTTTAAGTTTATTATCATATTACTGCGACTATTTTTCGTATTATTACAACTATTTTGGTAATTTTATGACACCGACATTCTCACATTACGACTTTATTCTGGTAGTATCACTTTATTCTCGTATTATTACGACTTTTTTCTGCTATAATTAGTTTATTCTCATGTTATTACAACTTTATTCTTGCTTTATTATGACTTTATTCTCGTAATATAACTTTACTCTGGTAGTTTTATGACATTCTCACATTATGACTTTATTCTTGTATTATTCTGACTTTTTTCTGGTAGTATTATCACTTTATTCTGGCAATGTTTTATTCTTCTTCTTATTGCAACTTTATTCTGGCAGTATCATCTATTCTGGCAATATTTTATACTTATTATTGCGACTTTATTCTGGTAGTAGCACTTTATTCTCATATAATTCTGACATTTTTTTCTTGTTTTATTATGACTTTAGTCTTGTATTAATGCTGCCAGTCTTGTATATTAACTTTATTCTGGTCGTTTTATGACTTTATTCCCAAATTATTACGACTTTATTCTCAAAATCAATTTTTTTTTCTTATCCTGGCCCTAACATGCCGTCATACAATTTATTCTTGATGCACAAAGGCAGAAAAACCTTTGCCTCTGACATCAGAGATCCATAAGCTTCGATTCGTGTCTCATCTGATGCTCCATATGTGAAAACTGCACATGGCAAAAGTGCAAGCTTAATTGGAAAGCATCAGTGTGGTTCAGAGGGAACAGAAAACACAGAGAATGGACTTTCTGGATTTGCAGAAAGGCTGGTTTGAGGCAGCCAAGGTCCAATTAGTGGTGGTATACCATGTGGGATCCAAACATTTGTTTACAAGGAGGCTTTTTTTCCTCCTCCTGCAGCTCTCTCCCGCAGGAATGAAGGACCCTGGTCGGAGTCCATGGCGGCGCTTCAACAGAGTGGGTGTGGCCTCACCGCACAAACCTCTGGGCCTTTTGACATTACGCCGCGCAACCATGAGGTCAGAGGAAGGCTCTTTCTTCCCCCACACAAAGGGGTGATTTTTCACTCGCCCCGTGAGAACACCGGCGAATAATGGACTCTCAGGCCCCTGGTATCACGTTCGGTTTCACACGCGTCGAATCCATTCTGGAGGAAGAACAAAAGGGGGCAGGGGGAGAGACATTTGTGGGGAGGGACCGGTGTGCCCAGGACATGCCATGCAGAGTGGGTCTGATGCATTTCAATGCCAGTTGGACTCACATGATTAGGAGGGTATTGTTTCACAGAAAGCAGGAGTTTACAGTCAAATATGAGCTGCAGAGGCTGAAACTGTGATTTAAAGCGACGCACTGAGGAAAAAAAAAAAAAAAATCAACTCTCATCAGTTTGTTTCAGTGCATCTAAAATTTACAGCTTTTGGGTCAAAAAACCTTCAATCTCAAACAAAAGCTCTAAATTATTGTGGGAAAATCTTAATTTCCAAACAGAACTACGGTGGATCCACAGTCTACACACCCCTGACTTAGAATAAATCATTTTCAAGCATTTTCAAGAAAAAGTGAGCTTAGATAAAAAAATAAATCCGCCCAACAAGGAAAAAATCTGCAACAACCTGGTTGCAGGAGTGTGAAAACCTTTAACCAGTGGTGAGCACCGCTAACAGAAATGTTAATGCTAATTAAAATGCTAATCATAAACGTTAGTTCCGCTAACGCTAAAGTGCTAAACCGGCACAGTATTTAGCAAAAGCTAATGCTAAAGCGCTAAACGGGCACAGTATTTAGCAAGAGCTAATGCTAAATCGCTAAACGAGCACAGTATTTGGCGAAAGCTAATGCTAAAGCGCTAAACGGGCGCAGTATTTAGCGAAAGCTAACGCTAAAGCGCTAAACCGGCACAGTATTCAGCAAAAGCTGATGCTAAAGCGCTAAACCAGCACAGTATTTAGCGAAAGCTAATGCTAAAGCGCTAACTTCAATTCAAATTACATCTGCCCTTGAAAAACTAGAACCCTCGAGCACCAATTTAATTTTATTATATCTTAATTGTTCTACGTTGTAATTAAATATTTATGTTTAAGTTTGGTTCTCTACAAGTCGTATTTTATTTTGTTCCTGAATGTTTTGTGTTTAAAATAAAGTTGAGGGACAAAAAGGGAGACAACATGAGGAGAGGAAATGGAGCTCTGCGTAAACAGTCTTCACCCACTTCAAAATAAAAGCATGAATATAAACCTCTAACTACCTGAAGGATTCATACAGTCAGTAACCAAAACTTCAACACAGACGTTGAAATTTATTCAACTGAAAGTTTACAAAACAGCAAAGCAAATTAGCGTTTTAGAGTTTATCTGGAAAAATTAATTTAGGGGAAGCTAAGTACGCTAAATGTTTTTAAAGTTAGCAAAACGCTGAAGCTCTAAATGAAAAATTAGCACCACTATTAATGTATTAGCAGAAGTTAATCATATCAGCAGGGAAAGACTAAAGTAGGCCCAGATCTGCAGACATGAACAACTAAAGCTAAACGACTAAACGATCCCGAAACAAAGCAAGTGTTCGGACACATCCGAGTTTTAAAGTACAACACGGAGGCTCAAAGTACACCTGCTTATCAGGTGCACTTTCACTCTTATATACGCTATCTTGCAAAGGTAGTCACTCTGTTTTACCGTTTTATTTCCTTTTTTTAAAACCACAGACTTCAATGTGGTTTTTCTGTGATTTGTTTTCTCACATTTTAGGTCTGAACTTTGACTAGGCTGTTCTATGTTTAGGGTCACTGTCCTGCTGGAAGGTGAACCTCCACCCCCGTCTCAGGTCTTCTGTAGCCTCTAGCAGGTTTTCTTCCAGGATTATCCTGGATTTAGCGCCCTGGTCCCCACAGCATGATGCTGCTAACACGATGTTTCACCATGTTTCACCGGCGATGTGCAGTATTAGTTTTCCTGCAGGGTTTTGTTTTGCTTGTAGGCTAAAAGGTTAAACGTTGGTATCATCTGACCAACGCACCTTCTTCCGTGGGTTTGATGTCTCCCACATGACAGCAGACGGTCTGAAAGCGGTACTTTTGAACGTTATCTGGATTTCTTGCACCATTTCTTCCACCTTCTCGGCATTTGGACCGTTCAGAAACCGAAAAAGCAGGAAGACACTCTGCAGTAACACCTGTGACTCCAGTGATGCTACAGTCCAGAGAAACCAGCAGCTCAGTCGCCCCGCTCTGTGTCACGAAGCGCTTGAAGAAAGGCCAGACGGATTAGGCTGCAGCTCCCCTGACATGAAAAGCTGCACTTAATTCAAAAGCTCTCACGGCTGATTAATCACAAATTATGATCAAACAGCTGACTTACAGGATAAACATGCGACAGACACCCTGCTCACGAGTCTGCATGCGTGTGCAGGCATGCATGGCCCCCTCCCGCGCTCTGAGCGAGATCACACCGTCTCCCCAAAGTCTGCAGACTCGCCTTCCACAGGCGGATTAAACGCGTCTGCAGCTCCAGAAGCCGGCAGTAAATTAAAGCCTCCAACGGACTCAGCTGAGACTTTACTCTGCAAGAACAGAAGTGGGTCAAACTTAGCATCAGACTTTGGCTGGGTGTTGCGAACGCTAGGGTGTTCTGGATCAGGAGTAAAGGCGCATTTCAGAATAAAACGGTAAATAGCGCATTTAAGCACCCTCCTCTCATCTGGAAACCTCAGCTTAAAGGACGGCAGACGTTACATTTTAAGGTTTTACATTAAATCTCTTCATTTAGAATAAAATACTTGTGTTTAAACCACATTGTGTTTTTATAGATGCTTGACCTTTTTCAGAAACTAGTTTTGGAAAATTTAAAACACTGAGAATTTTTGAAGACATAGAAAATTACAAAAACACAAAAAGTTACCGAGTATTTTTGGTCTAATTTTTTAGTGGAAATGTCTTGAAAACACTTGAAATAAGACAAAAACTAACTTAGAATTAAGTTTTCAGCTGATGTAGGAGCTGATTTTAAGTCAATAATTCCTTAATGTCTTGTTCAACTGGCAGATTATTTTACTTATAACTAGAACTTTTTCATCAATATTAAGGAATTACTGAGTTAAAACCAGCTCCTATATCTGCTGAAAACTTACTTCTAAGTTAGTTTTGTCTTATTTCAAGTGTATTCAAGACATTTCCACTAAAAAATTAGACCAAAAATACTCGGTAACTTTTTGTGTTTTTGCAGTGAAAATGTTCGGTTTGACAAAAACAACCAAAAAAAAATATATATATATAACTAGAAATTTTTCATTTGCATTTTTATTAAACAAAAGATATCTAAGTGCAAACTCCAAAATAATAAGAATTAAAAAAGATAAATCATGTTTTGTATAGCTTCAAACTGACATCATTACCTTAGAAGCATCCAACAAAACTTTTAGCAGGAAAATATTTTGTAATTTTGCAAATAATTTTAAAAATTCAACTCGGAATTCAAAAATATTTTGCAACGCTACATCGCAATGATCTTACTTAAAATCTGCATTTGGTTACTTCTACTGGAATTATAGAAATCATTAAGGTGCAACTATTTTTGGATTTTGACCAACAGAAAACAGATTGTGTCTTTAGAAACAACATTTTGTAGAATTTTCACCAATTGATTTAACTTTAATGCAACTTTCTTATTTGTTTATTGCAACTGATGATAAACGTGACATAAAGCTCCAATTTTAAAAAGACGGTTTCACTGTTTCTGTCACAGAACTGACATCGAAGATTTCACGTGATGGTCGGACATACATTTTGCACGGTTTACGCAAACGTTATGACTTCAGAAACAGACAAAACAAATTTTATTGGAAATTTTGAAAAAACATTTTGCCGACCAGATGACAGTTGAAAGGTTTTAAGAAACTGAGACAGTACCGTACTATATTCAACAGACAAACTCACTGAAAAGTTATTAATCAAAATATTCTAGTGACTCACAAAATTAAAACAATTTTTTTTTTTTTTGGATTTTGAGTCTTTTTTACTTTGAATTAAAAAGAAATTGTTGCATTTGTACGATATTATGGGCTCATGACTGTATGGCTGCGCCATGAAATGATTAGGAGAGAGAACGTGTTTTCAGATAGGCTTACAGCAGCAGGATTCGTGTTTCTGCAACAGCCCTAAAAGTCCTGAGAAAAACATATTTAAGGCAGCGGCTTCCTCCGTTTTTTTGCCCAGTAGCCAACCAGGTGTGTGTAGGCGGTTTAATTGGAGATATTTAATATTCGTGGCAGGTTTCCTGCAGGAAAATGACAGAAAACTGAGGTGCAAATGACCCAAAACATTCCCGTCCTCGTCAGAGCTCATAGTGGCCCAACGGGCTGCAGCAGAACGCACCGTCCTGCTGCTGCTGCCGTGACAACAGTTCATCGCGCTGCATTATACGAGCCTCGCTTCCTTCAGGCAACAACCGTTATTATCTCCACGCTGGTGTTTCTGGTGCAGTTCTGGTTATCTGGGCTTAGGGGGGGCCAATCAAGGCACAGCTGCTTCACGCCTCATTGGCTGCCAAGCAGCTACGAGTGCATCCGGATAGGCTGGACCTCCGAGCAGACCCCCGTTTGCTTTCAGAACCGGGGGGCTTGGCTTGAACTAGCCGGTTTTTACTGTCAGCGGGAGGCTGCAGCCTGGCTTCTGGATGACCTCGTGTTCGAAGTTTCTCCCAACTAAAAACTGGATTCATGACTAAATCCATTTGACCAACTCCAAACATCTCAGGTGAATGCTGCAGAGCAAAAAGTGTGTCAACCGCCAGAGCTCGTCTCCCAGCATGCCGCTGGGTTGCTGGGGAAAGTTTGGAGCGGGCCGGCCTCCGTACACGCGTGACGTGTTCGACGTGTCACGGAGGGCGTGTTCCTCCAACCCCCCCTGTGTATCGCGTGTCTAGAGCTCGACAGCACTACTTCTGGAAGGAGACCGCGTGACCCGAAGGAGCGGTTGAAGGACTTCAGCGCCCCCCGCGACCCCCCCACTTCGATCAGATCTTCAGCAACACGCTTCGAGACGTGAAACTGAGGAACAGTGACAGAAGGAGGCGACATTACAGCAGCCCCGCAGACATGAGCTCGGCTAAAGCAAACTCATATGAAACATTTATTTTACTGCCATAATGTGGGTCAATAGCTCAACAATTTAATATCTAATGAACCTTGAACGAACAAACGAAAACGTTACTGCACACATTTTTTTTTTTAAATAATCACAGAATCAGTACTAGTAGCAGTTTTGTTAAACTATTTCTAATAATTTTTTCCAAAAAACCAAATGCTTTAAATAGTCATTTAATTATTTTTTTATTTGAAGCATTTAAAAAAAAAAAAAAAATTTATAGTAAAAGTGATTATGTTAAAATAAAAAGAGCCAAGATTGAATATTTTTAAATTAAGAAAAAATCTAGATGGAAATTGACAAACTAAAGTCGTATTTATAATCTTTAATTTTTTACAGATAAAAGAAATATAAAATATGCTGAATCTTGGTTTATAGTTGAAGAAGTTAACGCCTCGTCAATTAAAAAATAAAAGGAATAAAATATTTACATATGACACCATAGTGAAAAATAGTTTGCGATTATTTATAATAATTTTTCTTAGGATATTGTGCTATATCCTAATTACATTTATACTTATTTATTAACTTGATTTATCATTTAAAGGTGTTATTAACATTATAACACTTTACTTTTTCCTTGGGAAAAAAAATTACTTTTGAATTTTTTTTTATGGTGTATTGAACGTGTTTTGTGAATATTTATATGGTATGAATTGCATGTAAAGCTAAAGAGTACTTTATTATTTTGATGTATTTGTTAGAACATCACATTTAAAAATATTTTTTAAGCTAAATATAGTTAATAAGCTAAAATGGCTTACGTACAGATATCTATATGCCACGAGAAACGTCTTAGAAATCATTTAAAATACATTTTTGACAGGTTTTCTATGGTAGTATCTGTCCGTTTTGTTTTTGTTTTAAGTCAGATACTTTATACAACCAGCCATAAAAAAAAAAAAAATAAATCATAATCTTACCAATAGTCATTTAACAAACATTATGCTGCAGTTATACGAGTCCATTTAGGAAGAAAAAGCGATTAGCGAACTTTCTGTGACCAGACTTTTTGCTACTTACAGAAGTCCACTAAAACCTAATGTTCACCTCCGTCCAGAGACAGAAATATGAGCAGAGAGCCATAAAGGTTTCTGATGGAAACCTAAGCAGCCGGCACACTCAGGAAACAAATAAAACATCTTTATGAGCTGGATTTTATGATCTTAATAGGCGCACTCCCGGTCCAGCAGCCTCTAAGTGCTCCGCTCGGACAGCTCCGCGCTTCCGAGGCGACTTCAGACTTCAGCTACTGTCTGTGGAGACCAAACTCTCCCCAACTTACTGTTTTCATTACGGAGAGCCGTGCACAATTCAGACTTTCTCTGGCCATAATAAATTCTCATTAGAGACTAAACTGCGCTTGGATATTAAAGAGAGGAAGGAAACTCATTGATGCAAAATACACACAAGTCATTAAAAAGGCAGCAACAAGTTTTCTAAGTGATTCTTCTCAACAAAGTTTTTGTTAAAAGGTGGAAATTAAACTGAAAATATCTCTATATTCAATTTTGTCTTATTTAACCTTTATTTATGAAATAAAGAACTTTCTTTAGCGTTTCCTTTGGAAATAAGTAACTCGATTAAACAATTTAGCAATAAATACAATAACATTTTTGAAAAATATTACTGATATTAAAAGGAAAAAAAAATCACTAAAAATATGTAATAAAATGGATCAAAATATTTGTAAAATAAAAACTGTGAAACTATATAAAAGTAAAAAGAGGAAACACGTCCAACCATTTCAGTCATTTGAAAATAAATACTTAAAATATTCCTAATTGTCAAAAATAAATTATTTCAAAACAATAAAAGTCAAATTATTTAAAACCTACTAAGTACAAATTAGAGATATTAAAATTTATGTGAAAAGTCAAATCATTCAAAAATATGAAATAAAGAAAAATAATTTAAAAAAATTGCTTAATAATATTATTATTTCAAAAATCAGATATAGTAAAACTAACCCGTAAAAACTGTGCAAAAGTTCATAAAAAAAAGAAAAATATTGATATTATTAAAAAACACCCAAACAATTTACCTATTGCCCATTTGATTGATTTAAGTTCAACGAGCCAATTGGTGGAAATGAAAACTCACGACTAAGCTCCTGACGTTTTATTTGAACTCGTTTTTAAAGCGGCAGGTGTTTCTGCGTTGTGAAATCTCTGGGCTGAGACGGCAGCCGAGCTTCTCCTCTCGTTCGCTCTCTTCCCCGCCGAGCCGCTCCGCGTCTCTGGAGCCGACGGCGGCAGGTTATCTGACCTCGTCTCTTTTGTTCAACACACAATACCAGCTTGTTGGGCCATTAGTTTGTCTTTGTAGATGCTCGTCTAGGTGTGATATCCACCCTGTTCCGTCTGATCATGCAAAAGCAGAGAAAAACAACGCTTTGTGAGATCATAACCCCCCCTCCCCCCCCGGGTGATTCATATCACTCCTCTGCAGTCGGAGTGGAACCAAAACTCAGATGATCTGAACTTTGTGTGAAACTTCGAGCCACGTATTAGGAGCATAAAGGAGCTGAAGTCGACCTGCGGTCTGATTGATGAGGTTGTAGTACTCTGCTCCTGTGGAGACGCCTGATTGGCTGAGGAGAGGAGGCCCGTGATTGGCTCAGGTGGCTGACGAGTCGGCGCTGCGACCTGTTACGCCAGATGCCCTCCTCTCGTCCCCTGCAATGTTTGCAGCCCGCCGCACGCGATCCCTCGCTCCGCTTGGCTGCACCCTCTCATCGCATTACTTCTGCTATTCTAACTCCTCCATCAATTATGCACCAGAATAACTCCGGGCCCTGATGGAGCCAAGACGTGCAGGGGGGGGGAGGGAATCATCAGCGCCAGCGCTCGCACCGTCCGCTTGTTCCCACCGTGCCGCCTGCGATCTGAGCGCCAACGTAGCGGCAGCTCGCGACGGCACACCAGCATCACCATCAATGTGTTAGTAGGTCAGGAGAGGGCCGGAAACTGGGGAAACTGGGAGCTCAACACAGCTGAAGAGCTCTCCTGTAGCACCAACAAGCCCTGCTCTTAACGGGAGTGAGGAAAGCCGATGTTATAAACACAAGTTTAAAGTTTTTACATCCAAATTTAGAAAAAAATGTACAGATTATCTCTTTTTGCCGAGTCGATGCTTTCATGATGTTTTATCACTGCTTCTCATTTATCTCATAAATTTGAAATATGTGCAGGCAAATTTTAAAAAATGATGCTAAATTCTGCGTTCAAAAGGTCGCTTCATCATTGTTTACACGTTCTTGCACTTTCACTGCAAGAACACAAAATCTTAACTCTCAAATCAAAATCTTTGTATTTCTGCTCCAGTTTCTGGTTCAAATATCTTTAGTTCACTTGAAATAAGACAAAACTAATTTATAGTAACTTTTCAGCAGATATAGGAGCTTGTTTCTAGTAAATAAACCTTAACATTTATGAAAAGCTCTAGTTACAAGTGAAATAATCTGCCAAATTAAAATATCTTGTCCCACCGGCAGATTATTTCACTTTTTCATCAGTATCAAGGATTTGTTTACTAGAAACAAGCTCCCATATCTGCTGAAAAGTTACCTGGAAGTCAGTTTTGTCTTATTTCAAGTGTTTTCACTGAACCAGAAATACTCGGTGAGGTTTAGTGTTTCTGCAGTGCTGCCACTAAATTTACGTTTCGCAAAACCGTGCGATTCCTTTAACATTCAGGCGACACTACGGAAGTAACGGGACCATTATTTTTAGTAAAACAACATCAATTTGCGTAAACGTGTTTAATCATGTTGTGCAGAAACTAACTGGAAAATTTCGTGGTTTTGGTACCAATAGTGTTTTTTACACTGAGCTTTAAAACTTCAGACAAACGAAGTAGCTTGAAAGGCAACGAATTTCCAGAAAGTTTCAAATCATTTGAGAAGTTCGTACGTGCGGAGAGACGGTATTAATGTTGCACACTTGAGTGTTTCCATAAAGTGATTCAAACACTGTGACCTCAAACGAAACCGTCAGGATTTGCATAAATGGTTCTATTTCTTTACAGAGTAAAGATTTCGCCAAAATTTTCTATTGAAATTGCTTCAAATTTGTAAACGTGGCAACATAACTGAACATATGAGTGTAAGAATAATATTCCTCACCTTGAATTGTTCAACTTAAGACAAAAGAAAGAGCTGGAAATAACAATAAACCTCAGGATTGGAGCAAAATTCAGCCAAAAATGTCCAAACTATGAAATAAGCATAAAATTTGAACAACTTGCTGATGTTTACATTTTGGCACAAACTTGTTTCTATAATTTGCCTTTTTCAGAAGCACTATTCCACCATTCCCACTACTTTAGGCTGGCGTTAGAAAATCAGCTCACTTTAGCGAACTTGGGCACATTTACATTGTATGATGTTGACTAACGTGTTGCTGTCCTTTGACAAATAAATTGATAAATAAATAAAAATTTTAATTTAAGTGGCTCAAAGAGTATTTTGTTTTGTTACAAATTTTCATTCATCTAGTTTATTAGACATGAATTTTCCTCTGTTAGGCATGAAACTTATTACATGTTTTAAACTAAACTAGCTCCAAAACAAAGTCTACTTTTGTATAAATTAATTTGAAGTAAAATTGAATGTTCTTAAACAAAATTTTCAATTAAAAGACAATAATTTCTAGCAAATGTTCACTAAAATAATTCCTAATCATCTGAAAGATGAGCACTGATGAGAAGATGACTCAAAAAGCATTAAAACTTTTAATAACCTGACCTCAAATTGAATAAAGTCATCTTAAACCAGAGTTAGGAAACTATTAATAGAAACTTAAAGGATTTTTTTTATTATTTTGAGTTAAATCTGCTTCCATTTTGTAATAAATTCCTCAAACTCCAAATGAAAGTGTCTCTCTTTATTTTTTCCATTCGTGAAACACTTCAGCATAAGTTTTGTTGCAAAATCTAAATTTTTCACAAAATTGCTTCATATTTGTTAATAGAATTCTAAATAATTCCACCACTTTGAAAAATAGTCTAAAAATAAATTATTTTGCATAAAGAGGTCTCTTTAAACACCTTCAGCCACAAATTAAACAGATGGCTCATACAGAAAACTCAAATTCACGGCAAAAACGTTGAAATTCGTCCCAGAAACGAGTACTGGATATGCTGATCAAAAAGTATTCCTGCTTTAAACTTCAGGCATGTTCGAGTTAACTTTTTCTTAAAGTATTTTTAGTATTTAGAATATTTTTTTAAATAATATTTGCAAATAAAATTATTTGAATTTGCATTTAATTCCACAGAATTGTGATCGAAATTGGTGACAAAAGCAGATAAATTGTTTCTACTGAAATGAAAATGATTTTCTCAAACTGAGTAATGTTTAAGTCATTCAGGATATATGTGCTGGAAAGCAGGTATTTTACGTGTAAATACCTGAAATAAATCCCATCGTAAGCTCTCGTTTTAACTCAGTTTGACTTTAACGACTCCTTAACGACACAGAAGACTTAACGGACGCCGGAGGTTTATACTTTTCTTTCCTTTTTTCCTTCGTGACTTTAGTTTCAGATCAGGAAAGATTAGGAACTGCTCATGTGACATCTCCGGATTCTTAACCTACTTTTATTCCCTCAAACAAGATGGAGTCGAATTTGGAAAATGGCTGCCTGCGCTCCGCCGCGTGACGCTGAAGAAAAGGGAGAAGACGAGCAGAAGACGTCAGCCTCGTCTTGGTACGGGGTGAGATTTTAGGAGTCAGAGATTTCAGTTAATGACCCTTAAGCTTAAGATGTCCAGAGCTAAAATAAATTTTAAAACTGCTCAAAGTAATTTATCAATAATTCTGGCCAGGAGGGGATTTGTTTAAATGAAAAAGCAAATAAAAGTAATAAAAAAGCAAAAGTCGACCCTTCTGTTCAAGCCGTGGCGGTCCTGACCTGGATTTCTCCCGGTTGCGTGTGAAGGTTTGTTAAAGCTCTATCGTGAGATCACAAACAGCTTTTTTTAATATTTCATGGGTCCCAGAGCACAAAGTGAGCAGAAACCCAACGGGAGGAAACACATTTGACTTTCAACAGGCCACAGATCCACACGAAAGGTCCCGCACAGTCACGCCAAGTTCAAGAAATAACTGCTGATAAATCAGGTTTACTTTATCAGCCTGAAAAAAGGTTCCATACCTGAGGAATTACACAGGACTGGGAAACCAAAACTAATAAGCACCATAGATGCTTCATCTGAGGGGTTTTGGTTTGCGTTTGGGTCGTCCGAGAGCTTTGTCACCCTGAATCACATATGATTCACTGGAAAAGTCATGCACTCCCACATCAGCTTTTTCTGATTCCCTCCAAGAAACACAAAAACCTACAAGTCAGCAGCCATTAAACATCAGGAAATATCGTCCCAGCGAGGAGGTCTGCATGCTTTTAGTTTCAGGCGTTGCTCCAAAGCCGCACTGACAAACACACAAGTTCCAGAAAACTTTCACTCAGACTCGGGCCCGGGCTGTCAAAATGATCACGATTTTGCTTTTAAATCAAGCGGTAATTGTGAACGATGTGGCCCTACTGGCGGGCCAGTTTATTCTTATTACCTCCATTTTACTTGAACCAGATGAGACAGCAAAGATTTTCCCTTTCAGGGTGATGAATTGGACACAGAAACTGTTAGATTTGACCATTTGAGGTCCAAAAATAGACTCAATCACACTTGAAAGAGAACATCTGTGTTCTGAATCACTCAAAAGTATTCAGAAATATTATTTTTGTACACACACCAGGAGAAGCTGTTGGTCATTTCACTCCTCGCCAATTTACTGTGTATCGGTATTTTCAAGAAAAAGGCAGGTAAACTGTGACAATCGCTAAAATCTCACGTATAACTTCGTTGTATAATAGTTTCTGAAAACTTTGGACTGCACCCCGTTTCTATTGATTGTGGTTCTGACCCCTGATCAAATCAAAATACCGAAGTGAACCACTGCTGGTAGATACAATTTATTAGTCTTACAGCAGACTATAACAAAATACTTTTAATTGGTTACTTTCAAAGTGTGTATAAACGTCCCTAAGGTGGCTAAGAATTAACCAATGGTTGATCCAAAATGTCCCTCCACAGATCGTCCCTTTTCCTACTCCAAACAGGTTGGTAACAAATTCACACTGGTACTCACCAACTCATACCCCATTTTGAGTAAAATATGAAAAACTATTTTGAACTGCAGACTCGTGGGTAAAAATTGAATCATTGTCGGTATAATACGACCTTTGGCAGATTGCTCCTTTTTATCAAAGTAGTTGGGTTCTAAATTCATGTAAAAATTTTCTAAGTAGTACCAACATTTTGAGTAAAATTCTCTCACTGGCTAAGAAATGCCCCCAAGGTACGCAAGAACCGACACGGTTGGTACAAAACATCCCACGAAAAACAGCTCACTTTCATACCCGAAGCAGTTGGGTCTGAAATCCATATTCAAATCTGCAAATTCATAAACCATTTCGAATAAAATGTAGAAGATTGTTTTAAATCAAATCGGATACGAACCCCCGACCTCATTCACCATTATGGCAGGTGCAAGTTGAAGTATTGTCCGTAACAAGCGTCTCGTAACACGTTGCTCACGATTCATACCCCATTTCTGAGCAAATCGCTTCCAGTTGATGGAAGTCAAATCGGGTATGAAACGTCCCCAAGATGGGTCGGTGCAACATTTCCTGAGGCTGACGAGCAACTTTTACAGAGTTACGAAACGCACCAAAGCTGCAACTGTACGAAATGGCAATGTGGCAAATGTCCAGGTCAGTTACCTATAAAAACATCTTCTTGATGCATTGAAGGGGTCCTTATTGATAAGTGACCTAAAAGGGAACTTTCTAGATGTATTGAAGGTGTTATTTTGGATCGTTTGCCAAAAAAAAGATACGTTCTTGATGCATATCCTTATAGCCCTGTTACACAAAGAGGCACCATTGTGATACATTGAAGGTGTCGTCATAGGGAAGCGACCTATAAAGCAGTCCCTCCAGGAAGTTGCAATCGCAGCTATTACTGCAACTTCACTCATCACTTGCAATTTTCACCAGTCATCGCAACATTTCCACAAATTTGACGAATGTCCTCTTTCAAGTCCTCTTTTAATGTGTTTTCCGGGGTAATTTCATTGATTGATTAGAATGTCTGCACAATAAATTTCCTTCATACCATCCCGGTTCAACAACTGGGTGGCGCTACTCGCACACCGTCCTCTCACCCTCCCCAACTCGACCCTACTCCTAACTCATCTTCTCGTTCCCTAAATAAAAGTAACTTTTTGATATACACAATTCATCCGGTACAATAACTTTTTTTTAGAGTGTTATTTCAAGAAGGTACAGCAAATTTAACTTTTTTGTAAGACCATGTTATGGCAAGAATCTTGCTTCAAAAAAGTGCAACTTTTTGAAAAAGGTGCCGCAAAATCAGTAATTTCAGATCGCAACAATCACAAAAAAACATCGCAACATTCTGGAGGGACTGATAAAGACAACTTCTTGATGTATTGAAGGGTCTTTCCAGGTAACTGACCTATAGGAACACCTTCTTGATGCGCTGAAGGTGCCCTTGTAGCTCAGTTACCTGCAAGAACACCTTCATGCATCAAGAAGATTGAAAGAGCCTCAGCTCAAGTTTTAGATTAGATTTAGGGGGGGATTAAAAAGGAACTGTTGGGATGGATGAGCCCCCAGCCGCCTATCTTTGATGCTTAGTAATGCCCTGCAAACAGCATCAGCTGTGGCCAGTCTGTTAGCAGCTTAGTGGCTCTTTAGGACCTTTTTGGAAGCACTTTTCAGAGGCTTTCCTGCAGTCATTAGGAGCTAAGGCTGATTAATGTGAATGGTCAGGCAGGGCTTGGCTTTCTGAGTGACGAACAGAGAGGGGTGAAGGGTCCCACAGGAAGTGTTTTGTGTCTCCACACAAAGGGAAGACTGACCTCTTAAGCCCCTTAGAGCCTCTTTGCTAATACCCTCACCGGTACCTACAAAGACACAGGGGATGCCATTTCACCACTTGCATTTAACAGAGTACACACACACATACAAAGAAACCCCCACTAAGATTAAAACGGCAGAAAAAAGTGAAGCTCTGTGCAGTGGGGTGAGACTGGTAGAGATTAGACCTGAAGAAGCCAAACTGTTTCACATCTGGACACAATGGATCACATCGAGGCATTGTTTTCTGAATTCAAACACTTTCCAGCTCTCTGTTGCATCTCCTTCACAAATACCAGAAATTGAACTCGAACGTGTCCTTGGAAACTTTGAAAAATCAGTACAACAGATGCTTTTGCATGGGGGGGGTTTTAATGATTTCCCGAGAAATTTGATGCAAAACTTGGAGGCATTCTGGGACGCTTTATACGGACCAAGTGTGAATTCAACGTCAAAGATTTGAAGTAATTTCAGATTCTTCTTACAGTCTACTGTAAGAAAATGCAGTTGGCACTTATAAGCTAGTCACTGCTGTTTTCAGCTCTAAACGTAATTGTGTTAATGTTTACCATTAACATTCCTAAAAACATTATGTAATGTTTATTTTAACATTAGCAGCATTAGCACTTATAAGATAGTCAATGCTGTTCTCAGCTCTAAATGTTAACTGGGCTAACTGTTTATTTCACCATTAACGTTAAAATACAGCTTATATTAAAGTTATTAGCTAATGTTTACTTTAATGTTAGCAGCGTTAAGACTCATAAGCTAGAAAATGCTGTTCACAGCTCTTAAATGTAACTGTGTTAATCAATGTTTACTTTACCATTAACATTGCTAATAAACATTAATGTTTATTTTAACATTAGCAGCGTTAGCACTCATAAACCAATAAATGCTGTTTTCAGCTCTAAATGTAATTGTGTTAATGTTTACCATTAACGTTCCTAAAAACATTATGTAATGTTTATTTTAACATTACGTTACCTTATGTTTATTTTAATGTTAGCAGCATTAGCACTCATAAACCAGTAAATGCTGTTCTCAGCTCTAAATGTTAACTGGGCTAACTGTTTATTTTTCCACTAATGTTGAAATAAACTTTATAATAAAGTTATTAACTAATCTTTACTTTAACGTTAGCAGCGATAGCACTCATAAGCTAGTAAATGCTGTTCTTAACTCTAAATGTAACAGCTAATCAATGTTAACTTCACCATTAACGTCACTAATAAACATTTTATAATGTGTATTTTAACGTTAGCAGCATTAGCACTCATAAGCTGGTAAATGTTCTTCTGAGCTTTGTTAGTTAATATTTAGTGCTAATGCTTGGAAGGTAACTACATTTATTTGCTAAAACCCTTTGCACTGGAAAAAAACAGAATACTGTTTTCACTTAGAAGTCTTTTTTTTTTTTTTTTTTTTTACCATAAAATCTGGTTTAAAATCAGGATTATGTGCACTCAGATGATGTTTGGTTCCTTTTAAAGAAAAGGATCAGCAACTCAGTCCTTGATGTTCATGTTTCCAGGTCATTTCTTGCATATCTATTTGCAATGTACTTCTGCTTTTTACATTCTATCAAAGCTCAGTTTTAGACCAAAATATCCAACCTCAGACATATTTGACCACTTCTAAGTATTTTTTTTTTTTTTAAATCACCTGTCACACAGTCATTGGTAAATGAACTGACTTCAGTTGTAATTTCTGTGAGTCATTATTCTTTTGATTTAATTTTTAACAAATACAACATATTTTTGAGAGTAAAACTTGTTAAAAACCCCAATAAAATGAGACAAAAAGAAGTTGTTTTGGTTGTTAATGTGTCCACAGTGCCGCCGCCATGCCACAACACGAGGGAAGCCTAACTGAACCAATAAAAGCTGCCATTCTTATTAGCAGTCAGTAGTTTCTGTCAATCACTCCCTGGCAGCCTCGGGCCTTTTGCCTTATTAGTCAGAGCATGAAGGGTTTGTGGAGGTTGGGGGGTGGGGGAGGTCGCAGGCAGCTAACCTCTGCAGGGAGGGGGGGGTGGTGTTGGGTGTCACCTCATGACGACTGCCTCCCCTCTTCCTCTGTTGCAGAAAGCTGAGTGTGAAATTCACAGCTTACCTGACCAGAAAGTTGAGTCTGAGAGGATTATGTCAGGTAAAACTGATCAGCAACATAAGAGGGGGGGGGGACATGACAACTGAATGTGGCAGAGTGCCTTCCTGTCATTTTTTTTTTTTTTCTCATTCCCAGAAGTGCTGCGACGGAGGCATAATGCTGCGGGCTTCTGTAATGAAATGGAAGATAAGACGCTTCCCTGGCTGTGTTTATTGACAGTTTGTGAAGCCCTCGGTTGCAGGAAATCACATTCACGCCGCTCTCTTTGATGCCTCTGCAGATTGACACCTCCTGCGGGTGGAAACATGGATTCTGACCCCACCGTGAGACTCCTCAGCATGGACGCCTCGGGTTACAGTCTCCCCATGTCCCACGTCAGATTCAGAGGCTTCAACCGCAGACTTCATTGTGTTTTCTTGGGGCTTCATGTTAGCGAACACCACAAGCGGACAATTCTTCCGAATACAATCTGGAAAAGTGTGGCGTGCAGTAGTATTTACGCTGCAAAAACACAAAATCTTACCAAGTATTTTTGGTCTAGTTTCTACTGCAGATATGTTGAATACATCTGAAATAAGAAAAAATGAACAAATAACTTTTCAGCAGAGGTAGGAGCTTGTTTTTAGTCAATAATTCCTTAATATTGATGAAAAAGTTCAGTTATAAGTGAAATAATCTGCCAAGTTAAAATGTCTTGCTCCAGTGGCAGATTATTTCACTGATAACTAGAACTTTTTCATCAATATTAAGGAATTATTGACTTGAAACCAGCTCCTATATTTGCTGAAAAGGTACTTGTAAGTTAGTTTTGTCTTATTTCACGCATTTTCGAGATATTTGAACTAAAACTAGACCAGAAATACCTGGTAAGATCTTATGTTTTTGCAGTGTTCTCCCCTGAATCAATACTGTGTCGAACCACAATTTGCTTCAGTTACAGCTGCTTCGAGTGTGATTCGGGTGCTAACTTTGACTAGACCATTCAAATACATCCGGACCACTCCACTGCACCTCCTCCCGTGTGTTTAGAAGTCTTTGCTCTTCAGCAGCTTCTAGCAGGTTTTCTTCCAGGATTGCCATAATTTCGCTCCATCCATCTCCTCATCAACTTTGACCCTGGTAAAAACGATCAACCCCACTTCATGATGCTGCCTTGCAAACATACTACTATGAATTTACACTTCTAATCAAATGGACAACGAAATACAGATTTACTGCAATGAACGGTTCTAAAAATGGCTCTTCTAAACATAATGAAGGTGGCTTGATGACTGAATATGATGACTGGGCCATCTGCTGCTTTTTTTTCATATGCAAACTGCACAAAAACTGCAGAGATGTAGTCCTTTTTATGAATTATTTCATTGTCAGCTGCAATTTGACATTTTTAATGTATATTTTTAATGCTGTGCCAATAAACAGCCACGAATAAACGTAATACCTCATTCAAAAAACACTAACAGGTTATTATGGCCTGATTAATGGCCTAAATTATGACAAAGTCAAACTGTATTTATGCTGAGAATATATGACACATGGATGGACTCGCTTCACGAATAATGTGACCTCAGAAGGGAGTTGGTTGAACTGGATTTATTTACTGGTACCAGCTGGGCCAGACTTTGAAAGGACCCCACAATTTTTTTTTTTTTTTTTTTTTTTTTTTTTTTTTTTTTTTTTTTTTATTTGATTAATGCCTGTTTTGCAAACATTGTACTTTATAAAAAGCACATAGCCCCATATCAGATGAGGTGTATTAATATTTCGGGATTTTTCTGAATATAAACAATACTCAAGTATTTGAAAATTATGAAGTTATAGTACGTTTTTGGAAGCAACATGGAGCTGTTGGCCAGGTTTTAAACTTATCATGTTTTTACACGCTGATCAGTGGTGGGGACACTTCCGCTAACAGCGGAGCTAATTTTTTAGTTAGCACTTTGCTTTTTTGCTAACTCTGAAAACGTTTTGTGCACTTAGCTTCCCTTAAATTAATTTTTCCAGATTAATACTAAAGCGCTAATTATTTGGCTGTTTTGTAAACTTTCAGCTAAACTTCGACATCTGTGTTGAATTTTTGGACATCAACTGTGAAGAATTTTTAAAGTAGTTAGCTGTTTATATTCATGCTCTTATTTTGAAGTCTGTTTACGTAGCAGTTTCGCTTCCTGTCCTTACATTTTCTATCCATGATGCGGTGTCGCAAATGACGTTTATTCGGTACCCAGAATGCATCAGTAGGCAGTTTAAAATCCTCTGATGACCTGTGTGCTTTCTGACCGAAGACCTACCGTGGTCAATTAGCCAAAATAAGCAGCAGAGTTAGCAAAACTCAACAACTATAAAACTACAACCAGTGAGTGAAAGGATTGTTCCAAAGAATCGCTTTCTGTAGCGCAAATCATACAGATAGGTATGAAATAAAGTTAACCCTTCTGAGGGTGATATACTATATCAAAATGGTTGAATTTAGCATTTTAGCATTAGCTTCTGTTAAATATGATGATGGTATAGAGCTTTAGCAGAGCTAATGTTAGTGATTGGTGCTTTCGGGTTAGCGCTAGGGCTGTAACAATTCACTGAACCTCGATTGTTAAAATTCCTCGAGGCAAATTATCTGCCTCAAGGCCTTGTTAAATTATGTTTTGCTATTTAGCGCACTGTGTGGCAGTCAGATTATTATTTGCGTTGCACAGCACTCTCAATTCCTCGAACACGTCGTTAGGAAACACCCACTACATGCATCGAGCTCGTTTGTGACCAAAAAAAAAAACAAAAACAAAAACAAAAAAAACTGAAAGATTATAAATATCTCTTTTATAAAAATGTTTTTTCATACTTCAAACTTGGGACTGAGAGTGAAGTGTAATATAAAAGGCATTGTTTACTAACGCCTCAATTTAATTTTGCTGTTTTTTTAACGTTAATGAATGCTAACTTTTTTCCCCCCATACTTCAGACTTGATTACTCAAATACTAAAATAATCGTTTACAACAGCCCTAGTTAGTGGAACTAGCTTTTTAGCTAGCGATGCCCACCACTGCCGCTGATGTATAGGGCACCAAAACTGGTGCCCAGGGGCCCACATCCTTCTAAATCCGGCCCTGGGTACCAGAGGGAGCTGAATATGAATGCCCGCCTTTCCTTTGTAAAAAAAAAATTGAAGCTTTGTGTTGGTTTGTGTCATAAAATCCCAATAAAATACATTAAAGTTTGTGGGTTTTAATGTGAAAATATATATTTTTAAAACTCCAGGGGTGTGAATACTTCTGCACCAACTCCCCTCCTTCTCTGCGCCTGAAAGGCGGCCATGGGCTGCTGACTCCACGCCGAACAATAGCGGGCTTTCAGCCGGTCCACGCTGGCGTTGGGAGAAGCCTCGCAGTCCCGAGTCCCAGTCAATATTTGGACGTGGTCGCCTCTTTTTTTTTTTTTTTTTTTTTCTTCTTCTCACTTTTTTGTGTCCGTTTCTTAATCCAAGCGGAACCGAGCGGCGGGGAGCCGGGAAAAGCCTGAGAGGGGAAAGCGAGGGTAAACATCGGGAACAATGCAAATGGGGCTGCTCACAATGCCGCTGGGAAACTATCACAACATCGGCTCACAACCCAGTGAAAAAAAAAAAAAAAAAAAAAAACGGAGCATTGTGTCTTAAAGTGGAGATTAAAAAGAGAGCAGAGGAGCAGAGGTCAATGTGGGAAAGATCTGGATCATCCGAAAGGACTTTTTAGGTGGAAACATAAAGCAAACATGAAAACAGGAACCTGAGGAGATTCCTTAATTGTCTTAAGGAGAAATATGTTGCATCTGCTACGGGGAGCTTTGGTTGGGAATTATCAGGGATTAAAGGAGACCCCTGGGGTGACGCCGCTCTCCCTGAATGCAGGAATCCCTCTCTCCCCAGCTGTCAGGTCCTCGGTCCCACCCAACGAGGGTCTTTGATGACGGAGGGGGTATCAGTTTCCATGGCTTCGGAGACACAAACACCCAGCGAGATTAGGGAAGCAACTCGGGCCCCGATTCTCCGCTGATCCGCCTATCAGCAACAGATAAACACCTTGGGCAACAGGCAGCGGCTGCATGCGAGCCATATGGACCCGGGTGGGCTCTAATGAAGCGGCTAAAGAGCTGGAGAGCAGGGAATTCACTCACGGCTGCTTGTCAGAGCAGCAGTAAATACGCAACGCTTACACTTTCCTCCATCGTTTGGTTTCTGACGGGGAACATATGGGGCTCATTTTACTTTCCACCAGGAAAAAGCTACACTTTGTGTTTTTCCTGCTGGGATTTCTTGGGATAATTTCCTTCTGGTGCCGCTTTCCAGTTGAGCCTATTTAGGCTCGGATTTGTAATTTGTCCCACAACTGTTAGTAGTAATCTGCAGATTAAAGGCGACATGCTTTGTGAACGCTGGTCCTGATCTTGACTTTTCAACACGGTTTGCCTGAATAAGAGTTTGAAAGCTGGAGTTTAGTGACGTAAATTCAACAGTTTGTCGATACTGTGACAATATCAGACCACTTGATCAAAAAACAACAACAACAAAAAAAAAAAGATCCGGGGAAACAACGGTTCGATTCCCAGCCCTGGGCTGTTCTTTGCATGTCTCCCCTTCTCCTTCTCCCCATTTAACACCCACTAGTGCCACAAAAACCTTTAAAAAACTGGTCCAGTTCTAATTTGATAGAACCCCATTCTGCCCATATTTATTCTATTCCACTCAAATCGGTGCGATCCCAAATTTAATCCAGATAACATGCAATGAAGTCGGATTCAGTTAATGGTGAAAGATCATTTACTGAAAGTTATCAAATTAGAAGAAAAAAAAAAAAACCCATCAGATTTGTTTAGTCTAATCTCATCTAATCTCATAAATATGCAGATAACTCTACTAAAGACCAATAAGATGTATAAACACCACCAGAATGTATAAGCATCTGCTGGATTTATAAACACCAACAGGATTTATAAATCAATGCTTATGAGTAGAGTTGTAAAGAATGTTTTAAATTCAGCTGAAAATAACAACTGTCCCCTCGTCTCTCAGTGATTGGGAATATTAAAACAATCAAACAGCAGAAAGTTGAGCCACGACAATCCTTAGCTATTCTCATGATTATCTGTCGTTTCATAAATACTATGACTCTCAGTGTTTGTTTGTTTTTTGTGTTAAATCAGGCAGATTAAAAACAAAACTAGCTGTGAAGTTTTAGGCGTAGTGCTCACTGCGTTTTGATTGGCTGTTAGTCGCTACAAGCCCGCCTCCAGCTCTTGACAAACAGAAGGAACTGATAGTATCCAAGTACCATAATCAGTTTGGTTATAAAACTTCCTTTAACTGCTAATTTTCACTGATAACCAGTGTTTGGCCAGGTGTATTTGCATCATGGAGAACATGAGGACGACCTCGGCCACCTTCAAACAGATTTAGCATCAAAGAAACGTTGAAGTTTGGATTGACAAACAACAAGATTTCCCAACAATTTCTCAGTTTTTGCTCAGCGTAAACTCAATACTCTCATGTTAGGGTGCGCTCACACCAGCCCTGTTTAGCCCGCTTTAATCCAACTCCAGTCCGTTTGTCTAGAAAGTCCGGTTCGTTTGGAGAGGTGTGAATAAATCTAACTCTGATCTGGTCACAAAAAGCCAACTCTGGTCCGCCTACCAACCGCGGTCTCGGTTCGGCTGAAGTGAACTCTGGTTCGGTTCGCATGCATATGTGAACGCCCAGCGGACCGGAGGCCGCTACAAAAGCAGGAAGTGGACTACAACGCAGGGCATTCTGGGTAAGTACAACCAAAACAAACACTAAAATCTGACACCGCTCCATTTTTGTTTCCATTTCGTGAAGAAGGAAGTTGCTGCAGCGCCCCCACAGGCGAGGAGGGGAACAGGTTGCTCAAAGGGTTTGGCTGGTTTGACACGGTGCAGAGTAAAAGTGAACCGCAGCAGCTGAAAATGTAACGGATGATTATGGTCCCCAGTCGAACCAAGTGTACTGGAATATCAGGCGTGAAGCACCTTTAATGGAGGAGCTCCGACCAGAAACAGAAGTGCTGAAGATTTTTACCTCGAATCCTTTGCATCAAAGCTTCGCAAGTGAGAACTCATGTTTATCTAAATTACAGAAGGAATCCTTTCAGCTTCTTTAAAACAATAGTGTGTGTGTGTGTGTGTGTGTGTGTGGGTGTGAAAGGGGTGGGGGGGGGCATGAAAATGTCAATGCATTTCCATTTTTCACGACTCAGTTCCCATTTCAATTCCAGAGCTCCTGTAGGGGGATTTCATGAATGGCTGAGTGTGGACCGCTGCTCCGGATGCCGGTTCTCCTCCTCCACCACAGAGATGAAGAAGAAGAAGAAGAAGAAGAAGAGGGGCAGGGGGGGTGGGGAGGAAGCTCATCTGGAAGCACCGCAGCAGGTTCCTACACCGACTATGGTTACATTAAACAGCGGGGGGCCCGGGGGCCCGTGGAACGCTGTGAAGTTCTGCTGCAGGTCAGAGGGGCCCTTCGTGCTTTCAGCGTGGCCCTCGTTTACATCATACAGCTTCAAAGTCATGAATGAGAAAAGGGGAGAAGTCATTTAGAGTTACTCATTTATTCGCCTTCCATTCGGAAGGGGACAAAGCCCAGGCGGGGTGCCGCGCCGGGGCAGTCCCCGGGCCCCCGCGGCCGGCGCTGCTGCCCCGTTTTTGACCCTGACAACGGCCCCCTCTGCGCCGCTTAACCCGCGCCTCGCCTGGTTACTGTCGAGTGTGTGACCCCGGCATGTGTGAAACTCTCACAGGGTACAGGAAGCCCGCTGAGCCCTGGCTGCTCCTGTAGGACTCCCCCCACCCCCGCAACCCACCTCTTTGTGGGGGGAACATTTGGACGTGAGAGCATGGCAACCGGGAAACAAGACTTGGAAGCTGGGGAGGGTTTCGAGGCCAGGAAAAAGCAGAGAACGGCAGCTTCAATGCAAAAACACAAAGTCTCACCAAGTATTTCTGGTCTGGTTTCTGAAGCAAATGTCTTGAAAACACTTGAAACAAAACAAAACTAATTTATAAGTAACTTTTCAGCAGATAGAGGAGCTGGTTTTAAGTCAATAATTTCTTATTATTGATGAAAAAGTTCTAGTTATAAGTGAAATAATCTGCCAAGTTAAAACATCTTGTTTCTCTGGCAGATTATTTCACTCATAACTAGAACTTTTTCATCAATATCAAGAAATTACTGACTTAAAACCAGCTCCTGTATCTGCTGAAAAGTTACTAGAAGTTAGTTTTGTCTTGCTTCAAGTGTTTAAGATATTTGCACTGGAAACTAGACCAGAAACACTTGATGACATTTAGTGTTTTTGTGGTGTTTTCTGTCTTTTCTTTCCCTTTTTTTTTGAAAACCTGATTTTAATATTTTCCATGATGGTTATCATCACTGTTGTTCTTGTCTTCGACCGATCGCTACTGAACACCGTCACCATCACGTGCGCTCAAGCAGGAATAAACCATTTCATCCAGTTACGGGAGGGGGGTGTTCGGTAAATATGGACGTTCGAGTTTTGGTCTGGGAGTGGTAACGTTTAACTTTTACTGCCAAAAACAAGCAAACACAACTATATTATTAATATTATTGTAAAAAGGGGTCCCTACATTTTTTAAAATATTTTAAAAAATAATTTTCTTTTTGAGGGGCCTTTGGAATTGTCCTAACTTTTCCCCCCTTATGGCGCCCCTGCTTATAACGTGAACTTTTCCATCAATATTAAGGATTTATCGACTTAAAACCAGCTCCTATATCTGCTGAAAAGCTACTTGTAAGTTAGTTTTGTCTCATTTCAAGTGTTTTCAAGATATTTGCACTAAAACTGGACCAGAAACACTTGGTGAGAGTTTGTGTTTTTGCAGCGTCGACATCTACACCGGGGTCGTAGACCGAAGGCCGATAATCAGGTTCCTGGAGCAAAAAACGCTGATTTAACACCAAACATCTGCAGAAACACACACGCACACACACTCTTTTTCCACAGTCACTGTGTTTTTGGTGAAACGCCAAACATGTGGCACTGACTCATGAGGGGAGGCGCCCTGCAAGCACACAGGACCAGAAATGTCACTCTACCACACAACCTTAAGCCTTTCAGTCAACAAAACAGAAAGACAAACTCTCAAACCAAAGCGGAGACTGTTGAGAACTCTGACAGGATCAGACTCCTTGAAGCAGAGACGCTTTTAAAGCCTCCAAAGAGCCGACTTCAAACTCCACCATGGAAAAATCAAACTGGAATCTCCCCAACAAGCTGCAAACGATCTGTTAACGCGACATCCTGATGGTAGATAGGCGGTTTCATCCTTCAACCCGAACAAAACGCTGAGTCTGCCGACTGGAAACAGCCAGAAACATCACAGCGCTGCAGCCTGGCATCTGATCCAGAGCCCCTGGAAACGACGCTAGCTTCGATCCGCTCCACTTAACAGAAAAACACTTAAACTGCTCAAACCTGGACTGATTTATTCCACACTGATTACAGATTCTTTAAAAAAAAAAAAACATTTCTGATCTGTGAAACATTTGTTTGATGAGTGAAATGCAAAAGATAAGCATATTTAATGCTTATTTTGCACTAAAACCACCCTCGATTGAGACGGTCTGAACACTGCAAAGTCAAACCTGCATTGAATTGTTTTGCACTAATTTTAGATAAGCAAAAACAGAACTTATGAGCCACAAAATGGTGCATTTTAATGATTATTTTGTGTTCTGAGCACCTTAGATTGAGACTGAGTCTTAAAACTTGAACACAGAGGAGGGTCCAGTCATAGAACAGGTTCTAGTTTAGGATATTTTTACATCTTGCAGTGTCCAGATTGAAAACCCAAACACTTAAATGTGGCCAGAACGATTCTACCGCGACTATAACAGAGTTTAAGATCTGTTAAACTTTTATTCTTTCGGTAAAAAGCAGAAAAAGTTTGTGATTCCTGTTCTTTTTTTGGCATTTACACAACAACAACAGTCAAACTTAGACTAATTTACTCCAGAGCAGAGACGGACCGATCCAAAACTTCTTCTGATCCGCAGCAAGAAATCTGGTTTTGGTTTTCATTAGATGCACCGAAACTAAAAATATAATCATTTTTCAGTGTAGAAACACAAACTAACAGCCTGTAGTTGAGTTTGATTCAAAAAGAGCAAAGTTAAAGGTTTTACCTGCTTCCGTTTCTATCAGATTCCCAACAACGACCTCAATCAAAGAAACTTCAGCCCATTTCTTCTCTTTTACATGTTATAGTTGTCAGAAAATCGGTCATGCTGGAAACCTGGAAACCCTGATCGGTGCATCGCTGCTGCACAGCAGAACCAAGTTTACGTCCTCACATCGAAGGGCGTTTAAACGTCTGAAAGCACTGGAAACACTTTTTCCACAGATCACAAACTGGATCTGACAGAATCTGACTTTAATGCAGAATAATTTGGTCCAAGTTTGACAGATGCTTCAATCCAAAGTTGTTCTAATGCAACAGAAAAGCACTGCAAATACTCTATTTATGACAGTTTCATCAAGCTGGACCTGTGCTGTAAAGAGTCCATTGAAATAATTAGGCGTAAAAGACTAAAAAGCACTGAATTACACCTTTTTTTTTTCTGTTTGACCAGTTTAACCAGTCCACGTATTTTATTTCTCAAGCTATTCCACACCTAACCCACTGAATTGAGTCCTTTTAAATTCATAAACGTTATTTTAAAGAACCTTAAGAAAAAGGGAAATAATTCAGTCCAGGTTTGACAACCAATGCAAACGCAGCTCTGAAAACGGTCTATTTTTCTGTTTTCACAAACAAAATAAAGGTCCCGGAAATCCTAAAGTGGGTTTTTAAGAATCTGTAATCAGTGCAGAATAATCCGGTCCAGGTTTGATCAGCCGCACGGTTCCAGATTCCGAACTGGAGCTGATCAAAGTTGTTGAAGAGTCCTTAAAACGCGGTGAAATGGCCCTTTAGTGAAAGTTAAGAGCAGCGCAGCGCCGGGGACTCCCGGTTCGGTTCGGGACACTTACTTGGGGTTGGTCCGGTTCCAGAAGACAGCGTAGCGGTCGGACACCACCTTGGACGCCGGGTCCTGGCCGAACACGCACATCCCAATAATGAGGATGAGGAACAGGATCATTTCCACCTGCGGCATGTCTGAGCTGAGGTCCGGTTCTGGTTCTGGTTCTAGCGCGGAGCTTTGAGGCAGCCTTCCTCTGTGCTTATCTGCGTGTTTTCTGTCAAAGCAGCAGATCTCAGATCGGTTCCTCTCGGTTCAACTCCGACCGACCGACGACGCGCACATGGAGCGCCGCTTCTCCCCGGGTCCTCTGCGCGGAGGGAGGCTTGCAAACCGCAGGAAAGCAGCGGAGGACCAGCTTTCTCCGGATCCGGGCTGAACTCGGAGCCGCTCCTGTCCTGTTTGACGCGCAGAGTGAAGCGAAGCAGAAGAATCACGCACAGTGTCTCCTCTGCGGGTCTCCGCCAGGAGCGCAAAGGACGCGGGTGTTTTCGGGGGTCTAACTGAAGGAGAACCAAGTCAGCAGCGCTGTGGCTCCCGCTGCCATGCTCCCTCCCGGACCAACCCCCTCCCTATCTCTCTCCTCCTCTCTCGCTCGCTCCCCCCCCCCCCTTCCTCACTCCTACTGTGCCAGCCGCCGTACGCTGGAAAAAATGTTCCCCTTCACAGCTGCAGCCAGGGGCGCAGCAAAGTACTTTCTGAGGCGTATACAGACATATCACAGGCACTCCAACTGTTAAATACAGAAAATTCAGACGAGTAACAATTACTCCGCCGTGTTCTGGCGCCCGCTCCAGCGTGGCGCCCGCTATGCGTCATACATCGCATTTCCAACGTTTTGCTCCAGACGTCTCTCCCGGAACTGAGGACAAACCCACTCATCTGATTTCTTTATACCTTCTGCTTTCCTGCAGCAATCAGGACAAATACTGAAGGGATGTACGGATGGCCAGAACGGACAAAATTACATGAATAAATACGTCACTAAATCCTTTATTAAATGTGCTATTAAATAAATAAATAAATGTTTAATATACAGTTAATTTCATAAATATGTCATCAAATAATTAAAAGGCAAACTTTTTTTGAGGTGTTGCCTTAAAATACGTTGTCAGGTTTGTCTAAATTAGTTCAAATCAAAAGTTTACCTTGAATGAGTCCAAATTTGTTTTCATAGAACATCCTAAGTTTAAATAGGAATCACTCTGATTTAATGTGAGAAAAAATTATTTTTTTTGCACAATGTGTGTCTCTCTCTGGTTATATTTATATTAATTCTTTTGTCCCAGTAGTTAAATTCTATGGAGGGCCAAAATTAAATAAACAAATACATCATTAAATCCTTCATTAAATGCACCATGACATAAATAAATGTATGACTAATTTAACAGACAGTTAATTTAATAAATATGTAATTAAATCATGAAAATGCAAACTTTTTTTTTTTTTTTTGAAGTGTTGCCTTAAAATACATCTTCAGGTTTGACTGAATTAGCAAAAATCAGAAAATTACCTTGAATGAGTTCAAATTTGCTTTCATAGTTAATGTCAGAATTTTTAAAGAAAATGAATATTCTAAAATATAGCAATAGATAATCCTGATTTAGCTAAAACAGGAATTATAATCTGATTTATTGTGAGAAAAATGTCTTTTTTTTCTCAGCATCTGTCTGTCTATATATTCATTTATATTTATATTCATTCTTGTGTCCCAGTGGTAGATTCCTATGGAGGGCCAAAAGGGACAAAAATAAATACACAATAAAATCAGTTATTACATGTACCATGACTACTTATAATAAACTTATAATAACCAATGCAGTTAATAAATGTGTATTTAATTGTGTTTGATTATTTCACAAATAACATCAGCTCATGAAAATCCTCCACTACAGGGGCCGCCATGTTTTTCAAAGATTCAGGCTTAAATTAGTGGAGTTCAACAGATCAGTGTTAGCCTCGCCCCTTGACTTTGATGGGCGAGTTAGACAGATAAAATTATTTTATGGTGACACTGCAGGAAGAAGAACCATGAAATAATTAAATACACATTTAATAAATTATCTGCATAAACTATTATACATTTGTATTTTGATTTAATGATATTTAATAAATTAATTTTGTTAAATAAATTATTTAAACATTTATTCATTTCATGGTACATTTAATGAAGGATTTATGTGTGTATGATGATGTATTTCTTTGCTTAGTTATGTCCCTTTTGGCCCTCCATAGAAATCAACCACTGGGACACAAGAATGAATATAAATATAACCATAGACACACACAGTGTAAAAAGACACATTTTCCTTACATTAAATAAGACTATAATTCCTGTTTTAGCTCTGTCAGGATTGTAAAAGTTATTTCTATTTGGTAAATGCTTGAAAATTCATTTTCTTGAAATATTGTGATGTTACCCATGAAAGGAAATTTGGAGTCGTCTGAGAAAAGTCCAGATAGCTTCTGATTTCAATTCAATCACATACATTCCAGTTGATCCTCAAGATCAATCAGTGCATTAAGTTCAGTTCATTATTCAAATTAGTTCCAACAGTTTTCTATCTGAGGAAACGCAGCAGATTCCATCGAGTCGTTGACTTGCAGCATTCTCTCCTCCTGGATTAGCATGCACGTAGAGGAAAAACTCCCCTTTAACAGGAAGAAACCTCCAGCAGAACCAGAGCCTGGCTTAGTGCGAGCGGTGCATCAGTAAGAAATTACACCGAGGTTGGTGTCTGATTCGCAGCAGTTTTTGGTGTTTCGAAACCGAACAAACCTGAGCTGGATTATTCCGTAACGAACAAAGATTCTTCAAAACCCAATCTGAGATTTATGAATTTATGGGGCCCTCCCTCACTCAGAAAGAGACTGAATCTGATCCCAGCTGCTGCTTGTTGTTGCAGACATTTTTTACAGCGTTGAGCTTCGGGCTGCGCTCCTTCCCATTGGCTTCAGGATGTCTGAATGACAGCGGCTTGACTTACTAAACCAACATCCCTCTTCTCCCTGCAGCATTCCCAGACCTGCAGACTGATCCGGGATCAGTTCCTACGGATCCATATCACTTTATTATCTTATCACACTTCATGTTGATCTGCCAGTTTTATATATTTTGTCAAATCTCACCAAATTCAGTATTTTTGGTAAGTTGATTGGATGGATAGCAACTAGTTCTGCTCCAGATGGATAATCAATGATTAATTATTTGCTTTTATGTTGATTTAAAACCTGAATTTATTGACATTTCTGCATAAAAACTCGTGTTTCAGTGATGGGTGGACTGTGATGATCAGCACCCGTGACCCACAGCGCCCCGCTGTGGTCGAACTTGGAAAGCCTCCTTAAACTGATTAAACACAAGACTTCTTGTGTTAAAGCTAATTTTTTAGACATAAAAAAATAGCTTTTTTAAGAATCTATAGAAATATTACTTGTCTACATATATTTCTTTCATTTTATGAATGTCATGACTAACTATGGTCCTCACCGCATTATTAGCTGCAGTTCTCAACTCACATAACAGATGCTGACACATTGTCTCTCACTAAAAATGCCTGATTTAATAGTCTCTTTTCTTTTTAAAAAACACAAAAAGCAGATTTTTTTTTTTACTTCCTAAATGCAGTTTCTTCTGCAAAATACCTAAAAAACTGTCAAAAAGTTTATACTTTTTTCTCCATACTTCAAAGAGTAAATGAAAAAAAAATGTTTACATAGCGAATAAAACAATAATACACAAACTTTCAGGGAGTCAGAAATCAAACGGCAGTGGAAAAGCATTGAAGATGTAGTTGGAATGGGAGTCAGAGGCACAAAAAAGGCTGAACGGATACAGGTTGCTTTGTTCAGTTTAAACAGAATATGAGAGAATGGAAGCAAATTAAAAACATGTAAAAATCAAACTTCTCCCCAATTTTTTTTTTTATTTTTTTATGCCATTTGCATCAACACAGCCAAAGTTAAGCAAAAATAAAATAAAGAAAATGGAAAACAAATGTGGAGGGACCCAGGAAGGTTAATATGACTTTAAGAGGAGGAGTAAACTGGTTATTTAAAGCTGGTTGCTAAATGCATTGGCAAAACCAATCAAAATCACCGTAGATATGGTTTGTCAACTAAAGTACAAGGTGTCAAGATCAGTTCATCTGCTTGCTTTTGCTATTTTGTAGTAAGACATTATTTAATAAAGTTCAAATCTGTCCTCAAGCTTCCACGGTCACATGTCTCTGATGACATCACATGAGGCAACTGATCAGATCTTGTATTTTCATTCACAGTTTCCTTGTTTTTATCCTCTTTATTCACATGAATTCGATCAAATCCCTGCTTTAAAGGTGTTTCCTTGTTTTCTGAGGATGCAATAAAACGTTTTGTTGTGTCTGTGAACATCTAACGACAAAAAAAAAAAACAAACAAAAAAAAAACAAAAAAACCCACAGAGGTCTGAGAATAAGAGCGAGCCAATTTGCCTATTCACAGAGTTTTATCTAAGCAAGCTAAAAATGTAGTTTACTAACTAAATATTTCATTAGCAACTTAATTTTTTAACTCCAAACTAAATATTTAGTTTGAAAACTAAACTTGCTATCATAGTAAGTGGTAAAACAGGTAACTTAAATATAAAGTTTGAAGTTAGATGTTTAGCTCCAAACTAAAAGTTTAGTTAGCAGCTAAATATTAAGTTAAACTAAATATTTTGATCTGAACTAAATATTTAGTTTACAAACTAAACTTGCTAGCTTAGTAAATAGTAAAATAGCTAACTCAATTTATAGTTTGAAGCGAAACATTTAGCTTCAAGCTAAATATTTAGCTCCCAACTAAAAGTTTAGTAAGTAGCTAAATATTAAGACAGAAAGGTCAATATTTAGATACGAATTAAAATATTTAGCCTAGTACAAACTAAATTTACTAGCTTAGTAAATAGTAAAATAGATTTTTTAAAAAATTAGTTTAGAGCTAAACATTGAGCTAAAAACTAAATATTTAACACCAAACTAAATATGTAGTTTCCAAGCTAAATATTTAGTTAGCTATTTTACTCTATTAAGCGAGCAAGTTTAGTTTGTAAACTAAATATTTAGTTCGTAGCTAAATTTTTCATTTGCTAACTCAGGCTAAATAACCTAAAATACTGATGTTAATTTTTTTCTGTGTAACTTAAACAGCACTCTGCAGTTGTGGCCCCTAACCCCTGTGAATACCGGGGTTCTGCTGTATTTGGCCTATGGATCCTAATAACATGAGTCTCAATTTCCAAATGATGTCTCCGACAAAACCGCTGCATCACCGGGAACTGTTGCCAAAAAGTGGTTGGTTTAAAGGCCTGTAATGAGCCTGATGCTGCCAGATCTCAAAATCAAAGATCTCATCACGCCTCAATATAAACAGATTCCAGAGCAGATGAAGAGCAAAATCAAAAAGTAATTTCTAAGCGAATCACAGTGTCTGCATATGGAGAGAGCCTGGAACAGTGGGGGGCCTTCCCAGGAGAGGTTTTTAATCGGTGAAAGAAAAAGACACCCCTGGATAGTTTCTTTTAACAGCAGCAGCTTGTCTGACACCTGAACAGGAACGTCTACGACCCTCGCCGAGACGCTGAGCAGCTTCTCTTCACAAACAGCCTGATTTCCTCCACCTAAAGAGGCCTGCTGAACTCCATCCAACCTGCGTCAGTCTCCCCCCTCCATCTGCTGCCTTCCCTGCGACGCCACATTTGCGTATGATTTGTTTCGAAACTGCCGCTTTCTCAGCACACAGAGCTTCTGTTGCACAGGAGTAAAACAGATGGGAAATGCAAAACACTGACATTCTGGGGTGAAGAAATGTCTGAATATCTGCTTCAGAAAGGCTGCAACCTAACAAGTTCTCCGGCTGCATGTTGGTTACCATCCTCCTCACCGTTTCTGCTAACAAAATATACCTTGTTTTATGCAGTTTCAGTTGCTTTGAACTCTTCAGTTATTGCTCTGACTGTAGATATGAGCAATTTTAGGGGAGAGGCTCATTTTCATATAGCTATGATGAAGATGTTCTCTTGTCTTTGCCATGACTGAAAGAAAAAGACGTCCATATCATGTCATATTTTTACCTGAAAGAAACAGGAATTCAGCAATTATTAATGAAATGTTCCTTTCAACCTGAAGCAAATAATCAGTAGTGGGCACACTTCCGCTAATGCACTAATTAAGACGCCAATATTTAGTTTAGCGCTTTAGCACTTCTGCTAACTTTGAAAATGTTTAGCGCACTTAGTTTCACCAAAATTAGAATGACAGCTTGCAGTTCTACAGTAAACAGTTTAAGATCTACTGGTGTCCTGCGTGCTTTCTGACCAAAGCCTAACTGTGGTCAATTAGGCAAGATCAGCAACTATAAATCTAAAACCATGAGTGAAAGGTCTGTTCCAGAGAATCACTTCCTGAAGCACAACCGCACAGGTCGATGTACAATAACAAATTTGATCCTGTTGAATGTGATATACTATGTTGTAACATATGTTTGGCATTGACACATGGTGGGAATCAATATGGTTTAATTTACTGCTTTAGCATTAGCCTCTGCAAAATACCATGTTCGTATAGTGCGTTAGCATTAGCTTCTGCTGAATATTGTGTTGGTACAGTGCTTTAGCATTAGCTTCTGCTAAATACTGTATGAGCATAGAGCTTTAGCATTAGATTCTGCTAAACACTGTATTTACATAGGGCTTTAGCATTAGCTTCTGCTAAATAGCTTATTGGTATAGCGCTTAAACATTAGGTTCTGGTAAATGCCTTATTGGTATAGCACTTAGCATTAGCTTCTGCTAAATAGCTTATTGGTATAGCACTTAAGAATTAGCTTCGGCTAAATACTTTATAGTTATAGAGCTTTAACATTAGTTCTGCTAAATACCCTATTTATATAGAGATTTAGCATTAGCTTCTGCTAAATACCATATAGATGTTGTGCTTTAGCATCAGTAGAAGTAATGGTTTTGATTAGTTCTTGATGTTTAGAGAAACTAACTTTTTAGAGGTGCTGACCACTGCAATTTATGCATCAAATTTACATTAAGTTCAAGATAGATTTGGATTTATTTCATAGAAATCTTCAATAATTCTAGCTTGAAAAAACAGAAGTTACAACTGAATAAATTATATTAAGGAAAGCATTAATTAGAGAGGCAGGTAAAAGGCCAACAGTAACTCTAGATGAGCTGCAGAGATCAACAGCTCTGGTCGGAGAGTCTATGACTAGTCGTGCTCTCCATAAATCTATCCTCTATCGAAGAGTGATAAGGTACTCTGGTCTGATGAATCCAAAATTTGGGGCCTAATAATCTGAACATACCAACACTACCATGAAAGATGGAAGTGGCAGCATCATGCTGTGGGGTGCTTTTCTTCAGCAGGTACAGGGAAGCTGCTTGGAGAACAAATGCTTAGAACAAATCAATGCGTTGAGGTGCCAAAACTTTCTCCAGCTGAACAGAAACAAAACAGAAGTTATTATCTTTGGACCAAAAGAGGAACGATCTAGAGTCAGAGCGCAGCTTCTGTTATTACAGCTAGAAACTAGTGATCAGGCTGGAATCTGGGACTCATGATGGACTGTTGCTAAGTTAACTGATGGACTCAGACCTGAACCTTCAGAGACACATAAAGACAGTTACAAAGTCAGCCTTCTATCACCTGAAGAACATTTCTTGGATTAAAGGACTAATGTCTCAACAAGATCTAGAGAAACTCATCCATGTGTTTATCTTTAGTCGCATTGATTACTGCAACAGTGTCTTCACAGGTCTGCCTAAAAAGTCAATCAGACAGCTGCGGCTGATCCAGAACGCTGCTGCTGGTGTTCTCACTAAGACCAGGAAGATAGAGCGCATCACCCCAGTTCTAAAGTCCTTCCACTGGCTCCCTGGAGCTCAGAGAATAGGCTTTAAAATACTTCTGCTAGTTTATAAATCACTGAACGGCTTAGCACCAAAATACATAAAAGGCCTGTTGTCATAATTGGTGACTGTGTTTTTATGATGTAAAGCACTTTGAACTGGCTTGCTGCTGAAATGTGCAAAAAAAAAAAAAAAAAAAAAAAAAAAACTGAATTGATCTGAAGATAGAGGAAAATCCATGAGAATACTGGAGGAAAACCTGTAAAAGATGTGATACCAAGGTGGAGTTTCACCATCCAGCAGTACACTAACGTTAACTACTTAACATAGAACTAGAACTACGATGGAATGGTTTAGATTAAAACATATTCCAAGTGTTAGAATGGCCTAATCAAAGTTCAAGACTTAAAAATTGATATTCATAGATGCTCTACATCCAGTCTGACATCTTCAGTTTCTTGATGTGCAAAGCTGGTGGAGACATACCCCAAAAGTAACTCAGGGGGCTTAATCAAAATGCACGCCACACTTTTCAGATATTTTTATTGAAAAAAACTTGAAAAATAAAGTTTTCCTTCTGCTTCACACCTCAGGAATTTTTTCAGAGTGGAAAAACTGCACAAACAACTCAAACTCAGTACATGACTTCAGAAACGATGACAAATTCACAGCAGAACTCGGGAACCCACGAAGCGTGACGGCGGCAGCTGCAGAACCAGCGGCCTGAAACCGAACAAGCGCACCTGAGTGATGCACACCTGTTTGAAAGGCTCACTGGAGAACAGGTGGAACCCAGTAAAGCATGCTGAACTGGGGTCACTGGGTACGTTTATGTGTTTGTGCATGTAAGCATGCATCTTGTAGATTCATCAGTGTTTCAATGGACATACACAAAGCAGCAGGTCGAGGGATCTGCATGCATCCTCTGCAGCTTGTGTGTGTGTGTGCATGAAGGCGATGATCCACCTCACCCAGGCAGGACTAATCCATGAGCTATAATCACCTCATCTCCCCTGCTAAAGTGCCTGTCCTACTTCATTTGCGCCTGATAGACGTCTGTGTTCCCCAAGACAATGAAGTCGTTATAAATTAGGGTCTGGCAGAACAACACACAGCAGCCTGGTATTTCTCTCTACCTCATGAGTCAGCGCTCTCTCTCTCTCTCACACACACACACACACACTCAGAATATGATTTCCTTTGAATTTATGAATCGCAAAGATCTGCAGTGAAGAAGCCGCGTCAAAGAGGCTCCTCCATTAACAGCCTGTAATCGCGTTGTGCTTTGTAAAGAAAAAAAAAAATCCATTTCTATCATCGTGAAACTGGAGACGCGACACAAACGGCCTTGTTTCGTTGCAAATCAAAAGCTTTCAACAGCTGGGTTGTTTATGTTTTGATGATTAATTTGGATGAAGCGCGGCTGTTTGTTCAGAGGAGGCGTAGGAGAGCGTTCAAATCAGTGGTTCCCAAAGTGGGGGGGTCATAAAATCACTGAGATCCCTGATCCTTGATGTGTATGGAGGGCAAAAAGGGCCAAAATTAAATAACTAAATATATCATGAAATAAATAAATGTACCATTAAAGCTGCAGGATGTAACTTCTATGAAAAATGTGTTTTTTTTATATAATTGTTAAAATGATCATTATGTCATGACAGGACAAAAGATAATCTGTGAAAAAAATCCAGCTCCTCTGCCTTCTCCCAGTGCTCCCAGTACTAACTGCAGAAATCCACCAGTCAGTCAGAAACAACCAATCAGAGCCAGGAGGCGGGGCTTAGCGCTGCCAATCACCCTCATGTACACGCCGCTCACACTCCCCCTGCTCTCTGCTACGCTACAGCTGGTTCACCACAACATAACCTGATGCTAATGCTAAGGCTAGTTAGCATGGCCACCGATGACTGAGGATGAACAGTTTTGCTGGAACGGTGAGTTGTTTCTCCACCATTGGCACATTTTGCAGCGCATATACGAGGGTGATTGGCAGCGCTAAGCCCCTCCTCCTGGCTGTGATTGGTTGTTTCAGGTCGGGGGCGGAGCATTTCTTTAGACGGCAATAGCAGCTCAGGGAGGAGGTGGAGGAGCTCCATCTTTTCACAGATTATCTGCCTCAGACCAAACTGTCACGACATGGAGACGGTTTTAACAAATATGTAAAAATTGCACACTACAGCTTTAGGTGAATTTAATATATTTGATAATGTTGAGTCAATTCATGTAAATCTAAAACTGAACTTGCAATAAAACTAAAATCTTGGTTATTTTTTTCCTGCTTACATGATGCCCTGGGTGAGAGCCTTAAAGATTTTTTTTTTTTTTTTTTAAACAAAATTCGACAAAATTATCAAATGTTAGCATCTTATGGAGCTGGATGTTCAACTCAACTCAACACACTGACAGCTCATACAATTAAATAAAATTTTCTTTTAATCTGGTGCGTGCACGCCCCCTTTTAATGCCACCCTAAGCAACTGCCGACCCATACAGCGGACCCCCGGTATTCGCAGTGGTTAGGGTCCACAACTGTCTGAAAATACTTAAGACCCCCCCCCCCAAAAAAAACCCCACTTATTGCTGCCTATTTTAATAAGTCCAACCCCAAATGTACTTTCATATGCACTAATACAGTAGAACGCGTCTTGAATCTAACATCCATATTTTCCTTATCTCCACTCTTATCTCTGGAGTTCAGCCAATCAGCACCAAGGAAAATAAATGCCGCTCCTGGATTGGGTGCTTTGTAAATGCCAGCCAGTAGTATGTCAAGGAGCATTGTGTCTCGGTATTTAAACTTCCCAAGCATCGCTTTCCTTCGAGTATTTTAAATGTGCTCAATAAATAAATCTGCAAATAATTCAGTTATTTTCCATGAATAGGCAGGAGTCCACGGTGATGCAAAAATCAAAAACCTTCACTTGATTAGATAAATAATAAATAAGCATTTATTGAACAGATATGTAAGTCAACAGTTTTTCCTTCCACTTAACTTTTCATTACTATGCAACTCAATATAAATAATATGCCATACATAAAGAAAATTTTGGATCAGTGAGTAGTAATTCTCTCTTTTAGCTCTTTAGTCCTGGAAAGATGTTTCTGGTGGTTCAGGAGAGGCTAAACACACGAACCATGACAGTTGTAGCCAATGTTCTGGATATGTTCCGTGTGCAGAACATACTGCATTCCGTCTGTACTTTGCAAACTCTCGAATGGGCTTTGCTTCACAATCCTGTAAATATTGCAATTATCCCTGTTGCTTGTTCGCCTTCTTTTTTTTCTACCAAACTTTTTCCTTCCACTCAACTTTCCATCAATATGCAAAGATACTGAATTGGAAAAGTGTTTTTTTTTTCTTTTCTGCATGCTTCTGATCTTAAGGAGCATTTACTTCACCATCCTGCTCTGAGCAGAACAGCTGGAGACGGTTACAGTCACTTAATCTACAAGCTCTGCTCTGCTGGTTTCCAGAAAGAAGCGCACATGTAGGCCAGTGTTATTGAAATAAGTCACTGACTTCCTTTTCTCACTATTTCTGCATGAATCCTGTTCTCATCTCTTCACAGAAGAGGAAATGTTCGGGTTCCTCCCAGAGGAGCCGTATGTATTCCTCGCTCCAGGTCCGACCCTTCCCTGCTGGCTCCAAACAGTGTCCGGATGCTCACCTTTAGAAGAAGAAGAAGTAATAAAAAGATTTGCAGGGTGTTGAAAAACACGCAAATGAAGGTGAAATCAGAGTCGAAGCGAAGGGGTCGTCGGGGTGTGAGGAAGATGCATGACGACAGGTCGAGTCTCAGAGAGACGTGGGAGGTCCGAGTCATCCCCGTTCAATCTGCTCCTACGGGTCTGTGTGTGGCACCCAGTTAAACTCTTTTGTATATGTGACCTCCGAGAAGACAAATACACAAACTCACACAGAAACCTGTAGAGAATCGCACACCTCGGGTTTTTTTGGAGGTTCTGCACGGCGGCCATGTTTTCACAGTGACGTTTCCCTGCGTGTCGGCAAGTAACGACTGTGACCCGTGGAGCCGGCGCTGCTTAGAATCACTGAGGGCTGCTGACACTGGAATGTGAGCTATGTTAGAACGGACCGGGTTTGGGGGGTGTAGGAAAAATTAGTGCACTTTCTGAATTTGGACGCATGGATCTTTGAGGTCAATTATAACAATCCTAAAAATTAATGCAACCAAACAAACAGTTAAAATTGTTGGTAATACAGTGTCTAGAAAAAGTATTCACCCCCTCGGATGTTTTGCCCTTTTTATTGCTTCTACAAAACAATATTGATCAAGATAATTTGGGTTTATTAACAACAAAGCTATCCCACCTGGTAGTCTGGTAGATTCGGTTCGATTGGGGACCAAAGTTGCAACATTTGTTACATTTTCTGCGTCAAATGAACCAAACCCTTTGAGCAACCTGTTCCCCTCCTCGCCTGTGGGGGTGCTGCATCAAGACCCACCGAAGGAAACGACACGAAAACCTCTGAAAGAGATACTGAGCGCCACTTTCTTCTTCACCAAATGTAAACAAAACTGGAGTGGCGTCAGATTTTAGCGGTTGTCGGATTTCTGTTTTATCATTGGGAAAAGACCACGAGCCATTTCTCCTTCCAATAGTAGAGGAGAAACAAAATATGATCGATTGCGATTGATTAAAACTGCATGTATAAGGAAAAGTCGAAACAAAATATATACATTTCTGCTTTTATTTTTAATTATGTCAGTTTCGGTCCTCCATACGTGGATGCCTCAAAGATTATGAGAAAGTTTGGCAACCTCAGAAGAAAGGAAGAAGAAATTAGGTCCAAGAACCACCCGATGCTAACATGCGAACATGATTTTAAAAACTTCAGTCTTGAGGCGTCAAACATAAAAGACCTTTTCCTGTTTTGCTTTTTTGCAAGTGACAGTTCAAACCCTGGAGAAGCTCCCAAACCGCCGATGCGCGATGACAAAACACGGACAGAATCGAAACCTAGAGAAAAAGAAGCTAGTTAGCTGCTAGCTGGCTAGCTGCAGCTAGTCACATCTGTTAACTCTGGAACATTTCGATAAACGAATAAAAGCGAGTTGACGGTGCTTATTGCTCTGTGTCCCGAATCAGATGTTCCTTTAGGAAAAGAATGAAACAAACTTAGCTCATTTTTGGTCAAGAAGAGCAAACGGCGCTGGGGGTGGTGGGGCGGCTGCAGTTGCAGGACAAAGAAAGTTAAAACATCAAAAAACTGACAGTCATTACTTTAATGGAGATGTCTGTGACAGATAGAAATTAAAAAAAGGTCCAGATTGTTTTGTTTTTTATGTGACAAATATTTTGGTGTTCAATTTTAAAAAGGGAAATTTTGAGATGTTCTTTTATGTAAACAAGAGTCTTAGTTTTGCACATAATGTTTGAGTTTTTTAAAAAAAAAAAAAAGGGGGGGGGAATGCTTTTTAACCAATATTCTGTTGAAACACAGTAGTTTGTTTCATTCGTGAAACAGAATAACCGTAAATGTGGACCTTCAGCTACTCTTTGGGTTAATAAACATTGTTAAAATGGAAAAACTGCAATTCAGAAAAATAAAATAAAAATGGAAAAAGTGGAATTTTGGAAAAAATAAAATGTAAATTGGAAAAATAATAAAACGGATTTCATAGGGCCCTAAACTAGGTGGCATTTCAGCGACTGATGTGGACATGTGGAAGACCAGCATGTGGCCAATCCAGACAAAGTCACACCAAAGATTAGTTGATTACCATTATAAGTGGAAAGCTAAAGAACAGCTGAGATTTTCTGGGGGGTAAACTTTATCTTTTAAGCAGTGAATTAAATCTGAAGTATTGCTGCTTCGTGTTGGGAGCCTAACCTGGAGCTGTGGATATTATTTTATAACACTGGTGCTACGTCACGTCTCTGTGCTTCTCCTAATTAGCGACAGCCTGTGGAGAAGTGTGAGGCTGAGGTGACTCTGCATCGGCTCGTAATGATGGATCGCAGGAATCGATGCCAGCCCAGCGGAGCGGCAGAACATGGACTCTGCGGAGGGAGAAGGCTGTAAAATTCCTGCAGTTTAGATGCTAATTCATTCATATAGTGAGTTATAAGGATGGAGCAATGTACAACTGTGTTTCTACTTGATTCTTTATTGAATGCTGCTTAAAACAAAATGAACAGACATGATAGTTAATGGTGCATTTAATTGGGCCTAATATGGAGTATTTAAAAAAATATCCCATCATAAGGAATACAACATGGTGCCATGCAAATTTATCTTCATCACTTCAGAAAGCATTCTAGGATTCGGTACTTTTGAAAGATGAAAGGTAGACGAAGGAGTATGTGAATGGGCAGACATTCACTATTTCATATTTTGCAGTTTAATACTTTCATGTAGATTTTTGGATATGAAAAGGAAGCATCTAGGATTTTTCCTACACACAGGACATTTGTAAAAGTGGCATTGTAATCAATATACTTTTTGATCATCTATTTCAAACTCCAATAAATAATATCTATCAACGTGAGGTCACTCAAAGATTTTTTTGTTTTGTTTGGTGGTCATGAACTCTCATAAATCATAACATGTTCTAAGCAAGGATCAGAATCACAATCAGCTAAAACAGGAATAAATATAAAGTTTTTAGGGGATAATTTGTAAATACATTAGATTGTATGTGAGATTTCTCACTTCTTAAATTCTTATAAAAATCTCTTGGCTTGGAGCCACCAAAATGTGAAAAGGTAAAGTAATAGATGTGTACAAGAGTAAAAGAGAAAACAGATAAGTGGCAGGACAGTTAATTAGCTAGAAAGGGACTCGTAAAGTTAGCTAGCTCAAAAAGGAGAAAGCTAGCTTAGCAGTTAACTTAGCAACAGACAGGTAAGAACTCTATTGTTACCTACAAGCCTCACTTGCTAACTATCAGGCTAGCTAGCTAATTACAGCTTCCTAGACCAATACAACAAGAGCGCCAGTGTGTTGGCTAAAACTTAGCCAGCTAACTAGCTACCTGAAAAGCAACTTCTCTAGATAGCTAATTTGCTCATTAGAAAGCTAGTTAATAGCTCATTAACTAAATAAGCCCAAAACCTGGCTAATAAACCTACAACCCAATAATCTAGATAGATGTTAGCATCCCTCTAACCAATTTTACCCAAAATTTTAAACAGACGTATGAACTGCCATTCTGACCACTGGTTATTTTATGTTTTCTGTCCCTAAAGGAAACACACAATGGGAGCCCCGTGGTGTGTCACATCAGTTAACATGCATCAGTCGGTGCCTTTTGCACATATTGCGTTAAGGCTGAGTTATAGTTAAAGGATTGGGTTGAGCATGCATAAATAGAGCAAGGGGTGTGGCTTTTATACTTGACGCGTACGTCAAGTATAAAAGCCACTATACTTGACGTATTCTCCGAAAAGAAATGTAGCATTACCTTACCTTACAAGTGGAAAGACAGTAAAAACAGGGAAGAAATGCTTGACATCACATAGCAAAAATGGCTGCTCATTGTACTGCAAACATATGAGGAAGAACTGTTTGTGGCTGTTAAGCAGTCACAAACGACGTAAAAGAAGATGGTGTGTTTGTCCGTGCATGCAGAAAAACGCGGAGACGGTGAATATAAGCTACTTGTAAAGCCGATGTGTGTTTTGGATGAAGAAATGCACTTCATCTAGTTTAGCTAACCATATTAGCCCTGACAGTACCTGAAAGACTGACTGTGACTTGAGGGATCCTACCTTCAGGTAGTAGCCAGAGTAGTGCCATTTAGCTAACTTTATATGCCGTCATAGACAGATCGTACAAATGCTGGTACAGGTGAACCTGCTCTGCAAGAGCACTTTCCAAACATCCATTTTGAGTGAAAGATGGATGGCCAAACACCGCGACAGCGCGTGAGACCAACATACAAGGGCGTAGAAGGCGCAATTTCCACGCGCACCCAAAGCGTCAACTATAAACCTCACTTTATTCAGCCGTAGATAGTTTTACCAGATGTGTGGACGCCTTTAAACAGCACAGGAACGAAGGTGAGCGTTGGGTGCCGCGCCTTGGATTACCTTGGTGGCACTCAGTTTAAGACAAAATGTCTTTATCGTCATTGTCTCTCACGTAGAACAAACAAGGAAATTTAAGATGTAGTTTGGCTCAGTTTTCAGAACAACTACAGATAATATAAAAAAAAGAGTAAACAACAACAAAATAAAATTGTACTTTTCTTAAAAAATGTTTGGTACTGTGACAGTAACCTGACTGGAAACAGAAAAAGCAAGCAGTAAATGTCTTGGGATCAAAAGTCAAACCCAAGACAGCTGCGTCCACTGAACCAGCTGCTAGGCCTGTCACGAACACGAGTTTTGCTGGACAACGAATTGTCCCAGAAGTTATTGTGATAAACGATAATGTTGTTTTGAATCCATTTTTTAAGTAATATATTGATAATGGCATAATAAAGCAAATTCATCCTCTCAAAGATGAATAAATTTTGATTTTTGTAAAGAACACTTAACCTTCTTCGCCATTATTTAATTTTCCATTTAATTTCCAATCTTATTTCAATATTTATTTTTTCTCATTTTTTAAAAAATTTATCGAGTAATTTTTTTAATTTACTATCATTTTTTTTCCATTCTATATTTTTTTCTTTTTTCCTTATTCTGTTTTTAATTAGTAATTTTTTAAGATATTTAAAATATCCAAAATAAAACGACAACCTAAAACAATAAATGAAATGGAAATAAAAACCACTCAACTGAAACTATAAATAAAATGTATTACAATGTCTCAAAACAAAATTGCCCTGCAAAAAATATTAATTATCAGAGTGGAAATTATCGAGCTCATTTAAATTTATCATGCGATTAATTGATTGACTGCTTATTGCGACAGGCCTACCAGTTGGTCCGAGTGTCTATGAACCTTAGAGAAACATTTATTTCTTACCAAAGGTACAAACGAGACTTGACAGACGCAATTTGTCTAAGCCGCTCTTCAAAATCAGAAAGACAAGAGAACATCCCATACAAATACGCCAGATGTGTCTTGATCTCCAACAGTAAGAATTAGCAACAGGAAAACAACTACTTATGCAACCTTACCCACATTTACAGTCAGAGCAACAATAAAAACAACTGGAACAGTTACAAACCAGGCTGGATGAGGAGCCAATCGACCACCTCACACAATAAGGAGGATGATAAGGAGGTAACGAAATCTCCCGGGGTCACTGTTAAAGAAATAAAGTGAAAAGTGGCATATTGGCAAAGCCAAGTCCCCATAACGAGTTATTTTAAGGCTTTTGTGCACATCTTTATTAGATGTAATAATAATTGTAAAAGGAGCTTTATTTAGAACAAACACAAACCACATTCTTTCACTCCCACCATGCATAAAATAAAAACTCCCCCATTAAAATTCCACCGTATCCAATCAGTACATAAACATAAAAATCAGTGAGACATAAAAGATTTATACGTAGGAGGAAGACTCAGCAAACAGTAGTAATTCCCGAGGGCATCTTTCTGGTGTCTGTTTAAAAACATAAAGCAACCAACTGTGAAACAATGGGATCCAAGCTGATGGGAATCTGAAAACGAATCAAGAACAGAACAACATTGGATTGTTTCAGCCCTGCACTGATGGATCTGCCAAACAGCCCAAACTTCGAGCCAAAAATAAACATCACTCCTCGAGATCTTTGGAAAAACTTACAGAATATGTATGAACAGGACGATAGACTTTAATTCGCTTCAATGTTTGTGTTTCAGGGTGTAAGGGTGTTTTCACACCTTATAGTCTGATGGAGTCAGATTGATTTGGGACCAAAACTGCAACATTTGTTCCATTTTCAGCTGCTGTGGTTCTCTTTCGCTCTGCTCTGTGTCAAACAAACCAAACCCTTTGAGCAACCTGTTCCCCTCCTCGCCTGTGGGGGCGCTGCACCAAGAACCACTGAAGGAAACGACATGAAAACCTCTGAAGAAGACACCGTGTGCAACTTCCTTCTTCACAAAATGTAAACAAAAATGGAGCAGCGTCAGATTTTAGCGGTTGTAGGATTTCTCCTTTGTCTTTGGCAAAAGACCATGAGCCATTTCTCCTGCTAGCGCCAGACTCATGGGTTTGTTTTGGTTGAATTTACCCAGAATGCCCTGCACTGCAGTCCGCTTCCTGCTTTTGGAGCGGTTTCCGGTCCGCTTGGCGTTCACAAATGCATTCAAACCGCACCAGAGTTCACGCCAACCGAACCGAGACCGAGGTTTGTAGGCAGATCAGAGTTCGATTGCGTGTTCACACCTCCCCACATGAACCGGACTTTCTAGGCAAACAAACTGGAGTTGGATTAAAGTGGACTATATAGGGCTGGTGTGAACGCACCCAGTGTCTCCGTTTGGTTGAAGCGAACTCCGGTGCGGATCGAATGCATATGTGAACGACAAGCAGACTGGAGACCGCTCCAAAAGCAGGAAGCGGACGACAGCGCAGGACATTCTGGGTAAATACAACCAAAACAAACGCGTGAGTCTTGCGCTAGCGGGAGAAATGGCTCGTAGTCTTTTGCTAAAGACAAAAGAGAAATCCTCCAACCGCTAAAATCTGATGCCATTTTTTGTTTACATTTCGTGAAGAAGGAAGTTGCGCTCAGCATCTTCTTCAGAGGTTTTCATGTCGCTTCCTTCAATGGTTCTTGGTGCAGTGCCCCCACAGGCGAGGAGGGGAACAGGTTGCTCAAAGGGTTTGGTTTGTTTGACACAGCAATGAGAAAGAGAACCGCAGCAGCTGAAAATGTAAGAAATGTTGCAGTTTTGGTCCTAAAACGAATCGACTCTACTGGACTATCAAGTATGGAAACACCCCTAAGTTTGTAGGCGGACCAGCGTTCGCGTTTTTGGACTGCATCAGAGTCCGATTATACATTCAATACTCCCCAAACTAACTGGATTTTCTAGGCAAACAAACTTAAGTTCAATTAAAGCGGACTAAACAGGGTTAGTGTGAATGTACCCTTAAAAAGTCCCTCAGGAAATGTTAGGAAGATGTGAAACCAATCTGGAAATCCAAGGCTGACCAGTTCATAAAGGACACCATGACTGCCAGATCCCTGCTGGCTTAGTGGATGGTCACAATCCAAAACTCAAAGAGAGTAATCACACAGAAATAATTAATTTTGACAGATAAAATTCCTTATTATAAGTTTAATGGTAGAGACCAGTTTAAAAGCATAAATGCCACCAACAGAGAGTTTTCAATAGAAGCTAACCACCGGGTAGGTAGGAAGAAAACTTAGTGGGACTAAATTCCTGACTTATATCTGCTCTGTGTCTCACCGTGGATGGGGCAAGAGTGATTTATCGAGGGGTTGAGTGGGAGGTGGGAGTGATAAGTCAAGGTAATCAGTGTTTAGCAGCAATAAGGAGCCTGGTTATTGTAACTGTGTCATTGGAAAAATAAAACAAAAGTTTCACAGAAAGGAACTCAACTAATCTGGGGTTCAAACGAAACAAGTCAGTATAGCATTAACAGAAAGGTCTGTTAGAGAATATGGAGGAGTTGTTTCTGGCAGTGATGCTTTTTCAGTCACACATACAACGTATTGATGTTTTACTTTAGCAAAATAAATGTAAAAAAATATCGAGATTTTTCTTTGTGAGATTTCTGTGTGTAACTGTCCAGGAAAAACAAGCCTGGAGAACACAATTCATAGAAATCACCATGGATTAATGGATGGATGGACGGACGGATGATGGATAGACAGATAGTTGGACGCGTGAATGGCTGGATGGATGGATGGTTGATAGATGGATGGTTGATGGATGGATGTTGGATGGATGAAAGAATACGGATGGATGGACAGCTGGATGGATGGACGGATGGTTGATGGACGGATGGCTGGATGGATGATGGATGGATGGGTGTATGAATGGATGGCTGAAAGACGACGGATGGATGGATGGATGGATGGTTGGACAGATGGAAGGATGGACGGATGATGGATAGATGGATGGATGGATGGTTGGATGTATGATGATGGATGGATGGACGGATGGATGGGTAGATGGATGGATGGTTGAAAGAACATGGATGAATGGATTAGAGGATGGATGGATGGACAGTTTGATGGATGGATGGATGGCTGGACGGATGGATAGTTGATTGATGGATGCTTGGATGGATGAATGAAAGAACACTGATGGATGGACGGCTGGACAGATGGATGGATGAATGAACGGGCAGATGCATGGATGGCTGATGGATGGTTGGATGGACGGATGAATGGATGATGGATAGATAGATGGATGGATGCTTGGGTGAATGGATAAACGGATCGATGGACTTATGGGCGTATGGTTGGATGGTTGATAAATGGTTGGTTGGATGGACGGGCTTGATCACCGGCTTCCTGGAACCACCGGTTCTCCACTGCTCGGGTCAGTCGAACCAGATCTCTGGATCCGTTCTGCTTCATGGCTCAGGCCTCAGGTCCGTGAGAAGAGCAGCAACATCGGCTGGTTTCTGCTGTTCTTCAGCTCATCCTCATGAGGTCGTTATCCAGCTCCAAGTCCGCAAACTTCTCACAATACGGACAAACACAACCGTCTCAAAGCTAAAGTTTCTATTCCAGCCAACAGCCATTCAGTTCCTGGTTGTGCGCTACAGCCCGTCACCAGAACAACCAGCCTTTTATTGCACTTCTTCACCACTTTATACATCTTCTTCTCAATTTGCCATTTTGGTCAATGAATAAAATTACAATAAGCAGTTTGGTGTCTGCTTGCTGACAAACTGTGATGGTCCCCAGCTGCTGTGAACCTCATCAGGGTGCAAAATGATAAAAATGTTGCAGCGTCGTGCTTTCAATATGTAGATGTAGTCATGAATACAAACAAAGCGTTTTCTTATGATAATTCAGCCATCACATTCCGATTCCTCTGCGTGCTTACAGATTTACATCACAGCTGATGATGATGCTGATTTCAGAACGGTGCTTTGGAAACTTCCTGACCTACATGGGTTGACGTTTGCAGGTCAGCACCTCAGGAATACGGTATGCGATCTAGGAGCCAACGAGGCATCCTGAGATCGAGCCTGCTTCATACGTATAGTTGTGATAAAATTAGGACAACCCATTAAATGTTTAGTTCCTTCTAAAGGAATTTTCACACATTGACGAATCTCTTGTTTTGTTCTAGAAAAAGGAGATTCGTCAAGCCATTTTAACACCAAAAAATACTCCTATATTTCAAACAAAAGATATCAACGAAAAACTGCTTTCTAGCTCTGAAATCCTCTAACAGCTTAGAGAACTTGCCCTGTTTTTATTTCTCATCTGATTGGATAAAGATAAACTTTAATACCAACAGTTGTAAAAGCCTTTAGGGACTTTGAAGACTTCTTTTAGCATCTAGCAGTCTGCTTTCAGGTAAACTTGCTTTCACAGGCAGACGTCAACATGTTGGTCATTTTTTTAAAGGTTTTAAAGCACATTCTGCTAATGTGCTAATAGCGGAGCTAACTTTTCAGTTAGCGCTTTAGCGTTTTTGTTAGTTTTGAAAATGATTAGCACACTTAGTTTCCCCTAAAGTAATTTTACGGATAAATTCTGAAGTGCTAATTTACTTGGCTGTTTTGTAAACTTTCAGTTGAATAAAGTTCTAGATCTGTTGAAGTTTTGGTTATTGACTGAATTATCTTCATGCTCTTATTTTGAAGTAGTGAAGACTTTACGCAGCAGTTCCTGTTTCCTCTCCTCATGTTCTCTCTGTTTTCCCGCCAATAACTTTATTTAAAACAAGAAATAAACCAGAACAAAAGAAAACACAGACAGCAGAGAACAAGATATAAACATTATTACAATATCTAAGGTCATTATAGAACATGTAAATTATAATGTCAAATTAAATTGGTGCTCAAAGGTTGTGGTCTTTCAAGGGCCGATATAATCTGAATTGAAGTTAGCGCTTTAGCATTAGCTTCCATTAAATACCGTGTTGGTGTAGCACTTTAGCGTTTTCCATGCTAATGTTTATAATTAGTTCTTTAGGGTTAGCACAGCTAACTTTTTAGATAGTTAATATGTTTTGTGGGGTGTCCTAACTTTTTCACATGACTGTACACCACCTGGATGGTTGCAAACATGTTGCCACAACCAGACATCAGCATGTCATCCTATCATCTGCTGATTTAAAGCAACAAAGGTTGTAAAAAAAAATAAGAAACAGCTGGTTCAGAAATGAATCAGGTTTTTTAATTTTTTTTTTTATTTTCAGGCATTATGCACGGCCACCTTCTCCTCCACCGTCTTCCTGCGTGGCTGACAGATGAGAAGAGGGGAGCAGATGATTAAAATAAAACGCCTCTTGTCATGGTGCAGAAAGCCCGCTGAAGAGGCCTCCCTCTTCCAGACGGTCGATACCTCCTCTGCGTTAAAAATGAAAAGTATCGATCTCATTTTACCTCAAGCTGCTCAGCTGATTGAACCCGAGACGATCTGGATCAGGACAAGGAGGAGAACCAGACGGAACGGCGGCGGCGTTCCCTGTCGACGGAGTCCTGATGATAGCTTAATCTCTCCCTCAGCACACCTGGACGTCTTCCAGGTTTCAAACAGACGTGCTCTCCTCGTTTCCACCTCGGTGCCCGAGTGAAACGAGCTCATCAGAACAAGACCGGGTCATAATCTCCACCGGCAGAGGTCTAATGGGGAACATCGATTCGGATCGGGTTCTCGGTTTGGTTCTGGATCATAGCGTTGAAACAAACCACAAGGTTCGCTAATAGTTGAGTCGTTTGGAAGTTCATCCATCTTTCTTTCCTTCAGCTTTGAATAAATCATAGTAAAAGTTTGGAAAATCTCAATTTTATTCAAGGGCTTCATACCAGATTCGATTTCAAAGTGATTTTTTTTCTCGTGTTCTTCTCTAAAAAAGAAAATTCAAACGACAAAATATTTTCAAAAAGTGGCTTTTAATTTAATCATCTCTTCTGAGTATTAAAGCCATGCTACAAGGGCTTTTTTTTTTTAAATTATGGGAACGTTGTCGTAATATTAACAGAATAAAAAACGCAATTTCACCAAGAGAACGTCTTAAAATTACGAGAAAAAAACGTTGCATTAATTGGAAAAAAGCTTGAATAATTAGTTACTTTTCATGTTGGAGTTCTCATAAAATTACTACTTCATTCTCCAAATATGACTTTATTCTGGTATTACTACGACTGTATTCTTGTAACATGACTTTATTTTCGTAAAAACAAAAAATTAGCCTGACCCTTTCATTTTTGAAAAAAACAAAAAAAAAAACAAACAAACAATTGAATTAACTTCTTTTTAATGGGCTTCACTCCCAGTAGGGCGGGTGACAGTGGTTCAGGAGGTAGAAGTTCAAAACAGCGCACCAAACCACACCAACCCGTCCCATACTGCATAACTGATTGTAAAACCCGTCTGAAAACATATTTTTACTCATTGGCTTTCAACCCAACTGAGACTTGATTTTACTTAAATTTTATTGGTATTTATTTTATCTGTTTAACTGCGTTTTTTTATTGTGTTTTGAATTGAGTTTTTAATTCATTATTGTGTGCATAGATTTGTCATCTTATTGTCATACTTTCTTTTATCTCATTTATTAAAGATATTCAGCACTGTTTCAGCAGTGCTTTATAAATAAAGTTGATGATGATGATTGTAGTATACAGTGCTTTGGAGTCCTCAGACTTGATAAAGCGCTATGCGACTACAGGCCATTTACTATTAAATAGGACCAGAAAAAGGTTTTTGTCTTTTTTTTTTTTAAATAACTAAAGTTAGTTGCACTAACCCTAAAGCACTAATCATAAACATTAGTTCTGCTAACGCTAATGCTAAAGTGCTACACCAACACGGTTTAGCAGAAGCTAATGCTAAACTGCTAACTTCAATTCAGTTTATATCTGCCCTTCAAAGACTACAACCCTTGAGCACCAATTTAATTTTGACATGATAATTTACATATTCTATATAATGCCCTTAGATATTGTATTTGTGTTTATACCTTGTTCTCTGCTGTCCGTGTTTTATTTTGTTCCTGTATGTTTATTATTTTAAATTAAGTTATTTGGTGTGAAAAACAGAGGGAACGAGAGGAACTGTTGCGTAAATAGTCTTTACCACTTCAAGATAAGAGCATACATATAAACGTCTAGCTACTTGAAGGATTCCTAACAGTCGATAACCAAAACGTCAACACAGATGTCGAATTTTATTCAACTGAAAGTTCACAAAACAAGTAAATTAGTGCTTTAAAATTTATCCGGAAAAATTAATTTAGGGGTAGGTAAGTGTGCTAAAGGTTTTCAAAGTTAGCAAAAGCGCTAAAACAATTAGCTCTACTATTAGTGGAAGTGTGCCCAGCACTGGAGATAAGCACCAGCCTCCCTGTAACTTCATAGTATCTGCATGAACCACTAGACTTCTAGAACAGTGTTTTTATACACATAACACCAGAAACGCTAAAGCGCTAAATGAAAAATTAGCTCCTCTGTTAGCGGATTAGCTGAGTGTGCCCACGACTGCTTAACACTGATACCATTAAACAGATCAGGTAATGAAAAGTAAAAATATTCTGAGAGGAAATGCTTAATAAAATTAATTCCCAACATTTGTTAGAAAAATATCAGAAGAAAAGGAGGCCAGAGAAATATTAACCAATACATCACAGTGGTGAAGGTGTGTCTGTATTCACAGATTTATCTTTATTATTAGAGCATTTGCTTCACCTGGGAATTTAAACCGAGACGGTCATTTTATTTCTTTTATTGCTGTTTGGAAAATTGTCATATTGGAGAAGAAAAGAAGATGGATGTTTTATTTCTTGCTGGCTCGTGCTCTCCATTAGAGAGCTGTGAAAAACTATTTGTCCTCGTGGAGATTTCTACTGTTTGTTAAAAGTTTCAGGTGATCGGAGAAAGGTACCTGATACAAAAAGCAGTTTTAAAATGATCAAAACCAACCCGTTTCTATGTAAAAAATAAAAAATTTAAATCATGAAACCTTTTAATTAGCCACATTTTTGGCTCATTTACTGCCTGGCCTGTAGAACCAAGAAATTACTTCACCAGTAATTTCTTGTTCTTTTCGTAGATGTTTGTTAACCATTTCATTGGTTTCATTGCATGTTTGAACATTTATTGCCTCTGGTTCTGGATTCTGTGCAGCCAGAGGGATTTTTCCTCCTACTTCTTTAATTTCAGACAGTTGTGTGATGCGTAACCGTGGCAACAAGGTATTGCTTTTAGAACCGGGGGCAGCTGATTAGCATCTCAATAGCAAAAAAAAAAAAAAAAAAAAAAAAAAAAATACCTGAACTACAACTCCAAATCCCAGAGGAGTTGAAAAGGGGGCTAAATGGATGCAGAGGAAAGAGCAGAGAGAGAAGGAGGAAGTTCAAGCCATCATATCCCCTACTCCAACATCTCTCTAAGAGATTTAAGACAGATATTTAAAGAGGAGCAGCAAAAGCAAATAAGGTGGATTTGCAGTGCTTGCCAACAACTGATTAAGTCACCCAGAACATGTTACTGTGGAATATCACCTAGATGTTGACATCATGAGACAGTCTCATGACTGCAACAGTCTTCAGTCAGAGGCCTCTTCAGATTCGCTGCAAGCCTGACTGCTACTGGAGATCCTTCCTGCCCGCAACATCACCATCCACAACTCTTTGAAGATACTTGGATTATATGAGTTACTACAACATTTAATTTTCCTTTGGGATAAACAAAGTATTTTTGAATTGAATTTAAACTGAACACGACGTAGGCCAAACGACCTCAAAAAGCAACACATCTGATGCCCTGATCTACAGAAATCTCCCTGACATCAAGCAGTTTGGAAAGGGTGATAAAGCCATTTCTAAGGCTTTGGGACTCCAGAGAACCGTGATCCAGTCATGGAGAAGACATGAAACAGTGGAGAACCTTCCCAAGAGTGGCCAGTGTACCAAAATTACTCCAGGAGCTTGTCAAAGACTCATCCAGGAGGTCACAGCAGAACCCATAACAACATCTAAAACTCTGCAGGTCTCAGTTGCCTCAGTTAAGGTCAAAGGTCATGATTCTACAATAAGAAAGAGAAGGACTACTCAGCAGGACAGTGATCCAAAGCACTGCAGCGATATCAGACAGGCATCTTCACTTCCTATTTTTAGGTCTCTCTTGAAAACCCAAATTTTCTCAACGTCCCTTTGACCTAGTGTGAGCTTAATGGCTCAACTTGTATGAATATTTTCATATTTGTTTTATTTCTTGATGTTTATGTCTTTTTGTTTCTTATTTTTGTACAGCACTTTGGGTAAACTTGTTTTTTTTTCAATGTGTTTTATAAATAAATTGGACTTCCAGTCTTTCCCATTTTGTAGAGTGCTTAAGATAATGAGCACTATGTGTCACATTGTACTTATACCCCAAGAAAACAGGAAGTCATGGATTACTAATTGAAATATATCCCAAACCCTCTAATAAACTATTAAAATTAAAGTAAAAATTATAAAATGATTCAGTTGCATTTGTTTTATGAGAATTATTAAAGATACTAATAGCTATGACTGAAGATTTTAAAAAAATTTCAAGGAAACAAAGGAAAACAAAGAAACTTTCTTTTTAAATACGGTTTTCGCAAAACAAAGTTAAAAATTAAAGAATTTTTTAACTTTTAAAATTAAAGAATATTTATTTTTTTATTGCTGCTGCAATATAAATTAATTTATTTGGGGGTTTTTATAATTGTGAAAAAGTTTAGCGAAAATAGCCAGGGGCAAATTAAATACATTGTTATGATTTAAAAAAATGTATTAAATGGTAATTCACACTAACCCTTTATTTCAATATGTAGTTTTGATCTCCAGGTTTGAAGACTTTTTAAGTCCAGAACTTTTATTCTTTTATCACAATGTTATTTCATGAAACCCAGTTAATTCAACAACAAAAACTTTTCCTTCTTTTCCGAGTTTCTCTCGGAAAAGAAGTTTTTTTGCGAGTTTCTCTCCAGTCTCTCGCAAAACAGCTCTGCACCAGGTGTTATTCACAAAGAGGGTCCAATCACACAAATTAAAACCAACTCAATTTAGCCTAATTAAGATGTGGAGCCTTATTAAATAGAGCGCTAACCTGAAAATTAGCAGGACTATCACACACGATGGTAATCTGCTTAGGAAATGCACCTCTCCAGTCTGTTTCTAGTTCTGCTTTGAAAATGAAACTGCACAAAGACACGATGCTTCAGAGGAGAAATCGATGTCCAACAAAGAGATGGAGGATGGAGTGAAGATGAAGGAAAAGAAGGGAGAAATAACAGAAGTGAGAGGAGACAATACTTTGAGGGGGGAGTAGATTAATAACGTTGGTACACTTCCGCAAATCCGCCAATGCGCTAATAGAAAAGCTAATTTTTCGTTTGGGTGTATTGATAACTTTAAAAACGTTTAGTGCACTTAAGTTTATTTGTATACCATGTTTCAACAGCATGGCAGTTCAAAGTGCTTCACATCATAGAAACATCAATGAAGTTGACAAGAAAATCACGAAAATCATCAAAAACATCAAGCAAATACACATGAAAATCATCAAAATCATGCGGAAAATATCAATGCATCAAAATCATAGGGATCATCAAGCAAATATCTTCAAGAAAATATAGTTCAAAAATATTGATCAGTGATCCACTTACTTTATTTAACTGATTTACACTCAAACTTCCCAAATTAAGGCACATTCAATACAATCATCTCCGCCTTTTTCTCTCATTGTTTTACATCTTGAGGAGTCTGGAGGAGGAGGCACCCCCGAGGCCTTTCCAAAGGTAAAATGGGTTCCAGAACCCATTTTACCTCACAGAGGCACGTCTGCCTGCTGGCTTTCTCCTTTGAAGGTGAAGAAATCGCTAAAACCACCCGCAGAACCCTCACTTTGTTCCCTCACTTAGCTTCAACTAAAGTAATGTTTCCAGATTGGTTGAATTTACCATTAACTTCCGCTAAATACCGTATTGATATTGTGCTTTAGCATTAGCTTCCGCTAAATACCATATTGGTATTGTGCTTTAGCATTAGCTTCCACTAAATAATGTACTAGTTTAGTGCTTTAGCATCTGCTAAATACCGTACCGGTATAGAGCTTTAGCATTAGCTTCCGCTTAACGCCATATTGACAAAGCATTTTAGCGTTAGCTTCTACTAAATATATTAGTGAAAGTGCATTAGCTTCAGCTAAATAGCATGTTGGTATAGCACTTTAGCTAATGATTATGATTAGTGCTTTAGAGTGAGCATAACTAGTAATATGATTGTAAGAGGAAATTATGGCTGGAGGCAACTGGACAACGGTAAGCTATCAGCTACTTAAACTAAAAACTACTAAAAAGAATCTCTTAAAACAAAAAAAAAAAAAAAAAACAAAAAAAAAAAAACTTTCTTAGCAGTTCAAGCAAACACAGAATTAAGTATTTAACACTTCCTATACTTAATTCCATATAAACTCTATTGAACGGGACAGAATAGCCATGTCAGATTTCCTTTACCTAATGTTGTCAGGCAACATTTGGTACCAAGAACCACTGAAGGAAACGACATAAAAACCTCTGAAGAAGACACTGAGCACAACTTCCTCCTTCACGAAATGTAAACAAAAATGGAGCGGCGTCAGATTTTAGCAGTTGTAGGATTTCTCTTTTGTTGTTGGGAAAAGACCACGAGCCAGTTCTCCTGCTAGAGCTGGACACAGGTGTTTGTTTTGGTTGTATTTACTGTGGTCCTGCTTCCTGCTTTTGGAGCGGCCTCCGGTCTACTTGGCGTTCACATATGGATTCAAACCACACTAGAGTTCACTTCAGCCGAACTGAGACCGAGGTTTGTAGGCGCGGCAGAGTTTGCTTTTTTTGGTCCGCATCAGAGATCGATCGCGCATTCACACCTCCCCAAACGAACCGGACTTTCTAGGCAAACGAACTGGAGTTGGATTAAAGCGGACTAAACAGGGCTGGTGGGAATGGACCCTAAGCTGCTGTTAGCTTGACTCAACCATGAAAATTTGCTTGTGATTCTCCAAAACTGAAGTCATCTGGACTGTTGTGTTAGATACTAGCTGTATCCGTTTACATCACGTAGAATGAGAAGTAGGAGGAGATGACAAAGAAGGTATTTTAAAGCCAAACAGTGATGTATTTATTAGTGTAACGAGACAAAGGAAATGAAGCAAAGTCAAGCAACTGAAGGCAAACAGGGAGAAGCCAGAAAGAACCATTGCAAAGAAAGGGGAAGAAGGATGAGGAGGAGACGAGTGACAAAGAGGAGAATCAAAAGTTCTGCAGGTCAAGGAGGCCACAGCTGAAGCTACAGATGCTCTTCAGTCAGGAGGATCCTGACGGTGACCTCGTCTCTGAAAGGGGAGGTGATTCATCACGGAGACCATAAATCAACAAGTCTGACCTTCCCTGCACATAGCTCACACCCCTGACTGTTTATCCTGCCACCTCCGCTATCCATTATGTGGCACAATGGACAACCGATACGCTGAAGATACACCGGTCAGAGCAGAGCTGCCAGGAAATGGAGATAAATTGCTTTAAAAAAAAATTTGGAGTTGTTCAGAAATTCCTTGAAGAGAGTCTTATTTGGGGACAAAAACAAAAAAACCCCAGCTATTTTGTTTTTAATTAGGGGTGTATATGTACATAAAAATTAATGTTTGGTTCGTTTTCACTCAACTAAAAGAAATATATTATTTTTTTTCCTGTTTTATTTCAGCAGTAAACAGTTTATTTTTAATTTGTGAAATTAATGTTATATGTTCGGAGCTGACTGCCAATGCCTGGATAGACAGATTATGCAACAAATAACCACTTCAAAACAGTCAATGTTGATATTTAGAAATTTCTAAATAAGGTTTGAGCCCATATCTGAGAATAAAACATGTTTAAATCACTTTGGAGTTTAGGTATTTTGACAGCCTAGTTGTTTCAGCCACACCTGAATGCAGCATGAACGGCATCTGTTGAGAAAATCCCCTCATCAATGGAGATTCCTGCGACTTGCATCGAACACCACCGAGTTTAATGCTACATGTAGCTGGATTTGGACGTCTGGATCGAGGCAAAATGCCTCAAAGTTTTCGTTAAACACAAGATATCTGTTGAAGCAATCAAACGTGATCAGCTCGTGATCTACTCTTTACCATATTAGCTACAGTACACCATTAGATAGTGCTAACACCATTAGCAGAAGCTAATTGGAACAAATTGGAAGATGATGAACAGATATTTAAAGTGACAATAAAGCATTTTTAAGTCTTTGTAACAAACCATTCTAATATATTTGAGAAAATGTTTTCATCCCGACGCTAACCGTAAACAGCTCAAGACAGAAAGTGGAGCTCTTTGCAGCTAACGCTCCCCTTCTGGATTAGCATTTCCCAGCAGCAGCACAAACACCTGCTTTTTCAGCCGACTCTCTCCTCTTCATCCGCTCGGTCTTCCTCATTTTCATTTCTCCTTGTCATTTCTGCATTGCCTTCTATTTCAAAGTGCTCTGGGCTGAACGTTACTTTTTGCGCAAAAATTACTGTTCTGGCTGGACGGAGCTAGCGCTGTAGCACCTAGCATACATCATCCACCCAGCAGCCGATGTTCATGTGACAATATTTTATTTAAATTTATAAAAACTAAAAAGGCTACAGTATTTTTAGTGTGTTGTTTTTACATCTGAAACAAATGTTTTTTCAAACAAAGTCTATTGTTACAACTAGTTGTGGATCACTTTAAGACTGTAACAACAAAGATTTAATCTACGAAACACAAGCTTTCCCACTTTTTGTGCTAAAGTTTATAGAATGTACCAAAATCAGTGGCTTTAAGGTCATAAAACAGAGTAAAGAGAGAAAGAGTAAAATGGACCTAAAAATTGCTCCATTTGTATTCAAATTTATAAATCATTTATATTCTGGGGAATAAGTCATTTTAGAGAATGTGCCCAAACATTTGGTTGTGCTACTGCAGAATTAAATATCTTTATCTTTATTATCACTGACAGTAAAGAAATGAAGGAAAACACAGAGATAAAGATGGGGAAGGACAAATAATAAGGATGTCAGCTGGAATTCAATTTGCGCCTCTGCAGTTCAGAAACAGAGCCCTCAGGGTGTCCAAACTGTTGAAATATGAAGAGCACATATTAGTAGGAGGATTTTCTGACACAAATAAAGTCATTTTCCAAACAAAGAAGAAGAGCTCCGGTCCAAATGGGACAGAACGGGTTTAAAATTGGACAGAAATGACCAGGAGCAACATAATGTTCCACCAACAACAAAACAGCAGCATGTTGTTTTTTTTCTCTGCTCTGCAGAACGGTCGGCCTCGAAAACACAATTATCCTCCTCTGATGATGATGATGGTTCACCTTGTTCCCAGTGATGATGCAGAGTTCACTCTGAACTATTCAGCTAATAGAGATTATACAGTCGGACACAACGCTCTCCTGGGAGGGAGCAAGACCTCCATGACCCGGTCACACTGCGGGATTTATAGGTTTCATCCAATCAGAACTGTAAGATCCAGAATAAGTCCAGTCAAAGTCCTGACAAACCTTATGGTTAGCTTTGTGTAACCATTGCATGGTTCTGAACGTGGTGTTGCAGATGCATGTAGAACCAACTCCATGGGTAATAACTCTTAAGGAGTTTTGGCTCACTGTTCTTTCTAACATGACTCCAGACCATTGCGATTTGCAGATAATTGCTCTCTGAACGTCCAACCCTATGGTTTCAATCAGGGTGAGGTCTGGACTTTGACTACACTGCAAAAACACAAAATCTTACCAAGTATTACCAAGTAGACATAATAACTTATATGGGAAAATGTCTTGCTCCACTGGCAGATTATTTCACCTATAACTAGAACTTTTTCATCAAAAATAAGCAATTACTGACATAAAACAAGCTCCTATATCTGCTGAAAAGTTACTTGTAAGTCAGTTTTGTCTTATTTCAACTGTATTCCAGATATTTGCACTAGAAACTAGACCAAAAATACTTGGAAGGATTTTAATCTAATTATGTTTTATGCTTCAAGAAATAAATTGCTGCTTACAATATCGCCACCTATAGGTGGGGCTTTTCAAAACAAAGTAGCCCATTCACGGCTCAAGGTAATAAAATAAAGCAGTAAGAGAATATTTTATACCTGCTCTAAATCTAAGGAACACCTTTGTTCTTGGTTTATTGAAAAAAAAAAGGCCATACTTGGTCTTAAAAGGGATAAAATGAGGTGTATAGTGCAGAGTTACAGCACCTTACCCTGACTGAGAGGAGTTTGTGGTCCTAGTTTGCCCCAGAGCACATTCCTCAGGGCCGGTCTTCTTTAGACGTCCTCATTAGCAGTGACCTCCTCGTTAACGGCTCTTAATTTCACATGAGTGTGGCAAACCTCACCACACCGGGGGTCAGAGGTCGTGGCCTGGCTCTCATTAGCTCTGTGAGAGGGCACTTGTTACGTTTTATATGGTGGTGATTGAAGCCGAAGATGTGGTCCGTCCTCCTTTCAGACAGGTCTAATCTCCCCGTGAGTTTACCCAACCCTAACACTTAGCTCCGTTTAGAGCCAGAGAGACTTTATGTGACCCCGGGCGTAAGCTGGTTTTTCTTTCTAATAATTATTTATTCCCTTCATTAACCCTTTTTTGCCAGTTACCTTGGAGACAGGTTCCTGTGGAGCCATCCGTCGCTTTATTGCATGCTGGTCGCGATTACTACTGGATGGACTCCCTGCTGGTTCTTTTAAAGTGGAATATTCCTATAATTGAATATTGTATTTTAAACACTTTAGGCATTAGTTAACATTTGAAACGTTTCTGCATCCTAGGGGACCCTACCATCTCACAGGCTGTAGAGGAGAAAAGCTCAGTTACATTTTCTGGTATGTTTTGGGTCAAACTTCGGTGTAGCTTTCAGTGTGCATTTAACCAGTGTGCACTTTAGTCGAACTCCAGCTGGTTTGCATAGAAAGTCCGGTTCGTTTGGGGAGGTGTGAACGCGTAATCGAACTCTGATGCGCCTACAAACCTCGGTCTGGGTTCGATTGACGTGAACTCTGGTTCGGTTTGAATGGATATGTGAACGCCAAGTGGACTGGAGGCCGCTCCAACAGCAGGAAGCAGACTGCAGCGCAGGGCATTCTGGGTAAATACAACCAAAACAAACACCTGTGTCTAGCGCTAGCAGGAAAAATGGCTCGTGGTCTTTTGCCAAAGACAAAGGAGAAATCCTACAACCGCTAAAATCTGACACCGCTCCATTTTTTTCTACATTTCGTGAAGGAGGAAGTTGTTTCTTCAGAGGTTTTCGTGTTGTTTCCTTCAGTGGTTCTTGCTGCAGCGCCCCCACAGGCAAGGAGGGGAACAGGTTGCTCGAAGTGTTTGGTTCACTTGACACGGTGCAGCATGAAAGTGAATCGCAGCAGTTGAAAATGTAAGAAATGTTGCAATTTTGGTCCCCAGTTCAACAGAGTCTACCGGACTATCAGGTGGGAAAACACCCTTAGTGTTCCCCCTTCAGGAAAGCGTCACAGCTGAACAGGGCACCTGGCCAGGTGAAGCTTCGATTTGAAGTAGAAAACAGAGTGGGAACATGAAGTTAAAAACTGAAATTAAAGCAAAAAAAAAAAAAAAAAAAAAAGCAAAATCGGAGAGTAGTAGGAAAATGTAGCAGAGAGAGAAAAGGTGGTCAGTTTGTCCAACAGCATCCTAAGGCTAAGCAACAAACTTACTTAAAATTGCAAAGATAGTTCAGGATAAACCTAAGCCGTTCAAACTATAAGCTACAAGTAAAAGCAAAAAGTATGGTACAGTGAAACGATCCAAAGTAAATTTTTCTCAAAAAGTTACTCAAATAAATGCAACTAGTCACTAAGTAGCTCTGGTTGCAACAATAGTTGCTGTTTCTTGATTAAAACATATTTTTGGGGGGTTATTTGCTTTGTTTAGAAAGAGAATAAATTCTTCCAAATGTAGAACAAATATTCTTTTTCGTACCACAAAGATGTTTTTTGGGCAAAAACACTTTTATCTCCTCTCCCCCCCCCAAAAAAAAAAAAAAAAAAAAAAAAAAAAATCAACAATAGCTCAGAAGGTTTAGCTGAAAATGAGACCTATTATGCACAATATGGATGTTTCTCTTTCAGGTGAACTATCGGATCTGGTATTGCTTGTTTGTTCTGGACGGAAAAATCCCCAGAGAGGATTTATTGGCCATTTCTCTTCCTTTTCTACCTCTCACATGAGATCATTACTCACATCATTGGAGTGTAACCAGCCAAACTGGGTTTTGTGCTCTGAAATAAAACAAAGAATGTAAATTTGAAGATCGTGTTACTAAGAAAAAGCATTCAAGGGAACATTGGGTTCTGTAAAACAAACCCGTCCTGGGAGGTTAGTAAGGTTTCAGCTGCAACGATTTCAAGACAAACTGGGAAAAAATTTGATTATTCACTTTTCTCTAACTCGGTTGGAGGAAAATATGATGAGAAACAAGGTAAATAAGACCAATATAATATTATAAACTGAACCATAACCTATGCTTTGTTATTGTTCCTAATGTACAGCTGTTGCCTCATACCGCCTGGATTAAACTTTTTGTTTCACTGATTTCTATTTCACTGAACACGCTGGTTGTAACTTTGCCTTTCAGTAATATAAAAAACAGCTTTCGGTTGTAAAAGTTGTAGTAATTTCCATCTTTATTACACTGCTTAATGAATGAGCTCATTAACAACTAGAGAGAAAATCCAAACCTTTTATTGGGAGTTAAAATCCTTTTGTCTTAAGGGAAGCACCTCAAACTGTGGCTTCCTGGGGATTGTTTTTTCTGCACAGAGATGCTTCCAGCTATGATCTCAACCAGACCAATTGTAGGACCAGCACTTGCTTTTGTGGGATTTTTTTTTTTTTTTTACAAAAAAGGATAATATAATGTCTAACTTAACAATATATTCTTAACATATCAGGTTAAAAGTCTGCAACTGTTACAGTTTAACAGAGGGACAGCACTTAGTCCTTAGCAGGGTCAGCAACTCCAGGCTTCCAGTGCCTCTGTCCTTCAACTTCTGGATGCCTCTCTGCTCCCAACACACCTGAATCAAATGAATGGTTAATGACCAGGCCTTTGCAGAACTTGCTGGCATACCAAAGAGATAATTCAGCATTTTCAGGTGTGTTGGAGCATCAATGTATCGAAAAGTTGCAGGACAGTGGCACTTGAGGACTGGAGTTGCAGACCCCTGGTCATAGGGATCTTTGACCGTTCCTCATTGACGCAATCTCTTTAGATTACTCTGGTCCTTAATGATCTTTGATCATTTGTCATTGATGCAATCATTCTAGATTACCCTGGTCCTTATGGATCTTTGACCATATCTCATTGACGCAATCTCTCTAGACCACCCTGATTCTTAGGGATCTTTGACCATTTCTCGTAGACGTAATCTCTTTATATCAGCCTGGTTCTTGGGGATCTTTGACCATTTCTAATTAACACAATCTCTCTAAATCACCCTGGTGCTTTGTGATCTTTGAACATTCCTCATTGATACAATCTCTCTAGATCAGGGGTGTCTAACTCCACTCCTTGGGGGTTGGCGTCCTGCAGCTTGTAGATGTTTCCCTGGTCAAACACACCTGAGTCCAATGGTCATATGCCGAATCATCATTCGAACACTGTATTTTTTATTAACTCGGCTTATCTTTGTCTAAAATTAGAGTTTGTTTTATGACCTGAAACACTGAATTGTCAAAAAAGCAAAAACAGAGGAAATCTATAAGGTGGGAAATCATTCAGCTGCCATCATTTGGCTTTGGCTCGTCAAAGTGTTCAACGACATCCACAATGACAGCACTGTGGAAAAACCACAGTGCTGGTTCTGTTGGACCACAGAGCACTGTTGACCATGACATATTATTAAAGCGACTGGAGAGCTGGGTCAAACTCTCTAGTACAGTACTTAATTGGTTCAAATCCTACCTTAAGAACAGGGATTTCTTTGTGTCAATAGGCAACTTCTCATTGGAGCAGACAAGTCACATGTGGGTTACACCAGGGTTCCATCCTGGGACCCCTTCTATTCAATATCTATATGCTCCCACAAGCTCAGATTATAACAAGAAATAAGTTACCATAGTTACCATAGTAGTTACCATAACTACGCAGATCATACACCACTCTATATTATGATGTCACTAGAAACTAGTGATCAGGCCTGAAATCTGGGTGTAGTGATGGACTCAGACCTGAACCTTCAGAGACACATAAAGACAGTTACAAAGTCAGCCTTCTATCATCTGAAGAACATTTCCAGGATTTAAGGAGTAATGTCTCAACAAGATCTAGAGAAACTCATCCATGTGTTCATCTTTAGTCGCACTGATTACTGCAACAGTGTCTTTGCAATTCTACCCCCCCCCCCGCCCAAAAAACAAACAAACAAACAAAAAAAAAAAACGGACAGCTGCAGCTGATCCAGAACGCTGTTGTTCCTGTTCTCACTAAAACCAGGAAAACAGAGCTCATCACCCCAGTTCTAAAGTCCTTACACTGGCTCTCTGTAGCTCAGAGAACAGATTCAAATTAGTTTATATATAAAAAAAAAAAAAAACATTAAAGACCTTTTGTTGTGTCAACCTTCCAGACCACTCAAGTCCGGAGAAGCAGCTTTCAGTGTTTATGCACCACTAATCTGGAACAAACCTCCAGAAAACTGCCAAACAGCCACTGAGTTCCTTTAAATCAAGGCTAAAACCCACCAGTTTAGAGTTGCTTTTGACCCATAATAACTGGCACATTGACCAACATATTTGATGTGTATTGATGTTTTTAACGTTTGTTACTGGTTTCACAACCAGTGACTCTTTGATGTCTGATGTAAAGCACTTCGAACTGCTTTGTTGCTGATATGTGCGATACAAATAAACTTGACTATTTGTTGTAGAGCAGCTAAGACGAATTCTCCATGACTGATAAAATAAAGGCAAAGAACTAACTAGAAGACTCAGCCTTGATGTGTTGTTGATATCCCCCAAACACAAAACACATGATCAGCTCAGAGCCCTGTCAACAAACTTGTCAACATGTCAATGGTGCAAACATATTGAGCTGTCTACTAAGATTTAATGATAAACAAAGACTTAAGCACACATGAGCACACACACACTGTCGCACACACACACACACACACACATAGACTCATGCATGGAGAGATCTCATTAGACTGGGAATTGATGCTGACAGTGGATGTTCGTCTCAGCTGGTGGTGTGAAAAGAGACAACACACTGTTCAAAGACTGATAGAGAACATGGCTCGGCATACTCGCCTCTGATATTAGCTGCACACTGAAGCCTCGGCGCAGCAGGCAAATGAAGCTGCTAATGATTTTTTTAGATGCACGTTGTAAAATCATTAAATATTGTCACAAAAACTGTTTGCTCTATTTAATGAGAATGCATAATATATGATGTGTTTTTTCAGATTGTTTTTGTGTCAAACTGTTTTAAGGACGACAGAGATAATAGGATACGAGGGGTTCTAATTAATGAGATAGAAGCAGTGGCTAAATATACAGAAATGGAAATAATAATAAACAGGTAAATGGCAGGGGAGGAGGTCTGAACCAGATAAATTTATTACAATTACTGATGTGGCTCTCTTCAGTCAAATTAATTATTGATATCTATTTGAAAATGTTTTTTCTTGACTTAAACATGATGACTGAACAGAATTATTGTTATACTAGAAAGATATAAATCTTCAAAAATCAACATTTATTAAAACAATGTTTTCTTTAGTTAGATAAGCTTATTAGGAAGGCCAAGTGTGTCCTAGGATGCCCCTTTGACCCAGTGCAGGTGGTGGGAGACATAGGAGTTCCTTTAGTGACAAACTGCTGCATCCTAGGAGCACAAAAGAGTGTTATCACAGGTCCTTCCTCCTAGCAGCTGTTAGACTTGCTCCCAACAAACTCAGTTCGTGTCTACATCCCTGCTGGTTTTGCTAGACAGTTTTCCTAAATTACTGTAAATAGTCTGTTGTTTACAGTGGCCCAGAAGGGTCAACAAAACGCAAAGGTCACAACAACAAAAGCCACAATGAAAGTTATGTGAAAACGGAAGTTATGCTCCCAAGTTTTCCATAAATTCCATTTGAACAAAACTTCTGTTGTGGTTTTTGCAATTTGATGACCCGTCTCTTCCATAATAGTTTTGCTTTATGCACAAATTCACAAGAACATTTTGTAATTTTTTTAACGACCCTACTCAGCTGTACATTTCACTGAACCTGAGTGTGCCATTTTTTATTAAATGTATACTATTTTTTCTTATGCTGTAAATTTGCCCTTACTATAAGTCTTACTTTTTAAAATTACCTTGTGTGAAATTATCTATCTCTAGCTAACCAGCTAGCAATAGTTTTTATTAGATAGTTAGCTAGATAGATAGCAATGGTTTAGTTAGCCAGCTACATAGCTAGCAATAGTTTAGATACCCAGCTAGCTAACAATAGTTAGATAGCTAGATAACTATTGCTTGCTAGATAGTAAGCAATAGTTTAGCTAGATAGATAGCAAGCTCGCAATAATTTAGTTAGATTACCAGCGAGCTAGCAATAGTTTAGTTAGACAGCTAGCAACAGTTTAGGTAGACAGTTAGCAATACTTTAGCTAGATAGTAGAGGACATTAATGTTAGTTGGTGTGAGGATAGAGGATGCAGAGCATAAGACTAAATGGAGGATTTGCTGTGGTGACCCATGATGGGAAAAGCAGAAAGAGAAGAGGAAGACGTGAGAGAGGCTCAACTCTTCAGATGGCATTACACACACCTTGTTTGGAGGAACAATGGTTCTGCAGAGTCCCCCAAAAACACTACACCAAAAGAAAAATTCACTGGTGGGAACATTAGTGTGTGCTTCGTTCCTAGAGAAATGTATTTGGGTATTCTTGATAAGAATCTAGAGTGGATTTACCAGGTAAGACAATAGTCCCAAACACACAGCCAAGCTCTTAGCTGGTTTCAGTGAAAGAATGCAGAACAGTAAAAAAAGGCCCAATCAATCATCTGACTTGTATCCAATTGAAAAGCTACTAAAAGAATCAAGATTAGGGTACAAAGAAAGGACCCCGAAAAAATATTTAAAGATATTTTGTCAGGAAAAATGGGTCAAAATCACACCTGAGCAGGTGACTAGTTTCTTCACACAGGAGACACCTTGATGCCATTACCAAAACAAGACTTTTCTACAAAGTATTTATACATTTCAGAAAACATGTTTAGTACTTAGTTCCTGTTATTCCATTCTTTATCTGTGTACTAATTTACTTTGTTTGAATGTATGTGGATTACTTGGGTGGTGAATTTCATACCATAATACATTTCAGAGAGATATTTAGTGAGAAAAACACTGACGTGTTGAATACTTATTTTACCCATATACTTATTTTGTGTACATTTCCAAAGACAGTCTCTTGCAATTAATTTTATGTAAAATCTGCCTTGCAGTTGTCCCCTGGCAGTGAGTGCAACACAGGAAGCTATTTAAAATGTGTAGATATGTTTATGAATGCCCATTTGTGAACATAACCCATGCAGGTTTAATGAGTAGAGAGCTCGAGGTACCTGCTCTGGTTGCAGAAAGGAATCTGTGCTCATACCTGCGTGTTGGTGTCGTTATGAATGACCTCCACTTCATGGCTTCTGTTTATTTTCCCTATTGGTAATCCTACAGGTTCTCCTCCATGGACCCCTGAGTTCAAAAGCTCAGGGATTTTGACCAGGCGTCAAGGCCATTTGTGCCTGGGAGGACCCTCAAGCTTGGGTGCATGTAAACCACAGAGGGTCAATGCTCACAACACAGGGCCTACAAGTTATCGCCTCCCATTTTGTCCACCAGCAAAAAAATATCATTTAGGCTTTCAAAATGTTCAAACTTGAACATTCGTCAAGATTAAAAAATAAATAAATGAATCAACAGGTTTTTTTTTTCACTGGTTATTTGAGATTTAGAAATATTTTCTTTTGCTTTTTGATTTCAGTGTTATTTTTAGAGCAAAGTAGGAAGAGCAGAGTTACCTCATCCCCCCTGCATTTGGTACCGGAGCCTTCAGTGGGGGTTTACCAATTTAATTCACCACTATGACGTAAAAATTATACAAGCCACCAATAGTACAGAATACATAAAAACGCAATATCACATACAGAGGTCGTGTTCAGCCCTGACATCAACATCAGTATTGAGTGATCGATTTAAAGCGTCCTGTTTTCCAAGCGCCTTACAGACCTGGTATTTAAATGTTTCCTGGTGGATCCAGATCTCACTAACTGGACTGCATGCAAATAAACACATAGCTTATCTGTCTTCCCTCTAATGAAGGTTTTCTTCTGATATTTTTTATATGATCCCATGATACTGCGACAGGATGTTTACGAGGCACGCGCAGAGACAGAAGAAGGTGGGGAGCGCGCGAGACAGCGTTATGTAATTTACGCAACGGTTGTTTATTCATCAGTTAGCATACTAATAATTAATTATGAACGGGGTTTTTTGCATATTGAGAGTGAATAGTATTGTTATCCAAACAAGATAACCAGTCAGGACAGTTCCACCTCCACACTACAGCCGCAACTGCGCCACGTACATAAATAAAGTATATAATACTCACTCAGTTGCTGATTATTTCTTTATAGACAAAATCCATCCTCCTCTCTTTATGCAGGAAAACTTCAATGATTGTCATAGAGCTGATCTCTTCGTTTCAGTTCCATCAACAAGTCCTTTGCTATGGCCTGTTCTTCGTATTCTTGGCAAATCCCAGCCATTTAATTTGCAATGCTCCTCAGAGGCTGTGGTACTGCTAACCGCTCACGGCTGAGACCCCTGTGTCTTCACAATGTCCAGTTCTTTGGAAAAAACAGTCCGCCTTGAAAATTTATTTTTAATCATCCCTGAGACCAAATCAATTTCTCTACCACCATCAGCCGTTGTGTGTAAAATAAAAATAAATTCGCATATATTAATAACAACAGCGGGGATTGTTTTGCTAGCAAAACTTGCGGGTGATAGAGTCACTTTGACCATCCAATCACAGGGCGGGAATCTTCTGACATCAGTGTGGGCCTTCCAGCGGGTTCTGAGGCAAATCTGAAAGCTGATTGGTTAAAAGAGAAGTTTAACAAGGCCCTGGGCAGATTAGGCTGGCCCTGGCAACACATAGATACAGAAATCTGATTGGTTGAAATGCCGATGAGCCACACAGACAATCCGCGCAGCCAAGAGAAACGTTATTAAAAAAAAAAAAAAAAAAAAAAAGAGAGAGAATAGACCGTTGGAAGTAAATTAAAACAATTTAAGTGAACAAAGATTATAATTCAGATTATATATATATATATATATATATATATATATATATATATATATATATATATATATATATATATATATATGTGTGTGTGTGTGTGTGTGTGTTAGTGATTCTGATAGTGCTTAGGCCTGTAGAGAAGACCCTGACGGCCCACCAGCCCTTTATTACCACTATTAAATTTATTGTTAGGTGTGTTCCTTCTCGCTCATGGTAATGGAAAAACTGCCAAGACTAATTTTTTTCTGGGCTCTAGCTGAAGAAGCAGAGACATCTGGCTAAAGTAAAGTCAAGTTGATCCAACCGGATTACTCAATAATAAAGACCTATGCTACTTTTAGAGCTGCCTTTAAGTGAACATTGATCAGCATTTTTGAATTATATTTGCTTGATGATCTTTATTATTTGAATTTGCTTGATGATTTTGCTGTACACTTGCTGGATGATTTTGATGTATACTTGATTAATGTTTCTATGATGTAAACATGTTGAACTGCCTTGCTGCTGAAATGTGCTATACAAATAAACTTGACATAACTTATTACTTTGTAGCTACAAAAATTTTTTGGATGATTTTCATTTCACAAAACCTTTTTATTACTTTTTAGACTAATTTGTTTGGATTTCTTTGTGTGAATTACTTGGGTTACAGATATGTGATTTGAATTTCTGATCAATTAAAATAATAGCTAGCTAGCTGGCTAACTAAACGTTTGCTAGCTTGCTGTCTAATCTATTGCTAACTAGCTTGCCGTCAAACTACATTATTGCTAGCTAGTTAATTGGCTTTCTAACTACACTATTGCTAACTAGCTAACTGACTATACAACTATACTATTGCTAACTAGCTTGCGGGCTATTTAACTAAACTATTGCTAGCTAGTTAACTAGCGATCGATAGATAGCTAGCTAGCTAGCTAGATAGATAGATAGCACAACTGAGATCCCAACTGTCCAATCATCTGTTGTATTTGTTCATATAAAAGCAGATAATGATGCATTGACTTCTCAAAGATTTGTTACATTTCATTCAGAAACATTTCAATCAGTACTTTGTCTAAATTAAAGGGTATATGCCATCACTTTTACTGAAACAGAAAATGCACATGGCAGCCCAGAACATAGCTTAACAGTCACAAAGGTTTACATGGAATGCTGAACTTGGACATCAGTGCCAAACACGAAAAATATGTGTAGTAAAGTGTCCAATTTCAGTTCATAAGCCTAAAATTTATATGGTTATTTGTCCAGTGAGAACTTGAAATGTAGCTTGGAGATCCAACAAACTGGCACCCTACCAAGGAACTTAAAAGTGCTTTGTCGTGAACCCAGTTAGCCTGCAATTCAGCACAGCACAGAATCCTCATGGGTGACAAAAAAAAAAAGCTGAATTAGAAACACTTAAATTCTAGCAGTATTTGGGTGAAATGTATGTGTGTTCCAGTTCTGACCAGCATTTTTACTCTGATGGCCTCAACCATCAACATTTAGATTTCTACCAACATCTGTCACCAGAATACTCTATATCAGCAAACTATCAAGTGATCTTTTCTTCACACAGTTAGTTCAGGGTTTACTCATGAGGGTTTAAGTAAACTACAAAAACATAGTTAAATGTTAAACCCAACTCTGTAAGTCCCACTACAGTTAGCAGGCAGTAAAAACCTGAACTGCTTGCTGAAAACGAGAATAATTGGAGGTAAAAGGTCCACACAGGCCTGGAAATTGAAGTGGGAGTGGTTAAGGCGTGGTCTTTTGTTCTAATTTTTTATTATTATTTCATAGTTGTACTACATTATCATTTATTCTAATTGTCTTTTTATTCATATACTATTGCTATCATCGTTACTGTGTAACACTATATAACATTTGCTCCTCCATTATTATGGTGCATGAAACAATGCACCACAATCTGCCAAAAGACAGAAAGTTGAAGGCGGCAGCCACTTGTTGGTTGTAAACATTGACAAACACGGTCAACCTCAGAAAACTCTGACACAGACAATAAAATATTCTTCTGAGATGATGGAGGAAATTAAACGAGTTCAGATTGGATTTCATTTTCTCAGGTAGCCAGAAAGAGCAGCAAAGTTAATGTTCCTCTTGATGCTCATTACAAATAAGTTGCTGTTCGCTGACACTTAAACTATAATAGTGTTTTAAAGTCTGAAGAAAGAAAAAATTACAGCCTTAAATTTAATAGTCTCTCTCCACACAATGTAATATTCACTGTCAAACAGACACCACCTTTTCCTCTGCAGCTGTAAAATCCACCCTGCACAAACACAGACACCGAGCAAACGTGCATGCTCCCACTAATCTCCCCATACTTAGAAATATAACCTTCTGTACAATGAGATTCTGTTATCCTTCCTTGTGTGCCATTATTATATTGTGTGAAGCTCTATTGAGTTTCAGGTCTCAGCGCCAATACAAACTCTTCAGCAGTTATTGGTGGTTGAAGTGATTTTGACCATCATAACATCATGTTCCCCCAGAAGAGCAACAGAAGAATGTGATACTTCGTTATTTTGGCTCCTTGTTTTGTTATCAGGGGCTTTAATCAGTTTTAGAGGGACTGGATTTTAAAACTCACACTGTCTGCTGAAATCTGCTGGTGTGTAGGGAGTATCGCTTCTGAAACTCTGAGCCAAACCATCATCTGGCTGCTTTTTCGTTTCTTTCTGCACATAATTATAAATGGTTTCTTGTTACCACGAGATTTATTGAGTGTATTTGTGGAGTTTGCTTAAATTTTGTTTGTCATTTTAGGTCACTTTCCAAGAAAGACGGGTCTGAAAGGTTTGAGTTCATATTCAGACACACACGGTCACATTATTCCTATGCTGTCCACTCCTATAGACATACTGAAATTCAATTATATACAATCCAATGCCATGTGTTTATAATATAGTGTAATAAAATACAGTTTATTGCATCAAGTCTTACAGCAATCCTGTAAGTATGTGGTGACAGTGAGAAGAACAACTCCCTTTTAACAGGAAGGAACCTCTAGTACAGGAGTGCTCACACTTTTTCAGCATGCGAGCTACTTATAAAACAACCAAGTCAAAATGAGCTACCTACCCACTACAAAAATGCAAAACATATAACTGTTTTAAAATTTATTAAAGATTATTTGTATGTAATAATATCTCTGCCTTATTTTTAAAGTCTCGGAACAATGAGTCAGCTGCTTCAACGAACGCTTCTTTTACCGTCTCTCCGTCTTGGAAGGACTTATTGTTGTTAACGATGACGTGACTCACCCGGAACGACGTTTCGGTGGCGGCTTTTGCTTTTGAAGTTTGTTGAGTGAAAAATGACTGCTGTCCGGACAACTGGGATTTTAGTTCCTCCACCTTTCTCTTTCTCAGCTGGCTTTTCGGTGGGAAGTCGATGTCGTATTTTCCATGAACAGTCCGAAAATGCCGCTCCAAATTTCCCTTCTTTGTTATTGCGACGGTAGACTGGCAGATGAGGCAAACGCACTTCGAAAATGACATTGTGAAAAAAAAAGTCCGCCTTCCATTCCGTATGAAAGTGATGTGTTTCTGCCTTCTTACTTGGTCCAGCTTTCTCACTCATTTTGATCACCATATGTTTTAGCAAGGGCTTAAAATCTGAGGTAACTCGCTAACTAGCTTGTAAGTTTTGCTGCGCTAGCGCCGTCGTTTACATGAGCGGTGACCTAAAGGTCAAAATTCAGTTGTGATCTGATTGGTTGCCCTGTATGTCAATTAAGTAACGGGATGTTTGATAGGCTGACAAATATTTTTTTTTTAACATCACGCTGCGATCGACCAGTACTGCCTCCACGATCAACCAGTAGATCGCGATCGACATAATGAGCACCCCTGCACTAGTAGAACCTAAACTGCAGTTATGAAAGCATTATTTTATTTTTCTAAATGTGAAAAAAAAAAAAAAATCTAATTAACGAACTTGATTAAATCATTCCAGAGGTGCAGTCTGGAAACATTGCACAACATTCAGTGTTGCTTTTCCAAAACTAACTGGAGCTAGAAACAACAAACCACTCGAGATGTGGGGGGAAAATTTTGATTGTTAAAAATGCCTTTTAACAAACTTCTATTATTTTCTGAACAAACATCCCAGTCTGGTTGGCAGTGGACGCTCCAAGGCGCGAGCGAGCTTTCTTCAACTGGTACAGTGGTACAATGGTGTATTAGGGCCAGACTATTAAAAGAAAATAAATGACATTTAAATGATACAAGAATAAAGTCATAATATTACAATAATAGTTGTAATAAGCAAATAAAGTTGTAATAATACAAGAATAAAGTCATAATATTACCAAAATAAAGTTGCAATAATATTAGAATAAAGTCATATTCATTACTCGATTAAAGTCATAATGCACAAATAGATAAGAGAATAAAGTCATAACAATACGAGAATAAAGTTGTAATATTACCAGAATAAAGTCGAAACAATATGAGAATAAAATCAAAACAATAATACGATTGTGAAGTAATAATATAAGTTCATAATATTACCAGAATAAAGTCGGAATAATGCGCAAATAGTCGTAATAATACGAGAATAAAGTCGTAATATCATGAAAAAGGTCATTCATTACCAGAATAAAGTTGTAATAATGCGCAAATAGTCATAATATGTGAATAAAGTCGTAATACTACGAGAATAAGGTCATACGCTAATACTCCGTAATACAGTGGACCCCCGCTATTCGCAGATTGACCTATTTTTGTATTTTCCTGTGGAACATAAGTTATTCACAGTTTTTTTCAGAGATCATATTTAAAATATTCAAAGCAAAATGTAGCTTGGGAAGCTGAGACACATAGGTGCCATGCTAGCTGACACACTATCGGCTAGAGTTTGCAAAGCAGCCAATCCAGGAGCACCATTTTTTCCCCTTGGTGCTGACTGAGCGAAGGTTAGGAAGACTGCAGGTGTTGGCTTCTGTGGTTGTGCTAAAATGATTTTCACTGTGAGTATTAACGTATATTAAGGTATATTTGCCATATGAACTCAAAATAGGGAGAAGTATTTTTAGAGGGAGAATTTTTGGTGTTCGCGGGCAGCTGTGGTCCCTAACCCACGAATACTGGGGCTCCACAGTTTTCCTTTTAAAAAAGGGACATTACAATGTTTTTTTTAGGTGCAATAATTATCTGTAGTCTGTATTTTATATGCAGCAGACAGAACATTTATCAATATAAGTTCTCAAAAAAAGAGAAATACAACTGGAGCCAATGATAATTTAGATTTCAGCCTTAAGGTACATCTTTTATGTCTTTTATGCCTATCATAAGGGCTTCTTCCTTGCTGAGTGGCCTTTCTGCCGATGTTGGAACAAGACTTGTTTCATTGTGAATGAGGACACTCTCTACCAGCTTCAGCCAGCATCATCACAAGGTGTCATGCTTTTATTCTGGGGCCGATTCACACATTTACTGTAACAGAAGCCGTGTCCTACCTGAACGGTCTGATGGATGCAGATAACCGTCTGCCCAGATGATTGTGGCGTGCTCAGGCATCTGGAAATTGCACCCAAGGATGAACCAGACTTGTTGATGTCCACCATTCTCTTCCTAATATCTATTCATGCAAGGAAGCTGAGCAGCTCTTATTTAATTTAATAGTCAGGGGGTTTTTTTTACCTCTTGTTTTCCACTCTTTTCTGAATTTCTGCCTCCACAGCCCTCGCCATTCCCCAAGTCCTTGCAATCTAACCCGGCACAGGAAACCAGTCAGCCTGTTATTGCGCGCAGTGAACGGAACGGCCATGTTTTATTATTTATACGCCAAACCTCTTGTATCTCGTAAATCAGGGTTGCTGATGGGTGACTGAAGACTTTACTTCGTGTTAACAAAACACATTTGGAGAGGGAAGAGGTAAACGGTGAAGCCTATTGGCAGTTAGGTGGGGTCAGACTGGTACCTCGTTACTATGCAGCTAAAACAGAGGTTCAGTTTTTAATTAAACTCAAGATCTTTAAAGGCAAACATCTGGATGCAAACAGGGCTTTGGAAAAGTATTTTGTCACCTTAAATCTTAAACAAAAACTCTTGACATTTGAGGGAAAATCTTATTTTCAAAACAGAGCTACGGTGGTTTCAAAAGGTCTACACACCCCTGACTTAAGATAAATAATTTTTAAAGCATTTTCGACTCAAAGTAATAAATATCCTGTTCAGCTTAACTGAAAAATAAATCTGTTTGACATGGAAGAAATCAACAACATAGCTGCAGAAGTGTGAGAACCTTTAACCAGTGGTGGGCATCGCTAACTAAAAAGTTAGCTGGGCTAACCCTAAAGAGCTAATCATAAACATTAATTCCGCTAATGCTAAAGCGTTACACCAACACGGTATTTAGCAGAAGCTAATGCGCCAGTTTCAGTTCGAATATAAATCATGCAATACACGACATGATGTGGGTTGTACTACCTCTGAAGGGAGTACGAAAAACCGCGAAGAGCCGTGTAAGCTCTGCTAACAAAGACTGACTTCTCAGTGCAGTGGGTTGCACTTTTTATTTCGTATCAGTAATTCTTTCTGGATTGATTTTATTTATATTTATATATATATATATATATATATATATATATATATATATATATATATATATATATATATATAGATAGATAGATAGATAGATAGATATATAGCTACCCAAGCGGCTGGGTAGCTCAATGGGTAAGTCACCCGACCTTCACCCGGGAGACCGGGGTTCGAATCCAGGCCGGGTCGCTTGGTTCAGATATCCAGTGTGGGTCCTTAGGCAAGATCCTTCGCGCTACTGCCTACCTCATGATGAGTGACAAAGGAATACACGCCATGCCGGCTCAGACGTCGCCCGGCCAAACAAGGTCTGCGTCAGGTGCTGGGGAACCAGGGCACCTTCACGAAAAATGGGTTACTGGAACAAGACGGAATTGGGCGAGAGGTGAAAACTTGGATCTGTTGGAATGCTACTACTCAAGTAACCCTAGTCAGAGGGGTTACATGCAAAGAATGCGGGAGGAATGGTTACGTCGACATCCCCATTCAACACTAACTGCCAAACAACTAGTAGCTCAGTGTTCCAACATCCGCAAACGGCAAATGCTGTCACAACTTCAGATAGACGAGGTACAACACAAATGCTACGGCAAGGGGGAGCCAGGACGCCAGTTCAGAGGGGAGTTAGCTTCAACTCCCCACCCGGAGATTGGGTATGCAGCCCCAATAATGAACGAACCATCAAAGCTGAACGAGGCAGCAACTGACCTGAGAGGTAGGATCGTGGCCCGAATGAACACCAGGCAATCCCGATGCCAATTACAACGGCTGAGTGAAGTACCATCAGAAAGTCTCATTGAAGATGTGAATGCAGCATTGAGAACGATCCCTACCAACACCATAACGGAAACCAATGAGCTGGTGTACAACTCAGCATCAGTGATCCTTGAGATGCTCGGCTATAGGAGCAACCATGAGATTCAATACTCACCATGGAAAAGACGGTTAGAGGCTAAAATCAAGGTAACAAGGAGGGAAGTGAGCCAATTGTCAGAGCTCCAAAGAGGTGCAATCAAAAGACCGGTACCCAAGCGGTACAGCCAGATGCCCATACCTGAAGCGCTCGAAACTGCCAAACAAAGGCTCCAAGCCTTGGCCAGTCGCCTAAAGAGGTACACGAGAGAAAATGAAGCCAGGAGGATTAACCGGCTCTTCTCCACCCAACCAGCTAAAGTGTACTCTCAATGGCAGGGTAATAACAACAAAGCAGACCCACCAAGGCTGGAGACCCAACAGTACTGGAAAGGCATATGAGAAAGGGAGGCGACCCACAACAGCAATGCACAGTGGCTAATCTCTCTACGAGATGACCACAGCAACCTCCCTGAGTCCAAGAAAGAGTCTCAGGTATGAAAAACTGGACAGCACCAGGTCCTGACATGATCCATGCCTACTGGCTAAAGAAACTCACTGCCCTCCATGAGCGACTGGCAGCTCAAATGAACCAGCTGCTACAAAGTGGGACTCACCCTGAATGGTTAACTGAAGGGCGCACAATCCTGATCCAGAAGGATCCCTCAAAGGGTTCGGTCCCATCCAACTATCGGCCAATAACCTGTCTCTCTACAACATGGAAGCTCATGTCAGGCATCATAGCAGCTAAGATAGGTGGGCACATGGATAAATACATGAGTACGGCACAGAAGGGCATCGGCATAAATACCAGAGGAGTCAAACACCAACTCCTGGTAGACCAAACAGTCGCCCGAGACTGCAAAACCCGACACACCAACCTGTGCACGGCTTGGATTGATTACAAAAAAGCCTATGACTCAATGCCACACACTTGGATCATTGAATGCTTAGAGATGTACAACATCAACAGGACTCTAAGAGCCTTCATTGCAGCCTCGATGGGGATGTGGAAAACCACCCTTGAAGCCAACTACAAGCCAATTGCACAAGTGTCCATCAAATGTGGCATATACCAAGGAGACGCTCTGTCCCCACTGCTGTTCTGCATAGGTCTGAACCCCCTCAGCCAAGTCATCAACAAGACTGGCTACGGATACCGACTCAAGAACGGAGCCACCATCAGTCACCTCCTCTACATGGATGACATCAAGCTGTACGCTAAGAGCAAACGAGACATCGACTCACTGATCCACACCACCAGGATCTACAGCACTGACATTGGGATGTCATTCGGACTAGAGAAGTGTGGTCGGATGGTTACACATAGAGGGAAGGTCATCCACACAGAAGGGGTCTCACTCCCAGAGGGAACAATAGCAGACATTGAGGACAGTTACAAGTACCTGGGAATACCACAAGCAAATGGCAGCCTCGATGAGGTCACAAGGAAAGGAGCCACAGCCAAATACCTCCAACGAGTAAGGCAAGTCCTGAGAAGCCAGCTCAATGGCAAGAACAAGATCCGTGCGATAAACAGCTATGTCTTGCCAGTAATCAGATACCCTGCAGGAATAATAAGCTGGCCAAAGGAAGAGATAAAGACCATGGATGTTAAAACTCGGAAACTACTAACCATGCATGGAGGGTTCCACCCTAAATCCAGCATCCTGAGACTATACGCGAGCCGTAAGGACGGAGGCAGAGGACTAGCGAGTGTGAGAGCCACTGTCCAGGATGAAACATCCAAGATCCATAAATACATCAAGGTCAAAGCCTCAACCGACGATGTGCTCAGCGAATGTCTCAAACAATGGGGACCAGAGGATGAGGTGCTGGAGGAACCATCATGGGAGGATAAGCCCCTACATGGGATGTACCACCGACAAATAACTGAAGTGGCTGATATCAGGAAATCCTACCAATGGCTGGAAAAAGCTGGATTCAAGGACAGTACAGAGGCACTCATCCTGGCTGCACAGGAACAGGCCCTAAACACCAGAGCAATAGAGGCTCAGATCTACCACACCAGACAAGATCCAAGGTGTAGATTGTGCAAGGAGGCCCCTGAGACAGTCCAACACATAACAGCAGGGTGCAAGATGCTGGCAGGGAAAGCGTACATGGAACGTCATAACCAAGTGGCGGGCATAGTGTACAGAAACATCTGTGCAGGATATGGACTGGAAGCCCCGAGATCAAAGTGGGGCACACCCCCAAAGGTGGTGGAGAATGACCGAGCTAAGATCCTGTGGGACTTCCAGATCCAGACAGACAAAATGGTAATGGCGAACCAACAGGGCATCGTGGTGGTGGATAAACAACAGAGGAAAGCCGTTGTGGTGGATGTAGCAATACCAAGCGATTGCAACATCAGGAAAAAGGAACACGAGAAACTGGAGAAATACCAGGGCCTCAGAGAGGAACTGGAGAAGGCCTGGAAGGTGAAGACCACAGTGGTGCCTGTGGTCATCGGGGCCCTCGGGGCAGTCACCCCCAAGCTGGAGCAGTGGCTAAAACAGATCCCAGGAACAACGTCAGACATCTCAGTCCAGAAATGCGCAGTTCTCGGCACAGCCAAGATACTACGCAGAACCCTCAAGCTCCCAGGCCTCTGGTAGAGGACCCGACCTCAGAGGTTGAGAAAGACCACCCGTGGAGGGTGAGAAGGGAATTTTATATATATATATATATATATATATATATATATATATATATATATATATATATATATATATATATATATATATTAGTGGTGGGAGTGATTAAAATTTTTAATCAAGTTAATTGCAGGGTCTATAAATAGATACAATTAATTGAATTTTATTCGAAAACTATATACTGGCAAAATCAGCAACACTTTCAATTCAAAAACCCTTTTTGCTGCTAAATTATTAAATGAACAAACATATGAGCTCAACAACAAAGACATGTATAGCTTTTAATCTGTTCTTCAAGCATCACATTGGAGCAAAGTTCATCTTCCCAGTGTTTCAGGAACCCTGATCATTCATCGAGCTTCTTTAGAAATGTGGACTGTGGACGCTGACATTAGCGTTGGGGACATCTGCGCTGCTGCTACATGTTTAGCACTGAGATGCTATTTTAGGCTAGCAAAGCTTCTCTGATAGGCCGACTGCTTTTAGCACAACTTCAACACAACTAGAGTCTTTTCCGGAGTCCCATCAGATTGTTTTTTTAAGCAGAAATTAACCCCCAGTGGACCCAGAGAAGCGGCTTTGTCGTCTTATTGTTGTTGTGTGTGGATGTCACTTGTGCGTCAGATTTACGGATGTACTGGAAACAAAATACAAAGGTTCCAGGTCAGGACTTTTGAATGTAAATAAAAAATATGATTACTTGCGTTAAAACATTTAACATCTTAAAATCTATGTAATTAATTAGTTGAAATTAATGTGTTAATATATATGTATGAAAAAAATTGTAAAATTTTGTACACTGTGTTGGTCTGTTGCCCTAAATCTCAATAAAATAGATTGAAGTTTGTGGTTTCACCATAAATAGCTGAAGGCGCTGTAACTCCAGATGTGTGAGGCTAATGAGGATAAACGGTTTTTCTTGGAGAAGACTTCGCCTTTTTATTTATTTGGGGGATTTTATTGTGATGTATACCATTCAGTATTACTAATGCATTTCTGCATGGATTCCTCCAGCAAGCCTCACAAAGTTTACATAATCATATTTCAGGAGACGGACCGAGCTTAAGTGGCAGCCAGGAGAAACATTCCCAAAGGACATTCAGGGTTCAGTCTTTAGTTCACACAAACTGAGACTTGGAATCAGACCTGAAGGTGCTATAGAAGATGAAGCTGTGTTGAAATAAAACCTCATTAATCAGTCGTCGTTATCTGGGATGTTTCCTCACCCAACTCCTCAACATCATCCTCCTCCAGGGCTGAAACCCACAGCTGGATTCTGTCCGTCGCTTCCCAAGCCGAGGCCCAACTCCAGAGCAGAGACGCAGGCTAATCCTTCTGGCTGAACAAATCGGCTCTTATCTCTCCTCCGAGGATTCAGCTTGTCAGATCATGCAGATAGCGGCGCTGCAGTGAAACGCTGCAGCTCACACAGTTTAAACATAAGGAGCCATTAGAGGGTCCTGGTGGAGCTCCGCGGGTCCCAAGGTCCCATAAACCCGGCTCAGCCTGGCCAGGAGGAATAAAGCGACGCCCCCAACACGGATCCTGTCACCAGCTAATATGTCAGTCGTCATGTTTTAAAGTTTAACACGAGGGAAAACGCTCAAACCCTTCTCCTCTGACGGACCCCAGAGAGTCTCCAGAAACACCCAGATCAATACCAGAACCCCTGGAAGCAAACAAATATTGTGTCGATAAAGATCTGAGATGTGAGCTTTACGTTGCGATTTAGCTCAGGAGCAGGACTGAAACAAATTTCATACGAGGCTTAGTCCTTGGAAAAGCACATTGCTTCGTTTTCTCGATGTCCTAAAGGTCCGGTGCCAAGGGGAGTATCGGGTGTCGAGGACGCTACACGTGATCGCTTTTATAAGAAGCTCAGATGTTTAGAGGATTTACTGAGGGTTGTGAAGCAGACCATGTCTCTTTCAGCTGGCCTCTCTGTTATTTTACTTTTACCAGTTCTTTTTAAGGAGCCTGCAGCTTTTGAGAGGAGGTATATGGAGCTGGGAGCAGTAAGAGCACTCATGGGCCTGATAATGTCTGTCTTAATCAAAACTGTGCTGAAATTCACGATCTGAGGTAGGCTCATGAATGAAAGACTTTCTGACTGCTCTTATCTGAGAAAATATATGACAGTAAAAGCCAAAATAGCAGAGAAAGAAATGAACAATTAGTATAAAAAGATGGACGGACAATGATGAACAAAATGTCTAAATCTGGAATTTCTGCAGTAAAACAGGAAAATCGGGTCTCTGTCGGCTAAAAACAGCAAACTGTGAGGGTTTGGAGAAGATTAGCTCCCAGTTGAAAACCACAGCACCGTCCACACTAACATTCATAAAAGTGAAGCTTGGAACCAGCTTTTAAAAAGGTGAAATTTTTTTTGCTAAATGGCTCAAACTCAGTCAGATTGAGAGGACAGAATGAGTGAAAGTCAATTTTCAGGTCTTGCAACTGATTCTCCATGATATTTATCTCTGGACTTTGACTTGGTCATTCTAAAACCTGAACGCTGCAAAAACACAAAATCTCACCAAGTATTTCTGGTCTAGTTTCTAGGACAAATATCCTGAATACCACTTGAAATAAGACAAAAAGTAACTTTTCAGCACAACATGGGAGCTTGTTTTCAGTAACTAATTCCTTAATAATGATGAAAAAGTTCTAGTTATAAGTAAAATAATCAGCCAGCGGAACCAGACATTTTTATCATTATAAGTTAAAATATCTTGTTCTGCTGGTAGATTATTTCACATATAAGTAGAACTTTTTCATCAATATTAAGGAATTATTGACCTAAAACAAAGTCCTATATCTTCTGAAAAGTTACTTGTAAGTTAGTTTTGTTTAGTTTTATTTCAAGTGTATTCAAGATATATGCACTAAAAACTAACCAAAAATACTTGGTAAGATTGTGTGTTTTTGCAGTGAACATGCTTGCACTGAACCATCCCATTTCTTTGCAGTGGTGGCTGGTCCATAGGGGGCGCTGGGGCCCTCACAGATGTGGAGGAGGAAAAACAAACAAAAAACAAACTATAAGAATTAAAAACTTGTATTATCAAATCCTGTTTTCCTTAATAGTGTGTGCCTAAATGTAATCTGAGTTATTTACACAACATTTCCACCAACTGACTCTTATTCAATTGTGAATTTCCCCCGACAGACTCCAGTCAGTTCTCTTCTGGGGCGCTGCCGATAGCCCCAGAAGCTAAAGAGCCAATCGTGCGTGGTTGCTAGGGAAAAATAATAAACAATTGGCCAATCAGCATAGCTGAATTCAATATCTTTGGGGCGTTCCTAATTTCACCTGCCATAGAAGATGCCGGAAAGCTTTGGGTTGCTATGGTGATAAAGTTAATGGCGGCAGTCGCCATCAATGACTTGGACCGAATTCTCCACCTTCCACGACAGCAGAGAGGATTTTACAGATTGCAGGTAGGCTACAGGTGATTTATTAGTTGTTTCTTGTTTGAAATTAAGTTAACAAGGGAGGTGGTGGTGGTGGTGGTGGTGGGTGTGTGTGAGAAAAGGAAACAGCTGCGTAAACAGTCTTCACCCACTTCAAAATAAGAGCATGAATATAAGCGTCTAACCACTTAAATAATTCTTAACAGTTGATAACCTACACTTTAACACAAATGTCGAACTTTATTCAACTGAAAGTTTGCAAAACAGTCAAGTAAATTTGCGCTTCAGAATTTATCCGGAAAAATTAATGTAAGGGAAGCTAACTGCGCTAAACGTTTTCAAAGTTAGCAAAAATGCTGAGGCGCTAAACAAAAAGATAGCTCCGCTATTAGCAGGTTAGCATAAGTGTGCCCACCACTGACAATGGTACACACATGCATATCAACCACATACAAGGTATGGAGTATAAATACTGAAGAACATCTTGTGACATGGATTTCCTGAACCAACATGAGGCTAAATTTAGATTAGCTCAGGTTAGCTTTGCTAGCTCAAAGAGCTATGTTCAAGATAACTTTGGTTTCTATTCATCTTTAGAGCACAAACTGGAGCAAAAGAGATCAAATTTGGACCTCCGCAGATTGAATTCATCCGAATGGTCCTCCATATGTGCAGGATGTGTAAATATTCATTTGACAAATGAGCCTCATGATAACAAGAGAGATAAAAGAGCAACGCCAGGACGACGGGAGACTCATCCTGGCTTCGGACTCATACATGTCAGAGATAATGAGCAGGTGAGGAGAATCTGCGTCAGGGATCCGGGTGGCTGACACTGCCAACAGCTGAATGTCATGAACCAGCTGGACAGTCAGAGGGACTAATAATCTACAGCTTCACTTCATTACTGTCCATTCAAATTCATTTCTCCTTCTGTCTCATCTTTTCTGCACTAAAACTGCGACTGGCCTACATTTCCAAAGGTTATTTGGAGAAACACAAATATAAGCAAATTAACTTGACTTATAAACACAAAGAATGACTTGGAAAGCACCATTGTACCTCTTCTCACCTCAGTATTCCTCATTTTTATGAGATGTCAATGAAAATAAAACAAAATACTGTGCAAAATGAGTGCCCTGTTAGCCTTATGATACAATCATAAGGCCCTGTGTAAAATACTAGTGTCTTTTAAAAAGAAATGCTCACATATTTTTTGCATAATTTTATTTTCTGTCTCTGGAAAAAAGAAAGTGATTTAACTACAGGCAAATGCTAAAAGCTACCCTTAATTTACTCTCTGAATGAAAAACATGACCAACCTACAGGGAAGGAAGTCTGGACACTAACTGCTAATAGCTAGCCTTACCATCACTGGCTGAAGGAACTACCACCTACCAGTTTCTGACATCAGTCTGAAAACGGACCAGAACCTTCTATTTCTTACTGCTCAGCCAGTTCTTGGTGGACCTTCTGGTTTGCTTTGGGTCACTGTCTTAGTTCAGGGTCCAGTTCTGCTTCAGCTTTTATTTTTTCCTCAAACACCATTTGATACACAGACTTCATGGGTGGGTGGATGGATGAGTGGATGGAAGGACGGATGCGTGGATGGACAGATGAGTGGACGGACGGACGGTTGGATGGATGGTTGGATGGTCGGACGGTTGGATGGATGGACGGACGGTCGGTTGGACAGTTGGGTGGACGGTCGGACGGAGGTGTGTTTCAACAACTCGACCTGACGGCAGCTCCGTCTGGAGGGATCGTCTTCGTTCGGCTCATCCTTCGGCTAAAATCAGACGCCATATTTCTTCTTGCGGCCTGCCGGTCATTGATTCTCCTGTGTCTTCAGTGCATAATAACTGCTCTCCACCACCATCAACACCTCCAGCTTCCCCCGTTCCTCCTCCTGCACCTCTTCTCTTTGTCACCAAGTGAAACTGCGTCTAAAAGCTTTATTTTCTGCCAGACTCACTCACTCTGCATCTTTTTGTCCTCCTCTCCAGCCTCTATTCAAGCTCCCCATTCTCACCTGCATTACTCCCTCTCCAACATTCGATTGCGTTCCCTCTTTGCCATTACCAAGGCCATTGTCCCTTGCCTAAACGGCTTGCTGATTCCCCCCGCTAACACGAGCACCCTGCCTCTCATGGAAAAGTGCTTTCTATCCCTCTTTTCTTGGTATTAATAGCATCTAACATGGAGCCTTTACTGCAGCCTCACAAATGGAAATGTTTTGTAGGAAGGTGTGGGTACATCTCACATTTCCCTCAGAAGGAAGTCAGAGGAACAAGTGCCACAGCGTGGGGATAATTAGATTTTCTCTTGCTGGTTATGTTTGAATTATTGATCACGTTTGTTCAATAAAGCGACAGCTCATTGATGGATATGAGGCCCTTAAGGGTCCATTAGCTCCATTGTTTGGTAATGACTGGTTCCTTTGCAGTGCATCTAATTGGCACTAATGTCCAGGGCAGAGGCATGACAAATGACACAATGGACCGACTGGTGCCAACAGCTTTTAAATGTGTAAAAGATGTTATGATGTTTTTTTAGGTTGATTCAGTGCAGTTTCAAATGATAAGATTACATTTTATCTAAACTGAGCTTCCTTTACTTTTAGTCCTTGTTTACCGTTTCTCTCTGCCTTTAAAATCCTTCGGATGATTGATTTCTTCGACGATGACCTCATCCACTGCCGGCAATAATCACTTTGTCTCTGAGAGACATCGCTTTAGATCCTCTGCTGCTGTCAGAGCCCCGCTCCTCCCACCTGGAGGAACGATTTAACAAGAAGGGTGACATTTAGAGGCACATGTACAGATGCCGAGACCACAGTGATTTCTTTTTACTGATATGAGACCAAAGAGCAAAGTGACACTAGAGGCTGAAACTGCCAGCGTCAACCAGCATATGGCAACAATATGTCGGAGTATTAGGGCCAGGCTCAGTAAAAAAAAGTTTAATTACGAGAATAAAATCATAATACTACCATTATAACGTCATAATAGAAGAATAAAGTCAAAATATTACCTGAATAAAAAAAGGAATAATACGAGAAAAGTTGTAATAATAATAATTATATATATATATATATATATATATATATATATATATATATATATATATATATATATATATATATTATGGGAATAAAGTTGTAATAATATGAGAATAAAGTAACATTACTAGAACAAAGATGTAATAATATGAGAATAAAGTCATAATATTACCTGAATACAATCATAATAACACCAAAATATTATGAATACAATCATAATAACACCAAAATAAAGTCATAATAATACGAAAAAAAAATTGGGAATAAAGTCGTAATAATACAAAAGTAGCAATAATATAAAAATAAAGTAATATTACCAGAATAAAATCATAATAGTACATAATAAAGTCAAAATATTACCTGGATAAAGTTGTAATATGAGAATAAAGTTGTAATAATACAAAAAAAAAAAAAAACAAATACTAGGGGAATAAAGTTGTAATAGTAATACCAAAAATAAAGTTGTAATAATGAGAATAATTAGTCATGCTATTATCAGAATAAAATCATAATACAAGAATAAAGTCAAATTATTACATGAATCAAATTTGGATTATACAAGAAAAAGTAATAATAATATGGAAAAAATGTGTTATGGGACTAAAGTTGAAAAAATGAGAATAAAGTAATATTACAAGAATAATGTTGTAATAATACAAGAATAAAGTCATAATACCAGAATAAAATCTTAATAATATGAAAGATAAGTAGTAATAACACAAAAGAAATTAGTAATAAGAGAATAAGGTAATATTACCAAAATAAAATCATAACGAGAATAGTCAAAATATTCCTGAATAAAATTAGAATACCAGAATAAAGTCACAATAGGGAAAAGACTATTGTAGGAATAAAGTTTTAAAAATACGAGAATAAAATTAGAATATTACCAGAACAAAGTTGTAATAATAAGAGAATAAAGTCGTAATAATATGAGAAAAAAAATATTATGGGAATAAAGTCATAATACAAAACCAAAGTAATATTACCAGATAGTCATAATATGAGAGTAAACATATTACCAGAATAAAATCGTAATAATACAAGAATAAAGTCATAATAATACGAAAAAAAATATGGGAATAAAGTCATAATACAAAAATAAAGTAGTAATAATATGAGAATAAAGTCAAAATATTACCTGAATAAAATCGGAATAATACAAGAATAAAGTCATAATAATACAAGAAAAAAAATGTCATTATATTAACCATATTGTTAGTCATATATTATGTCAATATTTTTATTATTAGTCATTTTTAACATATTGGTATCAGTCTGATAAGTAAAGCTGAACCGATATTACCAGCTGATTTTGATTTCCATATTTTTGCCGTTTGTGTTTCAAGAGGGAAGGGGGTCGGTCATGTGGTATTTGTTTGGTCATGTGACAGTGATAGTGATGCAGTGCAGGATTGTGGGGCGTTTAACTGAAGCAGAGAAAAAATAATACATTTTACGATGCTGAAAAGGTAGGAAAATATATTTACTATCACTAAATATCAGTTATCGGCCATAACAGCAATATAAATATCGGATATCGGTATCGGCCCAAATGTTCAGATTGGTTCTTTCCTATCATAAAAGCTCCGCTGAATAAAAATATAGCTGAAACAATTCAGTTACCATTTCAGCAGGAAAACAAAAAACAAAAACAGAGGAACAGAACCTTGAGTGAAAGACAACACAGGAAATTGTGAGGGGCAACTCCCAATGGACTAAGTTAAGCTGGATGAATTAAGGAAGGGCAAGCAACAAAGACTGAGTGAAGTTCACCTCACATGGGGAAAAACAACCCTTTGACACAGAACAATGTGATTATAGTTCCCCCAGCCAGGCAGCAGGTGCTGCTGTGGTCCCCGCTCCAGTGAGCTGTGTCTGGGCGTATGGGTGGCTTCTCCCCCAGATGGGGCACGGCAAAATCTGGAGAGCCTGTGTTTGTGTGTGTTTGTGATCGGCGAGGTGAGGGAAGGGGAGCGAGCTGCCATGTGGACGAGGTGATTAGATTGGCAGCGCCTGAAGCCCGGACGCCTGTCTGAGGGGTTAGGGCTCGTCTCTCGGTGTACAATCAGCTGCTCTGTGATTAGCCGCTGATGGGCGAAGTCACCAGAAACTTCGACTGCAGCCAACTGTTCCTCTCAATAAACAAGGTGACCGTGTTCCACATTTGCCAACACGTCTCTCCTCATCCAAATTTAATGAGCTCACAGCCGAGGCTGTTTTGGCCGATGTGGATGTTGGCGTTACGAGAACATGCGGAAAGGACTGGATGGTCAGCTTGCAATTTGCTCTGTTTGTTCTTCTTGTCTGTCAGGGTGGTTTCACGTTTGTGCAGCTATTGAGCATTTTTGATCCAACATGCACTGTGCCATAAGGCTCGGGAAATAAAACTGTTCATTTTGTCAATATGGCAACATGTAAGAGGGGAAATTAGGCAAAATCGACCAGGTAGATTGAACAGAATTACGCATCTTAACACAACAGGTGCTTGATTTGAACAGCTTTCCATCAAGGCTCTTTCATTTAACAAAAAAAAAAAAAAAAAAAAAAAAACATCACAGGAAAAAAAATGTAATAATATTCATCGAAATCTCACTGACAAAATAATACTGCCATGGAAAATATCCAGTCTGTCCTTGGGGGTCCTCCAATAAAAACAAAACAACTTCAGATCAATAGAAGTCAACATTTTATTAATGAATCTTGGGACTGAAAAAGTCTAAAAAATGACGGCTAAATAAGCCCTCTAAATTCTAACAGGCCTGGGATTGTTTTTGTGAAGTTATAAAAGATGCTTTTTTTGAGGAAAAAGTATGAATGCTTCAAAACAAATGAGTGAAAGCCCACTAACTCTATGGGTCGGTGCGGTTCAGTACGCTACTTTGTGTTTCCATTGAGTACAACCAACCCGTACCACACCATTCCTGGGCCACCTTCAGTTGTAGGTCCATAGGACAACAGTTAGGGTGGAGCTACTGGTGTCACAACAGTAGCTGCGTTTCCATTAACCTTTAAATTGCGCAAATTGAAGTAAAAATAAATTTGCTTAATGGAAACACGCCATTTTCGAAAAAAAATCTCTGTCAAGAAAAAGTTTTGGTGCTAGGATGAGGTGGTTTTCTGGCCGTATCGAAATAGTTTTATTTCGCAAGACTGCAATGGAAACAGTTTTTTCACATCACACGAGTCACATGATCAACAACCGGATGTTGCTGCTGGTGCAAACCACAAAGAAGATGACAACAGGAAGTAGTTGGAGGATCATGGCACGGCATGTTTTTAATGACTTGTCACGTGAACAAACATATTGACATGGGATTTTAATTTAATTTCTTGTTTAATGGAAACACAGCAATTGCAAAATTGCTTTTTTTTTCCGACATCAGCAGAAAATCAACAGAGATTTGTGCACCTTTGTAATGGAAACGCAGCTACAGTCCATCAATCGGAGGACAGAAAAATATTCACCGCTTATGATGCCACGTTAGGCGTTTGGGTTTAACTCCACCTGCCCAGTGAGAGTCCAACTGGTGGTGGAAATGCTCTCCTGAATACACCGGACCATAAAATGGTGTACCAAACCATGCCGTACAGTGGAAACACAAACAGTTACTGTGCCTTGCAACTTGGAAAAGCCCAGATGATAATTCCATTGCTTTGTAAACTTATAAGTTAATTTGAGGTAATTGGAGGCACAACTGTTTATGCATTTTTAAAGCAACACCTCAACCACACTAACGCCTTGTATAACATCATGGAAAAAATGAAAGAAATCGGCCAACATGTTTGGAAGAGAATTGTGGACCTCTCGCCTGGTAAAAACCAGCCCCTTGTTCTACGCTTTGCTTTGTCCAGAGGGTTTGGACCATTGGCTTTTGAGAAACGATTGCATACTGGAGGCGTGGATTCCGTTGGAGTTTTATATGATTGGATTCGATTTTACCCAATCATTAACATTTGGCCGTGACGTATGTAACACGCCAGCTCAATGAAGTTTACCGGAAATTGCATGCGCTGTAAACAACCCCGTCAGGAGTAAGGCCACGACATCTTTGCCACCAATAAAATGTCTTAAACATTACTCATGGTCCGATTTTAATTGCTCAGTATTTGGAAGTGTGGCCAACACGGACTGAACGGTTTCATTCACTTCCTCTGTTGCCATTGCCAAACTAAAACCCTATATATGCAGACTCCAGTTCAAAAACAGAACAGAAACTTGACGTCATCGTTCACAATGCTGCCTTCTGTTAGTTGATTGGCCTGGTTGAAATTCAATAGCCAAGTTAGTGGGCCTTCAAAAGTCTGGTTCATGCTTGGGTACCATTTTAAGATGCCTGAAGGCACTACGTTCAACTGTTTAAAAAATTATATACAAGTATAACGCATGGGAATGTCCGCCCATCATATTCTAGAAGGAGACAGGATTTCAAGATGTTAGCCATGAAGTTAGTCTTTAATGCCTCTGACTGAATTAAAATGGAAGTTTTGATTTGATGTCAAACAGTGATAAAAAAAAAAAAAAATGTCTTCCTATGTGTATAAACATCTGGTTTCAAATTAGAGCCATACATATTTTATTTAGCCATCTCTCTCGCAACTGAGTTACTAAGCTATTAAGATATTTGTCAAACTATGTTCCACAAAGTTAGTTACCAAGCTATCTATATTCTATTGAGCTAGCTGCAGTTCGTTCTGAGAAACTATTAGTTTGTCTAGCCATTGAGCTACCCAGTTATCAAGTTATGTATTAAGTTAGTGAAATTGTATCAGGTTGCCTCTCAAGCTAACTGTCTGGCTATTGAGTCACCAAGCTATTAATTAGGCTGTTTTTAATGAAGTTAGTTTCCAAGCTATCAATGTTATATTGGGCAATCTACAGACCTATCTATGTTCTGATCTGTCAAGCTATTTGTCTGTCTAGCTACTGACATCTAGATTTATGTTCTAATGAACCGTTTCTCACGCTACCTGTTGAATTACCTAGCTCCCTTGCTGTTCCCTAACCCGCCAAGTTCAGTTGCGCTATCTACCGAGCTACCTATGTTCTACTGGGCTATTTATTTAGCTGTTGAGCTATCTTTTTGGATATCTAGCCATCTATCTAGCTTCTGAGCTATTAGCCATCAAGTTACCTATCTAGCAGTGAAGCTGTCTTGTAATTGAGGTATATAGCCATCAAACTATTCATTTTACGATCAAGCTATTGTGTAATTAAGCTACCTATCAAGCAAGCCATTTATTTTGCAGTTGCGCCATCTAACTATCATGCGACCTATCTTGCTAGCTAGCTTGAGAACCTCATCCCATTATAGATATTGCTGTTGAGCAATCTGGCAATCCAGCTTTCAAGCTACCTATGAAGTTGTTTTAGGTAGCTATGTTGACGACGAAGCAAATATCCCCTTTTGGAGCTTTATATCCAACTGTCTGTCTATCATGATAACAACCATCCAATCATTAAGATAACTTTTTAAAAGGTGGGCAGATCTAGTTGTAGCTCAAAGCTGGTTATTGGAAGTCAAAGTAATAGATTTGTCCTCTATGACTTCATGCAAAAGCTTAACAGTTAACAATTATGTTTTCCTACAAGTCTAGAATTGTACTCAAAAAGTAGTTAAACTGGCAAAAAAAAAAAACTTTTGAAATGTTTTCTTTTGCTGCTCATCAGCTGTAGAATAACCATTGTTAGAGGCAATAGTCAAAATCTTACCTTCAGTAGATGACTGCCTTAGCATCTTTACTTTGATGAAACAGTTTTGGAGCTTGCCGCTAGTTCGAAACCAACAGAGAGGTTCCACCTTTTAGTACTTACTCTACTGAAAGTCGATGCATATTTATCACCATCCACGTTGAATAATCTTTTCAGCATTTCGTTGTGTCTATGGCATTCATCTCTCTGCTCGTCAGCGCTGAGTCTGGCTGGAGTGACATTCAGGGTACCAGGTGTGGGGTTGGAGGTACCCAGCTGTGAGGCCACCAGCCTAGGCATGAATCATAACAGCGTCCCCCTGTCAATCTGTCAGTCACGCCTGATGGAGGCCTCAACAGGACACTCAGCATAAAAGGTGACAGTGTGTCTGGCTGTGAGCCTGAAATGTGAGAGACCACATAATGTGTGCTGTGTTGTGGCTGTGATTCAGAAGGTAAACTCGGGGTGTCATGTGCGTGACTCAGTGAAGAAGCGTGGCATCAGAGCCCAAAGAGGTATGTGTCTGCAGATTGGAAGTGCATTATCATGGTGAGGGCTTCTATTGAGGTGTAACCAAGGATGGACAGTCTCAACATGAACACCTCTCTCTGTCCTCTGAATCTTGTCCCATTCATCCTTCTGTAAAGCTGAGCTTGAATCTATTAAGTCCTTTAGAAAAAATTTAATTTAGCGCAGCCTGTAACATTTTCTGATATTTAATCCAATGTTCAAAGAGTATTAGGTTTTTACGATGGAGAATTAGGGCCAGACTAGGATTTTTTTTTTTTTTTTTTTTTTTTTTTAAATTGTGAGCATAAAAATCATAATATTAGCAGAATAAAGACACAAAATACCAGAAGAAAGTCATAAAATTACTCCAAAAAAGTTTTTAATGAGAGCAAAGTCTATTCTCTGAACTACAGGGAGCCAGTGGAAGGACTTTAGAACTGGGGTGATGTGCTCTATCTTCCTGGTCTTAGTGAGAACATGTGCAGCAGCGTTCTCGATCAGCTGCAACTGTCCGATTTTTAAAAAAAAAAAAATTTTATTTATTTTTTTGGGCTGGGAGAAGGGGGCAGAATTGCGAAGACGCTGTTGCAGTAATCAGTAATCGATGCGACTAAAAATAAACGCATGGATGAGTTTCTCTCAATCTTGTTGAGACATTAGTCCTTTGATCCTGGAAGTATTCTTCAGGCTATAGAAGGCTGACTTTGTAACTGTATTTATGTGTTTCTGAAGGTTCAGGACTGAGTCCATCACTACACCCAGATTTTGGGCCTGATCACTAGTTTCTAACTGTAATAACTGAAGCTGCGTGCTGACTCTAAGATCGCTCCTCTTTGGGTCCAAAGATAACTTCAGTTTTATTTCTGTTCAGCTGGAGAAGGTTTTGGCACCTCCACGCATTGATTTGTTCTAAGCATCTGTTTAGTGCTTGGATGGGTTCGGAGTCACCTGGTGACACCGTGATATAGAGCTGTGTATCATCTGAGTAGTTATGGTAACTAATCTTATTACTTGTTATAATCTGAGCTAATGGGAACATGTAGATATTAAATAGGAGGGGTTCCAAGATTGAACCTTGGGGTACTCCACATGTGACTTTTGTGTGCTGTGATGATAAGTTGCCTATTGACACAAAGGAATCCCTGTTCTTTAGGTAGGATTCGAACTTAGTACTTAGAGTAAGTATTTTCCTATTTGTAAAATCAATACTAAAGTATAACTTCACAAGATGTTTAAAGTTCCTCAATTTAATTTTTTATTATTTTTCATGTAGGAGTTATGACTAAAGAACCTGGCTCCAATGCACCGTCGTAGATTTTAAATAAATCTCAGCATTACAAAAACAGGAAATTAATTGTTTAAATTAGAAATTCAAAAGTCAACTGACACCAGTTTTTTATCCCAAAGAGTCGGGAATATAAACACGCCATATAATCTTCCTTCTGAACTCTGAAATTATATAGTTAGGCCCAAAGTTATGCGCATCACCAGGATGTTTAGATTTTGTATTGTTTTAACTCTCCAAATTCAATAAAACTTTTTAAAAGGAGTATCACTTTCACCTCTCTTAAAATTTCTTGGCATTACAGCAAAGTGTTAGAATTGCAGAGCAGTTTATCACGCATTTATTTTTGGTTTCTTGAAGTGGAAGGTCTCTTTGCCATAACCCTACTCTTTAAACTCCCTCCACACATTCTCTCAGTTCGAAGTCTCGACTGTCTGTGCCATTCTAAAATATTAATAGTGTTAACAAGTATAGATAAAATTCAGTGTTTACACATTTCTACTCATAAAAAGCTCAGATTTAGATGCAGTTCTTGTTTTTGTTGTATCGATTTGCACCTTCGGTAAAATCAATATGCATGTTAAATGCGCTTCTGCAGACTGGGAAGAGATTTATTATCAAGACATTTTGTAATAGTATGTATACTTATTGGTTTCCTCAGGGATCACCCACTGAAATGTGGTTGCAAATATTTCATACTTTGCCAATTTTCTGAAAAACTTAACTTATTGGGACCGATTAACAAAAGAAGAAAAAGCCTTTGTGAATCTACAGCCAACATTTGACTCTTTAACTTCCCTCCAACTTTTTTCTCCTACACCTACATCACACCCTGTCTTTCCCATTCACTGTGTCCGGCCATGTGCAAGTGATGAATCTGTGATCCCACCTCTTAAATGCATGTAGCAAGAGAATAGCCCATTATTGCTCACTTGGGTACAAAGCCTTGGATAATAGGAATAAAATACTTCTTCTGCTGGCCCCTAAAGTTGGCACCAGCTCTGTATTTCCCTTTTCATATCCAGTTAGCTGTCCTGCACACCTACCGAACAGAAAAAAAAAAAAAACTCTCTTAACACTTCATATAAAATACGCAGTTCTGAGTATTTTGTTTCACCGGGATTCCAGTTACTGTTACAAAACAGATTAGATCAGCTTATTTAAGCGATTTGCCTCCTGAAAACTGCACACTGTTCTTTTACCAAAAAGCCATTTCGATTTCTCAAACCAGGTGTTTCATAAAATCATAATGGTAATATCCTACTTTTGCATTAAAGTTGTGTAAGACAATAAAATGTATATTATGCTATCGATCCAATACCAAGTAAATACAGGGCCAGTATCACTGATATCGACACCAATACTTATTAAGTTTGATATATCGTCAAACCTCTGACCTTCAGGTGTTTTTGTGCTTTTTCCTTTAAATTATTTAGTTAAAACCTGGAATAGAATTTTATAGGCGTCTACAAAATACTTTCAATAATATATTAACATGATAAACAGAAACAATAGAAAAACGTGCAAAAACGTATAATTTTAAACCAAATCAAAAAATCTTTGAGGTAGAGTTAAGAAACTACAAAACAAAAATAAAATAAAAATTTCAAGAGGGAATCTGAAACTAAAGTATCAATCTTAACACGCTAGTATCGATTCGATACTTATACAGACTTGGTATCGATATTATCGATATTTTAGATCGATATGCCCACCTCTATCAAATAGTCCAAACCTAACAGGACATTACGGGGTTCTGATTTTGCAAAAATAATCCTATCCAAAGAGTTAGATTGACTATATATATATATATATATATATATATATATATATATATATATATATATATATATATATATATATATAAATTTTATTGTCTTATTCTTACAACAACTACTATATTAATTTTGCTAAAGGATGAAAAATTATTCATCACTAACGGTAAATATAACTCTCTATGGAAGCATTTAACTGCCAGAACTTGGGAAAATTCAGGAGTAGTATCTCGTTTTAACTGAGATAAACTTATCTTAAATGAGATGAATTTTATATCTCATTATGGCGAGAAAGTTTCTTGTTTTAATGAGATGTAAAAATACGCTCCTCCGACAGATTACGACTTCTTGACAGACATAAACTTTCTCATTAAAACGAGATGCAAAACCCCATTTTAACGAAACAAGCTTTATATCTCGTTTTAACAAGATGAGTTTTATCTCGTTTTAGTTAGAACGTTTGTTATAATAAACGTTCTTGTTTGTTAATGAGAAAATTTCTTGTTATCACAAGAATCCATCTCATTTTTTAACGAGAAGTTTTAAATCTCGTGATATGAAGTTTCTCGTTTTAACGAGATGTAAAAATACGCTCCTCTGACAGATTACGACTTCTTAAAAGACATAAACCTTCTCGTTACGAGATAGAAAACTCGTTAAAATTTTCCCATTATAACGAAACAAGTTTCATATCTCGTTTTAATGAAACAAGTTCTCGTTTTAACAAGATGAGTTTTATCTTGTTATAGTGAGAACGTTTGTCATAACAATAAATATTCTCATTTCTTAAGGAGAAAATTTCTTGTAACGAGAAACTATCTTGTTTTTTAACGAGAAACATTCTGGTTATAAAAAGAAAGTTTCTTGTTTTAACGAGATGTAAAAATATGCTCCTCTGACAGATTACGACTTCTTAAAAGACAAACCTTCTCGTTACGAGATAGAAAACTCGTTAAAATGAGAAATTTTCTCGTTACAACAAAACAAGTTTTATATCTCGTTTTAATGAGAAAGTTTCTTGTTTTAACAGGATGAGTTTTATCTCGTTATAGTGAGAACGTTTGTCATAACAATGAGCGTTCTCATTTCTTAACGGGAAAATTTCTTGCAACGAGAAACGATCTTGTTTTTTAACGAGATTCTGGTTAACATTCTGGTTATAACAAGAAAGTTTCTTGTTATGAACAGATATAAAAATACGCTCCTCTGACAGATTACGACGTGTTAAAAGGGCATAAAGGGGCTTGCTATGACTCTCCTTTTCACCCTGTTTCTTCCAGACGACATCTAAATATCCCAAGAGGTGTTGCTGTTTTAATGTTTCGACCTTTCTTTTAAATAAAAGACGATATTTTGGTTTAATGAGAGATAATTCTTATCATGTGGTTTTAAAAGAAAAATGAAGTTTACTTGTTTAAAAGAGTTTTGCATCTTGTTATAACAAGAAAGTTTTCTCGTTTAAACAAGATACTGCTCCTGAATTTATTTCCAAGCTCTGGCAGTGAAAGGCTTTCGTACCTCTCGGTGCAACAGAAAATACTGCAACATTTTCTGCAGATCTTCATTACTGTAATCTCGTAAACAACTATTCACCCCAACTTGCCGTTATGGAGGTTTGAGCCTCACACATTAAATGTCAGTCTAATTATGGAGAGGTGCAGCTCATTATCTCCAAGGTAAACCAGGAGAGGTCCTCTTGCCCCGGCGAGATGCAGCAGATGCACCACAAAATAAGGTTTCAAGAGGCCTCTTTGAGCACCACACTTGTTGCATCTGGAGAGGCTATTTGGGAAGAGAAATTATGGACCTCCTTGAGGATATGAATTTCTCATTTCTCCTTTTCTATCCCCTTTGTTCAAGCCTCACTAACAAGAAAATTAATTCGGAGGAGAAGGTTGCGCCTGTTCATTGTGCTTTGAACTCTCTGTCCTTTCCAGTCTCATTACAGAGATGAATGGATTTGAAGATATAGAAGGTTTTTACATGAGGGGATATATAAAAAAAAAGATAGAAATTGCTCATCTATGTAACCATTTTTTACCTAATTCACTTAAAACTGACAAGATTTGTATTTTTCCCAGTAATTTATTACAGTAGCCCTGTAGGTCTACAAAGGCAGCCGAAAGGTCTCAGTAGTTTTAGATCATTTTGTCTAACAGACAGCTGTGTGCAATTTTACAGGTTAGAGATGTTTTTCTTTGATCGTTTAGTATTTTCCACTTAGTTATATATCATTTTAAATGATCTTTTTTGAACATTTTACACTGAAATGATATAATTTTTAACAAAGAAACCAGACTATTTTTAAAGTGGTTTGAAATAAATTACCATTTTACCGGGTATTTGGTCTGAATTATATAATATATAAAAAACAATTACAAAATGAATAAACCAGGGATGTCCAAAGTGCGGCACAGGGGCCATTTGTGGCCCATGGAATAATTTCATCTGTCCCTGACTGCAGATAAACACTTTTTTATAAGTTTTTAGGATGAGATCTTCTGAAATTGAAAATGTTCCATTCAGCACTAAGTATTTCTAATTTTATTAGCCATGTTTTTTACTTTGATTTTGATATAGTAAGTAGGGCCACAAACATCCAGCAACGTTGTACTCAACAGACTTGGGCATCCAGTCAAACTTAGCTAAATGCAGCAAGGATTTTAGAAGATGATTCTCGTTTTTGTTGCTGAGATTAGGCTAAAAACATTTTCTAAACCAACAAAAGTAGAAAACATTTGACCAAAAAAAAATAAAAATAAAAAAGAAACCTGTACACCTTTCTTTTATTCAGAAAAAGATCTGTTTTCAGGACCTACAATAAACTGTTCTTTTCCAATTTGTTTCATGAAAATATTGCATGTTTAAAATCACAAAAATGAGTAATTTATGATAAAATTTAGCATTTTTAATTGGAAAAAATATAGCTAAGAGTGCTTTTAACTTGGTGATTTCAGCCCACTGTGCAAAAAGTTTGGACACTCCTGAAATAAATGATGAAATATATAAATAAACATTTATTTTTTATTAATTTACAAATACCAGTATTTATTCATTTAATATTGAACAAAACGGCCCTCCATACAGTAAGAGACACAAAAAAAAAAGCTAGTTAGCTAGCTAGCTAGGGTATATTAGCAGTTAGTTACCGGTAGCCTCAACCACCTCAACAGAAAAGTCCAGCGAAAAGAAAACTACATAGAATATGCAAGATTAAACAGAGAGATTAACGTATTCAGGGCAAAATAAATGTTTTTAAATGAATGAGACTTTTTAAGGACGCACGGACGTGTTTATAGCTGAACTGATCTGAACTGAATAAAATTTGAAACAAACAGTAAAGGCAGAAAGCTTGTGGTGTTCCAGGGTTAATCCAGTCTTAACTGCTGAAACTTTATTGTTCTTCCTTGAATAAGGCAGATTAAATAATACACTAACTTGTTTCATGTTTAAGCATAACACTGGTTACATCACAGCTTATTACTGGCCTCTTTAGCCTTGTATGTTCCTGCTAATGGAAGCTTATACCCTCACCTTGCAAACGCTTCTCGCTATTCTAACAAGTATGAGTAATGTTTTCTGTGCAGCAGAGAAAGGTCGACCCATCTAATGCAGTACCAATCCTTCTGCCTATCAGTTGCATTTACAGGAAGAATGGAAGGAATCCTTCAGAGCTAGCGCATATACAATATCTTCTGATTATCTTTAATTTTGTGTTTAGTTTGAAGCGATTCCTTCAGTCTGAGAATGTTCTGTTGTCTTATCTCCCATCCATGGATGCACTGCTTTGCTGTATCTGCCAAAGCCTGACAGAAAATCTGCATTTGTTTGAAAATCTGACGATCATCATGTGTGGGAAAATTGGCAAAGACTTGGGCTGCTAATGAAAGTCATCTGTTGGACTGAGATAACCCCACCAAATGTCTGCTGCTGCTCCTACAGGAGAGAAATGTTTGTTTTAGCCATGCTAGCCATTCATGAGCCAAATAAATGTCATGCAGTTTATTATTGGAATATTGACGATGCTGTCAAGTGAGTTGAACATTTTTCCTCCAGCTTCATAGGTCGCATTTATCAAACCTCTCTTCTCTAATACTGAGGGTGGAGAGTAGATAACAGAAGCATTTACTAAGGTGGGGTTCTGCACAAACACGTTCACATAGGCGCTTGGGAACTATAAACTAAGGCTGTTGCTTCATGAGGAAAACTTTCCCACAACTTACTGGTTACTCTCCAGAAACAAACAAAAACAAGACTAATATGAAAAAGCTGTTTGAGAAACTGTAGTGTGAATTTAATGCTTCCATAGGACTAAAGACTACAACCGTACCACCCAGGCGATGCTAATTAAATGCACTTATTGACTAATCTTTAGTACGTGTGGCTATCAAACATTTGGAGCATAGTTGGGTGTTCGGGTATCAGCTTTAAGGCCATTTCAGAACCATTTCAAGTCCATCATTCTACATAAAACTGTTACTTTTCTTATGGACTGAACACGGTTCGTTTACAAAGTTGCATCTAAATGAACCACAAGACTGAGACCAAAATTGGAGCTAGGTAAGATTCTTTGATACAGTACTTGACTGGTTCGAGTCTTCGCAAAAGAACAGGGATTTCTGCATGTTAATAGGTACCTTTTTATCAGAGCAGACAGAAATCACATGTGGGGTACCCCAAGGTTCAATCCTGGGTTCAATCCTACTTCACTCCGCGGAAATCATCGCAAAGGTAATATTTTACAACCGCGTATGCATACTTGGTGTCGCGCAGTGAACTGCTCGGCGGGACACAGCATTCAGATCGAACTGTTTTGTATGCGACGCCGAGCTAATAAGGTGGAGAGTTGCCGCAAGCAGTCGCAAAGACGCGCAGCAGCTAGACTGGCACTCGGTGGCGCGCTAACAGATGAGCGGTGGCTGCGATGGTCGAAAAGGAACACGGCTAAACGCCCAACTAGCTCGTCAAACTTGCTGGTATGGATTTGGATTGAGGGAAACTAAGGAATTTTACTGAAGAAATGTCGGCAATTGGTACGCTCAACCAGAGTCCACGCGGCTAATAGTATGCACTCAGTACGCCAGAGTATGTGGGAACTTTTACTTTGCCAATGCAAGGTAATGTTCTTTTTGCTTCTTTATTTATTATGTTTTTTTAAAATCATGTAAACCACTTAGAAATGCCTTGTTGCCGAAATGTGCTACACAAATAAACTTTATTCAACTTCCTGTCTGTTCTGATTTAACTAATAATGATACTCCTTTGGCATGGAAACTGTAAAAAAAAAAAAAAAAAAAAAAAAAAAAATTAAAAACAGAATGTCTTGTAAAAGCTGCTGTATCTCTGGCAGCAAAGATGCAGCATGCAGCCTCTGTGTTTGTGCATTGTTTTCAGAATGCTCTCCTTCTCATCTCGATTCCTGGAAGGAGCTCCGTCGCAGCCGAAAGCAACACGAAGGCTCATTGAGATTCCTACGGACGCTCCGTGTCACCTCACCCCGGTTCTCATGCGAAGGACCAGGGGTGACATCAAAAGGAATTACTTCGAGGGAAGAAGTGGAGCTGGGGAGCAGTGTCACATTATTAAGACCTGACCCTAGGGCATCTGAATCCCTTCATCAAGAGCTTGGGAGATGGTCACTCTTGTGATGTAACTCACAAACTGACGTATACGCATTCATAAATCTCTGAAAAGCTGTGCAGGCGAGCTGAATTATTCAGACACTGTTCAGCTGGAAGCCTTGAATGTGCACAAGCAGGCCTGTCACGGTAACAAATTTTTCTGGTTGATAAATTGTCCCAGAAATTATTGCAATAAACGATAATATTGTTGTTTTGAGACAATTTCAAGTGATGTATTAATTATGGCATAATAATGCAAGTTTGGCCTCTTTAATTTTGTACAGAGCACTCCACACTAGTACTGGAAAACATTTTAAAAATCCAAAATAAAACACAACCAAAAACAATAAATAAAAAGAAAATGAAAACCACATACAACCTTTGCCGTAAATAAATTGGATTATGATCGCTCTGTAAACAAAACTGCCGTTCAAAAAATATTAATCTTCCAAATGGAAATGATCAAGCTCATTTTAATTTGTCTAATTAATTGATTAACTGCTTATTGCGACAGGCTTGTGTTGAAGTGTTGAAGGCTTCAAATACCAAGTGAAACAACCTCAGGAGACAAAAGTAACAAAAATGATAATACAGCGGATCCTTACCTATTCACAGATTTGCGGTTTTCTGTGGAATGTTATGGAGAGCTGTTTCATTCAAAATTAAACAAATAAACACTGTTATTAATAAATTATTGTTAAGTATTCCACCAAATAAATGTCCCCATGAAATAAAATAAAAATATTTTAAACAGAAATGGTTTATTTTTTACTTATTTGAAGATCGACTTGGTCTCTGCACTGCTGCTCCACAGAGGAAGCTCCGCCCCCCCCCATCTGAATATAAAGACCATTAAATAAAAGAGCCTGAAATAAAAAACAAAGTTCAAAAATAAAAGTCCATGAAATATGTAACGTAGCTTTACAAAATAAAAGTGTCACAAAATAAAACACCATTATGAAATGAATAAAAAATGAAATAGAGAACTCTTGAAATTAATAAATAAATCCTGAATTAAATAAATAAGACTTGAAATAAATAAAGTTTGAAATAAATAAATGAAATAAATCTTAAAATAAAAAAAACAGATGAGGTAAAAATTTCTTTTTAAAATATTAATTTTGTTTTATTTCATGGGGATATTTATTTATTTCATGGAATATTTATTAATAATGTATTAACAGTGTTTGTTTATTTATTTAATTTCGAATAAAACAGCTCTCCATAGCATGTACCTCAAAATTAGTCACAGAAAATTTGCATATTTGCTAATCTTTTCAAATATTCAAAAGAAAATGCAGCTCGGAAGCTGAAATACATTCAGCTCAAATACTTGACACACTATTCGCTGATCCAGAAGCGCCATTTAATTTCCTTGGTCCTGACAAAATGTCTGGATTGAGGAAAACTGCAGCAAAGTTTTCATGTGTCGTTATACGTGAGAAATCTGTTGAAACAAATGGGCGTGATCTGCTGTTCACTATATCAGCTAGAGCTAACACCGTTAGCAGGACCTAACACTATTAGCAGGATCTAATGCATAATCAAAACAAACTGGAAAATAAATGGATGTTTAAGGTGACAATGAAGCATCTTTAAGTCTTTGTAACACAACATTCTAATGTATTTAAGAAAATGTTTTGATCCCAGTGCTTACCGTAAACAGCTTGATTAAGAAACTGGAGCTCTTTGCAGCACACATTTCCAACCAGCTTTTCAGGCCGAATCTCTCGTTTTTCTTCGTTTGGTCCTCCTCATCGTCATTTCTCCATTGCCTATTTCAACGCGCTCTGGTTCAAACTGAAAGGGCTGAATGGTAATTACTGTGCAGAAATTACTGTTCCGGGTAGACAGAGCTAGCACTGTAGCACCTAGCATATGTCATCTACCCAGAATGCACTGTAGCGTAAACAACATGCAATTTAAATTTATAAACAGCCTCCAGTATTTTTACTGTATTGTTTTCACATCAGAAATAAATGTTTCTCAAATAAATGCTATTATTACAACTAATCATGGCTCCTATGAAGGTATATTTGGTGTTTGAACTATTAAAATAGGCAGTTGTATCAAGTATGAGTGGGCGGCTGTACTCCCTAAAGCCCTTGAAAACCGATGGTCCACTGTACCTTTTATTTGTACTGCACTTTACAAAATCTCAAACTAATCACTGGATTTTAAAACAAAGATTAAAATACAAAAAAGTTAAAATGGGAACCGACAACAATAACAACAACAAGCCTGAAAAAAAGCAACCAACTGTCATGCACGGTGGTGGAAGTGTGGTGAGTTGGAGTGTTTTGCAGCCATGTGACCTGAAGTGGACCGTAACAATCTTCTGGTTCTCTTCTTACCCTGATGGGCCCCATCGCTATGGAAGAGGGTAAATCTGGACTCATCAGGCCTCCCATTGCTCCAGTCAAACGTGAGTCCGTCTGGATGTGAACCCAAACGCAGCAGCAGATCTACAACAGGATGGCTGAAATTGACAAACACGGTGTTGCGATCCTGGACTTCAACAAATAAACGCCTGCCAATCTCAAAGAGCTGAACCAGTGCTGGTCAGTATTCAATAGGAGTAAGAGTAGAAAATGAATTTTTATTGTTATGAACAAGAAAAAGTGACGACAGAAGGACTTTTGCAAGGTGAAACTATCTGTGTGGAACAGTCATCTTCCAGGAGGAAGACAAGAGGATTTTATTGCTGAAAATCCTTAAAAATCCAAAAAAGCCCTCTTTAATCTCCATCACTTGTCCTTAAACAAATGCATTCAAATGCAGAGAAGGAGCAGATCCAGACAGAAATGCACCTTAGAGCCCCTCCTGCACGTCCAGCTCCTCATCTTTAGCTGCACGCCGTTAGTCTCTCTCTGCACGTTTCCCATCGAGCCGCCGTGTCTGAGTGACGACGGCGTTGAGACTAACGCTGCCCAGCAGTGCTAATAAACCCAGAGCCTTTGAAGCTTTCATGGACCAGATCTGCACACAGACACCGTGGGAAACAAATGTGGACGCAAACGGAGGCTTCTGAAAACGTTATTTAATTTTCATGACACTGGCCGAACTTCGGGCGACTCTGGACGCGTGTTCATGCTCCGAGACCAGGCTAAGACACACATACAGATCGTTTGACATGATGATGGATTGCGTGTGAAACAGCTGCAGGATGACGTACACTGGAGAGGAAACCCAAATCCTGTCCACTCAAGCACCAACACCACGAGCCAAACGAACAGTGGCACTGGGAGGAGAAAAGAGAAAGTCACAATTTCCTGTTGTTTTCAGCCATTCTTTTGGCTTTCTCTCAGGTGTTTTTAGAGGTATTTATTGGACTTTTTCACTGATTTATCATCTCAGTACCAGACCATGTCAGAAGATTTTGTTTAAATTATAAATAATTCAGATATAAACACTCTTAAACTCAAGGGATGAACCTCTCCAGTCATCAGGGGACAGTTTCCTGCAGCGGTGGGCTCTGCTAACTAAAAAGTAACGCCCTCAGATATTGTATTTACGTTTAAAACTTGTTCTCTACTGTCTGTGTTTTATTTTGTTCCTGTGTGTTTCTTCTTTTAAATAAAGTTATCAGGAGAAAAAAAGCTTAACGATCGGAGAAGAAATGGAACTGCTGCGTAAACAGTCTCCACCTGCTTCAGAATAAGAGCATGAATATAAAACGGATAACTACTTGAAGGATCTTAACAGTAACCAAAACTTCATTACAGATGTCAAACTTTATTTTAAACTTTCAGTTGAATAAACAGCCAAGTAAATTAGCGCTTTAAAACTTATTTGAAAAAAATAATTTAGGGGAAGCTAAGTGTGCTAAACACTTTCAAAGTTAGCAAAAAGCTAAAAATTCTAAACAAAAGATTAGCCCCGCTATTAGCATATCAGCGAAAGTGTGCAGATGTCAAACTGTATTCAACTGAAAGTTTAAAACCAGCCAAGTAAATTAGCGCTTTAGAATTTATTAAATTCAAAGCTAGCAAAGCGCTACAGCTAAGCTAAAAATCAGTTCCACTATTAGAGCACCAACAGATTTGCAGAAGTGTTCCCACCACTGGTTTCCCGCTACCTTTAATGCCTCTTTGGGCCAAAACAGCTGAGTTACACGGGCCTGGGTTTTCTACTTATTTTTGTCGATGTTAAAGCTTGTTTGATGTTGAAGCATTTAAATGTGACAAAATACTTCTCCCCTGCATGAGAAGATCAGGGCTGGTTTAAAACTTTTGGTCTCAGCAGGCCTTTGTAATCCGCCTGAGGGTGCTGACGGATGTGGAGCAGACCCGGCCGGGTCGGCGGCGACCTGCCGGACGGCGAGAGCAGCCAACACGTGCAGGATGTGGGAACCGGTTCACGAGGTGTTGCTGGACCGAGACGACAGGATCCAGCTGATGAGGTCACCCGCCGCCCCTCAGAGGCACCTCTGCGGTTAAAAAAAAGTGTTCCTGGTTCAGGAGCAGGGTGCATACATGATTTTTCCACCTTGCTAGTGTTTAATGATGGAGTTAAAAGGCTTCCCTGACGAACATGTGGGAGATTTCTGCTCCCATGAAGGGGTGAGGAGCTACGTCCTGCAGGGGTGGAACAAAGCGGGACCTCCAGATGTTGCCGTCCGCCTCAACACGAAGCTGCTGATCAGAAGGGATATCAACGAGCTGCAGGTGCCAATGACGGAGTTATTTTCCGTTTGGGGAAAGCGGAGCTCAACAACGAACTCCCGCGGAGGAGGTTTTAGTGAAGGTCCGCTGAGCATTAATCTGTTAAAACAGCTGCAGAAATTAAAGCCATAGACCCTAAATATCTTCTATTGTTAATTAGAGTGCTGTATCCAAGCATATTTATGGAAAGTTTAGTGGAAGGAAAAAAGTAAAGTAGATTTAGGTGGACAAGCAACAGGGAAGAGGTGGATTTCAGCTGAAGCCGGTTCCACATTAATGCAGTAATTTATGCAAAAGGAGCCCCAACCAGGTATTGAGTGCAGAAACTTCACAGTACATGTACATACTTGTAAGTAGTCCCTAATTTATTGCAATTACTGCAAAAGTAATCTTTAGAGGAGCAGTCTTAAATCATTTTTATTTGTATTTTCTTCTTTTTTTGTATGGAGACAAGTATTGAACATTAAAAAGGCTGTAAACTAAAGCAGTTAATTTATATGTCCCAAGTTGAGCCTTTTAGTTAAGAGACATTAAACAACTACAATAATACAGACAAAGTAAAAAAAACAAAAAAACAACCCAAAGATCTTGATTTATGGTGTAAAAAAAAAAAAAACAGGAGATTAATTCTGAAAAACAATGAAACGATAAATGAAAACACAACAAAGCTAACGCTCTGTAGTTTTCAGATAAACACAAGATGTTACTGAACCTATTAAAAGCAAAAAGCTTAATTTCAACACATTTCTTATTTAATAACTAGGCAGTAAAACACCCAGCTAAATCTGAAACTGCAGGGGGGAAGTGAGTTGTGTGATTGCAGGCACATTAATTTCTTTATAAATACAGCAGGTGAGTAATTACTCAGGAACAAACAGAGAAAACTCACAGATTGTGAAGAATGATGAGCCGACCTCCTGGAGTTACTCGAAATATGTCTTGAAAATTAGCAAAAACTAGTAAAAAAAAGTCTCTGCCTTGTTTTTCTGCTTACTTCCAGAGGTGGTTGTATAGCCCTGGTATTAATAAAATGAAAGTACACCCTACTCTAAGTTTTAGGATGCTATAAAAAATGTGATCTCAAACAGATTGTAAAATTATTTGAATCAAGTGTACAACAGACTCCAGTTTCGGTAGCTTGATGCTTTGGCTTGGATAAGGCGGTCTAACTGGAACACCAGGGTGGAAAAACAACGGCAATGGCCTTAGAAAACCAGCTGTTAATGCCCGTGAATCTGATAAGAGGTTGCAGGACAGTTTCAAAACCGTTTAAAGTCACTGGATGATGTTATCACCTAATTTGCATATTTAGTCGTGTGATCTGGGCAGTAGAAGAAAGAAATATCTACTTTGGCAGGGCAAAAGTGAAAAAATACTCTAAACATTTAGAACTACAAATAAACTTTAATAATTATGTAAACATTTTACCTGAACCTACACTACATGAGCCAGTTTTGTATGATATCAAATTTAAGCAAAAGACAGCGATCAGAGGCACTACAGTAGAGGAGGTGACTCAGTAACTGAGGTTATGTCAAAAAATGCAGGAATTTATTTTAATGCAACAGTTTCGGTGGAAAAAACATGAGGCAACATGAAAAGCTATATTTATATTATATTTACTGTAATGCAGAGTGGGGTCACCAGCAGTTTTACGCATGCGTGATTCAGTGGCAATATGGAAATGGAATGGAGTGGGTCTCGTCTCTGTTCTACTGAAGGCTGCTGCATGAAGAGCCAGCTGTCAGTCAGATTGACTGCCTGCAAGTGCCTCTGAGGCGGGAGGGGCTCACGGCAGCTCTCACCACTCGCTGTAACTGCAGTACTATCTGTGCTTTTTCCATTTTGTCACCAAAGTCTCCAACAAACCAGAGAAAAGTCACTGGATTTGTCGCTAGTCGCTTTTTTGAAAAAGTTGCAAGAGGGATCTGAAAAGTCGCTAAATATAGCGACAACGTTGCAACAGTGAACTAAACCTGATGTGAAAGCATAACCCCGCCCACAGACAAATTTAGAAACACTCTACCAAAGTGGGAGACTACCAAGAGAGACTGGGGGGCGTGGTCAAGTGTGGGGATGAGTGGAGTGGGTTAAGCGGGGTTGTGGTCAGAATGAGAATGAGGGAAAGCACTGTTGCCAACTTAGCGACTTTGCAGATCCCGCTTGCAATTTTGAAAAAAAGACAACCGACAAATTTAGCGGCTTTTTTCTGTTATTGGATGCATATGAAGAACCAGTTGGTCTGCAGCAACTGAGCGAGCAGCGAGTGCTGCCGTGAGCCCCTCCCACTTCCTAAGCAGTCAGTCTCTCACAGTCGTCCTGCAGCAAACCTCCTGCAGTCGGAGCAGAGAGGAGACCCGTTCCACTCCGTGTCCACCTTGCAAATGAATCACACGTGCAAAACTGAGAGACGCTATCGATGAATACTCGCCACGCTCATTGTTTCAACTCCTGACTCGCCACCGACAGACAGACATGACAGACAGACAGGCGTGTGTCTGACTGAGATGGTTTTATACCTGGGCCTGTGACATAGACATCAATGAAGGTGTACTGTTGCAACCAACAGGAAAATTCAACTGCAGTACCCACCGTTCAACCCAAAGAGGGCAGCACTGAGATGGTTTTAGTCCAAAATTGCAAAATTAAATAAGTGCACATGAAAATGCCACAATTTGCACAGAAACATAAAGATGGCACTATCAAGCACCAATTTATACAGCTCAACTGCAAAAAAAAAGGTCTTCACCCTGCAATTAGTTCTGCCTTGTTTCCAGGGGCAGAACTGATTTTTAGTAATGTCTTATGTTTCCAAAACATCAACTTCCGCCTACATCCGACTCCTTTCCGGCAAAGATGCTTTACACACGTCTGCAGTTAAATCATCTCTATTGCAGTTACTTCAACTGAACTATTAGCACCACTAAACCAGTAAGTTCTATCACCTCATGACACAAGCTAGATATTGTGACATTTTGTAGCTGTTTCTATCTAATTATCATGCGAATTTTAAGTGAACTTTTTAAATGTTGCAAAAAAGAAAAAGGAAAATGCGAATTAGGCATGTTTCCATATACTGGTTTGGCGTGACTCAACCAGGATATGTACGTCGTAATTTTGCCAAATGCTGATGCTATGAATGGCTGTAATAAACAGGAAATAAAGGTTGCAAAGTCGCGAAAATTTTCCGAATTTGGTGCCTCTGGTAAGGCACAGACCCACCAGTTAATGGAAGCATTCGCTACGTCTGAACTTATTCGGCGAATATATTTCCATAGCCCCTGAAGCGCATTAACTCTTTCAGAAAAGCCAAAAACCACTTCAAGTGAGCATAAAAACTTTTGTGAAATTTGAGGAAATTATTTCAACCTTTGTGATTTCTATCAACCGTTTCTAATGTGGTACTTCAAAATGCGCATAAAAAATATTGATGGAAAGATGGGAAAGATGGAAAGCTAATGGGACTGAAGCCACCTCGTCCAGTTTTCAGCAGCCTTCACTAGCGATTCATTTTGTTGTTTATACTTGGAGCATGTTTCCGGTAACTAGGAAAACCCGGAGTGGAGTTTTAGTGGTATGAGTATTTCCACTTGTCAATCAAGCGGAATGGGTTATTTTGCGAAGCTATAGGTCCAGCGCTGGAGGAAGAAATATTTTATTGTAAATGTGTCTAAACGAATATTTTTCAAATGTGAGAGGGACACGTTTGCTTCACGAGTAAATATTGCGACGCCCATGTACAGTTTCAGGTATTTTTCATCCTCAGTAATTAACCTTACTTACACAATCCCACAGTGGGTGAAATGATAGTTTTTGTTCCCCAAAAAGTGCTCTCTGGCTCTCTCTGCAGTGACATTTCAGCACAAAGAGGGACAACACTTCACTCCTAGGCCCTGAACACATAAAAGCGCTCAATTTTGGGTGTTTTTTTTGTCCTCATTTTTCTAAACAAGAAGTCGTGACATTATGTAGATGCATCAATCCTGCAAACAATTGCGTCTTTTTTATTCGTAGTCACAACAATCAGCAGCGTAAAACAAAAGGACAAGCCAATGTGCACGCAAGTCAATGCGAGAGGGCTCAGAGGCTGAATAAAACATGCGAGCATGAAAAGCCGTGACAGTAATCACAGAAAAGACAAAGGACTTAACTGGTTGTTTTTTTTGTGTTTTTTTTTGTCACGTGTCATAAAAATGTCAAAAAAGCAACAAACTCTCAGGCAGCAATCAAACCCCTTGGCTTGTGCCACAGAAACCCAGTTTTCTGATTTGACATCAGCCGGTAAAGCAGAACCGGGTGGAGAGCACAGAACATAAACATCAGGGGATGTCCTTGTATTTCTATAACTGAGAGATGAAGAGCTGCAGCATCCTCCAGGTTCCTAGACGTGTCTAATTACAGGAATAAGAAGCTGAACACTAGAGGGAACTAATAATGACCAACTTATTCTTCTTCTTTTTAATTTATCTCAACTTTTTTTTCCTTTTTCTATTTTTATAAATGTGTCCTGTCCGGCAGTGGGGCACTCAGAATTGTCGTCTGAATGTCAAGGTAAGGCCCAACAGATTTGCTTTCACAAGCGGAGTGTTGCGGCTTTCGCCATGATGTTCCCCTTGGTGTATATATGAAACTTTATGAAAAACTGCTTTGGGTTTGTTTCAAATGTAATGGACACAAAGATGAAAAGAAAAAGTGGGGAAAGGAAAGAGAAAGGTTTAAAGAGAAAAGAGATAAAACAAGTCAACACCCTTGAAGTCTGCCTTGAGACCTGCGGAAAGAGAAAACAAAACAGAGAATCCACAACAAACAACATATGCGTATTTAATAACAGTTATAACTTCAATGGATAGCACACACTACAAGGTAGTACAAGATGTATTTAGTGGCAACCGCAGCGTTTTAGTCCACTTCCTGCTTTTCTCAGTCTCCAGTCCACTTGGCGTTCACATGTGCATTCGAACCGAACCAGAGTTCACTTCAACCAAGCCAAGACCGAGGTTTGTAGGCGGACCAGAGTTCGATTACGCGTTCACACCTTCCCAAGCGAACCGGACTTTCTAGGCAGATGAACTGGAGTTCGATTAAAGCGGACTAAACAGGGCTGGTGTGAATGGACCGTTAGAATGACCTAGTCAATGCCCAGACCTAAGTCCATTGGTGGCAAGGCTCAAAAATGGACATTTATCCAATCTGACGGACCTTGAGATGATTTGCAAAGAAAAATGGAGAAACTCCAGATGTTTAAAACTGGTAGAGATATACCCCAAAAGACTTTAAAAGGAGATTCCATAAAGTATTGACTCAGGGGGACTTCATATAACTCAATGTCTTATTTGTCAAAAGTAGTGAAAACCTCCCAATTAGTCTCCATTTAGTGTTGATGAACACATGAATTCCACAAAAAAAAATAAATAAATAAATACACTGAAGTTAGTGGATCTAAAGTGGAAAAGTTCACTTTGCAACCAAACTAGCTCTCATGTGGGGTAAATACAAACACCTGAAGCCCATACTGACCCCTACCTACTGTATTTTTTTTAACAAAAGCTGAGTTCTGCTTAGTTTTATTTATTTTGCAGCTCAACACATATTAAACTGTTTCTCACCAGAAGACCTCAGAGTCAAACATCGATGTTTGCTGGGTAGGCCCACCACAGTGCAGGGCTGCAGAGCCAGCCCCTGAGGACTGAACCATCTCTATTCCCTGTGACTCTGTGAGGACTTTTATGTATAGAGGATGTATTTGGACTTTCATTACTGTGTATGAATGAATTCATAGAGACAGGAAGAGTTGAAAGAGGGATTCTCCACCTCAGAATGAAATCCATTCTCTGCCTCAGGTTTTGGTGTTCTGAGGAGAATAACAGAGCCTGTCCTTCTCCTGCTCCTTTTATCTGCATTTTCCCTCTTCCCCTGCATCTGTATGCTTTGCGTGTGAAAATTAGCCCAACGTGACGACTGATGCGGCACCGGGACCCCGCTGATATCTGCCAACCACCTCACCGAGAAGAAAACTGCCGAGACGGGAAGCAGCAGGCTTTCTTCCCAACAGATAAAAACACAAGCATGAATCGTTATTATTATTACCCAAACTCCACGTCTTTCAGATCGGCTTCGAATATCCAGCCACTTCACCCCCTCCCCGTGGGGGATGTCAATAGAGGAGCCAAGAGCCTGCAAATCTGTCTGTTTATATACGTCACATCAAGAGCAAATATTATTGCTCAATTTCCTAGCAGTGGGGCCATCCCGTAATGCATTTATCCTTTGCAAATATCAATGTCACACTAACTCTAGGGAAAGGCGTCAGCTGAAATGTTATGAATAACTTGATCAAATTACACGGTGGGACCAAGAGGGGAATAATAAGGCCAACGCTGTGTTGCTTGGCAGCCCTGAAGTGCCCAGCCAGGTGAGGGCTCACAGCCAGACACTATGCCTGGAAATAAATTAAGCTGTTACGAGGCCCTACAGGTCGTTGAGAGGTGGCTACGCCACTCCATCCGGACACGCCGTCTGCTAACACAAGAGATCCCAAAACAAAAGACTAAATATAGAGGTTCCACCTTCTTATTTGCAGCCATAGCTCTTTCGCGGCATCTTCTGTCAGTTAATTTAAAGAGAAGCAGCAGTCAGCTAGGTTTTTCCTTGTTGGTACTTCACCTGGAAGGTTGAGCTTTAGTGAACAAAGCGATAAGAGTTAATGCTAACTCTGTACAAAGTTAAAGCTCATGGAGAACTTGATCCTGTGATATGAAAATGACCCAAAACCAGTGGTAGGCAGAGCTAGCTAAAAAGTTAAGTTGCACAAGCCCTAAAGCACTAATCATAAACATTAGTTCAGCTAATGCTAAAGTGCTATACCATCAAGATATTTAGTAGAAGCTAATGCTAAAGCACTACACCAACATGGTATTTAGTAGAAGCTAATGCGCTATACCAACATGGTATTTAGTAGAAGCTAAGGCTAACACTTAAGCGCTATACCAACATGGTATTTAGGAGAAGCTAATGCGCTATACCAACATGGTATTTAGGAGAAGGTAATGCAAAAGTGCTATACCAATATGGTATTTAGTAGACGCTAAGGCTAATATCAAAGAACTATATCAACATAGTATTTAATAAAAACTAATGCTAAGCGCTATCACAAGATGGTATTTAGTAGATGCTAATGCGCTAAATTCAACCATGTTGACATCCACCACGTCATTGATACATGTGTTACAACATAGTATATTGCCCTCAACACGGTCAAATTTCTTAAAAACACACATACCTTTGCGCTTCAGAAAGTGATTTTTTTGGAACAGACCTTTCACTTTCATTGTTTCAGTTTCAGAGTTGCTGAGTATTGCTAACTCTGTTGCTGCTTTTGCCAAATTGACCACAGTAGGGCTTCAGTCAGAAAGCACGCAGAACATCAGTAAATTTTAAACTGTTTATGCATCACAGGTGGAGAATGTGAGGAAGACTAACAAAAAGGCTTTCAAAACAATTCATATATGCAAATTCTTGAATATATTGTTTAATTAACATCCCTGGCTGCTTGTTCATGTCCATATACCTCATTTGTACTTGTCAATTGCTCAATAAAGTTTCTTTAAAAGACAAAAAGAGCGTGAGGAAACAGAACTGCTGTGTAAACAGTCTTTATCCACTTCAAAATAAGAGCATGAATATGAATGTCTAACTACTTGAAGATTTCTTAAAAGTTGACAAAAACTTCAACACATGTTGAACTTTGTTCAACTAAAAGTTTACAAAACAGCCAATTAAATTTGCACTTTAGAATTTATTCAAAAAAAATTTAGCAGAAGCTAAGTGTGCTAAATGTTTTCAAACTTAGCAAAAGTGCTTAACAACAAAATTAGCTCTGGTATCCCACCACTGTCCAAAACCAACTAGTAAATCCACCAAAGATTGGCTGAGAGTTGAGAAAGTTCTGGGCCTAGTCAAAGCCCAGGTCTTAATCTCACTGAAAAGCTGTGGGGTGATTTTAACCCGGCTGAACATGCAGGGAACCCCTTCAACCTCTCTCAGCTGAAAGTGAGAAGTGGAGCAAACGTTCCTCTGGCTGATAATAGAAACTGGTGGCTGGATCCAAGAAACATCTCGTCATCCACTGCAGGTAACTCTAGCTGCTAGGGGTTATGATGTCTTAACTTTTTCCTGAGTTAGAAAACACATTTTTCATGATAGCTGCTGTTTAAAGTTATTTTTTATTGCTTAGATGCAAATAAATCACTCTTTTCCACAGATAAAGAACATGTAATTATTCATTACGTATGTAAACATGTCTAAAGGAAGCACAAACGCATAAAACACAGCGATACGTTGGTCTACAGAGCAATAATTTTCCCCCTTTGGAGTTGAGGACAGCATGAACATGAACACAAAACATAAAATAAAGAGGCTGTAATTGCAGGAGATTAATGAGCATGGTCCCAGAAAGACATGCAACAACATTCAGGTATGTGAAATCAGAACGACCTCCACAGCAAACTGAAAGAGGAAATGGGACCTCTGCACTGAGTCATTATGTTTCACCAAAACTTATTTTTCTCCTCGCACTAATTCAATTATAAATCCAATATCTCCTCCCCCCGTGCCAAATGTCAAGCTGTGCCTGAGTTATTCCTGACTACGTGCAGAATCAGTTGGTTTTGGCCAGAAACATGTGAACTGAGGCATGCTGGGATACTGCTGACCTCATCTCTTTCTGCATACAGATTTCAAAAAAGATACAGAGAGAGGTCAGCCACCTGATACCTCTGACCCTCAAACAAGACTATCCAGGAGCGGCTCCTCTGCCTAAGACGACAATCACCGTCATCTGTTTCTTCTCACACGCTTCAGGACGTTTATACAAAGAAAACACTGTTTTTTTTAGTCGCTAAGTGCTTAGATGTGGATCCCATGTGAGTGATTTTGATATTAACAGCCGATCAAAAAGTAGATAAAACAAAAAGCACTTCCAAGTTGGCTGACTTGGTGCCTCTGCAGCGATTTGTTTTGAAGCCGTTCCAAATGTCTGTTGATAGAGCTTCGACAGGGAGGTGGTCACACGTCTAAGAAAACGTCTATTTCTCCTGAAAGATCACAGGACTTTTGATAATATCCTAGAATTACCAGAACACCTGTCCGTCCCCCCTCGGCATTAAACACTGGTCACCGTGAGTACAGCTGAAAGGATCTGGATGAACAGACTGAACATTCTTGTCTGGTTCGTAGAAACAGATTCTGGTTTGCTTGGAGTTTTGTCAGCCTGGAAAGAAACAGAACCACCGGAAAAAGTTACAAGTTAACTCATCAACTGACTCGGACCAAAGCAGGCAAAATCTAGGTATGAAGATTACCTTAAACAGTCATTGAAAAGTTTCCAACATTACCTCAGATCATTAATCCTCAGAAATTTTAGTGTCTGCATAGCATTTCACTGATGTTGAGGCCTTTGCAACTCATTTCTTTCCGCCATTCTGTTTTGCTGCTGTGTTTGGGATCATGGTGCTGTTCAGCGGTGGGCACTACTGACTTAAAAGTTATTTGTGCTAACCCCAAAGTGCTAATCATAAAGATTAGTTCCGCTAATGCTAGAACGCTATTGACCCTTTCCAACTACGTCACCTAATCAGGCAAAGCGCCACGACGGACACTGGAAATGAGGGACGTAAGTACTGAACGGAGCGACTGCGATTGGTTTCCCCAAGTTGTTTTTGCCAACATAGCCATGGCTTCTACTTGTTTAAGTTGAGCTAATTTGTCTGTAGACGTAGCTCACCTAGTTGGGGCTTAAAGACAGCGGTATTTTCAAAAGTTGGAAATAATTAGCTTAGAAACCGACCCATACCTTCTCCCTTCTGACATGTTTGTTGATTTGATCAAATCACTGACTTTGCCTGAATTTACACGATTTATACCACTGTCATAAACAGCATTTCCCCTTTACACCAAAGCAGACTTAAAAGCGTACAAAAGTCTAGATGCTTACCAGTTTTTTTCATATATTGTAGATTACATAATGGTAGGGCATTTTCTGTACCTTCTCCATAATGCAACATTTGATTGCATCTTGCTAAACTTACTCATTAAGTATAAGAACAGTAATCTTCTTACCTTGTAAAAAGTGCTCGCCGCAAACCCACAAATACACCGAGGGCTGCCAGTACTTACGACTGACGACTGCTATCTGTCGCTGTCTTCTTTAATCATCAAAAGGTATACGATAAAATGACAAGTTTGGTTTGATTTTTACAGTGAAATCAGCAAAAGCGATATTAGGCGACCAACTGTCTGGTTTTTGATAAGCTTTACAGGAGCCCATAGGTTGTTTTGACGTCCGTCGTGACAGAGTGGGTCACTCTTTGAAGAACGTGACGTCACGTGCAAAGGGTCAATACCAACACGGTATTTAGCTGAAGCACTAAATTTATCCATGTTGATACCCACCATGTGTCTATGGCAATATGCATTACAACATAGTATAATGCCCTCAACAGGATGAAGTTTGTTATTATTCTCCTACCTGTACAGTTTGTGCTTCAGGCAGTAAATCTTTTGAACAGACCTTTCACTCATGGTTTTCAGTTGGTGACTTTTGCTAACTTTGTTACTGATTTTGCATAATTGACCGCATTAGGGCTTCGATCAGAAAACATGCAGGACATCAGTAGATTTTGAACAGTTTGCGATGCATTCTGGGTACAGAATAAATGTCATTTCCTGCACCAATTCACTGGTGAAGAACATGAGCAGAGAAAATAGAACTGCTGCGTCAACAGTCTACACTCACTTCAAAATAAGAGCATGAATATAAACGTCTAACTACTGGAAGATTTCTTAATCGAAAAGCAAAACTTCAACACAGATGTCGAACTTTATTCAACTGAAAGTGTACAAAACATCCAAGTAAATTAGCGCTTTAGAAATAATCTGGAAAAATTACCTAGGGGAAGCTAAATGCGCTAAATGTTTTCAATGTTAGCAAAAACGCTAAAACGCCAAATGAAAATTTAGCTCCGCTATTAGCGGAAATGTGCCCACCACTGGTCCTCTTGATGACCCGGTTTGGGCCAAGCTTCAGCTGTTGGACAGATGGCCTCACATTTGACTCCAGAATACCTTGGTAACCAGAGGAAACCAGGGTGCTGTTAATGAAACCCAACAACATCTCTACCTTGGTCTCTTCTGTCCAAAGGACCTTGTTCCAGAGGTCTTGTGGATGATTCAGATGTCATTTTGCAAAGATGTATCTATACTTATAAAAAAAAATAATAAAAAAATAAAAACAAGCCATATTTGTTCAGGATTTTTCAAATTGTCCTGTCATAAAGTTTATTATTTAACATGCTAACTGTGGTCTGCTGAGTCAGAGATAGAGCTTGTGGGTTCTTGGAATTTCTCTTAGGGTTTGACGTTATCTCTGGTTCATCTTAGGGTCTTTTCTCCAGTTTCTCTTGTCCTCTTTGGATTTCCCTTGGGGTTTTGAGTTTCTTTGTTTTTTATACTTTATTTTTGATTTCTTGCAGTTCTTTCTGTTGTTTTTTTGGTTAGTATTTTTATTTTAACAGTACATTTTAACAAATGGATCAATAAGGCTTTAATCTGGGGACCTTCGAAAAACAGACATAAAAGTTCAATGATTTGAATTGAAGCCAGTGTAGAGAATGATTTTAACAGACTCATTTTATTCATTACCATGTAGTTTATCATGGTTTTTTATATTTTTCCTTAAAATGTTTTGTATTTTATTCTTTAACTGGTGTTTAACTATAACCATAAACATGCCAAAGATTTCAGATAGGAATTTGCCTAAATGGCAGATTCTGGTACATCCATCAGTTTAATTGTTAGCATAAGAACGCTTTGTTGTTCTCCAGGTGCACAACCCTGAATGTGAATTTTTGACCTTTACATTCAGTCAGCAATGTGTTAGCAGCACAAATACATGTGTGAAAAACAATAAAGACAAATGAAAGAGTGGCACAAAGCCTTGCTTCCCTTCCTCATTGTTAGAGACCGTCACACTGATTGTGTCTTTCCCCTTATTGTTATTCATGAGCTGTCTCAACATGTGTGAGGATGTTTTATTACCGTTCTGTCACTGTGGCTGCAATGACTCTGTGATGAGGCTGTGCAGCCTGTAGTCAAGTTCAAGGAGTAATTTGCCTGAGCGTTATTTCAGTGGAGAGCAATGGCTTCCCATCACAGCCCTCTTCCCTCTAAATAATGTCAGTTTGGTGAGGTACGGCGCTAACGGGCATATTCAACTCACTAAAAAGTGATGTGGTAGCTGTTTAAGAGACAATTACAAACATATACAAGTACTGTATAAACAAACTAACTGAGAACCTTTGTCAGAGCCTGAAATACACTTTCTAAAATGGGGGGGGGGTTCCCCCCAATGTGAGGAGGGGTGGAAAAAGTGAATGTAAATTAAAAAAATAAATAGAGAATACGAAAAAATGAGAAAAAAAAATAAAGAAATGAAATGTGACAAAAAAAGGTATTAAATAAATACTGAATATTGTAAAAATGAGAAAAAAAATACATAAGGAAAAGAATTAACAAAACAACAAGATTGGAAATAAAATAGAAAATTAAATAATAATGCTAAATCAATACTGTTTAAAATTATAAACAAATATTTTATGTCACTATAATCAAAAAAGTTTGAAAAGTTCTGATTTTTTTGGATGCAATATTTGCCACATTAACTACTTCATCAAGCCATTTGTTTAGTTCTACTATTGCCAATTTTGGCAGGATTGGTCCTCCATACATTTCGTCTTTACACTACAGCTACATGTTTTTAGTAGCTTTGAATGTCACATTTCTTGCTAAATCTGCCTCACATTTTCTATTGACTGCTACTGAATGAAAAACACCATCTAAGCTGCAGTGCAAAGCTAATATTTTGTAGCACTGGCTAGTATCTTTGGGCTGCTTGGTAACGCTACTGCCACTGACACAACGTGTCGGAGGATTTGGGTCATTATCAACACGACTGGTATCAGCTCCGTCTCCACTCCCAATTCCCTTATATAAAGTTAAATTTATGTTTTAACGAGCGGTCCATGTTTTGATTATGAGTAACTAAACCCAAAATTAGCTTCTTTTTTTTTTTCCAACTCATAAACTATCTAAATATGTTATTTAGGGTGCTATCCTTATGTTTCTGTGTGAATTTTGAAATTTTCATGTAAATTTGTTTAGTTCTGCAATATTTTACAAAAAGTCGTCTCAGTGCTGCCCTCTATGGGTTGAACAGTGGCTACTGCAGTTGAATATTCCTACTGGTTACAATAGTACAGCTTGGTACATCTTGATCACAGCCCTGCTTTCAAGTATAAACAATGTAAAACATATAAATCATTATTACATATTGCTATAAACGTATGCGGGTCACATGCATCTATTTTGTGTTGGTATTTCACACAAAAAAAAAAAAAAAAACAAATATATTTAAATTTGAAGTTATGTGACAAAATGTTCACAATCAGATTTATTGGCCAAGTTTTTGCGCACAAATAAGGATTTGACTTCGGTTTCACTTGCTCACAGCACACAGACATTAAATATATGAACATAAAAGGAGCTAAAATAACAAACATAACAAATATGCACATATATGTGTATGCACACACAATTTTTAAAGGCACATAAGAATAGTGTTAATATGCTTATTTTTTTATTTTTATTTTTATCATTAGCCGTGTTTCCATCAAAGGTTTTTTTATGCGCATTTTGAAATTTCGCATTTCGTTGATAGAATTTGGGAAAAAAAATTCCTCAATTTTGCAAAAAAAAAAAGTTTTTACGCTCAACTGAAGCGGTTTTTGGCTTTTCCAAAAAAGACTTAACGCACTAAAGCAGAGATGGAAACACATTTACTGAATAAGTTCTGTCGTAGTGAACACTCCGGTGCCTTACCAGAGGCACAAAAGTCAGAAAAATGTCAAAGTCCAAACCTCCAGTTTCGGAGGGGAGGACTGTCTCCATTTAACTGGGATATAAAGTCCATGCCAGTTTGTAACCGCTACATCTTGTTTATTACAGCCATGCTTAGCGTCAACATCTGACGAAATTCCACTTTGTTGCTCCAAAACCAGCTGACGGAAATGTGCCTAATTCGCTTTTTTTTGGCGACATTTTAAAAGTTCACATGAGAATTTGATGGAAACATAGCTCCTGTGTGAAACTCTCTCTGTAGTGGCTGATTTTTGCAAATAGTGCTCTGGAGCACCGACCTGAAGCTTTAAACAGTTTGTGTCCAGGATGTGTGGGGTCTGCAGAGACGTTAGCTACCTGTTTCCTAACTCTACACCCGTACAGGTACTGGATGGAGGAAAGATCAGCAACAATTATTCTCTCTACAAACCTGATTGTCTGGGGTCAAGGCCCTGAACATGACCTCTCGAAGCACTTAAAAAAAAAAAAAAAAAAACCCCCCCCCCCCCCCCCAATGTTTGTTCCCTGACCGTCCAATCAGTCTGGGCATGGATAATCCTCGAATCAGGCAGAGAGATGGTGCAGTAACAGAAAACGCAAAGCAGTGGAAAGTCACAAGAAGGTGGTAAAGAAAAAGGCAAAGCACGTCTATGAAATTGCATAATTGCTCCGCGGGGAATTTTAATCAATTAGAACCGCACAGCTAATTGAAGGCGGCATTGTGTTTACTGACTCGTAGCGTTGAGCTGAGGGTGGGGGGGGGGACAGACGTCCTGGTGGCTCAGATATAACCAAGCGTATCCATCTGTATGTAAAGTTCATTTTAGACTCAAAGCACTCTGTCCCTCCTGCTTCTGTCTTTACTTTTAGAGAAATAAATGCTTTAAAGAGGCCTGGGCAGCGTGAGCACACACACCTTCTGTTGAGATCTATTCATGGTCGCAAAGCCCAGTCACACTTTATCTGTCACTGGTGAGCTCAGAGAGTTGACCCTCTCGAGCAGCCGGGCACTGAGTGTCTAATGGTGTCTGACAGTGTCCAAATGGACTCCCGTACAGTTCAGGGAAGGTCATTTACATCATTAAGTGCTGCTGATGAGATGAATAATAAATGAATTACAGCCGTGATGGGAGCTGAAATAAAGGAGGTGATTGAGACAGGAAACCGGGCTGCAAACAGGTGCGGTGTTTACTGTGAGCATCCATCCAGCTGCAACATTTTCCTCACGTCCTCCATTGTGAAGGTAATTTCATTACCCACCATCCAAACTATACATGCTTGACTAGTAGACTGGAGAGAGGAAATCAATACACACACCATTACCACGGTTCTGAGCTGAGGTGTAATATATGCTGCGTGTCGTTTGCAGTGTAAAACAAACCTCATTTAATGTTGACTAATGAAGATTTAAGAAGCTACTGTTTGTCTCTCCTTTGAGCAGCTGTCAGGGGGCTGATTGCATCTCCGCATCACAGAGGAGTCCCTCGCTGTGGTGTGGCTGTGCCGTTTCATGTTTCACGCTTGTCTGCTCCGCCCCCCCGGCTGAGGGATGGGAGAGGCCAGGGGGGCGACCTTACGACCCTGCAGGATGACGGGAGAGGAGGGGGAGGAGGTGATGAAAGAGGAAGTGGGAGAGTCAGAAGTGAATCGGGTCACCAGACTCCTCCATCTGCTCTGAGACCTGCGCCCGTCTGATTTGTAATTAAAATAAATTGCAAAAAAAAAAAAAAAAAAAAACGGACCACCACAGGCCCGATTAACACTGTCACTGAGAGTTCGACATCTGTAATTGACAAGCTTCTTCATCATCACAAGTGCGTTTTTTATGCCACCATTGTTTCTCTGATAGTCTTATTTTATTCTTACACCGACGTTTTGATATTTAATTTAGATAAAACATCGCGTTACACCCATCATCCTGTCTCAAAGTGATGTACGGATTAACAAAACTGGCAAACTTCATGCTGGTGTGGGAATAAATAATGCAATAAAAATAACAGAATAACCAAATAATTACTTTTCTGTCCCTTAGATCCACCTTTATGATAAGACATACCATCCTTTGCAACCAGCAGAAAACTTCTCACGTTAACTTCATACAAGCTTTAAAGTTGATATTAATCAAACTTATGTGAGAATCATCTGCTCTTTGTTTATTGCTAACAAGATATTTGTTTACTATTAGCTGCTCAACTACAAGTGCTGTTTAAGTTTACTTCAGTTTCTTGTAGTGGGGTTGTGTGATGAGTGTATGACTGATTAGTATCTTACCTGCAGTAGACAGCATTCAGGGCCCAAAATCTGAGACATTCTCACGGGGAGTAAAGCTACTGTTAAAGGGGCAGTATCATGTAAAATCGACTTTTTTTTAGCTTTACATCATGTTATAATGTTATTCCCTCATCAAAAACATACCTGGAGTGTTCCAGCGACTTCCCCACTCAGCTTCTTCAGACTAGCAGCAATTAGCAAAGTGTGGAACTGCACACTTATTGAGCTCATTATACTAGCTACTTCTCAGTGAAACGCTAGTAAAAAAAAAAAAAAAAAAAAAAAAAAAAAAAAAAAAAAAAAGTTTTTAAACGGTTAACAGAGGAGCGCTGTTGTGGTGATTTCCTGAAGGCGGAGTGTCAGAAAGAGCAGGACTTTTTTAAAGAGACAGAGGCCCAATTTCAAGGCATTAAATTACGAAGTCAAATTTCTTTTAAGTCATACTTGATATATACAGCATTTTTGTAACAATACAAGGTAACATAGTTTCTTGATTGTGCTGTAAAATGATTCTATGTGGCTTGAAAACATAATACTGCCCATGTAATCAAAGTCAATGATGTAGCTACTCATAGGCTGCTTAGGAGCTAATCAAAATCAACCTAGTAGCTAGTCAAACTCAAGTTATCAGCTTCCTCATTGTCAAGCTTGCAGCTAAGCAGAGTCACAGGACAGCTAAAGTTATTCAAGCTAATCGAAAGCAAGCTAGTAGATACGTGAAACCAAGCTATTCAATGTCAAGCTCTCATCTGATCAAACCGAGCCACTAAAGTTAAGGTAGCAACTAGTGAACAGAACAGAAGAATAGAGAACAGAACTAATCAGAGACAAGCTAACAGATACTCAGAGCTAAGTTAAGTGCTACTCAGCCAGGGTCATGCTTGCAGCTACTTACACTGAAGCAATAGTTCACCAGAGTCAAGTTTAAGGAGTTCCACGACTAGTTGAACATTTTAACCAAAACATTGTTGTTTGTGATACATAAAAACTCAATTACTTCAAAAATTGTATATCTTTGTTAATACTTTTAACCGACGGAGGTCGCCATTTTTTCACCTGTGCACTGCATGGTGCCAATGACGCGGGTAGGTTAAAGTGGAATGGAGTCCACAAACAAAACATAAGAAGTGGAAGTGGTAGAGGCTGACAAGGGAAGCCCACAAAATGTCTGGATTAAGGCAAACTGCCTCAAAATTTTCACGTGCCGTTATACACGAGATAGATATTGAAACAGCTGTGATCAGCTTGTGAGCTACTGTTCACCATATTAGCTAGAGCTAACACTATTAGCTGGAGTTAACGTGAAATCAAAACAAATTGGAATAAATTGATGTTTAAGGTGACAATGAAGCATCTTTAAGTCTTTGTAACACAACATTCTAATGTATTTAAGAAAATGTTTTGATCCCAGTGCTTACCGTAAACAGCTTGATTAAGAAACTGGAGCTCTTTGCAGCACACATTTCCAACCAGCTTTTCAGGCCGAATCTCTCGTTTTTCTTCGTTTGGTCCTCCTCATCGTCATTTCTTCATGTCGTTTCTCCATTGCCTTCTATTTCAACGCGCTCTGGTTCAAACTGAAAGGGCTGAATGGTAATTACTGCGCAGAAATTACTGTCCGGCTGGACGGAGTTAGCGCTGTAGTACCTAGCATATGGCGTCTACCCAGAATGCATTGCAGCGTAAACAATATGGCGACGTCCGTGTGACAATTTCTGCAGGCTGTGACAACTAAACAGGCTACAGTATTTTTACTGTATTGTTTTCACATCAGAAATAAATGTTTCTCAAATAAATGCTATTATTACAACTAATCGTGGATCCCTTTAACATTAGAGTTAGGTTAGCAGCCAATAATAGTCAAGTTTGCAGCTCAATAGAGTTGAACCAGCTGCTGCCCAAAGTCAAGCTAACAGTAACTTCGAGCAAATTCACTCCTACTCATAGTCTAATCAGAGTTAAATTACTCCTCATAAGAGCCAAGTTAAAAGGTATGAAACAAGCTAATAAAACTCAAGCTAATAGTTTCTCAAAACCAAGCCAAATGCTGTTCAAAGGTGCTCTAACATTTAATCAAATCTCACTAATTGCTAAAGTTTAGAAAGCAACAAGTCAGGAAGAATGCAGGAGCTAATCAGAGTTAACAGCTACTTACAGCAATTCAGAGTCAAGCTAAGAGCTAATCACATTATGCTAATACCTTCTAATAGTCATGTTAGCAGCTAATCAGAGTCAAAATAACTATTTAAATTGAAGTTAATACCAAACTAGAATCAAGTTAAATACTTATCAGAGTCAAGCTAACAGCAGTTATGCAGAGAAAAATGAACTGCTAGATCAAGCTAACACCCCAGTCATAGTCAAGCTAATAGCTACTGACAATAAATACCTGAAATGCTAACCTTTACTTGGATTATAAGCATTATTAGGGTGTTTGAACACCTTGTCAGTTTTGAATTGGACAGTTGATTTTTAAGCCACTTTTTCTAACTGTAAAGGTTACTTTCTTTTAATTATTTTATCATTTGAAGACATAGTTAACACATATCAGATTATTTTCAATCAACTACAACTAGAAACTCTGTCTGTCAGCTAAACCTTGAATCAAACCGGGTCATCGACAGAACAATGACTTCAAATACAGCGGAAAATCTACAATAGAATGCCTAAAAATTAAGATATCAATATGTTATAATGGTCCAGTGAAAATCCCAATAAATAGCTGTGGTTGGACCATGAAAAGCTGTGCTGAAACAAATGGCTATATCTAAACACTTAAGAGTTTTTGCTTAGTTTTAGGGATGACTTTATATTTCTTCCCACATTTGAACCTGTGTAAGATAGAAGAATGATCTAGGGGTAAACCAATTACATATTTCAGATAATTAGCTAATTTAGCCAAGGACTAACTGCCTTTATTAATGAGGTGTTGCTGAAATCTAATTTGGGACATATTCAAATGATTGAGATTTTATTACCCACAAGCTAATGGATCATTGTTTTATATCCCAATTAGAGTGACAGACATCCTTCATATGGATATCAGACAATAATAATTAGAGTTATCTAAATGAGAAGAGAAAATAATTCACAAACGCCTGAAAAACACAGCCTTTGAGGGATTATTTTATGCAAGCTTCAGATAAACAGCTGAACCATTTTTCAGACCTCTGTAACAAAACAGTTTTCACTGTGAATCAGAAGAGATGACGTCAAACAAACCCATTTAGTGAGCATGCTGTTTGTTCACCATTACATCCTGTGTTGCTGTGTGATTCTGTTGTTTGATTTATCAGGCAGAAAAGCAAAACATTCATCAGATTACTTACGTTAGACCATATTATATCTGACTGTAGGGAAACACAGTAATTCTAGAAAGAGAGAATGCCCTCAGTTAATTCCAGGATCAACATAAAACTGATCTAGTTTATATCAGATATTTTTTAAACTATTTAATGTAGCATTTATAAGCTGAAACTCTATTAAAATACACAAATAAATCAGCCTCATCATCAAAAATCATTTTAAAGGATATTTTTTACCTCTCCATTGAGTTAAATGAATTTAAAAGAGGAGGAGATTTCTATGTTTTCTCAGAATTTATGTTTATTAAATGGATAAATAACACTTTAATACCCCATCACACTAATGCATATCTGCCTTTTGCTTCAATAGCATAGGGAGACATTATGTTGTAGAAAAATAACACTTCATTGTCACCTTATGAAACATGTAACGCCATCTGCGTTTCCATTTACCATAAAATTGCACAAATTGAAATTACAGAAATAAATTTGCTTTATGGAAACATGCCAATTTTTTTTTTTTTTTTTTTAAAAAAAGATTTTTAATGACTTATCACGTGAACAAACTTATTCACGTATGATTTTAATTGCATTTCTTCTTAATGGAAACACCGCAACTGCAAAATTGTGTTTTTTCGAGATTAACAGAATATTGAAATAGTTTTGCGCACATTTGTAATAGAAACACAGCTACTGTGATACACAGTTCGATCACCAGCTAAGCCAGGAATATTGCACACTGCTACCGAATCAACATGATAGCAACTCAAACATGGCAGCAATAACCCAATAATATCACTGTGCAACTCAGATGCCTCACTCACATCGGCATCCTGGATGCTTGACATGACATGACTTATTTTCAAATCAGTTTGGTTAATGATTAGTATTTGACCACTTGGGGGCGTTCTTAGTGTTAAAATTTCATTCCAAGCACTCAGTTAAATCTTAATTGCGAAAAAAAAACCATGATGGTAACGTCATAGCTAAAGTAATGTATCTCATCTTTATAGAGTTGAAAACAAGCTCTTGACAGGCCAGTTAGCTTAAGGCAGAACAACTCACCTGATTGAAAGGTAAGATTTAATTTGGTGCATTATAAAAAGGAAAAGTAATTTCAGAGCACCAAACTCTAACAAGACATCCAAATTATACTTTAAAGGTATAGATAAATAATGAAAATCCACTATTAAGATTGTTTTACATAATTTTTAAACAGAAAAATTTGCCTGAAATGCTTAGTTGTACAAATCTGTATCCTTGAGTCCACAGAGAGCGAGACCGCAGAGGGAGCTGGAGTAAATACAGCGTAAAGTCAGAGATATATCTCATTTCAGAACACTCTCTCCATGACTCAAGGCTGCTGACAGTTTTGCCCGGCAGCTGAAATCAATACAAGTTCTTTCAGTCAGACACGCATACAGAGACACAAGCCTCGAACAAAAACCTGCAGTTGAAGGATAACCTTGAGACAGATCTCACTCCGGGGCAGGACAACGAATGGAAACGAGTAAAAGCAATGGAGAAAGAGGTGAGGGTGCAGAGAAAGAAAAGGTTTTCCCTGCTGGTCGGCGGCTCAGCGAGCCGCAGAGAGTTCTGTACGGAAGCGCCGGTGAATCCTGCAGATACTAATGAAGGAAAAGAAAGTCTGATTTTAGAAGCACTTCATTGTTTACAAATGTGATATTCTCAGGGAGCGGATAACCGCTTACTTCAAATCATAAACAAAAACATTCATTTTAAGGCCAGTCTTTCAACTCAGATAGTTCACTTAGTTCGTCCTTAAATCAGTTTATTAAACTAAATAAAAAAGATCTGATTACATAAGGAGAGGCAGCTGTTAAAACACACTCCTGACAGTCCGATGAAGTATTGGACGTTCCCAAACTTTTCCATGCAATGGCCCCCCAAACAGGATTAGCTTCTGGCCGGGGTCCCTCTTTGCAAACCCACAGACAATGCTACAAAATATGTAAAGAAACATCAACTTTTAGAATGTTTTATTCACAATTTAATAATTATTACGTCTGTTTAGCATAAATGCTGCCTCATAACTTCTGATTTTAGTTCGCCATGAGTTCTTAGGTGTTTTTTTTGCAGGAGAGTCCTCCACAGCAGGGAGGTTCCTTCGGTATTTTTCTTGTCAGAAACTTTTCCATGTTGCATTTGCTACACTAGCTGGAGGCCTCCGTAGTGCTCCCTGATGGGCTCCCACTTTGAAAGACTCTGGTCTATAGGACACTAATTGCCTCAGAACAATTGAAGACAAACAGAGAGCGGTCATAATCGCATTTGTGTGTGTTAATGTTGTGTTAAACCTGATTCCATCATTCAAATGCATCCCACACCAGTGGGAGAGGACTTGAGTTCAAGTTTAGCTTTATTTATATAGCACATTTCAACAGGAAGGCAGTTCAAAATGCTTCACATCATTAGAACATCAATCTAGTATACAGCAAAATCATCAAGCAAATATACATGAAAATCATCGAATAAATATCAATGCATCAAAATCATGAGCCTCATCAAGCAAAAATATTGATCAGTGTTCCAGTTGTTATGAATCAAAGGCAGCTCTAAACAGGTGGGTTTTTAGCCTTGATTTAAAGGAACTCAGTGTTTCAGCTGTTTTGTAGTTTTCTGGAAATTTGTTCCAGATTAGCTGTGCATAAAAACTGAAAGCTGCTTCTCCATGTTTGGTTCTGGGGATGCAGAGCAGACCAGAACCAGAAGACTTGAGTGGTCTGGAAGGTTGATATAATGACAACAGGTCTTTAATGTATTTTGGTGCTAAGCCGTTCAGTGATCTATAAACTAACAGAAGTATTTTAAAATCTATTCTTTGAGTTACAGGGAGCCAGTGGAAGGACTTCAGAACTGGGGTGATGTGCTCTATCTTCCTGGTCTTAGTGAGAACATGAGCAGCAGTGTTCTGGATCAGCTGCAGCTGTCTGATTAGGCAAACCTGTGAAGACACTGTTGCAGTAATCAATGCGAGTAAAGATAAACGCATGGATGAGTTTCTCTAGAACTTGTTGAGACATTAGTCCTTTAAATCTGGAAATGTTCTTCAGGTGATAGAAGGCTGACTTTGTAATTGTCTTTATGTGTTTCTGAAGGTTCACTTTAGAAACACACACTTATAAGTGTAAGTCATGGCATGTATGTGTAATTCTGTGAATAAGTGATAGGTAAACCACAATGACACCACGTCATTGGTCTGATGATAAAACCATCAGGGAAACAAGTCGTTATTTCAAGAAAATGGTCATCGTTACTTTATGATAATTAGAAAACAGTAATGGTTATTTCATGATAACTCGAGACAACCATCGGGGGGAAAAAACATTCAAGTTTGACCGCTTTTGGCTTCCATGGCATACAGCTTGTAGCCTTGTGAGATAAATTATGCTGTCCCAGTGTTATGAACCTCCAGAGCTGCTGTCCATCTTTTATCTGTTGAACAAAACACTGTATTCAAAGTTTAATTCTAGGCAAAGTAGAAAATTCAAATTCAAAGTTTTCTGGTCAGTTTCTCCTGACCTTTGACATCAACAAGCCATTGTTATCCACATAACTTGAGGTCAATGGGTATTTTTTCTTTTGTGGACCGTTCTCTGTAAGCCCAAGTGGAGGCTGGACATGAACATCCCAGTAGAGGAGCAGTCTATCCGGCACCAATGACCATACCAGCTCCAAAATCCCTTAAATCCTCTTTCTTTCTTATTCTAATCCACAATTTGAGCTCCAGCTGCCAGTCTTCACCACATATCAATGCCCAAAATGCATTGCGTTGCTGCCATGTGATTGGCCGATTCACATCATTCGTGTTGACAAGCAGTAACAAAGGTGAACCTAATAAAGTGGAGCTCGAACAAAAGCTGCTGGTGTCTTATTTTTGGCTGTTGAGAGGGACGCTGAAATGCTAATATTTCTCAGAATGTAGCTGGATGAGAACAACAACAACAGAAAGCGCAGCTGAAACAGGGCCTAGCATAGATAAAGTGGTGGGAGGTGGAAGGACCAGGCCAGCTGATCACAGGACAAGATAATCTCAGATGGGCCCCCACCCCTGGTATTCTATTACTAGTAGAAAATTAATTTATATTTACTATTAAAGACATGATTTATAATGCATTTGGCCTCTTTCTTTCTTTTTCCATCTTTTCCTTTACTCTCCTATTCCCTTTTTCTCCCTCCTATCTGCTCCATACTTTGGATTTTTTTTAGTTTGTTAGAACAGGTTCCAGATGATACTCCTTCTATTTAATGCTTGTCATTGTTGTATTTGATTACTTAAAATTGGAAATAATATGTCAAATTTTTTTTATATATATATATATATATATATATATATATATATATATATATATATATATATATATATATATATATATATATATATATATATATATATTTTAAAGGTCTCAATTTGTTACTTAGTGAAGAAATTAAATTAGAGAATCTAATTAAAATGTAAATGAAATGTATATTAAAATCATACATAAGCATTTATTTTTTAAATTTTACTTCCTGTGTTAAAGTACATCATGGAATAATTTAAGCTGCTGCAAAGTCTAACCAAAAAACTCTAACATCTGATTAGTTAACCTGCAGAGCAACTTAGATACAGACCAATTACCTTGTAGCGTTAGCCCCGCTGAGTGATTTTGCTTTGTGATTTATCATAAAAAAGTTAAATAAAAGAAACATTTCTACATTTATTTATTTTAGATAAAGATAGTTCATTTGATGCATACAGCTCCAGTTTATACATATATATGTAACTTTTCCTGTTTTTGTGTTTTTATAGATATTGAATTGTGGCACATGTGGCTTTCCATACATGCTGAGTGGTTTAAATCACTCAAATTTTAGGTTTCTGCTTGTGCTACAGGTTTAGATTTGTGCTAATTTAATTTGTTCTACAGAAGTGTCTTCATTTCATTCACAGTCGCTCACCTCCAGCCACAAATCCTGTGTTCTATGGCAAGCCAACAGTGCCACAAATCATCACTTTTACCACACCTCTGGTTAAAAAGTCACACAAAAACAATGTTTTATATGTCAGGAAAATAAAATAAAATGTGGGATGAGAAAATTTTTTAAATCTTTCCCCTGTTGGCGGCAGTGGGAAAGACAAATAACAGCTGAAATAACAAGAAGACTAGGAGATTAAATACTGCTAAAGTTAATCTACCTTTTCGGATGGATTTTAGGTTCACCTTTTCAGTTGCTTGTTAATCCAAAGCTTAGCATCAGAATGAGAAGAAGAAGGGGTTTCAAGTGACTTTGAACTTAGGATGGTTGTTGACGCCACGCAGCATGATGAGTACCTTAGAAACTGATGATCTTCTGGGAATTTCACGCCCAAGCATCCCTCCGGTTTACAGAGAACGGTCTGGAAGAGCGCGGCATTTGGGTTCTCAGTTAGATGGCAAACAATGGATGGATTGATGGGAACTTTGTCTCATTAATAGAAGAGCTCTTTAACTCCATTAGGAAAGCCAGTACAAGTGAATGGAGATGCTCATTTCCTTTGCCGTTTAATCACTTCCTGGAATGACAGTTTCACAAAGAGGTCAACACGTATTCTTCAAAAAAGGAGACATTTCCCTCAGTGATCATACATTGTCTTAGCCCTATTCCAAAATCTTTATTTGTTTTGATTTAGAAACTCATTAATGCACAAAATCTCTGTTCCCTGGCCTGAAATGAATTCAGTAAACGCGCACAAGGGTTCATATCTACAGTTCATCAAGGACAAACTTAATTTGTGGTTTACCACCTGTTGTGATTCTCAGAAACATCTCCAACAGATGGAGACATAAAACGAGAAAATGGAGAGGTGGAAATGAGAGAGATGTGAAAAGGAGAGCTTAAGGCGGTTTGGAGCTCTGGTGCTGAAATTCATCCTTTTCTACATAAAGCTATACGTTCTGACAAAATATGAGAAAGAAAACAGAGTTAGTCTACTTTACAGAGACGTGTCCCATCATTATCATCTTGTACATCAATGCGTCGACTATATTAATGTTCTCTGTAAATTATAGTGTGACCTTTTTACCTGCTCAACAATAAACTAAGCATACAATAATTTAAATTTGCCTTTTTAAAAGAAAGGCATCCAATTTACAATTTTTGGGGGGCTCCTTTGGGAAAAAAAACTAAAAAAAAAAAAAAAAAAAAAAAAAAAAAAGTCTCAGGTATAAAAACAAGATGTCTGTATTTAGCTGTTTCATAAATTAATTAAAAGCAGATTTTAGTGCACCAAAGTCTGCTTTTGAATAAGAGTCACTAAATAGATGTGTTCCTATTTACTATGAAATCAAAGATAATTCGAAAAGTGTGGTTATTAAAAGATGAATACTTTCTATTGTTTCAAATATTTTCCATTATAAGATAAGATAAAATATAGAATAGAATAGAAATATCCTTAATTGTCCCACAATGGGGAATTTTCTGTGCAACAGCAGCAAAGTGGCAGTGACAGGCAATAACAGAAAAACAGGCTCACACAAAGAATATAAAATATATATAAAAACAGAATAAAAGATTAAAAAATACTGTACATTAAGGCAAAATCTCAACATGAATATTGTGTAGTTGTAAAAAAAATACTCCAGTCCAGAGAAATGTGCAACTGAGTTGGTTAATTAAAAATGTACAAGAAGTGCATGTCTTTTTGAGCATTAAAAATACAAACAATTTACAGCGACAATAGAAAAATGGTAAAGTTGTACAGATACCAGCATGGATATAAAAACTTATTGATTTTGTTGGGAGCAATGAGAATAATAGTCTAACAGCTGCTGGGAGGAAGGATCTCCTATACGCTCCTTTGTGCACCTCGGATGCAGCAGTCTGTCACTGAAGGAGCTCTCCAGCTCAGCAACAGCTTCATTCATGGGGTGAGACTGCAAACTTGTTTGTAATAATTTTGCGCTAATTAAAAACAAAAGTTTCCATCTGCATCAAGCGCTTGTGCTAGCAGGCCAAACTTGTGTAATTTCTGAACTGTAGTTGGGGGGCCACACAAAATCAGTCCACGGACAACATATGGCCCCCGGTCCGCACTTTGGCCTAAGGGACGGTATGTTGGAGCAGCAGCTTATCTACCGCTGAGAAGAAGCGGTTAGATCAGCTCATCAGGAAAGCCCAGCTCTGTGCTAGGATGACCTTTGACCCCGTGCAGGTGGTGGGAGATAGAAGGACTCTGTCTCCCACCCCATGCATGAAGCTTTTTTGCGACAGGACCCAAATTTCCCATGTCTGGTAACATTTTGATCTCTCCTAAAAAGGTTCGCGCAATAAATCATCAAATCAATCAAAACCAACAAAGCGGATGCTGTGGTCTAAATTTTTTTTCTTCTAATTTCTGATATTTTATTGTGTCTTTTGAGTTCAAATCAACTTTAATGCAATAAAAAGACCTCATCTTTGCTGAGGCTTTATACAGCCCTGCATATAGGGGGGCTAACGAGGTGGACCAAGCTCAGCTAAGTCATTTAGGATGCAAAACTAAGACTGCATATAAACATATGGTAATACTCCGTGACTAGAGAATCCTCTAGGGAAATTGGGAAGGACAGAAAATGTTTTATCCAAACTTCTATAAAATGGCGCTACTAAAGGGTATTTTCTATAGCAGACGAAATCATCTCAAAACAGAGAAACCGCCAGAAGCGGAGCACAGTTAAAGTTTTTATTTTTAAGCAGAGAAATAAATAATAATAACTCAATTTTGTCCCCACATAAACATGGTTACAAAGCAACCCAAGCCCATTCACATCTCAACCTCTCCACCATTTGTTTCCAGTTTTCCTTTTGATCCAAACATTGTATCATAAAAACAGATTAAGACAATATTCAAACCATATTCTGATTTTTTTGGCATAACAACCTTTATTCATTTGTTTATTCAGTTTAAGGCTTCATCATCACTTTGCCTTTTTCACATATATTGTCAACATGATGCCGCAGTAGAGCAAATGAAGCACAACAGCGCGTCGGATCACGAGTCGAGCAATTTGATGGAAAGCCTCACTGCATCACTAAGCGTCATCTCGCCATCGCTAGCAAAAACAGCAGGTTTGATGGGGAAGAAACGTGAAGGTCACAGGAGGAACCAGCAAGGAGTGACTGAGAATGAGTTGTATAAATACTGGGGAGCTTGATTACTGAACTAGGAACAGATGGTTGATTAGAAACGGATTGCAGGTGCGAGTGGAGAGAGCAGAAGGCAGACTGAGGAGAGAGAGAAAGAGAATGGCAACAGGGGTTGAGGGAGAGCAAACATGGGAACTAGGAAAATGAATCTAACAGAACAAAGAATAACTAGACACAAGGAAAAAATAAACATATTCAAACTAGAATAACTAAGAAAAGGCTGAACTAAAGTTAAACACAAACAAGGATGATCTAATCAAAATAAGAAACTCAGGAACACAGGATAACAATAATGAAAACTAGAATCAAAAGAATCAAACCCCAAAACAATCCAATAAACTCAATAAGTATTCACATCCTTGCTGGTATCTTCCACAGTTATTAGTAGCTGCGTTTCCATTAACCTTGAAAGTGCGCAATTTGAAATAACAAAAATAAATTTGCTTTATGAAAACACGTCATTTTCGGATGAGGACGTTTTTGGCCATGTCGAAATTGATTTATTTCGCAAAACTGCAGTGGAAACACTTTTGTCCACATCACACAAGTCACATGATCAACAACCGGATGTTGGCGCTGGCGCTGACCATGAAGAAGACGACAACAGGAAATGGTTGGAGGATCATGGCGTGGCGTATCACATGAACAAGCTTATTCTCATGTGGTTTTAACTTAATTTGTTATTTAATGGAGACACAGCAAATGTGAAATTGTGTTTTTTCGACATTAGCAGAAAATCGACAGAGATTTGCGCAGCTTTGTAATGGAAACGCATCTGGTGACGCAATCGAAGTGCACTATTTCTAATACCTGCACAGCGTTTATGCTGAAACTTTGCCCTTTTTAAATATTTTATATTCTTTCTTTGCGTGAACCTACTTGCTGTGATTGTCTGTCACTTTGCTGCTGTTGCACCAGAATTTCCCCACTGTGGGACAATACAGGAACTTCTGTTCTATTCTATTTAATGGTTAGGTGGAGCGAATGAGGTTGGAATGAGGTTGGAATGAGGTTGGAATGAGGCTGCACGGTGGCAACACTGCTGCCTTGCAAAAAGAAGGTCTCTCTGCATGGAGTTTGCATGTTCTCCCTCATGCATGTGTGGGTTCTCTCCGGGTACTCTGCCTTCCTCCCACAGTTCAAAAGCATGACTGTTGGGTTTATTGGTCCTTAGCTATGAGTGTGTACATCAGTGGTGTTCAAAGTTTTTGCACTGTGGGCCAGTATCACTAAGTTAAACGCATTCAGGGGCCATATGTTTTCTGATTAAAAATGCTAAATAATTTTGTTGTAAATCTTTAATTTTTGTGATTTAAACATGCAATATTTTTCATGAACCAAAGTAGAAAAGAACAACTTACTGTAGGTCCTGAAAACAGTCTTGAATGTTTTCCTTGACTGAATATTTTCTATTTTGTTAGTTTAGAAAATGTTTTTAGTCTAATCTCAGCAACAAAAATGAGAACTTTCTTCTAAAATCCTCACTGTCTTTAGCCCAAGTCTGTTGAGTAAAAAGTCGCTGCATGTTTGTGGCCCTACTTCAGGGATATTAAAATCAAAGTAAGAAAAATACTTCACGTTGTACCGAACATTTTACATTTAAGCAGATTTCATCCTAAAAACGTATAAAAGGTGCTAATCTGCTTCAGCTCCATTTGCTGGAGGGTCAAATTTGCACCATTCTTAAACTGCATACAACTACATATGGACCATAACTGGTAAAAAAATTGAGATTATTTTGGGAACAAAGAACCCTTAACTGAACAGATCCCTTCTTGAAGTTTTTTTGCTTCAGACAAAACATCCTAAAGCTGTTTTCAACCGGTGGCAACAAACTACAGCTGTGTTTTTTTAGAGGGAACATTTTTAGTCGTTCCAGCACATAACGAAGGGAGCAGAAGATTCGATTCCCCCCCCCCCACATAAAGACGTTCTTTCCGCTCTCATTTTCCTTCTTCACAATTTGAAACGGTGCAAACAGTCAGCCTCGGTACTCCAGAGCAAGATCGGCGGCAGCCTCTTCCGTCAGCTTCCTGGTGTCCATGGCAACATTTCAGTTTAGTATTGATTTTACCATCTGAACACTGCAGATCTTGTTATGCCTTATTATTGCTGGAGCAAAATGTCTTTCTGCATTCGCTCCATTAAGGCCGGGCCTCAACCTATTTGGATCCCCAATGAAACACCGTAATGGCACCACTGAGGCAGCGAGATTAGCCCGCTCACGTTCACACGCTAGAAGCAAAACATGGAGAGGCAGCTGTCAGTTTTTATGCACCACAAATCTGGAACAAACTCCCCAAAAATTGCAAAACAGCTGAAATCAAGGCCAAAAACCCACCTGTTCAGAGCTGCCTTTAATTAGTAGTAAGTGGAACACTAATCAATATTTTTGAATTATATTTGCTCATTAATTTTGATGATTTTGATTATTTTGATGCATATTTGCTCGATGATTTTGATGATTTTGATATGTATTTACTCAATGATTTTGATGTATATTTGCTCAGTGATTTTACAATGTAAAACACTTTTAACTGCCTTGCTGCTGAAATGTGCGATACAAATGAACTTGACTTGACTTAAGCTCCTCGTTCACGCTGCGAACGGAGTGAGAGATGGAAAAAGCTGTTCTTAACTTGGAGATCCGGAGGAGGAAAAACGACCTCTGCCTGTTGCGGAGCTCGCATTCAGCTACACAACCCTGACGTGACGAGGAAAAGGTATTTTCTATTAACGAGCTGAACGAAGACGAAGGGAAGGAGAAACCTTATTAACACTCGCAGAGATGGAAACATAATTAAAAACATGGAGACAAGGCTTAGGAAGTGATTTAGCAGAGGAGAGGGGCTCTGGGAGAACCCCTCAGAGGAGGATCACCCAGGATGAAAAGAAAAACCTGCTTTTAGGTTTAAGATTCACATTCCTGCCAGTCTGCAGGCTTTCTTCTGCATTTATGAGTCTCAGAGAGCAGAAAACTAGGGGTCAATCATAAAAACGACCTCCCAGTGCTAAAGACCTTCTCTTTTGTTGTTAACATGTTGTATAATTGCCCTAATTTCACTGAAATACCTTCTTGAGCTAATTGATTGCCCTTTGCCCACTGACACCACTTAAGAACACAATCATTTTTTCGCCTCTCAGCCTCCTCTTAAATTAAGGGATCTCAGTCCTGCCTGAATTTATGTTGCGCAACTAGAGCTTCACTCTAACTGGCTGCACTGATGGCGATGGCAGCAACAGGCTGATGATGTAGAAAAAATGAAATAAAATTTGTTCTCATTTAATATTTTATCTTAAGATTTACAAGAAAAATTGAGGGAAATTGGTTTTATAAAGCATCAAAATGATGTAACATCTGCAGCATTGAGAAGCTACAACGGTCAGCAGGGCTGGCTCAGTGTGGTATGGGGCCTTGGGCAGAACTGGATTTGCAGCCCCCTTCCTTTTAAGGGGCAGTATCATGTAAAATCCACTTTTTTGAGCTTTCCATCATGTTATAACATTATTACCTCATCAAAAACATACATGGAGTGTTGCTTTGATTCTTTCATGCATGTTTGAGAAATACTTTAATCTCCCACAGCAACTATTCAGCTGTGAAAAACGCCTGGATGGATACAACGCCAGCTTCAAGGTGCAGCTCCTCCTTGGACCTTGAAGCTCCAAAAAAGCTAATCGTGGGTTGAAAGCTAGCTAGTCGGAGGAACGACTCCACAGTTGGGTATATATAGAATGTGCTGCTGGTGTTCTGACGATCTGTGCAACCGCGTCAGATTGTCCTCCCGTAGTGCGTCTCGATAGCTATGTCTATCTGTCGGTGTTTCCTTCCGAAACTGAAAACACCTGTTGAGTCTTGTGAACAAAGCAGTTACGTCTCCATGTTCTGGTAGTTGCCATGGAGATGAATATAAATGATTTTCCAGGCAGGCCTTCTTGGTGTTACCGCTTCATGCAACGCAACCACCTCTTTGTCACCCCAGATTTACACCGCATGTGTCTCCGCTCCGCATCAGATCAGTGCGTCAGAAACTGCCAGCAGACTTCCAAGCCAAACTCAATGGTTTCTGTGAGTTTGTTGAAAAGCAACTGAACATGTGTCACCAGACCATATCATTAATATGAACAACACGAGTATTATTTATTTAGTTTCTAAATAAATGTGACTTATACTCCAGTGCATCTTATATATGTTTTTTCCTCTTCATTTCACATTTTTTGACTGATGCGACTTTTATTCCAGAGCAACGTATAGTCCGGAAAAAATAGTAGTAATTGGTTAATCAGTAACTAAGTGTATACAGACTCCAAAAATGCCATTTGCTGAAAGAACATACTCAGAGCAGTAATTTAGCCAAAACAAAAATATATACGTTTTGTATTTAAGATTGAAGAAAACTTTCTTCGTCTGTAAAATATGTTCAACCCAGAACTCCTCAAGTGGCAGTTTTAGCTTCAAATTCTGTCAAACCAAATCTCCTATTAATCACCTTTTCTATCCAGTTATTAATCGATTAATCCAATAATAATCACCAGGTCAGCCCTACACTGTATTCATGTTAAGTTGAGCAGAAAGGGCTTAGCTTTTCACATGTTGATGTTAGAAGTATATTTTTAACTGCAGATGGATCCTTTGCTACAAATGATCAAGTTTTCACTAAAGGAATGCTATGTTGTTGCATTTTAGGGAATAAAATGTATATTTTCTTATTTAAAAAGGAACTGAATTATTTATTTTCATTTTTTAAAGTATTACAAATATTGTATAAAAAAAGCTTAAGTGGCTAAATGAAAAATCTGAAGAATTTTCCAATTTTTTTTATTAGAATAATCAATAGCATAATCTATTAGTAAAATAATCATTAGTTGCAGCCCTAGAAAAGATTTAACTAATAGCAAAAGACTGTAACCATGGTAAAACAATAATCAAACAGAGAAAATTATTCTTTGGACTTGCCAATTCTTTTAAATTTACATTTTTACCCATTTAAAATCATTTTTATTTATCTAAACTGAAAGCTTCCTGCTTTTGGGGAAGAATTTTTTCATTATATTCTCAACTTTTTGGGCAGTAGGGTTAGACTTTCCATGACAGCGGGGTTTTAAAGTTGTTCAATTGTTTATGATGTGGTGTTCCTGTGTCTATTAAAGGTCTTCAATTATCCTGGAACTACATTTAGCATGGTATACCCTGTGGATATTGGTTCCTCTTTAATATTTCAAGAATCATGTTGACAAAGTCCATCTGAATTTTTACCTGTTCTGTGGCCTTCTTTTAATCATTAATAATGTTTTTCTAGTTGCAGGAGATGAAATGCCTCTCACAGGACGGAGGAAATGAAACTCAGTTGGGAATTAAGCTAAATGACAACCAGAATGTCAAACTTGATCCTTGTCCGGCTCTCATCACGGAGCGAGCTCCTTCCTTTTCTTTTCGTTGTGTTTTTTTCTCCTCTTCATGTCAGTCGTGCATCTGGGTCTTCGTTCCCCACAGGATCCATTTAGAGGCCTTGTTTTGATTTCTTCACATGAAATATCACTCCATCTTTAGAGGCCCGAGGGTGACGTTCCCCCACTCTGACCTTTCCCCGTCAGCCAATAAAATCAAGCCTTCTTTCATCTGAAGGACCAAGAGGAAACATTAATGCATCATTTACTGCTGCATGTTTGCTCTAAAGCCATTAATCCCAAGCAACTTGATAACTTTATCTGTTTTTATTGGTTTTATTCTTTGCATAACAATGCTGTTTCAGATTAACAGGAGACATTCATGAACAATGATCATTTGTTCCCATGAAGCAGCTGATACATTTGTTTGCTTGAAATTTTTCCAAAATGAACAAGAATCGTGTAAAATAACTTCAGGTTTGGATTTGAAGTGACTCATTTGCACAAATAATAATGTAGCACCTAAAAGGAAATACATTATTTTTTGGATATCTGTCCAGATGGTGAGACAGAAAACTTCCAGTGAATAATAAATCGGATGTTTTTTGCAAATTCTGCTCATCTGGGATTTTTGTGTTCCTTTATTTTTTTTTTACCAGTCAAACAGTGGAGGGTTGAGTGCATGTTGTGATGGTAAAGTTGTTGGCCACCTGCGCTCATGGTTTTCATTTTCTAATCCTTTATAAATAAAACTAAAAGAGCAAAACTACAGGGACTCACTGCAAGTTTTTACAGGTGTGGTTTCAGAAAAAGTCTAAAAGCAAAATATACTCTTACAAGCTACTAATAAATACATTAAGGTTACTAGAAAGCTTTCAACCATCTAGCTAGCAATGTATTGTGATAAATAAGCAGAGATTAGGCATAGAGAGCACACCATGCATTTGACTTTTACATGCTTTTATTATTCAACTAATAACAATAATATTAATTCACCAACTTGCTAAATAACAACTACTGGGCTAAAAACACTAATTAGCTAATTAGCCAATGTAATAGCAATAAAAATAGAAGCCAAATTTCAAAACCTGACTCACTAATTAATCTATAGTAATTGCTAGGTAGGTATATAGCAAACACTCATTAATAGAAAACTAGTTAGCTAAATAGATATGTGGTTCTTTGGTGTAACTTGGTTTTTGAGTGAATCAGCTAACTAGAAAATTTGTTTAATGAGCTAGTTAGCCAGCTTGTTCAGAGTTTTGCTATAAGATTGCTATTTAATAAGCTAAACTACTTGAATTTATGTAGACATAAAAAGGTATTCAACACTGCTTGCTATTTATTAAGCAAGTTGGCTAACTCACAGGTTAGCTTTATATTATCTACTTTCTGTTACGCTAAGTAGCTAGCAAGCAAGTGAGCTAGTGAGCTAGTTCTACTTGTTCAGAATGTGTTTTACTATGAGAGGTCTTTCAAACTATTAAATGTTACTACAATGTTACTGCTACTCCTATTACAACTAACAACAGTAAATTTTGCCATTTAATTAATACATAAACAAAAATAATAAAACAAACTGTATTTGGATTCGTCGCAAATCTCTGATTCATAAACATGCGAACATGGTCACTCTAATGCAATAAAATAAAAGCTGTACTTGGATTTTGGAATGACCACTAAACTTTACTGTGTTCTACTTTCATTCATGTTGGAATAAAGATAGCAGTAATTGTAAAGCTCTGTACTTAATGAACAGGCTATCAAGAGAGTGAGCCAGCTCACTAGCAAGTTAGCGTTTCCTTATCAGAGTACTAAGAAATAAGCCCACGAGCTAGTTACACACAGTCGTTTTGAAGGGTGTGCTCTCCTGATAATTCATTTTTGTTTATTACAACATAAGAAGTGTCACAAGTTATGTTACAGGCTCCTTAATTGTCTTTACCTATTTAAATTTTGTTCCATGTTCAGATTTGCCATGTTTTACTGCATCCAATCATGGGAAAACTGTCAAGTTTATGGTTTCCAAACCTCAAAATTCTGAACTCAAGCTAGATTTGGAAATGACCAAACTTAAACGTGTTTAAGTTACAAGTTAGAAACTTAAACACAGTAGTAATTGCTATATATGGAGCTCAGTGACCAGGCTAACTTGGCCGAATAAGCTCATAATAATGGATTTCTGCATTTTTTTACATTGAAAGATTGCAGCAAAATATCCACAAACAGATGATGTACAGTAGTTATTATGTGTTTGATTTATAGTTGATTAATGCAATAATGATAGCTATAATGGTGGTGAGGTGGTGAAATTTCGATTTTATGGGATGTTCCAGTTGATCTTTCCCACTTTGAAGAGGTCTGGAAAGTATGAAATTTGATACTATCATTTCCCAGGTCTGACAAAGTATGGAAAAACATTTATTCCTTATTCCATTATTTATGTGAAAAATACACAGTTCTGAAAGTAAATTGTTTAATTTTTTTAGATAACATCATTTATTGTACATTCATTAAAAGTCATTTCACTCTTTCTGCCTCCACACCCCCTAAGATGTGGGTTTTAAACTGGGTCTGATTTGGATTCCAAAGTATTGACACCTCCCTTTAGTTATTTATTCATTTAAAATTTTAAACCCAAAACAGATATTAAAGATCAAAAACTGTGCTTTTAACAATCTCTGGTTAATGCATGATCATTCTGTTCAGGTTTCACAAGCCTCACAAGCTTTGCAGCTTCACAGTTTGTCCAGATGCCAAAAAGCTGTGAGAAAGCCTTTTAGCTCTCTCCTAGATCAGAAACTGGTTGGGTTGTTTATTGATTGTAGAACACAGAGACTATAAAACCCAACTGGGTTTGAGTTTTCAACTCAAATGTCCAAAATGTTAGTGAAACTGACAGAAGAAACAAGAAATTTCAGTCTGGAAAAATGTGGGAAATCTGAAGGAACACTGATATTATCAGGAAAATCATTAAATAATTATAAAACTTTAAAAATCACGTCGACACTTAACATTTAATTATTATGATATGGTGTGATTGGCTTTGTTCCACAGCAGATCAGCCAAAATTTCTCTTTAGAAGCCTAAAAGCTTTGTCTGGGTCCAAAATAATCAAATTAAAGTATTCACATGCCCAAAAAAATTAGAATTTCTTTCAAATTAAAAATACAAAAATAAAATTGTGATTTTTTTTTTTACCTGTTTGTTTATAAACATGCAATATTGTAATAAAAAAAATATTATATTCTGATTTTTTTTTTTTTTTTTTTTTTTTTTTTTTTTTTTTTTTTTTTTTTTTTTTTAAAAAACGACCTGTAAATCATTGTACATCTGAAAGAAAGCCATATAATGTCCTAAATATTGGGGGCGATTGTTTTCTATTTTCTTGGTCTGTAAAATGTTTTAGTTTATTCTCAGGATCAAGATATGTGTCACTCTTTCATTGGAAGTACTTGTTGTATTTAGATGCACCCAGGTCTACTTTAAAGGAAAAGAGTGCAGATTTTTGTGTCCATATTTACTATGAAAATAAAAAGAAAGCAAAAAAAATTGGTTATTAAAGGTTGTTGATAACTGTGTTGTGCCCAACATTTTCTATTTTTAAATCACTTTATTTTGTCATTAAAAAAAAAAACCCTAAATAATCAGGGTTTCTGCAGGTTTCACCAAGTCACATTTAAGACTTTTTAAGACCTTTTAAAGATCGTTGTGAATGAAATTTAAGACCTGTATCATGACAGAAATCTACAAAAGAAAATCGCAAATAAATAAATTGTATGGGTTGGGAGCAGAAGTAAGCCAATGGTGAAGGCGAACATCATTCAGCCATCTGTCTATAAATTTGCACTTTCCCATAATGAACGTAAAACAGCTAGCTAGTTTTACCCTTGCTAGGTAGCTTGCTAGCTAGCAAGGGTAAAAAGGGTAAAAAGCTAGCAACTAGCTCAAACGCAGACTCAAACTCAGTCACCATTTGAGTGGCGCTATTCCTCCCCCCCTCTACCTTCCCCGCCTTGCTCTCTGCAGCTAGCAGAGGCTAGGCTTGTTAGCAAGGCCACCGATGACGGTGGATAAACAGTTTTCCTGGAGCGGTGAGTTGTTTCTCCACCATTAGCACATTTAGCAGCGCGTACACGAGGGTGACTGACAGCGCTAAGCCCCTCCTCCTGGCTCTGATTGGTTGTTTCATGTTGGGGGCGGAGCATTTCTTTAGACAGCAATAGCAGTTCAGGGAGGAGGAGGAGGAGCTCCATCTTTTCAGTTTATCCGTCTCAGACCAAAACTGCCACAACATGGAGACAGTTTTAACAAATATGCAACAAACATATTTTTGTAAAAGTTATATACTGCAACTTATTTTTCAAATAATTTAAGACATTTTAAGGCCTTAATTTTTTGATATAGTTTCATAATACAGAAAGTATCCATCTTCTTCAGCAAACTTGCTGAACTGCAGCCATGGGCCACAGTAAAATTACTCAGTGTCGCTAATGGCCCGTGCGCCGCACTTTGACCCCCACTGGTTTAGGTTGATGTGATATTTTATCGTAAAATGATTGGTTACAAGTACAAACTCTTCACAGCAATGCTGAATCTGACCGTGTTTTGACCCACAGCCTCCCTGAGCTGGTTTCACCATTCCAGCCGCATACGTTTGATAATGTTGCTTCATGCAGCGACGCAGCAGATCTCAGGTTACCCTGCTCGCAGCTGACACGTGATAAA